>OX246757.1:11616810-12838416 GCA_945910035.1 Brachypalpus laphriformis | reverse complement strand
GTACTTGTACTTAAATATTTCAAATATCAGTACTGGGACGTGTATTCCATACCTTCGAGTGCTTGAACATATGATTTTACATAAATACTTGCAAATTGTACTTAAGTCCTTTTTGAGCACAATTCCTTCGTACTTGTACTTAAATATTTCAAATATCAGTACTGGGACGTGTATTCCATACCTTCGATGTGCTTGAACATATGATTTTACATAAATACTTGCAAATTGTACTTAAGTCTTTCTGGAGCACAATTCCTTGGTACTTGTACTTAAATACTTCAAATATCAGTACTGGGACTTGTATGCCATACCTTCGAGTACTTGAACATATGATTTTACATAAATACTTGCAAATTGTACTTAAGTCCTTTTTGAGCACAATTCCTTCGTACTTGTACTTAAATATTTCAAATATCAGTACTGGGACGTGTATTCCATACCTTCGAGTGCTTGAACATATGATTTTACATAAATACTTGCAAATTGTACTTAAGTCCTTTTTGAGCACAATTCCCTTCGTACTTGTACTTAAATATTTCAAATATCAGTCACTGGGACGTGTATTCCATACCTTCGAGTGCTTGAACATATGATTTTACATAAATACTTGCAAATTGTACTTAAGTCTTTCTGGAGCACAATTCCTTGGTACTTGTACTTAAATACTTCAAATATCAGTACTGGGACTTGTATGCCATACCTTCGAGTACTTGAACATATGATTTTACATAAATACTTGCAAATTGTACTTAAGTCTTTCTGGAGCACAATTCCTTGGTACTTGTACTTAAATATTTCAAATATCAGTACTGGGACGTGTATTCCATACCTTCGAGTGCTTGAACATATGATTTTACATAAATACTTGCAAATTGTACTTAAGTCTTTCTGGAGCACAATTCCTTGGTACTTGTACTTAAATATTTCAAATATCAGTACTGGGACGTGTATTCCATACCTTCGAGTGCTTGAACATATGATTTTACATAAATACTTGCAAATTGTACTTAAGTCCTTTTTGAGCACAATTCCTTCGTACTTGTACTTAAATATTTCAAATATCAGTACTGGGACGTGTATTCCATACCTTCGAGTGCTTGAACATATGATTTTACATAAATACTTGCAAATTGTACTTAAGTCTTTCTGGAGCACAATTCCTTGGTACTTGTACTTAAATACTTCAAATATCAGTACTGGGACTTGTATGCCATACCTTCGAGTACTTGAACATATGATTTTACATAAATACTTGCAAATTGTACTTAAGTCCTTTTTGAGCACAATTCCTTCGTACTTGTACTTAAATATTTCAAATATCAGTACTGGGACGTGTATTCCATACCTTCGAGTGCTTGAACATATGATTTTACATAAATACTTGCAAATTGTACTTAAGTCCTTTTTGAGCACAATTCCTTCGTACTTGTACTTAAATATTTCAAATATCAGTACTGGGACGTGTATTCCATACCTTCGAGTGCTTGAACATATGATTTTACATAAATACTTGCAAATTGTACTTAAGTCTTTCTGGAGCACAATTCCTTGGTACTTGTACTTAAATACTTCAAATATCAGTACTGGGACTTGTATGCCATACCTTCGAGTACTTGAACATATGATTTTACATAAATACTTGCAAATTGTACTTAAGTCCTTTTTGAGCACAATTCCTTCGTACTTGTACTTAAATATTTCAAATATCAGTACTGGGACGTGTATTCCATACCTTCGAGTGCTTGAACATATGATTTTACATAAATACTTGCAAATTGTACTTAAGTCCTTTTTGAGCACAATTCCTTCGTACTTGTACTTAAATATTTCAAATATCAGTACTGGGACGTGTATTCCCATACCTTCGAGTGCTTGAACATATGATTTTACATAAATACTTGCAAATTGTACTTAAGTCTTTCTGGAGCACAATTCCTTGGTACTTGTACTTAAATACTTCAAATATCAGTACTGGGACTTGTATGCCATACCTTCGAGTACTTGAACATATGATTTTACATAAATACTTGCAAATTGTACTTAAGTCTTTCTGGAGCACAATTCCTTGGTACTTGTACTTAAATATTTCAAATATCAGTACTGGGACGTGTATTCCATACCTTCGAGTGCTTGAACATATGATTTTACATAAATACTTGCAAATTGTACTTAAGTCTTTCTGGAGCACAATTCCTTGGTACTTGTACTTAAATATTTCAAATATCAGTACTGGGACGTGTATTCCATACCTTCGAGTGCTTGAACATATGATTTTACATAAATACTTGCAAATTGTACTTAAGTCCTTTTTGAGCACAATTCCTTCGTACTTGTACTTAAATATTTCAAATATCAGTACTGGGACGTGTATTCCATACCTTCGAGTGCTTGAACATATGATTTTACATAAATACTTGCAAATTGTACTTAAGTCTTTCTGGAGCACAATTCCTTGGTACTTGTACTTAAATACTTCAAATATCAGTACTGGGACTTGTATGCCATACCTTCGAGTACTTGAACATATGATTTTACATAAATACTTGCAAATTGTACTTAAGTCCTTTTTGAGCACAATTCCTTCGTACTTGTACTTAAATATTTCAAATATCAGTACTGGGACGTGTATTCCATACCTTCGAGTGCTTGAACATATGATTTTACATAAATACTTGCAAATTGTACTTAAGTCCTTTTTGAGCACAATTCCTTCGTACTTGTACTTAAATATTTCAAATATCAGTACTGGGACGTGTATTCCATACCTTCGAGTGCTTGAACATATGATTTTACATAAATACTTGCAAATTGTACTTAAGTCTTTCTGGAGCACAATTCCTTGGTACTTGTACTTAAATACTTCAAATATCAGTACTGGGACTTGTATGCCATACCTTCGAGTACTTGAACATATGATTTTACATAAATACTTGCAAATTGTACTTAAGTCTTTCTGGAGCACAATTCCTTGGTACTTGTACTTAAATATTTCAAATATCAGTACTGGGACGTGTATTCCATACCTTCGAGTGCTTGAACATATGATTTTACATAAATACTTGCAAATTGTACTTAAGTCTTTCTGGAGCACAATTCCTTGGTACTTGTACTTAAATATTTCAAATATCAGTACTGGGACGTGTATTCCATACCTTCGAGTGCTTGAACATATGATTTTACATAAATACTTGCAAATTGTACTTAAGTCTTTCTGGAGCACAATTCCTTGGTACTTGTACTTAAATACTTCAAATATCAGTACTGGGACTTGTATGCCATACCTTCGAGTACTTGAACATATGATTTTACATAAATACTTGCAAATTGTACTTAAGTCCTTTTTGAGCACAATTCCTTCGTAACTTGTACTTAAATATTTCAAATATCAGTACTGGGACGTGTATTCCATACCTTCGAGTGCTTGAACATATGATTTTACATAAATACTTGCAAATTGTACTTAAGTCCTTTTTGAGCACAATTCCTTCGTACTTGTACTTAAATATTTCAAATATCAGTACTGGGACGTGTATTCCATACCTTCGAGTGCTTGAACATATGATTTTACATAAATACTTGCAAATTGTACTTAAGTCTTTCTGGAGCACAATTCCTTGGTACTTGTACTTAAATACTTCAAATATCAGTACTGGGACTTGTATGCCATACCTTCGAGTACTTGAACATATGATTTTACATAAATACTTGCAAATTGTACTTAAGTCCTTTTTGAGCACAATTCCTTCGTACTTGTACTTAAATATTTCAAATATCAGTACTGGGACGTGTATTCCATACCTTCGAGTGCTTGAACATATGATTTTACATAAATACTTGCAAATTGTACTTAAGTCCTTTTTGAGCACAATTCCTTCGTACTTGTACTTAAATATTTCAAATATCAGTACTGGGACGTGTATTCCATACCTTCGAGTGCTTGAACATATGATTTTACATAAATACTTGCAAATTGTACTTAAGTCTTTCTGGAGCACAATTCCTTGGTACTTGTACTTAAATACTTCAAATATCAGTACTGGGACTTGTATGCCATACCTTCGAGTACTTGAACCATATGATTTTACATAAATACTTGCAAATTGTACTTAAGTCCTTTTTGAGCACAATTCCTTCGTACTTGTACTTAAATATTTCAAATATCAGTACTGGGACGTGTATTCCATACCTTCGAGTGCTTGAACATATGATTTTACATAAATACTTGCAAATTGTACTTAAGTCCTTTTTGAGCACAATTCCTTCGTACTTGTACTTAAATATTTCAAATATCAGTACTGGGACGTGTATTCCATACCTTCGAGTGCTTGAACATATGATTTTACATAAATACTTGCAAATTGTACTTAAGTCTTTCTGGAGCACAATTCCTTGGTACTTGTACTTAAATACTTCAAATATCAGTACTGGGACTTGTATGCCATACCTTCGAGTACTTGAACATATGATTTTACATAAATACTTGCAAATTGTACTTAAGTCCTTTTTGAGCACAATTCCTTCGTACTTGTACTTAAATATTTCAAATATCAGTACTGGGACGTGTATTCCATACCTTCGAGTGCTTGAACATATGATTTTACATAAATACTTGCAAATTGTACTTAAGTCCTTTTTGAGCACAATTCCTTCGTACTTGTACTTAAATATTTCAAATATCAGTACTGGGACGTGTATTCCATACCTTCGAGTGCTTGAACATATGATTTTACATAAATACTTGCAAATTGTACTTAAGTCTTTCTGGAGCACAATTCCTTGGTACTTGTACTTAAATATTTCAAATATCAGTACTGGGACGTGTATTCCATACCTTCGAGTGCTTGAACATATGATTTTACATAAATACTTGCAAATTGTACTTAAGTCTTTCTGGAGCACAATTCCTTGGTACTTGTACTTAAATACTTCAAATATCAGTACTGGGACTTGTATGCCATACCTTCGAGTACTTGAACATATGATTTTACATAAATACTTGCAAATTGTACTTAAGTCCTTTTTGAGCACAATTCCTTCGTACTTGTACTTAAATATTTCAAATATCAGTACTGGGACGTGTATTCCATACCTTCGAGTGCTTGAACATATGATTTTACATAAATACTTGCAAATTGTACTTAAGTCCTTTTTGAGCACAATTCCTTCGTACTTGTACTTAAATATTTCAAATATCAGTACTGGGACGTGTATTCCATACCTTCGAGTGCTTGAACATATGATTTTACATAAATACTTGCAAATTGTACTTAAGTCTTTCTGGAGCACAATTCCTTGGTACTTGTACTTAAATACTTCAAATATCAGTACTGGGACTTGTATGCCATACCTTCGAGTACTTGAACATATGATTTTACATAAATACTTGCAAATTGTACTTAAGTCCTTTTTGAGCACAATTCCTTCGTACTTGTACTTAAATATTTCAAATATCAGTACTGGGACGTGTATTCCATACCTTCGAGTGCTTGAACATATGATTTTACATAAATACTTGCAAATTGTACTTAAGTCCTTTTTGAGCACAATTCCTTCGTACTTGTACTTAAATATTTCAAATATCAGTACTGGGACGTGTATTCCATACCTTCGAGTGCTTGAACATATGATTTTACATAAATACTTGCAAATTGTACTTAAGTCTTTCTGGAGCACAATTCCTTGGTACTTGTACTTAAATACTTCAAATATCAGTACTGGGACTTGTATGCCATAC
Source organism: Brachypalpus laphriformis (assembly GCA_945910035.1). Taxonomy (NCBI): domain Eukaryota; kingdom Metazoa; phylum Arthropoda; class Insecta; order Diptera; family Syrphidae; genus Brachypalpus; species Brachypalpus laphriformis. Next base: position 12,832,682 of record OX246757.1, on the reverse strand, counting down.
CTTCGAGTACTTGAACATATGATTTTACATAAATACTTGCAAATTGTACTTAAGTCCTTTTTGAGCACAATTCCTTCGTACTTGTACTTAAATATTTCAAATATCAGTACTGGGACGTGTATTCCATACCTTCGAGTGCTTGAACATATGATTTTACATAAATACTTGCAAATTGTACTTAAGTCTTTCTGGAGCACAATTCCTTGGTACTTGTACTTAAATACTTCAAATATCAGTACTGGGACTTGTATGCCATACCTTCGAGTACTTGAACATATGATTTTACATAAATACTTGCAAATTGTACTTAAGTCCTTTTTGAGCACAATTCCTTCGTACTTGTACTTAAATATTTCAAATATCAGTACTGGGACGTGTATTCCATACCTTCGAGTGCTTGAACATATGATTTTACATAAATACTTGCAAATTGTACTTAAGTCCTTTTTGAGCACAATTCCTTCGTACTTGTACTTAAATATTTCAAATATCAGTACTGGGACGTGTATTCCATACCTTCGAGTGCTTGAACATATGATTTTACATAAATACTTGCAAATTGTACTTAAGTCTTTCTGGAGCACAATTCCTTGGTACTTGTACTTAAATATTTCAAATATCAGTACTGGGACGTGTATTCCATACCTTCGAGTGCTTGAACATATGATTTTACATAAATACTTGCAAATTGTACTTAAGTCCTTTTTGAGCACAATTCCTTCGTACTTGTACTTAAATATTTCAAATATCAGTACTGGGACGTGTATTCCATACCTTCGAGTGCTTGAACATATGATTTTACATAAATACTTGCAAATTGTACTTAAGTCTTTCTGGAGCACAATTCCTTGGTACTTGTACTTAAATACTTCAAATATCAGTACTGGGACTTGTATGCCATACCTTCGAGTACTTGAACATATGATTTTACATAAATACTTGCAAATTGTACTTAAGTCTTTCTGGAGCACAATTCCTTGGTACTTGTACTTAAATACTTCAAATATCAGTACTGGGACTTGTATGCCATACCTTCGAGTGCTTGAACATATGATTTTACATAAATACTTGCAAATTGTACTTAAGTCCTTTTTGAGCACAATTCCTTCGTACTTGTACTTAAATATTTCAAATATCAGTACTGGGACGTGTATTCCATACCTTCGAGTGCTTGAACATATGATTTTACATAAATACTTGCAAATTGTACTTAAGTCTTTCTGGAGCACAATTCCTTGGTACTTGTACTTAAATATTTCAAATATCAGTACTGGGACTTGTATGCCATACCTTCGAGTACTTGAACATATGATTTTACATAAATACTTGCAAATTGTACTTAAGTCTTTCTGGAGCACAATTCCTTGGTACTTGTACTTAAATATTTCAAATATCAGTACTGGGACTTGTATGCCATACCTTCGAGTACTTGAACATATGATTTTACATAAATACTTGCAAATTGTACTTAAGTCTTTCTGGAGCACAATTCCTTGGTACTTGTACTTAAATATTTCAAATATCAGTACTGGGACTTGTATGCCATACCTTCGAGTACTTGAACATATGATTTTACATAAATACTTGCAAATTGTACTTAAGTCTTTCTGGAGCACAATTCCTTGGTACTTGTACTTAAATATTTCAAATATCAGTACTGGGACTTGTATGCCATACCTTCGAGTACTTGAACATATGATTTTACATAAATACTTGCAAATTGTACTTAAGTCTTTCTGGAGCACAATTCCTTGGTACTTGTACTTAAATACTTCAAATATCAGTACTGGGACTTGTATGCCATACCTTCGAGTACTTGAACATATGATTTTACATAAATACTTGCAAATTGTACTTAAGTCTTTCTGGAGCACAATTCCTTGGTACTTGTACTTAAATACTTCAAATATCAGTACTGGGACTTGTATGCCATACCTTCGAGTGCTTGAACATATGATTTTACATAAATACTTGCAAATTGTACTTAAGTCCTTTTTGAGCACAATTCCTTCGTACTTGTACTTAAATATTTCAAATATCAGTACTGGGACGTGTATTCCATACCTTCGAGTGCTTGAACATATGATTTTACATAAATACTTGCAAATTGTACTTAAGTCTTTCTGGAGCACAATTCCTTGGTACTTGTACTTAAATATTTCAAATATCAGTACTGGGACTTGTATGCCATACCTTCGAGTACTTGAACATATGATTTTACATAAATACTTGCAAATTGTACTTAAGTCTTTCTGGAGCACAATTCCTTGGTACTTGTACTTAAATATTTCAAATATCAGTACTGGGACTTGTATGCCATACCTTCGAGTACTTGAACATATGATTTTACATAAATACTTGCAAATTGTACTTAAGTCTTTCTGGAGCACAATTCCTTGGTACTTGTACTTAAATATTTCAAATATCAGTACTGGGACGTGTATTCCATACCTTCGAGTGCTTGAACATATGATTTTACATAAATACTTGCAAATTGTACTTAAGTCTTTCTGGAGCACAATTCCTTGGTACTTGTACTTAAATATTTCAAATATCAGTACTGGGACTTGTATGCCATACCTTCGAGTACTTGAACATATGATTTTACATAAATACTTGCAAATTGTACTTAAGTCTTTCTGGAGCACAATTCCTTGGTACTTGTACTTAAATATTTCAAATATCAGTACTGGGACTTGTATGCCATACCTTCGAGTACTTGAACATATGATTTTACATAAATACTTGCAAATTGTACTTAAGTCTTTCTGGAGCACAATTCCTTGGTACTTGTACTTAAATACTTCAAATATCAGTACTGGGACTTGTATGCCATACCTTCGAGTGCTTGAACATATGATTTTACATAAATACTTGCAAATTGTACTTAAGTCTTTCTGGAGCACAATTCCTTGGTACTTGTACTTAAATACTTCAAATATCAGTACTGGGACTTGTATGCCATACCTTCGAGTACTTGAACATATGATTTTACATAAATACTTGCAAATTGTACTTAAGTCCTTTTTGAGCACAATTCCTTCGTACTTGTACTTAAATATTTCAAATATCAGTACTGGGACTTGTATGCCATACCTTCGAGTACTTGAACATATGATTTTACATAAATACTTGCAAATTGTACTTAAGTCTTTCTGGAGCACAATTCCTTGGTACTTGTACTTAAATACTTCAAATATCAGTACTGGGACTTGTATGCCATACCTTCGAGTGCTTGAACATATGATTTTACATAAATACTTGCAAATTGTACTTAAGTCTTTCTAGAGCACAATTCCTTGGTACTTGTACTTAAATACTTCAAATATCAGTACTGGGACTTGTATGCCATACCTTCGAGTGCTTGAACATATGATTTTACATAAATACTTGCAAATTGTACTTAAGTCTTTCTGGAGCACAATTCCTTGGTACTTGTACTTAAATATTTCAAATATCAGTACTGGGACGTGTATTCCATACCTTCGAGTGCTTGAACATATGATTTTACATAAATACTTGCAAATTGTACTTAAGTCTTTCTGGAGCACAATTCCTTGGTACTTGTACTTAAATATTTCAAATATCAGTACTGGGACTTGTATGCCATACCTTCGAGTACTTGAACATATGATTTTACATAAATACTTGCAAATTGTACTTAAGTCTTTCTGGAGCACAATTCCTTGGTACTTGTACTTAAATACTTCAAATATCAGTACTGGGACTTGTATGCCATACCTTCGAGTACTTGAACATATGATTTTACATAAATACTTGCAAATTGTACTTAAGTCCTTTTTGAGCACAATTCCTTCGTACTTGTACTTAAATATTTCAAATATCAGTACTGGGACGTGTATTCCATACCTTCGAGTACTTGAACATATGATTTTACATAAATACTTGCAAATTGTACTTAAGTCTTTCTGGAGCACAATTCCTTGGTACTTGTACTTAAATATTTCAAATATCAGTACTGGGACTTGTATGCCATACCTTCGAGTACTTGAACATATGATTTTACATAAATACTTGCAAATTGTACTTAAGTCTTTCTGGAGCACAATTCCTTGGTACTTGTACTTAAATATTTCAAATATCAGTACTGGGACGTGTATTCCATACCTTCGAGTGCTTGAACATATGATTTTACATAAATACTTGCAAATTGTACTTAAGTCTTTCTGGAGCACAATTCCTTGGTACTTGTACTTAAATATTTCAAATATCAGTACTGGGACTTGTATGCCATACCTTCGAGTACTTGAACATATGATTTTACATAAATACTTGCAAATTGTACTTAAGTCTTTCTGGAGCACAATTCCTTGGTACTTGTACTTAAATATTTCAAATATCAGTACTGGGACTTGTATGCCATACCTTCGAGTACTTGAACATATGATTTTACATAAATACTTGCAAATTGTACTTAAGTCTTTCTGGAGCACAATTCCTTGGTACTTGTACTTAAATACTTCAAATATCAGTACTGGGACTTGTATGCCATACCTTCGAGTGCTTGAACATATGATTTTACATAAATACTTGCAAATTGTACTTAAGTCTTTCTGGAGCACAATTCCTTGGTACTTGTACTTAAATACTTCAAATATCAGTACTGGGACTTGTATGCCATACCTTCGAGTACTTGAACATATGATTTTACATAAATACTTGCAAATTGTACTTAAGTCCTTTTTGAGCACAATTCCTTCGTACTTGTACTTAAATATTTCAAATATCAGTACTGGGACTTGTATGCCATACCTTCGAGTACTTGAACATATGATTTTACATAAATACTTGCAAATTGTACTTAAGTCTTTCTGGAGCACAATTCCTTGGTACTTGTACTTAAATACTTCAAATATCAGTACTGGGACTTGTATGCCATACCTTCGAGTGCTTGAACATATGATTTTACATAAATACTTGCAAATTGTACTTAAGTCTTTCTAGAGCACAATTCCTTGGTACTTGTACTTAAATACTTCAAATATCAGTACTGGGACTTGTATGCCATACCTTCGAGTGCTTGAACATATGATTTTACATAAATACTTGCAAATTGTACTTAAGTCTTTCTGGAGCACAATTCCTTGGTACTTGTACTTAAATATTTCAAATATCAGTACTGGGACGTGTATTCCATACCTTCGAGTGCTTGAACATATGATTTTACATAAATACTTGCAAATTGTACTTAAGTCTTTCTGGAGCACAATTCCTTGGTACTTGTACTTAAATATTTCAAATATCAGTACTGGGACTTGTATGCCATACCTTCGAGTACTTGAACATATGATTTTACATAAATACTTGCAAATTGTACTTAAGTCTTTCTGGAGCACAATTCCTTGGTACTTGTACTTAAATACTTCAAATATCAGTACTGGGACTTGTATGCCATACCTTCGAGTGCTTGAACATATGATTTTACATAAATACTTGCAAATTGTACTTAAGTCTTTCTAGAGCACAATTCCTTGGTACTTGTACTTAAATACTTCAAATATCAGTACTGGGACTTGTATGCCATACCTTCGAGTGCTTGAACATATGATTTTACATAAATACTTGCAAATTGTACTTAAGTCTTTCTGGAGCACAATTCCTTGGTACTTGTACTTAAATATTTCAAATATCAGTACTGGGACGTGTATTCCATACCTTCGAGTGCTTGAACATATGATTTTACATAAATACTTGCAAATTGTACTTAAGTCCTTTTTGAGCACAATTCCTTCGTACTTGTACTTAAATATTTCAAATATCAGTACTGGGACGTGTATTCCATACCTTCGAGTGCTTGAACATATGATTTTACATAAATACTTGCAAATTGTACTTAAGTCCTTTTTGAGCACAATTCCTTCGTACTTGTACTTAAATATTTCAAATATCAGTACTGGGACGTGTATTCCATACCTTCGAGTGCTTGAACATATGATTTTACATAAATACTTGCAAATTGTACTTAAGTCTTTCTGGAGCACAATTCCTTGGTACTTGTACTTAAATACTTCAAATATCAGTACTGGGACTTGTATGCCATACCTTCGAGTACTTGAACATATGATTTTACATAAATACTTGCAAATTGTACTTAAGTCTTTCTGGAGCACAATTCCTTGGTACTTGTACTTAAATACTTCAAATATCAGTACTGGGACTTGTATGCCATACCTTCGAGTACTTGAACATATGATTTTACATAAATACTTGCAAATTGTACTTAAGTCCTTTTTGAGCACAATTCCTTCGTACTTGTACTTAAATATTTCAAATATCAGTACTGGGACGTGTATTCCATACCTTCGAGTGCTTGAACATATGATTTTACATAAATACTTGCAAATTGTACTTAAGTCCTTTTTGAGCACAATTCCTTCGTACTTGTACTTAAATATTTCAAATATCAGTACTGGGACTTGTATGCCATACCTTCGAGTACTTGAACATATGATTTTACATAAATACTTGCAAATTGTACTTAAGTCTTTCTGGAGCACAATTCCTTGGTACTTGTACTTAAATACTTCAAATATCAGTACTGGGACTTGTATGCCATACCTTCGAGTGCTTGAACATATGATTTTACATAAATACTTGCAAATTGTACTTAAGTCTTTCTGGAGCACAATTCCTTGGTACTTGTACTTAAATACTTCAAATATCAGTACTGGGACTTGTATGCCATACCTTCGAGTACTTGAACATATGATTTTACATAAATACTTGCAAATTGTACTTAAGTCCTTTTTGAGCACAATTCCTTCGTACTTGTACTTAAATATTTCAAATATCAGTACTGGGACTTGTATGCCATACCTTCGAGTACTTGAACATATGATTTTACATAAATACTTGCAAATTGTACTTAAGTCTTTCTGGAGCACAATTCCTTGGTACTTGTACTTAAATACTTCAAATATCAGTACTGGGACTTGTATGCCATACCTTCGAGTGCTTGAACATATGATTTTACATAAATACTTGCAAATTGTACTTAAGTCTTTCTAGAGCACAATTCCTTGGTACTTGTACTTAAATACTTCAAATATCAGTACTGGGACTTGTATGCCATACCTTCGAGTGCTTGAACATATGATTTTACATAAATACTTGCAAATTGTACTTAAGTCTTTCTGGAGCACAATTCCTTGGTACTTGTACTTAAATACTTCAAATATCAGTACTGGGACTTGTATGCCATACCTTCGAGTGCTTGAACATATGATTTTACATAAATACTTGCAAATTGTACTTAAGTCCTTTTTGAGCACAATTCCTTCGTACTTGTACTTAAATATTTCAAATATCAGTACTGGGACTTGTATGCCATACCTTCGAGTACTTGAACATATGATTTTACATAAATACTTGCAAATTGTACTTAAGTCTTTCTGGAGCACAATTCCTTGGTACTTGTACTTAAATACTTCAAATATCAGTACTGGGACTTGTATGCCATACCTTCGAGTGCTTGAACATATGATTTTACATAAATACTTGCAAATTGTACTTAAGTCTTTCTAGAGCACAATTCCTTGGTACTTGTACTTAAATACTTCAAATATCAGTACTGGGACTTGTATGCCATACCTTCGAGTGCTTGAACATATGATTTTACATAAATACTTGCAAATTGTACTTAAGTCTTTCTGGAGCACAATTCCTTGGTACTTGTACTTAAATACTTCAAATATCAGTACTGGGACTTGTATGCCATACCTTCGAGTGCTTGAACATATGATTTTACATAAATACTTGCAAATTGTACTTAAGTCCTTTTTGAGCACAATTCCTTCGTACTTGTACTTAAATATTTCAAATATCAGTACTGGGACTTGTATGCCATACCTTCGAGTACTTGAACATATGATTTTACATAAATACTTGCAAATTGTACTTAAGTCTTTCTGGAGCACAATTCCTTGGTACTTGTACTTAAATACTTCAAATATCAGTACTGGGACTTGTATGCCATACCTTCGAGTGCTTGAACATATGATTTTACATAAATACTTGCAAATTGTACTTAAGTCTTTCTGGAGCACAATTCCTTGGTACTTGTACTTAAATACTTCAAATATCAGTACTGGGACTTGTATGCCATACCTTCGAGTGCTTGAACATATGATTTTACATAAATACTTGCAAATTGTACTTAAGTCTTTCTGGAGCACAATTCCTTGGTACTTGTACTTAAATACTTCAAATATCAGTACTGGGACTTGTATGCCATACCTTCGAGTGCTTGAACATATGATTTTACATAAATACTTGCAAATTGTACTTAAGTCCTTTTTGAGCACAATTCCTTCGTACTTGTACTTAAATATTTCAAATATCAGTACTGGGACTTGTATGCCATACCTTCGAGTACTTGAACATATGATTTTACATAAATACTTGCAAATTGTACTTAAGTCTTTCTGGAGCACAATTCCTTGGTACTTGTACTTAAATACTTCAAATATCAGTACTGGGACTTGTATGCCATACCTTCGAGTGCTTGAACATATGATTTTACATAAATACTTGCAAATTGTACTTAAGTCTTTCTGGAGCACAATTCCTTGGTACTTGTACTTAAATACTTCAAATATCAGTACTGGGACTTGTATGCCATACCTTCGAGTGCTTGAACATATGATTTTACATAAATACTTGCAAATTGTACTTAAGTCTTTCTGGAGCACAATTCCTTGGTACTTGTACTTAAATACTTCAAATATCAGTACTGGGACTTGTATGCCATACCTTCGAGTGCTTGAACATATGATTTTACATAAATACTTGCAAATTGTACTTAAGTCTTTCTGGAGCACAATTCCTTGGTACTTGTACTTAAATACTTCAAATATCAGTACTGGGACTTGTATGCCATACCTTCGAGTGCTTGAACATATGATTTTACATAAATACTTGCAAATTGTACTTAAGTCCTTTTTGAGCACAATTCCTTCGTACTTGTACTTAAATATTTCAAATATCAGTACTGGGACTTGTATGCCATACCTTCGAGTGCTTGAACATATGATTTTACATAAATACTTGCAAATTGTACTTAAGTCCTTTTTGAGCACAATTCCTTCGTACTTGTACTTAAATATTTCAAATATCAGTACTGGGACTTGTATGCCATACCTTCGAGTACTTGAACATATGATTTTACATAAATACTTGCAAATTGTACTTAAGTCTTTCTGGAGCACAATTCCTTGGTACTTGTACTTAAATACTTCAAATATCAGTACTGGGACTTGTATGCCATACCTTCGAGTGCTTGAACATATGATTTTACATAAATACTTGCAAATTGTACTTAAGTCTTTCTGGAGCACAATTCCTTGGTACTTGTACTTAAATACTTCAAATATCAGTACTGGGACTTGTATGCCATACCTTCGAGTGCTTGAACATATGATTTTACATAAATACTTGCAAATTGTACTTAAGTCTTTCTGGAGCACAATTCCTTGGTACTTGTACTTAAATACTTCAAATATCAGTACTGGGACTTGTATGCCATACCTTCGAGTGCTTGAACATATGATTTTACATAAATACTTGCAAATTGTACTTAAGTCTTTCTAGAGCACAATTCCTTGGCACTTGTACTTAAATACTTCAAATATCAGTACTGGGACTTGTATGCCATACCTTCGAGTGCTTGAACATATGATTTTACATAAATACTTGCAAATTGTACTTAAGTCTTTCTGGAGCACAATTCCTTGGTACTTGTACTTAAATACTTCAAATATCAGTACTGGGACTTGTATGCCATACCTTCGAGTGCTTGAACATATGATTTTACATAAATACTTGCAAATTGTACTTAAGTCCTTTTTGAGCACAATTCCTTCGTACTTGTACTTAAATATTTCAAATATCAGTACTGGGACTTGTATGCCATACCTTCGAGTACTTGAACATATGATTTTACATAAATACTTGCAAATTGTACTTAAGTCTTTCTGGAGCACAATTCCTTGGTACTTGTACTTAAATACTTCAAATATCAGTACTGGGACTTGTATGCCATACCTTCGAGTGCTTGAACATATGATTTTACATAAATACTTGCAAATTGTACTTAAGTCTTTCTGGAGCACAATTCCTTGGTACTTGTACTTAAATACTTCAAATATCAGTACTGGGACTTGTATGCCATACCTTCGAGTACTTGAACATATGATTTTACATAAATACTTGCAAATTGTACTTAAGTCCTTTTTGAGCACAATTCCTTCGTACTTGTACTTAAATATTTCAAATATCAGTACTGGGACTTGTATGCCATACCTTCGAGTACTTGAACATATGATTTTACATAAATACTTGCAAATTGTACTTAAGTCTTTCTGGAGCACAATTCCTTGGTACTTGTACTTAAATACTTCAAATATCAGTACTGGGACTTGTATGCCATACCTTCGAGTGCTTGAACATATGATTTTACATAAATACTTGCAAATTGTACTTAAGTCTTTCTAGAGCACAATTCCTTGGTACTTGTACTTAAATACTTCAAATATCAGTACTGGGACTTGTATGCCATACCTTCGAGTGCTTGAACATATGATTTTACATAAATACTTGCAAATTGTACTTAAGTCTTTCTGGAGCACAATTCCTTGGTACTTGTACTTAAATACTTCAAATATCAGTACTGGGACTTGTATGCCATACCTTCGAGTGCTTGAACATATGATTTTACATAAATACTTGCAAATTGTACTTAAGTCCTTTTTGAGCACAATTCCTTCGTACTTGTACTTAAATATTTCAAATATCAGTACTGGGACTTGTATGCCATACCTTCGAGTACTTGAACATATGATTTTACATAAATACTTGCAAATTGTACTTAAGTCTTTCTGGAGCACAATTCCTTGGTACTTGTACTTAAATACTTCAAATATCAGTACTGGGACTTGTATGCCATACCTTCGAGTGCTTGAACATATGATTTTACATAAATACTTGCAAATTGTACTTAAGTCTTTCTAGAGCACAATTCCTTGGTACTTGTACTTAAATACTTCAAATATCAGTACTGGGACTTGTATGCCATACCTTCGAGTGCTTGAACATATGATTTTACATAAATACTTGCAAATTGTACTTAAGTCTTTCTGGAGCACAATTCCTTGGTACTTGTACTTAAATACTTCAAATATCAGTACTGGGACTTGTATGCCATACCTTCGAGTGCTTGAACATATGATTTTACATAAATACTTGCAAATTGTACTTAAGTCTTTCTGGAGCACAATTCCTTCGTACTTGTACTTAAATATTTCAAATATCAGTACTGGGACGTGTATTCCATACCTTCGAGTGCTTGAACATATGATTTTACATAAATACTTGCAAATTGTACTTAAGTCTTTCTGGAGCACAATTCCTTGGTACTTGTACTTAAATATTTCAAATATCAGTACTGGGACGTGTATTCCATACCTTCGAGTGCTTGAACATATGATTTTACATAAATACTTGCAAATTGTACTTAAGTCTTTCTGGAGCACAATTCCTTGGTACTTGTACTTAAATACTTCAAATATCAGTACTGGGACTTGTATGCCATACCTTCGAGTACTTGAACATATGATTTTACATAAATACTTGCAAATTGTACTTAAGTCTTTCTGGAGCACAATTCCTTGGTACTTGTACTTAAATATTTCAAATATCAGTACTGGGACTTGTATGCCATACCTTCGAGTACTTGAACATATGATTTTACATAAATACTTGCAAATTGTACTTAAGTCTTTCTGGAGCACAATTCCTTGGTACTTGTACTTAAATATTTCAAATATCAGTACTGGGACGTGTATTCCATACCTTCGAGTGCTTGAACATATGATTTTACATAAATACTTGCAAATTGTACTTAAGTCTTTCTGGAGCACAATTCCTTGGTACTTGTACTTAAATACTTCAAATATCAGTACTGGGACTTGTATGCCATACCTTCGAGTACTTGAACATATGATTTTACATAAATACTTGCAAATTGTACTTAAGTCCTTTTTGAGCACAATTCCTTCGTACTTGTACTTAAATATTTCAAATATCAGTACTGGGACGTGTATTCCATACCTTCGAGTGCTTGAACATATGATTTTACATAAATACTTGCAAATTGTACTTAAGTCTTTCTGGAGCACAATTCCTTGGTACTTGTACTTAAATATTTCAAATATCAGTACTGGGACTTGTATGCCATACCTTCGAGTACTTGAACATATGATTTTACATAAATACTTGCAAATTGTACTTAAGTCTTTCTGGAGCACAATTCCTTGGTACTTGTACTTAAATATTTCAAATATCAGTACTGGGACGTGTATTCCATACCTTCGAGTGCTTGAACATATGATTTTACATAAATACTTGCAAATTGTACTTAAGTCTTTCTGGAGCACAATTCCTTGGTACTTGTACTTAAATATTTCAAATATCAGTACTGGGACTTGTATGCCATACCTTCGAGTACTTGAACATATGATTTTACATAAATACTTGCAAATTGTACTTAAGTCTTTCTGGAGCACAATTCCTTGGTACTTGTACTTAAATATTTCAAATATCAGTACTGGGACTTGTATGCCATACCTTCGAGTACTTGAACATATGATTTTACATAAATACTTGCAAATTGTACTTAAGTCTTTCTGGAGCACAATTCCTTGGTACTTGTACTTAAATACTTCAAATATCAGTACTGAGACTTGTATGCCATACCTTCGAGTACTTGAACATATGATTTTACATAAATACTTGCAAATTGTACTTAAGTCCTTTTTGAGCACAATTCCTTCGTACTTGTACTTAAATATTTCAAATATCAGTACTGGGACGTGTATTCCATACCTTCGAGTGCTTGAACATATGATTTTACATAAATACTTGCAAATTGTACTTAAGTCTTTCTGGAGCACAATTCCTTGGTACTTGTACTTAAATACTTCAAATATCAGTACTGGGACTTGTATGCCATACCTTCGAGTACTTGAACATATGATTTTACATAAATACTTGCAAATTGTACTTAAGTCTTTCTGGAGCACAATTCCTTGGTACTTGTACTTAAATATTTCAAATATCAGTACTGGGACTTGTATGCCATACCTTCGAGTACTTGAACATATGATTTTACATAAATACTTGCAAATTGTACTTAAGTCCTTTTTGAGCACAATTCCTTCGTACTTGTACTTAAATATTTCAAATATCAGTACTGGGACGTGTATTCCATACCTTCGAGTGCTTGAACATATGATTTTACATAAATACTTGCAAATTGTACTTAAGTCCTTTTTGAGCACAATTCCTTCGTACTTGTACTTAAATATTTCAAATATCAGTACTGGGACGTGTATTCCATACCTTCGAGTGCTTGAACATATGATTTTACATAAATACTTGCAAATTGTACTTAAGTCTTTCTGGAGCACAATTCCTTGGTACTTGTACTTAAATATTTCAAATATCAGTACTGGGACTTGTATGCCATACCTTCGAGTACTTGAACATATGATTTTACATAAATACTTGCAAATTGTACTTAAGTCCTTTTTGAGCACAATTCCTTCGTACTTGTACTTAAATATTTCAAATATCAGTACTGGGACGTGTATTCCATACCTTCGAGTGCTTGAACATATGATTTTACATAAATACTTGCAAATTGTACTTAAGTCTTTCTGGAGCACAATTCCTTGGTACTTGTACTTAAATACTTCAAATATCAGTACTGGGACTTGTATGCCATACCTTCGAGTACTTGAACATATGATTTTACATAAATACTTGCAAATTGTACTTAAGTCCTTTTTGAGCACAATTCCTTCGTACTTGTACTTAAATATTTCAAATATCAGTACTGGGACGTGTATTCCATACCTTCGAGTGCTTGAACATATGATTTTACATAAATACTTGCAAATTGTACTTAAGTCTTTCTGGAGCACAATTCCTTGGTACTTGTACTTAAATACTTCAAATATCAGTACTGGGACTTGTATGCCATACCTTCGAGTACTTGAACATATGATTTTACATAAATACTTGCAAATTGTACTTAAGTCCTTTTTGAGCACAATTCCTTCGTACTTGTACTTAAATATTTCAAATATCAGTACTGGGACGTGTATTCCATACCTTCGAGTGCTTGAACATATGATTTTACATAAATACTTGCAAATTGTACTTAAGTCTTTCTGGAGCACAATTCCTTGGTACTTGTACTTAAATATTTCAAATATCAGTACTGGGACTTGTATGCCATACCTTCGAGTACTTGAACATATGATTTTACATAAATACTTGCAAATTGTACTTAAGTCTTTCTGGAGCACAATTCCTTGGTACTTGTACTTAAATATTTCAAATATCAGTACTGGGACGTGTATTCCATACCTTCGAGTGCTTGAACATATGATTTTACATAAATACTTGCAAATTGTACTTAAGTCTTTCTGGAGCACAATTCCTTGGTACTTGTACTTAAATACTTCAAATATCAGTACTGGGACTTGTATGCCATACCTTCGAGTACTTGAACATATGATTTTACATAAATACTTGCAAATTGTACTTAAGTCTTTCTGGAGCACAATTCCTTGGTACTTGTACTTAAATATTTCAAATATCAGTACTGGGACTTGTATGCCATACCTTCGAGTACTTGAACATATGATTTTACATAAATACTTGCAAATTGTACTTAAGTCCTTTTTGAGCACAATTCCTTCGTACTTGTACTTAAATATTTCAAATATCAGTACTGGGACGTGTATTCCATACCTTCGAGTGCTTGAACATATGATTTTACATAAATACTTGCAAATTGTACTTAAGTCCTTTTTGAGCACAATTCCTTCGTACTTGTACTTAAATATTTCAAATATCAGTACTGGGACGTGTATTCCATACCTTCGAGTGCTTGAACATATGATTTTACATAAATACTTGCAAATTGTACTTAAGTCTTTCTGGAGCACAATTCCTTGGTACTTGTACTTAAATACTTCAAATATCAGTACTGGGACTTGTATGCCATACCTTCGAGTACTTGAACATATGATTTTACATAAATACTTGCAAATTGTACTTAAGTCCTTTTTGAGCACAATTCCTTCGTACTTGTACTTAAATATTTCAAATATCAGTACTGGGACGTGTATTCCATACCTTCGAGTGCTTGAACATATGATTTTACATAAATACTTGCAAATTGTACTTAAGTCTTTCTGGAGCACAATTCCTTGGTACTTGTACTTAAATATTTCAAATATCAGTACTGGGACTTGTATGCCATACCTTCGAGTACTTGAACATATGATTTTACATAAATACTTGCAAATTGTACTTAAGTCCTTTTTGAGCACAATTCCTTCGTACTTGTACTTAAATATTTCAAATATCAGTACTGGGACGTGTATTCCATACCTTCGAGTGCTTGAACATATGATTTTACATAAATACTTGCAAATTGTACTTAAGTCCTTTTTGAGCACAATTCCTTCGTACTTGTACTTAAATATTTCAAATATCAGTACTGGGACGTGTATTCCATACCTTCGAGTGCTTGAACATATGATTTTACATAAATACTTGCAAATTGTACTTAAGTCTTTCTGGAGCACAATTCCTTGGTACTTGTACTTAAATACTTCAAATATCAGTACTGGGACTTGTATGCCATACCTTCGAGTACTTGAACATATGATTTTACATAAATACTTGCAAATTGTACTTAAGTCCTTTTTGAGCACAATTCCTTCGTACTTGTACTTAAATATTTCAAATATCAGTACTGGGACGTGTATTCCATACCTTCGAGTGCTTGAACATATGATTTTACATAAATACTTGCAAATTGTACTTAAGTCTTTCTGGAGCACAATTCCTTGGTACTTGTACTTAAATATTTCAAATATCAGTACTGGGACTTGTATGCCATACCTTCGAGTACTTGAACATATGATTTTACATAAATACTTGCAAATTGTACTTAAGTCTTTCTGGAGCACAATTCCTTGGTACTTGTACTTAAATACTTCAAATATCAGTACTGGGACTTGTATGCCATACCTTCGAGTACTTGAACATATGATTTTACATAAATACTTGCAAATTGTACTTAAGTCCTTTTTGAGCACAATTCCTTCGTACTTGTACTTAAATATTTCAAATATCAGTACTGGGACGTGTATTCCATACCTTCGAGTGCTTGAACATATGATTTTACATAAATACTTGCAAATTGTACTTAAGTCTTTCTGGAGCACAATTCCTTGGTACTTGTACTTAAATATTTCAAATATCAGTACTGGGACTTGTATGCCATACCTTCGAGTACTTGAACATATGATTTTACATAAATACTTGCAAATTGTACTTAAGTCCTTTTTGAGCACAATTCCTTCGTACTTGTACTTAAATATTTCAAATATCAGTACTGGGACGTGTATTCCATACCTTCGAGTGCTTGAACATATGATTTTACATAAATACTTGCAAATTGTACTTAAGTCTTTCTGGAGCACAATTCCTTGGTACTTGTACTTAAATACTTCAAATATCAGTACTGGGACTTGTATGCCATACCTTCGAGTACTTGAACATATGATTTTACATAAATACTTGCAAATTGTACTTAAGTCCTTTTTGAGCACAATTCCTTCGTACTTGTACTTAAATATTTCAAATATCAGTACTGGGACGTGTATTCCATACCTTCGAGTGCTTGAACATATGATTTTACATAAATACTTGCAAATTGTACTTAAGTCTTTCTGGAGCACAATTCCTTGGTACTTGTACTTAAATATTTCAAATATCAGTACTGGGACGTGTATTCCATACCTTCGAGTGCTTGAACATATGATTTTACATAAATACTTGCAAATTGTACTTAAGTCTTTCTGGAGCACAATTCCTTGGTACTTGTACTTAAATACTTCAAATATCAGTACTGGGACTTGTATGCCATACCTTCGAGTACTTGAACATATGATTTTACATAAATACTTGCAAATTGTACTTAAGTCTTTCTGGAGCACAATTCCTTGGTACTTGTACTTAAATATTTCAAATATCAGTACTGGGACTTGTATGCCATACCTTCGAGTACTTGAACATATGATTTTACATAAATACTTGCAAATTGTACTTAAGTCTTTCTGGAGCACAATTCCTTGGTACTTGTACTTAAATATTTCAAATATCAGTACTGGGACGTGTATTCCATACCTTCGAGTGCTTGAACATATGATTTTACATAAATACTTGCAAATTGTACTTAAGTCTTTCTGGAGCACAATTCCTTGGTACTTGTACTTAAATACTTCAAATATCAGTACTGGGACTTGTATGCCATACCTTCGAGTACTTGAACATATGATTTTACATAAATACTTGCAAATTGTACTTAAGTCCTTTTTGAGCACAATTCCTTCGTACTTGTACTTAAATATTTCAAATATCAGTACTGGGACGTGTATTCCATACCTTCGAGTGCTTGAACATATGATTTTACATAAATACTTGCAAATTGTACTTAAGTCTTTCTGGAGCACAATTCCTTGGTACTTGTACTTAAATATTTCAAATATCAGTACTGGGACTTGTATGCCATACCTTCGAGTACTTGAACATATGATTTTACATAAATACTTGCAAATTGTACTTAAGTCTTTCTGGAGCACAATTCCTTGGTACTTGTACTTAAATATTTCAAATATCAGTACTGGGACGTGTATTCCATACCTTCGAGTGCTTGAACATATGATTTTACATAAATACTTGCAAATTGTACTTAAGTCTTTCTGGAGCACAATTCCTTGGTACTTGTACTTAAATATTTCAAATATCAGTACTGGGACTTGTATGCCATACCTTCGAGTACTTGAACATATGATTTTACATAAATACTTGCAAATTGTACTTAAGTCTTTCTGGAGCACAATTCCTTGGTACTTGTACTTAAATATTTCAAATATCAGTACTGGGACTTGTATGCCATACCTTCGAGTACTTGAACATATGATTTTACATAAATACTTGCAAATTGTACTTAAGTCTTTCTGGAGCACAATTCCTTGGTACTTGTACTTAAATACTTCAAATATCAGTACTGAGACTTGTATGCCATACCTTCGAGTACTTGAACATATGATTTTACATAAATACTTGCAAATTGTACTTAAGTCCTTTTTGAGCACAATTCCTTCGTACTTGTACTTAAATATTTCAAATATCAGTACTGGGACGTGTATTCCATACCTTCGAGTGCTTGAACATATGATTTTACATAAATACTTGCAAATTGTACTTAAGTCCTTTTTGAGCACAATTCCTTCGTACTTGTACTTAAATATTTCAAATATCAGTACTGGGACGTGTATTCCATACCTTCGAGTGCTTGAACATATGATTTTACATAAATACTTGCAAATTGTACTTAAGTCTTTCTGGAGCACAATTCCTTGGTACTTGTACTTAAATACTTCAAATATCAGTACTGGGACTTGTATGCCATACCTTCGAGTACTTGAACATATGATTTTACATAAATACTTGCAAATTGTACTTAAGTCTTTCTGGAGCACAATTCCTTGGTACTTGTACTTAAATATTTCAAATATCAGTACTGGGACTTGTATGCCATACCTTCGAGTACTTGAACATATGATTTTACATAAATACTTGCAAATTGTACCTAGTCCTTTTTGAGCACAATTCCTTCGTACTTGTACTTAAATATTTCAAATATCAGTACTGGGACGTGTATTCCATACCTTCGAGTGCTTGAACATATGATTTTACATAAATACTTGCAAATTGTACTTAAGTCTTTCTGGAGCACAATTCCTTGGTACTTGTACTTAAATATTTCAAATATCAGTACTGGGACTTGTATGCCATACCTTCGAGTACTTGAACATATGATTTTACATAAATACTTGCAAATTGTACTTAAGTCTTTCTGGAGCACAATTCCTTGGTACTTGTACTTAAATATTTCAAATATCAGTACTGGGACTTGTATGCCATACCTTCGAGTACTTGAACATATGATTTTACATAAATACTTGCAAATTGTACTTAAGTCTTTCTGGAGCACAATTCCTTGGTACTTGTACTTAAATATTTCAAATATCAGTACTGGGACGTGTATTCCATACCTTCGAGTGCTTGAACATATGATTTTACATAAATACTTGCAAATTGTACTTAAGTCTTTCTGGAGCACAATTCCTTGGTACTTGTACTTAAATATTTCAAATATCAGTACTGGGACTTGTATGCCATACCTTCGAGTACTTGAACATATGATTTTACATAAATACTTGCAAATTGTACTTAAGTCCTTTTTGAGCACAATTCCTTCGTACTTGTACTTAAATATTTCAAATATCAGTACTGGGACGTGTATTCCATACCTTCGAGTGCTTGAACATATGATTTTACATAAATACTTGCAAATTGTACTTAAGTCCTTTTTGAGCACAATTCCTTCGTACTTGTACTTAAATATTTCAAATATCAGTACTGGGACGTGTATTCCATACCTTCGAGTGCTTGAACATATGATTTTACATAAATACTTGCAAATTGTACTTAAGTCCTTTTTGAGCACAATTCCTTCGTACTTGTACTTAAATATTTCAAATATCAGTACTGGGACGTGTATTCCATACCTTCGAGTGCTTGAACATATGATTTTACATAAATACTTGCAAATTGTACTAAGTCCTTTTTGAGCACAATTCCTTCGTACTTGTACTTAAATATTTCAAATATCAGTACTGGGACGTGTATTCCATACCTTCGAGTGCTTGAACATATGATTTTACATAAATACTTGCAAATTGTACTTAAGTCCTTTTTGAGCACAATTCCTTGGTACTTGTACTTAAATACTTCAAATATCAGTACTGGGACTTGTATGCCATACCTTCGAGTACTTGAACATATGATTTTACATAAATACTTGCAAATTGTACTTAAGTCTTTCTGGAGCACAATTCCTTGGTACTTGTACTTAAATATTTCAAATATCAGTACTGGGACTTGTATGCCATACCTTCGAGTACTTGAACATATGATTTTACATAAATACTTGCAAATTGTACTTAAGTCTTTCTGGAGCACAATTCCTTGGTACTTGTACTTAAATATTTCAAATATCAGTACTGGGACTTGTATGCCATACCTTCGAGTACTTGAACATATGATTTTACATAAATACTTGCAAATTGTACTTAAGTCTTTCTGGAGCACAATTCCTTGGTACTTGTACTTAAATATTTCAAATATCAGTACTGGGACGTGTATTCCATACCTTCGAGTGCTTGAACATATGATTTTACATAAATACTTGCAAATTGTACTTAAGTCTTTCTGGAGCACAATTCCTTGGTACTTGTACTTAAATATTTCAAATATCAGTACTGGGACTTGTATGCCATACCTTCGAGTACTTGAACATATGATTTTACATAAATACTTGCAAATTGTACTTAAGTCCTTTTTGAGCACAATTCCTTCGTACTTGTACTTAAATATTTCAAATATCAGTACTGGGACGTGTATTCCATACCTTCGAGTGCTTGAACATATGATTTTACATAAATACTTGCAAATTGTACTTAAGTCCTTTTTGAGCACAATTCCTTCGTACTTGTACTTAAATATTTCAAATATCAGTACTGGGACGTGTATTCCATACCTTCGAGTGCTTGAACATATGATTTTACATAAATACTTGCAAATTGTACTTAAGTCCTTTTTGAGCACAATTCCTTCGTACTTGTACTTAAATATTTCAAATATCAGTACTGGGACGTGTATTCCATACCTTCGAGTGCTTGAACATATGATTTTACATAAATACTTGCAAATTGTACTAAGTCCTTTTTGAGCACAATTCCTTCGTACTTGTACTTAAATATTTCAAATATCAGTACTGGGACGTGTATTCCATACCTTCGAGTGCTTGAACATATGATTTTACATAAATACTTGCAAATTGTACTTAAGTCCTTTTTGAGCACAATTCCTTGGTACTTGTACTTAAATACTTCAAATATCAGTACTGGGACTTGTATGCCATACCTTCGAGTACTTGAACATATGATTTTACATAAATACTTGCAAATTGTACTTAAGTCTTTCTGGAGCACAATTCCTTGGTACTTGTACTTAAATATTTCAAATATCAGTACTGGGACGTGTATTCCATACCTTCGAGTGCTTGAACATATGATTTTACATAAATACTTGCAAATTGTACTTAAGTCTTTCTGGAGCACAATTCCTTGGTACTTGTACTTAAATATTTCAAATATCGGTACTGAACAATGTTCAATTTATTAACACTTATTTGGTTTGTACATTTAGACTTGGTCTTTTATAGTACTACACCGATAGGAGACTAACAACGTATCTTGAGAGCATTTTGAATTTTTTTTTTAGTTATAATATTTACCTAAATAGTTAGAAATAATCAACTATCCAAAAAGGACTGGGATGAGATAGGGGGGAGTTTAGTCTATAACTGAAAAGTATTTCAATCATTCTTTATTTGCAATATCTTGGATTAAATGATTTCTTGATGTGAAGAGGTATGGAGTTCCGTAGCCTGATAGCGTGAATGTAAAAAAGTCTTGACGAGTTATGATAATTAAATGATGGGATATTTACGCCAAGAGTTCTTTGAGATCGTGAAAGACTTAATTTGTTGAAAAGATACACAGGTGTTTTATTTGCAATAGTATTATATTGGGAAATACAGTTACGTGCTTTCACATCGTATTGTTGCAAAGAGCAACCTAAAATATTTGAGTATTGGGATATATGGTCTTCTATTTCTTCTTCTTCTTCCTTTTATCAGCGAGGTTATGATCCGAAAACAAGGGATCACAACCCTCCCACTTCACCGCATTTCTACTGATCCGCCTGTGGGGTTCGCTTATTTGACCTCAGAAAATATTGGCAGGCCCGCCGATTTTGGATCACTCGGTTACTGAGGCCAATGAAATGCCGATGTCGTCGCATTTGTCTGATCCAGGCGTTTATAGGCCTACCTTTCCTACATCGCGATGTCTTTGGAACGTGCATTGATATTGCCTTTTTCACCGTGCGGGGTTCAAATGATCTCTTCTTTGAACGTGGCAATACCAGCTGAGCCGGTCGCGCTCTATTTTTTGTACGATGGTTTCCTTGATGTGAAAGCTTCCACGGATCTTCGAACTTCTTATTCGATCAAGCTTTGTCACTCCTGCTGTCATGCGAAGCATCTTCATCTCAGCTGCCGTTAATTTACTCACATACGTTTTGTACATCGTCCAACATTGTCAACCGTATGTGAGCGCTGGACGTACAACTGCGGTGTAGAGCCTTCCTTTCAACTTAGGGGGCATTTTTCTGTCACAAAAGATAGCGGAATTTTCTCGCCACTTCATCCACCCTACGCTTACACGATGATTGATGTCGTCATCACAAGTTGCTTTGCTATTGATCATAGATCCCAGATATTTGAACTTTTCACACTTGGGAAGCACTGTTCCATTCAAATAAATGTCTGGAATAGGCCTGAGTGGATCAGAGAACGGGCAGCACAAGTACTCTGTCTTTTTTGAACTAATGCGATACCCGTTTCCCTCCAAAACGTCCACCCACACATCAAGTGCTCGTTGCAGGGATGTAGGATCCTCACTTATGATGGCTCCATCGTCAGCAAAGAATAACTGATGTACCTTGGGGTCCATCACTTTACCTTTAAGCAGATAATCAAGGACTGTAATAAAGAGCAAAGGACTTAAAACGCTTCCCTGGTGCACCCCGACTTTGATTGGGAACTCTTCGGTTACTCCAGCGGGGCATCTTACTCTTGTCTTTGCTCCTTCGTACATGTCCATGATCATCTGTACATAGGTTTCTGGAACTCCTCGATGTCTTAGCGCCACCCATATCAGATCTCGTTGTTGTCTGTCGAATGCCGTTTCAAAATCAACCAATGCAATATGCAAATCCCTTAAGGAATCACGATTTTTTTTCCATTATGATCCTTATACTTTGGATTGCATCTGTGGTTGATTTACCCGACACAAACCCGCACTGATCATCAGATAGCCGTATTATTTTTCGCAGTCGGCCACCTAATACCCGCTCAACGATCTTCATGGTGTGTGACATCAGCTTGATCGAACGGTAGTTATCACAGTTTCGCGTATCACCCTTCCCTTTGTATACAGGGAGAAGGTAACTTTCCCTCCATTGATTCGGCATTGGGTCACCTCTCACAAATTGTGAAATGAGAATTCTGAGCCATCTGAACCCGATGTCTTCCATCTTTTTCCAGAACTCAGAGGGCATCTCTTCTGGCCCAACCGCTTTTTAGAGTATTTGAACGCCTCACTAAGTTCTTCGACTGTAATCTCGGGTATTTGTTCACAGTTAGGGGTGGCTCTTGGAAAGTATAGCCGGGGAAACTGTTCATTTAAAAGTTCTTCACAATACTGCCGCCACCTCTGCAGAATTTTGTCGTTATCGACAAGAAGCTGGCCATGAGCATTGTTAATGAACTTTGGCAAACGAATCTCCTTCTTTGGGCGGCTATTTTGAAGATGGTTGCGCTCTTGTTCATATTGTGTTTTCGCAGCTCCTGGATAGCCTGGTTTGCATCAGCAACCGGGGAAGATATTTTCTCCAGCTCCCGACACAGGCCCTCCGTACTCTCTGCTTGAAGCTGGGCGCACTTCTTCTTCGCTTTTTTTCTTGCAACATCTGTATTCCATTTCGAGGCGAACTTTTTCGTCACTATTATTAGAGGGGCACTTTGACCAAGCCTTGAAAGCCGCTTTCTTCTCATTTATCACTTTCTTAGCTTCATCACTCCACCACCATGTTTCTTTGGCGTGTTGATGGTGGCCTTTTGAAGCTCCTAGCAGTGATTTGGCCTTCTTTAAGCAAGTTCGCTGTAGGGAATCCCACATATTTTGTGCTCTGCACTCTTCATCCTCAGCTCCGTTGATGGTGTGAGTGAGGTAATTTTTCATTACGAAAACAAAACCCTCGCCTTTTTCTTTGTCCAGTGGCGGCCACTATTTCAATAAATTTTGCAAATTTATTTTGTCGGGTTAGGAAACGCTCGACTGGAGCACTCAGACGCAACTGGTCCATTGTACTATCAGAGAGCAAACCCTGATTTGCCCATTTTATTGGAATTTCCTTAACTTTCTAAGAAAGCCAAGCAAGCACTTCAGTGATGAGGAGCTTACAGAAACAGCACTCATCACTCACATCAGCACCGAGGATCTGCCACCTGATACGAGCAAAGACCAGACACTCACAGAGATAATGTTCCGCGGTGTCGTCGCTCTCTCCACAAGCGTCGCAGATTGTAGTGTCACTCAAGAACAACACGTTAAGGTGCTGGGCAAAAGCAAAGTGGCCTGCCAAGATGCCAATAAGTTGTCTACAGTCTTTTCTACTCAGACACAGCAAGAATGCCGCTGATTTTTTACAGACATCCGGGAGCATGCGTTTAGTCAAACTGCATCCTGGAGAGTCATGCTACACACAGTTGTGCTCGTGAGAGACCCAATCGTCAATGGAAGCCCTAACCGAGGACGCAGGGAAACCCAACGCGGGTTCGGGCCCTGAGAGAGCCTCCTCTAAGCCTTGTCTAGCAAACTCATCGGAGATCTCCTTCCCCAAGATCCCGGTATGACCTAGGACCCAAATAAGAGACAGAGAATTCAGCCTTGCGACCGAGTTCAAAGAGTTTTTTTGGTTGCACGAACTATTTTGGAAGCGGTTAAAGGGTTTAGAAAGGCCTTAAGCGCAGCTTGACTGTCACTACAGACACAAATGCTACGCCCCTTCCACCTGTTTGGATTGCATAAGTTTCCACTTGAAAAACAGACGCATATTGCCTAACGAGAAGTGAAGTCTTATGTTGTCGACTTCCACGAAGACACCAGCACCAGACCCTTGACTGGTTTTGGAACCATCCGTGAAAATACGGCTACATTCCATTTCCGGCTCAGACTCTGGCCGAAGCCAGTGCTGAACACAAGGAAAGTCGACTCTGAATTTGCCAGAGTCGTAAGATAAGTGTCAAAATTCCAGTGTGGAGTATACCAAAAACCGCCCCGCCTAAGACGATGGATGGCTTTAATAGTGCAACCTATAATATAAGTATCAAGGGGAGGTAAGTTCAGCAAAGCATCTAGAGCAGAGCCAGGCGTAGTCGGAAAATCTCCCGTGCAGCCGAGATTTTGCATATAGGGGGGTTCACACGGTCCAACATATCTGAACGAATTGGTCGGATGGATGTCGGAGAGACCGATTTCGTTAGCGTTCACATTGTGGAACATGTCGTCAGACTTCGCTTTTCAAGTGAATTTCAATTATGGTGGACGTACGCTTATAATAAATATTAGTATTATTATTATTATTATTATTATTATTATTGTTTATTAAAACATAAATTAATTTACATCTTAATCTATAGGATACAGCACTAGCTACCAGGGCTATCGACTAGAATTAACTTAGATATTATCTTAAATATCATTTTCAAGTTTAAGTTTCTGTAATAATTTGTACATGTCTCTAATATTTTGTACTGAAGGTGTTAGTAATAGATCAATAGGTTTTTTGTTAAATAATTCTTTGGAATATTGATTAACTGTTGGACAGTCGAATACAAAATGTTTCGTTGACAGAACAGAATCCAGTTGGCATAGATGGCAAACAGGGGGGTTGTCTTTCGTGAGGAGATGTTTGTGCGTCATTTGTGTATGTCCAAGTCTCAGTCTCAAGAAACACCTGTTCATTTTGACTGAAGCGTTTGTTGGGTAGGAGGAGGGTTCGCCAGTTGGATTGATCCTGGAGTAGTGGTGGATGTATTGGCTCCAAGCTCTTCTCTTTTCCAGATACTAGTGTGCATCTAATCGTTTGATAAAGTCTGTTTTGGATGGGAGGTGTTTGATTGTGCGGTGATATTTCGAGCTGCGCTGTCTACTAGGTCGTTCCCGCGCATGCCCGAATGACCTGGGATCCAGAGTATGACCAGATTCGGTTAGTTGCGAATGATGTTGTTTCGAATTTTTTTAATGAGGTTGTTCATATTTCGGATTGCATTAACCGTAGAGAGACTATCGGTGCAGATTAAGGTTTTTCTTCGAGAGGTTTTTGCAGCTTCCGTTGCTTTGTAAATTGCTAAAGCTTCTGCGGAGAATATAGAGAAGAAGTCTGGTAGTTTCTCGGCGGAAGGACGTCGCCATTTCAGGCAATTACTGCAAATCCAGTGCCATTCTCGCTTTTAGACCCGTTTGTGTATATTATGTCCCACGAGTTATTTCTTTAGCTGTTGACAATTTCTTGAAACAGTTGAATATATGTTTCTTTAGGGGTTGAGTCCTTTTTTAATTTGGATAGCCTTATGTTAATGGCTTCAAGTGAAAGCAGCCAGGGCGGGTAGGCTTCCTTGACTGGTGTATTAAGTACAGGGTGTAGACCTGCTTTTTTCACTGAGTCTAGTGCGTTGTATGCGCTCGAAGGGCATTTAGGTGTTTTGTTCCGTTTTAGGATTTTTTTTTTGGCGTCATCAATTATAGGGGATTTTATAGATTCGCAGATTTTTGGAGCAAGGCGGGAGGGATGTAAGAATATCTCGACGGTCCTCGATAGATGGCAGTCCAGACTCGGCAAGGATATTTCTTATGGTCGTAGTTCTAAACGCATGTAGGCTAGATCGGATAGCAGCATGGTAGGAGGGTTTAATGAGTTGCAGAGTTGAGTTTGAGCATTTTCCGTAGATCGCCAAGCCGTAGTCGATTTTTGATAAAAGGATTGTTTTTGTTACGTGGACTAGGGTGTTAGTGTGAACTAAACTATTTTTAGAAGCTAAGAATCTAATAATATTGAGTCTGGTAGCTAGTTTATTTTTTTAAATCTAACCAATGTTTCTTTAAGTTAAACCTATCGTCAAATAATATTCCTCGAATATTTAACACATTAACATTTAGTATTTCTAGACTTATGAAATTAACTACAAAACTATCACAACTTGTTTTTCTACAAATATGCAGATGTTTGCTTTTGCTTGGGGATATTATAGACCCAGAATAAGTGCACCAGTTATGAACTTCCGTGAGAATATTTTGGAATTTTTGTTTGGTCCGTGTGATATCGTTACATTTTGATAGTAAGATAAGGTTATCTGCATAAAGCACATGATTTCGCTTAAGTCGTTCTATGCAATGATAAACAGTGTCACTGATAGTGGTGAACCTTGGGGAATGCCGTTATTTAGATTGCGTACATTGGAGTAGCAGTTGTTTGCCTTGACCCTAAACTTTCTACTGGTTAAGAAAGCTTTTATATACTGTAACAGATGATCCAAAAAAAAAAGAAGAAGAAAACAACTCCTGATAAATTCTGTCTCTTTATTCACCACTATCCTCCTACTCACATATCGACTTGCGATAACTGACCACCGTTTTCTTGCGATATTATCTATTTATATGTAGGTATGACCGATCATCTCCTGATCTCGCCGCACGCTAGTACGGTTGTCCATTGCCGCTGCTATGTACTTTACAGAAACATCGGCATGGGCGGCTTCAAACACGGAGACATGTAGGGCGCAGAATTAGGCTTCGGCGATCGATTATGGTGTGTGGTAGAAAAGGGTGTTACAATACGAATACATTTTAAGTCCAATTCCCCACTTATGTAATTTATTTAGGACTACATGAATGCCGATTCGGTCAAAGGCTTTCTCGAAATCCACTGAAAGGACTGAGACATGGTTTTTTTGCAGAGAGTGCAGATGCAACGTATTCATCTATGTGGAGTAGGCAATCCATAGTGCTTCGTCCATGTTTGAACGCCACTTGGTTTGGATTTATGAGATTGCTTTTTTCTACGTACCAAAGAAGTCTCCTGGATATAATTTTTTCCAATACTTTACTTAAGCGTGGTAACAAGGATGCCCCGTGCAGGGACGGGTCAAGAATATCACTGCAGCGCCCCCCAACAACTAGCGCTTG
Source organism: Brachypalpus laphriformis (assembly GCA_945910035.1). Classification (NCBI taxonomy): domain Eukaryota; kingdom Metazoa; phylum Arthropoda; class Insecta; order Diptera; family Syrphidae; genus Brachypalpus; species Brachypalpus laphriformis. Next base: position 12,804,579 of record OX246757.1, on the reverse strand, counting down.
TCGTAAAAGGCGACTAAGGGGACAAATCAGATCTAGGCAATATAACACCCAAGTGAGCCTAGCGACACATATACTACCATAAAAACCCTCCCACAAGTGTGCATGCGAGTCTGTGGGTTGACACGACTGGAGATCACCGGTGTCATAAAAGAAAGATCAAACAATACTAAAACAGGAGCATGCACGTGTCAAACAACAAACACCATCGCAATATGGTGCAAAAATTGTATTGCAAAACTGCATCATTATGATAATACTTGCAAAAAGGAAAGGCACTACCCCGCCAGGCACTACCACTGCTGTGCATGGTACTGATCCTGGACCGAGCAGAAATATTCGGGTCAGAGCTATACGGATTCCGGGGGCAAGCAACATAATGAAACAGTTTGCACGCAATTTAAGGGTCGCGAGTTGGAACGTTGGAAGCATGACCGGTCGAAGTTACGAGCTGGAGGAGATGATGAATAGAAGGCGGGTGGACATCTTGTGTGTCCAAGAGACGAAATGGAAAAACACCGGGAATCGGGCGCGTTTCTTGGACGTTAGGACAAAAGATTACAAGATGTTCTTCTACGGAACGGAAAAGGCTAGGAACGGAATCGGTATCATCCTTGCGGCAGAGCTACTTGGAAACGTCTTGAGCATTTCGAAGTCCAGCGACCGTTTGATGTCTCTCAAACTAGTAATACAAGGAGAGGTGTGGAATATTGTCAGTGCATATGCTCCCCACAATGGGTGCAATCAGATAGATAAAGATGCATTTTGGCTAGATTTCCACAATCTCCTTAAGAACATCCCAAAGGAAGAATTTCTGTTTGTGGGAGCAGATTTGAATGGACATGTCGGGAAATCAAACGAAGACTATGAAGACTGCCATGGAGGACTAGGATATGGCACCAGGAACCTTCCTGGTGAAGACATCCTAAGCATGTGCAAATCACACGGTCTTATCGTGTTAAATACCATGTTCATCAAACAAATCCGACACCTGATCACTTACAGCAGTGTGGTGGAGATGAAACTCAGATTGACTACCATTTGGTAGGCAGTTTCATGAAGCCTCGGGTAAAAGATTGCAAAGTGATCCTGGGAGAGGCAATCGCTCGTCAACACCGTCTCCTGCTAACAGAAATTTTTATGAAAACACCAAAGAAAAGCAAACAAACAGGGGTCTCTGAGAAAATCAAGTGGTACAATCTGGACAAAGAAAAAGGCGAGGCTTTTGTTTTCGCAATGAAAAATTACCTCTCTCACACCATCAACGGAGCTGAGGATGAAGAGTGCAGAGCACAAAATATGTGGGATTCCCTACAGCGAACTTGCTTAAAGAAGGCCAAATCACTGCTAGGAGCTTCAAAAGGCCACCATCAACACGCCAAAGAAACATGGTGGTGGAGTGATGAAGCTAAGAAAGTGATAAATGAGAAGAAAGCGGCTTTCAAAGCTTGGTCAAAGTGCCCCTCTAATAATAGTGACGAAAAAGCTCGCCTCGAAATGGAATACAGATGCTGCAAGAAAAAAGTGAAGAAGAAGTGCGCTCAGCTTCAAGCAGAGAGTACGGAGGGCCTGTATCGGGAGCTGGAGAAAATATTTTCCCCGGTTGCTGATGCAAACCAGGCTATCCAGGAGCTGCGAAGACACAATATGAACAAGAGTGCCACTATCTTCAAAATAGCCGCCCAAAGAAGGAAGAATGCTCAGGAGATTCGTTCGCCAAAGTTAATTAGCAATGCTCATGGCCAGCTTCTTGTGGATGACGACAAAATTCTGCAGAGGTGGCGGCAGTATTGTGAAGAGCTTTTGAATGAACAGTTTCCACGGCTATACTTTCCAAGAGCCACCCCTAACTGTGAACAAATACCCGACATTACAGTCGAAGAAGTTAGTGAGGCGGTCAAATACTCCAAAAAGCGATTGGGCCAGACGAAATACCCTCTGAGTTCTGGAAAAAGATGGGAGATATCGGGTTCAGATGGCTCAGAATTCTCATCTCCAAATTCGTGAGAGGTGATCCAATGCCGAATGAATGGAGAGAAAGTTGCCTTCTCCCTGTATACAAAGGGAAGGGTGATACGCGAAACTGTGATAACTACCGTTCGATCAAGCTGATGTCACACACCATGAAGATCGTTGAGCGGGTATTAGGTGGCCGACTGCGAAAAATAATACGGCTATCTGATGATCAGTGCGGGTTTGTCTCGGGTAAATCAACCACAGATGCAATCCAAAGTATAAGGATCATAATGGAAAAACATCGTGATTCCTTAAGGGATTTGCATATTGTATTGGTTGACTTTGAAAAGGCATTCGACAGACAACCACGAGATCTGATATGGGTGGCGCTAAGACATCGAGGGGTTCCAGAAACCTATGTACAGATGATTATGGACATGTACGAAGGAGCAAAGACAAAAGTAAGATGCCCTGCTGGAGTAACCGAAGAGTTCCCAATCAAAGTCGGGGTGCACCAGGGAAGCGTTTTAAGTCCTTTGCTCTTTATTACAGTCCTTGATTATCTGCTTGAAGGTAAAGTGATGGACCCCAAGGTACATCAGTTATTCTTTGCTGACGATGGAGCCATCATAAGTGAGGATCCTACATCCCTGCAACGAGCACTTGATGTGTGGGTGGACGTTTTGGAGGGAAACGGGTATCGCATTAGTTCAAAAAAGACAGAGTACTTGTGCTGCCCGTGCTCTGATCCACTCAGGCCTATTCCAGACATTTATTTGAATGGAACAGTGCTTCCCAAGTGTGAAAAGTTCAAATATCTGGGATCTATGATCAATAGCAAAGCAAGTTGTGATGACGACATCAATCATCGTGTAAGCGTAGGGTGGATGAAGTGGCGAGAAAATTCCGCTATCTTTTGTGACAGAAAAATGCCCCGTCATTTGAAAGGAAGGCTCTACACCGCATTTGTACGTCCAGCGCTCACATACGGTTCACAATGTTGGACGATGTACAAAAAGTATGAGAGTAAATTAACGGCAGCTGAGATGAAGATGCTTCGCATGACAGCAGGAGTGACAAAGCTTGATCGAATAAGAAGTTCGAAGATCCGTGGAAGCTTTCACATCAAGGAAACCATCGTTCAAAAAATTGAGCGGGACCGGCTCAGTTGGTATTGCCACGTTCAAAGAAGAGATCATTTGAACCCCGCACGGTGAAAAAGGCAATATCAATGCACGTTTCAAAGACATCGCGATATATGAAAGGCAGGCCTATAAACGCCTGGATCAGACAAATGCGACGACATCGGCATTTCATTGGCCTCAGTAACCGAGTGATCCAAAATCGGCAGGCCTGCCGATATTTTCTGAGGTCAAGCAGGCGAACCCCACAGGCGGATCAGTAGAAATGCGGTGAAGTGGGAGGGTTGTGATCCCTAGTTTTCGGATCATAACCTCGCTGATAAAAGGAAGAAGAAGAAGCGTGGTAACAAGGATATAGGTCTGTACCTCTGCGTATCTGTTCGTTGTTTCTTAGGTTTTGGGATCGGGACGGTGGTAGCAGTTTTTCGTGTTTGTGGAAATATGCCTTGGTCAAAGATCAGATTGTATAATCTTAAGATTTTTTGTTTTGCGATCAATGGGAGATTTCTTAAAACATTGGGTAAGAGACCCGGTCGTAGCCAGGAGTTTTTCCTTTCACTGAATTTAGGCAGCTGTCTAACTCTAGCACATTTATCGATTTTTCGATGAGTATTGTGGAGGAGTTAATAGCATTTATGGGTGGAGTGCTATTTATTGCGGAAAGTTTGGCTTTAAGGAAGTCAGGAGGAAAATTCGAGTCGTTGGAATAGTCAGACCAGGTTTTAGCAAGATGCTCGCAAATATTATGTGAGTCGGTGATGGTTCCAGAGTCAGTGCAGATGGTTTTGATTAGGTAAGGGGTGTAATTTCCTGTTAGTGTTTTAATATCATTCCATATTCGCTTACTGGTTGATTCTGGGTTTAACTTGGATGTACATTTTTGAAAGAACCTTGAGAAGTTGTTTATTGGAAGTAGAAGACTTCGGTGCAATATAACCTGTGGTATATTGCGCAAAATCAGGGGTGGTAGAAATAGAGGGGTGAGATGTGTGACTCTGCCGCTCCAAAACTAAACCATTAGGGTTCCGTGAGGAACCCGAATGATTCAGCGTTCGAACGGCAGAGTCAGTGTTCTGATTGCCAATATTCAGGTTAGTTGCTATAATCATCCATTTCGAATGATTTTAAGAAGTATTCATTGGAGTTTATAAGAGATTGGGTAACCGTTGATAATGGTGAGGGGTTTGAAGTTGGTGGGATAATGTTTTGAGGTGGTGGTGAATTCAGTAATTTGTCTGTTTGTTTGTTGCTGTTGGACGGCGGTGAATGAGTTTTAGTGGATTGTGTGAGAGATGCTTTTGAGTTGTTTATGATGAGTTGTGCGTTGGACTTGTGAGTTATTGGTTGCTTTGTGCTGGTAGTATGAGTATTTGAAGTTGGTTTAATGTTAGTATGTTCGTTGATGGGATGAGTGATATTGTTCTTATGTGGGATTGATGTTGTTGGGGGTACTGCATTGAGTGAATTTGGAGTTTGAATGGTGTTAGCTTCTGAAGAATTATGTATAGTTAGGTTGCTGTTAATTGGTGAATTTAATACAGGTATATTTATTGGAAGTGGAGAGGGTGATGTGGTGTCACTCATAACAAGAGTTTTTTTTTTGTTGATTGTGCTTGCGTTGCGGTTTTTGCAACTGCCGAATATGAAAAGGTAGAAGTGGATATTGGGTTCTGTTCTTTGTACATTTTTTCAGCCATGCTGCATTTTTTGAGAGTTTTTATTTTCATGGTTTCTTTGGCTTGGAGATAACGAGGGCATGTTTTAGAGGAGGAAGGGTGTTCATCAAAGCAGTTTGCGCATGACACACGTGAGCAATTGTTGGGAGAATGAGGTGGCAAATTGAACGTTTCGCAGGATGCATTGCCATTGCATCTTTTTTTGGTGTGGCCTAGCAATTGGCAATTGTGACAGCGCATTGGGTTGGGAAAATATTCCTCAACTTTGGCATTATACCAGCCAATGCTTACTGTGTTTGGAGGGCGGAAGAGGTCGAATGTAAATAGTACCAGACCGGTGGGGCGTTGAATACCATCTGTGGATTTTTTTAAATTTGAAGACATCCGTGACGCCTTGAGACTTCATTTCTTCGACAATTTCGCTTTCTGGGACGTTGATGAGGAAGGGTGCATATACTGTTCCTTTCGATGCGTTCAGATTAGTGTGAAGGGCTGCATTGATAGTGCAGAGATTAGAGAGGGATTTTTTTGATAGGAAAAGTTCGGGTATTTTTGGTGATTTTACCAGGATTAATAGATTTCCATCACGCAATTGCGTTATGTGGTCATAGGCAGTACTTATTCCATCGATAGCTTTTTTGAGCAGAAAGACACTGAAGGATGAAAGTGGTATATCTTTATTAACTGGGGAAATGACTATGAATTTAGGGTTGTTTGGGGTCGAGTTGTAGGCATTATTGAATTCTACGGAAGGGGTGGCAGGTTTTTTTCTTTTCCTATATTTGGGCTCGATTAGCGGCACCGTGTCGAGCCCGCTAAATCTATTACCCGAAAGACACGTGGCCCATCGGCCATAATGTACTGGTTTTCTTCACACTATATGCACTTTATGTTTCATAATGTGATCGATTTGGTTGACAGTTTTTCGATCAAAGGAGAGCCATGTTCCTTTGTGAATGTCGAGACGTGGGAACCGCGTACTAGCTACGACAAAGTTTCGCCCCGCCGCAAAGTCGATTAGCCGTTCGTTGCCGGATGTGATGTCGTGCAGGCTGTGCTTTCCGACCACGCTACTAAAGACGTCTTCTTTTCCTAGCTTTGCGTTAAAATCACCTAGGATAATTTTAACGTCGTGGCAAGGGCATTGCTCATACGTCTTGTCCAAGAGCTGGTAGAAGTCGTCCTTTGTCGCGTCGTCCTTCTCCTCATGAGGGGCGTGAACGCATATTAGGCTAATGTTGGCAAATTTAGCCTTGATACGGATATTTATAAGGCGCTCGTTCACATGCCGGAAACTCAAGACTTCTTGCCTAAGTCTGCCTCCAATAACAAATCCGCACCCGAATAGACGCTGTCCGTTTCTGTCTGTAGCAATCGCCGTAGTAGATGTCGCAGTTTTTCATACTCCTTTTGCCCGGCCCATCCCATCGCACTTCTTGGATGGCGGTAATGTCTGCTTTGAGACACTCTAGGGCCTCCGCAAGTTGTTCGGCTGCACGTGGTTTGTAGAGGGACCTAACATTCCACGTGCAGACACGAAGATCGTTGTCCTTTTTACGTTTGCTTGGGTCTTCAACAGTAAAATTATCCGTATCCGAGACTGTTGGTTGCTTCGTAACCGAAGGTTTCTTACGTGGTAGGGAAGTTAACCCGACGGCACAACCTCCAACCTGGAGGACCAGATCCTTTTTTTTTTTTTTGCAACCCCTAGGACGAGGGGCCGGATACACTGATGTCAGTAACCCACTTCGGGGATATGAGCGCTGCCGTTGACCCATTAAGGGTTCATCCGGCACCATCTCTTTTTCAATACCCTGACGTAGTATTGAAAATCCTTACAGATCCCAGCTCCGAATATGTCGAAGTAGCTCCGGTAAGGTATCCGCTGCTCTGTAGACGTCACCGTTGATTCCATCGAGAGAATTCATCCGCCGCACGTCCTCCTTCTGAGGAGCTCTTGCTAGACTTCTGAGACGCGTATTTCAGCCAATCAGGTCAACAAGAGATGCCTCGTCCGGTTAGACATATGCGCGCTGAAGTTCACCCAGATGTGCTTACGCAGGTCTGAGTGTTCAGCTAAACATATGGTATATCGTCAGATTCAGCATACGTTCATTGTTAGTTCACTATCAGAAAGCTATCCAGTGGGCACCACGGGGAGGTGATGATGCGATTTTGCCACGCCGAGTGGACATGTTGGTAATGGAAAAAATCAGAGTCAGATCGAGATTTAAGGAATGCTTTCCATAATTTGTTTTTATTGTTACGGAGCGAGCGCAGCTCTTTATTATACCATGGCGGGGCTGAGGTAAAGTTCTTCTGAGGTACAAAAGGGACTGATTGAATAAGGCAGGTACAAATTTGGTCATAGAAATACGCTAGAGCATTTCAATGGTGTCAACTTGGAGAGAACTAAAGTTAACGCTACTGAGAAGATTATTGATTATTTCCTCTATATAAAAAATTTAAAAATTTGAAATTATAAAATTCTATTATCTTGTAGTAACATGTTAAAATATTTCTCTTAAATAAACTAAACTAAACTATGTACTCCCCAATCCAAATATTTCGATAATCCGTAGTACCCCTTGCAATAATTAATTCGGATTAGTGAGACATTACTGATGAAAACATACACAACTACTTACTACTTACACATCCTGAGGCATCAAATTAAAACATATAATCTCTCTTTGTACTTACAGATGTAACAATTATTGTTAATTCAACAACCTTACTCATAAAGATATAACAAAAATATAGAACTTGATATCAGACCAAAGGTCGAAAACAAAAAAACAAAACAAAAAATGAAAGTCGACACGAATCGGCTTAAGAAAGGCACTTCGGAGCTCACTCCGGAGTGTCGCCAATTGATTGAAGACATGACCGCACGCAAATCAAAGGAAGAGCTCTTAGAGTATTTGGAGAAGCTTCGTGGATGGGTCTACGGGAAGTGTGAACTATATCACTGGATCGAATTATTAGATCGTTTCGATGACATTCTAGCTGAAGCGTCCAGAGAAAGTCCAACCAATGAGTTTGCATTGCATTGCGATACTGCATACAACAGAAATGTAAGTTCAATTTTTATAAAATAAAAGAAAATATTTATTACGACATATATATACTCGTATTTGTAGGAGGTTCGACTTTTGCTCTATGTGATCAATTTTACGACACTTCTCATTGAGCATTCATTCTCGAGACATTTATACAATTCCATTGAATATTTGACACAACTACTATCGTCAACTAATATGGATGTTATAATGTGCGTTTTGAATCTATTATACATGTTTTCAAAGCGCAGTAACTTTATTCCACGGCTAAATAGCACAAAAAAGGTGTCCCTTCTCAACAAGCTGTACAACTTTGCTGAGGTAAATGCTATTTGAAATTTAAATTTCCAGCAATATATTGATTTTTCTTTTTGTTATAGAGCTGGGGCGGTAAAGACAACGGATTTTCACTAGCACAGTGCTGTAGGAAGGAAGCTAAGCTTCCAGTGTCTGCAGCAACACTGTATTTTGAATACTATAATGTCGGTGGTAAACTGGATTTCATAGAAGTCCCTGGACTTCATCGATTGTCCGAGACCGCGGCCACAATAGCCAAGGTAGTGTGCGATAAAGTTCCACATTTGGGAGACGATCAAAGGGTGCGTAAGACTGATTTCATTTAAATTGCAATTTCTTTACTCTCTTTCGTTTCTTCCTAAATTTTGTCTTCAAATTTTCACATCAGATGCACATACTGACGCGTATACGCTTGGCAGCAAATTTTCGTGACTATCGCTTACGATTACAATTTGTGCAGGCACGTTTGCAAGCTATTTCTGTATTGGTGTATTCAAATGCACTACAAGACAATATTCATACATTGCTTTATCCTGGCTTTCTGGAGGAGCTTGTTGAACTTTTGGAAATGAAAGAGACAAATTTGGTTGAGATAAGAGCAGCAGCATTGCGCACATTGACTTCGATAATTCATCTAGACAGGAATCCGCATTTTCCAAAGTAAGTATTTAAATAATATAGCAAAATAAAGATTGGGCGCATGCACGTGTTACATGCGCACAATCTATGAGTAGTTACAAGCGCACCTGAACTGCATGCTTGATAGTCAGCGCACCAATCATTTGATTAATTCTATTTATTGAGGCGAAATGCTGAGTTAGATTTAGATCATAGAAAATAAATGATAATGGTAAGAGTAACGTTTGCGGTTTGACGCTATTTCGATCGATAACTCTGCTCAACCAGTAGTCGTGTGCCTTTTCAACTTATTTATCATTCAACATTGGGCCATGCACTCTTTGTGACTGTAAATGCTGCCATAGAAGTTGTCTTTAGGCTTTGTGACATCGCTAACTCTTTGTGGAAAATACCATCATCACCATTAGGTTAGATAAGGTTAAAGGGGTTGGGTGCAGCCTGCACTCGGATCTTAAACGGAACCATTGTGCTCACCTGACGTGGAGTTTCCTGGTTGAAGAGAGGAAAAACAAAATGGCTAGAGTTCTGTGTTAATGGAACGGCCTCCTCTGAACCACCCTGAATAAGTTATGATTATGATATTATGAAGTACCTTTGATAAACGTAGCTCTCCGACTTCCGGACCACTACAGTATTTTTCAAGGAGAAATATAAGCTGTTCGTGAAGTAGCGCGCAGACTCTATGCACCCGATAGATGGTAGGTCTATCGTCCTTTACATAAATAGTCAGCGATTAAAGCTCTGGAAACGCCAACAATAAGATCTAAGTTGGTCAAACATTGCCGCGAATCTCTTAACGCGATTGCGGACAGATGCAATATCACTCTGTGCTGGGTCCCGGGACACAGAGACATTCCAGACAATGGTAAAGCAGATAAACTAGCTAAACAAGTCACCGTACTACCTCTAGCTGTCAACAGAGAGGTACTTACTTTTACTTATGTCCTGTATCCCCTTGTAGGTCCTAGGGCCTCTACTACGCCTACGCGCCATCGTGTACAGTTTCCGGCAATGTGTCTGACTTCTCCCCAACTTTTCCCTAACTGCCGTGCCTCCTTCTCGACTGTTTTGCGCCATGTTCTCCTCGGACCGCCAGGTCTTCTGCCATCCTGAGTTAGAGGGTTCCATTGCATAGTATGGTTCGCTATGGAACTGTCACCCTTTCGGAACGTGTGACCAATCCACTGCCACTTCCGTGGTTGGATGGTTGTGCCTATTGGTTCCTGACCCGTTCTCTCGTAAAGGTGTTCGTTAGAGATACGATTGGGCCAGAAAATCCTTAAGATATTGCGCGCACATCTATTAACAAACGTTTGCAGCTTTCTGGTGATAGTAGTGGTCACTCTCCACGTGCTGCAACCATATATCAGCACGGATTCAACGCTGGAGCGGAACAGTCTTATTTTGGTGCTCAAACTGATTGCATTGCTTCGCCATATTTTGGACAACATTCCGAACGCGGACTTTGCTTTGGCGATCCTGTTGGCTATATCCAGTTCGGTTCCACCATCGGTCGAGACAATACTCCCAAGATACTGGACATCATCTACTCTCTCTACCGGTTGTCCAGCAATGCATATTCGAGCCGATGAGTTTGTTCCAAGGCTGACAACTTTAGTTTTTGCCGTATTCATTTTCAGCCCGACGACGACTGCCTCCCTCTCCACATCTGCTGTCATTTGGTGGAGGTCCATAATTCTGTGGGAGAGTAAGCATACATCGTCAGCGTAGTCAAGATGTTTCAGTTGAAATGTAAGAGTCCATCGAATTCCTCCGTTTCCCGTCGACAAAGCTGCATGAAGCACATCGCTAATCACCAATAGGAATAATATTGGTGAAAGGATACAGCCTTGTCTTACCCCACTTTGGATCTCAAATTCCTCAGACAACCTTCCCCTGTGCAGAACGTGACATTTGGCGCCTTCATATGTATCTAGCTTTGATAATAGCAATTAGTTTATCGGGAATGCTTCTCCTGCGTAAGGCACGCCAAATAAACTCCCTGTTGACACTATCGAACGCTTTCTCAAAATCGATGAACAGCAGGTGCAGTGGCGATCGATATTCAACACACTGTTCGATGATAATCCGCAGGGTGTTGATGTGGTCGGCACAGTAGGATCCAGAGCGGAAACCTGCTTGTTCGGTATCGAGTGTGTCTTCGAGATGTTGTTTGATTCGCTCAAGGATGATTTTAGCTACAGCAGGCAGCACGCAGATACCCGTCCTGTTTCCGCACTCCATTAGATTTCCTTTCTTAAAAAGCTTGACGGTCATTCCCTTTTTCCACTCGTTAGGAAAGCTCTCAGCTTCCCAAGCTCTCTCTATAAGTGGAAGCAGAAGCTCAGCCGATGTCGTGGGCGCTGCTCGTAAGAGCTCTGCTGGAATACCGTCAAGTCCTACCGCCTTGTTGGTTTTGAGTGCCTTGATCGCGGTAATGATCTCATCTTTACTGGGAGTCGTGGTGCGTATTCGGGAGCTTCTCATCTCGGGCATCTCAGTCTGATTTGGGAGCATATCGCTAGCGAATACACGGTTCAAAACCGTAGCAAAATGCTCTTTCCATCTCTTGAGCTGGTCCTCATCCGAAATGAGCAAGGAGCCGTCTAGGCTTTTCACTGGGTGTTGGCTGGAGCTGCGACCACCTGTCAGCTCTTTGGTGATTCTGTAGACGGTCCTGCTGTCGCACCTCCGTGCAGCTTCTTCTGCTTCTGTAGCCAGCGCGTTAATGTAGTTGCGCTTGTCACGTCGCACGCTACGCTGAACTTCTCTCATCTTCATGCGATATAGGAACTCTAGCTCGCTTCTCCCTGCTGCTGGGGTAGCTGCAACGCGAGCTTTCAGCTGTTTTCGTTCGTCAATCAGTCAACAGAGAGGTACCGGCACCCCCAATACAAACGATGAATCTTCGTATGTTTAACGAAGCGCAAGCTACTGTAAACAACAGATAGAGTAATCTAGCTACGTGCGTATCGACCAGAAATATCTGTTTTCGGAAAATGCCAAAAGAACACACGGCGCCACATCTGGGGAATAAGGTGCTGAACGAATTTCATTAATACCCGAGAGCCCAAGTAGTAGTAGATATAGTTGTGCGAGGTGCAAGCGCACTGCGACCTTTAGCAGATCTATTGTGTCCCTCAAACTACGGCTCTAGTCGATGATGTGTTCGGTCTAGAGCACTTCCTCCAGTCCAGCTGCTGCTATGAACCGGAATATCTTGAGTGGATCCAGCGAAGGAAGATCCAATTCTGATAGGAGGTATGCACCTAAGTGGTTTCTTCTTTTGTGGATCAATGCTTTGCATTCCATAAGAAGGTGCGCTGGTGTTTCTGCAGTGTCCGTCTCTCTCTATTCCCAGTTTCCTGAGGTGCGGTGTTTCCACAGGATGCAAAGTCGGTTCTTGCTAACTCTGAGGCAGTTTCTACTTCTTTTCTGGTTGTATTTCCCCAGAAGTTCTCTCGCCTGTCTTAGTTGAGGGATATCCTCCCAATGCTTGGCTCATTTGTTCTCTTTCTCTTTCCTTAAGTCTTCCCTTATTTTGTGGGGTTCTGGTCCAAAGAACTGCGTGTCTGATCTGTTTCTTGCTAGTTCATCAGCTGCTTCGTTCCCCTCCACTCCTAGGTGTCCTGGTACCCAGTAGAGAGTTACTTTATTTGCCTCTCCCAGTTTGTTGATTCTGGTGAGGCATTCCCATACCAGTTTAGATCTGAGCCCAAGAAAGTTGTTGTTTTTGCCGGCAGTGTGAACAGGCGCATTGTCATGGTGCAAAAAGTAGCGACGAAGTTCCTCTTTCTTTTTCTTTTTTTGGTTTCCTAACAAATTTCGGAAAACTTGTGGTAAGCAAGTTCCCGTATACCAATTAGCAGTTATTATTATTATTATTTGTGTAGGGTTATTTTGCACTGCGACCTAATGGTCTATTGTGCCCCCTGCTAATACCTTGGGGAGGTTTGTTCCTTCGTTAGAGTCCCCTTCGCAATTGCAATTGTGTTTGAACGTCATATGCTCTTACTTTGCCTTGGCGTTTCTTTTAAGAATCTGAGAATGAGAAGTGGGTCCATGGTTGGCATATCCTCTTCTGATACTTGGTATTTGCCCAAGTATTTCAATCTTTTGTGGCTCAGTGCCCCACAGGACTCCAGAAGGTGTTCCGGAGTCTCACATGACTCGTTGCAGAATCTGCAAAGGCCTTCATTTATTATACCTAGTTTCTGTAGATGCTCCCTGACTTTGCAGTGCCCCGTTAGGAAGCCTGTTAGGATCCGTAGATTATTCTTGCTAAGGCAGATGCAGGCTTCGAATCTTTTCCGGTTGTAACATCCCAGTAGTTTCTTAGCTTGCCTCAGGCCTGTGGTGTTGTTCCAGGTTCTTGCCCTGTCTTCTCTCTCCATTTTCCTGAATTTCTCGCGTATGGTGTGTTCTCCCATTCCACAGAATGGTTCAGGTCCAATGAAGTGTTCTGCGGCCCCTTGTCTTGCCAAGGCGTTCGCTGCTTCGTTACCTTTTATCCCGACTGGGTATCCAGTAATGTGTAACTTTATTGTTTCTGCCCAGCTCATTAAGCTTGCATAGGCATTCCCACATAAGTTTTAACTTAATGACATAGGAGTCAAGTGCTTTGATAGCTGCTTGGCTGTCTGACAGTATTGCTATGTCGCAGTTGCTGTATCCATTTTCGAGATTGAGTTGGATGCATCTGTTTATAGCACATATTTCAGCTTGAAAGATGCTGGTGTGCTTGCCCATAGGTTCTGAGTGCTTGGTCCTTGGTCCAAATACGCCCGCCCCTGTTCCCTCTCCAGTTCTCGAACCGTCTGTATACCACTTTATCGTGTGGCTGCCCAGTCCGTACATCGTGGATTCGTTGCTCCACTCTTTCTTGTTACTTAACTTTGTACTAAAGTTTTTCCCAAAGTTAAATTTCCTGATACGGTCGTCCCTGGGGACGGCCAGAAGGGGAAGTTTTTTGAGAAGTGCATCGTATTCTCTCATACTAACACATTTCTCCCTTCCGATACCTTCTTTTGCCATCCTTAGGATCGTTCGCTATGCATTTTGCTCCACTACAAGATGGAGCGGTGTTAGCTCCAGGAGTACTTCCATGGCTGCAGTTGGACACGTTCGCATGGCCCCAGTGATGCAGAGGCACGCAAGTCTTTGCACTTTAGTGAGTGTCTCCCTCGTAGTGACTAGACTAGTTCGCTTTGTCCATGCTATTGCTCCATAAGTGATCATTGGTCTCACAATGGCAATGTACATCCATCTTAGAATATTTGGACTAAATCCCCAAGACTTACCCGCTAGGCTCCTGCATATCATTAGAGCATGGGTAGCTTTTTTGGATATCTCCTCTGTGTGTTTCTTCCACAAGAGTTTGCTATCTAGGTGTAATCCTAGATATTTCACTTCCTTTACCGGTGCCAGTATCGTGCCCGACAGTCGGATTGGCTTCAGTTCTAGTTTTCTCTTCCTCGTGAACGGTACTATTGTGGTTTTGGCCGGGTTTATATTGAGCCCAGCCGTGCTGCACCATTCTTGAGTTACTGTTAGGCCCCTTTGTATCTTCTTCTTCTTCCTTTTTATCAGCGAGGTTATGATCCGAAAACAAGGGATCACAACCCTCCCACTTCACTGCATTTCTACTGATCCGCCCGTGGGGTTCGCCTTGTTAGGCCCCTTTGTATAATACCACATAGGGTTTCCTCGAATTTCCCCCTGGCAATCAGCACAATGCCATCAGCGTAGGCTTGACAATTAATTCCAAGGCTTGTTAGTTTTTCAAGAAGCTCATCCACAACAAGACTCCACATTAGGTGAGATAACACTCCTCCTTGTAGGCATCCTCTTGTTGTGTTGACCCTGATAATTCCATGTGAAGTTTGAGTTTCTGCTGATCTTGTTCTCAGCAATTCATACATCCACTTAGATACTGTTCTGCTAACTCCCTTTCTGTCAAGGGCTCGTTTAATAGCTTCATGTGCAGTGTTATCAAATGCCCCTTCAATGTCTAGGAAGGCGCATATTACTATCTCTTTTGTTTCAAGAGCACTTTGGATTGTTTCCGTCAGCTGATACAGAGCAGTCTCGGTGGACCTGCCCGCTCTGTATGCATCCTGATAATAATGCAGTGGGGATGGATTAAGTACATCCTCCCTTAAATGGCTGTCCACATTTTTCTCCATTGTTTTAAGAAGAAACAATGTTAGGCTGATCGGTCTGTATGACTTAGGCTGTGTTGGGTTCTTCTCCCCCATTTTTGGTATAAACACAACTCTCGCCGTCTCCATTGGTTTACTTTACTTTACTAAGGCCTTGTACGCACTGCGACCTGTAAGATCTATTGTGCCAGCCCGGTGTTTAGCTGAGAACTTGGTTAAGGCTCTTGA
The DNA here is from genome assembly GCA_945910035.1 of Brachypalpus laphriformis. Taxonomy (NCBI): domain Eukaryota; kingdom Metazoa; phylum Arthropoda; class Insecta; order Diptera; family Syrphidae; genus Brachypalpus; species Brachypalpus laphriformis. Next base: position 12,789,421 of record OX246757.1, on the reverse strand, counting down.
TAAACCTCAACAAAGCTCCAGGCTCAATATTCCAGAAGTCAGAGGGACTCAATAAAGCCCTTCCGATATGGAGAAGTCTTTTTCTTGCGGCCATGGGGCATTCACAAAGAATATGTTATGCCGTCTCTTTTTGCTCTCCACATAGCCGGCATTCGTCTGTATCTGCTACTCCTATCTTGTGCACCTGAGTAGGCAATGACCAGTCAAGTAGCCTGTTAAGGTTCTTAGGTCTGCTTTCCTAAGCTCGAGTAGCTTTTTAGCCTTGCAACGGTTGAGATTAATAAACTTCTTTGCCTGTCTTAGGCCCTTGAGCTTGGCCCAGTACTCTGCATGATGATCATCTTCCCATTTATTTATTTTTATGTTAACGCTACTCCGTGCGACTCCAAAATAGAGTTCAGAACCGACTAGTGGTCGACTAGCGCCTCTTCTCGCTAAGCAGTCCGCCCGTTCGTTGCCCTCGAAGCCTTCGTGTCTTGGTATGCAGGCCACAGTGACTGTGTTTTTCGATGCGAGATCTTCGAGTAGGTTTAGACAGTCCCATACAAGTTTTGATCCTACCGTGTACGATTTCAGAGCCATAAGTGCTGCCTGGCTGTCTGAGAGGATATAGATACGAGTACCCTCGACTCTTCTACGCAGAAATTCTCGTACACAGAGCTCGATCGCATGGACTTCCGCCTGAAATATTGTTGGTGATTTCCCAAGCGCAGCCACACGTTGGAATCTGGGTCCATAAACCCCTGCGCCAGTGCTACCATTTTCCAATTTGGAACCATCTGTGTACCAAGTTTGAGAATTTGGTTAGACTACAAGTCATTCATTCCTCCATGTATGGCGGTCACCTATGACCACATTGAATTTCCTGGAGAACCGGTATTTCTTGATCATAGTATCTGGGATTTTGAGAATAGGGTCATTTTGAATATAACTTAGAATCTTCAAATGGCCTGTAAGGATGCCGATTTTAAGGTCTTGGGTAGCCTAAGAGCACTCAGCATAGCTTCTTTTTGTACTGCAAGGTGCAACGGTGTGAGGGTAAGCATTGTTCCCATAGCTGCCGTAAGGCACGTTCTCATTGCTCCTGTGATACTCAGACAGGCTAGACGATGTATTTTATTCAACTGTTCCTGAGTCTTGGCCTGTAAGGTTTTTGGCCACCAAACTAACGATGCATAGGTGACCATGGGTTTGATAATGACGCTGTACGTCCAATATATTATCTTGGGTTTTAGCCCCCAAGTTTTGCCATGTAGGCGCTGGCACATAAACATTGCTCTTGTCGCTTTCTCGGTAACCTTGTTCAGGTGTGAATTCCAGGTGAGCGTCTTGTCAAGTATAACACCTAGGTATTTCGCTTCCTTGGATATGTCGATTGGGACGTTTTCCAGTTTAATTTCTTTGAGAGTGTGGTTTCTTTTCCTGGAAAAGGGTACAAGTATAGTTTTTCCGGGGTTGATGGTAAGTCCCTTTGTACTGCACCAATTGGAAGTTAAATTGAGGGCACCTTGCATTAGTTGAGAAATTATGTTCTCAAATTTGCCTCTGACGCTGATGACAATGTCGTCTGCGTATCCTTGTACTTTGTAACCCGATTTTTCAAGTAGCTCTAGGAGTTCGTCAATAACTAAGGTCCAGAGCAGGGGAGAGAGGACTCCTCCCAGCGGGCAACCTCTGGTAGCTGTTATAATTTTATGCGAGCCTCCACTCGATTCTTATCTTCCTGCTACACAGCATGGTTAGGATCCAGTTTATGATCAGAGGAGCGATATTTTTCCTGATCATAGCCGTTCTGATAGCCTCATAGGAAGTGTTGTCGAATGCTCCCTGTATATCTATGAAGGCACATAGGGCTGTTTCTTTGGCAGCTAATGATTTTTCAATCAATAATGTTAAGCTATGAATGGCTGTTTCCGTAGATTTCCCAGGTTGATAAGCAAATTGGTTTGTATGCAGAGGATCATGTATGTATTCCATTGGTTTGGAATATATCCCAGTGCAAGACTGCTTTTTGTTATTCTGACCAGGTGTGGTAGTAGTTTTTCTTGACCCCTTTGCAATAGGGCTGGTATAATACCATCCGCACACGGTAAATTGAAAGGCTGGAGGGAGCTAATTGCGCACTCGATTCTCCCTCTGGAACAGATAGCCCCTGCAATCTCCCAATCTTGCTTCCGAGGTCTGGTCGTGTTGGTTCAGCTCCCGTCACAGGTGTTCTGCAAACTTCCGGGGAAGTGAGTTTCTAAGAGCAGTGATGCTCTTTGTTCTTCATCTTTAGTAAAGCTGCCGTCAGGTTTTTTAAGGGATGTTGGCAGTTACTGTCTGACCAGTTTTTTGCGGGACAAGTAAATCGACATTATGATTTGTTGTTTGGCTTTTATTAGGAGCTTCGCAGCTTCTGGGCTCCATACCATGATTGGTTGCAGTGCTATTTGAAACCCCAATCGCGATTAACAATTTCCCCTAAATAAAATAAAGAATTACTGAGTATTTTGAAATTAAAGCTTAAATAGGAAACAGCATTAGAACAAACTAAATTTAAACACGCGCTTAAAATAGTTTTGCCTAGAATATGCCTTTTATCTTGTTTTTTTCTATTTTCCCCTCTGTATGACTGTGCTATATAAAAAACCTGGATCCAGGCTATCAAAAATTATTGAAGTCACTGGAGCAGCGTTATACCATGGATTTCTACCTACTTTGGTACGCGCATGCATTAATCATCTTATTTCGATACAAGCAAAAGAAAGTGATTTGATCGCAGCATGCTCAGTTATACAGCAGTACACTTATGCCTATTTAAGTTACGGCAATAGGTTTGAATCCGAAGCATTAAGACGAGGAAATTTGTTCCCGCTTTCACTGGCTACAGCACTGTTTAGTTTCCTCTATCATCTGGCATCATACGAAGCTGGCGGTGAAGCTTTAGTTTCATGTGGAATGATGGAATCTTTATTGCGCGTTATCAATTGGCCAGGAGTTGATCTGGAGCACATTACATTTGTCACACGAGCAGTTCGTGTGATTGATCTTATCACAAACATTGACATGCATTCGTTTCATAATAACAATGGATTAGCTACGTTTATTCAGCGACTTGAGACAGAAGTGAATCACTGTCGTCAAGTACAGCTGACAATGGCAAGTGGTCCATATGCAAACATGAAATCGATCGCTGATATAGACTATGGAAATGCAAAAAGTCCCGATAATGAGGATGGAGATGATTCTGATATGACAGATGCGGAAGGAATGGGGCTTGAATCCGAAAATGGAAATGAGGACAGTAATCATTCGACGGTGAGTGAAGAAAAAGCAAATAAACCATCAACATCTTCGGCGAATGAGAATGCGCCTTCCACTTCAAAGGGAGCAGTAAGCTCATCAGGAAAGGAGAAGAAAATCGCGTGTGTAACTCAGCGTGCCGCGCTTCTTAAGTCAATGCTGAATTTCTTAAAGAAAAGTATTCAGGATAGTGCATACAATAGTGGTATGAGAAACGTTATGGAAAGTAGCTTGCCACGTTCTTTACGTAACATCATTAGCAATGCAGACTATTATGGCCCATCGCTGTTTCTATTGGCTACCGATGTAGTTACAGTATATGTGTTCCAGGAACCATCACTGTTATGCACATTACAAGACAGTGGATTAACTGACATAGTCTTGAAGTCACTTTTACGTAAGGAAGTACCAGCCACAAGAGAAGTTCTTGGCTCCTTACCAAATGTTTTCTCGGCTTTATGCTTAAATGCACGTGGCTTAGAACAGTTTTCTGCTTTCCATCCATTTGATCGACTCTTTCAAGTACTATTATCACCAGACTATCTAGTAGCAATGCGACGACGTCGTAGTTCCGATCCATTGGGGGATACAGCAACAAATCTTGGAAACTCTATGGACGATCTAATGAAACATCATCCCAGCTTGCGTACTGAAGCTACCAGATCTATTATAAGGCTTCTCACAGAACTTGTACGCATTGGAAGTGCTCCACACTTCATTTGCTGGCGGGCAAATAGTAGTAATAATGGAAAGTCTAGCTCACCATCAACTTCACAGGCAGCAAATAAAGCTAGAAACCAAAATAAGGATCCTGCCAATGGTAGCAGTTGTGACGATGATGATGACGAGGAAATATCAAGAGCTTCTCAACACAGAAATGAAAGAAACTCTAGTGGAAGAGTTACGAATCGTAACAGATCAACATCAATCTCACAGGACCCAAACCGTACTGTTCCAATCATTCCACCCGAAGAACGTGAGCCTGTTCCAATTATTGATTACATTTTAAACGTTATGAAGTTCCTTGATGCCATCATCAGCAATAGCACCAATGGTGAACATTGCCGTGAATTCGTTACTCTTGGAGGACTAACACCACTTCTTTCGGTCTTGTCTTTGCCCAATTTACCAGTTGATTCACCAGTCACAACCACAGCTCAATCTGTTGCCGCAGTTTGCAAATCAATTTTAAATCTAGCCCATGAGACCAAGGTCATTGAGGTGGCCATTATCCAGCTCTCGCATATTGTTGAAAAGCTAAATCCATTGATCGTTCATATGAATTCACCCGAAGGAAGTATTCTTCTTAAAGAATTATCAAATTGTCCAAAAATGGATGCTGGCTTCTCAAATGCAGCCTATACACCTTTATTACATGCTATGAGTGCAGTACATGGATATGTTGTAATGTTGGTACATATTTGCCGCAATACTCAAAATGACATTCGCATTTTACTATTACGCAAATGGGGAAATGATTGCGTTAGAGGAAAGAAGTTACTCCAGAACCTAGTTCAGTTGTACACATCATTAGTTTGGGAGAGTACCATCTTACTTGGAATGTGCTCAGAAGATAATGCTACAAAAGATTCCGACTTAAACGTGGATGAGCAATCCGAACTAACGAAATCTACAACCAACATGGAGGTGGAATTTTGCGAACAACCCTCTCCGCAAACAGCTGCTTTATTTGCATCTACCAGAACAAGTTCTTCCGCATCTTCTTCAACTTCTGCTTTAACTACAGCTTTAACTACAGCATTGACTTCTGTTTTATATACTACGCCAACTTTTGCAACAGTTAGCACACCAACCACTTCATCTGGGGCAACTGCGTCGCATTCTTCAACTACTACCCAATCAATGTCACAGCAAAATAATACAGATGAACACAATATGGACATTGATGATGATGTCGTTTGCTTGACTCCAATGCCATCCAGACCATCTAATACCAATGAAATCATTGAAGTTATTGATGATCCAATATCAGTTGATTCAACTACTTCATCATCTTCGTCAGATTCGGTAGTATATATTCCACCTATGACAGCGGAGGAAAAGGAGAAACAAAAGAAAGAAAAGGAGCGAAAGAAGAAAGAGGCAGAAAAGGCTAAAGAGCAGAAACCTCAATATGAATCTCCGGAGGCGGAAGAAGAGGCAAAACGTCGCGAAGCAGCCGCTAAATTGCGTTATACTAAAGCATTATTAGCTGCATCATCTAGACTTGGACGTGCTTTAGCTGAATTATTTGGAAGTTTAGTAAAGCTTTGCGTTGGTACATCTAGTCGTCAGCGACGTGGCAATGAAGTATTGCCTACTGCCAAATTCCCCTACACGGAAGCCGGCGATATTGCCAGAGTCTTGAGTTTCATATTAGTAAATGGCTTCTGCTATAACAAGGTAGTTTCACCAAGAGTACCGAAACTAAAATTGACATTCTTAATTTGTTCAGTGGGCTTCACCGGTCCAATGCTGTTCGATGAAAAACGTTTTGCATTCCATTTAATGCTGTCACAATTCTGTGAAGAAGGTGGTCTTGAAGCATTCTTCAAAATGTTCAGATGGGCACTAACATACGGTGTCTGTGATTTTGATAGAGATGATTTCTTTAGAGGTGATGAGTATGCTGAAGGCACTGGAGAATTCTTAGATGCTTGGCTCTTACTTCTTGAGAAAATGGTCAATCCTCGTGCTATATTTGAATCGCCGCATAATGTCACTTCACGCCCAATAGGTGGGCCTTCTGATCAATTACTCGAATTTGAACCGGTCTTTTATACAGTGAAAGTTCATTCATTAGCTTTGGTCGCAATGCGTACTATTTGGGACAAAGCACCACTACCAAATTATGGAGCACGAATGGCCGAGTCTATAATGGCCATCATGAAGCATATAGTTAAAAATGAATCAATGCTTCGTGAGAAGTTCGAGAAACGAAGGGCAGACTTGAAAAAGCTTGATGAAGAAGAACAAGCTCGCAGGGCGTACATAGATTCCTTGAAAAAAACGATAAACTTGAATCATTTGAAATTATTTATGGACATGGGATTCTCTGAGGGAGATGTAAGCGAAGCTCTAGCGAATACAAACTCTATAGAGCAAGCAACCGATTATTTACTAAATCGTCCAGAGCATAATCAAAATGCTAATGCTCCATCTGTAGCGGTACCACGTGTTATTGCAGTTGATGATGATGATGACGATGATATTGACGACGATGATGACGACGATGACGATGATGATGATGATGAATCAGAGGGCCGAAATCCAATTGAACGTGCAGCGCATCAAATTGGTAATCGCCAAAGATCACATACACCACCATCACCACAGCGAGTACAGCCAGAAGGTGATTCAAGAAACAAGACAACTTGGAAGCAAGTTAAATTGCCCGATACCAAAGCATTCGATAAGTTCTGTCGTGAAGCTTTTGAGAGAACCTTCGCTATCATGGATAGTTTGCCAGAAACAGTTACCTCTGGAGCAGATCTTTTAGCTGAACTCTATCGTCGTCACACACCAGAAATGAAACAAAAATTCCTACTAACCCTAGTACAGATTATAACGGATTGGACAGAGAAAATTTTACACAATCTTAAAGCGCGTGACGCTTTAAATTCAATCAGACGTGAAGAGGTATTAATTGGTCGTCACGGAACGAAATTGTACATTCGATTGAAGGTTGGTTGTTTGTTGCTCGATGAGGTTTATAGAGATTTGCGTAAAACATTTTGCACCGCTATAAGGCATGAAAAATCTCTAAGCACACTCATCATGTTGCTACATAAGATCGAATCCATTCTACAGGAACAGATTGCATTGGGAGCACAACCAATAACTCCACGATGGTTGCAGCACTTGATTGAATTTATAGATTCAATCGATAATGCCTGCTTAATTATGCAACGGAAAACAAATATGGTGGCAGTGACTACCAAAGTCTGGAAATGGTTTGATTCATCAGCTGGAAAATGGAATGCCTATTCGAGCACTAACAATGGGATTATTCATAATGCTTTTGTGGCTGGTGAACGTTCAGTGCGCATTACATGCGGACGCCAAAAGTACACTGTAAATTTTCATTGCATGTCACAAGTAAATGAAGCAACAGGTAATCATAGACCTGTAATTCCGGGACTTAAAGTCACCGAAATCACTGATGGTAACTCCAAAATTGAATCATCGATTATAACATCAAGCACATCATCTGATTCTGATTCGGATTCTGAAGATCAATCAGAGACTGCTGGTCCAAGTGGGGTAACTACACGATCAGCTGGATCTCAGGCAGCTGGTGTTCCACCTCAATCACACTCATCATCTGATGGAGGAAGCGCAGACTCTATTGCCGTTGGTAATACGGAATCAGCTGCAATTGGATTATTTGACATTGACGACGATAGCAAACTAGAGGATGACACCGAAGAAGATTCAGAAATGGGTAACAGCAAAATTATTTTGCGCGAAGAACCCACTGGCTTACAGCAATACGACACTGGAGCAATTGTCAGTTGTTTGGTGCGTCTCTTGCGTCCAAAATTGGCCATTGATGTGGAGACAGTCGGTTCGATTTTGAAACTTTGTGTCAGACTTACAAAAGATTATGAAAGTGCAAAGGTTTTCGCAAATAATGGCGGAGTAAAACTTTTATTGAATATGCGCCAAACGTGCGGTAACAGTACATTCCCAACCTATGCCATTCTACTGATTCGTCATATACTAGAAGAGCCACGCACCTTGTTGGCAACTATGGAGAGAGTAATTGCATCCCGTACAATCTCTGTCATTCCAACAGCACATCGCGACATAATATTCGTACTCAGACAAATGAGCTCAGCGGTTGCACGTGACCCAAAGATATTTATGCAGGCTGCATCTAATGTTCTGCGTTTGGATTACAATATACTAAAGAGCAAGGCAGATTGTTACGATGATAGTCGTCTTATAGTCAAAGCATCAACTTTCTTCAAAAAAACTGGTTCACAAACCTTAACCGACGATGAGAATACTGCCAGTTGCAGCAATGCATTTACAAAAGAAAACGATATAGCAATTGATATTTTCAATGAATTAATGAAAGCACTTGTTCTACCTTGTGTGCATTTTCCACCACCACCACCCCCCAAGAAGGTGTGGGGCGAGGATGGAGAGCCAGCGTTCAAATTGGATGGTATTCCAGTCACTAAAAATGCATATTTGATTAGTGATGCAGGTTGTCTTGAGAAAACCGTAGTAGACGAAAGTCAGAATGAACAGTGCTGCGGATGGCATCTTCCCAATAATAGTCATGTGCACGATAAACCATTGGTTACAAGATCAACTATTTTGAAAATTTTAGCCGATTCTTGTCGCTCCTATCAGAGCTTTGCTCCCAAGCTAATCACAGACCATGTTTACTATACAAGCGACAGTGTATTAGTTCAACATCAACAATCAGCTTTGTCATTCATTTTGGACAACTTCTTGCCGTTAAAAGAGAACTCGCAAGAGCGCGAAGTCAGTACAATGGCTCGTGTACTAATCACAGCACTTTCAGAATGTGTTGATCAAATTTCAATTCAAGATGCTGTTATAGTCGAGTTAAAAACAGCCATACAACGTGCTATCAAAATGCCTGAATGCACAGAGAAACATAATCGTTTACAAGTATTTGTTGGCCTGCTACCTGCAATGATCGATAATCCACCACCGCTAAATAAAATAACTCCACATCGCAATGAAATATTTCTACTTCTCTTGCGTAAAGGAATTATGACAGATTTAGCAAAATTGATTCTGCATCTTGATTTGTCCAATCCAACATCTATACCAACACTTAATGCTGTACTCAAACCAATGGAAACCCTTCTTCGGTTAACAATTTCGCCTGGTGTATTAACAGTAAGGAGGAAGACATCGCATTTACAATCTAACCGACACAGTCGTGACCAGCCTTCAGCTGGCTCATCTGGACGTCAGGGGGGACATTCTGGAAGACACTCATTATCAAGGCGTATAGCATCTGGCTTAGATGGAGATCCTCTATCTGATCGTCCAAGAACTACTGGATTCTTTTTCACTGGCAATTTGGTACGCACAGGCGATCAGGTTTGTCTTTTCTTTTTCTTTTTTGTTTACTTGCCTAATGTATGTAATTTCTTTTTAAAGTTTAATCATATATTTGATGGCATTTTGGAAAATGATCAAGAATTCTTTAACGGCGGAAGGCGGATCGGTCGTAATAATTCCGATCGACATCTGAATGAAGCTTTGAATGGCAATGATAGTCCAAATGCTGAAGTTGCTTTTGAGACAAGTAGTGATTCAAGCGATTCGGAATCGAATGCATCAGAAGAGAATGAAGATCGAGATGGTGATGAAGACGGTGAGTTGAATTTTTCTTCTTCTTCTGCATGCGTGTATAACAATGCAAGTACTTACTTCCCATTCGATTGAATTTGTTTTCCATAAGTGTGTGCCGAAACTTGAAGTCAGTCTTTTGACATCGCCTCACTTAAAGTTCACGTCTATTAGATTAAGAATTTAGAGCAGGTTTTGGCACCAAAATATGCAACTCTTCATTTTGAGTAAACATTTCTTTAAACATTTCTTTAGATGGAAATGAAGAGCAAGGTGAAGATCGTAGTGAAACTGACGCCGATGAAGAAACACGTCAATTCATTGAGGTATTCGATCATGTCTATGCTCCAGATCAGCCAAGGACATCATCAGGTGATCGACATTTGGATGGAGTTCCGATTATTCGCTACACTGTATCAGGTAAGTCATATGGAACGTTCTGATTTGCTAGTGGCATACTGACTAAACGTTAAACTTTCACTCGCGATTAACGCATCATCATTTCACTGCGAGGAAACGTTGAGTGTGATTATGTACTTCTTATTGGGTTACCTGGTTAAGGCAAGGTTTTTACAGAAAAAAACCCACATACACTTGATGAGTTGTCAGCGGCTTTCACAAGCGAAATTATTTTATTTAGTGCGATTCCAACAGCAATGTTAGAGTGGTGTATGGGGAATTTTTTACTTGTCTTCGTGAGTCGTCTTCTTTCTATTTAGGCGAGGTTGTGATCCGAAAACAAGGGATCATAACCCTCCCACTTCACCGCATTTCTACTGATCCGCCTGTAGGGTGAGTGCCTGTTGAGTTTTTTTACATACTGAAGGCAGGAAACGTCTGGATTACACAAGTGCAAGGACACCAGCATTTGATTGACCTTAGTAACCAAGTGATCGAAAATCGGGAGGCCTGCCGATATTTTCTGAGGTCAAATAGGCGAACCCCACAGACTGATCTGTAGAAATGCGGCGAAGTGGAAGGATTATAACCCCCAGCGGATCATAACCCCGCCGAAATAGGAAGAAGAAAAAGACTGAAATGGCGTTTTACACTAAATACGTGTAAAAAAACACATACATACATACGTACGTACATACATACATACATACATACATACATACATACATACATGCATACATGCATACATACATACATACATGCATACATGCATACATACATATGTATGTACACACATACATAATACGTATATACATACATACATACATACATACATACATACATTTTCAATGGCCCGCTAATCCTTCGTGAGGGTCGCGGGGGTAGGATACTCAGGTGGACCCTCCATCCTTCTCGATCCTCCGTCATTGACTCCAACTCATCAGGAGGAATCCCTAGACGACTCCAGGACAGATGTCGGACTTGGTCCAACCATCTATTTCTATGCCTACCGCGGGGTGGCCTACCTGATGCCACGGCCACCATGGCACGTCTTGGAAGCCGGTCTAGGGGCATACGTACTACGTGACCAAACCATCGAAGCATAGATCGTTCCGTTCGGAGAAGTAGGTGCTCAACATTGAGCGCCTCGTGTACTCTGGTGTTGCGCACTCGATCCCTTTGAGTTATTCCAGCAACACCGCGAAGGAACCTCATTTCGGCAGCTTGTATCCGCGATCTTATTCTTTCGGTCACTACCCAAATTTCATGACCATAGGTGAGAGTTGGAACATACAACGAGTTAAAAACAGATAGCTTAGCTTGAACACTAAGTTCAGCCTTCCTTATAACAGATTGATTGACCAAGCTCTCTCAAAATTGATCCAGCCTGACCAATTCTACAGGATAACTCGGCATTGCTCCTCCCATCACTCGTGAATAAGACCCCGAGGTACTTAAACTTATCCACCTGCTTCAGTGGGACTCCACTAACATGCAGAGTGCACTGAATGGGTTTTTTTTTGGATATGACCATTACTTCCGATTTGTTCACGTTGATCTTCATTCCAGCATCATCACAAACGGCTACAAACCTTTCGAGTGCGCGCTGAAGTTCGGTTTGAGAGGACCCAAGGATGACCAAATCATCCGCAAAGAGCAGATGACTAATCCTTAGGTCTCCCACTTCGAAACATTCCCCGCCACGGCTGCGCTGTAACATCCAATCCATATATACAATGACAAACGCATCCAACGGCCAGAGTGAATAAAAAAAAAACAAAAAAAAATAAATATTTGGCGCAACAGCTCTTTAAGTGCCAGGGCTTAGCTTCTCGCAACCACTCATGTTGTGTGCGTTATATTTTTCACACGAATGGAAGGGACCTACAGTTTAGTGCCGTATCCGAACGGCTTATCGCCAAAGTTACTTCCTCTACCGTAGGACTACTTTCCGCCCAACTCTCGACAATGGGTCTGTCATCTTCGGTGCCCTGTTCGGGATTGAGCAATTCTGAAAAGTGCTCGCTCCATCTGCGTAAGATGTCCTTCTCATTGGAAAGAAGTGCACCGTCTCTGGATTTAACTCCTTCAACAATATTCAACTTTTTTCCTCTGAGTCGGCGGACGGTCTGCCAGAACATCTTATTTACAGATCTGTGGTCACGTTCCAATTTCTTGCCAAACTCCTTCCAAGACTGTTCTTTCGCTATTTTCACAGCTAATTTGCAAGTTCTTCGCGCCTCAGTGTACCGATTTCGAGAATCGGAGTTCCCCAAGTGAATCCACACCTTAAAGGCTCTCTTCTTCTCTCTGATGGTTTCTTGAACTCCCGGCGTTTTAAACCAAGCAGTTCTTTTCTCACCACCAGCCGCCACACCAAGCCGCTTCACTCCACAAACATCTCCCGCAGAGGCAATAACCGCTGTTTAAAACAGTTGCCATTCTTCCTCTACATTTGATGGAACAGTTGGAATTCATTCAAACCTTTCAGATATTTGCCGCGCAAATGCCTCCCGTATCTCATCGTCCTGTAACCTCTCCCATTGCATGCGTGTTACTATCCTTGGTTTACGCTTTGGTAGGGGAGGCACTCTGTCGTTAAGATACAATTTGCACAGCACTAAGTGATGATCAGTTGACAGTTCGGCCCCTCTCAATACGCGAACATCACAAACCATTCTCTTCAGACACGATGGTACCACAAATAAATCGATCAGCGACTTCTGCTGAAGACTCTGACGGTACCATGTGTATTTGTGAATGTCTTTGTGTGGAAAGATAGTGTTCATGATGGATAAGCCATTTTCACAACAAAAATCCAACAACTTCTCTCCGTTCGCGTTTTGATCAGGATCACCGTTCCTCCCAATCGCACTCCCCCATGTCATAACATCTACACCCACATGAGCATTGAAGTCACCCATCAGGACAAAAGAATCCATATCTGCAACCTTTTCAAGGGCAACATCAATTTCATCCAAGAAAGCTGGAGTGGAATCCTCTAAGATGATAGTTGATTGTTGACGATCACAATCATCTCTTTTGCTCTCTCTAAGGTGACCATCAGCGTGATAATCACCTTTTTGCGATCGTTTTTGTGTGGCTTTGCGATCGCTTTACTGAGAGCTAACAAAGTGTGATTATCATTTTTGGCTGTCAAAAGTGTGACTATCAACTATCACTTTAGAGGATTCCAGTCCTGCATACTCTGACTGAAGATTCGGTGCATACACTTCCACCAATGCCAGAGTTGATCTTTCAAGCTTGAGCTTTAAGATCGCAACTCTCCCTCCTAATGATATCCACTATCAATACTCTGTCCGTCAACCTGGGACTTGTGAGTATCCCCACTCCCGCCTGAGCAGACATTGAGGGTGCGATTCCAGACAGGAAGAGCTTCCACCCATCCAAAAGGTCCACAGTTTTAGAACCTCTCTGCTTGGTTGAAGAGACGCCAACTATATCTAGTCGACTTTTAACAGCCTCCCCAACAAGCTCAAGGTCCTTCCCTGTGAGCGATGAGACGTTCCACGTGCCTATCCTAAGTCGATAAAAAAAAATTACAAATATTTGGCGCAACAGCTTTTTAAAGTGCCAGGGCCTGGCTTCTCGCAACCACTTATGTTGTGTGCGTTATATTTTTCACACGAATGGAAGGGACCTACAGTTTAATGCCGAATCCGAACGGCGATTTGAGAAGCTTTTTCGTGACAACAATACTCTCGGATGTTTGTCAGACGCTCGCGAGAGGTGGTACCTCTCTTCTATCTTAAGTTTCACCGTACGAACTACGGGTGTAATGAGCCTATGTCTCGAATGCTACGTTTGGCTAATGACTGCCAGAACCTTTTTGATTTCCAGTGCAGCAAAACCACCCTTAGAAACCTTAGAAACTCCCTTTACTCCCCTTCCTCACTCAGGTCTTAATATTTGTAAATTTAACTAGTACACGTTGTAAAAATTAGATTTAAGTCCCTAACTGCTTGTATAAATAAATAAATAAACTTCACACCTCCTTGTCGCACCCTATACCTGTTCTCCTTCATCCGAGAACGAAAACATGGTTCATACTTACGTGCGGTACATTGAAACTAAAATCGCAAATAAATAAATAAAAGATTCGCGTTTGGTGTAAATGCATAGTTGTTTCCGCTTCCATATCTTTCCCGCTTTCGCGTTACGCGTTGGTTTGAGCAGGCCTTTAGCCTCCACCAGGAACTCAGGCAAAATTGTTCTTAACTTCGACGTTACTTAGCAACTAAAAACCAGGAAACTTTTGCATGCAATTGCTGAATTTTTTTTTATTTTTTTCAGCCAATTTGAACGCAGCAGGTCCAAGCAGTGTTGCATCAACAAGTGCTGGCGGTAGTGGAAGTTTGGTAATCAACGATCAACGTATCTCCAGTTTGGTTCATCATGCACGTCATCAACGTAACACCAATGCCAGTGTACTTAGCCGCTCATTTAATCCCATACAACAGCAGCGTCCCAGCATTAATATTGGTATAATACGTTCTACACCAGTTCTACCCAGTGCTAGCGGTAGTAGCAGTATTGACGACGGTAAAATTGAGCATTTTGTGAACCTTCACGTAGAACTCACTTATATGTATATTATACAGATTTAATCGCTCGTTTCAACTACTACATTCACCATGGTCAGACATTGTCTAGTGGTGCTGGCTCTGGTCCAAGTACATCTGCCGGAAGTAACATTGCTAGTGGTGTTGGAAATGGCGTCGGTTTCAGTGCAAATGCTAGCACTGCGGCTGGCGGAGGAGATGCTGGTGAAGGTCGTGGATCAAATTCGAATAGCCGACTCCAACGTGATGCTCGACGATTATTGTTCGTTGATCAACAGTATTGTACACCGCTTTCATTTAACAACACAGACGAGAGTCAAAATGATCTTTTTAATCAAGATGGTAAGCGCTGCACTGCAGTGTCCTACTCTTTTGAAATTAATTTTATACTTTGTCTCAGCTCTTCACTGGTGGCTTGAAGAAGCTAAAAGTTTGGATATGGAATCCCAACCAGACATATGCCTAACAGTGGCACATCAACTAATTCCTGAATTACAAGAACTACGTGACAAAACTAAGAAGAGGAAACGCAAGACAACTATATTTATTCCACCAACAACTACATTGCCTAATGAAAGACAAGAAACTGGTGGTACCAGCTCATCAACCTTTAATCTAAATCCATCTGTATCACAGCATTCTCCAAATTGCTGCGCTAGCAGACGTAGTGCTATACCCATCTTGGTTCAACGCGATCAACGGGATGCAAATTCATCAACCGGCCACGCCAACACATCACACGAAAATCCAAATATTCTCGATGATGCTACATCGAATGATCACACCGAAACAGGTTATATAATATTTCTTATACTTGCCACTTTAAAGTTCTGTGAAGTAATTGTATTGTGTACATTACAGTCACAACCAGAAATTTACGAGGAAGGCAAATTATTGCTAATTTAAGACGCTCACCAAGAACACAAGCCAACCGCAACAGCACAGCAGGTAAACTCTCGAATTTATGCAAGAAAAGATGGGTAAACTTTTTTTTTTTTTTTGTTTTTTTTTTGTTTTTGACGCAAACAAGCCCATATAGAGTGTGAGTTGTGAGGTTCAGAAGCATCTTTGATAGTTACATTCTCGAAAGTTTGTCAGATAGTTAGTCAATTGACTGAGAAAATTGAGAAGTAACTGTCTCTTAAAAATGCTCTACGAAGTGACACAAACAGACTCTCTAACTGCACTCGATTTTGAAATCGATATTTGAGCCCAGGCCTAGATTCTCGCAACCACTCGTGTTGTGTGCACTATATGCTTCGCACGAATGTAATAGACCTACAGTATTATGCCGTATCCGAAGGCATAAGAGAAGCTTTCGCGTGACAACAGTACTCTCGGATGTTTGACAAACGTTTACAAGAGATGGCGTGAAAAAGCTTTTTCGTGTTTTCTGGGATTCGAACAGTGAACCTCACGCGCGCAGTGATCCAACACACTAACCACTACGTCAGTGCAATAAGCGTGGCTTACCTTCAAGTCTCAATTGTAATGTTGGCTGAAGGCTGAATGAAGTTTCCCTCCTATTTTCCTTCTCCTTTCCGCCTCCTTGATGGTGTACAGAAACTAAAATTTTTGCTTCAAGTAGGTCGTCACAGCTTATACTATGGATTGGTATATATATATTCATTTTCTGTTCAAGCTGAGTCGATAGACATTATCCAGATTCTAACGAAAACTACCAATTTTTTTATTTCTAAAAAATCGCATCCCAACAACACATGAGTTAGAGAGCGCACTATGTCTATTCTTAGAAGATGTTGTCGAAAGAAAGCAGTGACACATCACTGCAGTACATTTAATGCTTACAAGCACATTAGGCAGCGCAGAATGACAAGGTATGCATGTCGAAAAGGCCGTCAATGTCTCGCAGCTGCCAATCTTCCTGTTTTTTCTTTTGCATCTGGTATGCCATCTGATAGCATTTGTCCAAAGTAGTAAAAAATTATATGAAATCCGGGACGCTTTTGAGAAGCTGGCATATCTCTGCTTTGGGGCATAAGCTCGCACACTCCTTGTTTTGAAGTAGGGTTCTTCCACCCTGGCTAAACCTCTACGTAAGCTCTTACGCCTGTCATATACCGTAGGCATCTTTCCAGATAGGTTGACACTTGCAAATGTTCAACCAGTTCGCAAAAGGGCGACAAAATCACCCAATCTAACTATCGACCCATTAGTTTAACATCAGTGCTTTCCAAGTTCATGGAGAGCATTTTTAATGACCTGCGTAAGAGGTATATCGAAATAACACAGGCAATAGCGTTGCAGAATAGTTATTTGCCTTCGATATATCTTAAGTTCCGATAGAGTTACATAGGTGTATTCCTCTCTTAAACAAGCTTCAAGCTCATGGTGTCGGCAGAACCATCTCGAGATTGCGAGCTGATGTACCACTGTTTGTTTTCAATCAATGCAGGTGTTCTGCGAGGCTCTGTCTTTTCTCCGACCCTGTTTTTGATTTATATCAATTATCTTCTATGAGCTACTCGCAATCTAATCCATTGCCTTCTTAGCCCATAAAAACGGCAATTGGCAAGAGAAATTCTTGGTTTGATCTCCCGATGTCATTTGCGGAGCTCACCATAGAGTCTAGGTAGACAAAGTAGTTTACTACCTCAAAATTATATCTGTCTATTGTGGCGTTCTGTCCAAGACGCCGATGTTGGGTGCCATTTTTTGTAGACAGCATACATTTTGCTTTGCTTTCATTGACCGCTAAACCCATCTTCGCTGCCTCGATCTCAATACTCGTAAATGCCCCATTGACTGCCCACTGAGTTCTTCCGATTATGTCAATGTCATCGGCATAAGCGAGTAGTTGTACAGACTTGAAGAAGATTGTACCTCCGGGGTTGGCTTGTGAGTTTCGTACAATTCTCTCAAGTACTATGTTAAAGAGATCGCATGATAACGCGTCACCTTGTCTAAGACCTTTCCTGACATCGAACGGTTCGGTGATGTTCTTACCGACTTTTATGGAGCAGCGAGAGTTCTCCATCGTCATTCTGCACAAACGGACGAGCTTGGCAGAGATGCCAAGACTAGACATGGCTCTGTATAACTCGTCTCTATACACGCTATCATAGGCAACTTTGAAATCGATGAAGAGGTGGTGCGTATCGATTTTATATTTATGGGTTTTTTCCAAGATCTGCCGTAGTGTGAATATTTGGTCAATGGCGGACTTTCCCGGTCTGAAACTGCACTGATAAAGACCTATCAGATTGTTGACGAGCGGTTTTAGGCGTTTATATAATACGACTGACAGGATATGCGTTGTTGAGAAGACTTATACCTCAGAGAGTCTCCTCTCTTTCATTCATCGGACATGCTTTCGTCCGACCAAATTTTTACAGATGAGCTGGTGCATACTCCTTACCAACTCATTTCCTCCTGCCTGGAAAAGTTCGGCGGCAAGGCCGTCGGTTCCAGCAGCTTTGTTGGATTTAAGTTTAGATATCGCTATCCTCACCTCATTCTGATCGAGCTGACGGAAATCTTGACTGTCATCGTCACTATTAAATGACTTGTTCTACCTGACAGTTTAGCAGTCTGCTAATATGCTAAATCAGCTCCATGTTGTTGTTGTTATTGTAGCAGCTGTGTAGCTGAGGTTGACGATCCTTGGTCGAGGTATTGTCCTCGAGTCGCTCCGGGGCGTACGTACGTACGTAGAACCGATCGTCGTGAGAGCTCCATCTACTATATCAGCGCACTGCATTAGTTCAATTGTACTATGGCACAGCGAGTTAAGTTCAATTAACTAATGTGCTACTGGGTTACTAATTCTGAAGAATACAGTGCTATCAGTTGACTCAATTGCACCATGATTCTCCTGTTCCTGTTGATGCTTGTGGTTCTTTTTTTTTTGGTTTTTTTTTTTTATTTTTTATTTTTATTTGCTTGGGTTGTCCGATATACAACTTAATAAGGCATATCGCTGTGCTCCGTTATATTATATATTAAAATACGCTGCAATTGATTTTAGGCAACTCTGGAGATTCCAACAGACGTCAAACAACAACTGTTGTACCAGATGCGGCTGATAGCGATTCTGATGACGACGATGATGAAACTCCACAGCCACAAAGTGTAGCAATTCAACAACAACCATCGACAAATATGGTGTCACGTACCACACAAGTTCACCAAGCTCGCCATCAATCACAGCAAACTATGGATATTATGCGTAGGACCGAAGCCTTTTGTAAGTGTATATTGCCTTATTTATGGACTTGTTATTGGACTTTCAATTATATGTGTAGGTCAACGATTGAATGCTGAAATAGCTGAAGCCTCCAGGGTAGTAATACCGCAGGAAGAAGAAGATGAGGACGAGGAGGACGAAGACGAAGACGACGACGAGGACGACGATGAGCGTCAGGATAATGAGGAAAATGACAGAGAAGAAGACGATTTAGAAGACCAAATAATGGATTTCGATGATGAGATAGAAAATGTTCTATCACAGGTAAATTATCTTTATTAACTGTTAATAAGAACCATATGTACATACATATGTATGTCCATCAACGATTTCGGTTGACAAAAACCCTCAAAATCATAGCTTTGAACTGCGAATCAATAATTCACTAGTGGAAAGGGTTGATACTATCAGATACCTAGGTACTTTAATAAACAGCAACGCAAAACCAAGCAAAGAAATACAATGTAGAATCGAGCAAGCAAGGCTAGCTTTCTGTAAAATGAAAAATACCTTCACTAGGGAAATAAATTTGGCGTTGAAAGCACGATTAGTCAAATGTTACGTTTGCTCTGTGCTCTTATATGGAGCAGAAACATGGACTCTACACAGCTGGGAAATAAGAAGGGTGAAAGCTTTTGAAATGTGGATCTACAGAAGAATACTTCGCATCTCTTGGATTGACAGAGTTAAAAACGTAGAAGTGCTGAGGCGCATAAACCTAAAGAAAGATCTTATGGTTACCGTCAAAAAGAGAAAATTAGAATATCTGGGACATGTTTTAAGCAACGAGAAATACAGCCTACTCCAAGCTATTTTGCAAGGTAGAATAGAAGGGAGAAGAGGTAGGGGAGGGCAAAGACTGACCTGGAAATCAAACCTACGAGAGTTGCTCAATCGTTCTATAACAGTATTATACAGAAGAGTAAAAGCCAAGGAAACACTTACAATGATGATTGCCAACCTCCGTAGCGGAGAGGAACCCTAAGAAGAAAAAGTATCCATCATGGCATAGTTTTCTTTTTCAAAACGTTAGTACCCGACTCAACTTGAAGTCGTAGAAATGTACTTGCACCCCCCTACACATAGGAAAGGCATTGCCCGCGCAAATACATTATATTTCGGGACGTTGATCCATTCTGATATTACTACAATAGAGCAGCTCGGAAAAGTGGATCACGCAATTCTGTCGGGCTGCAGCCTAAAAGGAGGCTGGCTTGATGGATTTGCTTTTACCTCATATCTGGTGTATTTGGGCTCATAGTCATAGTTTTATTCCACTCAACGGTACTATATCTAGCCGATTACAGTCCGCATTTAAGGGCGGTCTTGAGAAGCACGTGTCCGCTTTAGGGTCCGGCTCGGAAATACACCAGTCGGCATTAAGGGTGGGTTTGGGAAGTTCGGACCACAAATGTTTTTTTCGCGAAAAACCTATGCAGAACGTCGGACTAGCCAGTACTTACTTACTTATGTCCTTCACACGTGAAAACACGAACTACACCCCACCGAAACTTCCGTACGAGTATCCCTGAACGGGATAAATGGAATAACTCTGCCCCTGATGATGGTAATTCGGTGCACTTCTACACAGATGGCTCTAAGACCGAAGGTGGGGTGGGCTGTGGTGTTTTCTCCGAAAAGCTCAACCTGAACATCTCGTTCCGCCTCCCTGATCACTATAGGAGTTTTCAGGCGGAAATCA
This sequence comes from Brachypalpus laphriformis, assembly GCA_945910035.1. Taxonomy (NCBI): domain Eukaryota; kingdom Metazoa; phylum Arthropoda; class Insecta; order Diptera; family Syrphidae; genus Brachypalpus; species Brachypalpus laphriformis. The sequence goes on along the minus strand of OX246757.1, from coordinate 12,768,903 downwards.
TGGTAATTAAGGAAGCCCTGTCCAGGCTAAGGTGTAATGTATTATCTGTCAGGGATATTAGCATTTTCACTGACAGTCAAGCGGCAATCAAGTCTCTGGAATCGTGCTCTCACTTCAAAGACCGTCTTAAACTGCCGTTTGACTCTTACTTAGATGACAGAGCAGTTCAACTTTCACCTGTGCTGGGTGCCAGGCCACAGAGACATTCCAGGAAACTGCAGGGCGGACAAGCTCGCCAGACAGGGTATCTAAGAATTCTGCCAGATAGGTAAGCCCTTAGTATGCCCCTTGGTACATGTAAGCATCTACTAAAGCTGAACGCTATTAGCATGACCAACCATAGATGGGAAAACGGCTCTACGTGTCACATTTCGAGACAGATCTGGCCTAAGCTGGATTGAAAACGTAATACCGAGTTGGTGAAGCCAAAACGAACACAAGTCAGCTTCTCACTGGACACTGTCTTCTTCTTCTTCCTTTTATCAGCGAGGCTATGATCCGAAAACAAGGGATCACAACCCTCCCACTTCACCGCATTTCTACTGATCGGCCTGTGGGGTTCGCCTTCTCACTGGACACTGGCCAACACGCCAAAATACTTGGCATCTTCTCCAACGACTTTTGCAGAAGCTGTAGGGACGAGGAGGAGGAGGAAACCATCCTTCACCTCCTTTGTAATATGTCGTGCTCTATTACGTAAAAGAATGCTCCATCTAGGGGCTCCCTTCCTTGATGACCTCAGCGATTTGGTGTCCTTAGGCGTCATAAGCATCCATCGCTTTATTAAAAGCTCCGGTTGGTTTTATTAGTCCCTGAGTGGTCTAATGGTAGATCCTTGGCATCACAATGGACCTTTACTGGTTTAAGTGTGTCTGCACCATCGTGCACACAGCCATCTAACCTTACCTAACTTACTTATGTCCGGTATCACCTTGTGGGTCCTAGGGCCTCTACTACGCTTACGCGCCATCGTGTACGGTTTCTGGCAATGTGTCTCAGCTCTCCCCAACTGCCGTGCTTCCTTCTCGATTGTTTTGCGCCATGTTCTCCTCGAACCGCCAGGTCTTCTGCCATCCTGAGTTAAGGGGTTCCATTGCATAGCATGGTTCGCTATGGAACTGTCACCTTCTCGGAACGTGTGACCAATCACTGCCACTTCCGTCTTTAGATGGTTGCGCCTATTGGTTCCTGACCCGGTCTCTAGTAGATATGTTCATTAGAGATACGATTGGCCCAGAATATCCTTAAGATATTGCGTTTGCAGCTTTCTGGTGATAGTTGTGGTCACTCTCCACGTGCTGCATCCATACAACAGCACAGATTCAACGTTGGAGCGGAACAGTCTTAGCTTGGTGTTCAAACTGATTGCATTGCTTCGCCATATTTTGGACAACATCCCGAACGCGGACTTTGCTTTGACGATCCTGTTGGCTATATCCAGTTCGGTTCCACCATCGGTCGAGACAATACTACCAAAATACTGGAAATCTTCTACTACTTAACTTTTGTTGTTACCTCGCTTTAGGCGGTTTACACTTGTATCGATCCCACAATTAAGGAATGCGGTCAACCTATGAGGTGCAAGATATCAGACCGCCCTGAAAGGTACATACCTTCTTCGCAAAATGGGCCAGCATGTGGCCTGAGTGAAAAGGAAATCATCTACTCTCTCTACCGGTTGTCCAGCAATGCATATATGAGTTCGTTCCAAGGTTGATCGTTTCGCTCGACGACCGACGCCTGCCTCCCTCTCCACATCTTCTGTCCTTTGATGATATGTCCATTATTCTGTGAGAGAGTAAGCATACATCGTCAGCGTAGTCAAGACGTTTCAGTTGGGATGTAAGAGTCCATCGGATTCCTCCGTTTTCCCTTCGACAAAGCTGCACAAAGTACATCCATTGTCATCCTGCATAGGTGGATAAGTTTGGCAGAAATATCAAAACTAGACATAGGTTTGTATAGTTATACTGTCGTAGGTGGATTTGAAATCGATAAAGAGGTGGTGTGTATGACAGTCGCAGTGTGAACATTTGGTCAATGGTGGACTTTCCTGGTCTAAAACCGCTTTGACATGGACAAATTAGGTTGTTAACAAGTGGTTTTAGACGTTCACTCAACACGGCAGTTAAGATCTTGTAGGCGATGTTTTGGAGACTCATTCCCCTGTAATTGGCGCAGTTTAGGGGAACGCGCCTTTTTTTTTTAGGATCGCGCAGACGTTGCCAAGATTCCACTCGTCGGGCATACTATCGGGCGACCATAATTTACAGATGAGTTGGCGTATGCTCCCTACCAAATCATCTCCCGCTGCTTTAAAGAGTTCTGTGGCTAGGCCCTCCGCTCCAGCAGCTTTATTTGGCCTAAGCTTGGATATAGCTATACTCACCTTGTCGATGTGAGGTGAACGGAAGTGTTGTCCATCATCGTCCAGATTGAACACGTTATTCTACCTGACAGCGGGATGTTGGTTATTATCGCCGTTTAACAGTCTGCAAAAGTGTTCCTTCATATCCTTAGCACCGAATGTGGTTCTACCACTAGGTGTCCATCTTCGTCCCTGCAGGCTTCTGTTCTGGCTTGGCATGTTCTTTTTACATTTTGATAACATTTTCGAACATCATTCCTGCATTATAGCCCCTGTATCTCCTCGACCATGCTCTTTCTTTTTACTTCTAAGAAGTCGATGCTCTTCCCTTCGCCTCTGTTCGTATAGCTCGTGAGCAGCTCTAGTCCTTCTGTGCAGCGCCGCTTTATATGCTTCTTGTTTAGCTGCATATCCTTGCTGGCATTCTTTATCAAACTAGAGATTTCTTTGTGGTGGTCTGGAGAAGCCCAGCACATCAGAAGCAGCATCTCTAATGGCTTGCTAGCAGCGTTGCCATTGGTTTTCTGCACTTGCTGCAGAATTGGAAATTGAGGAATACTTGATCGGCAAAGGTCCTGGCGGTTTCTTGTGATTACAGCCTCTCGATGACAAACTTTCTGACAGTATTTCGCTGATTCTTTACTGCACTGGATATTCGTATTCGTACTTTGGCTGCAACCAAGTAGAGGTCCGCGTTTACATTAGCTCTTCAGAGATTCAATATAGTGGATGAGTACCTTCCATCGATCGCAATATGATCAATTTGGTTGACAGTTATACTCGTATGATCATTAGACTAGTCGTGTTCGCTTGCGGATTCTAAAGCGAGGAAACCGCAGGCTTGCTACTTCAACATTTCGACCCATTTCGACCCAGTCCATTATCGGATGTCTTGTGGTGTAGGCTATGTTCTCCCAGCTTTGCGTTAAAGTCGCCCAAAACAATCTTACCTCATGGCTAGAGCATTGGTCGTAGGTTTGGTCGTGGAGATCGTAAAAGTCATCACTCTTCTCTGTGGGGGCATGACTCATGAGCGCAAATGAGGCTAATTTTGGCAAATTTAGTCTTGATGCGGATTGTCATGAGGCCGGAAACTTAAGACTTGTTGTCTTAGTCTGCCTCTAATTATTTGGGAGTGGTAATGGTGTAGTGGTAACGTCGTCAATTGCCACGCTAATTGTTCATGGTTCAAATCTTGATGTCAGCAAGCATTTCTTTATTTCTCATGAAATATACAAAGTTAGTCCGATCAATTGCGAAAGCTTGTGTGAACACTACTGCGAAGGCATAACACGGTCATATGGCTGGAAAAATGATTCGCTCTGTTGATGATGATTGGCCTATGACATCGGTTGTCGGGAAAAAAATACTGTGAATCAGAAGCAAAGACAGAAAATAACAAAAATCTTCCCAGTCATCTGGACGCCACCCCCGGAGTTTCTCTGAAGCGTAAACAACTGATCTTCAAAAACCAAAATCTTTCTCTCTCTTTCTCTGTCTATTTATCCTTTCCAACGCCCGCACTGTGTGTAAACATGTTAAGGGTATTCATAATCCCTCGAGTGCGCGCAAATTATAAAAAAGAAAATAATAAAAATATAACAAATCCGCACCCGAATAGCAAGGACAGCGACTATGGCAATCGCAGTTTTCCATCCTCCTTTGGCCCGGCCCATCCCAACGCACTTCTTGGATGGCGGTGATATCTGCTTTGTAGTAGTCCAGGGAGTTCACAAGTTATTCTACGTACAGATCCGAAGGTCGTTGTCCTTATTTCCTTTGCTGTGGTCGTCAACAGTTCTTCCTTATCCGAGGCTTCTGGTTGTTTCGAAGCCAAGGTTTTTTTTTTACGTGGTAAGGAAGTTACCCCGACGGTATAACCCCCAACCTGGAAGGTCTTTTTATTATACCCCTAGGACGTGTGGCCGGTTACACTGGTGCCAGTAGTCCACTACGGAAGTGTGACCGCTGCTGTTGGCCCATTAAGGGCTCCTCCGACCTGTGATCCGAATATGTCGAAGCAGCTCGCGCAAGGTGTTTCTTTTCAAAACGTCGCATCTGCTTTATTAGGGATGACTTCGAAGACGAGGGATAGGGTATTATTTTAATTTCAATTTTCATTTTATTTTACTAATTTTCATTTGTTGTTTTTTTTATTTTTATTTTTTTTTTATAGTATTCGGCCTCTGCTCGTCAACAATCATTGGAAGAAGCTGCCGGGTCACGACTGCTAGCCATGGCAGATATATCTAACCGTACCACTCGTAGGAGCTCAACTGCGTTAGAACCAACATACCGACCTAATGTCAGTACATCTGTATCGGCATCGACATCTACAGCTATAAATGCTTTTAACACACCATCTTCGTCGATTATAAGTTCTGCTGCCAGAATGTCATCAGCTCCGGGAGTATCTGGCTTGAGAATATCGGCTGGCACAACATCAAGAGCTGCTCCTGAAATGAGTGCAGAAGTTCGAGCAGTTCTTGGCGATCTTCAAGTTCCTGAAGGTGTAGATCCATCATTTTTGGCCGCACTACCAAGTGAAATGCGCGACGAAGTTATTCAGGAGCATTTGCGTGCACAGCGTAACCGTCAGAGGGCTCAGCTAAATGCAATTGAAACCGAACATGAATCATTGATTGAAGTAAATCCAGATTTTCTGGCTGCTTTACCACCAAATATTCAAGCAGAAGTATTATCGCAACAGCGTATCGAACAACAAAGACAAGCAGCACAAACAGCAAATCCAAATGATCCTGTTGATGCAGCGGCATTTTTCCGAAATTTGCAACCATCACTTAGACAAGCGGTAAGTACAGGAATATGTTTCAATTTTACTTTTTCGCCGGTATACATATCTATTTGAAAGTTTGTGGCCTGTCTTAAGTGGACACGCATTAATTTTGTGGCCTCAAGCGTTTTCTCCGAAAACGAGTTTGGAAATTTCCCCTTTTCGGTCTCTTTTTCCTTTGCCTACACTCTACTCGTCGGTAACTACTGTAGATAGAAAAGCAAACAATTTATGGCATAAGCTTCGAATATACGAACATCTTGTGGCATCCTTAAGCCAATTTTTTGTCATAACTCGACTTTGACGGTGAGTTTCTTAGTCTGTAAGATGCCAATATAGTGTACCTCAGTCTTCGTTTTGATTAGATAGATAGATATAGTTGTTGTGAAGTGCAAGTGTGCTGCTACCTTTAGCAGATCTATTATGCCCCTCAAACTAAGGCTCTAGTCGATGATGTGTTCGGTCTAGAGCACTTCCTCCAGTCCAGCTGCTGCTATGAACCGGAGTGTCTTGAATGGATCCAGCGAGGGTAGATCCATTTCTGATAAGAGGTCTGCACCTTCTTCTGGTTTTTTCTTTTGTGGATCAGTGCTTCGAATTCAATAAGAAGGTGCGCTGATGCTTCTGCAATGTCCCTGCAGAACCTGCAGTGTCCGTCTCTCTCTATTCCCAGTTGCCTGAGGTGCTCCTTGAGTCTGCAGTGACCCGTTAACATGCCCGTCAGGATGCAAAGTCGGTTCTTGCTAACTTTTAGACAGTTTCTACTTTTTTTCTGGTTGTATTTCCCCAGAAGTTCTTTCGCCTGTCTTAGTTGGGGGATATCGTCCCAATGCTTGGCATATTTGTTCTCTTCCTCTTTCCTTAAGTCTTCCCTTATTTTGTGGGATCCTATCACACAAAAGGGTTCTGGTCCAAGGAACGGCGTGCCTAATCCGGCGTGCAATACCCCTCATTGTGGGCAGCCTCTAGTGGTGCTTAATATGATGATCCAATTACTTGTGGTGTGATTTACTTCTTTTATTTCGAGACCCCTTCTAATTGCTGCATGCGAGGTGTTGTCGAAGGCTCCTTCGATGTCTAGAAAAGCACATACTGCCGTTTCCTTGCCCTGTTGTGCTTCCTGAACCCAACTCATCATCTGGTAGAGCGCGGTTTCGGTGGATCTTCCTGCTCTGTAGGTATGTTGATTGTGGTGGAGAGGTGTTCTTTCCAGCACAGTCATCCTTAGGTGATTATCTATGACCTTTTCTAACGTCTTAAGCATAAATGGGGTCAGGCTAATGGGTCTAAAGGATTTAGGTGAAGTGGTGTGTCTCTTTTACCCTCTTCCGAGATGAATATGACCTTTACCCTTCTCCAGATGGCCTTGCTTATACGCAGACGCCATTCTCTAAAATATGTATTTAACACTTCAAGGTCGTTGTTCATAATACTTTCGGTTACTTTGATATTTTGATATAGCAATTCTTCTTCTTCTTCTTCCTTTTATCAGCGAGGTTATGACCCGAAAACAAGGGATCACAACCCTCCCACTTCACCGCATTTCTACTGATCCGCCTGTGGGGTTCGCCTTTTGATATAGCAATGTCATCGGCATATGAAAACTTTCTTGACAAGGTTCGTGGTATGTCGTAAGAACAGGGTTGGTGTCAATACCGATCCTTGCGGTAGTCTGTTGTCAAGTTTTTTCGTAACACTTTTAGCATCATTCAGAAAGACTTGGTACTTCCGGTTTGACAGCATATTGCTCACCAGTTGAGTTATAGAGTAGGCCGTGCCTCCACATCGTGTTATAAGCTGCTTCAAGATCGATAAACGCCACTGATGTCTTGAGCCAACTTTCAAACCCTCCATCGATGTGTGTCGTTAAGGCAATTACCTGATCGGTGCAGTTGTGACTAGCTTGTTTAATGGGAACATGCTCGCTTATAGTTGGACTAATTCTCTTGGAAATAACTTGTTCTAGTAGCTTGTGACATGAACTCCGAAGGACAATGGGGCAGTAACTTTCGGCTTTATTTGCCGACTTCTGAAAATCAGATGAGTCGGAACGTGACGGCGGCGATGACTTGAAAATAGACTGATTACTTGGCAGAAAAAGAGATAAAACTTGTCTTTGGAATGTGCGCATATTTTTAAAACTTGTTTTATATATTTTTATACTTTGCTAGATTCTGACTGACATGGAAGAATCACAGATCGCAAGTCTACCCCCTGATCTAATCGCAGAAGCACAGAATCTACGACGTGACTGGGAACATCGTAACCGTCAAGTTTTACAAGAGCGTATGGGAAATCAAGCAAGTGCAAACCCATCGCTTAGCGGAACAGGTAAGCTCAAAATATTTTATATCTTAATATGTTTACTGTCACAATAAAAAGTTGAAATCTACAAGAGACAAGTTCGCGCTAATCAAATGGGCTGATGTAGATTAATGCCTTTTCGCAGATCGTTGCAGTATAATCTCTGTTATATGAACTAACTACATAGATAGATATAAAGATCGATTTATTCAGTATAATTCATATATTGTATAAAAACAAAATGTGATTTTCTTAAATCTATGAAAAGCATGGCTTGAATAGCCGTCTGCCCAAGTTACATACAAATACAAATATTTGGCGCAACAGCTCTTTAAAGTGCCAGGGCCTAGCTTCTCGCAACCACTCATGTTGTGTGCGTTATATTTTTCACACGAATGGAAGGGACCTACAAGTTTAATGCCGAATTCGAACGGCGATTTGAGAAGCTTTTTCGTGACAACAATACTCTCGGATGTTTGTCAGACGCTCGCGAGAGGTGGGACCGTGAAAAAACTTTTTGGTATTTTCTGGGATTCGAACTTGGAACCTCATGAGTATTGATCCGACACACTAACCACTTACGCCACGGCGCCCACTATACATACATACATACATACATACATACATTTTCAATAGCCCGCTAATCGTTCGTTAGGGTCGCGGGGGTAGGATACTCAGGTGGACCCTCCATCCTTCTCGATCCTCCGCCATTGACTCCAACTCATCAGGAGGAATCCCTAGACGACTCCAGGACAGATGTCGGACTAGGTCCAACCATCTATTTCTAGGCTTACCGAGGAGTCGCCTACCTGATGGCACGGCAATCATGGCACGTCTTGGAAGCTGATCTGGGGACATACACACTACGTGACCAAACCATCGAAGCATAGATCGTTCCATTCGGAGAAGTAGCTGCTCAACATTGAGCGCCTCGTGTACTTTGGTGTTGCGCACTCGAACCCTACGAGTTATTCCAGCAACACCGCAAAGGAACCTCATTTCGGCAGCTTGTATCCGCGATCTTATTCTTTCGATCAGTACCCAAATTTCATGACCATAGGTGAGAGTTGGAACATGCACCGAGTTAAAAACCGATAGCTTAGCTTGAACACTAAGTTCGGCCTTCCTTATAACAGATTGATTGACCAAGCTCTCTCAAAATTGATCCAGCCTGATCAATTCTACAGGATAACTCGGCATTGCTTTTCCCATCACTCGTAACATGATCCGGAGGTACTTAAACTTATCCACCTGCTTCAGTGGGACTCCACTACCATGCAGAGTGCACTGAATGAGTTTTCTGGAAACGACCATTACTTCCGATTTGTTCATGTTGATCACCATTTCAGCATCATCACAAACGGCTACAAACCTTTCGAGTGCGCGCTGAAGTTCGGTTTGAGAGGACCCAAGGATGACCAAATCATCCGCAAAGAGCGGATGACTAATCCTTAGGTCTCTCACTTCGAAACATTCCCCGCCACGGCTGCGCTGCAACATCCAATCCATATATACAATGAAGAGGAGAGGTGACAAACGCACCCCTGGCGGAGTCCAACGCCCACAGTGAAATTGATTTAACACCGTTTATCCAAACACAGCTTCACAGTTTGTATATAAAAACTGAATCGCCCTTAACAGGGAACCATCAATCCCATAATCCTGCAGAACACTCCAGACTTTGCTTCGGGGAATCCTATCATATGCTTTTTCCAAATCCGCCAAACAAGTGTAGACAGGTTTAGCATACTCCCAGGCCTTCTCAAGAACCATTCTGAGAGTGAATAACTGGTCGGTTGTGCTTCTACCAGGACGAAAACCGCACATCTCATCCCCCAAACTCTCCTCAACCACAGCTCTGGAACGCGTTTCCAGGACCTTGGCAAAGCCTTTTCCAGGGAGACTTAAAAGAGATATACCCCTATCGTTGGCGCAATCTCTTTTGTCCCCTTTTTTAAAAAGAGGAACAATCACACCCATTTGCCAATCACCAGGTGTTTCACCACATTCCCAGGCCACTTTAATGAGACGTGAGAGCCATTGCACTCCCTCTTTACCTAAGGCCTTGAGCATTTCTGGCCGGATTTCATCGCCAAAGTTACTTCCTCTACCGTAGGACTACTTTTTTTTTTTTTTTTTTATAATACGCGGCGCCGAAGGGATTATTTATACCCTTACACTCATGCTCAGGGCACGGCGGATAGGAAAAGGGGGGAGAGGAACGAAGGAGATGCCGGTTTGCGTTGGCTTTAAATGCTTGAAGGTTATAATGATTTGGAAATACAGAGGCTGGTAGTTCGTTCCACAAACGTGTTGTTCGGCTTATAAACGAATCCCTATTATTGACAGTACGTCCGAAGTTGGGGTTGAGGGTGAACTGATGTGCATTCGAAGCATGACGCGTATTGCGGGTGACGTTTTGAAGGGGAGGAATGCAACTGGCTATTTCGCTGGAGCATTTTTTTATAAAAAAGCGATAAAATAGGGAAAAACAAGAGACATTTCTTTTCTACGATGTTCAAGTGAGATAATGGAGTTCACAGAGTTCACTTTCCGCCCAACTCTTGACAATAGATCTGTCGTCTTCGGTGCCCTGTTCGGGATTGAGCAATTCTGAAAAGTGCTCGCTCCATCTGCGTAAGATGTCCTCCTCATTGGAAAGAAGTGCACCGTCTTTGGATTGGACTCCTTCAACAATATTCAACTTTTTTCCTCTGAGTCGACGGACGGTCTGCCAGAACATTTATTTGTAGATCTGTGGTCCCGTTCCAATTTCTCGCCAAACTCCTTCCAAGACTGTTCTTTCGCTGTTTTCACAGCTAATTTGCAAGTTCTTTGCGCCTCAGTGTATCGATTTCGAGATTTGGAGTTCCACACCTTAAAGACTCTCTTCTTCTCTCTGATGGCTTCTTGAACTCCGGGCGTTTTAAACCAAGCAGTTCTTTTCTCACCACCAGCCGCAACACCAAGCCGCTTCACTCCACAAGCATCTCCCGCAGAGGCAATAACCGCTGTTGAAAACAGTAACTTACTTATTTCGGTGGCGCTACAGTTCGGGGTGAACCTGGGCCTCAACCAACAAGCCTCTCCATTTAGCTCGGTCTTTAGCTAATTGCCTCCAGTTGCGCACTCCAAGTTGGTCGAGGTCCCCTTGAACTTGTGCGCGCCACCTACGGCGATGATTCCCTCTACTGCGTCATCCCTCGGGGCTAGATTCGAAGACTCTGTGGGCCGGAGCTTTGGTGTCTATTCGCTCTACATATCCTAGCCATCTCAGACGTCCAATACGCAGTTTTTTTTGACTGAGTCGATGTCGCTGTAGAGCTCTTATAGTTCATCATTAAATCTTCTCCTCCAAAACCCGTCAACGCCAGTTTTGTGGTCAGCTAATTCTAGACCGGCGGATCCTAGGCAGCTTTTGATTTGACTGATGTGGCAATCAGTCAATCAATCATTTAAGCAATCATTTGTAGCTAATTCTACTTCACTGATTTGTTTTGCTACGGTAACAAGAGCAATGTCGTCAGCAAGTCGAATTATCTTCATTTTAAGTGGTAGTCGTAAAACTCCATCGTACATTATGTTCCATAGTAAAGGGCCCAGTGCCAATCCTTGCGGGACCCCAGCTTTGGCATCGTAGTACTTCACTCCTTCGTCGGTATCATACCTCAGTTTCCTGTTGGTAAAGTAGCTCGCCACTTACTCACTTACTTAGATGTCGCTACAGTCCGGGGTGGATCTGGGCCTCAACCAACAAACTTCTCCAGCTAGCACGATTACGAGCCAGCTGCCTCCAGTTGCGCACGCCAAGTTGGTTGAGGTCCCCCTCCACTTGTTTGCACCACCTACCGCGAAGTCGTCCATCCGGGGTGGATTCGAAAACTTTCTTAGCCGGAACGTTGGGCTCCATCCGCTCTAAATGACCCAGCCATCTTAGTCGCTGTATGTGAACTCTTCTGGCTGAGTCGATGTCCTTGTACAGGCCGTATAGCTCGGCATTGTACCTTCTCCTCCACTCACCGTCTATGCAGACGGGACCAAAGATCGCTCGAAGAAATTTTCTCTCGAAATAACCAACGGCATCCTCATCCGTTTTTGTCAAAGCCCATGCCTCTGCGCCATACAGCAGGACTGGGATGATTAGAGTCTTATAAAGAGTTACCTTATTAGTTCGAGATAGGGCTTTGCTACTCAATTGCCGTTTTAGCCCATAGAAACAACGATTGGCAAGAGTAATTCTTCGTGTGATCTCCCTACTGATGTCATTTGCGGAGTTCACCATAGAGCCTAGGTACACAAAATCCTTTACTACCTCAAAATTATATCTGGCTATTGTGGCGTTCTGTCCAAGACGCCAATGTTGGGTGTTCTTTTTTGTAGACAGCATATATTTTGTTTTGCTTTCATTAGCAGTCAATGACCCATATTTGCTGCCTCGAACTCAATACTCGTAAATGCCCCATTGACGGCCCACTGAGTTCTTCCGATTATGTCAATGTCATCGGCATAAGCGAGTAGTTGTACAGACTTGAAGAAGATTGTACCTCCGGGGTTGGCTTGTGAGTTTTGTACAATTCTCTCAAGTACTATGTTAAAGAGATCGCATTATAGCGCGTCACCTTATCTAAGACCTTTCCTGGCATAGAACGGTTCGGTGATGTTCTTACCGACTTTGATGGAGCAGCGAGAGTTCTCCATTGTCATTCTACACAAACGGACGAGCTTGGCAGGGATGCCAAGACTAGACATGGCTCTGTATAACTCGTCTCTATACACGCTATCATAGGTAACTTGAAATCGATGAAGAGGTGGTGCGTATCGATTTTATATCCCCGGGTTTCTTCCAAGATCTGCCGTAGTGTGAATATTTGGTCAATGGTGGACTTTCCCGGCCTGAAACCGCACTGATAAGGACCTATCAGGTTGTTGACGATCGGTTTTAGGCGTTCACATAATACGGCAGGAAGGATCTTATATGCGATGTTGAGGAGACTTATACCTCTGCAATTGGCGCAGTTCAGAGGGTCTCCTTTCTTCACAATCGGGCAAACGATGTTGAGGTTCCATTCATCGGGCATACTTTCGTCCGACCAGATTTTACAGATGAGCTGGTGCATGCTCCTTACCAACTCATCTCCTCCTGCCTTGAAAAGTTCGGCGGCAAGGCCGTCGGCTCCAGCAGCTTTGTTGGATTTGAGTTTAGATATCGCTATCCTCGCTTCATTCTGATCGGGTTGACGGGAATCTTGACTTTCATCGTCGTTGTTGAATGGCTCATTCTGCCTGACAGCGGAACATTGGTCGTCATCGCCGTTTAACAGTCTGCAGTAGTGTTCCTTCCTCAGCACCGACTGCGATTCTACTACTATGTTGCCATTTTCGTCCCTGTAGGCTTCTGTTCTGGCTTTGAAACCCTGGTATGTTCTTTTTACCTTTTGGTAAAATTTCGAACATTATTCCTGCAATAAAGTCTCTCAATCTCCTCGATCGAGCGCTTCTCGTGCTCCTTTTTCTTCTTCCTGAGCAGACGATGTTCCTCTTTTTCTCCTGCACACGTAGAGCTCGTAAGCAGCTCTGGTCCTTCTATGCAGCGCCGCTTTGTACGCCTCTTGTTTAGCTGCGTGTGGTTGCCCGCATTCCTCATCAAATCAGGGGTTCCGTTGTGGTGGCCGAGAGAAACCCAGTACATCAGAGGCGGCATCTCTGATGGCTTTTTGGCAACGCTGCCACTGGTCTTTCGCATTTGCTGCTGGGGCTGCATAGGACTTAGATTGAGATTAGAAGAAACACGATCGGCAAAGGTTCTGGCGGTCTCTTGCGTTTGTAGCCGCTCAACGTCATGATTGATTTCGCTCCGTTCTGGATATCCGCATCCGTACCTTGGCTACAACTGGGTAGTGATCCGAGTCCACGTTGGCTCCTCAGAAAGTCCGGACACCCAGAATACTGGAAGAGTGCCTTGCGTCGATCGCAATGTGATCGATTTAGTTGACAGTTTTTCGATCAAAGGAGAGCCATGTACCTTTGTGAATGTCGAGACGTGGCAACCGCGAACTAGCTACGACAAAGTTTCGCCCCGCCGCAAAGTCGATTAGCCTGAGTCTGTTGTCGGATGTGATGTCGTGAAGGCTGTGCTTTCCGACCACGCTACTAAAGACGTCCTCTCTTCCTAGCTTTGCGTTAAAATCACCTAGGATAATCTTAACGTCGTGGCTAGGGCATTGCTCATACGTCTTGTCCAAGAGCTGGTAGAAGTCGTTTTTTGTCGCGTCGTCCTTCTCCTCATGAGGTGCGTGAACGCATATTAGGCTAATGTTGGCAAATTTAGCCTTGATACGGATAATCATAAGTCGCTCGTTCACATGCCGGAAACTCAAGACTTCTTGCCTAAGTCTGCCTCCAATGACAAATCCGCACCCGAATAGACGCTGTCCTTGTTGTCTGTAGCAATGGCCGTAGTAGATGTCGCAGTTTTTCATACTCCTTTTGCCCGGCCCATCCCATCGCACTTTTTTGATGGCGGTAATGTCTGCTGAGACACTCTGGGAACTCCGCAAGTTGTTCGACTGAACGTGGTTTGTAGAGGGACCTAACGTGCAGACACGAAGATCATTGTCCTTTTTACGTTTGCTTGGGTCGTCAACAGTAAATTCATCCGTATCCGAGGCTGTTGGTTGCTTCGTAACCGAAGGTTTTTTACGTGGTAGGGAAGTTAACCCGACGGCACAACCCCCAACCTGGACTATCTGCAACAAGAAATGAGGTATATCCATCCTAGCAAGAGATCCTCTTATAGTGGGCCAGTCTGCCGAAATAAACGTGTTTTTAACATCTAGCGTCACTACTGCGCAGTATTCCTTGGCGCTGTATCGCCATCTTTCTCCTTTAATCGCTTCCGCTGCTATATGCTTATACGGGTGTATGCCAAGATCTTTCCGCAAAATTGTCCATATAGTGGTCAGACAGATGCCAAGCTGTTGCGATTCACGCCCAATTAGCAGTTCCGAAACTTCCGCCACAACTTTCACTCACAGCGGCTACAGTCTCTTCTGTACTTGGCTTTCCGTCATGTACAGTGTATGTGGTACGACATTTATGCACAACACGACGAATAGCGAGCTCAGTTGGTCGATTATGAAGACAAAAACAAAAATCACACAATCTTCAAGTTTGAATAATACGGAAGCGTTCTTCTAGTGTCAGAGTCTATTAATCATGATTTGTCAAACAACATTAAACATAAATGTGTTTGAAAGCTATCCCTATCAGAGGATCTACACTTAATGTAGTCGTTACGTTGGGGTATCCCATGTTAAGACCTACATAATACTTTATGCTCTTCTTCCTTTACAGCATACATTCCACCACGAATTCCATCAATTCAAAATTTAAGAGATCGTCCTACTTGGCATACCAATTCCATATGGTATAATTCTACATCTCATGCATCTTGCTCCAATGTCCTTGGGGAAATGCATGCCCAGCAACAGATTCAGCCAATCGCATTAGCTCTAATGGAAAATGAAGGGAGCCTTCTTGATGTTGACGCTCTATCTTCACTACTTCTAATGCTATTCGTTGATGATCCCAAATTCAATATAATTCGACTTCATCGTGTTTTACGCCATCTATGCTATCACACCGGCACCAGGGAATGGATTATCAGTTCTTTGATTGGAATTATTAAGATGGCTGACGAAACTGATATTACCAGAATTGACGATAGACTCATCAGCAGACCACAATATCTAAATCTAAGGGTCGATGCTGCACTTGGCTATCGATCAAGTGTTTTCCTAATAAAACGTGGAATTGAAGAATTATTCAAAGAGGAGGCATATTGTGGAGAGTTAGGCTATGCTATGCGCATACACCCACAGGCAGCTCAAATGGTTTGCCGTAATTGTCTTGATCTTTTGATAACATTGGCAAGACATTTTCCAAGAGATTTCGTACCGTTCAGGAAGACACCGAAATGTACAGAAAATCCAACCGGCACAACTGAAACTCCAGCAACAACAGAGAAGGATGGGCAGAAAGCCCCCGGTGATACCAAAATTACACTTACTTCAACTGCTCCAGGTGTTTGGTGCACAAATAAGGCAAAGAAGCCAAAAATAACACATCCTAATCCCATCGAAATGTTTGCTGGTCGTAATGTTGCTAACACATTACTGACCATGAGGAAGGATGATTTTTTGAAGAAGCATCCCATAAAGCCACCTACTGTGAAGAGAACACCAACATTCTTTGAAGTTCTATTGAAGTTGGACTGCACCGTTCGACCTTTTCAGCCAATATACAGTTCCAAAGAGGTTATATCTATGTTTGTCCTTCATCCACAAGCACAACGGGCTAAACTAGATTTTATGCCATATGAGGAAAGCTTCTTCTCTCAATTGTTATCAATGTTGCCATATACTGTGATTAAACGATCTCAACAACTTACCGATAAGCTTGTACGTTTGTTAGCTTCCTTGGGAATGGAACTACCAAAAGATGATCTAGTTCATCGATTTAATTCTGAGGATGGTCCGATTGACGATGCTGAGCTAGCCATGCTTGAACACCCATCTGTAGTTCCAGCTTCATCACTTCCACCGATTCCACTAATGACAGGCATTGGGGATCCTGTCCTAATTTTACCGCCTAAAAAAGTTCGAAAGACTACACGGGTGATCGATGTACATGATAGTGATAGTGAACCTGAGGGCGGGTACCCTGAAAGTGATGATGAATCTGATGATGAATACAATTCACACAATAACAAGCGTCGCAAGCTGTCGGAACCACGACCACCGTCTTTATACCCATTCGAAGCTAAGCAATTAAAAATTGCCATTGAGATATTAACCACAAAGAGTTGCTCTGACGAAGGTCTTGAACATACAACAGAGTTGATTGTACATCTTAGTCAGTGCTCAATGCGAGCAAATGCGATTGTGATCCAATTATTAATTCGTGGGATAATGGGCTTAGCAGAATTGGTGCGCAACCAAATACATGATCTCATGAAGGAAGTTAAGCAGCATAACATGGAATCAACAACACCAAATGATCCATCTACCAGCCGAAATCATTCGCTAGCAGCAGGTCGTGTTGGTATAATTAATGATCGTTTCACATCGGCACAAGTTATTATATCAGCTCCGACCAAAGGCAAACCAACTTGCGAACTTCAATTGCCTAGCATGAATCCATTGCTGGCAAAGTCCTCTTCTCAATCATTCTTTCTACGCACCCTCAAAGTTTTTATGCAAGTTCGTGATCTAATTGAGTATAAAGCTTTGCTTACACTCACTGAAATAGAGCCGCTAAGCGAAGTTATTAGCTTGAATGATCTTTGGAATGCGCTTAGCGAGTGTTTGGTTGATCTAGAGAAGACCAATGATCAGCATGCTGTACTTATTTTACAACCAGCAGTTGAAGCGTTCTTTTTGATTCACGCATCTAAAAGGAAGCCCATACCAACAGCATATCGTGCTAGTAACCAATCAAGAACTGCACGTACAGAAGCATTAAATATTCCTCGACGTACTAACAATTCAGGTACTTTTGATCTCAATGTCGGCGGAAGTTCACATGCTAGACCAGCACGCACTAATGAAAATTCTAGAAATCAAGGTAACAATGAGTCAACTGCTGCTGGAACGTCAACTGCTGCTGGAACGTCAACTGCTGCTGGACCGTCAACTGCTGCTGGAACGTCAACTGCTGCTGGAACATCAACTGCTGCTGGAACGTCAACTGCGTCTGCTTCATCTTCGCACTCTGCTACAAATGGATCAGCCAAATCAAATACAGGCCCATCAACATCTGCTGCTGCTGCTGCTGCCATAAGGGCACTCGAGATACAGATTCGCGATCAAAAGAAATTCCTTGATTTCGCTGAAAAACATCGTACAGTACTCAATCAAATTCTACGTCAGTCGAATGCACATTTATCAGATGGACCATTCTGTGTATTGGTTGATCATACACGTATTCTAGACTTTGATGTTAAGAGAAAGTATTTCCGCACCGAATTAGAGCGAATGGATGAAGGAGTTCGTCGCGAAGAATTGACTGTAAATGTGCGCCGTGTTACCGTGTTCGAGGATTCATTTAGGGAGCTATATCGCCGTGGACCAGAGGAATGGAAGAATCGTTTCTATATTGTTTTTGAAGGTAAGTTGCGCCAATACGGCGGCCAAACTAATGGCACATTGCTTACACATTTTATTTTACACTTTTTAGATGAAGAAGGACAAGACGCTGGTGGTCTCCTACGTGAATGGTACGTTATTATATCCAGAGAGATTTTCAACCCCATGTACGCTCTGTTTTGTGTTTCGCCTGGCGATCGGGTAACATATATGATTAACCCATCCAGCCATGCAAATCCCAATCATTTATGCTACTTCAAGTTCGTTGGTCGTGTTATTGGTAAATATTTTTAAATTGCACCGCATTCCTTGCAAATGAAATTCATTTGAATTCTTTCACACATCCACAGCTAAAGCAATCCACGACAATAAACTTCTTGAGTGTTACTTTACACGTTCATTCTACAAACATATTCTTGGAATTCAAGTGAAATACACTGACATGGAATCACAAGATTATGAATTCTACAAAGGTCTTGCATATCTCATGAATCATGACGTTTCTACACTTGGCTATGAATTGACATTCTCTACAGAAGTACAGGAATTCGGTGTTACACAAGTTCGTGATCTTTGCCCCAATGGCAGATACATGGCAGTCACTGAAGCAAACAAATTTGATTATATACGTTTAGTTTGTCAGTTAAAAATGAGTGGATCGATTCGACAACAGTGAGTTCTCTAACTCTCGTAACACCTTTTCGCAATACAAATATGTTTCATTTCATTAAACAGGTTGAATGCATTTTTGGAGGGCTTTTATGATATTATACCCAAACGTCTAATATCTATTTTCAATGAGCAAGAGCTAGAATTACTCATATCCGGTTTACCAAATGTTGATATAGAGGACTTGAAGCAAAATACTGAATACCATAAATATAATGCCAAATCCCCACAGGTTGGAATACAAAATTTATGCATCAATATGTGTGATTACATGTATTTTCTTTTTCTATTTTCAGATTCAATGGTTCTGGCGAGCTTTGAGAGGGTTCGACCAAGCTGATCGTGCAAAGTTCTTACAATTTGTTACAGGAACATCCAAGGTACCCTTGCAGGGCTTCTCAGCTCTTGAGGGCATGAATGGTGTACAAAAATTCCAGATACATCGAGATGATAGGTCAACTGATCGTCTACCTTGTGCTCATACATGGTAAGTCAATTGAATTAAAATGCGTTATTACAGCTTATTCCCAGATAGCCTATACCAAAGCAGTACATTCAAAGACTAATCGTCCAATATACAGGGTAGGGCAGAAAGAACTCCCCCATTTGGGATGCTAATATAACAAAAAATAAACAAGATATCAAAGAGATAACTTTATTTCTAAATAATACACGCAATGCAGTTTTTAAATTAAGTTTTAAAAATTACGTCACTCAAGTGGCGGCAACCTCCAATATCGATACATTGAGTAACCCTCTCTCGGAAGTTTTCCATTACGCGGCGAGTAATTTCAGGCGGAATGTTAGTGACTTCATGTGTTATTGCATTCCATACACCCCATACTTACTTACTTACTTACTTACTTAGGTGGCGCTACAGTTGGGGGTGAACCTGGGCCTCAACCAACAAAGCTCTCCATTTAGCTCGGTCTTTAGCTAATTTCGTCCAGTTGCGCACTCCAAGTTGGTCGAGGTCCCCTTGAACTTGTGCGCGACACCTACGGCGACGATTTCCTCTACTGCGTCATCCCTCGGGGTTAGGTTCGAAGACTGCGGACCGGAGCGTTGATGTCCATTCGCTCTACATGTCCTAGCCATCTCAGACGTCCAATACGCAGTTTTTTGACTAGGACGATGTCGCTGTACACCTCTTATACTTCGTGATTGAATCTTCTCCTCCAAAACCCGTCAAAGCAAACGGGACCGAATATCTTACGAAGAATTTTTCTCTCGAAGCGACCAAGGATATCTTCATCCTCTTTTCATTAAGTCCATGTTTCAGCGCCGTAAAGCAGGACTGGGATGATCAAGGTCTTATATAGAGTCTCCTTAGTTGTTCGAGAGTTTAGGAATTTCAACAATGTGAGGACATTGTGCTTCCATGGCTCAAGGTCATCTTATCGAGCTGTCTTAATCGGGTCTACATCCCCAAGGCGTGGACCGAGGTTGAAGTTGTCTTCATTCCTAAGGCAGGCAAGAGCTCGCATGTAGAACCGAAGGATCTCCGACGTATCAGTCTATCGTCCTTTCTACTGAAAACGCTGGAAAGGCTGATTGATATTCACCTCCGTCAGAGCATTAGCCCGTCTTTGCTCTCGCCGTCCCAACATGCGTACTGCAAAGGCAAATCCGTTGAAACAGCCTTACACTCGCTTATGCGCATCATTGAAAAATCCCTGAGCATTAAAGAATATACCATGGTGGCTTTCCTTGACATTGAGGGAGCTTTTAACAATGTCAAACCAAAGGCAATCACAGACGCACTTGCAAATCTGAAAGTGGATACTTCGCTCGGAGTGTTGATCAATCAATTGCTAACACGCAGGATTATCAACACACAGCTGGGTGGAGCATCGGCCAGAAGACTTGCCTGCTGCGGAACACCCCAAGGTAGTGTTTTATCCCCCCTCCTGTGGAATCTTGTAGTGAATGAGCTACTAGTGGACCTGGAAAGGTCAGGCTGTAGAGTGATTGCCTATGCTGATGACATGGCGATTGTTGCGTCTGGCAAGCACCCATACACTCTCAAGGAAATCCTCCAATATGCTCTCTCTCGGCTCACTAGGTGGGCCTCCAATTGTGGATTGGGGGTTAACCCTCATAAAACAGAACTTGTTCTCTTCACAAGGAAATATAAAGTTCCCCACGTAGACCCTCCTATGATTAATGGCACCAGTCTCACCTTCACTGTTAATGCAAAATACCTGGGTCTTATTCTGGACAGAAAACTGAACTTGAAAGCCAATCTACTAGAACGCGTAAGGAAAGCCAATGTAGCTCTCTATTCCTGTAAAATGGCTATAGGTAGGAGCTGGGGTATGAAAACTGAAATCACTCGCTGGCTTTACGTGTCTGTTGTCAGGCCCATACTACTCTATGGCGTGATCGTTTGGTGGCCTGCCCTTGACAGTGCTGTTCACCTCTCTCAGGTAGCTAAAGTGCAACGATCCGCTTGCATGTGCATCAGTGGTGCACTAAGAACTACCCCCTCTGCGGCACTGAACATTATGTTCAACCTGTTACCCCTGGATATCCTCGGCAGACAGACTGCTGCCAGTGCGGCTATTCGTCTTAAAGCCTCCTCTCAGTGGTCTAGTTATCACATTGGCCACTCCTCGATCCTTGATCTTCTCAACTTCACACATGAAAACACGGACTACACCCCACCGAAACTGAGATTTGACCGACACTTCCGTACGAGTATCCCTGAACGGGATGAGTGGGATGGCTCTCCCCCTGATGATGGAAATTCGGTGCACTTCTACACAGATGGCTCTAAGACCGAAGGGCTGTGGTGTTTTCTCTGATAAGCTCAACCTGAGCATCTCGTTCCGCCTCCCTGATCATTGTAGCGTTTTTCAGGCGGAAATCATGGCGATTAAGGAAGCCCTGTCTTGGCTGAAATGTAATGTATTATCTGTCAGCGATATTAGCATTTTCACTGACTGTCAAGCGGCTATCAAGTCCCTGGAATCGTGCTCCTTTACTTCAAAGACCGTATTAGACTGCCGTTTGTCTCTCACAGAGATGACAGAGCAGTTCAACATTCACCTATGCTGGGTGCCAGGTCACAGAGACATTCCAGGAAACTGTAAAACTCGCTAGACAGAGTACAACTCTAAGGATTCTGCTAGATAGGCAAGCCCTTGGTATGCCCCTCGCTACATGTAAGCATCTACTGAAGCTGAACGCTATTAGCAAGACCAACCTTAGGTGGGATAGTGGCTCTACGTGTCACATTTCGAGGCGGATCTGGCCTAAGCTAGACCAGAAACGTAGTGCCGATTTGGTTAAACCAAAGCGATTACTAACGATGTCTAATCGGCCAACATGCCAAAAGACTTGGCCTCTTTTCCAATGACTTCTGCAGGAGCTGTAGGGACGAGGAGGAGGAGGAAACCATTCCTTACTTCCTATGCACATGTCCTGCTCTATCACGCAAAAGAATGCTCCATCTAGGAGCTCCCTTCCTTGACGACCTCAGCGATTTGGCGTTCTTAGACGTCACGAACATCCATCGCTCTAATGGTAGATCCTTGGCATCACAATGGACCTTTACTGCTCTAAGTGTGTCTGCATCGTGGTGCAGACAGCCAATCTAACCTAACCTAACCTAACCTGTTCGAGATAGGGCTTTACTTTTGAATAGCCTTATAAGCCCAAAAAACAGCGATTGGCAAGAGTTATTCTTCGATTGGTTTCTGCGCTGATTTTGTTTGCTGAATTTATAGCAGAGCCAAGGTAGACAAAGTCCCTTTAGTACCTCGAAGTCATAGCTGCCCACTGTGACGTTCTGTCCAATTCCTCGGTGTCGATTGTCCCTTCTGTTGACAGTATATACTTGGTTTTTCCTTCGTTTATCGCTTAACCCATTTTGGTCGATTCCACCTCAATCAATTGCAAACCCACCGGTGACAGCTCGCTGAATTCTTCTAATAATGTCAATATCGTCGGCGTATGCAAGCAGTTGTACAGACTTGTGATAGATTGTGCCTCCGGTGTTGGCTTGTGAGTTCCGCACAGTCCGTTCAAGTACAATACTAAAGAAGTCACATGACAGCGCGTCACCTTGTTTAAAACCTTCTTTGACATCAAAGGTCTCGGTGAGGTCATTACCGACCTTGATGGAGCAGCGAGCGTTCTCCATCGTCAGCCTGCACAGGCGGACAAGTTTGGCAGGGATGTCAAAACTAGACATGGCTCTATAAAGCTCTTCTCTATAGATGCCGTCATAGGTGGCCTTAAAATCGATAAAGAGGCGGTGAGTATCGATTTGGAATTCTTGGGTTTTCTCCAGGATCTGCCGAAGTGTGAAGGTTTGATCGATGGTGGACTTTCCTGGCCTGAAACCGCACTGATAGAATCCAATTAGGCTGTTGATAAGAGGTTTCAGGCATTCACGCAATATCGCAGAAAAGATCTTGTATGCGATGTTGAGGAGACTGATGCCTCTATAATTGGCGCAATTGAGGGGGTCTCCTTTCTTGTGGATCGGGCAAACTATGCTGAGATTCCATTCATCAGGCATACACTCATCTGATCAAATCTTAGAGATGAGTTGGTGTATGCACTCTACCAATTCATCACCAGCTGCCTCGAAAAGTTCGGCCGGTAAGCCGTCAGGTCCAGCAGCCTTGTTGGATTTAAGCTTGGATATTGCTATCCTCACCTCGTTTTGGTCAGGTGGACGGAAATTTTGACTATCATCGTCTATGTTGAATGATACATTCTGCCTGACAGTGGGATGTTGGTCTTCGTCGCCGTTATACAGTCTGCAGAAGTAGTTTTTCCATATTCTTAGCATCGACTGTGATTCTACTACGAGGTTTCCATTTTCATCTCTACAGGTCTCTGTACGGGTATTGCTTTTTTGACACATTCCTTTTACCTTTTGGTAAAACTTCCGTACATTGTTCGTGGAGTATAAACTCTTAATATTCACAAACGCGTGCTTCTCATGCTCTTTCTTCTTCTTTTGGAGAAGCCGATGTTCTTCCCGTCTCTTTTGCTCGTAGAGCTCACGGGCAGCTCTCGTTTTCCTTTGCAGCGGCGCTTTATATGCATCTTGTTTTGCTGCATGCAGTAGCCGGCATTCTTCGTCAAACCAGGGGTTTCGCGGTGGTGGGCGGGCGAGACCCAGTGCATCAATCGCGGCGTTTCTGATGGCATGTTGGCAGCGTTGCCACTGGTCTTCGGTACTTGATGCTGGCGGCATAGGGGTGATTGAGAGATTTCGGGATACGCGTTCAGCGAAGAGTCTGGCGGTCTCTTGCGATTGTAGATTTTCGACGTTAAATTTGCTCACGTGATTCTTCTTTGTTTCTCAGTTTGGGATATCCGCATTCGTACCTTGGCTACAACAAGGTAATAATCCGAGTCTATGTTGGCCGCTCGGAAGGTCCGGACATCCAGAATACTGGAGGCATGCCTTGCGTCGATCGCAATATGATCAATTTGGTTGATCGTTACATGATCATTGGACCGCCATGTCTGCTTATGAATATCAAGATGAGGAAACCATGTGCTTGCTATGGTGACATTTCGCTCCACAGCGAAATCAGTTAGCCTTAGTCCGTTATCAGACGTGGTGTCGTGTGGGCTATGCTTACCGACTGCCCTGCCAAAGACGTCCTTCTTTCCTATTTTGCCGTTAAAATCGCCCAATGCGATTTTAACGTCGTATTTAGGACATTGCTCGTATGTTTTGTCGAGGAACTCGTAGAAACACTCTTTGGTGGCAGGGTCCTTTTTTTCCGTGGGGGCATGAACACATATTAGGCTTATGTTAGCGAATTTAGCCTTGATCCGGATCCGGTCATAATACGCTCGCTCACGTGTCAGAAGCTTAAGACTTCTTGCCTAAGTCTGCCGCGTATGACAAATCCGCATCCAAATAAACGTTGCCTGTTGCCTCTGCAGCAATCACCGTAGTAGATGTCACAGTTTTTCATCCTCTTTTTGCCCGGCCCATCCCATCGCACTTCCTGGATGGTGGTAATATCTGATTTATAGCAGTCTAGGGCCTCTGCTAGTTGTTCGGCTGCACGTGGTCTGTAAAGGGACAGAACATTCCACGTACAGATCCGAAGGTCATTGTCCTTATTTCGTTTGCTGGGGTCGTCATTAGTTGAGTCATCCTTATCCGAGGCTTTTGGTTGTTTCGGAACCATGAGTTTTTTTTTACGTGGTAGGGAAGTTACCCAGACGGCACAACCCCCAACCTGGAGGGCCAGTTCCTTAATTAATCCCCTAGGACGAGGGGGCGGATGCACCGGTGCCAGTAGTCCACTACGGGAGTATGAGCGCTGCCGTTGGCCCATTAAGGGCTCCTCCGCCACCATCTCTATTCCAATGTCCTGACCAACATTGGAAATTCCTTACCGACCTGTGATCCGAATACGTCGAAGCAGCTCGCGCAGGGTATTCACTAAGTTCAACCTAACTGGAACTATAGACGCCACCGTTGACTCCGTCTAGGGAATTCGTCCGCTGCCGCCTGGATCAGGAAGAAGGGCTCTAGTGAGAGAACACTCTTCCCCCCTCTCTCATCTGCTGCCGCCAAGAATCCTCCAAACGGGGTTGGTTACCCATTTCTTTGATTAAGGTACTAGGCACCCGGCTGTCACCGCGTGGAGGTTGAGAGTAGGAGTTGGTAGGCCTCAGCTGAGTGAAAACGCTTGTGTTTTCATATGATCGCATGCACTACCGTTTGACCAGCCACGCAAGACGCCTACTGCAAAATTCATGTAACCAAACTACTTGAGAGAACAAGTTGAAACTTGTCATATGAACTAATGAGAGGTGCACTCAGGCAGGAAACATAATTTTTGCTGATTGGAACGCTATCTTTGCGTCAGGCCGAGAACTTTTCACCTTGCCCTCGTAATGTCGCAACTAAAAAAGAACACCTTATCACTTTTTATCTGATTTGTCCCATTACATTCATATGTATATATACCTTATAAGCTAATACAGTTATAATAATGTTTTATTTTTTTAATTTTAATTTTTTTTTGTTCTAGCTTCAATCAATTGGATCTACCACTATACAAGTCATTTGAAAAATTACGTGCATGCTTAACGAAGGCTATTCATGAGTGCTCGGAGGGATTTGGTTTTGCTTAAATGCAACTTACATAATATTCATAATAATAATAATAATAATCATTTGTTGTAACTTTGTAAACCCACTATAAGTACAGAGTAAACCTGTAATAATTATACCATAATGGACACCAATTTAGTAGATGTTTAGATACAAATAAGTAAAACCCCATATTGCATTCTGTTCATGATGTAAAAAAAAAAAAAAAAAGAAGATTCCTCCCTCCCCCCGGCGCACACCAGCAATGTTAGACGCGGCCTGAGTAACACTGTTTTTGATATATATTTTTATTTTAAAATTAAATCATCCAGAATTGTCTGCTTGCATTCAATAGGTGTTTGAGAAAAAGAAGTGTGTGTGTTTACTGCAGTGAAAATCAAAGATATTTGAGAACCTATTTGCTATACTTAGCATTCTAGTCGAGGGCTAGTTCTGGGGCCTTATTTTGTACTGCGCCCGGACTCGGATTGCCATTCGGAAATGTAATCCGATTTTAAAATGAATTGGTATTTTTTTTATGGTTCTCGGATTGGGTGTAAGTGCTTTCAACTCAATATCAAACATTTCCGAAAGTTAGATTGTCAAAACATCTACCAAACGGCACTTAAATTACTTGGAAATTTAGTTTGTATACATTTGCTATAGAAACGCAATACAAAATAAGGGCCCGGAAACGTAGTTATAGTCCGTACGTTGGTATGCAAGGCGGGAACTAGAACGACGTGAAGCAAGTGAGGGCAATCAATAAAAAAAAAAAAAAAATGCTTTGCGCAAACAGCCCATAAATCATCGCAACCAAGACGTTTTGGAAAAATTTTCTTCGTTTTTCGGCGAAGCTATAATACAATCTGAATTTAAGGGATCATAACCATTTCATAACCATCATGGGCTTCGTGGCGTAAGTGGTTAGTGTGTCGGATCACTACGCATGAGGTTCCAAGTTCGAATCCCAGAAAACACCAAAAAGTTTTTCACGGTCCCACCTCTCGCGAGCGTCTGACAAACATCCGAAAGTATTGTTGTCTCGAAAAAGCTTCTCAAAACAAACTGCCCTTCGGATATGGCACTAAACTGTAGTTCCCTTCCATTCGTGTGAAGAAATATAACGCACACAACATGGATGGTTGCGAGAGCTAGGCCCTAGCACTTAAAGAGCTGTTGCGCCAAATATATAACCATTTCACTTGCCTGCATTTCTACTGATCCGCCTGTTTAACCTCAGAAAATATCGGCAGGCCTCTCGGTTTTGGATCACTTTGTTACTGAGGCAAACCAAACGCTTGTGTTGTCGCATTTGTGTGATCTAGCAGTTTCTAGGTCTACCTTTCTTTCGCGATATTTTTTGGAAAGTTCATTGATATTCCGTTGTTAACGCGGTTCAAATGATCTCTTCTTTGAACATGGCAATACCAGCTGAACCGGTCGCGCTCTATATTTTTCGTGAGATGGTTTCTTTGAAGTGAAGATCTTCGAACTTCTTATTCGATCAAGCTTAGCCACTCCTGCTGGCATGCGAAGCATCTTCATTATATTATATTCTCATACCTTTTGAACATTGTCCAACATCGTGAACCGTATTTGTGTGCTGGATGCACAACTGCAGTGTAAAGCCTTCCCATCAGTTTAGGGCGCATTTTTTCAGTTACAGAAGGAACCCTACACTTACGCGATGATTAATGTCGTCATCACAGGTTGCTTCGCTATTGATCACAGATCCCAGCCCGTACCCCGTAATTTAAAGCAGATCAATCTACGCTGAACAGCTTCAATTTTCTTAATGTGGACTTGATAGTAGGATGACGAAACCTGGCTGGCATATTTAAGACTGATCTGACGAAGATCATATATTGGTAACATTTTATTTATTTTATTTTATTTCCAAATTTATTTACAGTTCTTAAAATTAAGGAATGGCTTAATTGCCGTCCGCCCGTGTTTTATAAAATCCTTCTAAATTTGGTTACAGATTTTGTTTTTTTTAAACGATTCTTCCGCTATTAATCCCTCAAAAAGTTTATCCCAGTTTGGACCGCATTCAAAATTGCTGCAGTCGCTGCTTCTTCTACAAATCGCTTGCAGTCTAAATTCAACTAGAAAATCCCTTCGACCAACGTTTAACAAAGCCAAGTGCTGGACTTTATTTTGTTTTAGTTTTTTGTTTAGATAGGGAACACACTCTGACTGGAGGATTCAGACGCAACTGTTCCATTTAACTACCAGAGAGCGAAATCCTGGACTGGAAACCTCTAAGGTGATAGTTGACTTTTGACAGTCAAAATTGATGATCACACTTTGTTAGCCCTCCGTAAAACGATCGCAAAGTCACACAAAAACGATCGCAAAAGGGTGATGATCACGCTGATGGTCACCTTAGAGAGAGCAAAAGGGATGATTGTGATCGTCAACGATCGACTATCACCTTAGAGGATTCCACTCCTGATTTACCTATTTTATTTGAATTTTCTTGTCTTTCTAAGAAGGTCAAGCAGACACTTCAAGGATAGGGGACTTATCTTTATATTTATTTCAACATTATACAATACATATAACCAAGTAACATACAATTTTTATTTTTATTTCTTTAGAATAGTAGTAAAGATAGGAGTCATTCTGTAGTTTTAAGGGAACTACAGCCGAATGATCTATCAGAAAAAATAAAAATATATTTATCTATAATATATCATAAACATAAACAATTTATTGTAAGGTAAATGTATTCAAATATATATATATGTCTAGATTATAATCAACAATGAAACGATTGAAACAAAGAAAACAAAATGGATAAAAATTAAAAAAAAAAAAAGAAATTCAAAAGAAGACTTACTAAGTTCGATGTATCAATTAATTTTTGGGCGTGTGCAATATGTATACATATAGTTCTTCTTCAGTAATAGATTTCCAAATTATAGATACAAAAAAAAAATAGTTTTGTTCCGAATATAAACAAGTTTCTGTAAACAATACGTAACAAGGTCTGACCAGACCTATTTCATTGACTCTGGGGGATCGCACCCACTTGCATCTACAATTTTTCGGTCACACTTAAGTATCAAAAATATATACCCTGACAAAGTCAGAAAATTTGGTACAGATAGCTACGCACTTAATTAGGAGAAAATAGTTTTGAAAATGGAAAAGGCCTGATCAGACCTATTAATTGACCAGCAGAGAGCAAAACATATTTTATTGGAATTTCCTTGTCTTTCTAAGAAGGTCAAGCATATCTTTATATTTATTTCAACATTTAACAATGCATACAACCAAGAAACATACAATTTTTACTTTTTTTTTGGAATAATGGTAAAGATAGGAGTCATTCTGTAGTCTTAAGGGAGAACTACAGGCGAATGATTCATCAGAAAAACAAAAATATATTTACTTTAACAAATACATAACATATAATAAAAATAAACAATAAATGTATTTAAATATATATATATGTCTAGATTATAATCAACAATTAAAAGATTGAAACAAAAAAAAAAACAAAACAAACAAAATGGATAAACATTTAAAAACTTAAAAACAAAAAGAAATTCAAAAGAAGATTTACTAAGTTCCAATTATCAATGAAGTTTTGAGCGTATGCAATGTGTGCGCATATGGGCCCATTCATAAATACAATATTGCGCAAGATGTGCTAAGCAGAGAGTTCACAAATGCACAAATTGGCATGCATCACTGCTAAGCAGAGAATTCATAAATGTAGTAAACCTTTATTCATTGCGCAATCGTGCAACTGTCAGAATCGTATTGTGTATTGCTATGCAAGCACATACTTTCCAGTCACTTAAACTTGCATTTGCATTGCGTTTGCTTTGCAAAGCTTGCATTTATGAATTGGCCCTATATGTTGTTCTTCTTCAGTAATCGATTTCCAAATTACACTGGTCTCCTTCGAATTTATTATGCTGAATATTATAGATTTGATGATACTGAATCTAAATATACAATTCTATCAAAATATAAGCGGGAATGAGTCATTCAAACGGCCCGCGTTAAAGGCTTCGCCAAACAGAACGCGAACCAGTTATTCTGATCACCGCGATCGCTGTACTGCGTAGAATTAAATCATTTTGTTCAAACAGAATGTGAGCCAGCGACGCGATCCAGTCGAGATCGCGGCGTGCCGATATCTGGGGT
This sequence comes from Brachypalpus laphriformis, assembly GCA_945910035.1. Classification (NCBI taxonomy): domain Eukaryota; kingdom Metazoa; phylum Arthropoda; class Insecta; order Diptera; family Syrphidae; genus Brachypalpus; species Brachypalpus laphriformis. The sequence continues at coordinate 12,739,372 of OX246757.1, read as the reverse complement.
CGAATCGCGTCCTCCATGAACGGATCGGTAATTGTACGAAGAAAAATTCCGTCAAACGTCATACGAATGAATGTGTTGGGATTATGTCCTACGAAAGCAGACGGAACGTAACTTCCAATTTGACATGCCGGTTGTACCAGATTAAGGGTTGAAATTGTAGTAGCTTAAACTTCAAACACATGCAATTTGGAAGTGAAATTCCGTAAAATAAAATAATTTGCATCTAAAGCGAAGTGATTCTTCCACCAAATCATCAGAAGCAGTATTTGTGTGCGGTATTCAACTGCTGTCTTCCGGCTCAGGCAACTTCTGGGAACTTTTAAACATCTTAACATTTGGAAGCCCCTCAACTGCTGCTTTCAATCCAGCTGCTTCTATTATTAGCAGCTCATCTCCTGAAAGCGGCTTTTCCTGACACAGTTTTGTTTTTGCAGCTTTATTGAATGACAATCTCTTCTTCGCCTGAAATTTTTGGTCTGCGTCCTAAATTTGGCGTCCTTAATTGGAAGTTCAGTAATGTTTAGCTTTTTTAACAAACATTCCCACATCTTTATGGATGTTGCTTTTACTTGCCCGGTATTTGGAAGCAAATTTTTTGCCAAACTTGGGTGGTCATTCATATATTCCGGCATAATAACTTTTTAGGTTGCGTTTTTCGTGTTTACGTTAGTCCTATTATTTTTTTTGCGCGTGATTATGTTCATAATATTGTGTACTCATAGTTTTCACTTAATTTATTATGGTTTAACTTACATTCTTTTGATTATTTATTGCATAAATGTACTTATTTCTTCTCTGACACAAATTACGATTGGTGGCGATCAATCGAATGATACTTTGATTGAACGAGCATGTTCACGCACTCGTTAACAGAAGTGATGAAATACACACATTCCGTTCATAAGTTACTCGTTTACGGAGGACGCGATTCGACCCCAGATCTCGTGGTTGTCTGTCGAATGCCTTTTCAAAGTCAACCAATAGAATATGCAAATCCTTTAAGGAATCACGATGTTTTTCCATTACGATCCTTATACTTTGAATTGCATCTGAACGAGCATGTTCACGCACTCGTTAACAGAAGTGATGATGCCAAATTACGTTTACGTGCATATGTTCAGGGAAGTGGCGATCCCAAATACACACATTCCGTTCATAAGTTACTCGTTTACGGAGGACGCTATTCGACCCCAGATCTCGTGGTTGTCTGTCGAATGCCTTTTCAAAGTCAACCAATAGAATATGCAAATCCTTTAAGGAATCACGATGTTTTTCCATTACGATCCTTATACTTTGAATTGCATCTCAACGAGCATGTTCACGCACTCGTTAACAGAAGTGATGATGCCAAATTACGTTTACGTGCATACGTTCAGGGAAGTCGCGATCCCAAATACACACATTCCGTTCATAAGTTACTCGTTTACGGAGGACGCGATTCGACACCAGATCTCGTGGTTGTCTGTCGAATGCCTTTTCAAAGTCAACCAATACAATATGCAAATCCTTTAAGGAATCACGATGTTTTTCCATTACGATCCTTATACTTTGAATTGCATCTGTGGTTGGTTTACCCGCGACAAAGCCGCACTGGTCATCAGATAGCCGTATCGCAGTCGCCCTTAATACCCACTGAACGATCTTCATGGTGTGTGACATCAACTTGATCGAACGGTAGTTAGCATAGTTTCGCGTATCACCCTTCCCTTTGTATACAGGGAGAAGGTACCTTTCCCTCCATTGATTGGGCATTGAATCACCTCTCTTAAATTTGAAAATGAGAATTCTGAAGCCGATGTCTCCCATCTTTTTCCAGAACTCAGAGGGCATCTCGTCTGGCCTAACCGCTTTTCGTTTTTTGAAGTATTTGACCGCCTCACTGACTTCTTCGACTGTAATGTCGGGTATTTCTTCACAGATAACTACTTAGTCTACTGTTTGATCATTTTTAAGTATATACCTATGTACATATTTGTAGCTTAGCAAAACCGGTCATCCTCGGTAGTGCGTGCTGTTGACCTGTTGGTAGAAGTGGGTTTCTCCGCTGTGGAGTATGTCATTGAATCTTCCGTTGGTGATCGCTCGTGTGTTGAGCAATCGATGGCTGGGCTCGATGTGTTGTCCTATGAGATCCGAATTGTCGGCATTGGGACAATCCGCACGATTTTGCCGGATTCTGATTGAAAAACCAATCATGTCAATCTATAGATATTACCCTGGAGTGGATTCTTCTAAGGTGATAGTTGATAGTCACACTTTTGAAAGTCAAAATTTATGATCACACTTTGTTAGCTCTCCGTATAGCGATCGCAAAACCACACAAAAACGATCCCAAAAAGGTGATGATCACGCTGATGGTCACATTAGAGAGAGCAAAAGGGATGATTGTGATCGTCAACAATCAACTATCACCTTAGAGGATCCCACTCCTGCACTTTGGTAGAGCATAGTGTTTGGATAATATCGCAATGTGACTGGATTGTGCCAGAGTTCTGTGCGTATTCGAAGAAACTTCCATTCGAACATTTGGATCTTCTTCATGGTGGTCGGGGAGATCGTGAACCATATAGGACAACCATAGGTGACGACTGGCAATGGTGCAGTGGATAGAGTGTTTGCTTGCTCAAGCCCCTGCGGGAAACAGCAATCACCAGCCACCCGAGTATAAAATGAAAAAAAATACCATCCAAGTTTTTCCAACCACTGCACCAACGAGCTCTCACGACAATTGGTTCTACATACGGTAGATACGTACGTCCCGGAGCAACTCGAGGACAATACCTCGACCAAGGATCGTCAACCTCAGCTACACAGCTGCTACAACAACAACAACAACTGGTCTTATTAGCTATTTGTAACCCCGGAGTTTCCTTCTTTCGCTGAGACCGTTTCGCTTCCTTAGCAGCGGCTGTACTAAGTGAAGCGCAAAGTTGGCCCGTCTTAAAATAGCCTGAGGATTAAATTTAAACCTCTCGCTGAAGTTTATTCCGAGGAACTTGGTCGTTTTCTTTATATTTATCTCCGTGAGATCTGAAAGAGATATTTTGATGTTCTGGCATTGGGTTGCAAACGCTCTGCGTCCCCTCTTAACTGTCGCTGGTGGCCGGAATCAGATTAGCTCTGTCTTGCTTCCATTTATCTTCAGACTCCACTTTGAGATAATATTCCCAGAGGTTCTTTACGTCCGCTTAGACTTTTACTTACTTAGATGGCGCTACAGTTCGGGTTGAACCTGGGCCTCAACCAACAAGGCTCTCCATTTAGCTCAGTCTTTAGCTAATTGCCTCCAGTTGCGCACTCCAACTTGGTCGAGGTTCCTTTGAACTTGTGCGCGCCACCTACGGCGAGGAGGTCCTCTACTGCGTCATCCCTCCGGGTTAGATTCGAAGACTCTGCGGGCCGGAGCGTTGGTGTCCATTCGCTCTGCATATCCTAGCCATCTCAGACGACCAATACGCAGTTTTTTTTTGCCAGGTCGGTGTCGGTGTACAGCTTGTATAGTTCTTTATTGAATCTTCTCCTCCAAAACCCGTCAACGCAAATGGAATGGACGGAAAATCTTACGAAGAACTTTTCTCTCAAAGCGACCAAGGATATCTTCATCCTCTTTGAATAAAGTCCATGTTTCAGCGCCCTAAGGAAGGACTGGGATGATCAGGAGTGGAATCCTCTAAGATGATAGTCACACTATTGACAGTCAAAATTGATGATCACACTTTGTTAGCTCTCCGTAAAACGATCGCAAAGTCACACAAAAACGATCGCAAAAAGGTGATGATCACGCTGATGGTCATCTTAGAGAGAGCAAAAGGGATGATTGTAATCGTCAACAATCAACTATCACCTTAGAGGATGATTCCACTCCAGCAGATTGCTGATGCTGCAAAAGGTGGTGCTAGATGCCTTGGATTCCTAAAAAGATGTAAACGCTTTTTCATTCCAACTAATTTGCTTACTTACATACTTATATCCTTTAACCCCCTCGGGGGGCATAGGGCGTCAACCACGCCTGCGCGCCATCGTGTTCGGAGTTCTGCAACGCGTTTGAGCTGCCTCCAACTCATTCCTAAAGAGCTCGATTTCTCCTTAGTTGTTCGGGATAGGGCTTTATTGTTTCTGTTTCGACTCTCCTTGCTGCTATCTCCGATGATAGGGACACGGCGTAAGTGATGGAGTCGTTAGCAAACAGCACCGTCCTTGTACCTTCTATGTTCGCTGGTTGATCCGCCGTGAATATATTAAACAGCATCGGACCGAGCCTAGATCCTTGAGGTACTCCTGCCCCGATGTCCTTCATTGTTGATTTGGTGCATAGAAAATTCGATTGGTTGGGAAATTGAAAATTAACCAAACCAAGTAACTGGGGCATCCAAGACGAATTAGCTTGAAGGTAAATCCTTTGATCCATACGCTATCAAATGCCTTTTATATGTCCAGCAGGCAGGCTGCAGTTGCCGCCTTTTTGTTGAGTCCTCGTGTGACATCGCTATGGAGTTTTAACAGCGGCAGCATTGTTGAGTGGTTTGCCCTAAACCCATATTGGTTGTTCGGGATTATTTCACGCTCCCTACAGAAGTGGTTCATCTTCCGTAGGATGACTGGCTCCAGTATTTTGCTCATGCAGCAAAGCGGAGAAATGGATCCAATCCAAGTTCCTAAGCCCAGATTGGTTGTTCGGAATTAATCCACGCTCCCTACAGAAGCGGTTCAGCTTCCGTAGGATGACTGACTCCAGGAGTGGAATCCTCTAATGTGATAGTTAATAGTCACACTCTTGATAGTCAAAATTGATGATAGCACTTTGTTAGTTCTCCGCAAAACGATCGCAAAGTCACACAAAAACGATCGCAAAAAGGTGATGATCACGCTGATGGTCACCTTAGAGAGAGCGAAAGGGATGATTGTGATCGTCAACAATCAACTATCACCTTAGAGGATCCCACTCCAGTATTTTGCTTATGCAGCAAAGCGGAGAAATGGATTCAATCCAAGTTCCTAAGCCCGTATTGGTTGTTTGGAATTATTTCACGCTCCCTACAGAAGTGGTTCATCTACCGTAGGATGACTGACTCCAGTATCTTGCTCATGCGGCAAAGCGGAGAAACGGATACAATCCAAGTTCCTAAGCCCATATTGGTTGTTCGGAATGGGTGGGCGCCGTGGCGTAAGTGGTTAGTGTGTCGGATCACTACGCATGAGGTTCCAAGTTCGAATCCCAGAAAATACCAAAAAGTTTTTTCACGGTCCCACCTCTCGCGAGCGTCTGACAAACATCCGAGAGTATTGTTGTCAAGAAGAAGCTTCTCAAATCGTCGTTCGGATTCGGCATTAAAACTGTAGGTCCCTTCCATTCGTGTGAAAAATATAACGCACACAACATGAGTGGTTGCGAGAAGCTAGGCCCTGGCACTTTAAAGAGCTGTTGCGCCAAATATTTGTTTTTTTTTTTTTGTTCGGAATTATTTCACGCTCCCTACAGAAGTGGTTCAGCCTCCGTAGGATGACTGGCTCCAGTATTTTGCTCATGCGGCAAAGTAGAGAAATGGATCCAATCCAAGTTCCTAAGCCCATATTGGCTGTTCGGGATTATTTCACGCTTCCTACAGAAGCTGTTCAGCCTCCGTAGGATGACTGACTCCAGTATCTTGCTCATGCGGCAAAGCAGAGAAATGGATTCAATCCAAGTTCTTAAGTACCGCTTAGCATTATAAAATTTCAGGCAAATGAGGAAATCTACCTCCTAATGAGCAGAGCAATCAAATTTGAGAAAAACCCTTCCGGAAGGAAAAGAAAATAAGAAGGGAATTCCTTAGTTTTTTACAAGAGCGCTAATGACTTGGGCAACCTCTGTAATCTTAGAAAATGCGTGTAAAAAAAATGTAAACGTGACACAGGAAAAAATAGAACACCGACATAGATTCAGCACGTTAAAATCTTTATATTCGTAGTATTTTTATTTGAAGGAGATCTTGTTGCAGACCTATTTCATTGACTCTAGGGCATCGCACCCACTGTTGACAAAGTCAGGAAATTTGATACACAATTAGGAGAAAATGGTTTTTTAAATGGAATAGGTCTGATTAGACCTATTAATTGAGAGAAGAGTTAAACTAGCAGAGAGCAAAACCCTGATTTACCTATTTTATTGGAATTTCCTTGTCCTTCTAAGAAGATCAAGCTATTTTTTTATTTGTTTGGAATAATAGTAAAGATAGGAGTCATAAGGGAACTACAGCCGAATGATCTATCGGAAAAAATAAAAATATATTTATCTATAATATATAATAAAAATAACCAATTAAATGTAAGGTAAATGTATTTAAATATATATATATGTCTAGATTATAATCAACAATAAAAAGATTGGAACAATGAAAAGATTGAAACAATGAAAAGATTGAAACAAAGAAAACAAAATGGATACAAATTTAAAAAAAGAAATTCAAAAGAAGACTTACTAAGGTCGATGTATCAATGAATTTGTGGGTGTGTGCAATATGTATACATATAGTTCTTCTTCAGTAATAGATTTCCAAATTATAGATACAAAAAAAAATAGTTTTGTTCCGGATATAAACAAGTTTCTGCAAACAATACGTAACAAGGTCTGACCAGACCTATTTCATTGACTCTGGGGGATCGCACCCACTTGCATCTACAATTTTTCGGTCAAACTAAAGTATCAAAAATATATACCCTGACAAAGTCAGAAAATTTGGTACAGATAGCTGCGCACTTAATTAGGAGAAAATGGTTTTGAAAATGGAAAAGGCCTGGTCAGACCTATTAATTGACCAGCAGAGAGCAAAACATATTTTATTGGAATTTCCTTGTCTTTCTAAGAAGGTCAATCATATCTTTATATTTATTTCAACATTTAACAATGCATACAACCAAGAAACATACAATTTTTATTTTATTTTTGGAATAATGGTAAAGATAGGAGTCATTCTGTAGTCTTAAGGGAGAACTACAGGCGAATGATTCATCAGAAAAACAAAAATATATTTACTTTAACAAATACATAACATATAATAAAAATAAACAATAAATGTATTTAAATATATATATATGTCTAGATTATAATCAACAATTAAAAGATTGAAACAAAAAAAAAAAAACAAAACAAAACAAACAAAATGGATAAACATTTAAAAAATTAAAAAAAAAGAAGAAATTCAAAAGAAGACTTACTAAGTTCCATTTATCAATGAATTTTTGACCGTGTACTTATGCAATGTAATGAGCCATTTTTGAATTCTACTTAAAAACAACATGCTTATGCTTAAATGTCTAATTTCCTATGGCAATAGGTTCAATAATTTGGGAGCTGTTACAGTAAAAAAAAAAAAAACAAAAAAAGCTCAAAAAGTGTGTTTTCGGAATATTGACTTAACCTATTGTATTTATTCTGGAACCATATACACTGAAGGGCAAAAGTGTAACAATCATCCCGATTGTCGTTGGCGTTTGTCGTTTAATTTTTCAGTTGTAGCACGAATCCATTTTCATAACCTTTTCACTGTGAAAGAGTTGTAATGGTATTCTACACGACAAACAAATTTCTTTGTAAAATTTAATGGTCAGCAGATCGTAGCTATGAATAAAACGACAATCGTCGAAAAGCGACAAATGCCAACGACAGTCGGAGTGAATAATTTTAAAATTTAACAAAACACAGGGCTCAGTCCTGTCTCCGCCCCTTTTTGTAAATTTTATCAATGACCTCTCTCTTACTCGCAACCCAATCCACTCTTTCGCGGATGACAGCACTCTTGACTTCGCTTATTCTTTAACGACAAGGACCCCAAGTTGTGGAGTCCCAGCGACAGCGAATGTTAACCGAAAGTAACTCTGATATTGATGCAATCGTCAATTGGGATGTTAAGAACCGAGTTGAGTTCAATGCGTCAAAAACTCAGTGTTGTCTCCTGCCTCTCAAGAGTGGCACCAAACTGAAAATGGATGGAGTTGATCTAAAGGAATCTAATTGCCTGTAAATGCTCAGGATGCATATAAGCCCAGACCTGTGTTGGTACCAGGAGTGGATGGTGATAGTTGATAGTCACATTTTTGACAGTCAAAATTGATGATCACAGTTTGTACTGTTGTGATAGTCCGCAAAACGATCGCAAAGTTAGACAAAAACGATCGCAAATAGGTGATGATCACGCTGATGGTCACCTTAGAGACAGCAAAAGGGATGATTGTGATCGTCAACAATCAACTATCACCTTAGAGGATTCCACTCCAGCAGATTGCTGATGCTGTAAAAGGTGGTGCTAGATGCCTTGGATTCCTCAACAGATGTAAACGCTTTTTCATTCCAACTAATTCGGCCACGATCTATAAAGCATACATTCGCCCGAACCTTGAATATAAGGCCCACTGCACACGGAGCAACTAGCAAAAAACTGATCAGTGATCAACTGATGCGAATTGGCAACTAGTTTGCTTTGAGTCATACCCTGTGTAATCAAATGGGACGCTACTGGTTGAAAACTCGTTTGCGATTCACAAAACCAGTTTGCAACCAGTCGTCTGTTGATTTGCATGTCGGGTTGCCTATTGATTTCAGTTTCTAGTTTGTCGAAGATGAACGAGCAACAGACCAACCTGTTGCTGGTGGGGGAGGTTGAAAAGGAGGTTTTACGCCCGGTATTCATGACGACACTGAACGAATTAGAGATTTTGATTGGTGATGAGATTCCTCGTGTGTGGAGTCAAGTCACCGCTGAGTCCGTAACTGGTCTGTAACCCGAGCTGCCAACCTGTTTAGTTTTTTTTTCAGTTGCTCCGTGTGCATTGGGCCAAACCCACATGTTTGGGTTGGGACCTCCTGCCACTTGCTTGAGTTTGCTTGATCGTGTTCAGCGACAAGCTTATAGATTGATTGGTGATTAGTCTATCTGCAACCAAATTCCTTCGCTAGAACACCGCCGGAATGTAGGATGCTTAGCGCTCCTATATCGGTACTTCCATCACAAGTGCTCGGATGAAATATGTAGTTGTGTCCGTCTGTTCAATCGTAGTACACGTGCGACCTCTTCCGCCCATCCGTATATACTTAAACCTGTGTGAAACAGAAGATCGTTTTTTAACCACTCCACACGAATGTGGAATAACTTGCCTTCTTCAGCGTCTCCTTCTTCTTCTTCCTATTTCTGCGAGTTTATGATCCGAAAACAAGGGATCATAACCCTCCCACTTCACCGCGTTTCTGCTGATCCGCCTGTGGAGTTCGCCTATTTGACCTCAGAAAATATCGGTTTCAGTGTTTCCTAATACCTATAATATACAGAGATTCAAGGTTAAAACGCGCATCGTCACCTCACTCTTTTTCCTTCTCTATCCAATCTCTAATTCTCCCCTATACCCTTTCCTTTCACTGCATCACTGGGTTTATAACTTTAAAAGACATAGTCTTAAGTGATGCAGAACATTTAAAAAATTATTTTTTTTTCATTTATTCCTTTTGCTTCGGTACATAAAGACTTACACCCCTTCTTCTTCCTTTTATCAGCGAGGCTATGATCCGAAAACAAGGGATCACAACCCTCCCACTTCACCGCATTTCTACTGATCCGCCTGTGGGGTTCGCCTTAAAGACTTACACCCCTATTCTTCTTTTTCTTCTTATTTAGGCGAGGTTATGATCTGAAAATAAGCGTGGAGCCCATCCCTTGGCACAGACATTTTACCTCCCATTAGAAGCCTCCCAATGTGTCCTGTCCTAATTTATTTCTTGGTCTTCCTCGCTTATTTGTGTTAGATCTTTCGAGGTTGCTGCATTTGTTTTTATTCTCGAGACGGACATGAGGCTGATTTTTAATACATTTGCGATTTGTTTAGTGGACTTTCCGTCCTTCAACAATTCTAGAGTTTTTTTTCTTTAGTTCATCACTTAAACCTCTGTAAGTGCCTTGAAGGGAGGCGCTTACATCCTTACGTCTCTCCACTTAAACTTCTCATTTTGGTAAAGCTTTGTAAAGGTTTTTTTCACTATTGGGGTCAAATGGTCTCCCACGTGAACGTACGACTCGTATCTTGCTAGATCTACCAACAACACAATACAAATTACGTTACGTGCTGTACGTTCACGAGAAAGACAATTTGGCACCTGATCACTTCAAAATGACGCCAACAAGTGATCAAGACACGACAGGCAAACACTACCAAGTACAACCTAATTTGTGTATTTGTTGCTTCTTCTTCTTCCTTTTATCAGCGAGGCTATGATCCGAAAACAAGGGATCACAACCCTTCCACTTCACCGCATTTCTACTCATCCGTCTGTAGGGTTCGCCTCGTATTTGTTGCAATCGTGCAAAACTGTAACAAATCAGCTGTTGAACTTTTGTCTTTACCACCGCTGATTGCAAGTACAAAAAATGTATCCGAATATCTAGAGAATTCCCCGAACTTTGTTCTTAGAAAAAAAAATTCTTCGAGGATTTATGCGTACTATGGGACTTTTTTTATTTTAATCCTATAACATTAGACTTTTGCTCTTCAGTGTACTTTGGAACTTCTGAGTACCGAACTATAACCGCTTCACATGACAAACATAAGTGTGTGCTTTATCGGTAGGAGGCGCATAGCGCCAACTAGCACTCAACCTGTTTTTACTACGAACAATTCTTATCTTCTTTTTCCTTTTATCAGCGAGGTTATGATCCAAAAACAAGGGATCACAACCCTCCCACTTCACCACATTTCTACTGATCCGCCTGTGGGGTTCGCCTGCGAACTACGAACAATTCTTATAACATGTTTTTGTGCTATTAACAATGTGGGCGCAGCGGTTAGTGTGTCGGATCACTGTGCGTGAGGTTCAATGAGTACGTATCCCAGAAAACACGAAGCTTTTTTCACGCTCTCACTTCTTGCAAACGTTTGACAAACATCCGACAGTATTTGGTGTGTTTTTGTGAGAACTATGCAAAGCAAAGTGAAAGCTTCTCCACAAAACAATTCTAAGTCAATCTGGTTAAAAACTTTTTTAGTTGTTTGAAGATTGGTGATTGAATGAATTGAAATTGAAGTAAAAAGTATGAAAAAGTTGTGCTTAAATGTATGAAATACTACTGAATCATTCCAGTTGAATGAAAAAGCTCTTCTTAGGGAAAAAGCTCTTCCCATCCATCCCAACTCATTTGCGACTGAGAAAAAAAGTTAAAGTGGTTCCAAGTCACTTTGTGTTGCTGTACTCCGTATTAAATCTTACTTCACTGAGAAGCGACGTTTCACCAAAACGCACCAATTGTTGTCTCGAAAAAGCTTCTCAATACAAATTGGCCTTCGGATACGGCACAAAACTGTACGTCCCATCCATTCGTGCGAAGCATATAACTCACACAACACGAGTGCTTGCGAGAAGCTAGGCCTATGCCCTTCATGGGCTGTTGCGTCAAAATATGATATGATACGCCCCACCCCAACTAGACGTGCCGTATTGTAATAATTATGAATTTAGCGCAACAGCTCATTAAGTGCCTGTAGCAAGGCCGTAGTTAGTATACAGTAATATTTTGGAGCAATATGACCTAAGCATATGCATTCCCCGACTAACGGATAACATATATTTTTTTAGGCTCACTTGCATTGGCTTTTCAGTTTATGATTTCATCAATTGGAACACATCTAGATGTTTAAAATTACACACTGGTCAACACGGTTTTTTGCCGAAATTAAATTATAAATCTTTTGTATCTTACATGTATAAGTATTGACAGAATTTTGAAAATATTTTACTACGTCGGAATATCTAAATATACGACAAAGTGTATACTCATTTATTTTTGACAGTTTATTACATAAAAGTATTTTAACTACTTATAAAAAAAAAAAACTAACTAACTAACAATTACTATTGTAATATTCTTGTTGGGATTCATAATATTAATAAAATCATCTTATGTGTATTTAAACTGTTTGTTTATGAACGACTACCAATTTTCAAATAATGAACGCTTGCAGTAATCGCACTTGTTCTTCGCTATTTTCACCTCTCTCGACTGTGTCTTCTCTGCTGGTGGTTGGTGTATCTATATCAAATAGAAGAACTTCTAGAATATTTCCGAATATGCTTGAAGTCTCTGTACGAAAGCGCTAGATGTCTATACGGGTGAATTGTGGAACAAACTGCTGAGCATGATGAAAGCTTGGACAGATGGCAGATGTGCTTAATTAGGTGGGGTTACAGTTTGGAGTGGAGCTGGGCCTCAACCAACGAGCCCGTTGCCTCCAGTTGCGCACACTAAGTTGGTTGAGGTCCCTCTCCAATTGTTTGCGCCACCTACCGTCAGGATGTCCTCTACTGCGCCGTTCATCCGGGGTGGATTTGAAGATTTTCCGAGATGGAACGTAGGCCTCCATCCGCTCTACATGACCCAGTCATCTTAGTAGCTGCATATGAACTCTTCTGTTAGGTTAGGTTGGCTGTGCACACGAGAGTGCAGACACACTTAGACCAGTGAAGGTCCTTTGTGATACCATGGATCAACCATTAGGCCACTAACAAAACCAACCGGAGCTTTTTATAAAGCGATGTATGCTCATGACGTCTAAGGACGCCAGATCGCCGAGGTCGTCAAGGAAGGGGGACCCTAGATGATGGTGCATTCACCCCAATTCTTCAACCCGTATACGAAAGTCGTATTCGACCTCGACCATGGTCGCATTTAAGTATGACAAAGTCGTATTTTTTGTTCGTAAAATACGACTTAAGTAATAACTGAATGCGACCATTGTTGGATTCGACTGCCGTATACGAGTTGAAGAATTGGGCACATTCTTTTATGCGACAGGGCTGGACAAGTGCATAGGAGGTGAAGGATGGTTTCCTCCCCCTCCTCGTCCCTGCAGCTTCCGCAGAAGTCGTTGGAGAAGAGGCCAAGTCTTTTGGCGTGTTGGCCTATAAGACAGTGTCCAGTGAGAACACCGACAACGCAGCTGATTTGTGTTCGTTTTAGCTTGACCAACTCGGCACTACGATTTTGATCTAGCTCAGGTCAGATCTGTCTCGAAATGTGACACGTTGAGCCGTTTTCCCATCTATGGTTGGTCTTGCTAATAGCGTTCAGCTTTAGTAGTTGCTTACATGTAGCGAGGGGCATACCCAGAGCTTGCCTGTCAGGCAGAATCCTTAGAGTGGTACCCTGTCTGGCGAGTTCGTCAGCCCAGCAATTTCCTGGAATGTCCATGTGACCCGGCACCTAGTATAAGTAAATGTTAAACTGCTCTGTCATCTCCATAATCACCCTGATTGTCGTTGGCGTTTGTCGCTTTTCGAAGATTGTCGTTTTATTCTTCAGGAGTGGAATCCTCTAAGGTGATAGTTGATAGTCACACTTTTGACAGTCAAAATTGATGATCACACTTTGTTAGCTCTCCGTAAAACGATCGCAAAGCCACACAAAAACGATCGCAAAAAAGTGATAGTCACCTTAGAGAGAGCAAAAGGGATGATTGTGATCGTCAACAATCAACTATCACCTTAGAGGATTCCACTCAAGATATAGCACGAATCCGTTTTCATAACCTTTTCACTGTGAAAGAGTTGTAATAGTATTCCACACGACAAACAAATTGCTTCGTAATACTTAACGGTCAGCAGGTCGTAGCTATGAATAAAACGACAATCGTCCGAAAGCGACAAACGCCAACGACAATCAGGGTGAATATCCCTGACAGATAGTACATTACATTTCAGCCAGGACAGGGCTTCCTTAATCGCCATGATTTCCGTCTGGAAAACGCTACAATGACCAGGGAGGCGGAAAGAGATGGTCAGATTGAGCTTTTCGGAGAAAACACCACAACCCACCCCACCCTCGGTCTTAGAGCCATCTGTAAAGAAGTGAACCGAACTACCGTCGACAGGGGGGGGGGGGGGGCAATGTCCCATTCATCTCGATTAGGGATGCTCGTATGGAAGTTACGGTCATATCTCACTATCGGTGGGGAGTAGTCCGAGTTTTCGTGTTTGAAGTTGAGAAGATCGGGGATCGAGGGGTGGCCAAAGCGATAGCTAGACCACTGAGAGGCTTTTAGACGGATGGGGCACAGGCAGCCATCTGTTTGCCGAAAATATCTAGAGGTAGCAGGTTGAACAAAATGTCCAGTGCCGCAGAGGGAGTAGTTCTCAGTGGACTACTGATGCAAATGCATGTAGATCTTTGCACCTTAGCTAGTTGAGTGAGATGGGGGAGGATCACGCCATAGAGTAGTATAGGCCTGATAACGGACACGTACAGCCAATGAGTGATTTGAGGTTTCATACCCAAGCTCCTACTTACTTACTTACTTATGTGGCGCTACAGTTCGGGGTGAACCTGGGCCTCAACCAACAAAGTTCTCCATTTAGCTCCGTCTTTAGCTAATTGCCTCCAGTTGCGCACTCCAAGTTGGTCGAGGTCCCCTTGAACTTGTGCGCGCCACCTACGGCGATGATTCCCTCTACTGCGTCGTCCCTCGGGGTTAGATTCGAAGAGTCTGCGGGCCGGAGCGTTGGTGTCCATTCGCTCTACATGTCCTAGCCATCTCAGACGTCCATTACGCAGTTTTTTGATTAGTTCGATGTCGCTGTACAGCTCGTATAGTTCGTGATTGAATCTACTCCTCTAAAACCCGTCAACGCAAACGTGACCGAAAATCTTACGAAGAATTTTTCTCTCGAAGCGACCAAGGATATCTTCATCCTCTTTTCATAAAGTCCATGTTTCAACTCCGTAAAGCAGGACTGGGATGATCAAGGTCTTATACAGAGTCTCCTTAGTTGTTCGAGATAGGACTTTACTGTTGAATTGCCTTATAAGCCCAAAAAAAACAGCGATTGGCAAGAGTTATTCTTCGCTTGATTTCTGCGCTGATGTTGTTTTTAGAATTTATAGCAAATCCAAGGTAGATAAAGTCCCTTACTACCTCGAAGTCATAGCTGCCCACGGTGACGTTCTGTCAAATTCGTCGGTGTTGATTGTCCTTTCTTTTGACAGTATATACTTGGTTTTTCCTTCGTTTATTGCTTCCGCCTCAATGCTTGCAAACGCACCGGTGACAGCCCGCTGAGTTCTTCCGATAATGTCTATATCGTCGGCGTATGCAAGCAGTTGTACAGACTTATGATAGATTGTGCCTCCGGTGTTGGCTTGTGAGTTCCGCACAATCCGTTCAAGTACAATATTAAAGAAGTCACATGACAGTGCGTCACCCTGTCTGAAACCTTTTTTGACATCAAAGGTCTCGGTGAGGTCATTACCGACCTTGATGGAGCAGTGAGCGTTCTCCATCGTCATCCTGCACAGACGAACAAGTTTGGCAGGGATGTCAAAACTAGACATGGCTCTATAAAGCTCTTCTCTATAGATGCCGTCATAGGTGGCCTTAAAATCGATAAAGAGGCGGTGAGTATCGATTTGGAATTCTTGGGTTTTCTCCAGGATCTGCCGAAGTGTGAAGATTTGATCGATGGTGGACTTTCCTGGCCTGAAACCGTACTAATAGGGTCCAATCAGGCTGTTGATAAAAGGTTTCAGGCGTTCACACAATATCGCAGAAAAGATGTTGTACGCGATGTTGAGGAGACTGATGCCTCTATAATTGGCGCAGTTGAGGGGGTCTCCATTTTGTGGATCGGGCAAACGATGCTGAGGTTCCATTCATCCGGCATACACTCATCTGACCAAATATTAGAAATGAGTTGGTGTATGCACTCTACCAATTCATCCCCAGCTGCCTTGAAAAGTTCGGCCGGTAAGCCGTCAGGTCCAGCAGCCTTGTTCGATTTTAGCTTGGATATTGCTATCCTCACCTCGTTTTGGTCAGGTGGACGGAAATTTTGATTATCATCGTCTATGTTGAATGGTTCATCCTGCCTGACAGTGGGATGTTGGTCTTCGTCGCCGTTATACAGTCTGCAGAAGTAGTTTTTCCATATTCTCAGCACCGACTGTGATTCTACTACGAGGTTTCCATTTTCATCTCTACAGGTCTCTGTACGGGTATTGCTTTTTTGACACGTTCCTTTTTACCTTTTGGTAAAACTTCCGTACATTGTTCGTGGAGTATAAACTCTTGATATTCACAAACGCGTGCTTCTCATGCTCTTTCTTCTTCTTTTGGAGAAGCCGATATTCTTCCCGTCTCTTTTGCTCGTAGAGCTCACGAGCAGCTCTCATCTTCCTTTGCAGCGCCGCTTTGTATGCATCTTGTTTTGCTGCATGCAGTAGCCGGCATTCTTCGTCAAACCAGGGGTTTCGCGGTGGTGGACGAGCGAGACCCAGCACATCAGTCGCGGCGTTTCTAATGGCATGTTGGCATCGTTGCCACCGGTCCTCGGCACTTGATGCTGGCGGCATAAGGGTGATTGAGAGATTTCGGGATACGCGTTCAGCGAAGAGTCTGGCGGTCTCTTGCGATTGTAGATTTTCGACGTTAAATTTGCTCACGTGATTCTTCTTTGTTTCTCAGTTTGGGATATCCGCATTCGTACCTTGGCTACAACAAGGTAATAATCCGAGTCTATGTTGGCCGCTCGGAAGGTCCGGACATCCAGAATACTGGAGACATGCCTTGCGTCGATCGCAATATGATCAATTTGGTTGATCGTTACATGATCATTGGACCGCCATGTCTGCTTATGAATATCGAGATGAGGAATTCATGTGCTTGCTATGGTGACATTTCGCTCCACAGCGAAATCAATAAGCCTTAGTCCGTTATCAGACGTGGTGTCGTGTGGGCTATGCTTACCGACTGCCCTGCCAAAGACGTCCTCCTTTCCTATTTTGGCGTTAAAACCGCCCAATACGATTTTAACGTCGTATTTAGGACATTGCTCGTATGTTTTGTCGAGGAACTCGTACAAACACTCTTTGGTGGCAGGGTCCTTTTCTTCCGTGGGGGCATGAACACATATTAGGCTTACTCAGCCCTGATCCTCATAGTCATAATACGCTCGCTCTTGTGTCGGGAGCTTAAAACTGTTTGCCTAAGTCTGCCGCGTATGACAAATCCGCATCCGAATAGCGCTGCCTGTTGCCTCTGTAGCAATCACCGTAGTAGATGTCACAGTTTTTTATCCTCTTTTTGGCCGGCCCATTCTATCACACTTCCTGGATAGCAGTTATATCTGTCTTATAGCACGTGGTCTGTAAAGGAACAGAACATTCCACGTACAGATCCGATCTTATTTCGTTTGCTGGGGTCGTTATCAGTTGAGTCATCCTTATCCGAGGCTTTTGGTTGTTTCGGAATCATGACTTTTTTTACGTGGTAGGGAAGTTACCCCGATGGCACAACCCCCAACCTGGAGGGCCAGTTCCTTAGTTATTCCTCTAGGACGAGGGGCCGGGTACACCGGTGCGAGTAGTCCACTACGGGAGTATGAGCGCTGCCGTTGGCTCATGAAAGGCTCTCCGCCACCATCTCTATTCCAAGATCCTGACCAACATTGGAAATTCCTTACCGACCTGTGATCCGAGTACGTCCAAGCAGCTCGCGCAAGGTATTCACTAAGTTCAACCTAGCTGGAACTATAGACGCCACCGTTGACTCCGTCTAGGGAATTCGTCTTCTTCCGACTGGAACAAGAAGAAGTGCTCTAGTGAGAAAGCACTCTTCCCCCCCTCTCTCTTCTGCTCAGTTTCAGCCAGGACAGGGCTTCCTTAATCGTCATAATTTCCACCTGGAAAACACTACAATGACCAGGGAGGCGGAAGGAGATGCTCAGATTGAGCTTTTCGGAGAAAACACCACAACCCACCCCACCCTCGGTCTTAGAGCCATCTGTAAAGAAGTGAACCGAACTACCATCGACATGGGGGGAAATGTCCCATTCATCCCGATCAAGGATGGTCGTATGGAAGTTTCGTTCAAATCTCAGTTTCGGCGGGGTGTAGTACATGTTTTCGTGTTTGAAGTTGAGAAGATCAGGGATCGAAGAGTGGCCAAAGCGATAGATAGACCACTGAGAGGAGGCTTTTAGACGGATGGGGCACAGACAGCCATCTGTTTGCCGAAAATATCTAAAGGCAGTATGTTGAACAAAATGTTCAGTGCCGCGGAGGGAGTAGTTCTCAGTGCACCACTGATGCAAATGCATGCAGATCTTTACACCTTAGCTAGTTGAGTGAGGTGGTGGAGGACCACGCCATAGAGTAGTATAGGCCTGATAACGGACAGCCAATGAGTGATTTGAGGTTTCATACCCCAGCTCCTACCTATAGCCTTATTACAGGAATAGAGAGCTGCATTTGCTACATTTGCTACTCTTCTGGCTAAGTCGATGTCGTTGCATAAGCCGTATAGTTCAGCATTGTACCTTCTTCTCCATTAGTCTATGCAGACGGGACCAAAGATCATTCGAAGAACTTTTCTCTCAAAGTAATCAAGGGCATCCTCATCCGATTTTGACAAAGTACACGCCTCTGCGTCATACAGCAGGACTGGGATGATTAGTGTCTTATGCAGAATCATCTTAGTAGTTCGAGATAGAGCTTTGTCACTATATTGGAGGAAGTCCAAGAGTTCCCAACTTCCATGGTGGAGTAAAGAATTGAACTGCAAGAAAAGGCAGGTCAGGCATTTCCACAACAAGGTTGAGGAAGTAGGGGACGGTACTACATGGGATGAATACACAGAGCGCAAGAGAGAGTTTAAGTACTTAATGAGGCGATCTAAAAGTAAGTCGTGGAAGGAGTTCTGTGAGTCCATCGCAGATTACTAGTGAAGCTTCCAGACTTCGCCGTGGGCGCCGTGGCGTAAGTGGTTAGTGTGTCGGATCACTACGCATGAGGTTCCAAGTTCGAATCCCAGAAAATACCAAAAAGTTTTTTTCACGGTCCCACCTCTCGCGAGCGTTTGACAAACATCCGAGAGTATTGTTGTCATGAAAAAGCTTCTCAAATCGCCGTTCGGAGTCGGCATTAAACTGAAGGTCCCTTCCATTCGTGTGAAAAATATAACGCACACAACATGATTGGTTGCGAGAAGCTAGGCCCTGGCACTTTAAAGAGCTGTTGCGCCAAATATTTGTATTTTTTTCCAGACTTCGCAAGAGACACCGCTGCCCCAAGCTTCATTAGAAAATCTGACGGCACGTGGGCAGAAGTAGCGCAGAAGTTTTAGATACATTGGTCGGTGTTAACTTTCCAAGTAGTAGATCACCAATGGATTCTTCCACTTATGGCAACACGTATACTGGTATGTCAATAGGAACCGAAGTAGATAATCGCACCGCTCAAAGCACCATGCCCTGATGGTATTTTTCGAGCTTTGCTGCAAAAAGCTCCAGCCAAGGTCAGAAATATGCTTAGGGAAATTTGTTAAACACTGTTTGAGGTCAGGTTGCGTACCAATGGCGTGGAGGGAAGTGCGGGCTACATTAATACCTAAAGCAGGTAAACCAATCCACACTTCAGCTAAAGACTATAGACCCATAAGTCTCACGTCATTTCTCCTCAAGACACTGGAAATGCTTCTTGATATTCATATAGAAGTAAATGTTGCAACAGTATTCTATGGATATCTCAACATGCATGCTTAAAGCGAATATTTGTGGAAACAGCCTTACATGATGTAGTAGGGAAAATAGAAGAAAACCTTCATCATAAGGATTTTGCCCTAGCAGTCTTCCTAGTATTGAAGGTGCTTTCAACAACGTAGAAGAGAGGGCCATCAAACAGGCCCTAGAAACTTTGAATGTCGAGCATAGCATAACCAATTGGCTCTGCAATTTGCTCGACACGAGAAACATTAACTCCGCTATCGGAAATAGTTCAATAAGAAAATCAGTTACCAGGGGACTCCCCAGGGTGGCGTTATCTCGCCCCTCCTCTGAGTTCTAGTCATCGATGAGATACTTAAAGAACTAAGCAATTCAGGCATAAGCGTCACTGCTTACGGGGATGACGTGATTGTTTTAGTCCAGTCCAAATTCCTGGACACTATGTGAAATGATGGAATCAGCTCTTAACAGTCTCGGAAAATGAGCTAAAGGGTGTGGACTGCACGTCAACTTCAGTATCAATTGATACTCTTCAGCAGGAAATACAAGATACCACCCTTTAAACTGCCTAAGCTAGCAGGGGTGCAGTTTTCCCTTTCGAATAGCGCTCGATATCTTGGTATAATGCTAGATAGGAAACTAAACTGGAAACCTAAACCCACCTCTCTTCACCTGTAAAAGGACGGCGGGGAAAAAGTGGGCCTGAAGCCTGCAATGATGCGCTGGTTTTACATTATGATAGTCAGACCGATTCTTACGTATGAGGCTCTTGTGTGGTGGAAGGCAACGAATACGAATAACATACGGGATATGTTGGCCATGGTACAAAGAACAGCTGGCATTGCCATCACGGGTGCTCTACGCACACTCCCACGGCTGCACTTGAGATCTTTCTATGTCTCTTACCATTAGACCTACAAATCAAATTTCAAGCGGACAACAGTGCGCTTCGGCTCACTTGCGTTGGTCTCTTCAAGACCAGTAATGTAGGACATAGCTCCATTCTTAAGGAATCATTACCCGATATCCCTAGCCACATTAGACTTGGCCACACCGTACGAAGTAATGTATACTGTTAGAGAGGATTGGCAAAGGAAGATAGTCTCTGTCCACAACGAGGATGCAATCTACACAGATGGTTCTAAGACTAGAGAGTGCACGGGTTCAGATATAAACTCGAGAAATATTAACCTACAGGTGGCCCTGAGACTTCCGGACACATGTAGTGTGTTCCAAGCAGCGGTTCTGTACTTAAGGCTGCGGAATTACTTGAGATGCGATCAATATCCAACAAGAATATCGCCATCTTCATTGACAGGTTTTTTTGATTGGGAGGGGTAATCTTCAAAAGACGAAACTCAGTACGTCCTGAGTAACAGTGTGGGACTCTTACCCTTACCCACTAAACCCCCCTCCCACGACCGCCCCATTCCCCGCGGTACTGCCGTCAAGCATTTCATCGCGGGGGGGGTTTTAGTCTGATGTATTCGACTAGTGCATGTTTGCATTATCCTGCTCAGCATTGATTGTATTTCGCCGGTCTGATTCTTTCCTTTCTCTTTCTAGGGTTCTTAGAATCTTCATTATGTGCATTGTGCTCCCAGCGACTGCGTCCCATGCCTCCTGGCTTTTGAGCATTTCGCCAACGATGTTTTCTGGCGTCAGTGGGTGGCCGAGTTCACTCCTTAGTGCATTCCTTTCGTCGAGGAATCTTGGGCATTCAAAAAATACATGTTCTGCGTTTTCTACGCAGTCAGCGCAATGCGGACAGTAAGGGCTATTGTCGTGTTTATACTTATGTAAGTACGAACGAAAGAATCCATGGCCCGTTAGGAACTGCGTTAAGTAGAACTCAAGTTCTCCATGTTGCCTGTCGAACCATGGCTGGATTTGGTGTATGAGCCTATGGGTCCACCTGCCTTTCTCAGAAGCATTCCAGCGTTCTTGCCATTCTCTTAGGCTTTCTGCTCTATAGAGCCGGTTTTCGCTGGCCTCGTTTCTTTCTCTTCTTGCGCAGTATTGACGTTGCTGTTCTACTGCCAGGATATCTATTGGGAGCATTCTCGCTACCACGCAAACTGCATCGCTAGAAGTAGTGCAAAATACGCAGCTAGCTCTCAATGCACATATTCGATACACAGATGTGATATGTGATCTGTATGTTTTAATTGCCATGGCCCCGGCCCAAATTGGTGCGGCGTATATCATTATAGACGTAACCACTCTAGCCAGCAGTAACCTACGGCTATGTCTTGGTCCTCCTATGTTGGGCATGATACGCACGAGTGCAGCACTTGCTAATGCACCTTTTCGGCCTACATACTTAAGGTGATCTCTAAATGAAAGTCTCGTATCTATCATGATACCTAGGTATTTTATATGCGGTTTAGATGTGATTTCATGGCCGCCGACTATAATGGTGAGAGTTTCTACCTTCTTTCTACTGCTTATCAGGACTGCTTCAGTTTTATGCTCCGCCAGTGTTAGACCAACTGAGGTGAGCCATTTTCGTATTATCCTTATTGTCGCATTGCTTATCTGTTCCACCTCCTCCAACAGTTTAGCAGTGACAATAATGGCGATATCATCAGCAAATCCCACTATTTTTGTTTCTTCGGGTATAGGAAGTCGCAGTATACCGTCAAACATAATATTCCAGAGCAAAGGGCCAAGGACTGAGCCCTGTGGTACTCCGCCTGTGATCTTATATTCCTTGGGGCCGCGGTCTGTATTGTATACCAAGATTCTGCACCTGAAGTAGTCAACAATAACGTCTATGAGGTATTGTGGAACTCTCATCCTTCTGAGCGCTTGTAAGATGTGACTCCAATTTGCCGTATTGAAGGCGTTTTTTATGTCAAGAGTTATAACCAAGCAGTACTTTTTGGAACCGCCTCTCCATCTTCTTCCCTGTATAGCCTCTTGTGCCGTTTTAACTGCCACATTGATTGCATCTGTTGTTGAGCGCGCTTTTCGAAAACCGTATTGGTGTTCTGAAAGACCTCCAGATTCTTGAATTGCTGCCTCTACCCTGTTACAGATGATTCGCTCCAATATTTTGCCAGCCGTATCTAACATACAGAGCGGGCGGTATGATGATGGTTCATTTGGTGGTTTCTTACCTTTGGGAAGAAGTACTAGGTTTTGCCGTTTCCACTGATCCGGGAAGACTCCTTCCTTCAGGCACGAGTTGTAAACGTTAATAAACATTTCTGGGCTTACTTTTATAGCTGTCTTGAGTGCTATATTTGGGATACCATCTGGTCCAGGTGCTTTTTTATCTCCAATTTTATTGCAAATCTCGATTATTTGTTCTTTGGTTACCTCTCGGATTGTTGGTGCCTCTACTATTGGATCATCCGAGAATGCGTTCTCTTGTTGCTGAGGAAATAGTCCGACCACGATGTTGTGTAAGAACTCTGGGCAGGTGGAAATCTGTGGCTGGCACCTTTTCAATTTTTTCATGACGATCTTCATTGACACTCAGGCTGCGCTAAAGGTGCTAGAGTCTTGTGTGTCACAAAATCTGAGATCGTCAGGAATTGCCGCACAATGCTCAAGGCATTTTGTACGCAGAACCGTGTCAGATTATGTTGGGTACCTATTAAGAAGGCAATAAAAAGGCTGACGAGGTGGCCAAAAGAGGAGCAGAGCTCCCGCATAAGGACATAGTCGGTAACATTAAACCACCAAGGTGCGTGGCTAGGGGAATTATTCGGGATAGAATCATCTACATAGCCAATTTAAGATGGCCCAACTTAGATGGTCATAAGGTGTCTAAGGCATTGTGGCCTGTGTTAGACCGCAGAAAATCTAGGATAGAGCTAAGTACAGCGATAGGAATACTCTCTGGCCATTGTCTTCTAAGGAAGCATGCTATGAGATTGGGTTTATCAAATACGGATGTTTGTAGGTACTGCAATGACCTACATGTCCCGGAGGATATAACATATATACTCAGTGAATGCCATGGCATTACCAGAACAAACCTAAAGCACTTTGGAAAATACCTCTTCGATAACCTAGAATAGGTAGGGTCCCGGAACCTTAATAAAACCATCTTCAAATTCTGTGGGGAAATTAAGTGTATGGGAGAATTGGCTTAGGTCTTTGTACCGTGAAGGTTCCCTAAGGATCGCGATGGGCCCACCTTGGTGTCTAGTGTCTTATGATAACCTCATAACCCTACTCAACCTAAACTACTAAATTGCCTTCTAAGTCCATAGAAACAGCGATTGGCAAGAGGAATTCTTCAATTGATCTCCCCACTGGTGTCATTTGCGGAGCTTACCATGGAGCCTAGATCTGTCTATTGTGGCGTTTTGTTCAAGACGCCGATGTTTGGTGTTCTTTTTTGTAGACAGCATATATTTTGTTTTGCTTTCATTGACCACTAAACCCACATTTGCTGCTTCCGTCTCAATGCTAGCAGGCGCCCACCTGACAGCCCGCTGATTTCTTCCGACTGTGTCAGTGTCATCGGCGTTAACGAGTAGTTGTACAGACTTGTAAAAGATTGTACCTCCGGTGTTTGCTTGTGAGCTCGCGCGTCACCTTGTCTAAGACCTTTCCTGACATCGAAGAGTTCAGTGGTGTTCTTTCCGGGATGGCAGGGATGCCGAGACTAAACATGGCTCTGAAAAACTTGTATCTATTTATGCACGCTATCATCATCATGTCAAGCTAGTCGCTTGCGAAGACCAAAGGTCATACGACCTCTACAAGCTAGCCATAAGCAAATTAGGGGAGGTATGGCCAGGTGCTAAGCTCGAGGTTGTACAGAAGAAGGTTGTCTGAGGAATTTGAGATCCAAAGTGGGGTAAGACAAGGCTGTATCCTTTCACCAATACTATTCCTATTGGTGATTAGCGATATGCTTCATGCAGCTTTGTCGACGGGAAGCGGAGGAATTCGATGGACTCTTACATCTCAACTGAGACATATTGACTACGCTGACGATGTATGCTTACTCTCCCACAGAATAATGGACCTCCACCAAATGACAGCAGATATGGAGAGGGAGGCAGGCGTTGTCGGGCTGGAAATTAATACGGCAAAAGCTATTCCTGTGCCAAGCGCATCGGCTCAAATATGTATTGCTGGACAACCGGTGGAGAGAGTAGAGGATTTCCAGTATCTTGGGAGTATTGTCTCGACCGATGGTGGAACCGAACTGAATATAGCCAACAGGATCGCCAAAGCAAAGTCCGCGTTCGGGATGTTGTCCAAAATATGGCGAAGCAATGCAATCAGTTTGAGCACCAAAATAAGACTGTTCCGCTCCAACGTTGAATCCGTGCTGCTATATGGTTGCAGCACGTGGAGAGTGACCACTACTATCACCAGAAAGCTGCAAGCGTTTGTTAATAGGTGCCTGCGCAATATCTTATGGATTTTCTGGCCCAATCGTATCTCTATCGAACACCTTTACGAGAGAACGGGTCAGGAACCAATAGGCACAAACATCCAACGACGGAAGTGGCAGTGGATTGGTCACACGTTCCGAAAGCGAACCATGCTATGCAATGGAACCCTCTAACTCAGGATGGCAGATGACCTGGCGGTCCGAGGAGAACATGGCGCAGAACAGTCGAGAAGGAGGCACCGCAGTTAGGGAAAAGTTGGGGAGAACTCAGACACATTGCCAGAAACCGTACACGATGGCGCGTAGGCGTAGTAGAGGCCCTAGGACCCACAAGGGGATACAGGACATAAGTAAGTAAGTAAACTCGAGGTTGTTGCGAGGGAAGATATCCCAAGTAGACCAAGGACTCGTACCTGGATCCCAGCCGAACCCTCCAACCCAGATACGATCCTTCGTATCCTTTAAGTCAGCAATCCTGAACTTCCGACGCACAATTGGAAAGTCGCTAAGCTGGACGAGCCAAGAGGTCTATACAGATGTGCACTTATTGTCATCATTCATCAATAATCTCTTGCTCCTTTGGCGATGAGTGGAGGTGTTATCTACTACGGCTTTGACCCTATTACCATCAAGGTCTATAAAAAAGATAAAGAGTCTGATTTGGGAAAACTGACCCCCCCCCCATCCTGCGGACCACACTCCTGCTATCAAAGAAACCGAGTCATCTATCACATTTCCTTCTCCCGATAGTGATGCTGATGACTCTCAAGCGTCACTCCCTAACAATCCGTCTTTTGTCGATGAAGACAAATTGTCTGACATGGAGACGGATGATAATTTTGACAAACTTCATCCACTGCTTTTGAGTGAGGACGAACTGTCCGAATCGTCCTCAGACTTGGAAGCCTTGAATACCACAGTGGTGGAGGTTTCTCTGTCTGATTGTAGCGCTAATGCTGCAGTTAGTTCAGGGGTCAAATCGCGTCCTTCTTGAACGGATAACTCGTCACGTAATTTGTATGAATGTTGTTGCTAGATCTACCAACAACACAGTACAAATTATTACGTTACCAGTCATCCGTTGAGGGATTACCCCAGATTAACCTCCACCACTCCATTATGGCTTCTGCCGGCCTTCTTCTCCGGCTCTCAAAGGACAGGGAAGATATAGTCTTGGACCAGGAACCTTGGGTTGTGGACAACTTGATACGTGGACTCAAGACTCCTAACTACTACACCCTGTATGTGCGTGACGAAGGTAAACCCAGAGCGTGTATACTGGTGAAAAGTAACCTAAATGTAACTTTACTCCCTAATTACAGCGATCGAGATACAACAGCAGCGAGAATAGAAACACCCAGTGGCTCTTACTTCTTGGTATCGGCGTATCTCGCCCATGACAATATGGACTCTGTTTTTGGGGATAACCTGGAAAGACTGATCGCAGATGCGGGGAGGCAAAAGACTGGTCTCATTATAGGATGTGATGCTAACGCTCAGCATACTGTATGGGCAGTTCCGATATCAACAAAAGAGGTGAGCTACTTTTTGCTTTCATTTTAAGTACAAACCTTATTTTGTGCAACATAGGTAACGAGCCCACTTTCGTCACCAGAAACAGGCAAGAAGTATTGGACATCACCCTTGCCTCCGACAGTATCGTCCAACGCATCAAGAATTGGAAGGTGTCAAGCGAGCCATCTTTCTCGGATCACAGGTATCTCCAATTCTCTCTACACGTAGATTCTATTAGCCCGGCAGTTTTTAGGAACTACCGCTAAACTGATTGGCTCAAGTACAGGTCAACTTTAAGCAATTTAGTTACCTCGGATCACCTTAATCTCCCCTGCAACCCCCAAGAACTTAATCGCGTGGTTGAGGACTTAACCTCAGACTTAAATATAGCAATGACTTCTTTCTGCCCCTTGATTCAACCCAGGGGCAAGAAGAAGCCGCATTGGTGGATTGCAGGGTTAGGTCCTTTAAGAAATAATTGTAGAAAACTTTTCAATAATGCCAAAAGTACTAGAGACACGTTAGATTGGGACTTGTACAAGGCATTCCTAAACATATACAAACAAATTATTAAGGAAAGTCAAACGCAATTCTTGGAGACTCTTCTGTGGTAAAATAGAAGAAGCCTCTGAGGCATCTAGGCTGAGGAATCACACCCAATAACACCCAGTTACCTTAAGAAAACTGATGGGTCTTGGACGACTTCAAGCGAAGATTCGCTAAATTTACTGCTTGACACTCATTTCCCAGGCAGTTCCCAAGTTGTTAGCAATATGGTTGTCAGCAAACCATCTGCACAAAAAACAAAGTCCTCTCAACTGATTACACAGAGCAAGCTTCAGTGGGCACTGCATAGCTTCAAACCATATAAATCCGCGCGATCAGACGGCATAATACCTGCCGAGTTGCAGAAGTCATCCTGCCGATGCTTGAGACAATTTTTAAAAGCTGTCTAGACTTGGTATACCATATATCCCAAAGATATGGAGAGAAGTTAAAGTTGTCTTCATACCCAAAGCGGGTAAATGCTCTCATATAAATCCAAAAGATTTCAGACCTATGAGTCTATCATCATTCCTCTTAAAAACATTAGAACGACTGATTGATATCCATTTTCGGGACAGTATTGATAAGAAACTACTGTCGGCGGCCCAACATGCACATTGCAAAGGCAAATCAGTGGAGACGGCATTATACTCACTGGTGCGTAAAATAGAATATTCCCTGTTTCATAAGGAGTATACAATGGTTGCTTTTCTGGATATAGAAGGCGCTTTCAACAATGTCAATGTATCAGCGATAGCAGATGCACTATCAGACCTGAAGGTCTACAGCTCACTTTGCGAACTGATTAATCTACTGCTTAATGGTCGGATTATCAACTCTAAGCTGGGTGGGACGTCTACCAGAAGGTCTGTCAGTAGAGGCACTCCGCAAGGTGGTGTTCTATCCCCCATTTTGTGGAATCTGGTGATCAATGAGCTATTGAAAATCATGGAAGGCGATCGCTTATGCAGATTTTTTTTTTTTATTTCCCAACTTTAATTTATACATCTGTCTGGTGAATAATACAGATATATACAATTAACATGTGCGATGTGCGCCTTTACCTAGCCTATTTACATGACAAGCCTGACTCCGTCTGCATCGACGGAAAAACAAAGACTAATGTCATGGTCTTGATCCAAAAAGAAGGCCTCCCAACTAACCCTATAGCCCTTAAGAATATCTACACGCGTTTTCATGAGAGTTTTAATATCTCCTCTTCCACTGTGGCTAAAGACCTATCAACCTATGGCTCTCATATTGGTTCCAAACGTCTCTCGTATCTCCAAAAAACTCGCAGCAATCATAATAAATATTTTCGTCCCTAACTCCATCACAGTCGATCCATCTCACTCCATTGAAATTGCACCAAAGCTCCTTTCCCTCTACTATCAGAATGTCAGAGGACTTCGCACCAAACCCCGATGGTGCACCTGAAATCACAATCACTTCCCTACGACATTTTTGCCCTAACTGAAACCAACCTTTGTCCCAACGTTCTTAACTGTGAATTATTCACCTCTGACTTCGTAGTCTTTCGCGCTGACGGCCAGAAACATGAAGACCTCTCCTTCGGCCGCGGTGTTCTTTTAGCCATACATAATCGTCTTGATGCAACCCTCGTCAAATTCTCAAATTCCACTTCTTTTGAATTCGTATCAGCTAAATTATCTGTATCCAAACGGAGCGTATATATTGTTTGCTGTTATATTCGCCCTTCTCAACCCGTCCAAGCATACCAGCTGGCCGTTGATACAGTTGACTCTCTGTTAGATATCGCTAATCCTGATGACGATTTTATAATTGTTGGCGACTTCAACCTTCGCCTTTTACAATGGTCTCCATCTGAGGACGAATCATCATTTGTTCCTACTAACTCCTCCTCAGAAAAGGAAACCCTCCTTACTGATCGTCTTTTTGACTCCGGCCTTTTTCAGATCAGTGGCATTACCAACAACTTAGGTAGGCAGCTAGATCTGATTTTCTCATCCGACCCCCATAACTCCTTGGTTACCGCGAGTAACCATCTTCTCTGCACCCTAGACCAATATCACCCTCCTCTAGCTCTTGCCTTTTCGTATGAAAACGTCAACATTACCGTTGATTCTGAGAACTCTCTCTCTTTCAACTTCCGCAAAGCTGACTTCGTTAAACTTAACAACCTACTCAATAGCATAAATTTCAGCCTCTTCCTAAACATTAACACACCCATTGATATCGCTCTCGTATTCTTCTACACAGCAATCTTTGACTGTCTTCTCCAATCTGTCCCTTATCTGCCTCGAAAAAACTGCTCATCATCACCTCCTTGGTATAATAAGGAATTGCGTACTCTTCGCAACGTCAGAAACAAATTATGGAAAACTTACCTGGTATCCAAATCTGCTTCAGATTACGCATATTACCAGCAAGCTTACTCCCGCTTTTCCATCCTCTGCGAATCCCTCTATCTCGAATACCTCGATAGAATGCAATTTAGTATAATCACTGACCCTAGGCGCTTTTACCAATTTATCAACGTCAAAAGAAAGTCCGACGGCTTTCCTTCCACTCTAAAATTACTTAATATTTCATCTGCTGACCCTAAAGTAATCTCCAACCTCTTTGCAACCTTTTTCAGCCAATCGTATAGTGACCATGTACACGAACCGGACCTAGATTTTTTCTCCTACCTGAATAACTGTCCTCAAACCTCTCTAGCTTCAGTCGACATTAGGTCTGATATTGTGCGAGAAAAAATTAATAGGCTCAAAGATGACTTCTCCCCTGGTCCCGATGGTCTGCCCGCCATCTTACTAAAGCAATGTGTAGATGTCCTGTGTCAGCCCCTTACAACTCTATTTCGTCTCTCACTCTCTCAAGCCGTTTTCCCAAAATTATGGAAGGACTCTTTTATTTTCCCTATCCATAAAAAAGGCAGTAAAAACGACATTTCTAACTATAGACCCATAGCCAAACTTTCCTCTATCCCTAAGCTCTTCGAAAGCATTGTCTACGACTCACTGTATTTCCACTGCAAATCCATTTTTTCCCCACAACAGCATGGTTTCTTAAAAAGTAGGTCCACTACGACTAACCTGACCGAATTCGTTTCCAAAACACTACAAGCATTAGAGAAAGGTAATGAAGTGGATGTCATTACCACCGACTTCAGCAAGGCCTTTGACAAAATCTGTCACCGAACTATTTACCTTAAACTTAAAGCCCTCGGTTTCCCACCCTCTTTCATTTCATGGCTGAGATCGTACCTAGAAAAACGCCAGTACAGGGTTCTCTTCAGATTTTCAGTCTCTGACCCCATTAACGCCACTTCAGGGGTTCCTCAAGGCAGTCATCTTGGTCCGCTGATCTTTGTCTTAACTATAAACGATGTTGGTCACGTCATAAAAGACTCTGATCTGTCTATTTACGCGGATGATATGAAAATCACTAAGGTAATATCTACCCCCACCGATTCTCTCTTACTTCAAATCGATCTAAATTCATTCCACACATGGTGCGACAAAAACTTTCTAGAACTTAACGTCGCCAAATGTCAATCCATAACATTCTCCCGTAAACGCCTTCCCCCATCCCTCAGAACCTATTACTTTCTTAGCGAGCCCGTTCCCTCAGTCTCCTCTATATGCGATTTGGGTATTATTTGTGACAGGGAGCTAAACTTCCGTTCCCACATTGATCATATTGTACACAAGGCCAATTCTTCTCTCGGTTTCATAAAACGCTGGTCTAAAGAATTTTCAAACCCTTACGTTTCTAAATCCCTTTATATCACCTTTGTCCGACCACTCCTGGAATACGCCAGCCAAGTTTGGTCACCTTATCACAACATACACTCCCTTAGAATCGAAGCTGTGCAGCGTAGGTTTATCCGGTTTGCCTTACGCGGTCTCCCATGGGCCGACAACTATATCTTACCTCCCTATGAAGACCGGCTAAAATTGATTAACCTGCAAACCCTTACAAAACGTCGCGAAGTCGCTGACATACTTTTCGTGCACCAATTATTAACCGGTATGATCGATTCCACCGCACTACTGGAAATGATTTCCCTTCGCACTAACCCTCGAAACCTCAGGTCCGTACCGCTCTTTCTTCTCCCTCACCGCCGCACCAACTACGGAAATTTCGAACCAATTTCCAGAATGTTACGCCTGGCAAATAACTCACAGAACACCCTAGACTTTCATTCGAGTCTATCCGCCCTTAGAAAGTCCCTGTACACCTCTTCATGAACTAACCAGTCCCAGTTCCCTCTCTAGTTTTTAAGATAGATTTTAAGACCTAGTTTAATAAAAAATGTGTGGGCCCCCTGGGGCCCAACAAAAAAAAAAAAATTATAAAAAAAAAAAAAAAAAAAAATTGTTAAGCTTAGAGTTAAGGTCCCTCGTTGTTAGTTCATAAGATTTAAGCTTGCTTGTATTAAGCTAAATAAATAAATAAACACTTAAGATTTTTTTTTACTGGTTACTGAGATCAATGGGTCTTCTTCGTTTTAGCCGCCGTCTATTTAGAATTTCTTAGTCTGGAAGGGTCGAGATATCATAGTTGGTATGAGAAATAAGCCTCGTCAGGTGCCGTTTGCTTACATTGGTTATTTCTTCCTCAACCATAGGAGTTTTGAGGTCATTGTGTATGTCGAAGTTTGTGACGTACCAGTCAGCATTTACTATTGTTCGCAGAATTTTTGATTGTTGTCTCTGAATAGTGTTTATGTTTGACTTTTTAGCTGTGCCCCAGATTTGAGATCCGTTTTTTATAGTTTTATAAGGGAAAATTTTGTTGTAGGTTGATAATGGAGAGTCCTTACTTATTAGCCAGTAAAGGTGTCTGGTTTTGTTCTTCATTTGATTCCTCTTTTGCTGTATATGGTGCTTCCATATAAGCTTGCTGTCTAAATACATTCCTAAGTACTTCGCTACTTTGTCAAAAGAGATACTTTTGTCATTTATTTTTAGTGGTTCGGGTGTGTAATTTATCTTTGTTGTGAATATAACCTGCACCGTTTTGTCATCGTTTACTTTTATGCGCCACTCCTTAAACCATTTCATTGTATCGTCTAATATTTTTTGGAGTTGGACGGTCGATGTGTGTAGGCATTTGTTTGAGTAGAGCAGTATGGTGTCGTCAGCGAATGTAGCGATCATAGATGTTGTCTGAGTAGGTAGAGGAATATCTCTGGTGTAAATATTATAGAGAAGTGGTTGTTGGGGATATATGAGCAGTCGAGAACCAACTCAGCTCTTTATTTGATACTTTTCCTTACTATGCTTAACAATTACTTATAATTATTCTTATTCTATTGACCCACTTACTCATATTACGCATGTTATTCGCAACATGCAGAACTGCTGCGCCAGTGTATTGCACAACCTGCACAACCTGAACCCAATTAAAGTCCAAGCAATTAAGCAAAATGCTTACATTGCAATTTAAACTCCAATTTGGGTTCAGCGCGAGCAATCACCTGAAGTGCAATACACTTACAATGCTAATTCCGCATTTCGCAAATACCGCGCAATACAAGAGTGGGTGAGCGGGAGGCACAACATTCCTCCCTCCCCATAAGAAAAAAAAAATGAAATAAAACATTTGCATATGTATTGTAGTATTCTTTCTGGGGTTCGTTTTAAATAAAACCGTCTTTTGTGTATTTTAATCGTTTATTCATTATTAAATACCAACTTCACTTTAACACAATGTTCAATCACTTTATTATTTCAAATCAAACGGTCGCTACAGACTTATTTTCACAATGTCGCTTGCTTTCACCACTGGTCGAATATCTCTTGTCATCGCTGTATTCACTTATGAACAACTGTATCGACGATGGTTGTGGTATGGGTATTTATAGGAAATCGCTAGGGGTTCTAGAACATACTTGATGTTTCTCAGGGTGAATTGAGGATCATGGAATATTGGGATATTGTGTGGAACAATTGTGGAACGTAAGCACATCAGGTTGGGATATTTACTGCTAGAATGTTTTGCAATAGTTGCTACAGTTTGAGATACAGTGTTTCAGTTTTTGGTACACAAACCATCCTGCAGTCAATGCTACACTGCCCCCCTCTTAAACTTGTTCGTCCCGAACAAGATCATCTGGATTACTGCCATGGTAACGATGAAGACGATCCAGGTGGACAATTTTCATCTTGCCTCTTACTCCACGCTGGATCCGGAAGACGACGTCATTGATGCGTGTGACCACTTTATAAGGGCCCTCCCAGTCTTGCTGCAGCTTGGGTGACCTCCCCTTTTGCCGGTGTGGGTTGTACAGCCATACTAGGTCTCCCTCGTGGAAGCTGGACGTTGTTGCCTTTGTGTCGTACCTGGTTTTCATGCGGTCACTCGCTACCCTTATCCTCGTCCTGGTCCTCTGATGTATGTCTCGGATCCTTTCCCTGAGGTCTGCCACGTAATCCTCTTCACTCTTGGGCTCATCGTTAGGGGATCCAAACTTCACCTCACTAGGTAGCCGAACTGCTCGACCAAATAAGACTTCGGATGGAGTATGTCCAGTAGTACTGTGCACTGCATTTCGGTAGGCCATCAAGAAAAGAGGAATTTGTCGATCCCAATCGCGCTGGTGGTCTTCTACGACCTTGGAGAGATGTTCGTTTAAGGTTCTGTTGAAGCGCTCTACCATCCCGTCGGATTGCGGATGAAGCGGAGTCGTCCTCGTCTTTTTAATTCCTAGTTGTTGGCATACCTCTTGGAATATCTTTGATTCGAAGTTTCGTCCCTGGTCAGACTGCAGTTCCATAGGCACGCCGAATCTGCTCACCCAGTTGTTGACGATCTGTTCCACGATGGTCTTCGCTTCCTGGTTAGGGATGGCGAACGCTTCCGGCCATTTGCTGAAGTAGTCCATGACGACTAGGATGTAACGGTTACCATTGTCGGTTTCGGGAAATGGACCAGCGATGTCAGCGGCAATCCGTTCAAAGGGTGCGCCCACGTTGTACTGTTGCATCTTGCCTCGCGTTTTCGTTCTGGGTCCCTTGCTGGCGGCACACACGACGTATTTTCGGCACCAACTCTCTACGTCTACCCTTGCGCTGAGCCAATAGAAACGTTCTCGCACCTTCTCCAGGGTCTTGTTTGCACCCAAATGACCTCCGGATGCTCCATCATGCAGCTCCTGTAGCACCTCGTGTACTTTTGATCGCGGCAAGACAAGCTGCATTATGAAATCTTTCCCGTCCGGCCTTTCCCATTTCCTTTTCAGTACACCATCTTGCACATGAAGGGAGTCCCACTGAGCCCAGTATGCCTTGAGAGTGGGGCTCCTGTCCGAGATATCTTGTCCGGTTGGCTTCTCCATAAACTCCTTCCACGCTAATATTGGCTCGATGTCTGGGTCTTCTTTTTGAGCGTTGCGGATTTCTTCTGTACTCCAACCGCCGATAGGCTCAGCTCTTACCCTTTGGATGGAAGGAAGGTTCTTCTCTTCCTGTCGCACACAATGCTTGCCGTCGATCTCGCATGGTTGCCGGGATAAGGCATCTGCATAAGAATGGAGTTTGGTTTGAGGATCCTGGATGGTGGTATTGGGGGCGTCGACTCCGACATCCGACTTCCGCCCCGCGAAACTGGTTCTTGAGCGGTCTCCCCACTCCTGGTTTCGGGAAGCCTGACCAACAGGATGGATGTTATACATGTTGGATGGTATTTCATTACGTCGCCAATTACCATAGTGTGGATAGTTTCCGTGGCTGGGTAGAATTCTGCATTGCCGTTGTAGGTGCCCTCTTTTGTTGCAGTTCCAGCAACGAATTTGTCCCCGGCGAGCGCTGTTTCGGACTTCGACGTCCATCCTCTGGCAAGAGCATTCGACGGCGGCTACTTCCCTTTCACGGTGGATTCCCTGACACGCCTGGTCTGCCGCCTCCATCATCAGAGCAAACGCCAAAGCTTCGGCGACCGTTTTCCTTCCAGCCATTCTTACCGCCATTTGTAGTTTCGAATCAGCTATGGCATGGGTGAACGCTTCGGTTGCCATCTCGTTAATGATCTCCTCGCCGGCGTTTGGATAGGACAAATGTGCCAGTCGCTCGATGTCTGCTTGCAACTGCTGGAGCGTCTCACCCCTCATCTGGGACCTTCTGCGCAACTGGACCCTATATACTTGCTGCATGTGGTCGTCCCCAAATCGCATCTCAATGGCTTTCACCAGACTGTCGTAGTTGCGTTGTTTGTCCTCGGGAATAGTTTGTAGTAGCTCTGCAGCTGATCCTCTAAGCGCAAGCGTGAGGGCAATGGACCTCTCTTCATCGTCCCAGTTGTTCGTCATTGCCGCAGCTTCGAACTGCCTCTTATATATTGGCCATGATGTCTGTCCATCGAAGACGGGAGGCTGCATCTCTTTCCTTCTCGGGCAGTCGGTTGAATACTCCCGAACTTTCTGTTTCTTCACGCATTCGAGTTCCTTTGCCAAATTCTCGAATCTTCCTTCAACAGCCTCGAATTTTGTTTGAACGTTCTCGAATTTTGTTTCAAATGTCTCAATTTTGGTCTCTACATTTCCAATTTTCTCGTCGATTGTCCCGAATCTGGTTTCCAAACTTTTATTTTGTTCAACGAATTTGCTTTCGAGAACACTCCTTTGATCGAATAGCTGATGTTCCAGAGAGTTCTTTTGTTCGTCAAGCTTAGCATCTAGAGAATTCTTCTGCTCATCGAACTTGGCGTCTAGACAATTCTTTTGTTCATTGAGCTTGGCGTCTAGAGAATTGTCTAGCTTCTCGAATTTTCTATTCTGATCGTCGAATTTCTCAGATAGCAATTTCATTAAAGCCGACATGTCACTCGTCGTACTTACTTGTTCTTCTTCGACGTCAAACAAAGCTGTTTCAGGATCTGCACCCTCGTCCGTCACTATTTTCCGCAACTTAATAATCAATTCTTTTTGTACCAGTCGTAGGTTGCTCCCGCTGGCTCAGTACTTCCTTTAGTTGCGGCAATGACAAATCTTCTAGCAATTTCCGAACCATTTCTATTTTTCACTTACACAAAACGCAATACACAAAATTTGTTTTATTCCACTTTTCTGACACCAATGTAGTATTCTTTCTGGGGTTCGTTTTAAATAAAACCGTCTTTTGTGTATTTTAATCGTTTATTCATTATTAAATACCAACTTCACTTTAACACAATGTTCAATCACTTTATTATTTCAAATCAAACGGTCGCTACAGACTTATTTTCACAATGTCGCTTGCTTTCACCACTGGTCGAATATCTCTTGTCATCGCTGTATTCACTTATGAACAACTGTATCGACGATGGTTGTGGTATGGGTATTTATAGGAAATCGCTAGGGGTTCTAGAACATACTTGATGTTTCTCAGGGTGAATTGAGGATCATGGAATATTGGGATATTGTGTGGAACAATTGTGGAACGTAAGCACATCAGGTTGGGATATTTACTGCTAGAATGTTTTGCAATAGTTGCTACAGTTTGAGATACAGTGTTTCAGTTTTTGGTACACAAACCATCCTGTAGTCAATGCTACAGTATGTACGTATTATGATATCTCTTTTTTTATATTTTATTTAATTTTTATTTTTTTTTTCTTTTAATTTTATAAATTCCAAATTAATTTATTTCTACATTTTTTGTTTTTGTTGTATTTTTTTTTTTTGCTTTTCTTGAATAATGCATATAGCTTGTATTATTACAATATTTTAATTTATTGTATAATATTAACACAAATCAATATAAGTAATCTTCTCGTACAGAGTTGGTATTAGTTGTCATACAACTTAGAAAAAATAAAACAGTGAGCAAATTATTACATATGTACTTATTTTGTTTATTTTAAATGTTAAAAATATCAGAAATAGAGGTTTTCTCTTTGCGAAATGACTTTAAAATACTGTTAATTAATTCTTTTCATTAATTCTGGACTCTCGATCTCGACCTTTAAATCTTTTTCTCGACTGCCTGAATTTGAGAGTGCGACGACGACATGCCTCAAATAGGCTTTCTTAATCATAATCGTTTCTGTAATAAAACAAAACTACCACCAGAAAAATTGTTGTGCCGATATGTATGTGTTGTGTGAGTTTAATTTGTTTGTGTGGGTTATGATTTAGATTCTTAAATTATGACTGATTTTCATTAATTACACTGATATATCGTTATAATATAACGTTTCATTATTCGTTAAAAATGTTGAGTCTGTTATTGTGTATCCGCTTTTCTTTATTATTAATTTTGATTGTAGTGTTTACGTCACTATTAATTTTTACAACTTCATAAGGACCAATCCACAGAGGAGATAATTTATTATGTCTAGCCTGGTCCAATAATAGTACTTTATCACCAATATCTACTTTTAAGGGAAATGTTTTTCTATCGTAATATATCTTCGACTTTTCGTTGCTACCAACTAAATTCCTTTTCGCGATATCGTGGGCAGTTTGAATTTTATATCTAAGTTGCAGACAGTAATCATCATGATTGTAAATTGGTTCTGGTTCTCTTTTTAAATTTGTTGGAATTTCAGCTGTAAATCCAAACAGACAGTCAGATGGAGTCATTTTAGTTGCTGAGTGTATGGTGTTATTGTGTACATGAGTTGCCTGTCTTAGCCATTTATCCCAGTCATTTTTATTTTTCTCCACAAAACATCTTAAGTATTCTGCTAATGGTCGATGAGCAAAATCGCATCATCACCTCCACGCGGTGCCCGCTGGATAGCTATCTGATAGTGAACTAACGATGAGCGTATGCTGAGTCTGACGATATATGTGCAGCTGAACACTCAGACCTGCATAAGCACATCTGGGTGAACTTCAGCGCGCATATGTCTAACCGGACGAGGCATCTCTTGTTGACCTGATCGGCTGAAATATGCATCTCAGAAGTCTAGCAAGAGGTCCTCAGAAAGAGGACGTGCGGCGGACGAATTCTCTCGATGGAATCAACGGTGACGTCTACAGACCAGCGGATACCTTACTGGAGCTACTTCAACATATTTGGAGGTGAGGTCTGTAAGGATTTTCAATACTACGTCAGGGTATTGAAAAAGAGATGGTGGCGGATGAACCCTTAATGGGCCAACGGCAGCGCTCATATCCCCGAAGTGGGTTACTGACATCGGTGTATCCGGCCTCTTGTCCTAGGGGTACAAAAAAAAAGGATCTGGCCCTCCAGGTTGGGGGTTGTGCCGTCGGGTTAACTTTCCTACCACGTAAAAAACCTTTGGTTACGAAGCAACCAACAGCCTCGGATACGGATGATCTTACTGTTGACGACCCATGCAAACGTAAAAAGGACAACGATCTTCGTGTCTGCACATGGAATGTTAGGTCCCTCTACAAACCACGTGCAGCCGAACAACTTGCGGAGGCCCTAGAGTGTCTACTACGGCGATTGCTACAGACAAAAAGGACAGCGTCTATTCGGGTGCGGATTTGTCATTGGAGACAGACTTAGGCAAGAAGTCTTGAGTTTCCGGCATGTGAACGAGCGCCTCATGACTATCCGTATCAAGGCTAAATTTGCCAACATTAGCCTAATATGCGTTCACGCCCCTCACGAGGAGAAGGACGACGCGACAAAGGATGACTTCTACCAGCTCTTGGACAAGACGTATGAGCAATGCCCTAGCCACGACGTTAAAATTATCCTAGGCGACTTTAACGCAAAGCTAGGAAGAGAGGAAGTCTTTAGTAGTAGCGTGGTCGGAAAGCACAGCCTGCACGACAACACTTCCGGCAACGGACTCAGGCTAATCGACTTTGCGGCGGGGCGAAACTTTGTTGTAGCTAGTACGCGGTTCCCACGTCTCGATATTCACAAAGGAACATGGCTCTTCTTTGATCGAAAAATCGTCAACCAAATCGATCACATTGCGATCGACGCAAGGCACTCTTCCAGTATTCTGGGTGTCCGGACTTTCCGAGGAGCCAACGTGGACTCGGATCACTACCTAGTTGTAGCCAAGGTACGGATGCGGATATCCACAACGGAGCGAAATCAACGAAATGCTGTGAAGAAATTTGACGTCGAAAAGCTACAATCGCAAGAGACCGCCAGAACCTTTGCCGATCGTG
The DNA here is from genome assembly GCA_945910035.1 of Brachypalpus laphriformis. Lineage (NCBI taxonomy): Eukaryota > Metazoa > Arthropoda > Insecta > Diptera > Syrphidae > Brachypalpus > Brachypalpus laphriformis. Next base: position 12,700,372 of record OX246757.1, on the reverse strand, counting down.
TTTCTTCTAATCTCAATCTTAGTCCTATGCCGCCAGCAGCAAATGCGGAAGACCAGTGGCAGCGTTGCCAAAAAGCCATCAGAGATGCCGCCTCTGATGCACTGGGTTTCTCTCGCCCACCACAACGAAACCACTGGTTTGATGAGGAATGCCGGCAAGCACATGCAGCAAAACAAGAGGCGTACAAAGCGGCGCTGCATAGAAGGACTAGAGCTGCTTACGAGCTCTACGTGCGCAGGAGAAAAGAGGAACATCGACTTCTCAGAAAGAAGAAAAAGGAGCATGAGAAGCGCTCGATCGAGGAGATTGAGAGACTTTATTGCAGGAATAATGTTCGAAAATTTTACCAAAGGGTAAAAAGAACATACCAGGGTTTCAAAGCCAGAACAGAAGCCTGCAGGGACGAAAATGGCAACATAGTAGTAGTATCGCAGTCGGTGCTGAGGATATGGAAGGAACACTTCTGCAGACTGTTAAACGGCGATGATGACCAATATTCCGCTGTCAGGCAGAATGAGCCATTCAACAGTGACGATGGCAGTCAAAATTCCCGTCAACCCGATCATAATGAAGTGAGGATAGCGATATCTAAACTCGAATCCAACAAAGCTGCTGGAGCCGACGGCCTTGCCGCTGAACTCTTCCAGGCAGGAGGAGATGAGTTGGTAAGGAGCTTGCACCAGCTCATCTGTAAAATCTGGTCGGACGAAAGTATGCCCGATGAATGGAACCTCAGCATCGTTTGCCCGATCCTGAAGAAAGGAGACCCTCTGAACTGCGCCAACTACAGAGGTATAAGTCTCTTAAATATCGCATATAAGATCCTGTCTGCCGTACTATGTGAACGCCTAAAACCGATCGTCAACAACCTGATAGGTCCTTATCAGTGCGGTTTCAGGCCTGGAAAGTCCACCATTGACCAAATATTCACACTACGGCAGATCTTGGAAAAAACCCATGAATATAAAATCGATACGCACCACATTTTCATCGATTTCAAAGTTGCCTATGATAGCGTGTATAGAGACGAGTTATACAGAGCCATGTCTAGTCTTGGCATCCCTGCCAAGCTCGTCCGTTTGTGCAGAATGACGATGGAGAACTCTCGCTGCTCCATCAAAGTCGGTAAGAACATCACCGAACCGTTCGATGTCAGGAAAGGTCTTACACAAGGTGACGCGCTATCATGCGATCTCTTTAACATAGTACTTGAGAGAATTGTACGAAACTCACAAGCCAACACCGGAGGTACAATCTTTTACAAGTCTGTACAACTACTCGCTTATGCCGATGACATTGACATAATCGGAAGAACTCAGCGGGCCGTCAATGGGGCATTTACGAGTATTGAGATCGAGGCAGCAAAGATGGGTCTAGTGGTCAATGAAAGCAAAACAAAATATATGCTGTCTACAAAAAAGGACACCCAACATCGGCGTCTTGGGCAGAACGCCACAATAGACAGATATAATTTTGAGGTAGTAAAGGATTTTGTCTACCTAGGCTCTATGGTCAGCTCCGCAAATGACATGAGTGGAGAGATCACACGGAGAATTACTCTTGCCAATCGTTGTTTCTATGGGCTAAAACGGCAATTGAGTAGCAAAGCCCTATCTCGAACTACTAAGGTAACTCTTTATAAGACATTAATCATCCCAGTCCTGCTGTATGGCGCAGAGGCATGGGCTTTGAAAAAACCGGATGAGGATGCCGTTGGTTATTTCGAGAGAAAATTTCTTCGAGCGATCTTTGGTCCCGTCTGCATAGACGGTGAGTGGAGGAGAAGGTACAATGCCGAGCTATACGGCCTGTACAAGGACATCGACTCAGCCAGAAGAGTTCACATACAGCGACTAAGATGGCTGGGTCATTTAGAGCGGATGGAGCCCAACGTTCCGGCTAAGAAAGTTTTCGAATCCACCCCGGATGGACGACTTCGCGGTAGGTGGCGCAAACAAGTGGAGAGGGACCTCAACCAACTTGGCGTGCGCAACTGGAGGCAGCTGGCTCGTAACCGTGCTGGCTGGAGAGGTTTGTTGGTTGAGGCCCAGGTCCACCCCGGACTGTAGCGCCATCTAAGTAAGTAAGTAAGTAATGGTCGATGAGACCTTTCTAGCGCACCGTTAGACTGTGGGTGATATGCTGTGGTTTTTATATGTTTAACTTTTAACAGTTTACAGAGCTTATGAAATAGTTTGCTAGTGAAATTAGAACCCTGATCAGTTACTAATATCCTTGGTATTCTGTACCTACTTATTATTTCTTCGTAAAAAACTTTCGCTACCGTTTTTGCCTCTGCATCCGGCATAGCGTAGCAATCCATAAATCTAGACAGGTCATCTTCGAAAGTTAAAATCCACTTATTTCCATTCGCTGTTACTGGTAAAGGTACAGCTATGTCCAAATAAATCTTGTCAAACGTTTCCCGAGCTAAATCGGTGATAACCATTGGCTCTTTAGTTTTTCTACTGTATTTATTTTTCTGACACTTTTTCTGCATTTCTTGATATAATTTTCTATTTCTTTGCTCATATTCTTCCATCTATATTTGGTCTGTATTCGATGTAAGGTCTTTTTGAATCCTTGATGTCCACCTAATGGAGAGTCATGATAATCCCTTAAAACGATTCTAATTTTTTCTGGATCGGTTAAAATCGTATAATCCAGTGCGTTTTCTGAATCGGAGATTGCATCAATCTTGCATTTATCATTTTTGGTACATTCATTATCATCTGCTATTTCAGTTTCGTCAGAATATTTAACCTCATCCTCTCTTCTCCTGCGCGATTGAGCTCTTGTTATCACTAAACAATCACTTTCCTCCTTTTCATATGGGATTCGACTTAGAGCATCAGTGTTAGTGTTATACTTACCGGGTTTATAAACAATTTTAAAGTTATATTCTATAAGCTTTTGATGGAATCTTGCTAAGCGCGAAGTAGTATCTTTCATACTCATAACACCTTGCAAGGGCTTATGATCAGTGTACACTGTAAATTGTCTACCGTATAAATATGGTTTGACATTTTTTACACCCCATACAACTGCTAGCAATTCCCTCTCTATTGTGGAGTATCTTTTCTCCGCTGCTCCTAACACCCTGCTGGTGCATGCAATTGGTTTATCTTCACCAATGGTACCTTGCGAGAGAATGGCTCACAATGCTTCATTACTCGCATTAGTTGTAAGGCTAAATGGCAATTCAAAATTAGGGTAGGCGAGGAGGGGTTCTGAAGAAAGCATACTCTTTAGAAGTAAAAATGATTTTTCACATTCGACTGACCATTCAAACTTTGTATTCTTTCTTAATAATCTGTTAATTAGGGCTGCATTTTTGGAAAAATCTTTTATAAATTTTCTATAATAGTTTGCAAGACCTTGAAATGATTGCACGTCTTTCAAGCGTTTTGGACGCGGGAAATTTTGAACACACTTAATTTTTTCCGGATCTGGTCGGCATCCGTCTTTATTACATATGTCCAATTATGTCCTGTATCCCCTTGTGGGTCCTAGGGCCTCTACTACGCCTACGCGCCATCGTGTACGGTTTCTGGCAATGTGTCTGAGTTCTCCCCAACTTTTCCCTAACTGCCGTGCCTCCTTCTCGACTGTTCTGCGCCATGTTTTCCGCGGACCGCCAGGTCTTCTGCCATCCTGAGTTAGAGGGTTCCATTGCATAGCATGGTTCGCTATGGAGCTGTCACCCTTTCGGAACGTGTGACCAATCCACTGCCACTTCCGCCGTTGGATAGTTGTGCCTATTGGTTCCTGACCCGTTCTCTCGTAAAGGTGTTCGTTAGAGATACAATTGGGCCAGAAAATCCTTAAGATATTGCGCAGACACCTATTAACGAACGTTTGCAGCTTTCTGGTGATAGTAGTGGTCACTCTCCACGTGCTGCAACCATATAGCAGCACGGATTCAACGTTGGAGCGGAACAGTCTTATTTTGGTGCTCAAACTGATTGCATTGCTTCGCCATATTTTGGACAACATCCCGAACGCGGACTTTGCTTTGGCGATCCTGTTGGCTATATCCAGTTCGGTTCCACCATCGGTCGAGACAATACTCCCAAGATACTGGAAATCCTCTACTCTCTCTACCGGTTGTCCAGCAATGCATATTTGAGCCGATGAGTTAGTTCCAAGGCTGATGATTTTAGTTTTTGTCGTATTAATTTTCAGCCCGACGACACCTGCCTCCCTCTCCACATCTGCTGTCATTTGGTGGAGGTCCATAATTCTGTGGGAGAGTAAGCATACATCGTCTGCGTAGTCAAGATGCTTCAGTTGAGATGTAAGAGTCCATCGAATTCCTCCGTTTCCCGTCGACAAAGCTGCATGAAGCACATCGCTAATCACAAATAGGAATAATATTGGTGAAAGGATACAGCCTTGTCTTACCCCACTTTGGATCTCAAATTCCTCAGACAACCTTCCCCTGTGCAGAACGTGACATTTGGAGCCTTCATATGTAGCTTTGATAATAGCAATTAGTTTATCGGGAATGCCTCTCCTGCGTAAGGCACGCCAAATAAACTCCCTGTTGACACTATCGAACGCCTTCTCAAAATCGATGAACAGCAGGTGCAGTGGCGATCGATATTCAACACACTGTTCGATGATAATCCGCAGGGTGTTGATGTGGTCGGCACAGGAGGATCCAGAGCGGAAACCTGCTTGTTCGGCATCGAGTGTGTCTTCGAGATGTTGTTTGATTCGCTCAAGGATGATTTTAGCTATTATCTTAGCTACAGCAGGCAGCACGCAGATACCCCTCCAGTTTCCGCACTCCATTAAATTTCCTTTCTTAGGAAGCTTGACGATCATTCCCTTTTTCCACTCGTTAGGAAAGCTCTCAGCTTCCCAAGCTCTATCTATAAGTGGAAGCAGAAGCTCAGCCGATGTTGTTGGCGTTGCTCGTAAGAGCTCTGCTGGAATACCGTCAAGTCCTACCGCCTTGTTGGTTTTGAGTGCCTTGATCGCGGTAATGATCTCATCTTTACTGGGAGTCGTGGTGCGTATTCGGGAACTTCTCACCTCGGGCATCTCAGTCTGATTTGGGAGCATATCGCTAGCGAATACACGGTTCAAAACCGTAGCAAAATGCTCTTTCCATCTCTTGAGCTGGTCCTCATCCGAAATGAGCAAGGAGCCGTCTAGGCTTTTCACTGGGTGTTGGCTGGAGCTGCGACCACCTGTCAGCTCTTTGGTGATTCTGTAGACGGTCCTGCTGTCGCACCTCCGTGCAGCTTCTTCTGCTTCTGTAGCCAGCGCGTTGATGTAGTTGCGCTTGTCAAGTCGCACGCTACGCTGAACTTCTCTCATCTTCATGCGATATAGGGACTCTAGCTCACTTCTCCCTGCTGCTGGGGTAGGTGCAACGCGAGCTTTCAGCTGTTTTCGTTCGTCAATCCGTCTCCAGGTATCCTCGGAAAGCCACGCCCTATGTCTTTCCTGCGATCGACCGACAATTCTTTCAGCACCAGACGTAAAACCATTTTTTACAGCACACCAATGGTCTTGGATGGTTGTGGGCATTGAGCTGCTGATTGCTTCCGCGCCTTGCGAAAAGTGCTCCCTTAATTGTTGGCGCACTGAGGGATCACTAAGTCTATCGTTGTTGAACCTGGGCATTCTTGTGTTATCGTGGGATCTTCGAACTGCAGCAGTGCGTAGTTGGAGAGTAGCTATCATAAGATAGTGATCACGTACTATCCCCACATCTGCCCCTCGTCTGTTTCGGACGTCCAGGAGACAACTTCTAAAGCGGCGGCTGATAGCAAAATGGTCAATTTGATTGGAGGTTGCTTGCCTGTCATTGGAAACCCAGCTGACTTTGTGGCAGGTCTTGTGCTCAAACATGGTGCCACCTATCACAAGGCGGTTGGCATTGCAGAAATCCACAAACCTTTTGCCGTTGTCATTGCGGTTGCCTAGTCCATGCTTCCCGATTACATGCTTGAGCCCTTCGTTGTCGCTGCCTACCTTGGCATTCAAATCCCCCATCACTATGACAATGTCTCCATTTGGTGTTGTGTTGAAGACGGCGCTTAAGAGATTGTAGAAGCTCTCCTTTTCGTCCTCAGACGAACTAATCGTTGGGGCGTAACACTGTATGATGGTGACGCGTCGTACTCTAGTCCGGAATCTGGCCGTCAAAATCCTATCACCATGAGGCTGCCAGGAAATCAGGCCCTTGCGTGCTGTTGTTGTTAGCAGTAGTCCGACTCCATATTCCCGCGGACTTCCGGATGGTCTTCCAGAATAGAGTAGTACAGTGTTACGCGTTGGAGACTGGTACTCGCCCGCTTCTAACCATCTTACTTCACTTACCCCCAAAATGTCCAGTTTATATCGCATGAATTCCTTTTCCAGTTGGAGGAATCTGGCATTGTAAGGACCTTCTCTTCCCGAGTCGAGGAGCGTCTTTACATTCCAGAAACCTATCTTTGTCCGGGTACAATAGCCAAAAGTCGTCAACATGTGATCAGTCCTTATCCGAGGCATAGTGTCGGTTTCAGTAGCGAGCTGGTTTCAGTAACGCAGGTTGCTGGCCCACGTTACCTAGCCTAGAATCAAGGCCCTAGACAACCCGCACTTACAATTTTGGCCTATACGTATAAGGGTTTATACGTATAGTTGCCCGGGGACCACCACTAGCAGGTAAAGTAAGCACTTCATCACGAACTTGATTGTTGCGCTACTGGCCCAAGCCAAGTTTTGGGCAGTCAGTAGTTTCCCGATCAATCGCAATGCAGGTCCCCCATATATGTGACCGATGTATATTACTTCCTTTCGCAGGAACTGACATTTTTCGGGATTCAGCTTCAAGTTAAATTTGCGGAGACATTCAAATACTTTGATTAATTTTTGATTGTGATCAAGAAGACTTTTTCCATGAATCACGATATCATCTAAGTATACGAAACATGCTGTATTATTTAGCCCCGTTAAGGCATAATTCATCAATCGTTGGAAACATGCTGGAGCGCCTTTCAGTCCAAACGGCATTCTATTGTACTCATAGTGTCCATTTGGCGTGTTGAAGGCGGTTTTTTCACGATCATCTTTATTTACTAGCACTTGATGATATCGATTTACTAAATCCATTTACCAACATACTTTCACCCCCCGCCTCTGGCGTTGAATCAGAAGTAGTAGCGACGCTTGTTTCAGAAGACTCCTGCAGCTCTGTCTCTGACTCGATTGGTAGACTGGGCTGGAATGGCAAAGAAAGTGGCGGAAAGGCTTCGGCTGGAACGTCTAATCTCTGTCTCAATAGAAGGGTAGCTGGTCGAAGTTGTGTCGGTGACGGTTTGACTCGGGAAACCAATAAGGCTGAACGAGCTCCCGAAGCGGCGCACTCCGATGGGCTCCTGACTAAGAGTCAACTGAAAAGGAGAAGAAGGAAGGCGGCGATGGCGCGGTGCAAAGAGGCTGCAGAGTCAGCTGAAGGCGCAAGCGCCAAAAGCAGTCATCCTTCAGTAGCGACAGGAAAGAAGCATAGGTCGGCAGAAAGTATTCCAACTGGAGCCGATCAATCCCTCAGACCTAACGCTGGCTCCTTTTCGGTCGGCTCGAACAGGTCCAATCTGATGGAGCAAGTTTCGCCTGCTCTTCTTGGTGGAAGCGTGTGCGCATCTGATGCGCGCTCTTCTGCCGGGCACACTCTTACCGGTGGCGTTATCTGCGCACAAAATCTGGTGGATACTGGTGCTGTTACCCCTAAAGGTCCCAGTACTAGTGGACAGAAAATGGCTGACGCAAGCAATGCCACGGGTAGGGGCGCTCGCCTCGCCGGAAGCATGTGCGCACCTGGTGCGCGCCGTTCTGCTAATAAAACTGCGACTATATCTTTGATATTTTCGCAGATAAACCTCCACCACTCAAAGGCCGCTACCGCTCTCTTAAGTAGCAGACTTTCCGTGGTGCGTACAAAACCCCACATAACATCTATCCAGGAGCCATACGTGCGGAACAAGCGCATATGTGGTTTTGGGGGTGTTCGTGGAGTAACGGTGCTATGTGACGAGCGATCTGAAAGACCGAGAGCTTGTCTAATTGTGCCGAATTTTCTCTCAGTAACCAAGCTTGGACAATTTTGTGGACAGGACCTGGTTGCTGCAGCTGTAAGCTACGAAACGACCGGATGTTGGAAAACCTTCGTCGTTGCGTCGGCTTACTTCCCTTATGATTCGGTAATGCCTCCACCACCGAAGGCGGTTGCCGAACTCATAAAGTACTGTGACACTCGGGAGATGGGACTAGTCATGTGTTGCGACGCGAATGCTCAGAATACAGTCTGGGGCAGCAGCAAATGTAACACACGAGGAAACCATCTCCTAGACTTTATACTATCGTCTGGCATGGTAATTAACAATATTGGCTCCCAGCCAACTTTTGTTACGGCAAGGAGGCAGGAGGTAATTGATTTGACTTTATCTAATAGGTATTTCAAGTCAATTACTAACTGGAGGGTACTGCCGGAGGTGTCCTTGTCAGACCATAGATACATCGTTTTCCAAATCGAATGCGAGGCCATAACTTTGCAGGAGAGGAGGAATCCGAGGAAAACCAACTGGGTGCGGTTTAGGGAAGAGCTAGACAGATCTGGCAAAACTCCAACTAAACTCAGAACGAAACGAAAGGTTGAGGATGCTGTTCAAAACCTGACCAGTGTCCTTACCAACTGTTTTGAACTGGCGTGTCCAATGACAAAAAACTCCTGCAGAACGCCGGTTCCCTGGTGGAGCCCGGAACTGGAGCGGCTTAGGAAAGAATCCAGAAAACTTCTGAATAGGTCTCTTAAGACAAATTTAGAAGGTGACTGGGATCTCTTTAGATCGAAGCAAAAAGACTATAAGAACTTAATTCGGTTGTCGAAAAGTGCTTCTTATAGAGATTTTTGTGAAAAGATCGAGGCACTCGGTGAAACCATCAGGTTGGTTAAGGTTCTCAAAAGGGGCAAGCCGACCATACCGGAGTCACTGAGAAAGTCTGATGGCAAGTTTAATGAGACGAAAGCGGAAACTTTTAGTCTTCTGCTGGAGACTCACTTTCCTGGCAATCGGATAATCACTAGGTCGCAGCTTGACCCGCTTACCCAGGCTGAGCTTGATCTAAGTCAGAAAATTCGGCGCAGCTGGTATATTGCATCAGCCGTGGTAACAGATGAGGCCATCAAATATGCTGTGGCATCTTTTGATGGTTTCAAATCGCCTGGCACCAATGGAATATATCCAGCTATGCTGCAACAGGGTATAGATCAGCTATTGCCAACTCTGAAAAGAATTTTCACCGCTGGCTTGGCGCTGGCATATATTCCTACACCTTGGCGGACTGTCAGAGTAGCTTTCATACCGAAAATTGGTAAGGAAGACTATTCGCTCCCCAAGAGTTTCAGACCTATAAGTTTGACATCCTTCTTACTGAAAAGTATGGAGAGACTGGTAGAATTTCACGTGCGCAAAGTTGCTTTGAAACTGCATCCACTATCGGAGATGCAGCATGCCTATCAGCGTGGGAAATCCTGTGAGACCGCACTTCAAAATCTAGTGGCCAGAATTGAATGCGCGCTTGATAGGAGAGAATACGCGATGGGTATCTTCATCGACATTGAGGGTGCTTTTGACAATGCGACTTTTGACTGCATGTGCGACTCTGCCAGACAACACGGGGTAGATGAAACATTAGTGTTGTGGATTAAAGCAATGCTAATGAATAGAACGTTGGTAGTGGATGCGGATTGTGGCCAATATGTTATGACAGGGGTAAACAGGGGCTGTCCGCAAGGTGGCGTTCTGTCTCCATTGTTATGGTGCATGGTGGTCGACTCTCTGTTGAACACTCTAAATAGTTCTAACGTCTACGCTCAGGCATATGCGGATGATGTCGCCGTACTTTCTGTCGGGCCATGCCTGGCGACGGTCTGTGCTAACGCGCAGGCGGCTCTGGACATGATCGATGAATGGTGTACTAAGAGTGGGCTTTCGGTGAATCCTCTTAAAACTGAGGTTGTTCTTTTTACGAGAAGGAGGATTTTGACCGGTCTGACTCAGCCAGTACTAAAAGGCGTCACCATTCGCATTTCCAATGAAGCCAAATATGTGGGAGTGAGTTTAGATAAGAAACTTCATTGGTCCAAACACGTCGAGTCGAAAACATCCAAGGCGCTCTCAGTCTTCTGGCAGTGTAAGGGTGCTTTTGGCAAGACTTGGGGCTTATCACCGAATAAGGTTCTCTGGATCTACACGGCTATGATAAGACCATTCCTCGCATATGCGTCGGTTGTTTGGTGGAAGGGGCTCTCGCGTAAATATGTGGTTGCTTTTTGTGCGAAACTCCAAAGAACGGCTTGTCTCGGCTGCTCAGGAGCTTTCCCGAGTACGCCTGGCTCTGCTCTAGACGCTTTGCTGAACTTACCCCCCCTTGATACTTATATCATGGGTTGCACTATCAAAGCCATCCATCGTCTTAGGCGGAGCGGTTTTTGGTATACTCCACACTGGAACTTTGATGAACTTGCGCGACACTTATCTTACGACTCCTGTCTTATGGATATGCCGTCTGATGCAATGACACCAGAACTCCAGCTGATGCGCAAATTCAGAGTCGACTTTCCTTGTGTCCAGGACTGGCTTCGGTCAGAGTCTGAGCCGGGAAATGGAATGTAGTCGTATTTTCACGGACGGTTCCAAAACCAGTCAAGGGTCTGGCGCTGGTGTCTTCGTGGAAGTCGACAACATTAGACTTCACTTCTCGTTAGGCAAACATGCGTCTGTTTTCCAAGCGAAAACTTATGCAATCCTAATGGCCATGAACTATGTTGTGAAGAACAGGTGGAAGGGACGTAGCATTTGTGTCTGTAGTGACAGTCAGGCTGCGCTTAAGGCCTTGCTTAACCCTTTAACCACTTCCAAAATAGTTCGTGAAACCAAAAACTCTTTGAACTCGGTCGCAAGGCTGAATTCTCTGTCTCTTATCTGGGTCCCAGGTCACACTGGGATCTTGGGGAACGAGATCTCCGATGAGATTGCTAGACAAGGCTCAGAGGAGGCTTTCTCAGGTCCCGAACCCGCGTTGGGTCTTCCAGCGTCTTCGGTTAGGGCTTCCATTGACGATTGGGTCTCTCACGAGCACAATTGTGTGTGGCATGACTCTCCAGGTTGCAGGTTGACTAAACGCATGCTCCCGGACGTCTGTAAGAAATCAGCGGCATTCTTGCTGTCTCTCAGCAGAAAAGACTGTAGACAACTTATCGGCGTCTTGACAGGCCACTTCTCTTTTGCCAAGCACCTTAACGTGTTAGGCTTAAGTGACACTACAATCTGCGACGCTTGTGGAGAGAGCGACGACACCGCGGAACATTATCTCTGTGAGTGTCCGGCCTTTGCTCGAATCAGGTGGCAGATCTTCGGTGCGGATGTGGTGAGTGCTGGTACTGTAAGCTCCTCATCACTGAAGTGCTTGCTTGGCTTTCTTCGAAAGTCAAGGAAATTCCAGTAAAATGGGTAAATCAGGGTTTGCTCTCTGGCAGTACAATGGACCAGTTGTGTCTGAGTGCTCCAGTCGAGTGTTTCCTATCCCGACAAAAAAAAATAAAATAAAAAAAAATCCAAGGTAGTATAATACCTTGCATTTCCTAATTGGTCCAGAATGTCTTACATTCTCGGGAGTGGGAAAGCATCACCAATAGTTACATCATTTAGCTTTCTGTAATCGATCACTATTCTCCATTTTTTACTTCCATCCTTTCCTGGTTCCTTGGGTACAATCAGTATTGGTGAATTCCAAGGGCTACTGCTTGGTACAATTACTTCGTCTTCAAGCATTTTTTTAACTTGGGCTTCTACCTCTTTTTTATGAATCTCGGGTATGCGGTACATCTTGCTATTTATTGGAGGCTGGTTAGTCCTTGTGGGGATTTTGTGTGTAACAGCATACGTATGTGTAAGTTTGTCTCCCTCTAAATGCATTATATCATTAAAGTTTGTACATATTTGAAGAATGGTTTCCTTTTCTTCTGCAGTGTGGTATTCACTAAAATCAATTATTTCTTTCAACCTATCTTCACGGCTCTTAAACGCATTTTTATCATCTACTCCCGATGCATTAAGTGGTAATAAATAATAATTATCTAACTTTTCAAGATTCGGCTTGTAATTTTGCAAACTAATATCGCGAGTTGATCCATTAACTACCCCAATATTTATTTTGTTATTGTTAGTTGAAACTAAAAAATTGCCTACGAAAACACCAGGTTCAATTTCTTCTCGCGTGCATAACATAAATTTCTCCTTTGTTGGTTTTATTGGTAATGACATATTTTTCATTGTTCGCGCTGGAACATTGTATGCCGTAGATGCAAAACTATGGGTATCCCTTACAGTTTGACGAAAAAGAATTTCCATAATCTTATCTTTTACCACAAAAATGAGTTTATTTTGAATGCAATCAATTATATTGTACTGGCATAAGAATCTCGGCCTAGTATTCCATCAGCTGAAAGAAAGATGATGTCACTTACTACGTGGAAGTTACAGGATAAGTTATTCTCAAGCAATAAGTTTCCTACACAAGTACCTAAAGTAGTCCCTTTTCCACCATAAATTCCCTTCATTGTTCGCTTTTCAAAGTTGTTTACGAATGTAATGTCCTTAATGCTATTAGCTTTTATTACACTTATGTCTGCCCCAGTATCTACTAAAAGTTGTACGTACTGCTTCTTCGATATATCGAGAGGGATCTCTATAATTGCGTTCCTACAGCTCATTCCCGCTAGTATTATTGGTAACCGAGATATTTCCTTGAATTGGTTCTACTAGCTGGGTCAATGCTGAGGTATCGATATTTCCGCCTTCCAGATTTTCTGTTCCCAGAGATGGCATACTAGTGTTTAAAACCTGGTCGGAGGTCCTAGTTTGTTTCCATTCTGTACCTAGCAGTGGTAGACTGGCGTTTAATACCTGCGCGGAGGTCCCAGATTCTAGCCATTCGCTAAGCTTTATTGGTTTACTGGAATCGAAAAATTGTTCAACATTTTCGGAAGCTATACTATCCTGACTATTAAACATGTCTAACGTTTGTCTCTTGGAGCCACTACTATCCTGTATACTATTTGGGCAATGACTTTGTTTTTTAATATCCTCTGCTAGATTAACAAATATACTTAAATCTACATCCTCTTGGGTATCTATATTATTAATTATTCTTTTCTGTTTCTTCACTTTGGTATGTCTACATTTTGTTTGTTTGATCTAATCGATTTTGAGGGGACTGCAAAACTGGAGAGTATATTAGGGTAGTAGTGTTCTTTTGAATTAATTATTTCATTTTAATCATTATTTGTGGACATTGGTTCAGATATATACTCGAGATATATAAACCTACAGGTGGCCCTGAGACTTCCGGACACATGTAGTGTGTTCCAAGCAGCGGTTCTGTACTTAACGCTGCAGAATTACTTGAGATGCCATCAATATCCAACAAGAATATCGCCATCTTGATTGACACTCAGGCTGCGCTAAAGGTGCTAGAGTCTTGTGTGTCACTGAATCTGAGATCGTCAGGAATTGCCGCACAATGCTTAAGGCATTATGTACGCAGAACCGTGTCAGATTATGTTGGGTACCTATTAAGAAGGCAATAAAAAGGCTGACGAGGTGGCCAAAAGAGGAGCAGAGCTCCCGCATAAGGACATAATCGGTAACATTAAACCACCAAGCTGCGTGGCTAGGGGAATTATTCGGGATAGAATCATCTACATAGCCAATTTAAGATGGCCCAACTTAGATGGTCATAAGGTGTCTAAGGCATTGTGGCCTGTGTTAGACCGCAGAAAATCTAGGATAGAGCTAAGTACAGCGATAGGAATACTCTCTGGCCATTGTCTTCTAAGGAAGCATGCTATGAGATTGGGTTTATCAAATACGGATGTTTGTAGGTACTGCAATGACCTACATGTCCCGGAGGATATAACATATATACTCAGTGAATGCCATGGCATTACCAGAACAAACCTAAAGCACTTTGTAAGATACTTCTTCGATAACCTAGAATAGGTAAGGTCCCGGAACCATAATAAGGACATCTTCAAATTCTGAAATAAAGTGTATGAGAGAATTGGCTTAGGTCTTTGTGCCGTGAAGGTTCCCTAAGGATCGCGATGGCCCCACCTTGGTGTCTAGTGTCTTATGATAACCTCATAACCCTACTCAACCTAAACTACTAAATTGCCTTCTTAGTCCATAGAAACAGCGATTGGCAAGAGTAATTCTTGGTTTGATCTCCCCACTTGTGTCATTTGCGGAGCTTACCATGGAGTCTAGATCTGTCTATTGTGACGTTTTGTTCAAGACGCCGATGTTGGGTGTTCCTTTTTGTAGACAACATATATTTTGTTTTGCTTTTATTGACCACTAAACCCACATTTGCTGCCTCCGTCTCAATGCTAGCAGACGCCCCACTGACAGCTCGCTGATTTTTTTCAACTGTGTCAATGTCATCGGCGTTAACGAGTAGTTGTACATACTTGTAAAAGATTGTACCTCCGGTGTTTGCTTGTGAGCTCGCGCGTCGCCTTGTCTAAGACCTTTCCTGACATCGAAGAGTTCAGTGGTGTTCTTTCCGACTTTGATGGAGCAGCGAGAGTTCTCCATCGTCATTCTGCACAGACGGACGAGCTTGGCAGGAATGCCGAGACTAAACACGGCTCTGAATAACTTGTATCTATTTATACACGCTATCATCATCATGTCAAGCTAGTCGCTTGCGAAGATCAAAGGTCATACGACCTCTACAAGCTAGCCATAAGCAAATTAGGGGAGGTATGGCCAGGTGCTAAGCTTGAGGTTGTACAGAAGAAGGTTGTCTGAGGAATTTGAGATCCAAAGTGGGGTAAGACAAGGCTGTATCCTTTCACCAATACTATTCCTATTGGTGATTAGCGATATGTTTCATGCAGCTTTGTCGACGGGAAGCGGAGGAATTCGATGGACTCTTACATCTCAACTGAGACATATTGACTACGCTGACGATGTATGCTTACTCTCCCACAGAATAATGGACCTCCACCAAATGACAGCAGATATGGAGAGGGAGGCAGGCGTTGTCGGGCTGGAAATTAATACGGCAAAAGCTATTCCTGTGCCAAGCGCATCGGCTCAAATATGTATTGCTGGACAACCGGTGGAGAGAGTAGAGGATTTCCAGTATCTTGGGAGTATTGTCTCGACCGATGGTGGAACCGAACTGGATATAGCCAACAGGATCGCCAAAGCAAAGTCCGCGTTCGGGATGTTGTCCAAAATATGGCGAAGCAATGCAATCAGTTTGAGCACCAAAATAAGACTGTTCCGCTCTAACGTTGAATCCGTGCTGCTATATGGTTGCAGCACGTGGAGAGTGACCACTACTATCACCAGAGAGCTGCAAACGTTTGTTAATAGGTGCCTGCGCAATATCTTATGGATTTTCTGGCCCAATCGTATCTCTATCGAACACCTTTACGAGAGAACGGGTCAGGAACCAATAGGCACAAACATCCAACGACGGAAGTGGCAGTGGATTGGTCACACGTTCCGAAAGCGAACCATGCTATGCAATGGAACCCTCTAACTCAGGATGGCAGATGACCTGGCGGTCCGAGGAGAACATGGCGCAGAACAGTCGAGAAGGAGGCACCGCAGTTAGGGAAAAGTTGGGGAGAACTCAGACACATTGCCAGAAACCGTACACGATGGCGCGTAGGCGTAGTAAAGGCCCTAGGACCCACAAGGGGATACAGGACATAAGTAAGTAAGTAAGCTCGAGGTTGTTGCGAGGGAAGATATCCCAAGTAGACCAAGGACTCGTACCTGGATCCCAGCCGAACCCTCCAATCCAGATACGATCCTTCGTATCCTTTAAGTCAGCAATCCCGAACTTCCGGCGCACAATTGGAAAGTCGCTAAGCTGGACGAGCCAAGAGGTCTATACAGATGTGCACTTATTGTCATCATTCATCAATAATCTCTTGCTCCTTTGGCGATGAGTGGAGGTGTTATCTACTACGGCTTTGACCCTATTACCATCAAGGTCTATAAAAAAGATAAAGAGTCTGATTTTGGGTAATTTGTATGAATGTTGTTGCTAGATCTACCAACAACACAGTACAAATTACGTTACCAGTCATCCGTTGACGGAGGACACGATTCGTCCCCAGATTAACCTCCACCACTCCATTACGGCTTCTGCCGGCCTTCTTCTCCGTCTCTCAAAGGACAGGGAAGATATAGTCTTGGACCAGGAACCTTGGGTTGTGGACAACTTAATACATGGACTCAAGACTCCTAACTACTACACCCTGTATGTGCGTGACGAAGGTAAACCCAGAGCGTGTATACTGGTGAAAAGTAACCTAAATGTAACTTTACTCCCTAATTACAGCGATCGAGATACAACAGCAGCGAGAATAGAAACACCCAGTGGCTCTTACTTCTTGGTATCGGCGTATCTCGCCCATGACAATGTGGACTCTCTTTTTGGGGATAACCTGGAAAGACTGATCGCAGATGCGGGGAGGCAAAAGACTGGTCTCATTATAGGATGTGATGCTAACGCTCAGCATACTGTATGGGCAGTTCCGATATCAACAAAAGAGGTGAGCTACTTTTTGCTTTCATTTTAAGTACAAACCTTATTTTGTGCAACATAGGTAACGAGCCCACTTTCGTCACCAGAAACAGGCAAGAAGTATTGGACATCACCCTTGCCTCCGACAGTATCGTCCAACGCATCAAGAATTGGAAGGTGTCAAGCGAGCCATCTTTCTCGGATCACAGGTATCTCCAATTCTCTCTACACGTAGATTCTATTAGCCCGGCAGTTTTTAGGAACTACCGCTAAACTGATTGGCTCAAGTACAGGTCAACTTTAAGCAATTTAGTTATCTCGGATCACCTTAATCTCCCCTGCAACCCCCAAGAACTTAATCGCGTGGTTGAGGACTTAACCTCAGACTTAAATATAGCAATGACTTCTTCCTGCCCCTTGATTCAACCCAGGGGCAAGAAGAAGCCGCATTGGTGGATTGCAGGGTTAGGTCCTTTAAGAAATAATTGTAGAAAACTTTTCAATAATGCCAAAAGTACTAGAGACACGTTAGATTGGGACTTGTACAAGGCATTCCTAAACATATACAAACAAATTATTAAGGAAAGTCAAACGTAATTCTTGGAGACTCTTCTGTGGTAAAATAGAAGAAGCCTCTGAGGCATCTAGGCTGAGGAATAACACCCAATAACACCCAGTTACCTTAAGAAAACTGATGGGTCTTGGACGACTTCAAGCGAAGATTCGCTAAATTTACTGCTTGACACTCATTTCCCAGGCAGTTCCCAAGTTGTTAGCAATATGGTTGTCAGCAAACCATCTGCACAAAAAACAAAGTCCTCTCAACTGATTACACAGAGCAAGCTTCAGTGGGCACTGCATAGCTTCAAACCATATAAATCCGCGCGATCAGACGGCATAATACCTGCCGAGTTGCAGAAGTCATCCTGCCGATGCTTGAGACAATTTTTAAAAGCTGTCTAGACTTGGTATACCATATATCCCAAAGATATGGAGAGAAGTTAAAGTTGTCTTCATACCCAAAGCGGGTAAATGCTCTCATATAAATCCAAAAGATTTCAGACCTATGAGTCTATCATCATTCCTCTTAAAAACATTAGAACGACTGATTGATATCCATTTTCGCGACAGTATTGATAAGAAACTACTGTCGGCAGCCCAACATGCATATTGCAAAGGCAAATCAGTGGAGACGGCATTATACTCACTGGTGCGTAAAATAGAATATTCCTTGTTTCATAAGGAGTATACAATGGTTGCTTTTCTGGATATAGAAGGCGCTTTCAACAATGTCAATGTATCAGCGATAGCAGATGCACTATCAGACCTGAAGGTCTACAGCTCACTTTGCGAACTGATTAATCTACTGCTTAATGGTCGGATTATCAACTCTAAGCTGGGTGGGACGTCTACCAGAAGGTCTGTCAGTAGAGGCACTCCGCAAGGTGGTGTTCTATCCCCCATTTTGTGGAATCTGGTGATCAATGAGCTATTGAAAATCATGGAAGGCGATCGCTTATGCAGATTTTTTTTTTTTATTTCCCAACTTTAATTTATACATCTGTCTGGTGAATAATACAGATATATACAATTAACATGTGCGATGTGCGCCTTTACCTAGCCTATTTACATGACAAGCCTGACTCCGTCTGCATCGACGGAAAAACAAAGACTAATGTCATGGTCTTGATCCAAAAAGAAGGCCTCCCAACTAACCCTATAGCCCTTAAGAATATCTACACGCGTTTTCATGAGAGTTTTAATATCTCCTCTTCCACTGTGGCTAAAGACCTATCAACCTATGGCTCTCATATTGGTTCCAAACGTCTCTCGTATCTCCAAAAAACTCGCAGCAATCATAATAAATATTTTCGTCCCTAACTCCATCACAGTCGATCCATCTCACTCCATTGAAATTGCACCAAAGCTCCTTTCCCTCTACTATCAGAATGTCAGAGGACTTCGCACCAAACCCCGATGGTGCACCTGAAATCACAATCACTTCCCTACGACATTTTTGCCCTAACTGAAACCAACCTTTGTCCCAACGTTCTTAACTGTGAATTATTCACCTCTGACTTCGTAGTCTTTCGCGCTGACGGCCAGAAACATGAAGACCTCTCCTTCGGCCGCGGTGTTCTTTTAGCTATACATAATCGTCTTGATGCAACCCTCGTCAAATTCTCAAATTCCACTTCTTTTGAATTCGTATCAGCTAAATTATCTGTATCCAAACGGAGCGTATATATTGTTTGCTGTTATATTCGCCCTTCTCAACCCGTCCAAGCATACCAGCTGGCCGTTGATACAGTTGACTCTCTGTTAGATATCGCTAATCCTGATGACGATTTTATAATTGTTGGCGACTTCAACCTTCCCCTTTTACAATGGTCTCCATCTGAGGACGAATCATCATTTGTTCCTACTAACTCCTCCTCAGAAAAGGAAACCCTCCTTACTGATCGTCTTTTTGACTCCGGCCTTTTTCAGATCAGTGGCATTACCAACAACTTAGGTAGGCAGCTAGATCTGATTTTCTCATCCGACCCCCATAACTCCTTGGTTACCGCGAGTAACCATCTTCTCTGCACCCTAGACCAATATCACCCTCCTCTAGCTCTTGCCTTTTCGTATGAAAACGTCAACATTACCGTTGATTCTGAGAACTCTCTCTCTTTCAACTTCCGCAAAGCTGACTTCGTTAAACTTAACAACCTACTCAATAGCATAAATTTCAGCCTCTTCCTAAACATTAACACACCCATTGATATCGCTCTCGTATTCTTCTACACAGCAATCTTTGACTGTCTTCTCCAATCTGTCCCTTATCTGCCTCGAAAAAACTGCTCATCATCACCTCCTTGGTATAATAAGGAATTGCGTACTCTTCGCAACGTCAGAAACAAATTATGGAAAACTTACCTGGTATCCAAATCTGCTTCAGATTACGCATATTACCAGCAAGCTTACTCCCGCTTTTCCATCCTCTGCGAATCCCTCTATCTCGAATACCTCGATAGAATGCAATTTAGTATAATCACTGACCCTAGGCGCTTTTACCAATTTATCAACGTCAAAAGAAAGTCCGACGGCTTTCCTTCCACTCTAAAATTACTTAATATTTCATCTGCTGACCCTAAAGTAATCTCCAACCTCTTTGCAACCTTTTTCAGCCAATCGTATAGTGACCATGTACAAGAACCGGACCTAGATTTTTTCTCCTACCTGAATAACTGTCCTCAAACCTCTCTAGCTTCAGTCGACATTAGGTCTGATATTGTGCGAGAAAAAATTAATAGGCTCAAAGATGACTTCTCCCCTGGTCCCGATGGTCTGCCCGCCATCTTACTAAAGCAATGTGTAGATGTCCTGTGTCAGCCCCTTACAACTCTATTTCGTCTCTCACTCTCTCAAGCCGTTTTCCCTAAATTATGGAAGGACTCTTTTATTTTCCCTATCCATAAAAAAGGCAGTAAAAACGACATTTCTAACTATAGACCCATAGCCAAACTTTCCTCTATCCCTAAGCTCTTCGAAAGCATTGTCTACGACTCACTGTATTTCCACTGCAAATCCATTTTTTCCCCACAACAGCATGGTTTCTTAAAAAGTAGGTCCACTACGACTAACCTGACCGAATTCGTTTCCAAAACACTACAAGCATTAGAGAAAGGTAATGAAGTGGATGTCATTACCACCGACTTCAGCAAGGCCTTTGACAAAATCTGTCACCGAACTATTTACCTTAAACTTAAAGCCCTCGGTTTCCCACCCTCTTTCATTTCATGACTGAGATCGTACCTAGAAAAACGCCAGTACAGGGTTCTCTTCAGATTTTCAGTCTCTCACCCCATTAACGCCACTTCAGGGGTTCCTCAAGGCAGTCATCTTGGTCCGCTGATCTTTGTCTTAACTATAAACGATGTTGGTCACGTCATAAAAGACTCTGATCTGTCTATTTACGCGGATGATATGAAAATCACTAAGGTAATATCTACCCCCACCGATTCTCTCTTACTTCAAATCGATCTAAATTCATTCCACACATGGTGCGACAAAAACTTTCTAGAACTTAACGTCGCCAAATGTCAATCCATAACATTCTCCCGTAAACGCCTTCCCCCATCCCTCAGAACCTATTACTTTCTTAGCGAGCCCGTTCCCTCAGTCTCCTCTATATGCGATTTGGGTATTATTTGTGACAGGGAGCTAAACTTCCGTTCCCACATTGATCATATTGTACACAAGGCCAATTCTTCTCTCGGTTTCATAAAACGCTGGTCTAAAGAATTTTCAAACCCTTACGTTTCTAAATCCCTTTATATCACCTTTGTCCGACCACTCCTGGAATACGCCAGCCAAGTTTGGTCACCTTATCACAACATACACTCCCTTAGAATCGAAGCTGTGCAGCGTAGGTTTATCCGGTTTGCCTTACGCGGTCTCCCATGGGCCGACAACTATATCTTACCTCCCTATGAAGACCGGCTAAAATTGATTAACCTGCAAACCCTTACAAAACGTCGCGAAGTCGCTGACATACTTTTCGTGCACCAATTATTAACCGGTATGATCGATTCCACCGCACTACTGGAAATGATTTCCCTTCGCACTAACCCTCGAAACCTCAGGTCCGTACCGCTCTTTCTTCTCCCTCACCGCCGCACCAACTACGGAAATTTCGAACCAATTTCCAGAATGTTACGCCTGGCAAATAACTCACAGAACACCCTAGACTTTCATTCGAGTCTATCCGCCCTTAGAAAGTCCCTGTACACCTCTTCATGAACTAACCAGTCCCAGTTCCCTCTCTAGTTTTTAAGATAGATTTTAAGACCTAGTTTAATAAAAAATGTGTGGGCCCCCTGGGGCCCAACAAAAAAAAAAAAATTATAAAAAAAAAAAAAAAAATTGTTAAGCTTAGAGTTAAGGTCCCTCGTTGTTAGTTCATAAGATTTAAGCTTGCTTGTATTAAGCTAAATAAATAAATAAACACTTAAGATTTTTTTTTACTGGTTACTGAGATCAATGGGTCTTCTTCGTTTTAGCCGCCGTCTATTTAGAATTTCTTAGTCTGGAAGGGTCGAGATATCATAGTTGGTATGAGAAATAAGCCTCGTCAGGTGCCGTTTGCTTACATTGGTTATTTCTTCCTCAACCATAGGAGTTTTGAGGTCATTGTGTATGTCGAAGTTTGTGACGTACCAGTCAGCATTTACTATTGTTCGCAGAATTTTTGATTGTTGTCTCTGAATAGTGTTTATGTTTGACTTTTTAGCTGTGCCCCAGATTTGAGATCCGTTTTTTATAGTTTTATAAGGGAAAATTTTGTTGTAGGTTGATAATGGAGAGTCCTTACTTATTAGCCAGTAAAGGTGTCTGGTTTTGTTCTTCATTTGATTCCTCTTTTGCTGTATATGGTGCTTCCATATAAGCTTGCTGTCTAAATACATTCCTAAGTACTTCGCTACTTTGTCAAAAGAGATACTTTTGTCATTTATTTTTAGTGGTTCGGGTGTGTAATTTATCTTTGTTGTGAATATAACCAGCACCGTTTTGTCATCGTTTACTTTTATGCGCCACTCCTTAAACCATTTCATTGTATCGTCTAATATTTTTTGGAGTTGGACGGTCGCTGTGTGTAGGCATTTGTTTGAGTAGAGCAGTATGGTGTCGTCAGCGAATGTAGCGAT
Organism: Brachypalpus laphriformis; assembly: GCA_945910035.1. Taxonomy (NCBI): domain Eukaryota; kingdom Metazoa; phylum Arthropoda; class Insecta; order Diptera; family Syrphidae; genus Brachypalpus; species Brachypalpus laphriformis. The sequence continues at coordinate 12,678,065 of OX246757.1, read as the reverse complement.
CATAGATGTTGTCTGAGTAGGTAGAGGAATATCTCTGGTGTAAATATTATAGTTGGGGATATATGAGTACAACGAGGAAAACGATTTGATAAATAAATACGCGTCTTAAAAGCTTCGCAGTCGAGAACCAACTCAGCTCTTTATTTGATACTTTTCCTTACTATGCTTAACAATTACTTATAATTATTCTTATTCTATTGACCCACTTACTCATATTACGCATGTTATTCGCAACATGCAGAACTGCTGCGCCAGTGTATTGCACAACCTGCACAACCTGAACCCAATTAAAGTCCAAGCAATTAAGCAAAATGCTTACATTGCAATTTAAACTCCAATTTGGGTTCAGCGCGAGCAATCACCTGAAGTGCAATACACTTACAATGCTAATTCCGCATTTCGCAAATACCGCGCAATACAAGAGTGGGTGAGCGGGAGGCACAACATTCCTCCCTCCCCATAAGAAAAAAAAAATGAAATAAAACATTTGCATATGTATTGTAGTATTCTTTCTGGGGTTCGTTTTAAATAAAACCGTCTTTTGTGTATTTTAATCGTTTATTCATTATTAAATACCAACTTCACTTTAACACAATGTTCAATCACTTTATTATTTCAAATCAAACGGTCGCTACAGACTTATTTTCACAATGTCGCTTGCTTTCACCACTGGTCGAATATCTCTTGTCATCGCTGTATTCACTTATGAACAACTGTATCGACGATGGTTGTGGTATGGGTATTTATAGGAAATCGCTAGGGGTTCTAGAACATACTTGATGTTTCTCAGGGTGAATTGAGGATCATGGAATATTGGGATATTGTGTGGAACAATTGTGGAACGTAAGCACATCAGGTTGGGATATTTACTGCTAGAATGTTTTGCAATAGTTGCTACAGTTTGAGATACAGTGTTTCAGTTTTTGGTACACAAACCATCCTGCAGTCAATGCTACACTGCCCCCCTCTTAAACTTGTTCGTCCCGAACAAGATCATCTGGATTACTGCCATGGTAACGATGAAGACGATCCAGGTGGACAATTTTCATCTTGCCTCTTACTCCACGCTGGATCCGGAAGACGACGTCATTGATGCGTGTGACCACTTTATAAGGGCCCTCCCAGTCTTGCTGCAGCTTGGGTGACCTCCCCTTTTGCCGGTGTGGGTTGTACAGCCATACTAGGTCTCCCTCGTGGAAGCTGGACGTTGTTGCCTTTGTGTCGTACCTGGTTTTCATGCGGTCACTCGCTACCCTTATCCTCGTCCTGGTCCTCTGATGTATGTCTCGGATCCTTTCCCTGAGGTCTGCCACGTAATCCTCTTCACTCTTGGGCTCATCGTTAGGGGATCCAAACTTCACCTCACTAGGTAGCCGAACTGCTCGACCAAATAAGACTTCGGATGGAGTATGTCCAGTAGTACTGTGCACTGCATTTCGGTAGGCCATCAAGAAAAGAGGAATTTGTCGATCCCAATCGCGCTGGTGGTCTTCTACGACCTTGGAGAGATGTTCGTTTAAGGTTCTGTTGAAGCGCTCTACCATCCCGTCGGATTGCGGATGAAGCGGAGTCGTCCTCGTCTTTTTAATTCCTAGTTGTTGGCATACCTCTTGGAATATCTTTGATTCGAAGTTTCGTCCCTGGTCAGACTGCAGTTCCATAGGCACGCCGAATCTGCTCACCCAGTTGTTGACGATCTGTTCCACGATGGTCTTCGCTTCCTGGTTAGGGATGGCGAACGCTTCCGGCCATTTGCTGAAGTAGTCCATGACGACTAGGATGTAACGGTTACCATTGTCGGTTTCGGGAAATGGACCAGCGATGTCAGCGGCAATCCGTTCAAAGGGTGCGCCCACGTTGTACTGTTGCATCTTGCCTCGCGTTTTCGTTCTGGGTCCCTTGCTGGCGGCACACACGACGTATTTTCGGCACCAACTCTCTACGTCTACCCTTGCGCTGAGCCAATAGAAACGTTCTCGCACCTTCTCCAGGGTCTTGTTTGCACCCAAATGACCTCCGGATGCTCCATCATGCAGCTCCTGTAGCACCTCGTGTACTTTTGATCGCGGCAAGACAAGCTGCATTATGAAATCTTTCCCGTCCGGCCTTTCCCATTTCCTTTTCAGTACACCATCTTGCACATGAAGGGAGTCCCACTGAGCCCAGTATGCCTTGAGAGTGGGGCTCCTGTCCGAGATATCTTGTCCGGTTGGCTTCTCCATAAACTCCTTCCACGCTAATATTGGCTCGATGTCTGGGTCTTCTTTTTGAGCGTTGCGGATTTCTTCTGTACTCCAACCGCCGATAGGCTCAGCTCTTACCCTTTGGATGGAAGGAAGGTTCTTCTCTTCCTGTCGCACACAATGCTTGCCGTCGATCTCGCATGGTTGCCGGGATAAGGCATCTGCATAAGAATGGAGTTTGGTTTGAGGATCCTGGATGGTGGTATTGGGGGCGTCGACTCCGACATCCGACTTCCGCCCCGCGAAACTGGTTCTTGAGCGGTCTCCCCACTCCTGGTTTCGGGAAGCCTGACCAACAGGATGGATGTTATACATGTTGGATGGTATTTCATTACGTCGCCAATTACCATAGTGTGGATAGTTTCCGTGGCTGGGTAGAATTCTGCATTGCCGTTGTAGGTGCCCTCTTTTGTTGCAGTTCCAGCAACGAATTTGTCCCCGGCGAGCGCTGTTTCGGACTTCGACGTCCATCCTCTGGCAAGAGCATTCGACGGCGGCTACTTCCCTTTCACGGTGGATTCCCTGACACGCCTGGTCTGCCGCCTCCATCATCAGAGCAAACGCCAAAGCTTCGGCGACCGTTTTCCTTCCAGCCATTCTTACCGCCATTTGTAGTTTCGAATCAGCTATGGCATGGGTGAACGCTTCGGTTGCCATCTCGTTAATGATCTCCTCGCCGGCGTTTGGATAGGACAAATGTGCCAGTCGCTCGATGTCTGCTTGCAACTGCTGGAGCGTCTCACCCCTCATCTGGGACCTTCTGCGCAACTGGACCCTATATACTTGCTGCATGTGGTCGTCCCCAAATCGCATCTCAATGGCTTTCACCAGACTGTCGTAGTTGCGTTGTTTGTCCTCGGGAATAGTTTGTAGTAGCTCTGCAGCTGATCCTCTAAGCGCAAGCGTGAGGGCAATGGACCTCTCTTCATCGTCCCAGTTGTTCGTCATTGCCGCAGCTTCGAACTGCCTCTTATATATTGGCCATGATGTCTGTCCATCGAAGACGGGAGGCTGCATCTCTTTCCTTCTCGGGCAGTCGGTTGAATACTCCCGAACTTTCTGTTTCTTCACGCATTCGAGTTCCTTTGCCAAATTCTCGAATCTTCCTTCAACAGCCTCGAATTTTGTTTGAACGTTCTCGAATTTTGTTTCAAATGTCTCAATTTTGGTCTCTACATTTCCAATTTTCTCGTCGATTGTCCCGAATCTGGTTTCCAAACTTTTATTTTGTTCAACGAATTTGCTTTCGAGAACACTCCTTTGATCGAATAGCTGATGTTCCAGAGAGTTCTTTTGTTCGTCAAGCTTAGCATCTAGAGAATTCTTCTGCTCATCGAACTTGGCGTCTAGACAATTCTTTTGTTCATTGAGCTTGGCGTCTAGAGAATTGTCTAGCTTCTCGAATTTTCTATTCTGATCGTCGAATTTCTCAGATAGCAATTTCATTAAAGCCGACATGTCACTCGTCGTACTTACTTGTTCTTCTTCGACGTCAAACAAAGCTGTTTCAGGATCTGCACCCTCGTCCGTCACTATTTTCCGCAACTTAATAATCAATTCTTTTTGTACCAGTCGTAGGTTGCTCCCGCTGGCTCAGTACTTCCTTTAGTTGCGGCAATGACAAATCTTCTAGCAATTTCCGAACCATTTCTATTTTTCACTTACACAAAACGCAATACACAAAATTTGTTTTATTCCACTTTTCTGACACCAATGTAGTATTCTTTCTGGGGTTCGTTTTAAATAAAACCGTCTTTTGTGTATTTTAATCGTTTATTCATTATTAAATACCAACTTCACTTTAACACAATGTTCAATCACTTTATTATTTCAAATCAAACGGTCGCTACAGACTTATTTTCACAATGTCGCTTGCTTTCACCACTGGTCGAATATCTCTTGTCATCGCTGTATTCACTTATGAACAACTGTATCGACGATGGTTGTGGTATGGGTATTTATAGGAAATCGCTAGGGGTTCTAGAACATACTTGATGTTTCTCAGGGTGAATTGAGGATCATGGAATATTGGGATATTGTGTGGAACAATTGTGGAACGTAAGCACATCAGGTTGGGATATTTACTGCTAGAATGTTTTGCAATAGTTGCTACAGTTTGAGATACAGTGTTTCAGTTTTTGGTACACAAACCATCCTGTAGTCAATGCTACAGTATGTACGTATTATGATATCTCTTTTTTTATATTTTATTTAATTTTTATTTTTTTTTTCTTTTAATTTTATAAATTCCAAATTAATTTATTTCTACATTTTTTGTTTTTGTTGTATTTTTTTTTTTTGCTTTTCTTGAATAATGCATATAGCTTGTATTATTACAATATTTTAATTTATTGTATAATATTAACACAAATCAATATAAGTAATCTTCTCGTACAGAGTTGGTATTAGTTGTCATACAACTTAGAAAAAATAAAACAGTGAGCAAATTATTACATATGTACTTATTTTGTTTATTTTAAATGTTAAAAATATCAGAAATAGAGGTTTTCTCTTTGCGAAATGACTTTAAAATACTGTTAATTAATTCTTTTCATTAATTCTGGACTCTCGATCTCGACCTTTAAATCTTTTTCTCGACTGCCTGAATTTGAGAGTGCGACGACGACATGCCTCAAATAGGCTTTCTTAATCATAATCGTTTCTGTAATAAAACAAAACTACCACCAGAAAAATTGTTGTGCCGATATGTATGTGTTGTGTGAGTTTAATTTGTTTGTGTGGGTTATGATTTAGATTCTTAAATTATGACTGATTTTCATTAATTACACTGATATATCGTTATAATATAACGTTTCATTATTCGTTAAAAATGTTGAGTCTGTTATTGTGTATCCGCTTTTCTTTATTATTAATTTTGATTGTAGTGTTTACGTCACTATTAATTTTTACAACTTCATAAGGACCAATCCACAGAGGAGATAATTTATTATGTCTAGCCTGGTCCAATAATAGTACTTTATCACCAATATCTACTTTTAAGGGAAATGTTTTTCTATCGTAATATATCTTCGACTTTTCGTTGCTACCAACTAAATTCCTTTTCGCGATATCGTGGGCAGTTTGAATTTTATATCTAAGTTGCAGACAGTAATCATCATGATTGTAAATTGGTTCTGGTTCTCTTTTTAAATTTGTTGGAATTTCAGCTGTAAATCCAAACAGACAGTCAGATGGAGTCATTTTAGTTGCTGAGTGTATGGTGTTATTGTGTACATGAGTTGCCTGTCTTAGCCATTTATCCCAGTCATTTTTATTTTTCTCCACAAAACATCTTAAGTATTCTGCTAATGGTCGATGAGCAAAATCGCATCATCACCTCCACGCGGTGCCCGCTGGATAGCTATCTGATAGTGAACTAACGATGAGCGTATGCTGAGTCTGACGATATATGTGCAGCTGAACACTCAGACCTGCATAAGCACATCTGGGTGAACTTCAGCGCGCATATGTCTAACCGGACGAGGCATCTCTTGTTGACCTGATCGGCTGAAATATGCATCTCAGAAGTCTAGCAAGAGGTCCTCAGAAAGAGGACGTGCGGCGGACGAATTCTCTCGATGGAATCAACGGTGACGTCTACAGACCAGCGGATACCTTACTGGAGCTACTTCAACATATTTGGAGGTGAGGTCTGTAAGGATTTTCAATACTACGTCAGGGTATTGAAAAAGAGATGGTGGCGGATGAACCCTTAATGGGCCAACGGCAGCGCTCATATCCCCGAAGTGGGTTACTGACATCGGTGTATCCGGCCTCTTGTCCTAGGGGTACAAAAAAAAAGGATCTGGCCCTCCAGGTTGGGGGTTGTGCCGTCGGGTTAACTTTCCTACCACGTAAAAAACCTTTGGTTACGAAGCAACCAACAGCCTCGGATACGGATGATCTTACTGTTGACGACCCATGCAAACGTAAAAAGGACAACGATCTTCGTGTCTGCACATGGAATGTTAGGTCCCTCTACAAACCACGTGCAGCCGAACAACTTGCGGAGGCCCTAGAGTGTCTACTACGGCGATTGCTACAGACAAAAAGGACAGCGTCTATTCGGGTGCGGATTTGTCATTGGAGACAGACTTAGGCAAGAAGTCTTGAGTTTCCGGCATGTGAACGAGCGCCTCATGACTATCCGTATCAAGGCTAAATTTGCCAACATTAGCCTAATATGCGTTCACGCCCCTCACGAGGAGAAGGACGACGCGACAAAGGATGACTTCTACCAGCTCTTGGACAAGACGTATGAGCAATGCCCTAGCCACGACGTTAAAATTATCCTAGGCGACTTTAACGCAAAGCTAGGAAGAGAGGAAGTCTTTAGTAGTAGCGTGGTCGGAAAGCACAGCCTGCACGACAACACTTCCGGCAACGGACTCAGGCTAATCGACTTTGCGGCGGGGCGAAACTTTGTTGTAGCTAGTACGCGGTTCCCACGTCTCGATATTCACAAAGGAACATGGCTCTTCTTTGATCGAAAAATCGTCAACCAAATCGATCACATTGCGATCGACGCAAGGCACTCTTCCAGTATTCTGGGTGTCCGGACTTTCCGAGGAGCCAACGTGGACTCGGATCACTACCTAGTTGTAGCCAAGGTACGGATGCGGATATCCACAACGGAGCGAAATCAACGAAATGCTGTGAAGAAATTTGACGTCGAAAAGCTACAATCGCAAGAGACCGCCAGAACCTTTGCCGATCGTGTTTCTTCTAATCTCAATCTTAGTCCTATGCCGCCAGCAGCAAATGCGGAAGACCAGTGGCAGCGTTGCCAAAAAGCCATCAGAGATGCCGCCTCTGATGCACTGGGTTTCTCTCGCCCACCACAACGAAACCACTGGTTTGATGAGGAATGCCGGCAAGCACATGCAGCAAAACAAGAGGCGTACAAAGCGGCGCTGCATAGAAGGACTAGAGCTGCTTACGAGCTCTACGTGCGCAGGAGAAAAGAGGAACATCGACTTCTCAGAAAGAAGAAAAAGGAGCATGAGAAGCGCTCGATCGAGGAGATTGAGAGACTTTATTGCAGGAATAATGTTCGAAAATTTTACCAAAGGGTAAAAAGAACATACCAGGGTTTCAAAGCCAGAACAGAAGCCTGCAGGGACGAAAATGGCAACATAGTAGTAGTATCGCAGTCGGTGCTGAGGATATGGAAGGAACACTTCTGCAGACTGTTAAACGGCGATGATGACCAATATTCCGCTGTCAGGCAGAATGAGCCATTCAACAGTGACGATGGCAGTCAAAATTCCCGTCAACCCGATCATAATGAAGTGAGGATAGCGATATCTAAACTCGAATCCAACAAAGCTGCTGGAGCCGACGGCCTTGCCGCTGAACTCTTCCAGGCAGGAGGAGATGAGTTGGTAAGGAGCTTGCACCAGCTCATCTGTAAAATCTGGTCGGACGAAAGTATGCCCGATGAATGGAACCTCAGCATCGTTTGCCCGATCCTGAAGAAAGGAGACCCTCTGAACTGCGCCAACTACAGAGGTATAAGTCTCTTAAATATCGCATATAAGATCCTGTCTGCCGTACTATGTGAACGCCTAAAACCGATCGTCAACAACCTGATAGGTCCTTATCAGTGCGGTTTCAGGCCTGGAAAGTCCACCATTGACCAAATATTCACACTACGGCAGATCTTGGAAAAAACCCATGAATATAAAATCGATACGCACCACATTTTCATCGATTTCAAAGTTGCCTATGATAGCGTGTATAGAGACGAGTTATACAGAGCCATGTCTAGTCTTGGCATCCCTGCCAAGCTCGTCCGTTTGTGCAGAATGACGATGGAGAACTCTCGCTGCTCCATCAAAGTCGGTAAGAACATCACCGAACCGTTCGATGTCAGGAAAGGTCTTACACAAGGTGACGCGCTATCATGCGATCTCTTTAACATAGTACTTGAGAGAATTGTACGAAACTCACAAGCCAACACCGGAGGTACAATCTTTTACAAGTCTGTACAACTACTCGCTTATGCCGATGACATTGACATAATCGGAAGAACTCAGCGGGCCGTCAATGGGGCATTTACGAGTATTGAGATCGAGGCAGCAAAGATGGGTCTAGTGGTCAATGAAAGCAAAACAAAATATATGCTGTCTACAAAAAAGGACACCCAACATCGGCGTCTTGGGCAGAACGCCACAATAGACAGATATAATTTTGAGGTAGTAAAGGATTTTGTCTACCTAGGCTCTATGGTCAGCTCCGCAAATGACATGAGTGGAGAGATCACACGGAGAATTACTCTTGCCAATCGTTGTTTCTATGGGCTAAAACGGCAATTGAGTAGCAAAGCCCTATCTCGAACTACTAAGGTAACTCTTTATAAGACATTAATCATCCCAGTCCTGCTGTATGGCGCAGAGGCATGGGCTTTGAAAAAACCGGATGAGGATGCCGTTGGTTATTTCGAGAGAAAATTTCTTCGAGCGATCTTTGGTCCCGTCTGCATAGACGGTGAGTGGAGGAGAAGGTACAATGCCGAGCTATACGGCCTGTACAAGGACATCGACTCAGCCAGAAGAGTTCACATACAGCGACTAAGATGGCTGGGTCATTTAGAGCGGATGGAGCCCAACGTTCCGGCTAAGAAAGTTTTCGAATCCACCCCGGATGGACGACTTCGCGGTAGGTGGCGCAAACAAGTGGAGAGGGACCTCAACCAACTTGGCGTGCGCAACTGGAGGCAGCTGGCTCGTAACCGTGCTGGCTGGAGAGGTTTGTTGGTTGAGGCCCAGGTCCACCCCGGACTGTAGCGCCATCTAAGTAAGTAAGTAAGTAATGGTCGATGAGACCTTTCTAGCGCACCGTTAGACTGTGGGTGATATGCTGTGGTTTTTATATGTTTAACTTTTAACAGTTTACAGAGCTTATGAAATAGTTTGCTAGTGAAATTAGAACCCTGATCAGTTACTAATATCCTTGGTATTCTGTACCTACTTATTATTTCTTCGTAAAAAACTTTCGCTACCGTTTTTGCCTCTGCATCCGGCATAGCGTAGCAATCCATAAATCTAGACAGGTCATCTTCGAAAGTTAAAATCCACTTATTTCCATTCGCTGTTACTGGTAAAGGTACAGCTATGTCCAAATAAATCTTGTCAAACGTTTCCCGAGCTAAATCGGTGATAACCATTGGCTCTTTAGTTTTTCTACTGTATTTATTTTTCTGACACTTTTTCTGCATTTCTTGATATAATTTTCTATTTCTTTGCTCATATTCTTCCATCTATATTTGGTCTGTATTCGATGTAAGGTCTTTTTGAATCCTTGATGTCCACCTAATGGAGAGTCATGATAATCCCTTAAAACGATTCTAATTTTTTCTGGATCGGTTAAAATCGTATAATCCAGTGCGTTTTCTGAATCGGAGATTGCATCAATCTTGCATTTATCATTTTTGGTACATTCATTATCATCTGCTATTTCAGTTTCGTCAGAATATTTAACCTCATCCTCTCTTCTCCTGCGCGATTGAGCTCTTGTTATCACTAAACAATCACTTTCCTCCTTTTCATATGGGATTCGACTTAGAGCATCAGTGTTAGTGTTATACTTACCGGGTTTATAAACAATTTTAAAGTTATATTCTATAAGCTTTTGATGGAATCTTGCTAAGCGCGAAGTAGTATCTTTCATACTCATAACACCTTGCAAGGGCTTATGATCAGTGTACACTGTAAATTGTCTACCGTATAAATATGGTTTGACATTTTTTACACCCCATACAACTGCTAGCAATTCCCTCTCTATTGTGGAGTATCTTTTCTCCGCTGCTCCTAACACCCTGCTGGTGCATGCAATTGGTTTATCTTCACCAATGGTACCTTGCGAGAGAATGGCTCACAATGCTTCATTACTCGCATTAGTTGTAAGGCTAAATGGCAATTCAAAATTAGGGTAGGCGAGGAGGGGTTCTGAAGAAAGCATACTCTTTAGAAGTAAAAATGATTTTTCACATTCGACTGACCATTCAAACTTTGTATTCTTTCTTAATAATCTGTTAATTAGGGCTGCATTTTTGGAAAAATCTTTTATAAATTTTCTATAATAGTTTGCAAGACCTTGAAATGATTGCACGTCTTTCAAGCGTTTTGGACGCGGGAAATTTTGAACACACTTAATTTTTTCCGGATCTGGTCGGCATCCGTCTTTATTACATATGTCCAATTATGTCCTGTATCCCCTTGTGGGTCCTAGGGCCTCTACTACGCCTACGCGCCATCGTGTACGGTTTCTGGCAATGTGTCTGAGTTCTCCCCAACTTTTCCCTAACTGCCGTGCCTCCTTCTCGACTGTTCTGCGCCATGTTTTCCGCGGACCGCCAGGTCTTCTGCCATCCTGAGTTAGAGGGTTCCATTGCATAGCATGGTTCGCTATGGAGCTGTCACCCTTTCGGAACGTGTGACCAATCCACTGCCACTTCCGCCGTTGGATAGTTGTGCCTATTGGTTCCTGACCCGTTCTCTCGTAAAGGTGTTCGTTAGAGATACAATTGGGCCAGAAAATCCTTAAGATATTGCGCAGACACCTATTAACGAACGTTTGCAGCTTTCTGGTGATAGTAGTGGTCACTCTCCACGTGCTGCAACCATATAGCAGCACGGATTCAACGTTGGAGCGGAACAGTCTTATTTTGGTGCTCAAACTGATTGCATTGCTTCGCCATATTTTGGACAACATCCCGAACGCGGACTTTGCTTTGGCGATCCTGTTGGCTATATCCAGTTCGGTTCCACCATCGGTCGAGACAATACTCCCAAGATACTGGAAATCCTCTACTCTCTCTACCGGTTGTCCAGCAATGCATATTTGAGCCGATGAGTTAGTTCCAAGGCTGATGATTTTAGTTTTTGTCGTATTAATTTTCAGCCCGACGACACCTGCCTCCCTCTCCACATCTGCTGTCATTTGGTGGAGGTCCATAATTCTGTGGGAGAGTAAGCATACATCGTCTGCGTAGTCAAGATGCTTCAGTTGAGATGTAAGAGTCCATCGAATTCCTCCGTTTCCCGTCGACAAAGCTGCATGAAGCACATCGCTAATCACAAATAGGAATAATATTGGTGAAAGGATACAGCCTTGTCTTACCCCACTTTGGATCTCAAATTCCTCAGACAACCTTCCCCTGTGCAGAACGTGACATTTGGAGCCTTCATATGTAGCTTTGATAATAGCAATTAGTTTATCGGGAATGCCTCTCCTGCGTAAGGCACGCCAAATAAACTCCCTGTTGACACTATCGAACGCCTTCTCAAAATCGATGAACAGCAGGTGCAGTGGCGATCGATATTCAACACACTGTTCGATGATAATCCGCAGGGTGTTGATGTGGTCGGCACAGGAGGATCCAGAGCGGAAACCTGCTTGTTCGGCATCGAGTGTGTCTTCGAGATGTTGTTTGATTCGCTCAAGGATGATTTTAGCTATTATCTTAGCTACAGCAGGCAGCACGCAGATACCCCTCCAGTTTCCGCACTCCATTAAATTTCCTTTCTTAGGAAGCTTGACGATCATTCCCTTTTTCCACTCGTTAGGAAAGCTCTCAGCTTCCCAAGCTCTATCTATAAGTGGAAGCAGAAGCTCAGCCGATGTTGTTGGCGTTGCTCGTAAGAGCTCTGCTGGAATACCGTCAAGTCCTACCGCCTTGTTGGTTTTGAGTGCCTTGATCGCGGTAATGATCTCATCTTTACTGGGAGTCGTGGTGCGTATTCGGGAACTTCTCACCTCGGGCATCTCAGTCTGATTTGGGAGCATATCGCTAGCGAATACACGGTTCAAAACCGTAGCAAAATGCTCTTTCCATCTCTTGAGCTGGTCCTCATCCGAAATGAGCAAGGAGCCGTCTAGGCTTTTCACTGGGTGTTGGCTGGAGCTGCGACCACCTGTCAGCTCTTTGGTGATTCTGTAGACGGTCCTGCTGTCGCACCTCCGTGCAGCTTCTTCTGCTTCTGTAGCCAGCGCGTTGATGTAGTTGCGCTTGTCAAGTCGCACGCTACGCTGAACTTCTCTCATCTTCATGCGATATAGGGACTCTAGCTCACTTCTCCCTGCTGCTGGGGTAGGTGCAACGCGAGCTTTCAGCTGTTTTCGTTCGTCAATCCGTCTCCAGGTATCCTCGGAAAGCCACGCCCTATGTCTTTCCTGCGATCGACCGACAATTCTTTCAGCACCAGACGTAAAACCATTTTTTACAGCACACCAATGGTCTTGGATGGTTGTGGGCATTGAGCTGCTGATTGCTTCCGCGCCTTGCGAAAAGTGCTCCCTTAATTGTTGGCGCACTGAGGGATCACTAAGTCTATCGTTGTTGAACCTGGGCATTCTTGTGTTATCGTGGGATCTTCGAACTGCAGCAGTGCGTAGTTGGAGAGTAGCTATCATAAGATAGTGATCACGTACTATCCCCACATCTGCCCCTCGTCTGTTTCGGACGTCCAGGAGACAACTTCTAAAGCGGCGGCTGATAGCAAAATGGTCAATTTGATTGGAGGTTGCTTGCCTGTCATTGGAAACCCAGCTGACTTTGTGGCAGGTCTTGTGCTCAAACATGGTGCCACCTATCACAAGGCGGTTGGCATTGCAGAAATCCACAAACCTTTTGCCGTTGTCATTGCGGTTGCCTAGTCCATGCTTCCCGATTACATGCTTGAGCCCTTCGTTGTCGCTGCCTACCTTGGCATTCAAATCCCCCATCACTATGACAATGTCTCCATTTGGTGTTGTGTTGAAGACGGCGCTTAAGAGATTGTAGAAGCTCTCCTTTTCGTCCTCAGACGAACTAATCGTTGGGGCGTAACACTGTATGATGGTGACGCGTCGTACTCTAGTCCGGAATCTGGCCGTCAAAATCCTATCACCATGAGGCTGCCAGGAAATCAGGCCCTTGCGTGCTGTTGTTGTTAGCAGTAGTCCGACTCCATATTCCCGCGGACTTCCGGATGGTCTTCCAGAATAGAGTAGTACAGTGTTACGCGTTGGAGACTGGTACTCGCCCGCTTCTAACCATCTTACTTCACTTACCCCCAAAATGTCCAGTTTATATCGCATGAATTCCTTTTCCAGTTGGAGGAATCTGGCATTGTAAGGACCTTCTCTTCCCGAGTCGAGGAGCGTCTTTACATTCCAGAAACCTATCTTTGTCCGGGTACAATAGCCAAAAGTCGTCAACATGTGATCAGTCCTTATCCGAGGCATAGTGTCGGTTTCAGTAGCGAGCTGGTTTCAGTAACGCAGGTTGCTGGCCCACGTTACCTAGCCTAGAATCAAGGCCCTAGACAACCCGCACTTACAATTTTGGCCTATACGTATAAGGGTTTATACGTATAGTTGCCCGGGGACCACCACTAGCAGGTAAAGTAAGCACTTCATCACGAACTTGATTGTTGCGCTACTGGCCCAAGCCAAGTTTTGGGCAGTCAGTAGTTTCCCGATCAATCGCAATGCAGGTCCCCCATATATGTGACCGATGTATATTACTTCCTTTCGCAGGAACTGACATTTTTCGGGATTCAGCTTCAAGTTAAATTTGCGGAGACATTCAAATACTTTGATTAATTTTTGATTGTGATCAAGAAGACTTTTTCCATGAATCACGATATCATCTAAGTATACGAAACATGCTGTATTATTTAGCCCCGTTAAGGCATAATTCATCAATCGTTGGAAACATGCTGGAGCGCCTTTCAGTCCAAACGGCATTCTATTGTACTCATAGTGTCCATTTGGCGTGTTGAAGGCGGTTTTTTCACGATCATCTTTATTTACTAGCACTTGATGATATCGATTTACTAAATCCATTTACCAACATACTTTCACCCCCCGCCTCTGGCGTTGAATCAGAAGTAGTAGCGACGCTTGTTTCAGAAGACTCCTGCAGCTCTGTCTCTGACTCGATTGGTAGACTGGGCTGGAATGGCAAAGAAAGTGGCGGAAAGGCTTCGGCTGGAACGTCTAATCTCTGTCTCAATAGAAGGGTAGCTGGTCGAAGTTGTGTCGGTGACGGTTTGACTCGGGAAACCAATAAGGCTGAACGAGCTCCCGAAGCGGCGCACTCCGATGGGCTCCTGACTAAGAGTCAACTGAAAAGGAGAAGAAGGAAGGCGGCGATGGCGCGGTGCAAAGAGGCTGCAGAGTCAGCTGAAGGCGCAAGCGCCAAAAGCAGTCATCCTTCAGTAGCGACAGGAAAGAAGCATAGGTCGGCAGAAAGTATTCCAACTGGAGCCGATCAATCCCTCAGACCTAACGCTGGCTCCTTTTCGGTCGGCTCGAACAGGTCCAATCTGATGGAGCAAGTTTCGCCTGCTCTTCTTGGTGGAAGCGTGTGCGCATCTGATGCGCGCTCTTCTGCCGGGCACACTCTTACCGGTGGCGTTATCTGCGCACAAAATCTGGTGGATACTGGTGCTGTTACCCCTAAAGGTCCCAGTACTAGTGGACAGAAAATGGCTGACGCAAGCAATGCCACGGGTAGGGGCGCTCGCCTCGCCGGAAGCATGTGCGCACCTGGTGCGCGCCGTTCTGCTAATAAAACTGCGACTATATCTTTGATATTTTCGCAGATAAACCTCCACCACTCAAAGGCCGCTACCGCTCTCTTAAGTAGCAGACTTTCCGTGGTGCGTACAAAACCCCACATAACATCTATCCAGGAGCCATACGTGCGGAACAAGCGCATATGTGGTTTTGGGGGTGTTCGTGGAGTAACGGTGCTATGTGACGAGCGATCTGAAAGACCGAGAGCTTGTCTAATTGTGCCGAATTTTCTCTCAGTAACCAAGCTTGGACAATTTTGTGGACAGGACCTGGTTGCTGCAGCTGTAAGCTACGAAACGACCGGATGTTGGAAAACCTTCGTCGTTGCGTCGGCTTACTTCCCTTATGATTCGGTAATGCCTCCACCACCGAAGGCGGTTGCCGAACTCATAAAGTACTGTGACACTCGGGAGATGGGACTAGTCATGTGTTGCGACGCGAATGCTCAGAATACAGTCTGGGGCAGCAGCAAATGTAACACACGAGGAAACCATCTCCTAGACTTTATACTATCGTCTGGCATGGTAATTAACAATATTGGCTCCCAGCCAACTTTTGTTACGGCAAGGAGGCAGGAGGTAATTGATTTGACTTTATCTAATAGGTATTTCAAGTCAATTACTAACTGGAGGGTACTGCCGGAGGTGTCCTTGTCAGACCATAGATACATCGTTTTCCAAATCGAATGCGAGGCCATAACTTTGCAGGAGAGGAGGAATCCGAGGAAAACCAACTGGGTGCGGTTTAGGGAAGAGCTAGACAGATCTGGCAAAACTCCAACTAAACTCAGAACGAAACGAAAGGTTGAGGATGCTGTTCAAAACCTGACCAGTGTCCTTACCAACTGTTTTGAACTGGCGTGTCCAATGACAAAAAACTCCTGCAGAACGCCGGTTCCCTGGTGGAGCCCGGAACTGGAGCGGCTTAGGAAAGAATCCAGAAAACTTCTGAATAGGTCTCTTAAGACAAATTTAGAAGGTGACTGGGATCTCTTTAGATCGAAGCAAAAAGACTATAAGAACTTAATTCGGTTGTCGAAAAGTGCTTCTTATAGAGATTTTTGTGAAAAGATCGAGGCACTCGGTGAAACCATCAGGTTGGTTAAGGTTCTCAAAAGGGGCAAGCCGACCATACCGGAGTCACTGAGAAAGTCTGATGGCAAGTTTAATGAGACGAAAGCGGAAACTTTTAGTCTTCTGCTGGAGACTCACTTTCCTGGCAATCGGATAATCACTAGGTCGCAGCTTGACCCGCTTACCCAGGCTGAGCTTGATCTAAGTCAGAAAATTCGGCGCAGCTGGTATATTGCATCAGCCGTGGTAACAGATGAGGCCATCAAATATGCTGTGGCATCTTTTGATGGTTTCAAATCGCCTGGCACCAATGGAATATATCCAGCTATGCTGCAACAGGGTATAGATCAGCTATTGCCAACTCTGAAAAGAATTTTCACCGCTGGCTTGGCGCTGGCATATATTCCTACACCTTGGCGGACTGTCAGAGTAGCTTTCATACCGAAAATTGGTAAGGAAGACTATTCGCTCCCCAAGAGTTTCAGACCTATAAGTTTGACATCCTTCTTACTGAAAAGTATGGAGAGACTGGTAGAATTTCACGTGCGCAAAGTTGCTTTGAAACTGCATCCACTATCGGAGATGCAGCATGCCTATCAGCGTGGGAAATCCTGTGAGACCGCACTTCAAAATCTAGTGGCCAGAATTGAATGCGCGCTTGATAGGAGAGAATACGCGATGGGTATCTTCATCGACATTGAGGGTGCTTTTGACAATGCGACTTTTGACTGCATGTGCGACTCTGCCAGACAACACGGGGTAGATGAAACATTAGTGTTGTGGATTAAAGCAATGCTAATGAATAGAACGTTGGTAGTGGATGCGGATTGTGGCCAATATGTTATGACAGGGGTAAACAGGGGCTGTCCGCAAGGTGGCGTTCTGTCTCCATTGTTATGGTGCATGGTGGTCGACTCTCTGTTGAACACTCTAAATAGTTCTAACGTCTACGCTCAGGCATATGCGGATGATGTCGCCGTACTTTCTGTCGGGCCATGCCTGGCGACGGTCTGTGCTAACGCGCAGGCGGCTCTGGACATGATCGATGAATGGTGTACTAAGAGTGGGCTTTCGGTGAATCCTCTTAAAACTGAGGTTGTTCTTTTTACGAGAAGGAGGATTTTGACCGGTCTGACTCAGCCAGTACTAAAAGGCGTCACCATTCGCATTTCCAATGAAGCCAAATATGTGGGAGTGAGTTTAGATAAGAAACTTCATTGGTCCAAACACGTCGAGTCGAAAACATCCAAGGCGCTCTCAGTCTTCTGGCAGTGTAAGGGTGCTTTTGGCAAGACTTGGGGCTTATCACCGAATAAGGTTCTCTGGATCTACACGGCTATGATAAGACCATTCCTCGCATATGCGTCGGTTGTTTGGTGGAAGGGGCTCTCGCGTAAATATGTGGTTGCTTTTTGTGCGAAACTCCAAAGAACGGCTTGTCTCGGCTGCTCAGGAGCTTTCCCGAGTACGCCTGGCTCTGCTCTAGACGCTTTGCTGAACTTACCCCCCCTTGATACTTATATCATGGGTTGCACTATCAAAGCCATCCATCGTCTTAGGCGGAGCGGTTTTTGGTATACTCCACACTGGAACTTTGATGAACTTGCGCGACACTTATCTTACGACTCCTGTCTTATGGATATGCCGTCTGATGCAATGACACCAGAACTCCAGCTGATGCGCAAATTCAGAGTCGACTTTCCTTGTGTCCAGGACTGGCTTCGGTCAGAGTCTGAGCCGGGAAATGGAATGTAGTCGTATTTTCACGGACGGTTCCAAAACCAGTCAAGGGTCTGGCGCTGGTGTCTTCGTGGAAGTCGACAACATTAGACTTCACTTCTCGTTAGGCAAACATGCGTCTGTTTTCCAAGCGAAAACTTATGCAATCCTAATGGCCATGAACTATGTTGTGAAGAACAGGTGGAAGGGACGTAGCATTTGTGTCTGTAGTGACAGTCAGGCTGCGCTTAAGGCCTTGCTTAACCCTTTAACCACTTCCAAAATAGTTCGTGAAACCAAAAACTCTTTGAACTCGGTCGCAAGGCTGAATTCTCTGTCTCTTATCTGGGTCCCAGGTCACACTGGGATCTTGGGGAACGAGATCTCCGATGAGATTGCTAGACAAGGCTCAGAGGAGGCTTTCTCAGGTCCCGAACCCGCGTTGGGTCTTCCAGCGTCTTCGGTTAGGGCTTCCATTGACGATTGGGTCTCTCACGAGCACAATTGTGTGTGGCATGACTCTCCAGGTTGCAGGTTGACTAAACGCATGCTCCCGGACGTCTGTAAGAAATCAGCGGCATTCTTGCTGTCTCTCAGCAGAAAAGACTGTAGACAACTTATCGGCGTCTTGACAGGCCACTTCTCTTTTGCCAAGCACCTTAACGTGTTAGGCTTAAGTGACACTACAATCTGCGACGCTTGTGGAGAGAGCGACGACACCGCGGAACATTATCTCTGTGAGTGTCCGGCCTTTGCTCGAATCAGGTGGCAGATCTTCGGTGCGGATGTGGTGAGTGCTGGTACTGTAAGCTCCTCATCACTGAAGTGCTTGCTTGGCTTTCTTCGAAAGTCAAGGAAATTCCAGTAAAATGGGTAAATCAGGGTTTGCTCTCTGGCAGTACAATGGACCAGTTGTGTCTGAGTGCTCCAGTCGAGTGTTTCCTATCCCGACAAAAAAAAATAAAATAAAAAAAAATCCAAGGTAGTATAATACCTTGCATTTCCTAATTGGTCCAGAATGTCTTACATTCTCGGGAGTGGGAAAGCATCACCAATAGTTACATCATTTAGCTTTCTGTAATCGATCACTATTCTCCATTTTTTACTTCCATCCTTTCCTGGTTCCTTGGGTACAATCAGTATTGGTGAATTCCAAGGGCTACTGCTTGGTACAATTACTTCGTCTTCAAGCATTTTTTTAACTTGGGCTTCTACCTCTTTTTTATGAATCTCGGGTATGCGGTACATCTTGCTATTTATTGGAGGCTGGTTAGTCCTTGTGGGGATTTTGTGTGTAACAGCATACGTATGTGTAAGTTTGTCTCCCTCTAAATGCATTATATCATTAAAGTTTGTACATATTTGAAGAATGGTTTCCTTTTCTTCTGCAGTGTGGTATTCACTAAAATCAATTATTTCTTTCAACCTATCTTCACGGCTCTTAAACGCATTTTTATCATCTACTCCCGATGCATTAAGTGGTAATAAATAATAATTATCTAACTTTTCAAGATTCGGCTTGTAATTTTGCAAACTAATATCGCGAGTTGATCCATTAACTACCCCAATATTTATTTTGTTATTGTTAGTTGAAACTAAAAAATTGCCTACGAAAACACCAGGTTCAATTTCTTCTCGCGTGCATAACATAAATTTCTCCTTTGTTGGTTTTATTGGTAATGACATATTTTTCATTGTTCGCGCTGGAACATTGTATGCCGTAGATGCAAAACTATGGGTATCCCTTACAGTTTGACGAAAAAGAATTTCCATAATCTTATCTTTTACCACAAAAATGAGTTTATTTTGAATGCAATCAATTATATTGTACTGGCATAAGAATCTCGGCCTAGTATTCCATCAGCTGAAAGAAAGATGATGTCACTTACTACGTGGAAGTTACAGGATAAGTTATTCTCAAGCAATAAGTTTCCTACACAAGTACCTAAAGTAGTCCCTTTTCCACCATAAATTCCCTTCATTGTTCGCTTTTCAAAGTTGTTTACGAATGTAATGTCCTTAATGCTATTAGCTTTTATTACACTTATGTCTGCCCCAGTATCTACTAAAAGTTGTACGTACTGCTTCTTCGATATATCGAGAGGGATCTCTATAATTGCGTTCCTACAGCTCATTCCCGCTAGTATTATTGGTAACCGAGATATTTCCTTGAATTGGTTCTACTAGCTGGGTCAATGCTGAGGTATCGATATTTCCGCCTTCCAGATTTTCTGTTCCCAGAGATGGCATACTAGTGTTTAAAACCTGGTCGGAGGTCCTAGTTTGTTTCCATTCTGTACCTAGCAGTGGTAGACTGGCGTTTAATACCTGCGCGGAGGTCCCAGATTCTAGCCATTCGCTAAGCTTTATTGGTTTACTGGAATCGAAAAATTGTTCAACATTTTCGGAAGCTATACTATCCTGACTATTAAACATGTCTAACGTTTGTCTCTTGGAGCCACTACTATCCTGTATACTATTTGGGCAATGACTTTGTTTTTTAATATCCTCTGCTAGATTAACAAATATACTTAAATCTACATCCTCTTGGGTATCTATATTATTAATTATTCTTTTCTGTTTCTTCACTTTGGTATGTCTACATTTTGTTTGTTTGATCTAATCGATTTTGAGGGGACTGCAAAACTGGAGAGTATATTAGGGTAGTAGTGTTCTTTTGAATTAATTATTTCATTTTAATCATTATTTGTGGACATTGGTTCAGATATATACTCGAGATATATAAACCTACAGGTGGCCCTGAGACTTCCGGACACATGTAGTGTGTTCCAAGCAGCGGTTCTGTACTTAACGCTGCAGAATTACTTGAGATGCCATCAATATCCAACAAGAATATCGCCATCTTGATTGACACTCAGGCTGCGCTAAAGGTGCTAGAGTCTTGTGTGTCACTGAATCTGAGATCGTCAGGAATTGCCGCACAATGCTTAAGGCATTATGTACGCAGAACCGTGTCAGATTATGTTGGGTACCTATTAAGAAGGCAATAAAAAGGCTGACGAGGTGGCCAAAAGAGGAGCAGAGCTCCCGCATAAGGACATAATCGGTAACATTAAACCACCAAGCTGCGTGGCTAGGGGAATTATTCGGGATAGAATCATCTACATAGCCAATTTAAGATGGCCCAACTTAGATGGTCATAAGGTGTCTAAGGCATTGTGGCCTGTGTTAGACCGCAGAAAATCTAGGATAGAGCTAAGTACAGCGATAGGAATACTCTCTGGCCATTGTCTTCTAAGGAAGCATGCTATGAGATTGGGTTTATCAAATACGGATGTTTGTAGGTACTGCAATGACCTACATGTCCCGGAGGATATAACATATATACTCAGTGAATGCCATGGCATTACCAGAACAAACCTAAAGCACTTTGTAAGATACTTCTTCGATAACCTAGAATAGGTAAGGTCCCGGAACCATAATAAGGACATCTTCAAATTCTGAAATAAAGTGTATGAGAGAATTGGCTTAGGTCTTTGTGCCGTGAAGGTTCCCTAAGGATCGCGATGGCCCCACCTTGGTGTCTAGTGTCTTATGATAACCTCATAACCCTACTCAACCTAAACTACTAAATTGCCTTCTTAGTCCATAGAAACAGCGATTGGCAAGAGTAATTCTTGGTTTGATCTCCCCACTTGTGTCATTTGCGGAGCTTACCATGGAGTCTAGATCTGTCTATTGTGACGTTTTGTTCAAGACGCCGATGTTGGGTGTTCCTTTTTGTAGACAACATATATTTTGTTTTGCTTTTATTGACCACTAAACCCACATTTGCTGCCTCCGTCTCAATGCTAGCAGACGCCCCACTGACAGCTCGCTGATTTTTTTCAACTGTGTCAATGTCATCGGCGTTAACGAGTAGTTGTACATACTTGTAAAAGATTGTACCTCCGGTGTTTGCTTGTGAGCTCGCGCGTCGCCTTGTCTAAGACCTTTCCTGACATCGAAGAGTTCAGTGGTGTTCTTTCCGACTTTGATGGAGCAGCGAGAGTTCTCCATCGTCATTCTGCACAGACGGACGAGCTTGGCAGGAATGCCGAGACTAAACACGGCTCTGAATAACTTGTATCTATTTATACACGCTATCATCATCATGTCAAGCTAGTCGCTTGCGAAGATCAAAGGTCATACGACCTCTACAAGCTAGCCATAAGCAAATTAGGGGAGGTATGGCCAGGTGCTAAGCTTGAGGTTGTACAGAAGAAGGTTGTCTGAGGAATTTGAGATCCAAAGTGGGGTAAGACAAGGCTGTATCCTTTCACCAATACTATTCCTATTGGTGATTAGCGATATGTTTCATGCAGCTTTGTCGACGGGAAGCGGAGGAATTCGATGGACTCTTACATCTCAACTGAGACATATTGACTACGCTGACGATGTATGCTTACTCTCCCACAGAATAATGGACCTCCACCAAATGACAGCAGATATGGAGAGGGAGGCAGGCGTTGTCGGGCTGGAAATTAATACGGCAAAAGCTATTCCTGTGCCAAGCGCATCGGCTCAAATATGTATTGCTGGACAACCGGTGGAGAGAGTAGAGGATTTCCAGTATCTTGGGAGTATTGTCTCGACCGATGGTGGAACCGAACTGGATATAGCCAACAGGATCGCCAAAGCAAAGTCCGCGTTCGGGATGTTGTCCAAAATATGGCGAAGCAATGCAATCAGTTTGAGCACCAAAATAAGACTGTTCCGCTCTAACGTTGAATCCGTGCTGCTATATGGTTGCAGCACGTGGAGAGTGACCACTACTATCACCAGAGAGCTGCAAACGTTTGTTAATAGGTGCCTGCGCAATATCTTATGGATTTTCTGGCCCAATCGTATCTCTATCGAACACCTTTACGAGAGAACGGGTCAGGAACCAATAGGCACAAACATCCAACGACGGAAGTGGCAGTGGATTGGTCACACGTTCCGAAAGCGAACCATGCTATGCAATGGAACCCTCTAACTCAGGATGGCAGATGACCTGGCGGTCCGAGGAGAACATGGCGCAGAACAGTCGAGAAGGAGGCACCGCAGTTAGGGAAAAGTTGGGGAGAACTCAGACACATTGCCAGAAACCGTACACGATGGCGCGTAGGCGTAGTAAAGGCCCTAGGACCCACAAGGGGATACAGGACATAAGTAAGTAAGTAAGCTCGAGGTTGTTGCGAGGGAAGATATCCCAAGTAGACCAAGGACTCGTACCTGGATCCCAGCCGAACCCTCCAATCCAGATACGATCCTTCGTATCCTTTAAGTCAGCAATCCCGAACTTCCGGCGCACAATTGGAAAGTCGCTAAGCTGGACGAGCCAAGAGGTCTATACAGATGTGCACTTATTGTCATCATTCATCAATAATCTCTTGCTCCTTTGGCGATGAGTGGAGGTGTTATCTACTACGGCTTTGACCCTATTACCATCAAGGTCTATAAAAAAGATAAAGAGTCTGATTTTGGGTAATTTGTATGAATGTTGTTGCTAGATCTACCAACAACACAGTACAAATTACGTTACCAGTCATCCGTTGACGGAGGACACGATTCGTCCCCAGATTAACCTCCACCACTCCATTACGGCTTCTGCCGGCCTTCTTCTCCGTCTCTCAAAGGACAGGGAAGATATAGTCTTGGACCAGGAACCTTGGGTTGTGGACAACTTAATACATGGACTCAAGACTCCTAACTACTACACCCTGTATGTGCGTGACGAAGGTAAACCCAGAGCGTGTATACTGGTGAAAAGTAACCTAAATGTAACTTTACTCCCTAATTACAGCGATCGAGATACAACAGCAGCGAGAATAGAAACACCCAGTGGCTCTTACTTCTTGGTATCGGCGTATCTCGCCCATGACAATGTGGACTCTCTTTTTGGGGATAACCTGGAAAGACTGATCGCAGATGCGGGGAGGCAAAAGACTGGTCTCATTATAGGATGTGATGCTAACGCTCAGCATACTGTATGGGCAGTTCCGATATCAACAAAAGAGGTGAGCTACTTTTTGCTTTCATTTTAAGTACAAACCTTATTTTGTGCAACATAGGTAACGAGCCCACTTTCGTCACCAGAAACAGGCAAGAAGTATTGGACATCACCCTTGCCTCCGACAGTATCGTCCAACGCATCAAGAATTGGAAGGTGTCAAGCGAGCCATCTTTCTCGGATCACAGGTATCTCCAATTCTCTCTACACGTAGATTCTATTAGCCCGGCAGTTTTTAGGAACTACCGCTAAACTGATTGGCTCAAGTACAGGTCAACTTTAAGCAATTTAGTTATCTCGGATCACCTTAATCTCCCCTGCAACCCCCAAGAACTTAATCGCGTGGTTGAGGACTTAACCTCAGACTTAAATATAGCAATGACTTCTTCCTGCCCCTTGATTCAACCCAGGGGCAAGAAGAAGCCGCATTGGTGGATTGCAGGGTTAGGTCCTTTAAGAAATAATTGTAGAAAACTTTTCAATAATGCCAAAAGTACTAGAGACACGTTAGATTGGGACTTGTACAAGGCATTCCTAAACATATACAAACAAATTATTAAGGAAAGTCAAACGTAATTCTTGGAGACTCTTCTGTGGTAAAATAGAAGAAGCCTCTGAGGCATCTAGGCTGAGGAATAACACCCAATAACACCCAGTTACCTTAAGAAAACTGATGGGTCTTGGACGACTTCAAGCGAAGATTCGCTAAATTTACTGCTTGACACTCATTTCCCAGGCAGTTCCCAAGTTGTTAGCAATATGGTTGTCAGCAAACCATCTGCACAAAAAACAAAGTCCTCTCAACTGATTACACAGAGCAAGCTTCAGTGGGCACTGCATAGCTTCAAACCATATAAATCCGCGCGATCAGACGGCATAATACCTGCCGAGTTGCAGAAGTCATCCTGCCGATGCTTGAGACAATTTTTAAAAGCTGTCTAGACTTGGTATACCATATATCCCAAAGATATGGAGAGAAGTTAAAGTTGTCTTCATACCCAAAGCGGGTAAATGCTCTCATATAAATCCAAAAGATTTCAGACCTATGAGTCTATCATCATTCCTCTTAAAAACATTAGAACGACTGATTGATATCCATTTTCGCGACAGTATTGATAAGAAACTACTGTCGGCAGCCCAACATGCATATTGCAAAGGCAAATCAGTGGAGACGGCATTATACTCACTGGTGCGTAAAATAGAATATTCCTTGTTTCATAAGGAGTATACAATGGTTGCTTTTCTGGATATAGAAGGCGCTTTCAACAATGTCAATGTATCAGCGATAGCAGATGCACTATCAGACCTGAAGGTCTACAGCTCACTTTGCGAACTGATTAATCTACTGCTTAATGGTCGGATTATCAACTCTAAGCTGGGTGGGACGTCTACCAGAAGGTCTGTCAGTAGAGGCACTCCGCAAGGTGGTGTTCTATCCCCCATTTTGTGGAATCTGGTGATCAATGAGCTATTGAAAATCATGGAAGGCGATCGCTTATGCAGATTTTTTTTTTTTATTTCCCAACTTTAATTTATACATCTGTCTGGTGAATAATACAGATATATACAATTAACATGTGCGATGTGCGCCTTTACCTAGCCTATTTACATGACAAGCCTGACTCCGTCTGCATCGACGGAAAAACAAAGACTAATGTCATGGTCTTGATCCAAAAAGAAGGCCTCCCAACTAACCCTATAGCCCTTAAGAATATCTACACGCGTTTTCATGAGAGTTTTAATATCTCCTCTTCCACTGTGGCTAAAGACCTATCAACCTATGGCTCTCATATTGGTTCCAAACGTCTCTCGTATCTCCAAAAAACTCGCAGCAATCATAATAAATATTTTCGTCCCTAACTCCATCACAGTCGATCCATCTCACTCCATTGAAATTGCACCAAAGCTCCTTTCCCTCTACTATCAGAATGTCAGAGGACTTCGCACCAAACCCCGATGGTGCACCTGAAATCACAATCACTTCCCTACGACATTTTTGCCCTAACTGAAACCAACCTTTGTCCCAACGTTCTTAACTGTGAATTATTCACCTCTGACTTCGTAGTCTTTCGCGCTGACGGCCAGAAACATGAAGACCTCTCCTTCGGCCGCGGTGTTCTTTTAGCTATACATAATCGTCTTGATGCAACCCTCGTCAAATTCTCAAATTCCACTTCTTTTGAATTCGTATCAGCTAAATTATCTGTATCCAAACGGAGCGTATATATTGTTTGCTGTTATATTCGCCCTTCTCAACCCGTCCAAGCATACCAGCTGGCCGTTGATACAGTTGACTCTCTGTTAGATATCGCTAATCCTGATGACGATTTTATAATTGTTGGCGACTTCAACCTTCCCCTTTTACAATGGTCTCCATCTGAGGACGAATCATCATTTGTTCCTACTAACTCCTCCTCAGAAAAGGAAACCCTCCTTACTGATCGTCTTTTTGACTCCGGCCTTTTTCAGATCAGTGGCATTACCAACAACTTAGGTAGGCAGCTAGATCTGATTTTCTCATCCGACCCCCATAACTCCTTGGTTACCGCGAGTAACCATCTTCTCTGCACCCTAGACCAATATCACCCTCCTCTAGCTCTTGCCTTTTCGTATGAAAACGTCAACATTACCGTTGATTCTGAGAACTCTCTCTCTTTCAACTTCCGCAAAGCTGACTTCGTTAAACTTAACAACCTACTCAATAGCATAAATTTCAGCCTCTTCCTAAACATTAACACACCCATTGATATCGCTCTCGTATTCTTCTACACAGCAATCTTTGACTGTCTTCTCCAATCTGTCCCTTATCTGCCTCGAAAAAACTGCTCATCATCACCTCCTTGGTATAATAAGGAATTGCGTACTCTTCGCAACGTCAGAAACAAATTATGGAAAACTTACCTGGTATCCAAATCTGCTTCAGATTACGCATATTACCAGCAAGCTTACTCCCGCTTTTCCATCCTCTGCGAATCCCTCTATCTCGAATACCTCGATAGAATGCAATTTAGTATAATCACTGACCCTAGGCGCTTTTACCAATTTATCAACGTCAAAAGAAAGTCCGACGGCTTTCCTTCCACTCTAAAATTACTTAATATTTCATCTGCTGACCCTAAAGTAATCTCCAACCTCTTTGCAACCTTTTTCAGCCAATCGTATAGTGACCATGTACAAGAACCGGACCTAGATTTTTTCTCCTACCTGAATAACTGTCCTCAAACCTCTCTAGCTTCAGTCGACATTAGGTCTGATATTGTGCGAGAAAAAATTAATAGGCTCAAAGATGACTTCTCCCCTGGTCCCGATGGTCTGCCCGCCATCTTACTAAAGCAATGTGTAGATGTCCTGTGTCAGCCCCTTACAACTCTATTTCGTCTCTCACTCTCTCAAGCCGTTTTCCCTAAATTATGGAAGGACTCTTTTATTTTCCCTATCCATAAAAAAGGCAGTAAAAACGACATTTCTAACTATAGACCCATAGCCAAACTTTCCTCTATCCCTAAGCTCTTCGAAAGCATTGTCTACGACTCACTGTATTTCCACTGCAAATCCATTTTTTCCCCACAACAGCATGGTTTCTTAAAAAGTAGGTCCACTACGACTAACCTGACCGAATTCGTTTCCAAAACACTACAAGCATTAGAGAAAGGTAATGAAGTGGATGTCATTACCACCGACTTCAGCAAGGCCTTTGACAAAATCTGTCACCGAACTATTTACCTTAAACTTAAAGCCCTCGGTTTCCCACCCTCTTTCATTTCATGACTGAGATCGTACCTAGAAAAACGCCAGTACAGGGTTCTCTTCAGATTTTCAGTCTCTCACCCCATTAACGCCACTTCAGGGGTTCCTCAAGGCAGTCATCTTGGTCCGCTGATCTTTGTCTTAACTATAAACGATGTTGGTCACGTCATAAAAGACTCTGATCTGTCTATTTACGCGGATGATATGAAAATCACTAAGGTAATATCTACCCCCACCGATTCTCTCTTACTTCAAATCGATCTAAATTCATTCCACACATGGTGCGACAAAAACTTTCTAGAACTTAACGTCGCCAAATGTCAATCCATAACATTCTCCCGTAAACGCCTTCCCCCATCCCTCAGAACCTATTACTTTCTTAGCGAGCCCGTTCCCTCAGTCTCCTCTATATGCGATTTGGGTATTATTTGTGACAGGGAGCTAAACTTCCGTTCCCACATTGATCATATTGTACACAAGGCCAATTCTTCTCTCGGTTTCATAAAACGCTGGTCTAAAGAATTTTCAAACCCTTACGTTTCTAAATCCCTTTATATCACCTTTGTCCGACCACTCCTGGAATACGCCAGCCAAGTTTGGTCACCTTATCACAACATACACTCCCTTAGAATCGAAGCTGTGCAGCGTAGGTTTATCCGGTTTGCCTTACGCGGTCTCCCATGGGCCGACAACTATATCTTACCTCCCTATGAAGACCGGCTAAAATTGATTAACCTGCAAACCCTTACAAAACGTCGCGAAGTCGCTGACATACTTTTCGTGCACCAATTATTAACCGGTATGATCGATTCCACCGCACTACTGGAAATGATTTCCCTTCGCACTAACCCTCGAAACCTCAGGTCCGTACCGCTCTTTCTTCTCCCTCACCGCCGCACCAACTACGGAAATTTCGAACCAATTTCCAGAATGTTACGCCTGGCAAATAACTCACAGAACACCCTAGACTTTCATTCGAGTCTATCCGCCCTTAGAAAGTCCCTGTACACCTCTTCATGAACTAACCAGTCCCAGTTCCCTCTCTAGTTTTTAAGATAGATTTTAAGACCTAGTTTAATAAAAAATGTGTGGGCCCCCTGGGGCCCAACAAAAAAAAAAAAATTATAAAAAAAAAAAAAAAAATTGTTAAGCTTAGAGTTAAGGTCCCTCGTTGTTAGTTCATAAGATTTAAGCTTGCTTGTATTAAGCTAAATAAATAAATAAACACTTAAGATTTTTTTTTACTGGTTACTGAGATCAATGGGTCTTCTTCGTTTTAGCCGCCGTCTATTTAGAATTTCTTAGTCTGGAAGGGTCGAGATATCATAGTTGGTATGAGAAATAAGCCTCGTCAGGTGCCGTTTGCTTACATTGGTTATTTCTTCCTCAACCATAGGAGTTTTGAGGTCATTGTGTATGTCGAAGTTTGTGACGTACCAGTCAGCATTTACTATTGTTCGCAGAATTTTTGATTGTTGTCTCTGAATAGTGTTTATGTTTGACTTTTTAGCTGTGCCCCAGATTTGAGATCCGTTTTTTATAGTTTTATAAGGGAAAATTTTGTTGTAGGTTGATAATGGAGAGTCCTTACTTATTAGCCAGTAAAGGTGTCTGGTTTTGTTCTTCATTTGATTCCTCTTTTGCTGTATATGGTGCTTCCATATAAGCTTGCTGTCTAAATACATTCCTAAGTACTTCGCTACTTTGTCAAAAGAGATACTTTTGTCATTTATTTTTAGTGGTTCGGGTGTGTAATTTATCTTTGTTGTGAATATAACCAGCACCGTTTTGTCATCGTTTACTTTTATGCGCCACTCCTTAAACCATTTCATTGTATCGTCTAATATTTTTTGGAGTTGGACGGTCGCTGTGTGTAGGCATTTGTTTGAGTAGAGCAGTATGGTGTCGTCAGCGAATGTAGCGATCATAGATGTTGTCTGAGTAGGTAGAGGAATATCTCTGGTGTAAATATTATAGTTGGGGATATATGAGTACAACGAGGAAAACGATTTGATAAATAAATACGCGTCTTAAAAGCTTCGCAGTCGAGAACCAACTCAGCTCTTTATTTGATACTTTTCCTTACTATGCTTAACAATTACTTATAATTATTCTTATTCTATTGACCCACTTACTCATATTACGCATGTTATTCGCAACATGCAGAACTGCTGCGCCAGTGTATTGCACAACCTGCACAACCTGAACCCAATTAAAGTCCAAGCAATTAAGCAAAATGCTTACATTGCAATTTAAACTCCAATTTGGGTTCAGCGCGAGCAATCACCTGAAGTGCAATACACTTACAATGCTAATTCCGCATTTCGCAAATACCGCGCAATACAAGAGTGGGTGAGCGGGAGGCACAACATTCCTCCCTCCCCATAAGAAAAAAAAAATGAAATAAAACATTTGCATATGTATTGTAGTATTCTTTCTGGGGTTCGTTTTAAATAAAACCGTCTTTTGTGTATTTTAATCGTTTATTCATTATTAAATACCAACTTCACTTTAACACAATGTTCAATCACTTTATTATTTCAAATCAAACGGTCGCTACAGACTTATTTTCACAATGTCGCTTGCTTTCACCACTGGTCGAATATCTCTTGTCATCGCTGTATTCACTTATGAACAACTGTATCGACGATGGTTGTGGTATGGGTATTTATAGGAAATCGCTAGGGGTTCTAGAACATACTTGATGTTTCTCAGGGTGAATTGAGGATCATGGAATATTGGGATATTGTGTGGAACAATTGTGGAACGTAAGCACATCAGGTTGGGATATTTACTGCTAGAATGTTTTGCAATAGTTGCTACAGTTTGAGATACAGTGTTTCAGTTTTTGGTACACAAACCATCCTGCAGTCAATGCTACACTGCCCCCCTCTTAAACTTGTTCGTCCCGAACAAGATCATCTGGATTACTGCCATGGTAACGATGAAGACGATCCAGGTGGACAATTTTCATCTTGCCTCTTACTCCACGCTGGATCCGGAAGACGACGTCATTGATGCGTGTGACCACTTTATAAGGGCCCTCCCAGTCTTGCTGCAGCTTGGGTGACCTCCCCTTTTGCCGGTGTGGGTTGTACAGCCATACTAGGTCTCCCTCGTGGAAGCTGGACGTTGTTGCCTTTGTGTCGTACCTGGTTTTCATGCGGTCACTCGCTACCCTTATCCTCGTCCTGGTCCTCTGATGTATGTCTCGGATCCTTTCCCTGAGGTCTGCCACGTAATCCTCTTCACTCTTGGGCTCATCGTTAGGGGATCCAAACTTCACCTCACTAGGTAGCCGAACTGCTCGACCAAATAAGACTTCGGATGGAGTATGTCCAGTAGTACTGTGCACTGCATTTCGGTAGGCCATCAAGAAAAGAGGAATTTGTCGATCCCAATCGCGCTGGTGGTCTTCTACGACCTTGGAGAGATGTTCGTTTAAGGTTCTGTTGAAGCGCTCTACCATCCCGTCGGATTGCGGATGAAGCGGAGTCGTCCTCGTCTTTTTAATTCCTAGTTGTTGGCATACCTCTTGGAATATCTTTGATTCGAAGTTTCGTCCCTGGTCAGACTGCAGTTCCATAGGCACGCCGAATCTGCTCACCCAGTTGTTGACGATCTGTTCCACGATGGTCTTCGCTTCCTGGTTAGGGATGGCGAACGCTTCCGGCCATTTGCTGAAGTAGTCCATGACGACTAGGATGTAACGGTTACCATTGTCGGTTTCGGGAAATGGACCAGCGATGTCAGCGGCAATCCGTTCAAAGGGTGCGCCCACGTTGTACTGTTGCATCTTGCCTCGCGTTTTCGTTCTGGGTCCCTTGCTGGCGGCACACACGACGTATTTTCGGCACCAACTCTCTACGTCTACCCTTGCGCTGAGCCAATAGAAACGTTCTCGCACCTTCTCCAGGGTCTTGTTTGCACCCAAATGACCTCCGGATGCTCCATCATGCAGCTCCTGTAGCACCTCGTGTACTTTTGATCGCGGCAAGACAAGCTGCATTATGAAATCTTTCCCGTCCGGCCTTTCCCATTTCCTTTTCAGTACACCATCTTGCACATGAAGGGAGTCCCACTGAGCCCAGTATGCCTTGAGAGTGGGGCTCCTGTCCGAGATATCTTGTCCGGTTGGCTTCTCCATAAACTCCTTCCACGCTAATATTGGCTCGATGTCTGGGTCTTCTTTTTGAGCGTTGCGGATTTCTTCTGTACTCCAACCGCCGATAGGCTCAGCTCTTACCCTTTGGATGGAAGGAAGGTTCTTCTCTTCCTGTCGCACACAATGCTTGCCGTCGATCTCGCATGGTTGCCGGGATAAGGCATCTGCATAAGAATGGAGTTTGGTTTGAGGATCCTGGATGGTGGTATTGGGGGCGTCGACTCCGACATCCGACTTCCGCCCCGCGAAACTGGTTCTTGAGCGGTCTCCCCACTCCTGGTTTCGGGAAGCCTGACCAACAGGATGGATGTTATACATGTTGGATGGTATTTCATTACGTCGCCAATTACCATAGTGTGGATAGTTTCCGTGGCTGGGTAGAATTCTGCATTGCCGTTGTAGGTGCCCTCTTTTGTTGCAGTTCCAGCAACGAATTTGTCCCCGGCGAGCGCTGTTTCGGACTTCGACGTCCATCCTCTGGCAAGAGCATTCGACGGCGGCTACTTCCCTTTCACGGTGGATTCCCTGACACGCCTGGTCTGCCGCCTCCATCATCAGAGCAAACGCCAAAGCTTCGGCGACCGTTTTCCTTCCAGCCATTCTTACCGCCATTTGTAGTTTCGAATCAGCTATGGCATGGGTGAACGCTTCGGTTGCCATCTCGTTAATGATCTCCTCGCCGGCGTTTGGATAGGACAAATGTGCCAGTCGCTCGATGTCTGCTTGCAACTGCTGGAGCGTCTCACCCCTCATCTGGGACCTTCTGCGCAACTGGACCCTATATACTTGCTGCATGTGGTCGTCCCCAAATCGCATCTCAATGGCTTTCACCAGACTGTCGTAGTTGCGTTGTTTGTCCTCGGGAATAGTTTGTAGTAGCTCTGCAGCTGATCCTCTAAGCGCAAGCGTGAGGGCAATGGACCTCTCTTCATCGTCCCAGTTGTTCGTCATTGCCGCAGCTTCGAACTGCCTCTTATATATTGGCCATGATGTCTGTCCATCGAAGACGGGAGGCTGCATCTCTTTCCTTCTCGGGCAGTCGGTTGAATACTCCCGAACTTTCTGTTTCTTCACGCATTCGAGTTCCTTTGCCAAATTCTCGAATCTTCCTTCAACAGCCTCGAATTTTGTTTGAACGTTCTCGAATTTTGTTTCAAATGTCTCAATTTTGGTCTCTACATTTCCAATTTTCTCGTCGATTGTCCCGAATCTGGTTTCCAAACTTTTATTTTGTTCAACGAATTTGCTTTCGAGAACACTCCTTTGATCGAATAGCTGATGTTCCAGAGAGTTCTTTTGTTCGTCAAGCTTAGCATCTAGAGAATTCTTCTGCTCATCGAACTTGGCGTCTAGACAATTCTTTTGTTCATTGAGCTTGGCG
This sequence comes from Brachypalpus laphriformis, assembly GCA_945910035.1. Classification (NCBI taxonomy): domain Eukaryota; kingdom Metazoa; phylum Arthropoda; class Insecta; order Diptera; family Syrphidae; genus Brachypalpus; species Brachypalpus laphriformis. The sequence goes on along the minus strand of OX246757.1, from coordinate 12,645,175 downwards.
TCTAGAGAATTGTCTAGCTTCTCGAATTTTCTATTCTGATCGTCGAATTTCTCAGATAGCAATTTCATTAAAGCCGACATGTCACTCGTCGTACTTACTTGTTCTTCTTCGACGTCAAACAAAGCTGTTTCAGGATCTGCACCCTCGTCCGTCACTATTTTCCGCAACTTAATAATCAATTCTTTTTGTACCAGTCGTAGGTTGCTCCCGCTGGCTCAGTACTTCCTTTAGTTGCGGCAATGACAAATCTTCTAGCAATTTCCGAACCATTTTTATTTTTCACTTACACAAAACGCAATACACAAAATTTGTTTTATTCCACTTTTCTGACACCAATGTAGTATTCTTTCTGGGGTTCGTTTTAAATAAAACCGTCTTTTGTGTATTTTAATCGTTTATTCATTATTAAATACCAACTTCACTTTAACACAATGTTCAATCACTTTATTATTTCAAATCAAACGGTCGCTACAGACTTATTTTCACAATGTCGCTTGCTTTCACCACTGGTCGAATATCTCTTGTCATCGCTGTATTCACTTATGAACAACTGTATCGACGATGGTTGTGGTATGGGTATTTATAGGAAATCGCTAGGGGTTCTAGAACATACTTGATGTTTCTCAGGGTGAATTGAGGATCATGGAATATTGGGATATTGTGTGGAACAATTGTGGAACGTAAGCACATCAGGTTGGGATATTTACTGCTAGAATGTTTTGCAATAGTTGCTACAGTTTGAGATACAGTGTTTCAGTTTTTGGTACACAAACCATCCTGCAGTCAATGCTACAGTATGTACGTATTATGATATCTCTTTTTTTATATTTTATTTAATTTTTATTTTTTTTTTTCTTTTAATTTTATAAATTCCAAATTAATTTATTTCTACATTTTTTGTTTTTGTTGTATTTTTTTTTTTGCTTTTCTTGAATAATGCATATAGCTTGTATTATTACAATATTTTAATTTATTGTATAATATTAACACAAATCAATATAAGTAATCTTCTCGTACAGAGTTGGTATTAGTTGTCATACAACTTAGAAAAAATAAAACAGTGAGCAAATTATTACATATGTACTTATTTTGTTTATTTTAAATGTTAAAAATATCAGAAATAGAGGTTTTCTCTTTGCGAAATGACTTTAAAACACTGTTAATTAATTCTTTTCATTAATTCTGGACTCTCGATCTCGACCTTTAAATCTTTTTCTCGACTGCCTGGATTTGAGAGTGCGACGACGACATGCCTCAAATAGGCTTTCTTAATCATAATCGTTTCTGTAATAAAACAAAACTACCACCAGAAAAATTGTTGTGCCGATATGTATGTGTTGTGTGAGTTTAATTTGTTTGTGTGGGTTATGATTTAGATTCTTAAATTATGACTGATTTTCATTAATTACACTGATATATCGTTATAATATAACGTTTCATTATTCGTTAAAAATGTTGAGTCTGTTATTGTGTATCCGCTTTTCTTTATTATTAATTTTGATTGTAGTGTTTACGTCACTATTAATTTTTACAACTTCATAAGGACCAATCCACAGAGGAGATAATTTATTATGTCTAGCCTGGTCCAATAATAGTACTTTATCACCAATATCTACTTTTAAGGGAAATGTTTTTCTATCGTAATATATCTTCGACTTTTCGTTGCTACCAACTAAATTCCTTTTCGCGATATCGTGGGCAGTTTGAATTTTATATCTAAGTTGCAGACAGTAATCATCATGATTGTAAATTGGTTCTGGTTCTCTTTTTAAATTTGTTGGAATTTCAGCTGTAAATCCAAACAGACAGTCAGATGGAGTCATTTTAGTTGCTGAGTGTATGGTGTTATTGTGTACATGAGTTGCCTGTCTTAGCCATTTATCCCAGTCATTTTTATTTTTCTCCACAAAACATCTTAAGTATTCTGCTAATGGTCGATGAGCAAAATCGCATCATCACCTCCACGCGGTGCCCGCTGGATAGCTATCTGATAGTGAACTAACGATGAGCGTATGCTGAGCCTGACGATATATGTGCAGCTGAACACTCAGACCTGCATAAGCACATCTGGGTGAACTTCAGCGCGCATATGTCTAACCGGACGAGGCATCTCTTGTTGACCTGATCGGCTGAAATATGCATCTCAGAAGTCTAGCAAGAGGTCCTCAGAAAGAGGACGTGCGGCGGACGAATTCTCTCGATGGAATCAACGGTGACGTCTACAGACCAGCGGATACCTTACTGGAGCTACTTCAACATATTTGGAGGTGAGGTCTGTAAGGATTTTCAATACTACGTCAGGGTATTGAAAAAGAGATGGTGGCGGATGAACCCTTAATGGGCCAACGGCAGCGCTCATATCCCCGAAGTGGGTTACTGACATCGGTGTATCCGGCCTCTTGTCCTAGGGGTACAAAAAAAAAGGATCTGGCCCTCCAGGTTGGGGGTTGTGCCGTCGGGTTAACTTTCCTACCACGTAAAAAACCTTTGGTTACGAAGCAACCAACAGCCTCGGATACGGATGATCTTACTGTTGACGACCCATGCAAACGTAAAAAGGACAACGATCTTCGTGTCTGCACATGGAATGTTAGGTCCCTCTACAAACCACGTGCAGCCGAACAACTTGCGGAGGCCCTAGAGTGTCTACTACGGCGATTGCTACAGACAAAAAGGACAGCGTCTATTCGGGTGCGGATTTGTCATTGGAGACAGACTTAGGCAAGAAGTCTTGAGTTTCCGGCATGTGAACGAGCGCCTCATGACTATCCGTATCAAGGCTAAATTTGCCAACATTAGCCTAATATGCGTTCACGCCCCTCACGAGGAGAAGGACGACGCGACAAAGGATGACTTCTACCAGCTCTTGGACAAGACGTATGAGCAATGCCCTAGCCACGACGTTAAAATTATCCTAGGCGACTTTAACGCAAAGCTAGGAAGAGAGGAAGTCTTTAGTAGTAGCGTGGTCGGAAAGCACAGCCTGCACGACAACACTTCCGGCAACGGACTCAGGCTAATCGACTTTGCGGCGGGGCGAAACTTTGTTATAGCTAGTACGCGGCTCCCACGTCTCGATATTCACAAAGGAACATGGCTCTCCTTTGATCGAAAAATCGTCAACCAAATCGATCACATTGCGATCGATGCAAGGCACTCTTCCAGTATTCTGGGTGTCCGGACTTTCCGAGGAGCCAACGTGGACTCGGATCACTACCTAGTTGTAGCCAAGGTACGGATGCGGATATCCACAACGGAGCGAAATCAACGAAATGCTGTGAAGAAATTTGACGTCGAAAAGCTACAATCGCAAGAGACCGCCAGAACCTTTGCCGATCGTGTTTCTTCTAATCTCAATCTTAGTCCTATGCCGCCAGCAGCAAATGCGGAAGACCAGTGGCAGCGTTGCCAAAAATCCATCAGAGATGCCGCCTCTGATGTACTGGGTTTCTCTCGCCCACCACAACGAAACCACTGGTTTGATGAGGAATGCCGGCAAGCACATGCAGCAAAACAAGAGGCGTACAAAGCGGCGCTGCATAGAAGGACTAGAGCTGCTTACGAGCTCTACGTGCGCAGGAGAAAAGAGGAACATCGACTTCTCAGAAAGAAGAAAAAGGAGCATGAGAAGCGCTCGATCGAGGAGATTGAGAGACTTTATTGCAGGAATAATGTTCGAAAATTTTACCAAAGGGTAAAAAGAACATGCCAGGGTTTCAAAGCCAGAACAGAAGCCTGCAGGGACGAAAATGGCAACATAGTAGTAGTATCGCAGTCGGTGCTGAGGATATGGAAGGAACACTTCTGCAGACTGTTAAACGGCGATGATGACCAATATTCCGCTGTCAGGCAGAATGAGCCATTCAACAACGACGATGAAAGTCAAGATTCCCGTCAACCCGATCAGAATGAAGCGAGGATAGCGATATCTAAACTCAAATCCAACAAAGCTGCTGGAGCCGACGGCCTTGCCGCTGAACTTTTCAAGGCAGGAGGAGATGAGTTGGTAAGGAGCATGCACCAGCTCATCTGTAAAATCTGGTCGGACGAAAGTATGCCCGATGAATGGAACCTCAGCATCGTTTGCCCGATCCTGAAGAAAGGAGACCCTCTGAACTGCGCCAACTACAGAGGTATAAGTCTCCTAAATATCGCATATAAGATCCTGTCTGCCGTATTATGTGAACGCCTAAAACCGATCGTCAACAACCTGATAGGTCCTTATCAGTGCGGTTTCAGGCCTGGAAAGTCCACCATTGACCAAATATTCACACTACGGCAGATCTTGGAAAAAACCCATGAATATAAAATCGATACGCACCACCTTTTCATCGATTTCAAAGTTGCCTATGATAGCGTGTATAGAGACGAGTTATACAGAGCCATGTCTAGTCTTGGCATCCCTGCCAAGCTCGTCCGTTTGTGCAGAATGACGATGGAGAACTCTCGCTGCTCCATCAAAGTCGGTAAGAACATCACCGAACCGTTCGATGTCAGGAAAGGTCTTAGACAAGGTGACGCGCTATCATGCGATCTCTTTAACATAGTACTTGAGAGAATTGTACGAAACTCACAAGCCAACACCGGAGGTACAATCTTTTACAAGTCTGTACAACTACTCGCTTATGCCGATGACATTGACATAATCGGAAGAACTCAGCGGGCCGTCAATGGGGCATTTACGAGTATTGAGATCGAGGCAGCAAAGATGGGTCTAGTGGTCAATGAAAGCAAAACAAAATATATGCTGTCTACAAAAAAGGACACCCAACATCGGCGTCTTGGGCAGAACGCCACAATAGACAGATACAATTTTGAGGTAGTAAAGGATTTTGTCTACCTAGGCTCTATGGTCAGCTCCGCAAATGACATGAGTGGAGAGATCACACGGAGAATTACTCTTGCCAATCGTTGTTTCTATGGGCTAAAACGGCAATTGAGTAGCAAAGCCCTATCTCGAACTACTAAGGTAACTCTTTATAAGACACTAATCATCCCAGTCCTGCTGTATGGCGCAGAGGCATGGGCTTTGAAAAAACCGGATGAGGATGCCCTTGGTTATTTCGAGAGAAAAGTTCTTCGAGCGATCTTTGGTCCCGTCTGCATAGATGGTGAGTGGAGGAGAAGGTACAATGCCGAACTATACGGCCTGTACAAGGACATCGACTTAGCCAGAAGAGTTCACATACAGCGACTAAGATGGCTGGGTCATTTAGAGCGGATGGAGCCCAACCTTCCCGCTAAGAAAGTCTTCGAATCCAACCCGGACGGATGGCGCAGTAGAGGACGACCTCGCGGTAGGTGGCGCAAAGAAGTGGAGAGGGACCTCAACCAACTTGGCGTGCGCAACTGGAGGCAGCTGGCTCGTAACCGTGCTGGCTGGAGAGGTTTGTTGGTTGAGGCCCAGGTCCACCCCGGACTGTAGCGCCATCTAAGTAAGTGAGTAAGTAATGGTCGATGAGACCTTTCTAGCGCACCGTTAGACTGTGGGTGATATGCTGTGGTTTTTATATGTTTAACTTTTAACAGTTTACAGAGCTTATGAAATAGTTTGCTAGTGAAATTAGAACCCTGATCAGTTACTAATATCCTTGGTATTCTGTACCTACTTATTATTTCTTCGTAAAAAACTTTCGCTGCCGTTTTTGCCTCTGCATCCGGCATAGCGTAGCAATCCATAAATCTAGACAGGTCATCCTCGAAAGTTAAAATCCACTTATTTCCATTCGCTGTTACTGGTAAAGGTACAGCTATGTCCAAATAAATCTTGTCAAACGTTTCCCGAGCTAAATCGGTGATAACCATTGGCTCTTTAGTTTTTCTTCACGATCATCTGTATTTACTAGCACTTGATGATATCCATTTACTAAATCCATTTACCACCATACTTTTACCCCCCGCCTCTGGCGTTGAATCAGAAGTAGTAGCGACGCTTGTTTCAGAAGACTCCTGCAGCTCTGTCTCTGACTCGATTGGTAGACTGGGCTGGAATGGCAAAGAAAGTGGCGGAAAGGCTTCGGCTGGAACGTCTAATCTCTGTCTCAATAGAAGGGTAGCTGGTCGAAGTTGTGTCGGTGACGGTTTGACTCGGGAAACCAATAAGACTGAACGAGCTCCCGAAGCGGCGCACTCCGATGGGCTCCTGACTAAGAGTCAACTGAAAAGGAGAAGAAGGAAGGCGGCGATGGCGCGGTGCAAAGAGGCTGCAGAGTCAGCTGAAGGCGCAAGCGCCAAAAGCAGTCATCCTTCAGTAGCGACAGGAAAGAAGCATAGGTCGGCAGAAAGTATTCCAACTGGAGCCGATCAATCCCTCAGACCTAACGCTGGCTCCTTTTCGGTCGGCTCGAACAGGTCCAATCTGATGGAGCAAGTTTCGCCTGCTCTTCTTGGTGGAAGCGTGTGCGCATCTGATGCGCGCTCTTCTGCCGGGCACACTCTTACCGGTGGCGTTATCTGCGCACAAAATCTGGTGGATACTGGTGCTGTTACCCCTAAAGGTCCCAGCACTAGTGGACAGAAAATGGCTGACGCAAGCAATGCCACGGGTAGGGGCGCTCGCCTCGCCGGAAGCATGTGCGCACCTGGTGCGCGCCGTTCTGCTAATAAAACTGCGACTATATCTTTGATATTTTCGCAGATAAACCTCCACCACTCAAAGGCCGCTACCGCTCTCTTAAGTAGCAGACTTTCCGTGGTGCGTACAAAACCCCACATAACATCTATCCAGGAGCCATACGTGCGGAACAAGCGCATATGTGGTTTTGGGGGTGTTCGTGGAGTAACGGTGCTATGTGACGAGCGATCTGAAAGACCGAGAGCTTGTCTAATTGTGCCGAATTTCCTCTCAGTAACCAAGCTTGGACAATTTTGTGGACAGGACCTGGTTGCTGCAGCTGTAAGCTACGAAACGACCGGAAGTTGGAAAACCTTCGTCGTTGCGTCGGCTAACTTCCCTTATGATTCGGTAATGCCTCCACCACCGAAGGCGGTTGCCGAACTCATAAAGTACTGTGACACTCGGGAGATGGGACTAGTCATGTGTTGCGACGCGAATGCTCAGAATACAGTCTGGGGCAGCAGCAAATGTAACACACGAGGAAACCATCTCCTAGACTTTATACTATCGTCTGGCATGGTAATTAACAATATTGGCTCCCAGCCAACTTTTGTTACGGCAAGGAGGCAGGAGGTAATTGATTTGACTTTATCTAATAGGTATTTCAAGTCAATTACTAACTGGAGGGTACTGCCGGAGGTGTCCTTGTCAGACCATAGATACATCGTTTTCCAAATCGAATGCGAGGCCATAACTTTGCAGGAGAGGAGGAATCCGAGGAAAACCAACTGGGTGCGGTTTAGGGAAGAGCTAGACAGATCTGGCAAAACTCCAACTAAACTCAGAACGAAACGAAAGGTTGAGGATGCTGTTCAAAACCTGACCAGTGTCCTTACCAACTGTTTTGAACTGGCGTGTCCAATGACAAAAAACTCCTGCAGAACGCCGGTTCCCTGGTGGAGCCCGGAACTGCAGCGGCTTAGGAAAGAATCCAGAAAACTTCTGAATAGGTCTCTTAAGACAAATTTAGAAGGTGACTGGGATCTCTTTAGATCGAAGCAAAAAGACTATAAGAACTTAATTCGGTTGTCGAAAAGTGCTTCTTATAGAGATTTTTGTGAAAAGATCGAGGCACTCGGTGAAACCATCAGGTTGGTTAAGGTTCTCAAAAGGGGCAAGCCGACCATACCGGAGTCACTGAGAAAGTCTGATGGCAAGTTTAATGAGACGAAAGCGGAAACTTTTAGTCTTCTGCTGGAGACTCACTTTCCTGGCAATCGGATAATCACTAGGTCGCAGCTTGACCCGCTTACCCAGGCTGAGCTTGATCTAAGTCAGAAAATTCGGCGCAGCTGGTATATTGCATCAGCCGTGGTAACAGATGAGGCCATCAAATATGCTGTGGCATCTTTTGATGGTTTCAAATCGCCTGGCACCAATGGAATATATCCAGCTATGCTGCAACAGGGTATAGATCAGCTATTGCCAACTCTGAAAAGAATTTTCACCGCTGGCTTGGCGCTGGCATATATTCCTACACCTTGGCGGACTGTCAGAGTAGCTTTCATACCGAAAATTGGTAAGGAAGACTATTCGCTCCCCAAGAGTTTCAGACCTATAAGTTTGACATCCTTCTTACTGAAAAGTATGGAGAGACTGGTAGAATTTCACGTGCGCAAAGTTGCTTTGAAACTGCATCCACTATCGGAGATGCAGCATGCCTATCAGCGTGGGAAATCCTGTGAGACCGCACTTCAAAATCTAGTGGCCAGAATTGAATGCGCGCTTGATAGGAGAGAATACGCGATGGGTATCTTCATCGACATTGAGGGTGCTTTTGACAATGCGACTTTTGACTGCATGTGCGACTCTGCCAGACAACACGGGGTAGATGAAACATTAGTGTTGTGGATTAAAGCAATGCTAATGAATAGAACGTTGGTAGTGGATGCGGATTGTGGCCAATATGTTATGACAGGGGTAAACAGGGGCTGTCCGCAAGGTGGCGTTCTGTCTCCATTGTTATGGTGCATGGTGGTCGACTCTCTGTTGAACACTCTAAATAGTTCTAACGTCTACGCTCAGGCATATGCGGATGATGTCGCCGTACTTTAAGTCGGGCCATGCCTGGCGACGGTCTGTGCTAACGCGCAGGCGGCTCTGGACATGATCGATGAATGGTGTACTAGGAGTGGGCTTTCGGTGAATCCTCTTAAAACTGAGGTTGTTCTTTTTACGAGAAGGAGGATTTTGACCGGTCTGACTCAGCCAGTACTAAAAGGCGTCACCATTCGCATTTCCAATGAAGCCAAATATCTGGGAGTGATTTTAGATAAGAAACTTCATTGGTCCAAACACGTCGAGTCGAAAACATCCAAGGCGCTCTCAGTCTTCTGGCAGTATAAGGGTGCTTTTGGCAAGACTTGGGGCTTATCACCGAATAAGGTTCTCTGGATCTACACGGCTATGATAAGACCATTCCTCGCATATGCGTCGGTTGTTTGGTGGAAGGGGCTTTCGCGTAAATATGTGGTTGCCTTTTGTGCGAAACTCCAAAGAACGGCTTGTCTCGGCTGCTCGGGAGCTTTCCCGAGTACGCCTGGCTCTGCTCTAGACGCTTTGCTGAACTTACCTCCCCTTGATACTTATATCATGGGTTGCACTATCAAAGCCATCCATCGTCTTAGGCGGGGCGGTTTTTGGTATACTCCACACTGGAACTTTGATGAACTTGCGCGACACTTATCTTACGACTCCTGTCTTATGGATATGCCGTCTGATGCAATGACACCAGAACTCCAGCTGATGCGCAAATTCAGAGTCGACTTTCCTTGTGTCCAGGACTGGCTTCGGTCAGAGTCTGAGCCGGGAATGGAATGTAGTCGTATTTTCACGGATGGTTCCAAAACCAGTCAAGGGTCTGGCGCTGGTGTCTTCGTGGAAGTCGACAACATTAGACTTCACTTCTCGTTAGGCAAATATGCGTCTGTTTTCCAAGCGGAAACTTATGCAATCCTAATGGCCATGAACTATGTTGTGAAGAACAGGTGGAAGGGACGTAGCATTTGTGTCTGTAGTGACAGTCAGGCTGCGCTTAAGGCCTTGCTTAACCCTTTAACCACTTCCAAAATAGTTCGTGAAACCAAAAACTCTTTGAACTCGGTCGCAAGGCTGAATTCTCTGCCTCTTATCTGGGTCCCAGGTCACACTGGGATCTTGGGGAACGAGATCTCCGATGAGATTGCTAGACAAGGCTCAGAGGAGGCTTTCTCAGGTCCCGAACCCGCGTTGGGTCTTCCAGCGTCTTCGGTTAGGGCTTCCATTGACGATTGGGTCTCTCACGAGCACAATTGTGTGTGGCATGACTCTCCAGGTTGCAGGTTGACTAAACGCATGCTCCCGGACGTCTGTAAGAAATCAGCGGCATTCTTGCTGTCTCTCAGCAGAAAAGACTGTAGACAACTTATCGGCGTCTTGACAGGCCACTTCTCTTTTGCCAAGCACCTTAACGTGTTAGGCTTAAGTGACACTACAATCTGCGACGCTTGTGGAGAGAGCGACGACACCGCGGAACATTATCTCTGTGAGTGTCCGGCCTTTGCTCGAATCAGGTGGCAGATCTTCGGTGCGGATGTGGTGAGTGCTGGTACTGTAAGCTCCTCATCACTGAAGTGCTTGCTTGGCTTTCTTCGAAAGTCAAGGAAATTCCAGTAAAATGGGTAAATCAGGGTTTGCTCTCTGGCAGTACAATGGACCAGTTGTGTCTGAGTGCTCCAGTCGAGTGTTTCCTATCCCGACAAAAAAAAATAAAATAAAAAAAAATCCAAGGTAGTATAATACCTTGCATTTCCTAATTGGTCCAGAATGTCTTACATTCTCGGGAGTGGGAAAGCATCACCAATAGTTACATCATTTAGCTTTCTGTAATCGATCACTATTCTCCATTTTTTACTTCCATCCTTTCCTGGTTCCTTGGGTACAATCAGTATTGGTGAATTCCAAGGGCTACTGCTTGGTACAATTACTTCGTCTTCAAGCATTTTTTTAACTTGGGCTTCTACCTCTTTTTTATGAATCTCGGGTATGCGGTACATCTTGCTATTTATTGGAGGCTGGTTAGTCCTTGTGGGGATTTTGTGTGTAACAGCATACGTATGTGTAAGTTTGTCTCCCTCTAAATGCATTATATCATTAAAGTTTGTACATATTTGAAGAATGGTTTCCTTTTCTTCTGCAGTGTGGTATTCACTAAAATCAATTATTTCTTTCAACCTATCTTCACGGCTCTTAAACGCATTTTTATCATCTACTCCCGATGCATTAAGTGGTAATAAATAATAATTATCTAACTTTTCAAGATTCGGCTTGTAATTTTGCAAACTAATATCGCGAGTTGATCCATTAACTACCCCAATATTTATTTTGTTATTGTTAGTTGAAACTAAAAAATTGCCTACGAAAACACCAGGTTCAATTTCTTCTCGCGTGCATAACATAAATTTCTCCTTTGTTGGTTTTATTGGTAATGACATATTTTTCATTGTTCGCGCTGGAACATTGTATGCCGTAGATGCAAAACTATGGGTATCCCTTACAGTTTGACGAAAAAGAATTTCCATAATCTTATCTTTTACCACAAAAATGAGTTTATTTTGAATGCAATCAATTATATTGTACTGGCATAAGAATCTCGGCCTAGTATTCCATCAGCTGAAAGAAAGATGATGTCACTTACTACGTGGAAGTTACAGGATAAGTTATTCTCAAGCAATAAGTTTCCTACACAAGTACCTAAAGTAGTCCCTTTTCCACCATAAATTCCCTTCATTGTTCGCTTTTCAAAGTTGTTTACGAATGTAATGTCCTTAATGCTATTAGCTTTTATTACACTTATGTCTGCCCCAGTATCTACTAAAAGTTGTACGTACTGCTTCTTCGATATATCGAGAGGGATCTCTCTAATTGCGTTCCTACAGCGTTGCTCATTCCCGCTAGTATTATTGGTAACCGAGATATTTCCTTGAATTGGTTCTACTAGCTGGGTCAATGCTGAGGTATCGATATTTCCGCCTTCCAGATTTTCTGTTCCCAGAGATGGCATACTAGTGTTTAAAACCTGGTCGGAGGTCCTAGTTTGTTTCCATTCTGTACCTAGCAGTGATAGACTGGCGTTTAATACCTGCGCGGAGGTCCCAGATTCTAGCCATTCGCTAAGCTTTATTGGTTTACTGGAATCGAAAAATCGTTCAACATTTTCGGAAGCTATACTATCCTGACTATTAAACATGTCTAACGTTTGTCTCTTGGAGCCACTGCTATCCTGTATACTATTTGGGCAATGACTTTGTTTTTTAATATCCTCTGCTAGATTAACAAATATACTTAAATCTACATCCTCTTGGGTATCTATATTATTAATTATTCTTTTCTGTTTCTTCACTTTGGTATGTCTACATTTTGTTTGTTTGATCTAATCGATTTTGAGGGGACTGCAAAACTGGAGAGTATATTAGGGTAGTAGTGTTCTTTTGAATTAATTATTTCATTTTAATCATTATTTGTGGACATTGGTTCAGATATATACTCGAGATATATAAACCTACAGGTGGCCCTGAGACTTCCGGACACATGTAGTGTGTTCCAAGCAGCGGTTCTGTACTTAACGCTGCAGAATTACTTGAGATGCGATCAATATCCAACAAGAATATCGCCATCTTGATTGACACTCAGGCTGCGCTAAAGGTGCTAGAGTCTTGTGTGTCACTGAATCTGAGATCGTCAGGAATTGCCGCACAATGCTTAAGGCATTATGTACGCAGAACCGTGTCAGATTATGTTGGGTACCTATTAAGAAGGCAATAAAAAGGCTGACGAGGTGGCCAAAAGAGGAGCAGAGCTCCCGCATAAGGACATAATGGGTAACATTAAACCACCAAGGTGCGTGGCTAGGGGAATTATTCGGGATAGAATCATCTACATAGCCAATTTAAGATGGCCCAACTTAGATGGTCATAAGGTGTCTAAGGCATTGTGGCCTGTGTTAGACCGCAGAAAATCTAGGATAGAGCTAAGTACAGCGATAGGAATACTCTCTGGCCATTGTCTTCTAAGGAAGCATGCTATGAGATTGGGTTTATCAAATACGGATGTTTGTAGGTACTGCAATGACCTACATGTCCCGGAGGATATAACATATATACTCAGTGAATGCCATGGCATTACCAGAACAAACCTAAAGCACTTTGTAAGATACTTCTTCGATAACCTAGAATAGGTAAGGTCCCGGAACCATAATAAGGACATCTTCAAATTCTGAAATAAAGTGTATGAGAGAATTGGCTTAGGTCTTTGTGCCGTGAAGGTTCCCTAAGGATCGCGATGGCCCCACCTTGGTGTCTAGTGTCTTATGATAACCTCATAACCCTACTTAACCTAACCTACTAAATTGCCTTCTTAGCGATTGGCAAGAGTAATTCTTCGTTCGATCTCCCCACTGGTGTCATTTGCGGAGCTTAGTTCTGTTCAAGACGCCGATGTTGGGTGTTCTTTTTTGTAGACAGCATATATTTTGTTTTGCTTTCATTGACCACTAAACCCACATTTGCTGCTTCCGTCTCAATGCTAGCAGGCGCCCACCTGACAGCCCGCTGATTTCTTCCGACTGTGTCAGTGTCATCGGCGTTAACGAGTAGTTGTACAGACTTGTAAAAGATTGTACCTCCGGTGTTTGCTTGTGAGCTTGCGCCTCACCTTGTCTAAGACCTTTCCTGACATCGAAGAGTTCAGTGGTGTTCTTTCCGGGATGGCAGGGATGCCGAGACTAAACGCTTGCGAAGATCAAAGGTCATACGACCTCTACAAGCTAGCCATAAACAAATTAGGGGAGGTATGGCCAGGTGCTAAGCTCGAGGTTGTTGCGAGGGAAGATATCCCAAGTAGACCAAGGACTCGTACCTGGATCCTAACCGAACCCTCCAACCCAGATACGATCCTTCGTATTCTTCAAGTCAGCAATCCCGAACTTCCGACGTACAATTGGAAAGTCGCTAAGCTGGACGAGCCAAGAGGTCTATACAGATGTGCACTTATTGTCATCAATAATGTCTTGCTCCTTTGGCGATGACTGGAGGTGTTATCTACTACGGCTTTAAACCTATTACCATCAAGGTCTATAAAAAAGATAAAGAGTCTGATTTGGGAAAACTACCCCCCCCCCCCCGCCCCATCCTGCGGACCACACTCCTGCTATCAAAGAAACCGAGTCATCTATCACATTTCCTTCTCTCAATAGTGATGCTGATGACTCTCACGCGTCACTCCCTAACAATCCGTCTTTTGTCGATGAAGACAAATTGTCTGACATGAAGACGGATGATAATTTTGACAAACTTCATCCACTGCTTTTGAGTGAGGACGAACTGTCCGAATCGTCCTCAGACTTGGAAGCCTTGAATACCACAGTGGTGGAGGTTTCTCTGTCTGATTGTAGCGCTAATGCTGCAGTTAGTTCAGGGGTCAAATCGCGTCCTTCTTGAACGGATAACTCGTCACGTAATTTGTATGAATGTTGTTGCTAGATCTACCAACAACACAGTACAAATTATTACGTTACCAGTCATCCGTTGACGGAGGACACGATTCGACCCCAGATTAACCTCCACCACTCCATTACGGCTTCTGCCGGCCTTCTTCTCCGTCTCTCAAAGGACAGGGAAGATATAGTCTTGGACCAGGAACCTTGGGTTGTGGACAACTTGATACGTGGACTCAAGACTCCTAACTACTACACCCTGTATGTGCGTGACGAAGGTAAACCCAGAGCGTGTATACTGGTGAAAAGTAACCTAAATGTAACTTTACTCCCTAATTACAGCGATCGAGATACAACAGCAGCGAGAATAGAAACACCCAGTGGCTCTTACTTCTTGGTATCGGCGTATCTCGCCCATGACAATATGGACTCTCTTTTTGGGGATAACCTGGAAAGACTGATCGCAGATGCGGGGAGGCAAAAGACTGGTCTCATTATAGGATGTGATGCTAACGCTCAGCATACTGTATGGGCAGTTCCGATATCAACAAAAGAGGTGAGCTACTTTTTGCTTTCATTTTAAGTACAAACCTTATTTTGTGCAACATAGGTAACGAGCCCACTTTCGTCACCAGAAACAGGCAAGAAGTATTGGACATCACCCTTGCCTCCGACAGTATCGTCCAATGCATCAAGAATTGGAAGGTGTCAAGCGAGCCATCTTTCTCGGATCACAGGTATCTCCAATTCTCTCTATACGTAGATTCTATGAGCCCGCCAGTTTTTAGGAACTACCGTAAAACTGATTGGCTCAAGTACAGGTCAATTTTAAGCAATTTAGTTATCTCGGATCACCTTAATCTCCCCTGCAACCCCCAAGAACTTAATCGCGTGGTTGAGGATTTAACCTCAGACTTAAATATAGCAATGACTTCTTCCTGCCCCTTGATTCAACCCAGGGGCAAGAAGAAGCCGCATTGGTGGATTGCAGGGTTAGGTCCTTTAAGAAATAATTGTAGAAAACTTTTCAATAATGCCAAAAGTACTAGAGACACGTTAGATTGGGACTTGTACAAGGCATTCCTAAACATATACAAACAAATTATTAAGGAAAGTCAAACGTAATTCTTGGAGACTCTTCTGTGGTAAAATAGAAGAAGCCTCTGAGGCATCTAGGCTGAGGAATAACACCCAATAACACCCAGTTACCTTAAGAAAACTGATGGGTCTTGGACGACTTCAAGCGAAGATTCGCTAAACTTACTGCTTGACACTCATTTCCCAGGCAGTTCCCAAGTTGTTAGCAATATGGTTGTCAGCAAACCATCTGCACAAAAAACAAAGTCCTCTCAACTGATTACACAGAGCAAGCTTCAGTGGGCACTGCATAGCTTCAAACCATATAAATCCGCGCGATCAGACGGCATAATACCTGCCGAGTTGCAGAAGTCATCCTGCCGATGCTTGAGACAATTTTTAAAAGCTGTCTAGACTTGGTATACCATATATCCCAAAGATATGGAGAGAAGTTAAAGTTGTCTTCATACCCAAAGCGGGTAAATGCTCTCATATAAATCCAAAAGATTTCAGACCTATGAGTCTATCATCATTCCTCTTAAAAACATTAGAACGACTGATTGATATCCATTTTCGCGACAGTATTGATAAGAAACTACTGTCGGCAGCCCAACATGCATATTGCAAAGGCAAATCAGTGGAGACGGCATTATACTCACTGGTGCGTAAAATAGAATATTCCTTGTTTCATAAGGAGTATACAATGGTTGCTTTTCTGGATATAGAAGGCGCTTTCAACAATGTCAATGTATCAGCGATAGCAGATGCACTATCAGACCTGAAGGTCTACAGCTCACTTTGCGAACTGATTAATCTACTGCTTAATGGTCGGATTATCAACTCTAAGCTGGGTGGGACGTCTACCAGAAGGTCTGTCAGTAGAGGCACTCCGCAAGGTGGTGTTCTATCCCCCATTTTGTGGAATCTGGTGATCAATGAGCTATTGAAAATCATGGAAGGCGATCGCTTATGCAGATTTTTTTTTTTTATTTCCCAACTTTAATTTATACATCTGTCTGGTGAATAATACAGATATATACAATTAACATGTGCGATGTGCGCCTTTACCTAGCCTATTTACATGACAAGCCTGACTCCGTCTGCATCGACGGAAAAACAAAGACTAATGTCATGGTCTTGATCCAAAAAGAAGGCCTCCCAACTAACCCTATAGCCCTTAAGAATATCTACACGCGTTTTCATGAGAGTTTTAATATCTCCTCTTCCACTGTGGCTAAAGACCTATCAACCTATGGCTCTCATATTGGTTCCAAACGTCTCTCGTATCTCCAAAAAACTCGCAGCAATCATAATAAATATTTTCGTCCCTAACTCCATCACAGTCGATCCATCTCACTCCATTGAAATTGCACCAAAGCTCCTTTCCCTCTACTATCAGAATGTCAGAGGACTTCGCACCAAACCCCGATGGTGCACCTGAAATCACAATCACTTCCCTACGACATTTTTGCCCTAACTGAAACCAACCTTTGTCCCAACGTTCTTAACTGTGAATTATTCACCTCTGACTTCGTAGTCTTTCGCGCTGACGGCCAGAAACATGAAGACCTCTCCTTCGGCCGCGGTGTTCTTTTAGCCATACATAATCGTATTGATGCAACCCTCGTCAAATTCTCAAATTCCACTTCTTTTGAATTCGTATCAGCTAAATTATCTGTATCCAAACGGAGCGTATATATTGTTTGCTGTTATATTCGCCCTTCTCAACCCGTCCAAGCATACCAGCTGGCCGTTGATACAGTTGACTCTCTGTTAGATATCGCTAATCCTGATGACGATTTTATAATTGTTGGCGACTTCAACCTTCCCCTTTTACAATGGTCTCCATCTGAGGACGAATCATCATTTGTTCCTACTAACTCCTCCTCAGAAAAGGAAACCCTCCTTACTGATCGTCTTTTTGACTCCGGCCTTTTTCAGATCAGTGGCATTACCAACAACTTAGGTAGGCAGCTAGATCTGATTTTCTCATCCGACCCCCATAACTCCTTGGTTACCGCGAGTAACCATCTTCTCTGCACCCTAGACCAATATCACCCTCCTCTAGCTCTTGCCTTTTCGTATGAAAACGTCAACATTACCGTTGATTCTGAGAACTCTCTCTCTTTCAACTTCCGCAAAGCTGACTTCGTTAAACTTAACAACCTACTCAATAGCATAAATTTCAGCCTCTTCCTAAACATTAACACACCCATTGATATCGCTCTCGTATTCTTCTACACAGCAATCTTTGACTGTCTTCTCCAATCTGTCCCTTATCTGCCTCGAAAAAACTGCTCATCATCACCTCCTTGGTATAATAAGGAATTGCGTACTCTTCGCAACGTCAGAAACAAATTATGGAAAACTTACCTGGTATCCAAATCTGCTTCAGATTACGCATATTACCAGCAAGCTTACTCCCGCTTTTCCATCCTCTGCGAATCCCTCTATCTCGAATACCTCGATAGAATGCAATTTAGTATAATCACTGACCCTAGGCGCTTTTACCAATTTATCAACGTCAAAAGAAAGTCCGACGGCTTTCCTTCCACTCTAAAATTACTTAATATTTCATCTGCTGACCCTAAAGTAATCTCCAACCTCTTTGCAACCTTTTTCAGCCAATCGTATAGTGACCATGTACAAGAACCGGACCTAGATTTTTTCTCCTACCTGAATAACTGTCCTCAAACCTCTCTAGCTTCAGTCGACATTAGGTCTGATATTGTGCGAGAAAAAATTAATAGGCTCAAAGATGACTTCTCCCCTGGTCCCGATGGTCTGCCCGCCATCTTACTAAAGCAATGTGTAGATGTCCTGTGTCAGCCCCTTACAACTCTATTTCGTCTCTCACTCTCTCAAGCCGTTTTCCCTAAATTATGGAAGGACTCTTTTATTTTCCCTATCCATAAAAAAGGCAGTAAAAACGACATTTCTAACTATAGACCCATAGCCAAACTTTCCTCTATCCCTAAGCTCTTCGAAAGCATTGTCTACGACTCACTGTATTTCCACTGCAAATCCATTTTTTCCCCACAACAGCATGGTTTCTTAAAAAGTAGGTCCACTACGACTAACCTGACCGAATTCGTTTCCAAAACACTACAAGCATTAGAGAAAGGTAATGAAGTGGATGTCATTACCACCGACTTCAGCAAGGCCTTTGACAAAATCTGTCACCGAACTATTTACCTTAAACTTAAAGCCCTCGGTTTCCCACCCTCTTTCATTTCATGGCTGAGATCGTACCTAGAAAAACGCCAGTACAGGGTTCTCTTCAGATTTTCAGTCTCTGACCCCATTAACGCCACTTCAGGGGTTCCTCAAGGCAGTCATCTTGGTCCGCTGATCTTTGTCTTAACTATAAACGATTTTGGTCACGTCATAAAAGACTCTGATCTGTCTATTTACGCGGATGATATGAAAATCACTAAGGTAATATCTACCCCCACCGATTCTCTCTTACTTCAAATCGATCTAAATTCATTCCACACATGGTGCGACAAAAACTTTCTAGAACTTAACGTCGCCAAATGTCAATCCATAACATTCTCCCGTAAACGCCTCCCCCCATCCCTCAGAACCTATTACTTTCTTAGCGAGCCCGTTCCCTCAGTCTCCTCTATATGCGATTTGGGTATTATTTGTGACAGGGAGCTAAACTTCCGTTCCCACATTGATCATATTGTACACAAGGCCAATTCTTCTCTCGGTTTCATAAAACGCTGGTCTAAAGAATTTTCAAACCCTTACGTTTCTAAATCCCTTTATATCACCTTTGTCCGACCACTCCTGGAATACGCCAGCCAAGTTTGGTCACCTTATCACAACATACACTCCCTTAGAATCGAAGCTGTGCAGCGTAGGTTTATCCGGTTTGCCTTACGCGGTCTCCCATGGGCCGACAACTATATCTTACCTCCCTATGAAGACCGGCTAAAATTGATTAACCTGCAAACCCTTACAAAACGTCGCGAAGTCGCTGACATACTTTTCGTGCACCAATTATTAACCGGTATGATCGATTCCACCGCACTACTGGAAATGATTTCCCTTCGCACTAACCCTCGAAACCTCAGGTCCGTACCGCTCTTTCTTCTCCCTCACCGCCGCACCAACTACGGAAATTTCGAACCAATTTCCAGAATGTTACGCCTGGCAAATAACTCACAGAACACCCTAGACTTTCATTCGAGTCTATCCGCCCTTAGAAAGTCCCTGTACACCTCTTCATGAACTAACCAGTCCCAGTTCCCTCTCTAGTTTTTAAGATAGATTTTAAGACCTAGTTTAATAAAAAATGTGTGGGCCCCCTGGGGCCCAACAAAAAAAAAAAAAAAAAAAAAAAAAAAAAAAAAAAAAAAAAAAAAAAAAAAAAAAAAAAAAAAATATTGTTAAGCTTAGAGTTAAGGTCCCTCGTTGTTAGTTCATAAGTTTAGATTTAAGCTTGCTTGTATTAAGCTAAATAAATAAATAAACACTTAAGATTTTTTTTTACTGGTTACTGAGATCAATGGGTCCTCTTCGTTTTAGCCGCCGTCTATTTAGAATTTCTTAGTCTGGAAGGGTCGAGATATCATAGTTGGTATGAGAAATAAGCCTCGTCAGGTGCCGTTTGCTTACATTGGTTATTTCTTCCTCAACCATAGGAGTTTTGAGGTCATTGTGTATGTCGAAGTTTGTGACGTACCAGTCAGCATTTACTATTGTTCGCAGAATTTTTGATTGTTGTCTCTGAATAGTGTTTATGTTTGACTTTTTAGCTGTGCCCCAGATTTGAGATCCGTTTTTTATAGTTTTATAAGGCAAAATTTTGTTTTAGGTTGATAATGGAGAGTCCTTACTTATTAGCCAGTAAAGGTGTCTGGTTTTGTTCTTCATTTGATTCCTCTTTTGCTGTATATGGTGCTTCCATATAAGCTTGCTGTCTAAATACATTCCTAAGTACTTCGCTACTTTGTCAAAAGAGATACTTTTGTCATTTATTTTTAGTGGTTCGGGTGTGTAATTTATCTTTGTTGTGAATATAACCAGCACCGTTTTGTCATCGTTTACTTTTATGCGCCACTCCTTAAACCATTTCATTGTATCGTCTAATATTTTTTGGAGTTGGACGGTCGCTGTGTGTAGGCATTTGTTTGAGTAGAGCAGTATGGTGTCGTCAGCGAATGTAGCGATCATAGATGTTGTCTGAGTAGGTAGAGGAATATCTCTGGTGTAAATATTATAGTTGGGGATATATGAGTACAACGAGGAAAACGATTTGATAAATAAATACGCGTCTTAAAAGCTTCGCAGTCGAGAACCAACTCAGCTCTTTATTTGATACTTTTCCTTACTATGCTTAACAATTACTTATAATTATTCTTATTCTATTGACCCACTTACTCATATTACGCATGTTATTCGCAACATGCAGAACTGCTGCGCCAGTGTATTGCACAACCTGCACAACCTGAACCCAATTAAAGTCCAAGCAATTAAGCAAAATGCTTACATTGCAATTTAAACTCCAATTTGGGTTCAGCGCGAGCAATCACCTGAAGTGCAATACACTTACAATGCTAATTCCGCATTTCGCAAATACCGCGCAATACAAGAGTGGGTGAGCGGGAGGCACAACATTCCTCCCTCCCCATAAGAAAAAAAAATGAAATAAAACATTTGCATATGTATTGTAGTATTCTTTCTGGGGTTCGTTTTAAATAAAACCGTCTTTTGTGTATTTTAATCGTTTATTCATTATTAAATACCAACTTCACTTTAACACAATGTTCAATCACTTTATTATTTCAAATCAAACGGTCGCTACAGACTTATTTTCACAATGTCGCTTGCTTTCACCACTGGTCGAATATCTCTTGTCATCGCTGTATTCACTTATGAACAACTGTATCGACGATGGTTGTGGTATGGGTATTTATAGGAAATCGCTAGGGGTTCTAGAACATACTTGATGTTTCTCAGGGTGAATTGAGGATCATGGAATATTGGGATATTGTGTGGAACAATTGTGGAACGTAAGCACATCAGGTTGGGATATTTACTGCTAGAATGTTTTGCAATAGTTGCTACAGTTTGAGATACAGTGTTTCAGTTTTTGGTACACAAACCATCCTGCAGTCAATGCTACACTGCCCCCCTCTTAAACTTGTTCGTCCCGAACAAGATCATCTGGATTACTGCCATGGTAACGATGAAGACGATCCAGGTGGACAACTTTCATCTTGCCTCTTACTCCACGCTGGATCCGGAAGACGACGTCATTGATGCGTGTGACCACTTTATAAGGGCCCTCCCAGTCTTGCTGCAGCTTGGGTGACCTCCCCTTTTGCCGGTGTGGGTTGTACAGCCATACTAGGTCTCCCTCGTGGAAGCTGGACGTTGTTGCCTTTGTGTCGTACCTGGTTTTCATGCGGTCACTCGCTACCCTTATCCTCGTCCTGGTCCTCTGATGTATGTCTCGGATCCTTTCCCTGAGGTCTGCCACGTAATCCTCTTCACTCTTGGGCTCATCGTTAGGGGATCCAAACTTCACCTCACTAGGTAGCCGAACTGCTCGACCAAATAAGACTTCGGATGGAGTATGTCCAGTAGTACTGTGCACTGCATTTCGGTAGGCCATCAAGAAAAGAGGAATTTGTCGATCCCAATCGCGCTGGTGGTCTTCTACGACCTTGGAGAGATGTTCGTTTAAGGTTCTGTTGAAGCGCTCTACCATCCCGTCGGATTGCGGATGAAGCGGAGTCGTCCTCGTCTTTTTAATTCCTAGTTGTTGGCATACCTCTTGGAATATCTTTGATTCGAAGTTTCGTCCCTGGTCAGACTGCAGTTCCATAGGCACGCCGAATCTGCTCACCCAGTTGTTGACGATCTGTTCCACGATGGTCTTCGCTTCCTGGTTAGGGATGGCGAACGCTTCCGGCCATTTGCTGAAGTAGTCCATGACGACTAGGATGTAACGGTTACCATTGTCGGTTTCGGGAAATGGACCAGCGATGTCAGCGGCAATCCGTTCAAAGGGTGCGCCCACGTTGTACTGTTGCATCTTGCCTCGCGTTTTCGTTCTGGGTCCCTTGCTGGCGGCACACACGACGCATTTTCGGCACCAACTCTCTACGTCTACCCTTGCGCTGAGCCAATAGAAACGTTCTCGCACCTTCTCCAGGGTCTTGTTTGCACCCAAATGACCTCCGGATGCTCCATCATGCATCTCCTGTAGCACCTCGTGTACTTTTGATCGCGGCAAGACAAGCTGCATTATGAAATCTTTCCCGTCCGGCCTTTCCCATTTCCTTTTCAGTACACCATCTTGCACATGAAGGGAGTCCCACTGAGCCCAGTATGCCTTGAGAGTGGGGCTCCTGTCCGAGATATCTTGTCCGGTTGGCTTCTCCATAAACTCCTTCCACGCTAATATTGGCTCGATGTCTGGGTCTTCTTTTTGAGCGTTGCGGATTTCTTCTGTACTCCAACCGCCGATAGGCTCAGCTCTTACCCTTTGGATGGAAGGAAGGTTCTTCTCTTCCTGTCGCACACAATGCTTGCCGTCGATCTCGCATGGTTGCCGGGATAAGGCATCTGCATAAGAATGGAGTTTGGTTTGAGGATCCTGGATGGTGGTATTGGGGGCGTCGACTCCGACATCCGACTTCCGCCCCGCGAAACTGGTTCTTGAGCGGTCTCCCCACTCCTGGTTTCGGGAAGCCTGACCAACAGGATGGATGTTATACATGTTGGATGGTATTTCATTACGTCGCCAATTACCATAGTGTGGATAGTTTCCGTGGCTGGGTAGAATTCTGCATTGCCGTTGTAGGTGCCCTCTTTTGTTGCAGTTCCAGCAACGAATTTGTCCCCGGCGAGCGCTGTTTCGGACTTCGACGTCCATCCTCTGGCAAGAGCATTCGACGGCGGCTACTTCCCTTTCACGGTGGATTCCCTGACACGCCTGGTCTGCCGCCTCCATCATCAGAGCAAACGCCAAAGCTTCGGCGACCGTTTTCCTTCCAGCCATTCTTACCGCCATTTGTAGTTTCGAATCAGCTATGGCATGGGTGAACGCTTCGGTTGCCATCTCGTTAATGATCTCCTCGCCGGCGTTTGGATAGGACAAATGTGCCAGTCGCTCGATGTCTGCTTGCAACTGCTGGAGCGTCTCACCCCTCATCTGGGACCTTCTGCGCAACTGGACCCTATATACTTGCTGCATGTGGTCGTCCCCAAATCGCATCTCAATGGCTTTCACCAGACTGTCGTAGTTGCGTTGTTTGTCCTCGGGAATAGTTTGTAGTAGCTCTGCAGCTGATCCTCTAAGCGCAAGCGTGAGGGCAATGGACCTCTCTTCATCGTCCCAGTTGTTCGTCATTGCCGCAGCTTCGAACTGCCTCTTATATATTGGCCATGATGTCTGTCCATCGAAGACGGGAGGCTGCATCTCTTTCCTTCTCGGGCAGTCGGTTGAATACTCCCGAACTTTCTGTTTCTTCACGCATTCGAGTTCCTTTGCCAAATTCTCGAATCTTCCTTCAACAGCCTCGAATTTTGTTTGAACGTTCTCGAATTTTGTTTCAAATGTCTCAATTTTGGTCTCTACATTTCCAATTTTCTCGTCGATTGTCCCGAATCTGGTTTCCAAACTTTTATTTTGTTCAACGAATTTGCTTTCGAGAACACTCCTTTGATCGAATAGCTGATGTTCCAGAGAGTTCTTTTGTTCGTCAAGCTTAGCATCTAAAGAATTCTTCTGCTCATCGAACTTGGCGTCTAGACAATTCTTTTGTTCATTGAGCTTGGCGTCTAGAGAATTGTCTAGCTTCTCGAATTTTCTATTCTGATCGTCGAATTTCTCAGATAGCAATTTCATTAAAGCCGACATGTCACTCGTCGTACTTACTTGTTCTTCTTCGACGTCAAACAAAGCTGTTTCAGGATCTGCACCCTCGTCCGTCACTATTTTCCGCAACTTAATAATCAATTCTTTTTGTACCAGTCGTAGGTTGCTCCCGCTGGCTCAGTACTTCCTTTAGTTGCGGCAATGACAAATCTTCTAGCAATTTCCGAACCATTTCTATTTTTCACTTACACAAAACGCAATACACAAAATTTGTTTTATTCCACTTTTCTGACACCAATGTAGTATTCTTTCTGGGGTTCGTTTTAAATAAAACCGTCTTTTGTGTATTTTAATCGTTTATTCATTATTAAATACCAACTTCACTTTAACACAATGTTCAATCACTTTATTATTTCAAATCAAACGGTCGCTACAGACTTATTTTCACAATGTCGCTTGCTTTCACCACTGGTCGAATATCTCTTGTCATCGCTGTATTCACTTATGAACAACTGTATCGACGATGGTTGTGGTATGGGTATTTATAGGAAATCGCTAGGGGTTCTAGAACATACTTGATGTTTCTCAGGGTGAATTGAGGATCATGGAATATTGGGATATTGTGTGGAACAATTGTGGAACGTAAGCACATCAGGTTGGGATATTTACTGCTAGAATGTTTTGCAATAGTTGCTACAGTTTGAGATACAGTGTTTCAGTTTTTGGTACACAAACCATCCTGCAGTCAATGCTACAGTATGTACGTATTATGATATCTCTTTTTTTATATTTTATTTAATTTTTATTTTTTTTTTTCTTTTAATTTTATAAATTCCAAATTAATTTATTTCTACATTTTTTGTTTTTGTTGTATTTTTTTTTTTGCTTTTCTTGAATAATGCATATAGCTTGTATTATTACAATATTTTAATTTATTGTATAATATTAACACAAATCAATATAAGTAATCTTCTCGTACAGAGTTGGTATTAGTTGTCATACAACTTAGAAAAAATAAAACAGTGAGCAAATTATTACATATGTACTTATTTTGTTTATTTTAAATGTTAAAAATATCAGAAATAGAGGTTTTCTCTTTGCGAAATGACTTTAAAACACTGTTAATTAATTCTTTTCATTAATTCTGGACTCTCGATCTCGACCTTTAAATCTTTTTCTCGACTGCCTGAATTTGAGAGTGCGACGACGACATGCCTCAAATAGGCTTTCTTAATCATAATCGTTTCTGTAATAAAACAAAACTACCACCAGAAAAATTATTGTGCCGATATGTATGTGTTGTGTGAGTTTAATTTGTTTGTGTGGGTTATGATTTAGATTCTTAAATTATGACTGATTTTCATTAATTACACTGATATATCGTTATAATATATAGTAAATTAATCGTTTCATTATTCGTTAAAAATGTTGAGTCTGTTATTGTGTATCCGTTTTTCTTTATTATTAATTTTGATTGTAGTGTTTACGTCACTATTAATTTTTACAACTTCATAAGGACCAATCCACAGAGGAGATAATTTATTATGTCTAGCCTGGTCCAATAATAGTACTTTATCACCAATATCTACTTTTAAGGGAAATGTTTTTCTATCGTAATATATCTTCGACTTTTCGTTGCTACCAACTAAATTCCTTTTCGCGATATCGTGGGCAGTTTGAATTTTATATCTAAGTTGCAGACAGTAATCATCATGATTGTAAATTGGTTCTGGTTCTCTTTTGAAATTTGTTGGAATTTCAGCTGTAAATCCAAACAGACAGTCAGATGGAGTCATTTTAGTTGCTGAGTGTATGGTGTTATTGTGTACATGAGTTGCCTGTCTTAGCCATTTATCCCAGTCATTTTTATTTTTCTCCACAAAACATCTTAAGTATTCTGCTAATGGTCGATGAGCAAAATCGCATCATCACCTCCACGCGGTGCCCGCTGGATAGCTATCTGATAGTGAACTAACGATGAGCGTATGCTGAGTCTGACGATATATGTGCAGCTGAACACTCAGACCTGCATAAGCACATCTGGGTGAACTTCAGCGCGCATATGTCTAACCGGACGAGGCATCTCTTGTTGACCTGATCGGCTGAAATATGCGTCTCAGAAGTCTAGCAAGAGGTCCTCAGAAAGAGGACGTGCGGCGGACGAATTCTCTCGATGGAATCAACGGTGACGTCTACAGACCAGCGGATACCTTACTGGAGCTACTTCAACATATTTGGAGCTGAGGTCTGTAAGGATTTTCAATACTACGTCAGGGTATTGAAAAAGAGATGGTGGCGGATGAACCCTTAATGGGCCAACGGCAGCGCTCATATCCCCGAAGTGGGTTACTGACATCGGTGTATCCGGCCTCTTGTCCTAGGGGTACAAAAAAAAAGGATCTGGCCCTCCAGGTTGGGGGTTGTGCCGTCGGGTTAACTTTCCTACCACGTAAAAAACCTTTGGTTACGAAGCAACCAACAGCCTCGGATACGGATGATCTTACTGTTGACGACCCATGCAAACGTAAAAAGGACAACGATCTTCGTGTCTGCACATGGAATGTTAGGTCCCTCTACAAACCACGTGCAGCCGAACAACTTGCGGAGGCCCTAGAGTGTCTCAAAGCAGACATTACCGCCATCCAAGAAGTGCGATGGGATGGGCCGGGCAAAAGGAGTATGAAAAACTGCGACATCTACTACGGCGATTGCTACAGACAAAAAGGACAGCGTCTATTCGGGTGCGGATTTGTCATTGGAGACAGACTTAGGCAAGAAGTCTTGAGTTTCCGGCATGTGAACGAGCGCCTCATGACTATCCGTATCAAGGCTAAATTTGCCAACATTAGCCTAATATGCGTTCACGCCCCTCACGAGGAGAAGGACGACGCGACAAAGGATGACTTCTACCAGCTCTTGGACAAGACGTATGAGCAATGCCCTAGCCACGACGTTAAAATTATCCTAGGCGACTTTAACGCAAAGCTAGGAAGAGAGGAAGTCTTTAGTAGTAGCGTGGTCGGAAAGCACAGCCTGCACGACAACACTTCCGGCAACGGACTCAGGCTAATCGACTTTGCGGCGGGGCGAAACTTTGTTATAGCTAGTACGCGGTTCCCACGTCTCGATATTCACAAGGGAACATGGCTCTCCTTTGATCGAAAAATCGTCAACCAAATCGATCACATTGCGATCGATGCAAGGCACTCTTCCAGTATTCTGGGTGTCCGGACTTTCCGAGGAGCCAACGTGGACTCGGATCACTACCTAGTCGTAGCCAAGGTACGGATGCGGATATCCACAACGGAGCGAAATCAACGAAATGCTGTGAAGAAATTTGACGTCGAAAAGCTACAATCGCAAGAGACCGCCAGAACCTTTGCCGATCGTGTTTCTTCTAATCTCAATCTTAGTCCTATGCCGCCAGCAGTAAATGCGGAAGACCAGTGGCAGCGTTGCCAAAAAGCCATCAGAGATGCCGCCTCTGATGTACTGGGTTTCTCTCGCCCACCACAACGAAACCACTGGTTTGATGAGGAATGCCGGCAAGCACATGCAGCAAAACAAGAGGCGTACAAAGCGGCGCTGCATAGAAGGACTAGAGCTGCTTACGAGCTCTACGTGCGCAGGAGAAAAGAGGAACATCGACTTCTCAGAAAGAAGAAAAAGGAGCATGAGAAGCGCTCGATCGAGGAGATTGAGAGACTTTATTGCAGGAATAATGTTCGAAAATTTTACCAAAGGGTAAAAAGAACATGCCAGGGTTTCAAAGCCAGAACAGAAGCCTGCAGGGACGAAAATGGCAACATAGTAGTAGTATCGCAGTCGGTGCTGAGGATATGGAAGGAACACTTCTGCAGACTGTTAAACGGCGATGATGACCAATATTCCGCTGTCAGGCAGAATGAGCCATTCAACAGTGACGATGGCAGTCAAAATTCCCGTCAACCCGATCATAATGAAGTGAGGATAGCGATATCTAAACTCAAATCCAACAAAGCTGCTGGAGCCGACGGCCTTGCCTCTGAACTCTTCAAGGCAGGAGGAGATGAGTTGGTAAGGAGCATGCACCAGCTCATCTGTAAAATCTGGTCGGACGAAAGTATGCCCGATGAATGGAACCTCAGCATCGTTTGCCCGATCCTGAAGAAAGGAGACCCTCTGAACTGCGCCAACTACAGAGGTATAAGTCTCCTAAATATCGCATATAAGATCCTGTCTGCCGTACTATGTGAACGCCTAAAACCGATCGTCAACAACCTGATAGGTCCTTATCAGTGCGGTTTCAGGCCTGGAAAGTCCACCATTGACCAAATATTCACACTACGGCAGATCTTGGAAAAAACCCATGAATATAAAATCGATACGCACCACCTTTTCATCGATTTCAAAGTTGCCTATGATAGCGTGTATAGAGACGAGTTATACAGAGCCATGTCTAGTCTTGGCATCCCTGCCAAGCTCGTCCGTTTGTGCAGAATGACGATGGAGAACTCTCGCTGCTCCATCAAAGTCGGTAAGAACATCACCGAACCGTTCGATGTCAGGAAAGGTCTTAGACAAGGTGACGCGCTATCATGCGATCTCTTTAACATAGTACTTGAGAGAATTGTACGAAACTCACAAGCCAACACCGGAGGTACAATCTTTTACAAGTCTGTACAACTACTCGCTTATGCCGATGACATTGACATAATCGGAAGAACTCAGCGGGCCGTCAATGGGGCATATACGAGTATTGAGATCGAGGCAGCAAAGATGGGTCTAGCGGTCAATGAAAGCAAAACAAAATATATGCTGTCTACAAAAAAGGACACCCAACATCGGCGTCTTGGGCAGAACGCCACAATAGACAGATACAATTTTGAGGTAGTAAAGGATTTTGTCTACCTAGGCTCTATGGTCAGCTCCGCAAATGACATGAGTGGAGAGATCACACGGAGAATTACTCTTGCCAATCGTTGTTTCTATGGGCTAAAACGGCAATTGAGTAGCAAAGCCCTATCTCGAACTACTAAGGTAACTCTTTATAAGACACTAATCATCCCAGTCCTGCTGTATGGCGCAGAGGCATGCGCTTTGAAAAAACCGGATGAGGACGCCCTTGGTTATTTCGAGAGAAAAGTTCTTCGAGCGATCTTTGGTCCCGTCTGCATAGATGGTGAGTGGAGGAGAAGGTACAATGCCGAACTATACGGCCTTTACAAGGACATCGACTTAGCCAGAAGAGTTCACATACAGCGACTAAGATGGCTGGGTCATTTAGAGCGGATGGAGCCCAACCTTCCCGCTAAGAAAGTCTTCGAATCCAACCCGGACGGATGGCGCAGTAGAGGACGACCTCGCGGTAGGTGGCGCAAACAAGTGGAGAGGGACCTCAACCAACTTGGCGTGCGCAACTGGAGGCAGCTGGCTCGTAACCGTGCTGGCTGGAGAGGTTTGTTGGTTGAGGCCCAGGTCCACCCCGGACTGTAGCGCCATCTAAGTAAGTGAGTAAGTAATGGTCGATGAGACCTTTCTAGCGCACCGTTAGACTGTGGGTGATATGCTGTGGTTTTTATATGTTTAACTTTTAACAGTTTACAGAGCTTATGAAATAGTTTGCTAGTGAAA
The DNA here is from genome assembly GCA_945910035.1 of Brachypalpus laphriformis. Taxonomy (NCBI): domain Eukaryota; kingdom Metazoa; phylum Arthropoda; class Insecta; order Diptera; family Syrphidae; genus Brachypalpus; species Brachypalpus laphriformis. Next base: position 12,615,559 of record OX246757.1, on the reverse strand, counting down.
TTAGAACCCTGATCAGTTACTAATATCCTTGGTATTCTGTACCTACTTATTATTTCTTCGTAAAAAACTTTCGCTACCGTTTTTGCCTCTGCATCCGGCATAGCGTAGCAATCCATAAATCTAGACAGGTCATCTTCGAAAGTTAAAATCCACTTATTTCCATTCGCTGTTACTGGTAAAGGTACAGCTATGTCCAAATAAATCTTGTCAAACGTTTCCCGAGCTAAATCGGTGATAACCATTGGCTCTTTAGTTTTTCTACTGTATTTATTTTTCTGACACTTTTTCTGCATTTCTTGATATAATTTTCTATTTCTTTGCTCATATTCTTCCATCTATATTTGGTCTGTATTCGATGTAAGGTCTTTTTGAATCCTTGATGTCCACCTAATGGAGAGTCATGATAATCCCTTAAAACGATTCTAATTTTTTCTGGATCGGTTAAAATCGTATAATCCAGTGCGTTTTCTGAATCGGAGATTGCATCAATCTTGCATTTATCATTTTTGGTACATTCATTATCATCTGCTATTTCAGTTTCGTCAGAATATTTAACCTCATCCTCTCTTCTCCTGCGCGATTGAGCTCTTGTTATCACTAAACAATCACTTTCCTCCTTTTCATATGGGATTCGACTTAGAGCATCAGTGTTAGTGTTATACTTACCGGGTTTATAAACAATTTTAAAGTTATATTCTATAAGCTTTTGATGGAATCTTGCTAAGCGCGAAGTAGTATCTTTCATACTCATAACACCTTGCAAGGGCTTATGATCAGTGTACACTGTAAATTGTCTACCGTATAAATATGGTTTGACATTTTTTACACCCCATACAACTGCTAGCAATTCCCTCTCTATTGTGGAGTATCTTTTCTCCGCTGCTCCTAACACCCTGCTGGTGCATGCAATTGGTTTATCTTCACCAATGGTACCTTGCGAGAGAATGGCTCACAATGCTTCATTACTCGCATTAGTTGTAAGGCTAAATGGCAATTCAAAATTAGGGTAGGCGAGGAGGGGTTCTGAAGAAAGCATACTCTTTAGAAGTAAAAATGATTTTTCACATTCGACTGACCATTCAAACTTTGTATTCTTTCTTAATAATCTGTTAATTAGGGCTGCATTTTTGGAAAAATCTTTTATAAATTTTCTATAATAGTTTGCAAGACCTTGAAATGATTGCACGTCTTTCAAGCGTTTTGGACGCGGGAAATTTTAAACACACACTTAATTTTTTCCGGATCTGGTCGGCATCCGTCTTTATTACATATGTGACCGATGTATATTACTTCCTTTCGCAGGAACTGACATTTTTCGGGATTCAGCTTCAAGTTAAATTTGCGGAGACATTCAAATACTTTGATTAATTTTTGATTGTGATCAAGAAGACTTTTTCCATGAATCACGATATCATCTAAGTATACGAAACATGCTGTATTATTTAGCCCCGTTAAGGCATAATTCATCAATCGTTGGAAACATGCTGGAGCGCCTTTCAGTCCAAACGGCATTCTATTGTACTCATAGTGTCCATTTGGCGTGTTGAAGGCGGTTTTTTCACGATCATCTTTATTTACTAGCACTTGATGATATCCATTTACTAAATCCATTTACCACCATACTTTTACCCCCCGCCTCTGGCGTTGAATCAGAAGTAGTAGCGACGCTTGTTTCAGAAGACTCCTGCAGCTCTGTCTCTGACTCGATTGGTAGACTGGGCTGGAATGGCAAAGAAAGTGGCGGAAAGGCTTCGGCTGGAACGTCTAATCTCTGTCTCAATAGAAGGGTAGCTGGTCGAAGTTGTGTCGGTGACGGTTTGACTCGGGAAACCAATAAGGCTGAACGAGCTCCCGAAGCGGCGCACTCCGATGGGCTCCTGACTAAGAGTCAACTGAAAAGGAGAAGAAGGAAGGCGGCGATGGCGCGGTGCAAAGAGGCTGCAGAGTCAGCTGAAGGCGCAAGCGCCAAAAGCAGTCATCCTTCAGTAGCGACAGGAAAGAAGCATAGGTCGGCAGAAAGTATTCCAACTGGAGCCGATCAATCCCTCAGACCTAACGCTGGCTCCTTTTCGGTCGGCTCGAACAGGTCCAATCTGATGGAGCAAGTTTCGCCTGCTCTTCTTGGTGGAAGCGTGTGCGCATCTGATGCGCGCTCTTCTGCCGGGCACACTCTTACCGGTGGCGTTATCTGCGCACAAAATCTGGTGGATACTGGTGCTGTTACCCCTAAAGGTCCCAGTACTAGTAGACAGAAAATGGCTGACGCAAGCAATGCCACGGGTAGGGGCGCTCGCCTCGCCGGAAGCATGTGCGCACCTGGTGCGCGCCGTTCTGCTAATAAAACTGCGACTATATCTTTGATATTTTCGCAGATAAACCTCCACCACTCAAAGGCCGATACCGCTCTCTTAAGTAGCAGACTTTCCGTGGTGCGTACAAAACCCCACATAACATCTATCCAGGAGCCATACGTGCGGAACAAGCGCATATGTGGTTTTGGGGGTGTTCGTGGAGTAACGGTGCTATGTGACGAGCGATCTGAAAGACCGAGAGCTTGTCTAATTGTGCCGAATTTCCTCTCAGTAACCAAGCTTGGACAATTTTGTGGACAGGACCTGGTTGCTGCAGCTGTAAGCTACGAAACGACCGGAAGTTGGAAAACCTTCGTCGTTGCGTCGGCTTACTTCCCTTATGATTCGGTAATGCCTCCACCACCGAAGGCGGTTGCCGAACTCATAAAGTACTGTGACACTCGGGAGATGGGACTAGTCATGTGTTGCGACGCGAATGCTCAGAATACAGTCTGGGGCAGCAGCAAATGTAACACACGAGGAAACCATCTCCTAGACTTTATACTATCGTCTGGCATGGTAATTAACAATATTGGCTCCCAGCCAACTTTTGTTACGGCAAGGAGGCAGGAGGTAATTGATTTGACTTTATCTAATAGGTATTTCAAGTCAATTACTAACTGGAGGGTACTGCCGGAGGTGTCCTTGTCAGACCATAGATACATCGTTTTCCAAATCGAATGCGAGGCCATAACTTTGCAGGAGAGGAGGAATCCGAGGAAAACCAACTGGGTGCGGTTTAGGGAAGAGCTAGACAGATCTGGCAAAACTCCAACTAAACTCAGAACGAAACGAAAGGTTGAGGATGCTGTTCAAAACCTGACCAGTGTCCTTACCAACTGTTTTGAACTGGCGTGTCCAATGACAAAAAACTCCTGCAGAACGCCGGTTCCCTGGTGGAGCCCGGAACTGCAGCGGCTTAGGAAAGAATCCAGAAAACTTCTGAATAGGTCTCTTAAGACAAATTTAGAAGGTGACTGGGATCTCTTTAGATCGAAGCAAAAAGACTATAAGAACTTAATTCGGTTGTCGAAAAGTGCTTCTTATAGAGATTTTTGTGAAAAGATCGAGGCACTCGGTGAAACCATCAGGTTGGTTAAGGTTCTCAAAAGGGGCAAGCCGACCATACCGGAGTCACTGAGAAAGTCTGATGGCAAGTTTAATGAGACGAAAGCGGAAAATTTTAGTCTTCTGCTGGAGACCCACTTTCCTGGCAATCAGATAATCACTAGGTCGGAGCTTGGTCCGCTTACCCAGGCTGAGCTTGATCTAAGTCAGAAAATTCGGCCCAGCTGGTATATTGCATCAGCCGTGGTAACAGATGAGGCCATCAAATATGCTGTGGCATCTTTTGATGGTTTCAAATCGCCTGGCACCAATGGAATATATCCAGCTATGCTGCAACAGGGTATAGATCAGCTATTGCCAACTCTGAAAAGAATTTTCACCGCTGGGTTGGCGCTGGCATATATTCCTACACCTTGGCGGACAGTCAGAGTAGCTTTCATACCGAAAATTGGTAAGGAAGACTATTCGCTCCCCAAGAGTTTCAGACCTATAAGTTTGACATCCTTCTTACTGAAAAGTATGGAGAGACTGGTAGAATTTCACGTGCGCAAAGTTGCTTTGAAACTGCATCCACTATCGGAGATGCAGCATGCCTATCAGCGTGGGAAATCCTGTGAGACCGCACTTCAAAATCTAGTGGCCAGAATTGAATGCGCGCTTGATAGGAGAGAATACGCGATGGGTATCTTCATCGACATTGAGGGTGCTTTTGACAATGCAACTTTTGACTGCATGTGCGACTCTGCCAGACAACACGGGGTAGATGAAACATTAGTGTTGTGGATTAAAGCAATGCTAATGAATAGAACGTTGGTAGTGGATGCGGATTGTGGCCAATATGTTATGACAGGGGTAAACAGGGGCTGTCCGCAAGGTGGCGTTCTGTCTCCATTGTTATGGTGCATGGTGGTCGACTCTCTGTTGAACACTCTAAATAGTTCTAACGTCTACGCTCAGGCATATGCGGATGATGTCGCCGTACTTTCTGTCGGGCCATGCCTGGCGACGGTCTGTGCTAACGCGCAGGCGGCTCTGGACATGATCGATGAATGGTGTACTAAGAGTGGGCTTTCGGTGAATCCTCTTAAAACTGAGGTTGTTCTTTTTACGAGAAGGAGGATTTTGACCGGTCTGACTCAGCCAGTACTAAAAGGCGTCACCATTCGCATTTCCAATGAAGCCAAATATGTGGGAGTGAGTTTAGATAAGAAACTTCATTGGTCCAAACACGTCGAGTCGAAAACATCCAAGGCGCTCTCAGTCTTCTGGCAGTGTAAGGGTGCTTTTGGCAAGACTTGGGGCTTATCACCGAATAAGGTTCTCTGGATCTACACGGCTATGATAAGACCATTCCTCGCATATGCGTCGGTTGTTTGGTGGAAGGGGCTCTCGCGTAAATATGTGGTTGCCTTTTGTGCGAAACTCCAAAGAACGGCTTGTCTCGGCTGCTCGGGAGCTTTCCCGAGTACGCCTGGCTCTGCTCTAGACGCTTTGCTGAACTTACCCCCCCTTGATACTTATATCATGGGTTGCACTATCAAAGCCATCCATCGTCTTAGGCGGGGCGGTTTTTGGTATACTCCACACTGGAACTTTGATGAACTTGCGCGACACTTATCTTACGACTCCTGTCTTATGGATATGCCGTCTGATGCAATGACACCAGAACTCCAGCTGATGCGCAAATTCAGAGTCGACTTTCCTTGTGTCCAGGACTGGCTTCGGTCAGAGTCTGAGCCGGGAATGGAATGTAGTCGTATTTTCACGGATGGTTCCAAAACCAGTCAAGGGTCTGGCGCTGGTGTCTTCGTGGAAGTCGACAACATTAGACTTCACTTCTCGTTAGGCAAATATGCGTCTGTTTTCCAAGCGGAAACTTATGCAATCCTCATGGCCATGAACTATGTTGTGAAGAACAGGTGGAAGGGTCGTAGCATTTGTGTCTGTAGTGACAGTCAGGCTGCGCTTAAGGCCTTGCTTAACCCTTTAACCACTTCCAAAATAGTTCGTGAAACCAAAAACTCTTTGAACTCGGTCGCAAGGCTGAATTCTCTGTCTCTTATCTGGGTCCCAGGTCACACTGGGATCTTGGGGAACGAGATCTCCGATGAGATTGCTAGACAAGGCTCAGAGGAGGCTTTCTCAGGTCCCGAACCCGCGTTGGGTCTTCCAGCGTCTTCGGTTAGGGCTTCCATTGACGATTGGGTCTCTCACGAGCACAATTGTGTGTGGCATGACTCTCCAGGTTGCAGGTTGACTAAACGCATGCTCCCGGACGTCTGTAAGAAATCAGCGGCATTCTTGCTGTCTCTCAGCAGAAAAGACTGTAGACAACTTATCGGCGTCTTGACAGGCCACTTCTCTTTTGCCAAGCACCTTAACGTGTTAGGCTTAAGTGACACTACAATCTGCGACGCTTGTGGAGAGAGCGACGACACCGCGGAACATTATCTCTGTGAGTGTCCGGCCTTTGCTCGAATCAGGTGGCAGATCTTCGGTGCGGATGTGGTGAGTGCTGGTACTGTAAGCTCCTCATCACTGAAGTGCTTGCTTGGCTTTCTTCGAAAGTCAAGGAAATTCCAGTAAAATGGGTAAATCAGGGTTTGCTCTCTGGCAGTACAATGGACCAGTTGTGTCTGAGTGCTCCAGTCGAGTGTTTCCTATCCCGACAAAAAAAAATAAAATAAAAAAAAATCCAAGGTAGTATAATACCTTGCATTTCCTAATTGGTCCAGAATGTCTTACATTCTCGGGAGTGGGAAAGCATCACCAATAGTTACATCATTTAGCTTTCTGTAATTGATCACTATTCTCCATTTTTTACTTCCATCCTTTCCTGGTTCCTTGGGTACAATCAGTATTGGTGAATTCCAAGGGCTACTGCTTGGTACAATTACTTCGTCTTCAAGCATTTTTTTAACTTGGGCTTCTACCTCTTTTTTATGAATCTCGGGTATGCGGTACATCTTGCTATTTATTGGAGGCTGGTTAGTCCTTGTGGGGATTTTGTGTGTAACAGCATACGTATGTGTAAGTTTGTCTCCCTCTAAATGCATTATATCATTAAAGTTTGTACATATTTGAAGAATGGTTTCCTTTTCTTCTGCAGTGTGGTATTCACTAAAATCAATTATTTCTTTCAACCTATCTTCACGGCTCTTAAACGCATTTTTATCATCTACTCCCGATGCATTAAGTGGTAATAAATAATAATTATCTAACTTTTCAAGATTCGGCTTGTAATTTTGCAAACTAATATCGCGAGTTGATCCATTAACTACCCCAATATTTATTTTGTTATTGTTAGTTGAAACTAAAAAATTGCCTACGAAAACACCAGGTTCAATTTCTTCTCGCGTGCATAACATAAATTTCTCCTTTGTTGGTTTTATTGGTAATGACATATTTTTCATTGTTCGCGCTGGAACATTGTATGCCGTAGATGCAAAACTATGGGTATCCCTTACAGTTTGACGAAAAAGAATTTCCATAATCTTATCTTTTACCACAAAAATGAGTTTATTTTGAATGCAATCAATTATATTGTACTGGCATAAGAATCTCGGCCTAGTATTCCATCAGCTGAAAGAAAGATGATGTCACTTACTACGTGGAAGTTACAGGATAAGTTATTCTCAAGCAATAAGTTTCCTACACAAGTACCTAAAGTAGTCCCTTTTCCACCATAAATTCCCTTCATTGTTCGCTTTTCAAAGTTGTTTACGAATGTAATGTCCTTAATGCTATTAGCTTTTATTACACTTATGTCTGCCCCAGTATCTACTAAAAGTTGTACGTACTGCTTCTTCGATATATCGAGAGGGATCTCTATAATTGCGTTCCTACAGCTCATTCCCGCTAGTATTATTGGTAACCGAGATATTTCCTTGAATTGGTTCTACTAGCTGGGTCAATGCTGAGGTATCGATATTTCCGCCTTCCAGATTTTCTGTTCCCAGAGATGGCATACTAGTGTTTAAAACCTGGTCGGAGGTCCTAGTTTGTTTCCATTCTGTACCTAGCAGTGGTAGACTGGCGTTTAATACCTGCGCGGAGGTCCCAGATTCTAGCCATTCGCTAAGCTTTATTGGCTTACTGGAATCGAAAAATCGTTCAACATTTTCGGAAGCTATACTATCCTGACTATTAAACATGTCTAACGTTTGTCTCTTGGAGCCACTGCTATCCTGTATACTATTTGGGCAATGACTTTGTTTTTTAATATCCTCTGCTAGATTAACAAATATACTTAAATCTACATCCTCTTGGGTATCTATATTATTAATTATTCTTTTCTGTTTCTTCACTTTGGTATGTCTACATTTTGTTTGTTTGATCTAATCGATTTTGAGGGGACTGCAAAACTGGAGAGTATATTAGGGTAGTAGTGTTCTTTTGAATTAATTATTTCATTTAAATCATTATTTGTGGACATTGGTTCAGATATATACTCGAGATATATAAACCTACAGGTGGCCCTGAGACTTCCGGACACATGTAGTGTGTTCCAAGCAGCGGTTCTGTACTTAACGCTGCAGAATTACTTGAGATGCGATCAATATCCAACAAGAATATCGCCATCTTGATTGACACTCAGGCTGCGCTAAACGTGCTAGAGTCTTGTGTGTCACTGAATCTGAGATCGTCAGGAATTGCCGCACAATGCTTAAGGCATTATGTACGCAGAACCGTGTCAGATTATGTTGGGTACCTATTAAGAAGGCAATAAAAAGGCTGACGAGGTGGCCAAAAGAGGAGCAGAGCTCCCGCATAAGGACATAATCGGTAACATTAAACCACCAAGGTGCGTGGCTAGGGGAATTATTCGGGATAGAATCATCTACATAGCCAATTTAAGATGGCCCAACTTAGATGGTCATAAGGTGTCTAAGGCATTGTGGCCTGTGTTAGACCGCAGAAAATCTAGGATAGAGCTAAGTACAGCGATAGGAATACTCTCTGGCCATTGTCTTCTAAGGAAGCATGCTATGAGATTGGGTTTATCAAATACGGATGTTTGTAGGTACTGCAATGACCTACATGTCCCGGAGGATATAACACATATACTCTGTGAATGTCAAGGCATTACCAGAACAAACCTAAAGCACTTTGGAAGATACTTCTTCGATAACCTAGAATAGGTAAGGTCCCGGAACCATAATAAGGACATCTTCAAATTCTGAAATAAAGTGTATGAGAGAATTGGCTTAGGTCTTTGTGCCGTGAAGGTTCCCTAAGGATCGCGATGGCCCCACCTTGGTGTCTAGTGTCTTATGATAACCTCATAACCCTACTTAACCTAACCTACTAAATTGCCTTCTTAGCGATTGGCAAGAGTAATTCTTGGTTCGATCTCCCCACTGGTGTCATTTGCGGAGCTTACCATGGAGCCTAGATCTGTCTATTGTGGCGTTCTGTTCAAGACGCCGATGTTTGGTGTTCTTTTTTGTAGACAGCATATATTTTGTTTTGCTTTCATTGACCACTAAACCCACATTTGCTGCTTCCGTCTCAATGCTAGCAGGCGCCCACCTGACAGCCCGCTGATTTCTTCCGACTGTGTCAGTGTCATCGGCGTTAACGAGTAGTTGTACAGACTTGTAAAAGATTGTACCTCCGGTGTTTGCTTGTGAGCTTGCGCCTCACCTTGTCTAAGACCTTTCCTGACATCGAAGAGTTCAGTGGTGTTCTTTCCGGGATGGCAGGGATGCCGAGACTAAACGCTTGCGAAGATCAAAGGTCATACGACCTCTACAAGCTAGCCATAAACAAATTAGGGGAGGTATGGCCAGGTGCTAAGCTCGAGGTTGTTGCGAGGGAAGATATCCCAAGTAGACCAAGGACTCGTACCTGGATCCTAACCGAACCCTCCAACCCAGATACGATCCTTCGTATTCTTCAAGTCAGCAATCCCGAACTTCCGACGTACAATTGGAAAGTCGCTAAGCTGGACGAGCCAAGAGGTCTATACAGATGTGCACTTATTGTCATCATTCATCAATAATCTCTTGCTCCTTTGGCGATGAGTGGAGGTGTTATCTACTACGGCTTTGACCCTATTACCATCAAGGTCTATAAAAAAGATAAAGAGTCTGATTTGGGAAAACTGACCCCCCCCCATCCTGCGGACCACACTCCTGCTATCAAAGAAACCGAGTCATCTATCACATTTCCTTCTCTCAATAGTGATGCTGATGACTCTCACGCGTCACTCCCTAACAATCCGTCTTTTGTCGATGAAGACAAATTGTCTGACATGAAGACGGATGATAATTTTGACAAACTTCATCCACTGCTTTTGAGTGAGGACGAACTGTCCGAATCGTCCTCAGACTTGGAAGCCTTGAATACCACAGTGGTGGAGGTTTCTCTGTCTGATTGTAGCGCTAATGCTGCAGTTAGTTCAGGGGTCATATCGCGTCCTTCTTGAACGGATAACTCGTCACGTTTTTTGTATGAATGTTGTTGCTAGATCTACCAACAACACAGTACAAATTACGTTACCAATCATCCGTTGACGGAGGACACGATTCGACCCCAGATTAACCTCCACCACTCTATTACGGCTTCTGCCGGCCTTCTTCTCCGTCTCTCAAAGGACAGCACTTTACTTATGTCCTGTATCCCCTTGTGGGTCCTAGGGCCTCTACTACGCCTACGCGCCATCGTGTACGGTTTCTGGCAATGTGTCTGAGTTCTCCCCAACTTTTCCCTAACTGCCGTGCCTCCTTCTCGACTGTTCTGCGCCATGTTTTCCGCGGACCGCCAGGTCTTCTGCCATCCTGAGTTAGAGGGTTCCATTGCATAGCATGGTTCGCTATGGAGCTGTCACCCTTTCGGAACGTGTGACCAATCCACTGCCACTTCCGCCGTTGGATAGTTGTGCCTATTGGTTCCTGACCCGTTCTCTCGTAAAGGTGTTCGTTAGAGATACAATTGGGCCAGAAAATCCTTAAGATATTGCGCAGACACCTATTAACGAACGTTTGCAGCTTTCTGGTGATAGTAGTGGTCACTCTCCACGTGCTGCAACCATATAGCAGCACGGATTCAACGTTGGAGCGGAACAGTCTTATTTTGGTGCTCAAACTGATTGCATTGCTTCGCCATATTTTGGACAACATCCCGAACGCGGACTTTGCTTTGGCGATCCTGTTGGCTATATCCAGTTCGGTTCCACCATCGGTCGAGACAATACTCCCAAGATACTGGAAATCCTCTACTCTCTCTACCGGTTGTCCAGCAATGCATATTTGAGCCGATGAGTTAGTTCCAAGGCTGATGATTTTAGTTTTTGTCGTATTAATTTTCAGCCCGACGACACCTGCCTCCCTCTCCACATCTGCTGTCATTTGGTGGAGGTCCATAATTCTGTGGGAGAGTAAGCATACATCGTCTGCGTAGTCAAGATGCTTCAGTTGAGATGTAAGAGTCCATCGAATTCCTCCGTTTCCCGTCGACAAAGCTGCATGAAGCACTTCGCTAATCACCAATAGGAATAATATTGGTGAAAGGATACAGCCTTGTCTTACCCCACTTTGGATCTCAAATTCCTCAGACAACCTTCCCCTGTGCAGAACGTGACATTTTGAGCCTTCATATGTAGCTTTGATAATAGCAATTAGTTTATCGGGAATACCTCTCCTGCGTAAGGCACGCCAAATAAACTCCCTGTTGACACTATCGAACGCCTTCTCAAAATCGATGAACAGCAGGTGCAGTGGCGATCGATATTCAACACACTGTTCGATGATAATCCGCAGGGTGTTGATGTGGTCGGCACAGGAGGATCCAGAGCGGAAACCTGCTTGTTCGGCATCGAGTGTGTCTTCGAGATGTTGTTTGATTCGCTCAAGGATGATTTTAGCTATTATCTTAGCTACAGCAGGCAGCACGCAGATACCCCTCCAGTTTCCGCACTCCATTAAATTTCCTTTCTTAGGAAGCTTGACGATCATTCCCTTTTTCCACTCGTTAGGAAAGCTCTCAGCTTCCCAAGCTCTATCTATAAGTGGAAGCAGAAGCTCAGCCGATGTTGTTGGCGTTGCTCGTAAGAGCTCTGCTGGAATACCGTCAAGTCCTACCGCCTTGTTGGTTTTGAGTGCCTTGATCGCGGTAATGATCTCATCTTTACTGGGAGTCGTGGTGCGTATTCGGGAACTTCTCACCTCGGGCATCTCAGTCTGATTTGGGAGCATATCGCTAGCGAATACACGGTTCAAAACCGTAGCAAAATGCTCTTTCCATCTCTTGAGCTGGTCCTCATCCGAAATGAGCAAGGAGCCGTCTAGGCTTTTCACTAGGTATTGGCTGGAGCTGCGACCACCTGTCAGCTCTTTCGTGATTCTGTAGACAGTCCTGCTATCGCACCTCCGTGCAGCTTCTTCTGCTTCTGTAGCCAGCGCGTTGATGTAGTTGCGCTTGTCACGTCGTACGCTACGCTGAACTTCTCTCATCTTCATGCGATATAGGGACTCTAGCTCACTTCTCCCTGCTGCTGGGGTAGGTGCAACGCGAGCTTTTAGCAGTTTTCGTTCGTCAATCCGTCTCCAGGTATCCTCGGAAAGCCACGCCCTATGTCTTCCCTGCGATCGACCGACAATTCTTTCAGCACCAGATGTAAAAACATTTTTCACAGCACACCAATGGTCTTGGATGGTTGCGGGCATTGAGCTGCTGATTGCTTCCACACCTTGCGAAAAGTGCTCCCTTAATTGTTGGCGCACTGAGGGATCACTAAGTCTATCGATGTTGAACCTGGGCATTCTTGTGTTGTCGTGGGATCTTCGAACTGCAGCAGTGCGTAGTTGGAGAGTAGCTATCATAAGATGGTGATCACGTACTATCCCCACATCTGCCCCTCGTCTGTTTCGGACGTCCAGGAGACTGCTTCTAAAGCGGCGGCTGATAGCAAAATGGTCAATTTGGTTGGAGGTTGCTTGCCTGTCATTGGAAACCCAGCTGACTTTGTGGCAGGTCTTGTGCTCAAACATGGTGCCACCTATCACAAGGCGGTTGGCATTGCAGAAATCCACAAACCTTTCGCCGTTGTCATTGCGGTTGCCTAGTCCATGCCTTCCGATTACATGCTTGAGCCCTTCGTTGTCGCTGCCTACCTTGGCATTCAAATCCCCCATCACTATGACAATGTCTCCATTTGGTGTTGTGTTGAAGACGGCGCTTAAGAGATTGTAGAAGCTCTCCTTTTCGTCCTCAGACGAACTAATCGTTGGGGCGTAACACTGTATGATGGTGACGCGTCGTACTCTAGTCCGGAATCTGGCCGTCAAAATCCTATCACCATGAGGCTGCCAGGAAATCAGGCCCTTGCGTGCTGTTGTTGTTAGCAGTAGTCCGACTCCATATTCCCGCGGACTTCCGGATGGTCTTCCAGAATAGAGTAGTACAGTGTTACGCGTTGGAGACTGGTATTCGCCCGCTTCTAACCATCTTACTTCACTTACCCCCAAAATGTCCAGTTTATATCGCATGAATTCCTTTTCCAGTTGGAGGAATCTGGCATTGTAAGGACCTTCTCTTCCCGAGTCGAGGAGCATCTTTACATTCCAGAAACCTATCTTTGTCCGGGTACAATAGCCAAAAGTCGTCAACATGTGATCAGTCCTTATCCGAGGCATAGTGTCGGTTTCAGTAGCGAGCTGGTTTCAGTAACGCAGGTTGCTGGCCCACGTTACCTAGCCTAGAATCAAGGCCCTAGACAACCCGCACTTACAATTTTGGCCTATACGTATAAGGGTTTATACGTATAGTTGCCCGGGGACCACCACTAGCAGGTAAAGTAAGCACTTCATCACGAACTTGATTGTTGCGCTACTGGCCCAAGCCAAGTTTTGGGCAGTCAGTAGTTTCCCGATCAATCGCAATGCAGGTCCCCCATATATGTGACCGATGTATATTACTTCCTTTCGCAGGAACTGACATTTTTCGGGATTCAGCTTCAAGTTAAATTTGCGGAGACATTCAAATACTTTGATTAATTTTTGATTGTGATCAAGAAGACTTTTTCCATGAATCACGATATCATCTAAGTATACGAAACATGCTGTATTATTTAGCCCCGTTAAGGCATAATTCATCAATCGTTGGAAACATGCTGGAGCGCCTTTCAGTCCAAACGGCATTCTATTGTACTCATAGTGTCCATTTGGCGTGTTGAAGGCGGTTTTTTCACGATCATCTTTATTTACTAGCACTTGATGATATCGATTTACTAAATCCATTTACCAACATACTTTCACCCCCCGCCTCTGGCGTTGAATCAGAAGTAGTAGCGACGCTTGTTTCAGAAGACTCCTGCAGCTCTGTCTCTGACTCGATTGGTAGACTGGGCTGGAATGGCAAAGAAAGTGGCGGAAAGGCTTCGGCTGGAACGTCTAATCTCTGTCTCAATAGAAGGGTAGCTGGTCGAAGTTGTGTCGGTGACGGTTTGACTCGGGAAACCAATAAGGCTGAACGAGCTCCCGAAGCGGCGCACTCCGATGGGCTCCTGACTAAGAGTCAACTGAAAAGGAGAAGAAGGAAGGCGGCGATGGCGCGGTGCAAAGAGGCTGCAGAGTCAGCTGAAGGCGCAAGCGCCAAAAGCAGTCATCCTTCAGTAGCGACAGGAAAGAAGCATAGGTCGGCAGAAAGTATTCCAACTGGAGCCGATCAATCCCTCAGACCTAACGCTGGCTCCTTTTCGGTCGGCTCGAACAGGTCCAATCTGATGGAGCAAGTTTCGCCTGCTCTTCTTGGTGGAAGCGTGTGCGCATCTGATGCGCGCTCTTCTGCCGGGCACACTCTTACCGGTGGCGTTATCTGCGCACAAAATCTGGTGGATACTGGTGCTGTTACCCCTAAAGGTCCCAGTACTAGTAGACAGAAAATGGCTGACGCAAGCAATGCCACGGGTAGGGGCGCTCGCCTCGCCGGAAGCATGTGCGCACCTGGTGCGCGCCGTTCTGCTAATAAAACTGCGACTATATCTTTGATATTTTCGCAGATAAACCTCCACCACTCAAAGGCCGATACCGCTCTCTTAAGTAGCAGACTTTCCGTGGTGCGTACAAAACCCCACATAACATCTATCCAGGAGCCATACGTGCGGAACAAGCGCATATGTGGTTTTGGGGGTGTTCGTGGAGTAACGGTGCTATGTGACGAGCGATCTGAAAGACCGAGAGCTTGTCTAATTGTGCCGAATTTCCTCTCAGTAACCAAGCTTGGACAATTTTGTGGACAGGACCTGGTTGCTGCAGCTGTAAGCTACGAAACGACCGGAAGTTGGAAAACCTTCGTCGTTGCGTCGGCTTACTTCCCTTATGATTCGGTAATGCCTCCACCACCGAAGGCGGTTGCCGAACTCATAAAGTACTGTGACACTCGGGAGATGGGACTAGTCATGTGTTGCGACGCGAATGCTCAGAATACAGTCTGGGGCAGCAGCAAATGTAACACACGAGGAAACCATCTCCTAGACTTTATACTATCGTCTGGCATGGTAATTAACAATATTGGCTCCCAGCCAACTTTTGTTACGGCAAGGAGGCAGGAGGTAATTGATTTGACTTTATCTAATAGGTATTTCAAGTCAATTACTAACTGGAGGGTACTGCCGGAGGTGTCCTTGTCAGACCATAGATACATCGTTTTCCAAATCGAATGCGAGGCCATAACTTTGCAGGAGAGGAGGAATCCGAGGAAAACCAACTGGGTGCGGTTTAGGGAAGAGCTAGACAGATCTGGCAAAACTCCAACTAAACTCAGAACGAAACGAAAGGTTGAGGATGCTGTTCAAAACCTGACCAGTGTCCTTACCAACTGTTTTGAACTGGCGTGTCCAATGACAAAAAACTCCTGCAGAACGCCGGTTCCCTGGTGGAGCCCGGAACTGCAGCGGCTTAGGAAAGAATCCAGAAAACTTCTGAATAGGTCTCTTAAGACAAATTTAGAAGGTGACTGGGATCTCTTTAGATCGAAGCAAAAAGACTATAAGAACTTAATTCGGTTGTCGAAAAGTGCTTCTTATAGAGATTTTTGTGAAAAGATCGAGGCACTCGGTGAAACCATCAGGTTGGTTAAGGTTCTCAAAAGGGGCAAGCCGACCATACCGGAGTCACTGAGAAAGTCTGATGGCAAGTTTAATGAGACGAAAGCGGAAAATTTTAGTCTTCTGCTGGAGACCCACTTTCCTGGCAATCAGATAATCACTAGGTCGGAGCTTGGTCCGCTTACCCAGGCTGAGCTTGATCTAAGTCAGAAAATTCGGCCCAGCTGGTATATTGCATCAGCCGTGGTAACAGATGAGGCCATCAAATATGCTGTGGCATCTTTTGATGGTTTCAAATCGCCTGGCACCAATGGAATATATCCAGCTATGCTGCAACAGGGTATAGATCAGCTATTGCCAACTCTGAAAAGAATTTTCACCGCTGGGTTGGCGCTGGCATATATTCCTACACCTTGGCGGACAGTCAGAGTAGCTTTCATACCGAAAATTGGTAAGGAAGACTATTCGCTCCCCAAGAGTTTCAGACCTATAAGTTTGACATCCTTCTTACTGAAAAGTATGGAGAGACTGGTAGAATTTCACGTGCGCAAAGTTGCTTTGAAACTGCATCCACTATCGGAGATGCAGCATGCCTATCAGCGTGGGAAATCCTGTGAGACCGCACTTCAAAATCTAGTGGCCAGAATTGAATGCGCGCTTGATAGGAGAGAATACGCGATGGGTATCTTCATCGACATTGAGGGTGCTTTTGACAATGCAACTTTTGACTGCATGTGCGACTCTGCCAGACAACACGGGGTAGATGAAACATTAGTGTTGTGGATTAAAGCAATGCTAATGAATAGAACGTTGGTAGTGGATGCGGATTGTGGCCAATATGTTATGACAGGGGTAAACAGGGGCTGTCCGCAAGGTGGCGTTCTGTCTCCATTGTTATGGTGCATGGTGGTCGACTCTCTGTTGAACACTCTAAATAGTTCTAACGTCTACGCTCAGGCATATGCGGATGATGTCGCCGTACTTTCTGTCGGGCCATGCCTGGCGACGGTCTGTGCTAACGCGCAGGCGGCTCTGGACATGATCGATGAATGGTGTACTAAGAGTGGGCTTTCGGTGAATCCTCTTAAAACTGAGGTTGTTCTTTTTACGAGAAGGAGGATTTTGACCGGTCTGACTCAGCCAGTACTAAAAGGCGTCACCATTCGCATTTCCAATGAAGCCAAATATGTGGGAGTGAGTTTAGATAAGAAACTTCATTGGTCCAAACACGTCGAGTCGAAAACATCCAAGGCGCTCTCAGTCTTCTGGCAGTGTAAGGGTGCTTTTGGCAAGACTTGGGGCTTATCACCGAATAAGGTTCTCTGGATCTACACGGCTATGATAAGACCATTCCTCGCATATGCGTCGGTTGTTTGGTGGAAGGGGCTCTCGCGTAAATATGTGGTTGCCTTTTGTGCGAAACTCCAAAGAACGGCTTGTCTCGGCTGCTCGGGAGCTTTCCCGAGTACGCCTGGCTCTGCTCTAGACGCTTTGCTGAACTTACCCCCCCTTGATACTTATATCATGGGTTGCACTATCAAAGCCATCCATCGTCTTAGGCGGGGCGGTTTTTGGTATACTCCACACTGGAACTTTGATGAACTTGCGCGACACTTATCTTACGACTCCTGTCTTATGGATATGCCGTCTGATGCAATGACACCAGAACTCCAGCTGATGCGCAAATTCAGAGTCGACTTTCCTTGTGTCCAGGACTGGCTTCGGTCAGAGTCTGAGCCGGGAATGGAATGTAGTCGTATTTTCACGGATGGTTCCAAAACCAGTCAAGGGTCTGGCGCTGGTGTCTTCGTGGAAGTCGACAACATTAGACTTCACTTCTCGTTAGGCAAATATGCGTCTGTTTTCCAAGCGGAAACTTATGCAATCCTCATGGCCATGAACTATGTTGTGAAGAACAGGTGGAAGGGTCGTAGCATTTGTGTCTGTAGTGACAGTCAGGCTGCGCTTAAGGCCTTGCTTAACCCTTTAACCACTTCCAAAATAGTTCGTGAAACCAAAAACTCTTTGAACTCGGTCGCAAGGCTGAATTCTCTGTCTCTTATCTGGGTCCCAGGTCACACTGGGATCTTGGGGAACGAGATCTCCGATGAGATTGCTAGACAAGGCTCAGAGGAGGCTTTCTCAGGTCCCGAACCCGCGTTGGGTCTTCCAGCGTCTTCGGTTAGGGCTTCCATTGACGATTGGGTCTCTCACGAGCACAATTGTGTGTGGCATGACTCTCCAGGTTGCAGGTTGACTAAACGCATGCTCCCGGACGTCTGTAAGAAATCAGCGGCATTCTTGCTGTCTCTCAGCAGAAAAGACTGTAGACAACTTATCGGCGTCTTGACAGGCCACTTCTCTTTTGCCAAGCACCTTAACGTGTTAGGCTTAAGTGACACTACAATCTGCGACGCTTGTGGAGAGAGCGACGACACCGCGGAACATTATCTCTGTGAGTGTCCGGCCTTTGCTCGAATCAGGTGGCAGATCTTCGGTGCGGATGTGGTGAGTGCTGGTACTGTAAGCTCCTCATCACTGAAGTGCTTGCTTGGCTTTCTTCGAAAGTCAAGGAAATTCCAGTAAAATGGGTAAATCAGGGTTTGCTCTCTGGCAGTACAATGGACCAGTTGTGTCTGAGTGCTCCAGTCGAGTGTTTCCTATCCCGACAAAAAAAAATAAAATAAAAAAAAATCCAAGGTAGTATAATACCTTGCATTTCCTAATTGGTCCAGAATGTCTTACATTCTCGGGAGTGGGAAAGCATCACCAATAGTTACATCATTTAGCTTTCTGTAATTGATCACTATTCTCCATTTTTTACTTCCATCCTTTCCTGGTTCCTTGGGTACAATCAGTATTGGTGAATTCCAAGGGCTACTGCTTGGTACAATTACTTCGTCTTCAAGCATTTTTTTAACTTGGGCTTCTACCTCTTTTTTATGAATCTCGGGTATGCGGTACATCTTGCTATTTATTGGAGGCTGGTTAGTCCTTGTGGGGATTTTGTGTGTAACAGCATACGTATGTGTAAGTTTGTCTCCCTCTAAATGCATTATATCATTAAAGTTTGTACATATTTGAAGAATGGTTTCCTTTTCTTCTGCAGTGTGGTATTCACTAAAATCAATTATTTCTTTCAACCTATCTTCACGGCTCTTAAACGCATTTTTATCATCTACTCCCGATGCATTAAGTGGTAATAAATAATAATTATCTAACTTTTCAAGATTCGGCTTGTAATTTTGCAAACTAATATCGCGAGTTGATCCATTAACTACCCCAATATTTATTTTGTTATTGTTAGTTGAAACTAAAAAATTGCCTACGAAAACACCAGGTTCAATTTCTTCTCGCGTGCATAACATAAATTTCTCCTTTGTTGGTTTTATTGGTAATGACATATTTTTCATTGTTCGCGCTGGAACATTGTATGCCGTAGATGCAAAACTATGGGTATCCCTTACAGTTTGACGAAAAAGAATTTCCATAATCTTATCTTTTACCACAAAAATGAGTTTATTTTGAATGCAATCAATTATATTGTACTGGCATAAGAATCTCGGCCTAGTATTCCATCAGCTGAAAGAAAGATGATGTCACTTACTACGTGGAAGTTACAGGATAAGTTATTCTCAAGCAATAAGTTTCCTACACAAGTACCTAAAGTAGTCCCTTTTCCACCATAAATTCCCTTCATTGTTCGCTTTTCAAAGTTGTTTACGAATGTAATGTCCTTAATGCTATTAGCTTTTATTACACTTATGTCTGCCCCAGTATCTACTAAAAGTTGTACGTACTGCTTCTTCGATATATCGAGAGGGATCTCTATAATTGCGTTCCTACAGCTCATTCCCGCTAGTATTATTGGTAACCGAGATATTTCCTTGAATTGGTTCTACTAGCTGGGTCAATGCTGAGGTATCGATATTTCCGCCTTCCAGATTTTCTGTTCCCAGAGATGGCATACTAGTGTTTAAAACCTGGTCGGAGGTCCTAGTTTGTTTCCATTCTGTACCTAGCAGTGGTAGACTGGCGTTTAATACCTGCGCGGAGGTCCCAGATTCTAGCCATTCGCTAAGCTTTATTGGCTTACTGGAATCGAAAAATCGTTCAACATTTTCGGAAGCTATACTATCCTGACTATTAAACATGTCTAACGTTTGTCTCTTGGAGCCACTGCTATCCTGTATACTATTTGGGCAATGACTTTGTTTTTTAATATCCTCTGCTAGATTAACAAATATACTTAAATCTACATCCTCTTGGGTATCTATATTATTAATTATTCTTTTCTGTTTCTTCACTTTGGTATGTCTACATTTTGTTTGTTTGATCTAATCGATTTTGAGGGGACTGCAAAACTGGAGAGTATATTAGGGTAGTAGTGTTCTTTTGAATTAATTATTTCATTTAAATCATTATTTGTGGACATTGGTTCAGATATATACTCGAGATATATAAACCTACAGGTGGCCCTGAGACTTCCGGACACATGTAGTGTGTTCCAAGCAGCGGTTCTGTACTTAACGCTGCAGAATTACTTGAGATGCGATCAATATCCAACAAGAATATCGCCATCTTGATTGACACTCAGGCTGCGCTAAACGTGCTAGAGTCTTGTGTGTCACTGAATCTGAGATCGTCAGGAATTGCCGCACAATGCTTAAGGCATTATGTACGCAGAACCGTGTCAGATTATGTTGGGTACCTATTAAGAAGGCAATAAAAAGGCTGACGAGGTGGCCAAAAGAGGAGCAGAGCTCCCGCATAAGGACATAATCGGTAACATTAAACCACCAAGGTGCGTGGCTAGGGGAATTATTCGGGATAGAATCATCTACATAGCCAATTTAAGATGGCCCAACTTAGATGGTCATAAGGTGTCTAAGGCATTGTGGCCTGTGTTAGACCGCAGAAAATCTAGGATAGAGCTAAGTACAGCGATAGGAATACTCTCTGGCCATTGTCTTCTAAGGAAGCATGCTATGAGATTGGGTTTATCAAATACGGATGTTTGTAGGTACTGCAATGACCTACATGTCCCGGAGGATATAACACATATACTCTGTGAATGTCAAGGCATTACCAGAACAAACCTAAAGCACTTTGGAAGATACTTCTTCGATAACCTAGAATAGGTAAGGTCCCGGAACCATAATAAGGACATCTTCAAATTCTGAAATAAAGTGTATGAGAGAATTGGCTTAGGTCTTTGTGCCGTGAAGGTTCCCTAAGGATCGCGATGGCCCCACCTTGGTGTCTAGTGTCTTATGATAACCTCATAACCCTACTTAACCTAACCTACTAAATTGCCTTCTTAGCGATTGGCAAGAGTAATTCTTGGTTCGATCTCCCCACTGGTGTCATTTGCGGAGCTTACCATGGAGCCTAGATCTGTCTATTGTGGCGTTCTGTTCAAGACGCCGATGTTTGGTGTTCTTTTTTGTAGACAGCATATATTTTGTTTTGCTTTCATTGACCACTAAACCCACATTTGCTGCTTCCGTCTCAATGCTAGCAGGCGCCCACCTGACAGCCCGCTGATTTCTTCCGACTGTGTCAGTGTCATCGGCGTTAACGAGTAGTTGTACAGACTTGTAAAAGATTGTACCTCCGGTGTTTGCTTGTGAGCTTGCGCCTCACCTTGTCTAAGACCTTTCCTGACATCGAAGAGTTCAGTGGTGTTCTTTCCGGGATGGCAGGGATGCCGAGACTAAACGCTTGCGAAGATCAAAGGTCATACGACCTCTACAAGCTAGCCATAAACAAATTAGGGGAGGTATGGCCAGGTGCTAAGCTCGAGGTTGTTGCGAGGGAAGATATCCCAAGTAGACCAAGGACTCGTACCTGGATCCTAACCGAACCCTCCAACCCAGATACGATCCTTCGTATTCTTCAAGTCAGCAATCCCGAACTTCCGACGTACAATTGGAAAGTCGCTAAGCTGGACGAGCCAAGAGGTCTATACAGATGTGCACTTATTGTCATCATTCATCAATAATCTCTTGCTCCTTTGGCGATGAGTGGAGGTGTTATCTACTACGGCTTTGACCCTATTACCATCAAGGTCTATAAAAAAGATAAAGAGTCTGATTTGGGAAAACTGACCCCCCCCCATCCTGCGGACCACACTCCTGCTATCAAAGAAACCGAGTCATCTATCACATTTCCTTCTCTCAATAGTGATGCTGATGACTCTCACGCGTCACTCCCTAACAATCCGTCTTTTGTCGATGAAGACAAATTGTCTGACATGAAGACGGATGATAATTTTGACAAACTTCATCCACTGCTTTTGAGTGAGGACGAACTGTCCGAATCGTCCTCAGACTTGGAAGCCTTGAATACCACAGTGGTGGAGGTTTCTCTGTCTGATTGTAGCGCTAATGCTGCAGTTAGTTCAGGGGTCATATCGCGTCCTTCTTGAACGGATAACTCGTCACGTTTTTTGTATGAATGTTGTTGCTAGATCTACCAACAACACAGTACAAATTACGTTACCAATCATCCGTTGACGGAGGACACGATTCGACCCCAGATTAACCTCCACCACTCTATTA
Organism: Brachypalpus laphriformis; assembly: GCA_945910035.1. Classification (NCBI taxonomy): domain Eukaryota; kingdom Metazoa; phylum Arthropoda; class Insecta; order Diptera; family Syrphidae; genus Brachypalpus; species Brachypalpus laphriformis. The sequence goes on along the minus strand of OX246757.1, from coordinate 12,593,528 downwards.
CGGCTTCTGCCGGCCTTCTTCTCCGTCTCTCAAAGGACAGCACTTTACTTATGTCCTGTATCCCCTTGTGGGTCCTAGGGCCTCTACTACGCCTACGCGCCATCGTGTACGGTTTCTGGCAATGTGTCTGAGTTCTCCCCAACTTTTCCCTAACTGCCGTGCCTCCTTCTCGACTGTTCTGCGCCATGTTTTCCGCGGACCGCCAGGTCTTCTGCCATCCTGAGTTAGAGGGTTCCATTGCATAGCATGGTTCGCTATGGAGCTGTCACCCTTTCGGAACGTGTGACCAATCCACTGCCACTTCCGCCGTTGGATAGTTGTGCCTATTGGTTCCTGACCCGTTCTCTCGTAAAGGTGTTCGTTAGAGATACAATTGGGCCAGAAAATCCTTAAGATATTGCGCAGACACCTATTAACGAACGTTTGCAGCTTTCTGGTGATAGTAGTGGTCACTCTCCACGTGCTGCAACCATATAGCAGCACGGATTCAACGTTGGAGCGGAACAGTCTTATTTTGGTGCTCAAACTGATTGCATTGCTTCGCCATATTTTGGACAACATCCCGAACGCGGACTTTGCTTTGGCGATCCTGTTGGCTATATCCAGTTCGGTTCCACCATCGGTCGAGACAATACTCCCAAGATACTGGAAATCCTCTACTCTCTCTACCGGTTGTCCAGCAATGCATATTTGAGCCGATGAGTTAGTTCCAAGGCTGATGATTTTAGTTTTTGTCGTATTAATTTTCAGCCCGACGACACCTGCCTCCCTCTCCACATCTGCTGTCATTTGGTGGAGGTCCATAATTCTGTGGGAGAGTAAGCATACATCGTCTGCGTAGTCAAGATGCTTCAGTTGAGATGTAAGAGTCCATCGAATTCCTCCGTTTCCCGTCGACAAAGCTGCATGAAGCACTTCGCTAATCACCAATAGGAATAATATTGGTGAAAGGATACAGCCTTGTCTTACCCCACTTTGGATCTCAAATTCCTCAGACAACCTTCCCCTGTGCAGAACGTGACATTTTGAGCCTTCATATGTAGCTTTGATAATAGCAATTAGTTTATCGGGAATACCTCTCCTGCGTAAGGCACGCCAAATAAACTCCCTGTTGACACTATCGAACGCCTTCTCAAAATCGATGAACAGCAGGTGCAGTGGCGATCGATATTCAACACACTGTTCGATGATAATCCGCAGGGTGTTGATGTGGTCGGCACAGGAGGATCCAGAGCGGAAACCTGCTTGTTCGGCATCGAGTGTGTCTTCGAGATGTTGTTTGATTCGCTCAAGGATGATTTTAGCTATTATCTTAGCTACAGCAGGCAGCACGCAGATACCCCTCCAGTTTCCGCACTCCATTAAATTTCCTTTCTTAGGAAGCTTGACGATCATTCCCTTTTTCCACTCGTTAGGAAAGCTCTCAGCTTCCCAAGCTCTATCTATAAGTGGAAGCAGAAGCTCAGCCGATGTTGTTGGCGTTGCTCGTAAGAGCTCTGCTGGAATACCGTCAAGTCCTACCGCCTTGTTGGTTTTGAGTGCCTTGATCGCGGTAATGATCTCATCTTTACTGGGAGTCGTGGTGCGTATTCGGGAACTTCTCACCTCGGGCATCTCAGTCTGATTTGGGAGCATATCGCTAGCGAATACACGGTTCAAAACCGTAGCAAAATGCTCTTTCCATCTCTTGAGCTGGTCCTCATCCGAAATGAGCAAGGAGCCGTCTAGGCTTTTCACTAGGTATTGGCTGGAGCTGCGACCACCTGTCAGCTCTTTCGTGATTCTGTAGACAGTCCTGCTATCGCACCTCCGTGCAGCTTCTTCTGCTTCTGTAGCCAGCGCGTTGATGTAGTTGCGCTTGTCACGTCGTACGCTACGCTGAACTTCTCTCATCTTCATGCGATATAGGGACTCTAGCTCACTTCTCCCTGCTGCTGGGGTAGGTGCAACGCGAGCTTTTAGCAGTTTTCGTTCGTCAATCCGTCTCCAGGTATCCTCGGAAAGCCACGCCCTATGTCTTCCCTGCGATCGACCGACAATTCTTTCAGCACCAGATGTAAAAACATTTTTCACAGCACACCAATGGTCTTGGATGGTTGCGGGCATTGAGCTGCTGATTGCTTCCACACCTTGCGAAAAGTGCTCCCTTAATTGTTGGCGCACTGAGGGATCACTAAGTCTATCGATGTTGAACCTGGGCATTCTTGTGTTGTCGTGGGATCTTCGAACTGCAGCAGTGCGTAGTTGGAGAGTAGCTATCATAAGATGGTGATCACGTACTATCCCCACATCTGCCCCTCGTCTGTTTCGGACGTCCAGGAGACTGCTTCTAAAGCGGCGGCTGATAGCAAAATGGTCAATTTGGTTGGAGGTTGCTTGCCTGTCATTGGAAACCCAGCTGACTTTGTGGCAGGTCTTGTGCTCAAACATGGTGCCACCTATCACAAGGCGGTTGGCATTGCAGAAATCCACAAACCTTTCGCCGTTGTCATTGCGGTTGCCTAGTCCATGCCTTCCGATTACATGCTTGAGCCCTTCGTTGTCGCTGCCTACCTTGGCATTCAAATCCCCCATCACTATGACAATGTCTCCATTTGGTGTTGTGTTGAAGACGGCGCTTAAGAGATTGTAGAAGCTCTCCTTTTCGTCCTCAGACGAACTAATCGTTGGGGCGTAACACTGTATGATGGTGACGCGTCGTACTCTAGTCCGGAATCTGGCCGTCAAAATCCTATCACCATGAGGCTGCCAGGAAATCAGGCCCTTGCGTGCTGTTGTTGTTAGCAGTAGTCCGACTCCATATTCCCGCGGACTTCCGGATGGTCTTCCAGAATAGAGTAGTACAGTGTTACGCGTTGGAGACTGGTATTCGCCCGCTTCTAACCATCTTACTTCACTTACCCCCAAAATGTCCAGTTTATATCGCATGAATTCCTTTTCCAGTTGGAGGAATCTGGCATTGTAAGGACCTTCTCTTCCCGAGTCGAGGAGCATCTTTACATTCCAGAAACCTATCTTTGTCCGGGTACAATAGCCAAAAGTCGTCAACATGTGATCAGTCCTTATCCGAGGCATAGTGTCGGTTTCAGTAGCGAGCTGGTTTCAGTAACGCAGGTTGCTGGCCCACGTTACCTAGCCTAGAATCAAGGCCCTAGACAACCCGCACTTACAATTTTGGCCTATACGTATAAGGGTTTATACGTATAGTTGCCCGGGGACCACCACTAGCAGGTAAAGTAAGCACTTCATCACGAACTTGATTGTTGCGCTACTGGCCCAAGCCAAGTTTTGGGCAGTCAGTAGTTTCCCGATCAATCGCAATGCAGGTCCCCCATATATGTGACCGATGTATATTACTTCCTTTCGCAGGAACTGACATTTTTCGGGATTCAGCTTCAAGTTAAATTTGCGGAGACATTCAAATACTTTGATTAATTTTTGATTGTGATCAAGAAGACTTTTTCCATGAATCACGATATCATCTAAGTATACGAAACATGCTGTATTATTTAGCCCCGTTAAGGCATAATTCATCAATCGTTGGAAACATGCTGGAGCGCCTTTCAGTCCAAACGGCATTCTATTGTACTCATAGTGTCCATTTGGCGTGTTGAAGGCGGTTTTTTCACGATCATCTTTATTTACTAGCACTTGATGATATCGATTTACTAAATCCATTTACCAACATACTTTCACCCCCCGCCTCTGGCGTTGAATCAGAAGTAGTAGCGACGCTTGTTTCAGAAGACTCCTGCAGCTCTGTCTCTGACTCGATTGGTAGACTGGGCTGGAATGGCAAAGAAAGTGGCGGAAAGGCTTCGGCTGGAACGTCTAATCTCTGTCTCAATAGAAGGGTAGCTGGTCGAAGTTGTGTCGGTGACGGTTTGACTCGGGAAACCAATAAGACTGAACGAGCTCCCGAAGCGGCGCACTCCGATGGGCTCCTGACTAAGAGTCAACTGAAAAGGAGAAGAAGGAAGGCGGCGATGGCGCGGTGCAAAGAGGCTGCAGAGTCAGCTGAAGGCGCAAGCGCCAAAAGCAGTCATCCTTCAGTAGCGACAGGAAAGAAGCATAGGTCGGCAGAAAGTATTCCAACTGGAGCCGATCAATCCCTCAGACCTAACGCTGGCTCCTTTTCGGTCGGCTCGAACAGGTCCAATCTGATGGAGCAAGTTTCGCCTGCTCTTCTTGGTGGAAGCGTGTGCGCATCTGATGCGCGCTCTTCTGCCGGGCACACTCTTACCGGTGGCGTTATCTGCGCACAAAATCTGGTGGATACTGGTGCTGTTAACCCTAAAGGTCCCAGCACTAGTGGACAGAAAATGGCTGACGCAAGCAATGCCACGGGTAGGGGCGCTCGCCTCGCCGGAAGCATGTGCGCACCTGGTGCGCGCCGTTCTGCTAATAAAACTGCGACTATATCTTTGATATTTTCGCAGATAAACCTCCACCACTCAAAGGCCGCTACCGCTCTCTTAAGTAGCAGACTTTCCGTGGTGCGTACAAAACCCCACATAACATCTATCCAGGAGCCATACGTGCGGAACAAGCGCATATGTGGTTTTGGGGGTGTTCGTGGAGTAACGGTGCTATGTGACGAGCGATCTGAAAGACCGAGAGCTTGTCTAATTGTGCCGAATTTCCTCTCGGTAACCAAGCTTGGACAATTGTGTGGACAGGACCTGGTTGCTGCAGCTGTAAGCTACGAAACGACCGGAAGTTGGAAAACCTTCGTCGTTGCGTCGGCTTACTTCCCTTATGATTCGGTAATGCCTCCACCACCGAAGGCGGTTGCCGAACTCATAAAGTACTGTGACACTCGGGAGATGGGACTAGTCATGTGTTGCGACGCGAATGCTCAGAATACAGTCTGGGGCAGCAGCAAATGTAACACACGAGGAAACCATCTCCTAGACTTTATACTATCGTCTGGCGGTAATTAACAATATTGGCTCCCAGCCAACTTTTGTTACGGCAAGGAGGCAGGAGGTAATTGATTTGACTTTATCTAATAGGTATTTCAAGTCAATTACTAACTGGAGGGTACTGCCGGAGGTGTCCTTGTCAGACCATAGATACATCGTTTTCCAAATCGAATGCGAGGCCATAACTTTGCAGGAGAGGAGGAATCCGAGGAAAACCAACTGGGTGCGGTTTAGGGAAGAGCTAGACAGATCTGGCAAAACTCCAACTAAACTCAGAACGAAACGAAAGGTTGAGGATGCTGTTCAAAACCTGACTAGTGTCCTTACCAACTGTTTTGAACTGGCGTGTCCAATGACAAAAAACTCCTGCAGAACGCCGGTTCCCTGGTGGAGCCCGGAACTGCAGCGGCTTAGGAAAGAATCCAGAAAACTTCTGAATAGGTCTCTTAAGACAAATTTAGAAGGTGACTGGGATCTCTTTAGATCGAAGCAAAAAGACTATAAGAACTTAATTCGGTTGTCGAAAAGTGCTTCTTATAGAGATTTTTGTGAAAAGATCGAGGCACTCGGTGAAACCATCAGGTTGGTTAAGGTTCTCAAAAGGGGCAAGCCGACCATACCGGAGTCACTGAGAAAGTCTGATGGCAAGTTTAATGAGACGAAAGCGGAAACTTTTAGTCTTCTGCTGGAGACTCACTTTCCTGACAATCGGATAATCACTAGGTCGCAGCTTGGCCCGCTTACCCAGGCTGAGCTTGATCTAAGTCAGAAAACTCGGCGCAGCTGGTATATTGCATCAGCCGTGGTAACAGATGAGGCCATCAAATATGCTGTGGCATCTTTTGATGGTTTCAAATCGCCTGGCACCAATGGAATATATCCAGCTATGCTGCAACAGGGTATAGATCAGCTATTGCCAACTCTGAAAAGAATTTTCACCGCTGGCTTGGCGCTGGCATATATTCCTACACCTTGGCGGACAGTCAGAGTAGCTTTCATACCGAAAATTGGTAAGGAAGACTATTCGCTCCCCAAGAGTTTCAGACCTATAAGTTTGACATCCTTCTTACTGAAAAGTATGGAAAGACTGGTAGAATTTCACGTGCGCAAAGTTGCTTTGAAACTGCATCCACTATCGGAGATGCAGCATGCCTATCAGCGTGGGAAATCCTGTGAGACCGCACTTCAAAATCTAGTGGCCAGAATTGAATGCGCGCTTGATAGGAGAGAATACGCGATGGGTATCTTCATCGACATTGAGGGTGCTTTTGACAATGCGACTTTTGACTGCATGTGCGACTCTGCCAGACAACACGGGGTAGATGAAACATTAGTGTTGTGGATTAAAGCAATGCTAATGAATAGAATGTTGGTAGTGGATGCGGATTGTGGCCAATATGTTATGACAGGGGTAAACAGGGGCTGTCCGCAAGGTGGCGTTCTGTCTCCATTGTTATGGTGCATGGTGGTCGACTCTCTGTTGAACACTCTAAATAGTTCTAACGTCTACGCTCAGGCATATGCGGATGATGTCGCCGTACTTTAAGTCGGGCCATGCCTGGCGACGGTCTGTGCTAACGCGCAGGCGGCTCTGGACATGATCGATGAATGGTGTACTAGGAGTGGGCTTTCGGTGAATCCTCTTAAAACTGAGGTTGTTCTTTTTACGAGAAGGAGGATTTTGACCGGTCTGACTCAGCCAGTACTAAAAGGCGTCACCATTCGCATTTCCAATGAAGCCAAATATCTGGGAGTGATTTTAGATAAGAAACTTCATTGGTCCAAACACGTCGAGTCGAAAACATCCAAGGCGCTCTCAGTCTTCTGGCAGTGTAAGGGTGCTTTTGGCAAGACTTGGGGCTTATCACCGAATAAGGTTCTCTGGATCTACACGGCTATGATAAGACCATTCCTCGCATATGCGTCGGTTGTTTGGTGGAAGGGGCTCTCGCGTAAATATGTGGTTGCCTTTTGTGCGAAACTCCAAAGAACGGCTTGTCTCGGCTGCTCGGGAGCTTTCCCGAGTACGCCTGGCTCTGCTCTAGACGCTTTGCTGAACTTACCTCCCCTTGATACTTATATCATGGGTTGCACTATCAAAGCCATCCATCGTCTTAGGCGGGGCGGTTTTTGGTATACTCCACACTGGAACTTTGATGAACTTGCGCGACACTTATCTTACGACTCCTGTCTTATGGATATGCCGTCTGATGCAATGACACCAGAACTCCAGCTGATGCGCAAATTCAGAGTCGACTTTCCTTGTGTCCAGGACTGGCTTCGGTCAGAGTCTGAGCCGGGAATGGAATGTAGTCGTATTTTCACGGATGGTTCCAAAACCAGTCAAGGGTCTGGCGCTGGTGTCTTCGTGGAAGTCGACAACATTAGACTTCACTTCTCGTTAGGCAAATATGCGTCTGTTTTCCAAGCGGAAACTTATGCAATCCTCATGGCCATGAACTATGTTGTGAAGAACAGGTGGAAGGGTCGTAGCATTTGTGTCTGTAGTGACAGTCAGGCTGCGCTTAAGGCCTTGCTTAACCCTTTAACCACTTCCAAAATAGTTCGTGAAACCAAAAACTCTTTGAACTCGGTCGCAAGGCTGAATTCTCTGTCTCTTATCTGGGTCCCAGGTCACACTGGGATCTTGGGGAACGAGATCTCCGATGAGATTGCTAGACAAGGCTCAGAGGAGGCTTTCTCAGGTCCCGAACCCGCGTTGGGTCTTCCAGCGTCTTCGGTTAGGGCTTCCATTGACGATTGGGTCTCTCACGAGCACAATTGTGTGTGGCATGACTCTCCAGGTTGCAGGTTGACTAAACGCATGCTCCCGGACGTCTGTAAGAAATCAGCGGCATTCTTGCTGTCTCTCAGCAGAAAAGACTGTAGACAACTTATCGGCGTCTTGACAGGCCACTTCTCTTTTGCCAAGCACCTTAACGTGTTAGGCTTAAGTGACACTACAATCTGCGACGCTTGTGGAGAGAGCGACGACACCGCGGAACATTATCTCTGTGAGTGTCCGGCCTTTGCTCGAATCAGGTGGCAGATCTTCGGTGCGGATGTGGTGAGTGCTGGTACTGTAAGCTCCTCATCACTGAAGTGCTTGCTTGGCTTTCTTCGAAAGTCAAGGAAATTCCAGTAAAATGGGTAAATCAGGGTTTGCTCTCTGGCAGTACAATGGACCAGTTGTGTCTGAGTGCTCCAGTCGAGTGTTTCCTATCCCGACAAAAAAAAATAAAATAAAAAAAAATCCAAGGTAGTATAATACCTTGCATTTCCTAATTGGTCCAGAATGTCTTACATTCTCGGGAGTGGGAAAGCATCACCAATAGTTACATCATTTAGCTTTCTGTAATTGATCACTATTCTCCATTTTTTACTTCCATCCTTTCCTGGTTCCTTGGGTACAATCAGTATTGGTGAATTCCAAGGGCTACTGCTTGGTACAATTACTTCGTCTTCAAGCATTTTTTTAACTTGGGCTTCTACCTCTTTTTTATGAATCTCGGGTATGCGGTACATCTTGCTATTTATTGGAGGCTGGTTAGTCCTTGTGGGGATTTTGTGTGTAACAGCATACGTATGTGTAAGTTTGTCTCCCTCTAAATGCATTATATCATTAAAGTTTGTACATATTTGAAGAATGGTTTCCTTTTCTTCTGCAGTGTGGTATTCACTAAAATCAATTATTTCTTTCAACCTATCTTCACGGCTCTTAAACGCATTTTTATCATCTACTCCCGATGCATTAAGTGGTAATAAATAATAATTATCTAACTTTTCAAGATTCGGCTTGTAATTTTGCAAACTAATATCGCGAGTTGATCCATTAACTACCCCAATATTTATTTTGTTATTGTTAGTTGAAACTAAAAAATTGCCTACGAAAACACCAGGTTCAATTTCTTCTCGCGTGCATAACATAAATTTCTCCTTTGTTGGTTTTATTGGTAATGACATATTTTTCATTGTTCGCGCTGGAACATTGTATGCCGTAGATGCAAAACTATGGGTATCCCTTACAGTTTGACGAAAAAGAATTTCCATAATCTTATCTTTTACCACAAAAATGAGTTTATTTTGAATGCAATCAATTATATTGTACTGGCATAAGAATCTCGGCCTAGTATTCCATCAGCTGAAAGAAAGATGATGTCACTTACTACGTGGAAGTTACAGGATAAGTTATTCTCAAGCAATAAGTTTCCTACACAAGTACCTAAAGTAGTCCCTTTTCCACCATAAATTCCCTTCATTGTTCGCTTTTCAAAGTTGTTTACGAATGTAATGTCCTTAATGCTATTAGCTTTTATTACACTTATGTCTGCCCCAGTATCTACTAAAAGTTGTACGTACTGCTTCTTCGATATATCGAGAGGGATCTCTATAATTGCGTTCCTACAGCTCATTCCCGCTAGTATTATTGGTAACCGAGATATTTCCTTGAATTGGTTCTACTAGCTGGGTCAATGCTGAGGTATCGATATTTCCGCCTTCCAGATTTTCTGTTCCCAGAGATGGCATACTAGTGTTTAAAACCTGGTCGGAGGTCCTAGTTTGTTTCCATTCTGTACCTAGCAGTGGTAGACTGGCGTTTAATACCTGCGCGGAGGTCCCAGATTCTAGCCATTCGCTAAGCTTTATTGGCTTACTGGAATCGAAAAATCGTTCAACATTTTCGGAAGCTATACTATCCTGACTATTAAACATGTCTAACGTTTGTCTCTTGGAGCCACTGCTATCCTGTATACTATTTGGGCAATGACTTTGTTTTTTAATATCCTCTGCTAGATTAACAAATATACTTAAATCTACATCCTCTTGGGTATCTATATTATTAATTATTCTTTTCTGTTTCTTCACTTTGGTATGTCTACATTTTGTTTGTTTGATCTAATCGATTTTGAGGGGACTGCAAAACTGGAGAGTATATTAGGGTAGTAGTGTTCTTTTGAATTAATTATTTCATTTAAATCATTATTTGTGGACATTGGTTCAGATATATACTCGAGATATATAAACCTACAGGTGGCCCTGAGACTTCCGGACACATGTAGTGTGTTCCAAGCAGCGGTTCTGTACTTAACGCTGCAGAATTACTTGAGATGCGATCAATATCCAACAAGAATATCGCCATCTTGATTGACACTCAGGCTGCGCTAAACGTGCTAGAGTCTTGTGTGTCACTGAATCTGAGATCGTCAGGAATTGCCGCACAATGCTTAAGGCATTATGTACGCAGAACCGTGTCAGATTATGTTGGGTACCTATTAAGAAGGCAATAAAAAGGCTGACGAGGTGGCCAAAAGAGGAGCAGAGCTCCCGCATAAGGACATAATCGGTAACATTAAACCACCAAGGTGCGTGGCTAGGGGAATTATTCGGGATAGAATCATCTACATAGCCAATTTAAGATGGCCCAACTTAGATGGTCATAAGGTGTCTAAGGCATTGTGGCCTGTGTTAGACCGCAGAAAATCTAGGATAGAGCTAAGTACAGCGATAGGAATACTCTCTGGCCATTGTCTTCTAAGGAAGCATGCTATGAGATTGGGTTTATCAAATACGGATGTTTGTAGGTACTGCAATGACCTACATGTCCCGGAGGATATAACACATATACTCTGTGAATGTCAAGGCATTACCAGAACAAACCTAAAGCACTTTGGAAGATACTTCTTCGATAACCTAGAATAGGTAAGGTCCCGGAACCATAATAAGGACATCTTCAAATTCTGAAATAAAGTGTATGAGAGAATTGGCTTAGGTCTTTGTGCCGTGAAGGTTCCCTAAGGATCGCGATGGCCCCACCTTGGTGTCTAGTGTCTTATGATAACCTCATAACCCTACTTAACCTAACCTACTAAATTGCCTTCTTAGCGATTGGCAAGAGTAATTCTTGGTTCGATCTCCCCACTGGTGTCATTTGCGGAGCTTACCATGGAGCCTAGATCTGTCTATTGTGGCGTTCTGTTCAAGACGCCGATGTTTGGTGTTCTTTTTTGTAGACAGCATATATTTTGTTTTGCTTTCATTGACCACTAAACCCACATTTGCTGCTTCCGTCTCAATGCTAGCAGGCGCCCACCTGACAGCCCGCTGATTTCTTCCGACTGTGTCAGTGTCATCGGCGTTAACGAGTAGTTGTACAGACTTGTAAAAGATTGTACCTCCGGTGTTTGCTTGTGAGCTTGCGCCTCACCTTGTCTAAGACCTTTCCTGACATCGAAGAGTTCAGTGGTGTTCTTTCCGGGATGGCAGGGATGCCGAGACTAAACGCTTGCGAAAATCAAAGGTCATACGACCTCTACAAGCTAGCTATAAACAAATTAGGGGAGGTATGGCCAGGTGCTAAACTCGAGGTTGTTGCGAGGGAAGATATCCCAAGTAGACCAAGGACTCGTACCTGGATCCTAACCGAACCCTCCAACCCAGATACGATCCTTCGTATTCTTCAAGTCAGCAATCCCGAACTTCCGACGTACAATTGGAAAGTCGCTAAGCTGGACGAGCCAAGAGGTCTATACAGATGTGCACTTATTGTCATCATTCATCAATAATCTCTTGCTCCTTTGGCGATGAGTGGAGGTGTTATCTACTACGGCTTTGACCCTATTACCATCAAGGTCTATAAAAAAGATAAAGAGTCTGATTTGGGAAAACTGACCCCCCCCCATCCTGCGGACCACACTCCTGCTATCAAAGAAACCGAGTCATCTATCACATTTCTTTCTCTCAATAGTGATGCTGATGACTCTCACGCGTCACTCCCTAACAATCCGTCTTTTGTCGATGAAGACAAATTGTCTGACATGGAGACGGATGATAATTTTGACAAACTTCATCCACTGCTTTTGAGTGAGGACGAACTGTCCGAATCGTCCTCAGACTTGGAAGCCTTGAATACCACAGTGGTGGAGGTTTCTCTGCCTGATTGTAGCGCTAATGCTGCAGTTAGTTCAGGGGTCAAATCGCGTCCTTCTTGAACGTATAACTCGTCACGTTTTTTGTATGAATGTTGTTGCTAGATCTACCAACAACACAGTACAAATTACGTTACCAATCATCCGTTGACGGAGGACACGATTCGACCCCAGATTAACCTCCACCACTCTATTACGGCTTCTGCCGGCCTTCTTCTCCGTCTCTCAAAGGACAGCACTTTACTTATGTCCTGTATCCCCTTGTGGGTCCTAGGGCCTCTACTACGCCTACGCGCCATCGTGTACGGTTTCTGGCAATGTGTCTGAGTTCTCCCCAACTTTTCCCTAACTGCCGTGCCTCCTTCTCGACTGTTCTGCGCCATGTTTTCCGCGGACCGCCAGGTCTTCTGCCATCCTGAGTTAGAGGGTTCCATTGCATAGCATGGTTCGCTATGGAGCTGTCACCCTTTCGGAACGTGTGACCAATCCACTGCCACTTCCGCCGTTGGATAGTTGTGCCTATTGGTTCCTGACCCGTTCTCTCGTAAAGGTGTTCGTTAGAGATACAATTGGGCCAGAAAATCCTTAAGATATTGCGCAGACACCTATTAACGAACGTTTGCAGCTTTCTGGTGATAGTAGTGGTCACTCTCCACGTGCTGCAACCATATAGCAGCACGGATTCAACGTTGGAGCGGAACAGTCTTATTTTGGTGCTCAAACTGATTGCATTGCTTCGCCATATTTTGGACAACATCCCGAACGCGGACTTTGCTTTGGCGATCCTGTTGGCTATATCCAGTTCGGTTCCACCATCGGTCGAGACAATACTCCCAAGATACTGGAAATCCTCTACTCTCTCTACCGGTTGTCCAGCAATGCATATTTGAGCCGATGAGTTAGTTCCAAGGCTGATGATTTTAGTTTTTGTCGTATTAATTTTCAGCCCGACGACACCTGCCTCCCTCTCCACATCTGCTGTCATTTGGTGGAGGTCCATAATTCTGTGGGAGAGTAAGCATACATCGTCTGCGTAGTCAAGATGCTTCAGTTGAGATGTAAGAGTCCATCGAATTCCTCCGTTTCCCGTCGACAAAGCTGCATGAAGCACTTCGCTAATCACCAATAGGAATAATATTGGTGAAAGGATACAGCCTTGTCTTACCCCACTTTGGATCTCAAATTCCTCAGACAACCTTCCCCTGTGCAGAACGTGACATTTTGAGCCTTCATATGTAGCTTTGATAATAGCAATTAGTTTATCGGGAATACCTCTCCTGCGTAAGGCACGCCAAATAAACTCCCTGTTGACACTATCGAACGCCTTCTCAAAATCGATGAACAGCAGGTGCAGTGGCGATCGATATTCAACACACTGTTCGATGATAATCCGCAGGGTGTTGATGTGGTCGGCACAGGAGGATCCAGAGCGGAAACCTGCTTGTTCGGCATCGAGTGTGTCTTCGAGATGTTGTTTGATTCGCTCAAGGATGATTTTAGCTATTATCTTAGCTACAGCAGGCAGCACGCAGATACCCCTCCAGTTTCCGCACTCCATTAAATTTCCTTTCTTAGGAAGCTTGACGATCATTCCCTTTTTCCACTCGTTAGGAAAGCTCTCAGCTTCCCAAGCTCTATCTATAAGTGGAAGCAGAAGCTCAGCCGATGTTGTTGGCGTTGCTCGTAAGAGCTCTGCTGGAATACCGTCAAGTCCTACCGCCTTGTTGGTTTTGAGTGCCTTGATCGCGGTAATGATCTCATCTTTACTGGGAGTCGTGGTGCGTATTCGGGAACTTCTCACCTCGGGCATCTCAGTCTGATTTGGGAGCATATCGCTAGCGAATACACGGTTCAAAACCGTAGCAAAATGCTCTTTCCATCTCTTGAGCTGGTCCTCATCCGAAATGAGCAAGGAGCCGTCTAGGCTTTTCACTAGGTATTGGCTGGAGCTGCGACCACCTGTCAGCTCTTTCGTGATTCTGTAGACAGTCCTGCTATCGCACCTCCGTGCAGCTTCTTCTGCTTCTGTAGCCAGCGCGTTGATGTAGTTGCGCTTGTCACGTCGTACGCTACGCTGAACTTCTCTCATCTTCATGCGATATAGGGACTCTAGCTCACTTCTCCCTGCTGCTGGGGTAGGTGCAACGCGAGCTTTTAGCAGTTTTCGTTCGTCAATCCGTCTCCAGGTATCCTCGGAAAGCCACGCCCTATGTCTTCCCTGCGATCGACCGACAATTCTTTCAGCACCAGATGTAAAAACATTTTTCACAGCACACCAATGGTCTTGGATGGTTGCGGGCATTGAGCTGCTGATTGCTTCCACACCTTGCGAAAAGTGCTCCCTTAATTGTTGGCGCACTGAGGGATCACTAAGTCTATCGATGTTGAACCTGGGCATTCTTGTGTTGTCGTGGGATCTTCGAACTGCAGCAGTGCGTAGTTGGAGAGTAGCTATCATAAGATGGTGATCACGTACTATCCCCACATCTGCCCCTCGTCTGTTTCGGACGTCCAGGAGACTGCTTCTAAAGCGGCGGCTGATAGCAAAATGGTCAATTTGGTTGGAGGTTGCTTGCCTGTCATTGGAAACCCAGCTGACTTTGTGGCAGGTCTTGTGCTCAAACATGGTGCCACCTATCACAAGGCGGTTGGCATTGCAGAAATCCACAAACCTTTCGCCGTTGTCATTGCGGTTGCCTAGTCCATGCCTTCCGATTACATGCTTGAGCCCTTCGTTGTCGCTGCCTACCTTGGCATTCAAATCCCCCATCACTATGACAATGTCTCCATTTGGTGTTGTGTTGAAGACGGCGCTTAAGAGATTGTAGAAGCTCTCCTTTTCGTCCTCAGACGAACTAATCGTTGGGGCGTAACACTGTATGATGGTGACGCGTCGTACTCTAGTCCGGAATCTGGCCGTCAAAATCCTATCACCATGAGGCTGCCAGGAAATCAGGCCCTTGCGTGCTGTTGTTGTTAGCAGTAGTCCGACTCCATATTCCCGCGGACTTCCGGATGGTCTTCCAGAATAGAGTAGTACAGTGTTACGCGTTGGAGACTGGTATTCGCCCGCTTCTAACCATCTTACTTCACTTACCCCCAAAATGTCCAGTTTATATCGCATGAATTCCTTTTCCAGTTGGAGGAATCTGGCATTGTAAGGACCTTCTCTTCCCGAGTCGAGGAGCATCTTTACATTCCAGAAACCTATCTTTGTCCGGGTACAATAGCCAAAAGTCGTCAACATGTGATCAGTCCTTATCCGAGGCATAGTGTCGGTTTCAGTAGCGAGCTGGTTTCAGTAACGCAGGTTGCTGGCCCACGTTACCTAGCCTAGAATCAAGGCCCTAGACAACCCGCACTTACAATTTTGGCCTATACGTATAAGGGTTTATACGTATAGTTGCCCGGGGACCACCACTAGCAGGTAAAGTAAGCACTTCATCACGAACTTGATTGTTGCGCTACTGGCCCAAGCCAAGTTTTGGGCAGTCAGTAGTTTCCCGATCAATCGCAATGCAGGTCCCCCATATATGTGACCGATGTATATTACTTCCTTTCGCAGGAACTGACATTTTTCGGGATTCAGCTTCAAGTTAAATTTGCGGAGACATTCAAATACTTTGATTAATTTTTGATTGTGATCAAGAAGACTTTTTCCATGAATCACGATATCATCTAAGTATACGAAACATGCTGTATTATTTAGCCCCGTTAAGGCATAATTCATCAATCGTTGGAAACATGCTGGAGCGCCTTTCAGTCCAAACGGCATTCTATTGTACTCATAGTGTCCATTTGGCGTGTTGAAGGCGGTTTTTTCACGATCATCTTTATTTACTAGCACTTGATGATATCGATTTACTAAATCCATTTACCAACATACTTTCACCCCCCGCCTCTGGCGTTGAATCAGAAGTAGTAGCGACGCTTGTTTCAGAAGACTCCTGCAGCTCTGTCTCTGACTCGATTGGTAGACTGGGCTGGAATGGCAAAGAAAGTGGCGGAAAGGCTTCGGCTGGAACGTCTAATCTCTGTCTCAATAGAAGGGTAGCTGGTCGAAGTTGTGTCGGTGACGGTTTGACTCGGGAAACCAATAAGACTGAACGAGCTCCCGAAGCGGCGCACTCCGATGGGCTCCTGACTAAGAGTCAACTGAAAAGGAGAAGAAGGAAGGCGGCGATGGCGCGGTGCAAAGAGGCTGCAGAGTCAGCTGAAGGCGCAAGCGCCAAAAGCAGTCATCCTTCAGTAGCGACAGGAAAGAAGCATAGGTCGGCAGAAAGTATTCCAACTGGAGCCGATCAATCCCTCAGACCTAACGCTGGCTCCTTTTCGGTCGGCTCGAACAGGTCCAATCTGATGGAGCAAGTTTCGCCTGCTCTTCTTGGTGGAAGCGTGTGCGCATCTGATGCGCGCTCTTCTGCCGGGCACACTCTTACCGGTGGCGTTATCTGCGCACAAAATCTGGTGGATACTGGTGCTGTTAACCCTAAAGGTCCCAGCACTAGTGGACAGAAAATGGCTGACGCAAGCAATGCCACGGGTAGGGGCGCTCGCCTCGCCGGAAGCATGTGCGCACCTGGTGCGCGCCGTTCTGCAGATAAACCTCCACCACTCAAAGGCCGCTACCGCTCTCTTAAGTAGCAGACTTTCCGTGGTGCGTACAAAACCCCACATAACATCTATCCAGGAGCCATACGTGCGGAACAAGCGCATATGTGGTTTTGGGGGTGTTCGTGGAGTAACGGTGCTATGTGACGAGCGATCTGAAAGACCGAGAGCTTGTCTAATTGTGCCGAATTTCCTCTCGGTAACCAAGCTTGGACAATTGTGTGGACAGGACCTGGTTGCTGCAGCTGTAAGCTACGAAACGACCGGAAGTTGGAAAACCTTCGTCGTTGCGTCGGCTTACTTCCCTTATGATTCGGTAATGCCTCCACCACCGAAGGCGGTTGCCGAACTCATAAAGTACTGTGACACTCGGGAGATGGGACTAGTCATGTGTTGCGACGCGAATGCTCAGAATACAGTCTGGGGCAGCAGCAAATGTAACACACGAGGAAACCATCTCCTAGACTTTATACTATCGTCTGGCGGTAATTAACAATATTGGCTCCCAGCCAACTTTTGTTACGGCAAGGAGGCAGGAGGTAATTGATTTGACTTTATCTAATAGGTATTTCAAGTCAATTACTAACTGGAGGGTACTGCCGGAGGTGTCCTTGTCAGACCATAGATACATCGTTTTCCAAATCGAATGCGAGGCCATAACTTTGCAGGAGAGGAGGAATCCGAGGAAAACCAACTGGGTGCGGTTTAGGGAAGAGCTAGACAGATCTGGCAAAACTCCAACTAAACTCAGAACGAAACGAAAGGTTGAGGATGCTGTTCAAAACCTGACTAGTGTCCTTACCAACTGTTTTGAACTGGCGTGTCCAATGACAAAAAACTCCTGCAGAACGCCGGTTCCCTGGTGGAGCCCGGAACTGCAGCGGCTTAGGAAAGAATCCAGAAAACTTCTGAATAGGTCTCTTAAGACAAATTTAGAAGGTGACTGGGATCTCTTTAGATCGAAGCAAAAAGACTATAAGAACTTAATTCGGTTGTCGAAAAGTGCTTCTTATAGAGATTTTTGTGAAAAGATCGAGGCACTCGGTGAAACCATCAGGTTGGTTAAGGTTCTCAAAAGGGGCAAGCCGACCATACCGGAGTCACTGAGAAAGTCTGATGGCAAGTTTAATGAGACGAAAGCGGAAACTTTTAGTCTTCTGCTGGAGACTCACTTTCCTGACAATCGGATAATCACTAGGTCGCAGCTTGGCCCGCTTACCCAGGCTGAGCTTGATCTAAGTCAGAAAACTCGGCGCAGCTGGTATATTGCATCAGCCGTGGTAACAGATGAGGCCATCAAATATGCTGTGGCATCTTTTGATGGTTTCAAATCGCCTGGCACCAATGGAATATATCCAGCTATGCTGCAACAGGGTATAGATCAGCTATTGCCAACTCTGAAAAGAATTTTCACCGCTGGCTTGGCGCTGGCATATATTCCTACACCTTGGCGGACAGTCAGAGTAGCTTTCATACCGAAAATTGGTAAGGAAGACTATTCGCTCCCCAAGAGTTTCAGACCTATAAGTTTGACATCCTTCTTACTGAAAAGTATGGAGAGACTGGTAGAATTTCACGTGCGCAAAGTTGCTTTGAAACTGCATCCACTATCGGAGATGCAGCATGCCTATCAGCGTGGGAAATCCTGTGAGACCGCACTTCAAAATCTAGTGGCCAGAATTGAATGCGCGCTTGATAGGAGAGAATACGCGATGGGTATCTTCATCGACATTGAGGGTGCTTTTGACAATGCAACTTTTGACTGCATGTGCGACTCTGCCAGACAACACGGGGTAGATGAAACATTAGTGTTGTGGATTAAAGCAATGCTAATGAATAGAACGTTGGTAGTGGATGCGGATTGTGGCCAATATGTTATGACAGGGGTAAACAGGGGCTGTCCGCAAGGTGGCGTTCTGTCTCCATTGTTATGGTGCATGGTGGTCGACTCTCTGTTGAACACTCTAAATAGTTCTAACGTCTACGCTCAGGCATATGCGGATGATGTCGCCGTACTTTCTGTCGGGCCATGCCTGGCGACGGTCTGTGCTAACGCGCAGGCGGCTCTGGACATGATCGATGAATGGTGTACTAAGAGTGGGCTTTCGGTGAATCCTCTTAAAACTGAGGTTGTTCTTTTTACGAGAAGGAGGATTTTGACCGGTCTGACTCAGCCAGTACTAAAAGGCGTCACCATTCGCATTTCCAATGAAGCCAAATATGTGGGAGTGAGTTTAGATAAGAAACTTCATTGGTCCAAACACGTCGAGTCGAAAACATCCAAGGCGCTCTCAGTCTTCTGGCAGTGTAAGGGTGCTTTTGGCAAGACTTGGGGCTTATCACCGAATAAGGTTCTCTGGATCTACACGGCTATGATAAGACCATTCCTCGCATATGCGTCGGTTGTTTGGTGGAAGGGGCTCTCGCGTAAATATGTGGTTGCCTTTTGTGCGAAACTCCAAAGAACGGCTTGTCTCGGCTGCTCGGGAGCTTTCCCGAGTACGCCTGGCTCTGCTCTAGACGCTTTGCTGAACTTACCCCCCCTTGATACTTATATCATGGGTTGCACTATCAAAGCCATCCATCGTCTTAGGCGGGGCGGTTTTTGGTATACTCCACACTGGAACTTTGATGAACTTGCGCGACACTTATCTTACGACTCCTGTCTTATGGATATGCCGTCTGATGCAATGACACCAGAACTCCAGCTGATGCGCAAATTCAGAGTCGACTTTCCTTGTGTCCAGGACTGGCTTCGGTCAGAGTCTGAGCCGGGAATGGAATGTAGTCGTATTTTCACGGATGGTTCCAAAACCAGTCAAGGGTCTGGCGCTGGTGTCTTCGTGGAAGTCGACAACATTAGACTTCACTTCTCGTTAGGCAAATATGCGTCTGTTTTCCAAGCGGAAACTTATGCAATCCTCATGGCCATGAACTATGTTGTGAAGAACAGGTGGAAGGGTCGTAGCATTTGTGTCTGTAGTGACAGTCAGGCTGCGCTTAAGGCCTTGCTTAACCCTTTAACCACTTCCAAAATAGTTCGTGAAACCAAAAACTCTTTGAACTCGGTCGCAAGGCTGAATTCTCTGTCTCTTATCTGGGTCCCAGGTCACACTGGGATCTTGGGGAACGAGATCTCCGATGAGATTGCTAGACAAGGCTCAGAGGAGGCTTTCTCAGGTCCCGAACCCGCGTTGGGTCTTCCAGCGTCTTCGGTTAGGGCTTCCATTGACGATTGGGTCTCTCACGAGCACAATTGTGTGTGGCATGACTCTCCAGGTTGCAGGTTGACTAAACGCATGCTCCCGGACGTCTGTAAGAAATCAGCGGCATTCTTGCTGTCTCTCAGCAGAAAAGACTGTAGACAACTTATCGGCGTCTTGACAGGCCACTTCTCTTTTGCCAAGCACCTTAACGTGTTAGGCTTAAGTGACACTACAATCTGCGACGCTTGTGGAGAGAGCGACGACACCGCGGAACATTATCTCTGTGAGTGTCCGGCCTTTGCTCGAATCAGGTGGCAGATCTTCGGTGCGGATGTGGTGAGTGCTGGTACTGTAAGCTCCTCATCACTGAAGTGCTTGCTTGGCTTTCTTCGAAAGTCAAGGAAATTCCAGTAAAATGGGTAAATCAGGGTTTGCTCTCTGGCAGTACAATGGACCAGTTGTGTCTGAGTGCTCCAGTCGAGTGTTTCCTATCCCGACAAAAAAAAATAAAATAAAAAAAAATCCAAGGTAGTATAATACCTTGCATTTCCTAATTGGTCCAGAATGTCTTACATTCTCGGGAGTGGGAAAGCATCACCAATAGTTACATCATTTAGCTTTCTGTAATTGATCACTATTCTCCATTTTTTACTTCCATCCTTTCCTGGTTCCTTGGGTACAATCAGTATTGGTGAATTCCAAGGGCTACTGCTTGGTACAATTACTTCGTCTTCAAGCATTTTTTTAACTTGGGCTTCTACCTCTTTTTTATGAATCTCGGGTATGCGGTACATCTTGCTATTTATTGGAGGCTGGTTAGTCCTTGTGGGGATTTTGTGTGTAACAGCATACGTATGTGTAAGTTTGTCTCCCTCTAAATGCATTATATCATTAAAGTTTGTACATATTTGAAGAATGGTTTCCTTTTCTTCTGCAGTGTGGTATTCACTAAAATCAATTATTTCTTTCAACCTATCTTCACGGCTCTTAAACGCATTTTTATCATCTACTCCCGATGCATTAAGTGGTAATAAATAATAATTATCTAACTTTTCAAGATTCGGCTTGTAATTTTGCAAACTAATATCGCGAGTTGATCCATTAACTACCCCAATATTTATTTTGTTATTGTTAGTTGAAACTAAAAAATTGCCTACGAAAACACCAGGTTCAATTTCTTCTCGCGTGCATAACATAAATTTCTCCTTTGTTGGTTTTATTGGTAATGACATATTTTTCATTGTTCGCGCTGGAACATTGTATGCCGTAGATGCAAAACTATGGGTATCCCTTACAGTTTGACGAAAAAGAATTTCCATAATCTTATCTTTTACCACAAAAATGAGTTTATTTTGAATGCAATCAATTATATTGTACTGGCATAAGAATCTCGGCCTAGTATTCCATCAGCTGAAAGAAAGATGATGTCACTTACTACGTGGAAGTTACAGGATAAGTTATTCTCAAGCAATAAGTTTCCTACACAAGTACCTAAAGTAGTCCCTTTTCCACCATAAATTCCCTTCATTGTTCGCTTTTCAAAGTTGTTTACGAATGTAATGTCCTTAATGCTATTAGCTTTTATTACACTTATGTCTGCCCCAGTATCTACTAAAAGTTGTACGTACTGCTTCTTCGATATATCGAGAGGGATCTCTATAATTGCGTTCCTACAGCTCATTCCCGCTAGTATTATTGGTAACCGAGATATTTCCTTGAATTGGTTCTACTAGCTGGGTCAATGCTGAGGTATCGATATTTCCGCCTTCCAGATTTTCTGTTCCCAGAGATGGCATACTAGTGTTTAAAACCTGGTCGGAGGTCCTAGTTTGTTTCCATTCTGTACCTAGCAGTGGTAGACTGGCGTTTAATACCTGCGCGGAGGTCCCAGATTCTAGCCATTCGCTAAGCTTTATTGGCTTACTGGAATCGAAAAATCGTTCAACATTTTCGGAAGCTATACTATCCTGACTATTAAACATGTCTAACGTTTGTCTCTTGGAGCCACTGCTATCCTGTATACTATTTGGGCAATGACTTTGTTTTTTAATATCCTCTGCTAGATTAACAAATATACTTAAATCTACATCCTCTTGGGTATCTATATTATTAATTATTCTTTTCTGTTTCTTCACTTTGGTATGTCTACATTTTGTTTGTTTGATCTAATCGATTTTGAGGGGACTGCAAAACTGGAGAGTATATTAGGGTAGTAGTGTTCTTTTGAATTAATTATTTCATTTAAATCATTATTTGTGGACATTGGTTCAGATATATACTCGAGATATATAAACCTACAGGTGGCCCTGAGACTTCCGGACACATGTAGTGTGTTCCAAGCAGCGGTTCTGTACTTAACGCTGCAGAATTACTTGAGATGCGATCAATATCCAACAAGAATATCGCCATCTTGATTGACACTCAGGCTGCGCTAAACGTGCTAGAGTCTTGTGTGTCACTGAATCTGAGATCGTCAGGAATTGCCGCACAATGCTTAAGGCATTATGTACGCAGAACCGTGTCAGATTATGTTGGGTACCTATTAAGAAGGCAATAAAAAGGCTGACGAGGTGGCCAAAAGAGGAGCAGAGCTCCCGCATAAGGACATAATCGGTAACATTAAACCACCAAGGTGCGTGGCTAGGGGAATTATTCGGGATAGAATCATCTACATAGCCAATTTAAGATGGCCCAACTTAGATGGTCATAAGGTGTCTAAGGCATTGTGGCCTGTGTTAGACCGCAGAAAATCTAGGATAGAGCTAAGTACAGCGATAGGAATACTCTCTGGCCATTGTCTTCTAAGGAAGCATGCTATGAGATTGGGTTTATCAAATACGGATGTTTGTAGGTACTGCAATGACCTACATGTCCCGGAGGATATAACACATATACTCTGTGAATGTCAAGGCATTACCAGAACAAACCTAAAGCACTTTGGAAGATACTTCTTCGATAACCTAGAATAGGTAAGGTCCCGGAACCATAATAAGGACATCTTCAAATTCTGAAATAAAGTGTATGAGAGAATTGGCTTAGGTCTTTGTGCCGTGAAGGTTCCCTAAGGATCGCGATGGCCCCACCTTGGTGTCTAGTGTCTTATGATAACCTCATAACCCTACTTAACCTAACCTACTAAATTGCCTTCTTAGCGATTGGCAAGAGTAATTCTTGGTTCGATCTCCCCACTGGTGTCATTTGCGGAGCTTACCATGGAGCCTAGATCTGTCTATTGTGGCGTTCTGTTCAAGACGCCGATGTTTGGTGTTCTTTTTTGTAGACAGCATATATTTTGTTTTGCTTTCATTGACCACTAAACCCACATTTGCTGCTTCCGTCTCAATGCTAGCAGGCGCCCACCTGACAGCCCGCTGATTTCTTCCGACTGTGTCAGTGTCATCGGCGTTAACGAGTAGTTGTACAGACTTGTAAAAGATTGTACCTCCGGTGTTTGCTTGTGAGCTTGCGCCTCACCTTGTCTAAGACCTTTCCTGACATCGAAGAGTTCAGTGGTGTTCTTTCCGGGATGGCAGGGATGCCGAGACTAAACGCTTGCGAAGATCAAAGGTCATACGACCTCTACAAGCTAGCCATAAACAAATTAGGGGAGGTATGGCCAGGTGCTAAGCTCGAGGTTGTTGCGAGGGAAGATATCCCAAGTAGACCAAGGACTCGTACCTGGATCCTAACCGAACCCTCCAACCCAGATACGATCCTTCGTATTCTTCAAGTCAGCAATCCCGAACTTCCGACGTACAATTGGAAAGTCGCTAAGCTGGACGAGCCAAGAGGTCTATACAGATGTGCACTTATTGTCATCATTCATCAATAATCTCTTGCTCCTTTGGCGATGAGTGGAGGTGTTATCTACTACGGCTTTGACCCTATTACCATCAAGGTCTATAAAAAAGATAAAGAGTCTGATTTGGGAAAACTGACCCCCCCCCATCCTGCGGACCACACTCCTGCTATCAAAGAAACCGAGTCATCTATCACATTTCCTTCTCTCAATAGTGATGCTGATGACTCTCACGCGTCACTCCCTAACAATCCGTCTTTTGTCGATGAAGACAAATTGTCTGACATGAAGACGGATGATAATTTTGACAAACTTCATCCACTGCTTTTGAGTGAGGACGAACTGTCCGAATCGTCCTCAGACTTGGAAGCCTTGAATACCACAGTGGTGGAGGTTTCTCTGTCTGATTGTAGCGCTAATGCTGCAGTTAGTTCAGGGGTCATATCGCGTCCTTCTTGAACGGATAACTCGTCACGTTTTTTGTATGAATGTTGTTGCTAGATCTACCAACAACACAGTACAAATTACGTTACCAATCATCCGTTGACGGAGGACACGATTCGACCCCAGATTAACCTCCACCACTCTATTACGGCTTCTGCCGGCCTTCTTCTCCGTCTCTCAAAGGACAGCACTTTACTTATGTCCTGTATCCCCTTGTGGGTCCTAGGGCCTCTACTACGCCTACGCGCCATCGTGTACGGTTTCTGGCAATGTGTCTGAGTTCTCCCCAACTTTTCCCTAACTGCCGTGCCTCCTTCTCGACTGTTCTGCGCCATGTTTTCCGCGGACCGCCAGGTCTTCTGCCATCCTGAGTTAGAGGGTTCCATTGCATAGCATGGTTCGCTATGGAGCTGTCACCCTTTCGGAACGTGTGACCAATCCACTGCCACTTCCGCCGTTGGATAGTTGTGCCTATTGGTTCCTGACCCGTTCTCTCGTAAAGGTGTTCGTTAGAGATACAATTGGGCCAGAAAATCCTTAAGATATTGCGCAGACACCTATTAACGAACGTTTGCAGCTTTCTGGTGATAGTAGTGGTCACTCTCCACGTGCTGCAACCATATAGCAGCACGGATTCAACGTTGGAGCGGAACAGTCTTATTTTGGTGCTCAAACTGATTGCATTGCTTCGCCATATTTTGGACAACATCCCGAACGCGGACTTTGCTTTGGCGATCCTGTTGGCTATATCCAGTTCGGTTCCACCATCGGTCGAGACAATACTCCCAAGATACTGGAAATCCTCTACTCTCTCTACCGGTTGTCCAGCAATGCATATTTGAGCCGATGAGTTTGTTCCAAGGCTGATAATTTTAGTTTTTGCCGTATTAATTTTCAGCCCGACGACGCCTGCCTCCCTCTCCACATCTGCTGTCATTTGGTGGAGGTCCATAATTCTGTGGGAGAGTAAGCATACATCGTCTGCGTAGTCAAGATGTTTCAGTTGAGATGTAAGAGTCCATTGAATTCCTCCGTTTCCCGTCGACAAAGCTGCATGAAGCACATCGCTAATCACAAATAGGAATAATATTGGTGAAAGGATACAGCCTTGTCTTACCCCACTTTGGATCTCAAATTCCTCAGACAACCTCCCCCTGTGCAGAACGTGACATTTGGAGCCTTCATATGTAGCTTTGATAATAGCAATTAGTTTATCGGGAATGCCTCTCCTGCGTAAGGCACGCCAAATAAACTCCCTGTTGACACTATCGAACGCCTTCTCAAAATCGATGAACAGCAGGTGCAGTGGCGATCGATATTCAACACACTGTTCGATGATAATCCGCAGGGTGTTGATGTGGTCGGCACAGGAGGATCCAGAGCGGAAACCTGCTTGTTCGGCATCGAGTGTGTCTTCGAGATGTTGTTTGATTCGCTCAAGGATGATTTTAGCTATTATCTTAGCTACAGCAGGCAGCACGCAGATACCCCTCTAGTTTCCGCACTCCATTAGATTTCCTCTCTTAGGAAGCTTGACGATCATTCCCTTTTCCCACTCGTTAGGAAAGCTCTCAGCTTCCCAAGCTCTCTCTATAAGTGGAAGCAGAAGCTCAGCCGATGTTGTGGGCGCTGCTCGTAAGAGCTCTGCTGGAATACCGTCAAGTCCTACCGCCTTGTTGGTTTTGAGTGCCTTGATCGCGGTAATGATCTCATATTTACTGGGAGTCGTGGTGCGTATTCGGAACTTCTCACCTCGGGCATCTCATTCTGATTTGGGAGCACATTGCTAGCGAATACACGGTTCAAAACCGTAGCAAAATGCTCTTTCCATCTCTTGAGCTGGTCCTCATCCGAAATGAGCAAGGAGCCGTCTAGGCTTTTCACTGGGTGTTGGCTGGAGCTGCGACCACCTGTCAGCTCTTTGGTGATTCTGTAGACGGTCCTGCTGTCGCACCTCCGTGCAGCTTCTTCTGCTTCTGTAGCCAGCGCGTTGATGTAGTTGCTTGTCAAGTCGCACGCTACGCTGAACTTCTCTCATCTTCATGCGATATAGGGACTCTAGCTCACTTCTCCCTGCTGCTGGGGTAGGTGCAACGCGAGCTTTCAGCTGTTTTCGTTCGTCAATCCGTCTCCAGGTATCCTCGGAAAGCCACGCCCTATGTCTTTCCTGCGATCGACCGACAATTCTTTCAGCACCAGACGTAAAACCATTTTTTACAGCACACCAATGGTCTTGGATGGTTGTGGGCATTGAGCTGCTGATTGCTTCCGCGCCTTGCGAAAAGTGCTCCCTTAATTGTTGGCGCACTGAGGGATCACTAAGTCTATCGTTGTTGAACCTGGGCATTCTTGTGTTATCGTGGGATCTTCGAACTGCAGCAGTGCGTAGTTGGAGAGTAGCTATCATAAGATAGTGATCACGTACTATCCCCACATCTGCCCCTCGTCTGTTTCGGACGTCCAGGAGACAACTTCTAAAGCGGCGGCTGATAGCAAAATGGTCAATTTGATTGGAGGTTGCTTGCCTGTCATTGGAAACCCAGCTGACTTTGTGGCAGGTCTTGTGCTCAAACATGGTGCCACCTATCACAAGGCGGTTGGCATTGCAGAAATCCACAAACCTTTTGCCGTTGTCATTGCGGTTGCCTAGTCCATGCTTCCCGATTACATGCTTGAGCCCTTCGTTGTCGCTGCCTACCTTGGCATTCAAATCCCCCATCACTATGACAATGTCTCCATTTGGTGTTGTGTTGAAGACGGCGCTTAAGAGATTGTAGAAGCTCTCCTTTTCGTCCTCAGACGAACTAATCGTTGGGGCGTAACACTGTATGATGGTGACACGTCGTACTCTAGTCCGGAATCTGGCCGTCAAAATCCTATCACCATGAGGCTGCCAGGAAATCAGGCCCTTGCGTTCTGTTGTTGTTAGCAGTAGTCCGACTCCATATTCCCGCGGACTTCCGGATGGTCTTCCAGAATAGAGTAGTACAGTGTTACGCGTTGGAGACTGGTACTCGCCCGCTTCTAACCATCTTACTTCACTTACCCCCAAAATGATTCATAAGTTAAGATTCATAAGATTTTATTTATTCATATAATTTTTTCTAATACAGTACAAAATCAAAATCAAAATTAAGCATGGCTTTGCCGTCTGCCTGGTTGATTTATTAATATTCACAAGTAAAAATAAAATAGTAATTTTAACTTCTATAGTAAACTTCACAAAATAAAGGGAATAGTTTGTTAAAAGCTTTCGTTTATAATTTGCTGTCGATATGTTAGAGCAATTCTGCAATACCGGTAAAGTGTGCTTACATCCGCTTCATTAAGGAGGGAAAGCACTTGCATCTCCGTCAAGACGTCATATCCAAATACATGCCTTCTTGTTTCTCGTAGGATTGCGCATCTTCCCATAAAATGGAATACATCTTCTCTCTCCACTAAGTTACACATGTTGCATAAAATAGGCAAGTTCTCCCTGTGGGGTACGTAGTTCAGGTTCAGGAGTTCACCACGCAGTCTCAGTATCATAGTTATTTCTTCTATCTTGTAATTATCATGGAAATAATTGTTACTCTGCAAGTTATGGTTGAGCTTACTGTAGATTGCCCTATGTACTGATCCAGTTGCCTCTTCAGCATATCTCGCTCTAGCCTGCTCGTCTAACTTTATAATGAGCTGGTACAATTTGGTGTCCCAGTTTTGCATGTTGTCCTCTCTCAGTTCGATCGCACATCCATCAGCCAGATCCAGCCATTCCCTGTACCAACCAGTTTTTGTTTGCACAGCATTCAGAACTACTTTTCTTGGGAGACGGTGGGCTGGCATATTAAGAGCTTTTAGTATATAAACTACCTGTAGCTTGAATGTCTTAATAAATAAAGGCGATAAGCCTGTTTCGAGCATAAGCATGTAGTTAGGTGTATTCGGTGGAAGGCGGAATATTCTTTTCACATAGAATCTTAATAGCTTCTCCACCGTTTCGTACTGCTTTCCGCCCCATACTTGCGCCGCATAGAACAGGATCGACTCGGACACCGCTTCAAAAACCCTGAATTTGCTGCTATGATTAATATATTTGCTGTTGAAGCAATTTTTCCAAGCTACATTGATGGCCGTTTTAGATTTTATTAATTTTTCCTTGAGATGCCGTTCCATGCTCATATTTTTAGTTATGTAAACCCCGAGATACTTGTACTCCTTAACAATTTCGATTGCTCCCTCATCAAAGTGCCACTTTTCGTTGGAACAATTTCGGCCACCACCTTCCTTGAAAATCATAATTTTGGACTTGTTAAGGTTGACCACTAGCTTCCATAATTTGGTGTACTCATGCAAACGATTGATCATGAGTTGTAAGGAATCCGGGGAGTATGCCAACAGAACAACATCGTCCGCAAACAAAAGGGCTTTGACGAGCACACCCGCGTATTCCACACCTCCTGGTAAACAGTCAGTCAGGTCATGAATGAACAGAGCAAATAAATTTGGGCTCAGCGCACATCCCTGTCGTACTCCTGAATGCGTTTGGAACCATGCCGATAGAACATCTCCATCCCAAACCGCAGCTTTCGTATCAGCATATAGATTTCCTATTAGGCTTCCAAATTTCAGTGACATTCCCAAAGAGTAGAGCTTATATAATAGGGCAGTTCTGTCCACCGAGTCGAAGGCTGCCTTAAAATCAATAAAGAAGGCGTAGAGCTTCTTGCCTTGCGAAAGAAATGACTTTGCAATGCTGCTTAGTACAAATATATGGTCGACTGTAGAGTACCCTGATCTAAAACCCGCCTGGAACTCATTCAGTAGGTTATTGGCTCCTATCCACGCATTTAATCGTTTTTGAAGTATCGCCGTAAAAATTTTGTAGGATGCATTCAGAAAGGAAATACCCCGATAATTCCCTGGATCCAATGTACAACCCTTTTTATGGATAGGAAAAATTAATGCCTCCTTAAATCGCTGCGGGACACATCCGAACTCCAAAATATTATTAAACAAGCAGGTCAGTCTACCGTGAAGCTCATTGGTGCCATACTTGTAAAACTCCGAAGGGATCCCATCCGAGCCTGCTGCTTTGCCATCCTTCAGATTACACAGTGCTTCTGTAACCTCAGCATGTGTTATCGCATTGTCCAAAATTTCATTCGCGAAGCCAGGTGTAGCATATTGGAAGCTTTCACTGTACGCAACCGAGTTCAGTACACTTTCGAAGTGCTGTCGGAGAATTTTAGGGTTCAGCTCCCTAGCAATAGTGTACCTTCTGCCATTGACATTTCTTATTCGCTTCCAAAAGTCAGCTGCATTCCTACAATGCGCCAATTTATGTGCCTCTAGCTGGCAGTGGTTTTTCCTCTTCTGCATACACAGGGTCTTGTACTTAATGTTGGCTTTGATATAAGAGTCACGGATCACACTTTTATTACAGATTCTAAATAGTTTAAGCCAGGCGAATGAAATCTGTCTGGCTCTTTCGCACTCATCATCAAACCACGGTTTTATGCCTTGCGTCTTCTGCTTGTTGCTTCTAATGGAACATGGGTAAGAGTTCTCAATACTATCTTCTATTCCTTCAAGATTTAATTCCTATTGGGCTATAAGGTTTTCATCTAAAAGCTTCATATACATGGGTTCCATCGCAAAACTCCACACCAGCTTGGGGGCTAACTTCATATCTCTGGTTCTCTCCGTCTGGGTGCTAGTATGTTCAAAGGTAGCAACAATAGGCAAGTGGTCAGAGTAAGGCACCAGTTTAACCTCTAAGTCCGTAACGCGCAAATTCCAATCACCTCCTAATAAGCAATAGTCAATAACCGACGTTCCCTGCTTTCCCACAAATGTGAGGTTGCCGATTTTGTCGCTTACACTGGTACCATTTAGCAGACGCATTCCAAAGGAATCACAGAGTTCCAGAAGTTTCGTACCGTTTGCATTGCATGTTGAATCCATCGATTGGCGCCTTATATCAGCCACATTGTTTGCTGCTCCATGTTCTTTGCCTACTCGTGCGTTTAGGTCACCTATTACCATTATGTTTGAGTTGGTAATTTGCATCAGTACCTCCTGAAGTCTATCGAAATCCCTTTGCCAGTTGTTGCAGTTTAAATAGGATGGTAGTATGCAGTATTGCGTTTTCTCGAACTCCAAGCTTACATAAACCAACTCCTCCAATACTTTAAACTCACAGTGAACCTCACCAAGATCCTTCTTGAAGCCAAAGTAGCACCCTCCACTCGCCCTTCCTCTCCTGGACGTTCTCGTTGCTGAAATCCATTTAAATTCGTAGTTCATAAAACTGCATTCATAACTTTTAAAATTCATTTCTTCTACATGAGTTTCGAACAAAAAGATAATCTCAAACTGATTGATAAAATTATAAAAATCTGCAAATAAATCCTTATTTTTTAAACCTGCTACGTTATATGACAATATAACAATAATACAATGTCCAGTTTATATATTGCCCGTGCAGGGACGGGTTAAGAATATCACTGCAGCGCCCCCCAACAACTAGCGCTTGTCGTAAAAGGCGACTAAGGGGACAAATCAGATCTAGGCAATATAACACCCAAGTGAGCCTAGCGACACATATACTACCATAAAAACCCTCCCACAGTGTGCATGCGAGTCCGTGGCTTGACACGACTGGAGATCACCGGTGTTATAAAAGAAAGATCAAACAATACTAAAACAGGAGCATGCACGTGTCAAACAACAAACACCATCGCAATATGGTGCAAAAATTGCAAAACTGTATCATTATGATAATACTTGCAAAAAGGAAAGGCACTACCCCGCCAGGCACTACCACTGCTGTGCATGGTACTGATCCTGGACCGAGCAGAAATGTTCGGGTCAGAGCTATACGGATTCCGGGGGCTAGCAACATAATGAAACAGTTTGGACGCAATTTAAGGGTCGCGAGTTGGAACGTTGGAAGCATGACGGGTCGAAGTTACGAGCTGGAAGAGATGATGAAAGCGGGTGGACATCTTGTGTGTCCAAGAGACGAAATGGAAAAACACCGGGAATCGGGCGCGTTTCTTGGACGTTAGGACAAAAGATTACAAGATGTTCTACTACGGAACGGAAAAGTCTAAGAACGGAATCGGTATCATCCTTGCGGCAGAGCTACTTGGTAACGTCTTGAGCATTTCGAAGTCCAGCGACCGTCTGATGTCTCTCAAACTAGTAATACAAGGAGAGGTGTGGAATATTGTCAGTGCATATGCTCCCCACGATGGGTACAATCAGAGAGATAAAGATGCATTTTGTGTAGATTTCCACAATCTCCTTAAGAACATCCCAAAGGAAGAGTTTCTGTTTGTTGGAGGAGATTTGAATGGACATGTCGGGAAATCAAACGAAGACTATGAAGACTGCCATGGAGGACTAGGATATGGCACCAGGAACCTTCCTGGTGAAGACATCCTAAGCATGTGCACATCACACGGTCTTATCGTGTTAAATACCATGTTCATCAAACAAAGCCGACACCTGATCACTTACAGCAGTGTGGTGGAGATGAAACTCAGATTGACTACCATTTGGTAGCCAGTTTCATGAAGCCTCGGGTAAAAGATTGCAAAGTGATCCTGGGAGAGGCAATCGCTCGTCAACACCGTCTCCTGCTAACAGAAATTTTTATGAAAACACCAAAGAAAAGCAAACAAACAAGGGTCTCTGAGAAAATCAAGTGGTGCAATCTGGACAAAGAAAAAGGCGAGGCTTTTGTTTTCGCAATGAAAAATTACCTCTCTCACACCATCAACGGAGCTGAGGATGAAGAGTGCAGAGCACAAAATATGTGAGATTCCCTACAGCGAACTTGCTTAAAGAAGGCCAAATCACTGCTAGGAGCTTCAAAAGGCCACCATCAACACGCCAAAGAAACATGGTGGTGGAGTGATGAAGCTAAGAAAGTGATAAATGAGAAGAAAGCGGCTTTCAAAGCTTGGTCAAAGTGCCCCTCTAATAATAGTGACGAAAAAGCTCGCCTCGAAATGGAATACAGATGCTGCAAGAAAAAAGCGAAGAAGAAGTGCGCTCAGCTTCAAGCAGAGAGTACGGAGGGCCTGTATCGGGAGCTGGAGAAAATATTTTCCCCGGTTGCTGATGCAAACCAGGCTATCCAGGAGCTGCGAAGACACAATATGAACAAGAGTGCCACTATCTTCAAAATAGCCGCCCAAAGAAGGAAGAATGCGCAGGAGATTCGTTCGCCAAAGTTCATTAGCAATGCTCATGGCCAGCTTCTTGTGGATGACGACGAAATCTGCAGAGGTGGCGGCAGTATTCTGAAGAGCTTTTGAATGAACAGTTTCCCCGGCTATACTTTCCAAGAGCCACCCATAACTGTGAAGAAATACCCGACATAACAGTCGAAGAAGTTAGTGAGGCGGTCAAATACTCCAAAAACCGAAAAGCGATTGGTCCAGACGAAATACCCTCTGAGTTCTGGAAAAAGATGGGAGATATCGGGTTCAGATGGCTCAGAATTCTCATCTCCAAATTCGTGAGAGGTGATCCAATGCCGAATGAATGGAGGGAAAGTTACCTTCTCCCTGTATACAAAGGGAAGGGTGATACGCGAAACTGTGATAACTACCGTTCGATCAAGCTGATGTCACACACCATGAAGATCGTTGAGCGGGTATTAGGTGGCCGACTGCGAAAAATAATACGGCTATCTGATGATCAGTGCGGGTTTGTCTCGGGTAAATCAACCACAGATGCAATCCAAAGTATAAGGATCATAATGGAAAAACATCGTGATTCCTTAAGGGATTTGCATATTGTATTGGTTGACTTTGAAAAGGCATTCGACAGACAACCACGAGATCTGATATGGGTGGCGCTAAGACATCGAGGGGTTCCAGAAACCTATGTACAGATGATTATGGACATGTACGAAGGAGCAAAGACAAAAGTAAGATGCCCCGCTGGAGTAACCGAAGAGTTCCCAATCAAAGTCGGGGTACACCAGGGAAGCGTTTTAAGTCCTTTGCTCTTTATTACAGTCCTTGATTATCTGCTTGAAGGTAAAGTGATGGACCCCAAGGTACATCAGTTATTCTTTGCTGACGATGGAGCCATCATAAGTGAGGATCCTACATCCCTGCAACGAGCACTTGATGTGTGGGTGGACGTTTTGGAGGGAAATGGGTATCGCATTAGTTCAAAAAAGACAGAGTACTTGTGCTGCCCGTTCTCTGATCCACACAGGCCTATATACGGTTCACAATGTTAGATAATGTACAAAACGTATGAGAGGCAGTTAAAAAGGCAATATCTATGCGCGTTCCAAAGACATCGCGATGTAGGAAAGGCAGGCCTATAAACGCCTGGATCAGACAAATGCGACGACATCGGCATTTCATTGGCCTCAGTAACCAAGTGATCCAAAATCGGCAAGCCTGCCGATATTTTCTGAGGTCAAATAGGCGAACCCCACAGGCGGATCAGTAGAAATGCGGTGAAGTGGGAGGGATATGATCCCTTGTTTTCGGATCATAGCCTCGCTGATAAAAGGAAAAAGAAGAAGAAGAAGATCGCGGTAATGATCTCATCTTTACTGGGAGTCGTGGTGCGTATTCGAGAACTTCTCACCTCGGGCATCTAAGTCTGATTTGGGAGCATATCGCTGGCGAATACGCGGTTCAAAACCGTAGCAAAATGCTCTTTCCATCTCTTGAGCTGGTCCTCATCCGAAATGAGCAATTAGCCGTCTAGGCTTTTCACTGGGTGTTGGCTGGAGCTGCGACCACCTGTCAGCTCTTTCGTAATTCTGTAGACGGTCCTGCTGTCGCACCTCCGTGCAGCTTCTTCTGCTTCTGTAGCCAGTGCGTTGATGTAGTTGCGCTTGTCACGTCGCACGCTACGCTGAACTTCTCTCATCTTCATGCGATATAGGGACTCTAGCTCGCTTCTCCCTGCTGCTGGGGTAGCTGCAACGTGAGCTTTCAGCTGTTTTCGTTCGTCAATCCGTCTCCAGGTATCCTCGGAAAGCCACCACCCTATGTCTTCCCTGCGGTCGACCGACAACTCTTTCAGCACCAGATGTAAAGACAATTTTCACAGCACACCAATGGTCTTGGATGGTTGCGGGCATTAAGCTGCTGATTGCTTTCACACCTTGCGAAAAGTGCTCCCTTAATTGTTGGCGCACTGAGGGATCACTAAGTCTATCGATGTTGAACCTGGGCATTCTTGTGTTGTCGTGGGATTTTCGAACTGCAGCAGTGCGTAGTTGGAGAGTAGCTATCATAAGATGGTGATCACGTACTATCCCCACATCTGCCCCTCGTCTGTTTCGGACGTCCAGGAGACTACTTCTAAAGCGGCGGCTGATGGCGAAATGGTCAATTTGGTTGGAGGTTGCTTGCCTGTCATTGGAAACCCAGCTGACTTTGTGGCAGGTCTTGTGCTCAAACACGGTGCCACCTATCACAAGGCGGTTGGCATTGCAGAAATCCACAAACCTTTCGCCGTAGTCATTGCGGTTGCCTAGTCCATGCTTCCCGACTACATGCTTGAGCCCTTCGTTGTTGCTGCCTACCTTGGCATTCAAATCCCCCATCACTATGACAATGTCTCCATTTGGTGTTGTGTTGAAGACGGCGCTTAAGAGATTGTAGAAGCTCTCCTTTTCGTCCTCAGACGAACTATTCGTTGGGGCGTAACACTGTATGATGGTGACGCGTCGTACTCTAGTCCGGAATCTGGCCGTCAAAATCCTATCACCATGAGGCTGCCAGGAAATCAGGCCCTTGCGTGCTGCTGTTGTTAGCAGTAGTCCGACTCCATATTCCCGCGGACTTCCGGATGGTCTTCCAGAATAGAGTAGTACAGTGTTACGCGTTGGAGACTGGTACTCGCCCGCTTCTAACCATCTTACTTCACTTACCCCCAAAATGTCCAGTTTATATCGCATGAATTCGTTTTGCAATTGGAGGAATCTGGCATTGTAAGGACCTTCTCTTCCCGAGTCGAGGAGCGTCTTTACATTCCAGAAACCTATCTTTGTCCGGGTACAATAGCCAAAAGTCGTCAACATGTGATCAGTCCTTATCCGAGGCATAGTGTCGGTTTCAGTAGCGAGCTGGTTTCAGTAACGCAGGTTGCTGGCCCACGTTACCTAGCATAGAATCAAGGCCCTAGACAACCCGTACTTACAATTTTGGCCTATATGTTTAAGGGTTTATACGTATAGTTGCCCGGGGACCACCACTAGGAGGTAAAGTAAGCACTTCATCACGAACTTGATTGTTGCGCTACTGGCCCAAGCCAAGTTTTGGGCAGTCAGTAGTTTCCCGATCAATCGCAATGCAGGTCCCCAAAGGACAGGGAAGATATAGTCTTGGACCAGGAACCTTGGGTTGTGGACAACTTGATACGTGGACTCAAGACATCTAACTACTACACCCTGTATGTGCGTGACGAAGGTAAACCCAGAGCGTGTATACTGGTGAAAAGTAACCTAAATGTAACTTTACTCCCTAATTACAGCGATCGAGATACAACAGCAGCGAGAATAGAAACACCCAGTGGCTCTTACTTCTTGGTATCGGCGTATCTCGCCCATGACAATATGGACTCTCTTTTTGGGGATAACCTGGAAAGACTGATCGCAGATGCGGGGAGGCAAAATACTAGTCTCATTATAGGATGTGATGCTAACGCTCAGCATACTGTATGGGCAGTTCCGATATCAACAAAAGAGGTGAGCTACTTTTTGCTTTCATTTTAAGTACAAACCTTATTTTGTGCAACATAGGTAACGAGCCCACTTTCGTCACCAGAAACAGGCAAGAAGTATTGGACATCACCCTTGCCTCCGACAGTATCGTCCAACGCATCAAGAATTGGAAGGTGTCAAGCGAGCCATCTTTCTCGGATCACAGGTATCTCCAATTCTCTCTATACGTAGATTCTATTAGCCCGCCAGTTTTTAGGAACTACCGTAAAACTGATTGGCTCAAGTACAGGTCAACTTTAAGCAATTTAGTTACCTCGGATCACCTTAATCTCCCCTGCAACCCCCAAGAACTTAATCGCGTGGTTGAGGACTTAACCTCAGACTTAAATATAGCAATGACTTCTTCCTGCCCCTTGATTCAACCCAGGGGCAAGAAGAAGCCGCATTGGTGGATTGCAGGGTTAGGTCCTTTAAGAAATAATTGTAGAAAACTTTTCAATAATGCCAAAAGTACTAGAGACACGTTAGATTGGGACTTGTACAAGGCATTCCTAAACATATACAAACAAATTATTAAGGAAAGTCAAACGTAATTCTTGGAGACTCTTCTGTGGTAAAATAGAAGAAGCCTCTGAGGCATCTAGGCTGAGGAAAATTCTCTCCAATAACACCCAGTTACCTTAAGAAAACTGATGGGTCTTGGACGACTTCAAGCGAAGATTCGCTAAATTTACTGCTTGACACTCATTTCCCAGACAGTTCCCAAGTTGTTAGCAATATGGTTTTCAGCAAACAATCTGCACAGAAAACAAACTCCTCAAAACTGATTTTTTTTCTTTTAAACAGGTGTGTGGCCAAGCCCAAATGGCGTGTAGGCACTGCCACCAAGGAGATCTATTGTGCCATAGGCCACTTTTAGGGCAGCAGTACTTCTACTCTCCTTATGAAAGCTATAATTACGGCTGCGGAGGAGTTCGTAAGATCTTTTGGAGATATGATCTCTTTAAGGAAAAAGCTTCTCCTAGTTCTACACAGAGCTGCACACTCACATAGTATCTGTTCTGCGGTTTCGTCCTCTTCTAGGCAGAGGCGGTAGGTGATATCCTCCGAAATTCTCATTTTGTTAAGGTGGTAGAGAAGTTGGCAGTGACCGGTAAGGAAGCGCACAAGCCTTCCTATGTCATTTCTGCCGTATTTTAGGATATCAACTGCCTGTCTTTGGAAGGGTTGGACAGCTCTTTTAGCCTGCCTGAGACCTTGGGAGTTATTCCAGTGGGAGATGCACATGTTGCGTTCCCAGATGTTTAGGGTAAGTTTGAAGGCGGAATCGGGTATCCCGCAGAAGGGTTCAGGTCCAGTGAACAACTCAGAGGAGCCCTTCCTAGCTAGCAGGTCTGCAGTTTCATTGCCGTCAACGCCTACATGACCCGGTACCCACCACAATTTTACTTTATTGTGTCGGCACAGATTTTGTAAGCTGTCGAAGCAGCTTAGAACTGATTTTGAACTGATCACGTGGGAGATCAGTGCTTTGAGCGCCGCTGCTTGGCTATCGGTGAGTATATGGATATAGGCACCTTTGATGCCTGAGTGCAGGTTAATGTTAGCACAAGTTTCAATGGCGTAAAGCTTGGCCTGGAAAACACTACGACTCTTTCCGAGTGAATTCGAAATTTTATGGTTGGGTCCATACACACCGGCGCCAACTCCTGAATCCATTTTTGATCCATCGGTGTACCACACTATACCTTTTGGATCCAGCGACGGTCCGCCATTATTCCATATATCACGGCTTGCGATCACAATCTCAAACCTTCTACCAAAGTAGAGTGATTTAGGCGTAAAGTCTGAGACCGTGCTGAGCATGTCTAGCTCGGGGAAGTCGAACAATAGCTCCATAAGATCCACGTGATCCCGTGTACTATTAGCATCTGATTTTCTAAGACTAACTGCACTGCGGATTGCCACTTTTTTTATAAATATGTGTAACGGAGTAAGTCCGATTATGGCTTCAATGGCTGTTGTGGGACAAGTGTGCATAGTACCTGTGATGCCGAGGCAAGCTAGTCTTTGAAGTTTTGTGGGTTTATTAATGGTTGTGACCTCTTTGGTTTTCGTCCACCAGACTACGGACGCGTATGTCAGAATGGGTCTTACAACCGTGGTGGTTAACCAGAAAATTGCCTTTGGAGACAGGCCCCAGGTCTTGCCGTACATACGGCGACAGGCCCACAAGGCAGTAGTCGCCTTGGCAATTTTATTCTTAATATGGGAGTTCCAGTTAAGCTTCTTATCCAGGACAATTCCTAGATATTTGGCCTCATCGGAGAAATTGATTGTTGTGCCGTTTAGAGTCACTGAGCCAATATTCAGCGTTCTTCTTCTTGTAAACGGCACAATGACTGCCTTGCTGGGGTTAATCGATAGGCCCTCCCCCGCACACCAGTCCGAGACTACAAGGAGTGCATTATGCATGAGTTGACACACATTGTCTTCATGTTTGCCTTTAATGATGATCACTAGATCATCTGCATAGCCTATGGTTGTGAAACCTGAACTATTAAGTGTGTTCAATAAGTCATCCATTACGAGTGACCATAAGAGAGGCGAGAGGACGCCGCCTTGGGGGCAGCCTTTGGCCGCGGAGACCGTCACAGAGACCTCTCCAGACGAAGATGTTAATATGCGGCTATCGAGCATGTTCCTAACCCATCTGGTAGTAGGTTCGTCTATTCCCCTGCGTCTCATAGCACTACTGATGGATTCATAACCAGTGTTATCAAAAGCACCTTCTATGTCAAGGAATGCACAAAGGTCGATTTCTTTGGAGCGGTAGGCAGCTTTAATCTCTGCGACGAGATAGTGAAGGGCGCCTTCCGTAGATCGACCTTTCCTGTATGCAAATTGACTAGAGTGCAGAGGTATAGTCTTTTCAAGAATGCCTCTAATATGTAAGTCTATCAGTCTTTCAGTCTTTCTTCAAGCTAATTGGACGGTATAATTTGGGTAGCTCGCTGGGTCTGTTACCTAGCTTAGGGATAAACACCACATTTACCTCCCGCCAAGTTAGTGGAATGCATCCCAGGTTGAAGCTTGTTCTAAATAGAGCTACCAAGGCAGGCAAGATGTAATCCAGCCATTCTGTATGAGAGCTGGAAAAATACCATCACTGCCAGGTGCCTTAAAGGGTTTAAATGAACCGATTGCCCATTTAATTTTTTCTTGACTGAACAGATTTCCAGACAAGCTGTTGACTCTTCTGGAGGTGCCACATGTGGAGCCTTCAGGAGCAACAGGTACGTGGTCGCTTAAAATTGTTGAGCCAGGGAAGTGAACCTCGAGTAGAGTTTCCAGGGTTTCCCTTCGACTGGCGGTATAGGTGCCATCAGGTTTGATGAGCAATCCCACCCCATTGGAATGATCCTTTGAGAGAGCCTTTTGGAGACGGGCTGCTACTGGAAAGGACTCGATATTTTCGCAGTTCTTTCTCCTGCTGTTCTCTTGGATTTCCTCAACTCTATGTTGAATTTAGTCAAAGCGGACCTATATTCGTTCCAATTTTTATTGCGTTTTGCGGTGTTTTCTCACCCTTTTGCGGAGTATCTCTAGCTAGTCATTCCACCACGGTACGCTCCGTTTACCTGTATTGTCATTTTTCGGGACACAGCTACTCCTGAAGGAAGAGATTAGGAAGTTATTTAGTTGGCAGGCTGCCACATCAACATCACATTTAGATCTTAAAGATGTTAGCAGCATGTCATCCTTGACGGCGAGATTTTCGCAAGATTTTCGCGAAAAGTGCCCAAAACTGATTACACAGAGCAGGCTTTAGTGGGCACTGCATAGCTTATAAATCCGCGCGATCAGACGGCATAATACCCGCCGAGTTGCAGAAGTCATCGGATATAATCCTGCCGATGCTTGAGGCCCAACATGCATATTGCAAAGGCAAATCAGTGGAGACGGCATTACACTCACTGGTGTGTAAAATAGAATATTCCCTGTTTCATAAGGTTGCTTTTCTGGATATAAAAGGCGCTTTCAACAATGTCAATGTATCAGGGATAGCAGATGCGCTTTCAGACCTGAAGGTCGACAGCTCACTTTGCGAACTGATTAATCTACTGCTTAATGGTCGGATTATCAACTCTAGGCTGGGTGGGACGTCTACCAGAAGGTTTGTCAGTAGAGGCACTCCGCAAGGTGGTGTTCTATCCCCCCTTTTGTGGAATCTGGTGATCAATGAGCAATGATAATCATGGAAGGCGAGGGTTGCGCGGCGATCGCTTATGCAGATGATGTTGCTTTGGCTGTCTCAAAAAAAAAAATACAAATATTTGGCGCAACAGCTCTTTAAAGTGTCAGGGCCTAGCTTCTCGCAACCACTCATGTTGTGTGTTCCGAAAGGCGATTTGAGAAACAGAAACTTTTTTCGTGACAACAATACTCTCGGATGTTTGTCAGACGCTCGCGAGAGGTGGGACCGTGAAAAAACTTTTTGGTATTTTCTGGGATTCGAACTTGGAACCCCATGCGTAGTCATCCGACACACTAACCACTTACGCCACGGCGCCCACTAGGCTGTCTCAGAAAAGCACTTAAATACTCTAGAGGAACTTCTACAAAACGCTTTAAACAAGCTCACTGGATGGGCAGTTCGGTGTGGTTTGGGTGTTGAACGATAATAAACGAAGTCAAAATGACAAAAAACTCCAACGATGGGAAGAAAGAAAAGAGCGAGATTCCCAGTAAAAATATCGTGTTAAGCTTTATTACCGTCTTTCGAAGCTGCTCCAAATCCAAGTGAACGAGAGATTTTAAAAAAAACAAAAGAGAAGAAGCAAAATTTAAGATAACGTTAACAATTGAGAGATATAAAGAGAATCAAAGTTAATCTATATAATAGGGTATGTTATGTATACATTGTACTATTGACAAACAGAATATTTTCAAACATTCCGCCACCCCTGGAACATAGTTTCAGCATAATGGTAGAGCTGCTAATTTGTGGATAAGCCGACGAAAATTACCACTGGCTGTCTTCAAGGTAACCACTCGAACCCGTCCGTCCTTGCCGGGGTGCGTATCAGTCACACGTCCCATAACCCACTTGCCTGGAGGGAGACTTGGATCCTTTACGAGAACGATGTCATCAATTTTAAAGTCGTGTTGGGATTGTTGCCACTTTGGTCGATTTTGAAGTGATGTGAGGTACTCCATGCTCCATCGTTTCCAGTACTCTTGAACCTTGGCTTGTATAGACTGCCATGAAGATAAGCGATTCGTTGGTATATCCAATGATGGCTCTGGAACTGCAGCAAATGGTTCACCTAGAAGAAAGTGAGCAGGGGTTAGTGGGTCAATATCGTTGTCAGACATTTGGCATAAAGGCCTAGAATTGAGTATTGCTTCCACTTGCGTAAGAAACGTATATAGCTCTTCAAAAGTGAGAACATCTTCTCCGATTACCCTTCAAAAGTGTTGCTTGACGGATTTAACACCTGCCTCCCACAATCCACCAAAATGTGGGGCTGAAGGGGGTATAAAATGCCAGATGATACCATCGCGTGATAGGGCTTCTTCTATTGCTCAATTATGGTGCTCGGAAAGTACGAGATTATGCATTTCAGACAATGCACGAGCGGCGCCGCGGTAGTTGGTCCCATTATCGGTGTAGATATGCGATGGCTTTCCACGTCGCGCGATCGACGAAGTGATGCCAAAAATGCCTCCGTTGTCAAATCCGTGACGAGTTCAAGGTGTATTGCCTTAGTCACCAAGCATATGAAAAGTGAAATATATCCCTTGGTGACATGATGTTTCCGTACGATCTTAGTTTTAATAGCGATTGGACCGGCGTAATCGCAACCGCAATGTGCAAATGCTCTGGATTGGCTCACCCGTTGGGAACGTAGATTTCCCATCATTTGAGTTGCCGTAGCCTTTCTCTGCCTGAAGCACTGCATGCATTCATGGCAGATCTTCCTTAGTAGGTTTCTGCAGCCAATTACCCAGTACTCCTGGCGTATGAGTGCAAATAAAGTTGATACACCTGGATGCAGAAATCGTCGATGTGCGTCGATCAAGATTAGATTGGTAATGCGATGCTCCTTGGGATTTATGATGGGGTGCTTTATGTTGAATGTGACGTTGGCCTCTTCGATTCTTCCGCCCACTCTGAGTACTTGGTGCGTGTCTAAAAATGGAGTAAGACTTGTTATTTTGCAATGGTTAGGAAAGTTACCAAATTTTTTGAACTGCTGTATTGAATCTCCAAAGTGAAGATCTTGTAACCATTTGATGAGGGTGGTTTTGGCGTTGATAAGTTCCTGAGCTTTTAAATATCGGGTAGAGGTACAGGTAATCTTACGACTGTTCGATATAAATCGATAAAGAAACGCAAAGGTTCTTATAAGTTTATTCCACGATGATACTCGAGTTGAAAGGGTCTCGAAAGGATGATCAGGAGTTGTCACTAATAACGACTGTGGTATTTGTTTCCTTTCTTTCTTTAAGCAATCTGGATCCTCTTCAAACTCAAGTGCGATCTGCATTTTGCAAGAGCCAATCTGGTCCGTACCACCAGATACGATGTTCCAAAAGCTTAGACGGCGGGATTCCAGGGGACGCGCAATCTGCAGGGTTAAAATTCGTCCTAACATGAAACCATCGACTTCTGGGAATAGTGTTCAAAATTTCAGAGGTACGGTTCCCCACAAATGTATCCCATCGACGACATGGTAAAGACAGCCAAGATAAAACTACTTTTGAATCGCTCCACGCGAAGACATTGGCGAATGTGATCCTAAGCGATTTTTGACAGCTTCGAGAAGTCTGGCCAACAAGAGTGCTGCGCACTACTCTAAACGGGGAATGCTTATTTGCTTTAGTGGAGCAACACGAGTCTTGGCTACTACAATTTGAATCTCAAACTGACCATCTCGTACTTGATATCGAGAGTATATTACAGCAGCGTACGCGGCGGCTGAAGCATCAGAAAATCCATGGAGTTGAATGCACCTATCTGAGAACCCGATATAACGAGGAATAGTGAATTGAGTAAGACTGGTGAGTTCGTCTCTTTGTTTGAGCCATTGACGTGAAATCGAATCTGGAACACTGTCATCCCAATCCAATTTGAGATGCCATAAGTCCTGGAAAATGATTTTCAAAAGTATAATGGAAGGTGCAAGAAAGCCGAGTGGATCAAAAATGCTTGCGACGTCCCGTAGGATTTGACGCTTCGTAACACATTCGACAGAGCTCAGATTTAACCGGAAACTAAATATATCCATTCTAGAGTTCCAGTACAACCCTAAAACCTTTACCCAGGAATCATCATCTAATGTGACATTCTCATTCTGCAGCTTATCTTGAGTTTGCAAGAGTTCTACACAATTACTCTGCCATTTACTGAGTGAAAATCCCCCTTTCGCCAGAAGCTCTATTAGCGATTGTTTCTTATTTAAAGCGTCGACTAAGGTATCCCCGCCCGACGCAACATCGTCCACATAAAAATCATTCTTAATGATGTTCGATGCAAGTGGAAACTGATCTCTATAATCACAGGCGAGCTGCTCTAAGACGCGAATCGATTGAAACGGGGCGCATGAAGTGCCATAAGTTACGGTACAGAGCTGGTAGTGTTCGATAGGGTCTACAGGCGATTTTTTGCAAACTACTCGAAGGAACCTTCTGTCTTCTTCTGCAATCCAAATTTGCCGGAACACCTTGACGATATCCGCTGTAAACACGATTTTATGTTGACGAAATCTCAAACATACAGAAAACAAATTTCTCTAAATCGGTGGCCCTATCATCAGACATTCGTTCAGCGACCGTTCCCTAGCATCTTTGGCGGATCCATCGAATACAACACGAAGCTTGGTGGAGGTGCTATCAGGCTTGAGAACGGCATGATGTGGAAGGTAATACACATTTTCCTCACCAATCTGCGACTGCGGAACTCTGTTCATGTGACTTAGCGACAAATATTCTTCGAGGAACTGTGTATAATCTTGACGAAGTTTTCCATCCTTCTGCCACTTCTTTTCCATAGACTTCAGACGGTGAATTGCACCATTTAAGGAGCCCGAAAACGACGGTGGTTCTTTAAAGGGAAGACGTACGATATATTTTCCATCGTGATCTCTTCGATGAGTTTTGAG
Source organism: Brachypalpus laphriformis (assembly GCA_945910035.1). Classification (NCBI taxonomy): domain Eukaryota; kingdom Metazoa; phylum Arthropoda; class Insecta; order Diptera; family Syrphidae; genus Brachypalpus; species Brachypalpus laphriformis. Next base: position 12,549,751 of record OX246757.1, on the reverse strand, counting down.
GAAGTGGTCCTCTATTTCCCTTTCCTCTTCGGAGAAAAACGATTTGGGGTTGATTTCTTCAATACTCCAAGAGGCTTGTAGCATGGTGTCTACATCGAGGATGCTGTGGTGAGAATGAAGAATTTGCGGACGATCAAGAGGCAACTGTCCTGCTAAAACCCAACCAAATATTGTGCGTTGAGCAATTGGGTATCCTGCTTTATTGTACTTCCATTCACCTTGCATTATATCCCAAACTTTATCAGCTCCTAATAACATATCTACTTGATTCGATCGGTTGAATGAAGTATCCGCTAAGTTTAACTTGTTAAGGTAGCACCAATCCTTAGTGTCAAATGAAGTCGTTGGTAAATTTGTTGTGACCTGTAATATCACATATGCATCAACAGAAATGCTGATTGGTTCGAAACGAGAAGCTATGCACATCGAAACGGTGCCCCTAGTTGTTCCTGCACTGGTTATACCTATACCACTGATAGGTATACGTGCATTCCGACGCTGCAACCCAAGCCGTTGGTCACATGATTCAGAAATGAATGATACTTGCGAACCAGAGTCGAGTAAAAACCGCACCTTCTGATATTGACCTCTACTATCTAAAACATTGCCAACAGCCGTAGGCAATAAAGTTTGCGGTAATTGATGTGCTTCACTTAATGAGTGATTATTTACTAGGCGATCTGAAGACCGTCGCAGTGAAAACGAAGAACTACTGCTTGTGTTAGATTGAGATTCTTGACTACCTTGTCGTAGCCCTTCGGGAACTGAATTTATAGTAGGGGAATTATTTGAATCAAAATGAACCAAGCTGTGATGGCGCGTATTACACGTTTTGCATCGAGACTTTGATTGACTTCTAGCTGAAGTATGACCAGAGCGCAGACAATTAAAACAGAGTCTATTCGATTTAACGAAATCCCTTTTAGTCTGGATATCGAGCGCTAAAAATTCTGCACATTGAGCTAATAGATGCAAACAAACGAAGAAACATGCATACTTTTTGCGGCAACATGCTTACTGCGACGTGATTCTCGAAGATGACCTCGGCAACTTTCCAGCGCCTCACAAAAATTTGAGGAACTGATCCATGGTAGGTCCTCATCTACACTAGCCTCTGACCATGCCTGCCGTGTTTCCATATCAACCTTGTTTAAGAGGAGATAAATTAGCCAAGGATCCCTATCCAACGAGTTTATGGACGTAAGTCCCCGGACGACTTCATCTGCTCCATCCGATATCTTGCGCAATGTGGTAACGTTGGGAGTATTTATAGAAGGTAAATCAAAAAATACCTTTATGAAGTCATTTATAGACTGACGTGGTCGTGATCGTAGCGTCCCTCTAACCATTCCCATGCCAGAGTATACGTAGCATCAGAAATGGTTATATGACTCAACAATTTGTATGCTTCTCCACGAAGACAAGACTTCAAAAGATGAAATTTCTGCGTGGGTGATAGAGTTGTTCGATTATGAATAGATCCCTCGAACATATCTCGGAAAGTAGGCCATTCGCGATAGCTTCCCATAAAAGGTTCTATCCTAATCTCTGGTAACAGCGTTTCCACCTGTTTAGGCAATGCTGGTGAAGACGAAGTGATTATACTATTAAGATCGTCTGTTGGAACGGCTTGCTCTTGAGGTAAATGATCGACAGCAGCATTTGTCGAAGCTGCTGGTTGTTCAACAATATTTACCACAACATCTTGTTTCTTGGGAGTTTTACGTTCCCTAATTGCTGAAAGCAAAACTGACTTTACCATCAGAAACTTAGTTTCGAACTCATCGAATTCAGGATTAGGATCTTGATAACCTTCCTCATCAATAAACTCGTACATGGCGTCCTGAGAGTTTTTAAACTCAACCCATAATTCGTTAACCTTTTCTAAGCGATCCTCTAATGCATCTATGGTGACGATATCCGGAATTTTTTCAGTAAAGGAAGCATGCTTGGTGAGCGAACATTTCATGCGGCCACGTGTACTGCGTAACATATTCAATTTGATACGTGCAGTCATCTTCACAAATATGCTAAATGATCAGAGTTAAATTACACTGAGGAACACATATTTCGTTGACTAAGACCTGACACCTGTTTTTGACTTATTTTTGACTTATTTTTGGCGTCTGAATGCGAAAATGATCACAGTTTTTGTCTATCACGTCACATTTTCAAGCTACAGGATCTTTTCGTTCTAAATAACATACAAAATGTGCATACAATAAAAAATTAAGGAAGCAATTACCAAACAAAATGTTCAAAGAAAAATTTTATTCATAAAAGTAGTAAACTTCTTTAGCCAAACTGTTCGTTTATAGCTTTTCCTGGAGTGTTCATTCTGTGGACAATCTCGCCGGATGCTCAAACAGTAGTCAGCCATCATATGAACATCCCATCTACCTTGGTACCATGCCTCCATGATCTTTAGATCTTGGTGGAATCGCTCACCCTGCTCATCACAGCCTGCACCTAGATTTTGAGGGAAGTCAGCAAGATGGCTATGCAGAAAATGAACCTTGATGCTCATGTTGCAACCAAGCATTTTGAAGCTCTCTAAAAAATGCTGGACAATTTCTGTGTAATTCTCTGCTCGCATATTCCCAAGAAAGTTTTTGACAACGTTTTTGAATGCCAACCAAGCATTCTTTTGGAGTTCTGTCATTGTCCCAATAAAATGTACATCTTTAATGAGCTGCCGAATCTGTGGACCGTCAAACACACCGGCCTTTATCTTTTCAAAAGACAGGCGAGTAAATGCTGAAATGAGGTACTTGAAACAGTCTCCTTCAGTTGGCAAAGCTATATCAAACTGCTTCATGAGGCCCAGTTTTATATGCAGACGTGGAAATATAATACTTTTTCTGTCAACAAGCGGCTGATGCAGAATGTTTGGATCACCAGGTTTGAGTTCAGATCTTGGCTACCAATTGGACTGTAACCAATGCTTCTCGCGAGCTCAGCTGTCCCACATACACAAAAAAAAAAACAGGGATACTTGGTATAGCCGCGTTGCTGACCAAGAAGGAAGCATACCATTTTAAGGACAACACAGATGATCCATTTGTGCATGTGGTATTGCAACAAATCAATGACTCTCTTTATGTCTTCATATTCTTCACGCAAACAAACCGAGTGGCCTATTGGGACTGCACCAAATAAGTTTCCATTGTGGAGGAGGACAGGCTTCAAGCTCCGCTTTGAGCTATCAATAAACAGTCGCCATTCAGTTGCGTTATAGGCTAGAATTCTCAACTCCTCGATTAAACCATTTATGTTATGGCAATACACAAATTCACCGTCACTTCGAAAGTATTGCAGAAATGCAATTTCTCTTGATCGAAAGTAGGATACGTTAGCTCCTTTTTCAAGCAAGTTTTTCTCGTGAAGTCTTGATGCTAAGAGCTCTGAAGCCTTTTTAGAAAGTCCCAAATCCCGGGCCAAATCATTTAACTCTTTCTGATCAAATCCCTTACGAATGGAGTCATCTTCCATTTCAAAATCTGCATCGTTGGTGTCACTTCAATCTCCACCATACTCGTATTCTTGTAATAAAGAAGGTAGTTCTTTGAAAACTGGCACTGGGATTTCAGCTGAATGAGGCACTGGGCGTATGGCTGATGATAAACTAGGATACTCTATTTTGCATTTGTTTTTCTTGTTATATCCGGACGTTTTCACTATACAAAAGTAACAGTCACTTGAATGATCTTTGGGCTCTCGCCAAATCATAGGTATGCCAAATTGCAATTTATGTCGTGTTCCCTTTGTGTACATCCGTAAACTCTAAACACACTGTTTGCACACCTTGTGAGGTGCCACAACGTTTATCTTGATCACCAATTTTTATTTTAAAATATGCAAAATACGCTTCCCTGACAAATGCGCTGATGGATTTTTTTTTTTTTTTTTTTTTTTTTCCGAGGGTAGGTGAAAATCTTCAACAAGACACTATGAGGATCGACAGCGCGTGCTCATAGTAGTGTGGGATTCTTACCCACTAAAAAACCTCCCTTCAAAACAGACTTGTTTTTATTTTTACTACAACTAAGTATTCGACTTATCAAGTAGTTTTCGTTTCGCGAAATAATGACGTTTTGCAGGTACCTTCCCATTGGAAGTTCCTGCTAGCTCCGCAGTTTAGACGCGGTTACTTATCGCGCTAGGTCTAAAGGTTTGGTTCTTTGTAGACGGCGCAGTAAATTTCTTTCTTCCAAAAGTTGGAGGACTGTAATATTTACGTGACTTTCTAGTCGACTTCTATGCTTTCTCGCGTAGGTTTGAATTTCGTCTTCGATTGTTTTAATGCCAAGGTCTCTGTGGATATCGCTATTTCTGATATACCATGGCGCATTTACAATACCTCTTAGCACTTTGTTTTCAAAAGTTTGTAAAATTTTAATATTACTTATTTTGGTACAACCCCAGAGTTGTATACCATATGTCCATACAGGCTTTAGCACTTGCTTATATAAAAGCAGATTGTTCTCTATATTAAGCTTGGAATATTTTCCAGGTAACCAATACATTTCTCGATAATTGTTATCTAGTTCTTTGCGTTTTTTCTTAACGTGCGTTTTCCATTTCAGCTTTGCATCAAGTGTCATTCCAAGATACTTAGCCTCGTTTGCAAACGGAATTTGAACCGAGTTTGAAAAGATCGGCAGATTATTTACTCTCTTATAAGTAAAATTTACATGAACAGATTTGGTCTCATTGAGTGCGATTCGCCAAACCTTTGTCCATACATTTACTCTATCCAAAGCTTCTTGCAGTATTTCTGTAGTATCTTCGACCGTTTTACCTACTGTCAAGATAGCAGTGTCGTCGGCAAATGTAGCTAGCTCAGTGCCTTCTACTTGCGGTATATCACGAGTGTATAATAGATATAAGACTGGACCAAGAACGCTTCCTTGCGGCACCCCAGCCATTATTTCCTTAAAATCCGAATATTCGTTTCCACATTTGACGCGGAATAGTCTATTCGTAAGGTAGTTCTTCAAAATATTATATAGGTGCTCTGGCAGAACTTGTCGTAATTTAAACTTTAAGCCTTCGTACCAGACCTTGTCAAAGGCTTGAGAAACGTCAAGGAATACGCTTGAACAAATCTTTTTTTCTTCAAGTGATTTTTCGATTACATGTGTTATTCGATGTACTTGTTCAACTGTAGAATGCTTACTTCTAAATCCGAATTGATGATCAGGGATGAGATGCCCTTCTTCTATAACCGGCTGTATTCGCCTAACCAATATTCTCTCGAACACTTTGGATATAATTGGAAGAAGCGAAATCGGTCTATAAGAGGTTTTTTCATTCGGCGGTTTTCCAGGCTTAAGGACCATTATAACTTCGGCGACTTTCCATTGACTGGGAACATATTCTAGTCTAATCGCGGCGTTAATAATGAACAGAAGCTTAATTAGAGCTTTTCTTGGTAGTGCTTTAAGAACCTCTCCCGTAATTAGGTCGTATCCAGGAGCTTTCTTAGGTTTAAGTTTCTTTATTTCTTCCTTAAGTTCGGTAAGCGTTGCATTTCTTATTACGCTATTGTCTATATACGACGTATTTATATTTTCAATAAGAGCTTGTCCATCAAACGGTTTGAAAGTTTCTTCCAGGTGGGCGGCAAAAACTTGCGCTTTCTCTTTATCATGCCTGGCCCATTCGTCTTGATTTTTCCTAATTGGCGCGGCTTGAATTTGAGGTTTTTTAATACCTTTTATAGCCTTCCAAAGCGAATAGTTAGAATCTTTTTCTGCCGTTAAGCTTTCTAGGTAAGTTTGTATTTCATTATTCTTAAGGTCTTTAATAGATCGTTTTAGTGAGTTGCACAAACGGTTAAGATGTGCTTTATGTTGCGGAGCCCGAGTTTGTTGCCATCTTTTACGCGCTTTTCTCTTCTCCTTAATCATCTCTTTTATTTCCTGCGGATAAATTTTAATGTAGCTGGCCGGGGTTCTCTTTAGGTTGGGAGTATTCTTCCACGCGGCATCCTGTAAGATTTCGACGAAGCGATCTACTTCAACTTCAAGTTCATAGGGCGTTTTAAGTGATACGCTCAGCTCAATATTTGCTTCAATATCTTTTTTAAAGCCGTCCCAATTAGTTTTCGCGCCAGTTAATCTGGCCGGTCCTACTTTTTTAATCAAAGCTTCGCTTATCGTCATAATGATTGGAGAATGATCAGAGGAGAGATCAAAGCTTTCTTCAACTTTTATACAGTTGCTAGATATTCCTTTAACAACAAAGAAATCAATCAGATCTGGTATCTTATTTCTATCAGTTGGCCAATATGTTGGTTTACCCGTCGAGTAAAAATCACAACTGAATTGCATACCCGCATTATAAAGCGTTCTACCTTTCTGAGAGGCGTACCTTGAGCCCCAGAAGGGGTGTTTCGCGTTGAAGTCACCACCAAAAATAAAATTTGGTTTAAGGAAGTTGAAGATGTTTGTGAAATCACTTTCTTCAAGTTTACATCGCAGTGGACAATATATAGACGAAATGTTGAAAGCAAAATGTCTATTTCTAACGCGTACCGTGCTTACTTGCATTGCTTCTAATTCAATTTTTATTTCCGCTGAGTGTTCGATATTTTCTTTTATAAACAAAGATGATCCGCCTCTGGCTCTTTCCGATGGGTGAAAGGCGTGATATCCGCTATATCCCCTTATCTTAATATTCGATTGCTTTTTCAGATGAGTTTCACAGACCAAGCATATATCAATATCTTTCTCTCGCATAAATATTTCTAACTCGTCGAGTCTTTGTATGAGCCCGTTAGCGTTCCAAGTAAGAATTATAAGCGTTTCTTTCATATTCTGGTTGAAGTGCGCGTGTTATGAATGTTGTTTTCTAGTGCAACTAGTCTCTCGAAAATTAGTTTATTTGGTCTGCATTGCTCTTCAAGTTTCGCAAGAATTAGGGAAAAAACATTGGATACATGATCTTCTGAACTACCTCTATCACTATTTTTCAATGTCGCAACTTGAGAAGGAGTTTTTACATTAAAGTTTGGACGGTTTCTTGCTTTGATCTCCCGTGAGTTGTCGGTCGTGTACGTACCCTTAACTGTCTTCGCCGCTTGAGCATAAGACTGCACGCCAATATTCGGAGATTTTGCTTCTGTTACCTTATCTCTATTACTTTCGGATTTTTTATCATTAACCGATCTTAAGTTAATACTGACGGACTTTCTATCTTTCGCTGCTTTTTTCGTAGCTATTTTGGGTCTGTTCTTGATTGGTTTCATATTCGGACGCATCGAATTTTTTAGCGTATCGCGGCGTTTTTGAAGCTCTTTCGCCACTTCGCAACCTCGATAGTTTGCAGGATGTTTTCCTTTGCAATTTATACAAGTGGCTGGGGTTTGCTTGTTTAGGTGACACTCTTCCGAGAGATGTTTACCTGCGCATTTGACGCATCGCGGCTCTTTCTGGCAGTAAGTCTGCGTGTGATTGAAGCCTTGACAGCGCTTACACTGCGGGATCGATCTGGAGGTCTTACGCATGGGTTCGATTTTGACCACGATGTTTAGAATAGTCTTGATACCATATATAATATCTTTATTTTCGTCTTTATCAAAACTAAGCATGAATAGTGGAAGACCGCGCTTTACCAATTTTTCATGATCTCCCTCCGACTGTTGCTTCTCCTTCTTGATAATATTGACGGCATCAAGAATTTTAAAGCCTTTGCCTTGAAGGTCGTGCATTACATCTTCTTTAGTGCACGAGGGGTGGAGTCCCCTTGCTACAACACGCAGTGGTCTTTCTAACTTATTTTCATAAGTATACCACTGAATGTTTTCGGCATTCAATTTTTTAGATACTGATCGGTAACCGTCGGCATCATCGACATTGATTTTCCACGTATTGTTTCGCAGAGATGTCACCTTAAACTTCGAAGCCAGAGTTCCTTTAAGGAGGCAATGCAACTTATTATAGTCCGTAATTCCAACGACGTTTATCGGTGGCGGAGGACGTTATTTTGGTTGTTGTTGCTTTTCTTGCATCTCCTTGCGCTTTTCATCTTTTTGTGGCTCGACTTCCGGTGAGGAACCAGCTTTTCGTTTTTTGCTAGGTCGTTTCTTTTCGACCCAATTCGTTTCGCGTGTTAGCTCTTCTTCATCCGTCTGGTATTCGCGACTAGGTGAGCGATGTGAGCTAACTGTATTTTCTTTTTGTAGGTACGTGTTTTTTAGGGCATTATTTTCTTGCCTGAGTAAATCTACCTCTTTCTTGAGCTCACGATAGAGTAGCTCCATTTCGCTAAGCTTGGTACGGAGTACGTCGTTTTCCTCCTCAATGCTTTTAGATTTCGCTGAGTCCCGTTTTTCACGCGTTTGCGCTTCCGGCGGACTTCTTTTTCCGGAGACGTTCGATCTTGTTGGTGGAGATCGAGATACCCTTGTACTTTTTGAGAAGGGATTTATAAGGTGCAATAAATGGCTCTCCCCAGAATCCGTAGAGCCGACCTCCGAAGAGGGTGGATTTTCCAGTTTACCTGGACTGCCACCTGGGGTATTTAAATCGTTTGTTTTGTTCATTGCATGTTTTTTGTATACGCCATACTCGGTATACGGAGGGTGGATTTTAGTCGCCTCTTACGACAGGCATGCCTACCTCGGGTATATTCTAACCCCTACCCGAAGGGTCTATGTTAATATAGATGTAATAAAAATTAATTTTTTTTAATTTTAAATTGTTTAGATAAGTTCAAGATCCAAAAGGAAAATTAAATTAATTGAAATAGAAAATGATAAATAGAATTCGTTGTAAAATTGACGAAACTCTCGCATCTATGTTTATATGCTTCTCTAGCTTTTCTTTGTGTTTTTTTGCATGTTTAAGGATTTCCGAACTTACACTTTCTATCTTCAAGTCTTCTAAGCACCTTATTTTGGAATCGTTGTATTATGTCTACGTTTGTCTTTTTGGCGCAACCCCATAGTTGGATTCCATATGTCCATGTTGGTTTCAGCATTTGATTGTATATAAGCACTTTATTTCCAATTGATACGGTTGAGTTTCTTCCTATCAGCCAGTGCAATTTTCTATATTTCATCTCTAACTCTTCCTTTTTCTTTTTTATGTGCTCTTTCCATCGCAGCTTAGCATCTAGTGTCATACCTAAATATTTCGCTGTATTAGCGTATGGAACTATTTTTTCGTTGATAATGATTGGTATATGTTCAACCTTTTTATTTGTAAAATCAATATGGACTGACTTTCATTTATTTTCATTCATTCATTCATTTTCAATGGCCCGCTAATCCTTCATGAGGGTCGCGGGGGTAGGATGCTCAGGTGGACTCTCCATCCTTCTCGATCCTCCGCCATTGACTCCAATTCATCAGGGAGAATCCCTAAGCGGCTCCAAGAGAGATGTCGGACTTGATCCAACCATCTATTTCTGGGCCTTCCGCGAAGTCGTCTACCTGATGGCACGGCAACCATGGCGCGTCTTGGAAGCCGGTCTGGGGGCATGCGCACTATGTGACCAAACCATCGAAGCATAGATCGTTCCGTTCGGAGAAGTAGCTGCTCAACGTTGAGCGCCTCGCGTACTCTGGTGTTGCGCACTCGATCCCTACGAGTTATTCCAACAACACCGCGAAGGAACCTCATTTCGGCAGCTTGTATCCGCGATCTTATTCTTTCGGTCACTACCCAAATTTCATGACCATAGGTGAGAGTTGGAACATACACCAAGTTAAAAACCGATAGCTTAGCTTGAATACTAAGTTCGGCCTTCCTTATAACAGATTGGCCAAGCTCTCTCAAAATTGATCCAGCCTGACCAATTCTACAGGATAACTCGGCATTGCTCCTCCCATCACTCGTGAATAAAACCCCGAGGTACTTAAACTTCTCCACCTGCTTCAGTGGGACTCCACTAACATGCAGAGTGCACTGAATGGGTTTTTTGGAAACGACCATTACTTCTGACTTGTTCACGTTGACCTTCATTCCAGCATTATCACAACGACTACAAATCTTTCGAGTGCGCGCTGAAGTTCGGTTTGAGAGGACCCAAGGATGACCAAATCATCCGCAAAGAGCAGATGACTAATCCTTAGGTCTCCCACTTTGAAACATTCTCCGCCACGGCTGCGCTGCAACATCCAATCCATATATGCAATGAAGAGGAGAGGTGACAAAGCGCACCCCTGGCGGAGTCCAACGCCCACAGTGAAAGGTATTGATTTAACACCGTTTATCCGAACACAGCTTTTACAGTTTGTATATAAAGACTGAATCGCTCTTAACAGGGAACCATCAATCCCATACTCCTGCAGAACACTCCAGAGTTTGCCTCGAGGAACCCTATCATATGCTTTTTCCAAATCCACAAAACAAGTGTAGACAGGTTTGGCATATTCCCAGGCATTCTCAAGAACCATTCTGAGAGTGAACAACTGGTCGGTTGTGCTTCTACCGGGACGAAAACCGCACTGCTCATCCCCCAAACTGTCCTCAACCACAGCTCTGGAACGCTTTTTTAGCACCTTAGCGAAGACTTTTCCAGGGAGACTTAAAAGAGATATACCCCTATAGTTGGCGCAATCTCTTTTGTCCCCTTTTTTAAAAAGAGGAACTATCACCCCCATTTGCCAATCACCAGGTGTTTCACCGCATTCCCAGACCACTTTAATGACACGCGAGAGCCATTGCACTCCCTCTTTACCTAAAGCCTTGAGCATTTCTGGCCGAATTTCGTCCACACCAGCAGATTTGCCAACTTTTAGCGCTTTGATCGCCAAAGTTACTTCCTCTACCGTAGGACTACTTTCCGCCCAACTCTCGACCATAGGTCTGTCATCTTCGGTGCCCTGTTCGGGATTGAGCAATTCTGAAAAGTGCTCGCTCCATCTGCGTAAGATGTCCTCCTCATTGGAAAGAAGTCTACCGTCTTTGGATTTGACTCCTTCAACGATATTCAACTTTTTTCCTCTGAGTCGGCGGACGGTCTGCCAGAACATCTTATTTGCAGATCTGTGGTCACGTTCCAATTTCTCGCCAAACTCCTTCCAAGACTGTTCTTTCGCTGTTTTCACAGCTAATTTGCAAGTTCTTCGCGCCTCAGTGTACCGATTTCGAGAATCGGAGTTCCCCAAGTGAATCCACACCTTAAAGGCTCTCTTCTTCTCTCTGATGGCTTCTTGAACTCCGGGCGTTTTAAACCAAGCAGTTCTTTTCTCACCACCAGCCGCCACACCAAGCCGCTTCACTCCACAAACATCTCCCGCAGAGGCAATAACCGCTGTTGAAAACAGTTGCCATTCTTCCTCTGCATTTGATGGAACAGTTGGAATTCGTTCAAACCTTTCAGATATTTGCCGTGCAAATGTCTCCCGTATCTCATCGTCCTGTAACCTCTCCCATCGTATGCGTGTAACCATCCTTGGTTTACGCTTTGGTAGGGGAGGCACTCTCTCGCTAAGATACAATTTGCACAGCACTAAGTGATGATCAGTTGACAGTTCGGCCCCTCTCAATACGCGAACATCACAAACCATTCTCTTCAGACACGATGGTACCACAAAGAAATCGATCAGCGACTTCTGCTGAAGACTCTGACGGTACCACGTGTATTTGTGAATGTCTTTGTGTGGAAAGATGGTGTTCATGATGGATAAGCCATTTTCACAACAAAAATCCAACAACCTCTCTCCGTTCGCGTTTTGATCAGGATCACCGTTCCTCCCAATCACACTCCCCCATGTCATAACATCTACACCCACATGAGCATTGAAGTCACCCATCAGGACAAAAGAATCCATATCTGCAACCTTTTCAAGGGCAACATCAACTTCATCTAAGAAAGCTGCGTACTCTGACAGAAGGTTCGGTGCATACACCTGCACCAATGCCAGAGTTGATCTTTCAAGCTTGAGCTTTAAGATCGCAACTCTCCCTCCTAATGGTGTCCACTCCAATACTCTGTCTGTCAACCTGGGACTTGTGAGTATCCCCACTCCCGCCCGAGCAGACATTGAGGGTGCGACTCCTGACAGGAAGAGCTTCCACCCATCCGAAAGGTCCACAGTTTTAGAACCTCTCTGCTTTGTTGAAGAGACGCCAACTATATCTAGTCGACTTTTAACAGCCTCCCCAACAAGCTCAAGATCCTTCCCTGTGAGCGATGAGACGTTCCATGTGCCTATCCTAAGTCGATGCCGTTGTCGAATCTCAGAGAGTCCATCTGTGCCCCTATCGGTGCACAGCGCGTTCACCCCCTGATCCCCGTAATGGTTCGCGAGACCATTGACAGGAAGCTCGTAGCCATTTCGGGTTTGACCCGGCCGGCTGCCGAGCGGGACAAGCCGACCACCAGACGCTCGCATCCTGACACCCTTCAGGCCTGGCTCCAAAGGATGCCCTGGCTTACCAGGCTTGGCAATATCCGAGGCCGGTCGTCTTCGTGTCATCATGGGGTGTGCGCTTTGTTAGCCGTGACTGGGTTGTATGGATGGGAATAACTATTTAAGTTACCCCATCCGCACATCCCAGTCACGTTGCCCGCCCCCCACCACGAGGAGGTCAGCTGCCAGGGGGGCACTTTCATTTATTTCATTTATTTATTTACTTAATTAACATCATTCATAATAGGCTTATGTCAGCTTTAAGCTATAAATGAGAAATTTATACAATGCAAAAAATACAATAGTTTTAATTTAAATTCATGTATGTATATATGTTTGGAAAATTGATATTTGCTACAATCAACAATTATTTAGGATAAAATTTAAAATGTTAAATGATTTTGATTTATTTATGAAGTTTACCTATAGTGTATCTATAAGCATTAAATGTATCAATTTGTATTACCATTAACCTGCCAAATGCCGAAAGAGAGATTCTCCAAAACTACCCGTATTATAAAGCCTTCTCACCCCAAGAGGAAGGAAATTCCAAAGACGAGTGGCATGAATGAAAAATTATCGCTCTGAGTTTTGATAAAATACGCGCGGTTGGGTCAAACTAAGGGACCGGTGCGAGTGTGAGATCTTAAGTTTTTTGAATAAATATGGAGGCTGTTTGCTGATAATAACCTTATGCAGATACTTGAGTACACAAAACTCCAAATACTTGTCTAGCGTACAACCGAGTATATTTTTGACATATGTTGAAATGTGGTCATACCGTGTCAAACCATAAACGTAGCGAGTAATATTGTTGAATGCTACGTTAAGCTTACGCCTGATAAGCGCACTGCAACAACAGAAAATTTCACAGCCATACGTAATGATTGGTATAAGCAATGTCTTCACTAACATTAACCTAGTATGCAGCGGTGTGTGTGATTGTGACATTGAGAGATTTCTAAGGGAATAATAGATTTTGCCTATAACTGTGGATATATGGTCTTCCCAGGACAGAGTCTTGTTGAACCATACACCAAGATTTTTAGCTTTGTCTACGAATTCAATTGGCTCACCTCAAAGACACACTATGGATAGATCACAATCAACAACCCCACTTCTGCTAATAACAAGACACTTGGTCTTGGATGGATTCAACATTAATGAGTTCTCTACAGACCACGTTAGAATTTTACCAAGGTCATCGTTGAGTTCATGAACCACATCCTCTAAAAGGTCAGGTTTGCAGCTGATATAAAGTTGAACATCGTCTGCATACATGTGCAATGATGAGTGCTGAACTATAGTCGGGAGGTCATTAATGAAAATAGTGAAAAGCAATGGCCCTAAGATGGATCCTTGGGGTACACCCGCTGAGGTTACAACGAAGTCCGACATTTTATCATCAACGACGACCGCTTGTTTCCTTCCACCAAGGTATGCTTCTATGAGCTTCAAGGCAAACGAGGAAAATCCGAAAAGCCTTTCAAGTTTTAATAAAAGTTGATGATGATTTACTGTGTCAAATGCCTTGGAAAAGTCTAACAGAGTAAGAAAACTTATTCGGTTTCTATCTAACGCAGCGCGTATATCATCAGTCACTTTTAGCAATGCAGATGTACAGCTATGAAATGGCCTGAATCCTGACTGATTCGCACAAAGTAACTTATTACGCTGGAGATAGACCGACATTTGATGGTGTACTATCTTTTCCAAGACTTTTGACAGGAAAGGGAGGATTGCAATAGGTCTGTATTCAGCTGGCGAACTAGATGTTGCTTTCTTTTTTAACACTGGTACAATCTTGGCGACTTTCCAGGCACTAGGAAAAGTGGATGTTGTTAGGACTGTGTTAAAGACATGGGTAACTGCTGGCAAAAGGTAAGGTAATATAATTTTAATAAAAAGTGGATGAATTCCATCAATACCAACAGCTTTGGACTTAATTTTGAGGATAGCACTAACAACATCCGCTTGTTCGATACAGGTGAACCCGAACGAGTTATTAATCATCACATGATTCGGTTCAGTACAAGCACTAGACGACCTTTGGACTTGTACAAACTCTCTATTTAAACGATTGATGTCGATGTTGTCACTTGTGATATTACTCTTGCGACCGATACCTAGTTCCCGCAAATTTTTCCAAAGGGTCTTAGTTGGCAGTTTGTGATTTAAATGCGTATCATAGTAATCACGCTTGGCATGCTTGATTTTTGAATTAACTAGATTCCTTAACTGGCGGAAAACATTATAAAATTCAGGAAGTCTAAATTGTTTCCATCTCTTATAAGCTGCGTCGCGTTTGTTTTTTAGGTCGAATATTTCGAGAGTAAACCACAAATTATAGGAGTACCTGGTAACCTTGGTCTTAAGAGGAACATGATTATTAAAAAGATGCTGTATAACACTATGTAGGAAATTTACCTGATTCTCACTTGAAGTTTCACAGTATATAGGCTGCCAGTTCACTCTTTGCAAATCATGCTCTAATGCTTGAGTGTTTAAATTTCTAAAATCTCGGTAGGTATGTTTGAAATATTGTTCACCACAAGGGAAGCTAAATGTGGCAAATATAACATCATGCTTCGAGAATACAGGAGCTGAGAACTGGCTATAAAAAACGTCCTGAATATCATTTGTGAGAAATAAGTCTAGAAGAGTGCTGGTGTGAGTGAAGTGCGTTGGAACAGTTTTGTTTACAATATCTAAACTAAGTGTTTGCAAGGCCTCAGAAAATAGTCTAGAGCCCGCATGATTTAACAAGTAGCAATTAAAATCACCGCAAACAATGGTTTTCCAATAATTAGGAGAATAATTTTCTATGATATTGTATACGGGAGATAAATCAGAATGGCTATTAGGTCGGTAGACAACACCTAGAAGACATTTTTTCTTCTCACGAACAACTTCAACGAAACAATACTCTACTGGACTACCGGGAGGCGAGTTGATTAAAACCTTAACAAATAAAGTTGCAACACCACCCCCTATTCTATATGGTCTATCATTTCGTAATAGCCGATAGCCTTTTAAAGCATATGCCTCATCCAGAACAGCAATGTTAAACCATGTTTCGGTTACACATACGACATCGACATTTGAATCAACAAACATTCCCCTAAATTCATCGATCTTCTTAAAAAGACTCTGCGCATTAATGTGACACACACGCAAACCCTGGCGCTGATTGCAAAGAATATTTATCAGTATGCGCAAGTGATCATTCGTGCCATTTCCCTGGAATTGGCCTACAGTTGTATTAGGCATCAATGAGGAAAAAATAAAAAGAAAAACTAGCCCTTGGGGAAAGACGACTAAAAATACGGTTGACTAAAAACTGAAAAATTCTCAGGCGGCAGGCGAATGACAGATATAGATACTTACTTATGTCCTGTATCCCCTTGTGGGTCCTAGGGCCTCTACTACGCCTACGCGCCATCGTGTACGGTTTCTGGCAATGTGTCTGAGTTCTCCCCAACTTTTCCCTAACTGCCGTGCCTCCTTCTCGACTGTTCTGCGCCATGTTTTCCGCGGACCGCCAGGTCTTCTGCCATCCTGAGTTAGAGGGTTCCATTGCATAGCATGGTTCGCTATGGAGCTGTCACCCTTTCGGAACATGTGACCAATCCACTGCCACTTCCGCCGTTGGATAGTTGTGCCTATTGGTTCCTGACCCGTTCTCTCGTAAAGGTGTTCGTTAGAGATACGATTGGGCCAGAAAATCCTTAAGATATTGCGCAGACACCTATTAACGAACGTTTGCAGCTTTCTGGTGATAGTAGTGGTCACTCTCCACGTGCTGCAACCATATAGCAGCACGGATTCAACGTTGGAGCGGAACAGTCTTATTTTGGTGCTCAAACTGATTGCATTGCTTCGCCATATTTTGGACAACATCCCGAACGCGGACTTTGCTTTGGCGATCCTGTTGGCTATATCCAGTTCGGTTCCACCATCGGTCGAGACAATACTCCCAAGATACTGGAAATCCTCTACTCTCTCTACCGGTTGTCCAGCAATGCATATTTGAGCCGATGAGTTAGTTCCAAGGCTGATGATTTTAGTTTTTGTCGTATTAATTTTCAGCCCGACGACACCTGCCTCCCACTCCACATCTGCTGTCATTTGGTCGAGGTCCATAATTCTGTGGGAGAGTAAGCATACATCGTCTGCGTAGTCAAGATGCTTCAGTTGAGATGTAAGAGTCCATCGAATTCCTCCGTTTCCCGTCGACAAAGCTGCATGAAGCACATCGCTAATCACCAATAGGAATAATATTGGTGAAAGGATACAGCCTTGTCTTACCCCACTTTGGATCTCAAATTCCTCAGACAACCTTCCCCTGTGCAGAACGTGACATTTGGAGCCTTCATATGTAGCTTTGATAATAGCAATTAGTTTATCGGGAATGCCTCTCCTGCGTAAGGCACGCCAAATAAACTCCCTGTTGGCACTATCGAACGCCTTCTCAAAATCGATGAACAGCAGGTGCAGTGGCGATCGATATTCAACACACTGTTCGATGATAATCCGCAGGGTGTTGATGTGGTCGGCACAGGAGGATCCAGAGCGGAAACCTGCTTGTTCGGCATCGAGTGTGTCTTCGAGATGTTGTTTGATTCGCTCAAGGATGATTTTAGCTATTATCTTAGCTACAGCAGGCAGCACGCAGATACCCCTCCAGTTTCCGCACTCCATTAAATTTCCTTTCTTAGGAAGCTTGACGATCATTCCCTTTTTCCACTCGTTAGGAAAGCTCTCAGCTTCCCAAGCTCTATCTATAAGTGGAAGCAGAAGCTCAGCCGATGTTGTTGGCGTTGCTCGTAAGAGCTCTGCTGGAATACCGTCAAGTCCTACTGCCTTGTTGGTTTTGAGTGCCTTGATCGCGGTTATGATCTCATCTTTAGTGGGAGTCGTGGTGCGTATTCGGGAACTTCTCACCTCGGGCATCTCAGTCTGATTTGGGAGCATGTCGCTAGCGAATACACGGTTCAAAACCGTAGCAAAATGCTCTTTCCATCTCTTGAGCTGGTCCTCATCCGAAATGAGCAAGGAGCCGTCTAGGCTTTTCACAGATATAGATACACTAAGGTAAAACATGACGAAAAAATAGCTAAATAATAATAAGGCATTGAGAAAATAGATTGACTAAAAACATTACGTAAAAGAGACTGGAACTTCAGCTTAATTTTGGTTTTTCGCGACATCATGATGAGTAGCGGCAGCGGCAAAACAATCCAAGCGTTGACTGCAATCGATCAGGAGAGCCTCTCCGTTTGGTGTGTGACGCACTACACTCGCCCTCCACGGGTGAAAACAGAAAAAAAAGCTTTTTTTGCTTCTTCAAGTGAAAAGCTTTGCGATAAAGTAAGAGGTTGACTGTGGTGAGACTTTCGCTGATGTAGATCGGCCTGTCAGATGATAGTCCAAGATTTTGTAAACAAAGTGGTTTACGTGATTTCTTATATGCCCGGCTTGCGTATTTGAGTACTGTGGATTTATCAGCCGCCGAGGTGAATTTTATAATTATGGCTGTATTTTCTGACGCTTCTTTGGATTTTACGCGAAAGATATCATTGGGTACAGGCGGTGATACGCAATCAATCGATGAGCAGAGAGTTGCGAACATTTTCCTTAAGTCTTCATTGGCACACTGGGGGACACCATGAAGTATGGCGTCAGTGGATAACTTGTCGCGCTCCATTTGGTCAATTTTACTATGCAGCATAGATACTTCATTATCCAACTGAGAGCATCGGATTGACTCGGATGTTTGCTCGAGCACCTCAGTACGTACAGTTAATGCGGCTAAGGTTCGATTGATATCATCGAAGCGGGTGTTGAAATCAGTGACAATCTGGCTTAGTTTCTCCAGCAGGTTACGATGTGTCTCCATTATCAGTGATTTGAGTTCAGCTTTATAGTCCTCGAGATGTTTAGTGAGGCGTATTTCGAATTTACTGGTCGATGTCTCTTCCTTGTTGATAAGTGCAGGTGATTGTTGGTGCAACTTACTGTTTTTGGCACCAAATCTGGTTTTTGCTGGAGTTGGTGGGCCCGACATTTTGAAAATTTGCACGACGAACAACAACAACGAATGAAAACAGTGGCACTCGACAATAAGTAGGAGATAAATTTACTCAAATATTGCAGAAACCCACAGAAAAATTATTAATTCCGATAAACGCTGAATCAAGACACCAATTTAAACACTTTTTGGATAATTAGGGTGGCTTATTTTGGAAAAAAACTTTGAAAAATTTGCCACAGCGGTACAGAATGACTAGCTACTCTTGTCTGACATTTGACACTTCTCAGTTTATGGTTTGGACTCATTTAATTTGATTCTCCACTTTTTAGTCCATTCACAGATTTTGTTTATTCCTATTTGGAGTTTTTCTGTGGATTCTTCATTAGTTCTCCATTCTGCTAGTATTGCAGTATCATCTGCAAATGTTGCCATAGTGTGGTTTTCTAGTTCCGGAATATCACTAGTATATAATAGGTATAATATAGGGCCCAGTGCACTACCTTGCGGTACGCCGGCCTTTATTTCTCTTAGTTTTGAATAAGTATTCTGTTGTTTTATTCTAAAATGTCTTCCACCTAGGTAAGATTTAAGAATGGAAGCATACTGATTTGGCAGCATACATCTCAGTTTATAGATAAGTCCTTCGTGCCATACTTTATCAAAGGCCTGCGCCACATCCAAGAATACAGCCGAACAGACCTTCCTTTCTTCTAATGCTTCTTCGATCTTATCCGTAATTCTGTGTACCTGTTGTATCGTAGAGTGCTGCCTTCGAAAACCAAATTGATGGTTCGGAAAAAGCTTTTTTCTTTCAATTATTTTATTTATACGTTTAGCGAGCACTTTTTCAAACACTTTTGATATCATCGGCAATAGCGATATAGGCCTGTAAAATGATATCTCATTTGGCGGTTTACCTGGTTTGGGAATCATTAGGACATCAGCAATCCACAAACTAGGGACAAATTTTAGCTTAAATGAGGCATTTATTAAATTTGTTATTTTAATTATTGCCTTCATGGGTAAGTTCTTTAATACGTCACCAGATATAAGGTCATATCCAGGACTTTTCTTTGCATTTATCTCATGCTTGATTAGGTTGCGTATTTCGTTAGGATTTGTGGGTAGAATTTCTTCGGTTTCCTCTTCAGATGGTTCTAATAGCATAGGTTGTCTGTTTCCATTTTCATTTGGTGGTTTAAATATGTTTTCTAGGTAGTCTGCGAAAAGAATGGCTTTATCCTCGTCGCTTCTTGCCCAGTTTCCATCAGGTGCTTTGATTGGAGGTATTTGCACAATAGGTTGTTTTAGTCCTTTTGTAGCTTTCCATAGAGAGTAATTTGTAGCGTATTCAGCTGTTAATCCTCCGAGGTACCTGTTCAATGAGTAAGAAAAAAACAGTAAGAAAAAAACGGATGGTTATCCTGCCAATATGTCTTACTTAAGCGAATCAAGCAGCAGCCCTCTTGTAATCTGCAATATGTTCTCTTCATTCTTTGGTCTATCTTTCTGTTCCGACAACTATTCACCTACTCCAAGTAATTTTGCCCACCTTGAAGGTTTCTCTAGCAGCTCAATGGGCCAGATTTCAATAATTGATGAAGATGTGAGAGAGCATTTAGCTTTACTTAGCAACGATACTACCTGTGTCCCTGATGGAATTCCTCCGATTGTGCTAAAATATTGTTGCAATACTTTGGCAACACCCTTAGCCGTGCTATTTCGGGAATCATTAAAGCAGAACATTTTTCCAAAAATTTGGAAAAACTCTTTTATTATTCCAATACACAAGAAGGGAAATCGAGGTGAAATGTCTAATTATAGACCTATTGCCAAGCTATCATGTGTGCCAAAACTGTTCGAGGCTATAGTTTGTAAGGGTTTTTATTTTGCTTGTAAACCATTTCTTTCAACCAAGCAGCATGGGTTCATGAATAGAAGATCCACTGTTACCAACCTGTTGGAATTTACTTCTTTTACAAACAAAGTTGTCGAGGAGGGTGGTCAGGTCGACTGTATTTATACAGACTTTAGCAAGGCCTTTGACAAACTTTCTCACAGCTTAATTCTGTTTAAAATGACCTCTTTGGGCTTTCCAAATCATTTTGTTCGATGGATATGTTCCTACCTTGAAGAACGAACTTATCAAGTTTTATTTCGGGGAATAACATCCGATGCAATCCTCGCTACATCCGGTGTACCCCAAGGAAGTCACTTAGGTCCTCTTTTATTTATCATTGCGATCAATGACGAGTACTCGAATTTTAATCTATGCTGACGACATGAAAATCTTTAGACTTGTACGCAGTCAATCTGATTGCATTGCTATGCAGAATGATTTAGATACGTTCGCTGAGTGGTGCTGTAATAACAATTTATTTTTGAACGTATCTAAATGCCAGTCGATGATCTTTTCAAGAAAACGTAATTTAATAAGTTATGATTACAATCTCAATGAATCTGTACTTAACAAAGTCACATCAATATGTGATTTAGGAGTGCATTTTTCTCAAAATATCGACTTCGATTTTCACATTGAACAGATTGTCAATAAAGCGAATTCAATGCTTGGCTTTATAAAACTTTGGAGTAAAGAATTCAAGTGTCCTCTTATAACATCCACACTTTATAATACCTTTGTTCGTCCGCAGTTAGAGTATGCGTCTAATATTTGGTCTCCAATGTATGCAGTACACATTAACCGTATTGAATCGGTACAGCGTAAGTTTGTCCAATTTGCACTTCGCCATTTAAACTGGAATGACCCTACACGTCTTCCACCATATTGCGACCGCCTTCTTCTCCAAAATCGTCATTCTTTGGAGAAACGTAGGGAAGTATGTGATGTAGTATTTTTACACCAGCTGGTAAATGGTTTTATTGACTCGCCGGATCTTTTAAATAAAGTCGGTTTAAACGTAAGATGCTTTCTTTCCTTTAGACGGCGCTACAGTCCGGGGTGGACCTGGGCCTCAACCAACAAACCTCTCCAGCCAGCACGGTTACGAGCCAGCTGCCTCCAGTTGCGCACGCCAAGTTGGTTGAGGTCCCTCTCCACTTGTTTGCGCCACCTACCGCGAGGTCGTCCTCTACTGCGCCGTCCGTCCGGTTTGGATTCGAAGACTTTCTTAGCGGGAAGGTTGGGCTCCATCCGCTCTAAATGACCCAGCCATCTTAGTCGCTGTATGTGAACTCTTCTGGCTAAGTCGATGTCCTTGTACAGGCCGTATAGTTCGGCATTGTACCTTCTCCTCCACTCACCGTCTATGCAGACGGGACCAAAGATCGCTCGAAGAACTTTTCTCTCGAAATAACCAAGGGCATCCTCATCCGGTTTTTTCAAAGCCCATGCCTCTGCGCCATACAGCAGGACTGGGATGATTAATGTCTTATAAAGAGTTACCTTAGTAGTTCGAGATAGGGCTTTGCTACTCAATTGCCGTTTTAGCCCATAGAAACAACGATTGGCAAGAGTAATTCTCCGTGTGATCTCTCCACTCATGTCATTTGCGGAGCTGACCATAGAGCCTAGGTAGACAAAATCCTTTACTACCTCAAAATTGTATCTGTCTATTGTGGCGTTCTGCCCAAGACGCCGATGTTGGGTGTCCTTTTTTGTAGACAGCATATATTTTGTTTTGCTTTCATTGACCGCTAGACCCATCTTTGCTACCTCGATCTCAATACTCGTAAACGTAACGTAAGATGCTACAACTCCAGAAATACCGAAATTTTCCGCGTAAATTTCCACAGAACGAACTACGGTTCTAACGAACCTCTTACGCGTATGGCGAAGGAAGTAAATAGTAACCGCGACAAATTTGATTACAACCACAGTAAATTATATATAAAACATAAATTATACGAACGATACTAGTTTCTTTGTTGAAAGTGTTTAGTGTAATTTTGACTTATGCGTAGCATATTCATTTTTAGTTCACCCCGTGCAGGGACGGGTTAAGAATATCACTGCAGCGCCCCCCCAACAACCAGCGCTTGTCGTAAAAGGCGACTAAGGGGACAAATCAGATCTAGGCAATATAACACCCAAGTGAGCCTAGCGACACATATACTACCATAAAAACCCTCCCACAAGTGTGCATGCGAGTCCGTGGGTTGACACGACTGGAGATCACCGGTGTCATAAAAGAAAGATCAAACAATACTAAAACAGGAGCATGCACGTGTCAAACAACAAACACCATCGCAATATGGTGCAAAAATTGTATTGCAAAACTGTATCATTATGATAATACTTGCAAAAAGGAAAGGCACTACCCCGCCAGGCACTACCACTGCTGTGCATGGTACTGATCCTGGACCGAGCAGAAATGTTCGGGTCAGAGCTATACGGATTCCGGGGGCTAGCAACATAATGAAACAGTTTGGACGCAATTTAAGGGTCGCGAGTTGGAACGTTGGAAGCATGACCGGTCGAAGTTACGAGCTGGAAGAGATGATGAATAGAAGGCGGGTGGACATCTTGTGTGTCCAAGAGACGAAATGGAAAAACACCGGGAATCGGGCGCGTTTCTTGGACGTTAGGACAAAAGATTACAAGATGTTCTACTACGGAACGGAAAAGGCTAGGAACGGAATCGGTATCATCCTTGCGGCAGAGCTACTTGGTAGCGTCTTGAGCATTTCGAAGTCCAGCGACCGTTTGATGTCTCTCAAACTAGTAATACAAGGAGAGGTGTGGAATATTGTCAGTGCATATGCTCCCCACGATGGGTACAATCAGAGAGATAAAGATGCATTTTGGCTAGATTTCCACAATCTCCTTAAGAACCTCCCAAAGGAAGAATTTCTATTTGTTGGAGGAGATTTGAATGGACATGTCGGGAAATCAAACGAAGACTATGAAGACTGCCATGGAGGACTAGGATATGGCACCAGGAACCTTCCTGGTGAAGACATCCTAAGCATGTGCAAATCACACGGTCTTATCGTGTTAAATACCATGTTCATCAAACAAAGCCGACACCTGATCACTTACAGCAGTGGTGGAGATGAAACTCAGATTGACTACCATTTGGTAGGCAGTTTCATGAAGCCTCGGGTAAAAGATTGCAAAGTGATCCTGGGAGAGGCAATCGCTCGACAACACCGTCTCCTGCTAACAGAAATTTTTATGAAAACACCAAAGAAAAGCAAACAAACAAGGGTCTCTGAGAAAATCAAGTGGTACAATCTGGACAAAGAAAAAGGCGAGGCTTTTGTTTTCGTAATGAAGAATTACCTCTCTCACACCATCAACGGAGCTGAGGATGAAGAGTGCAGAGCACAAAATATGTGGGATTCCCTACAGCGAACTTGCTTAAATAAGGCCAAATCACTGCTAGGAGCTTCAAAAGGCCACCATCAACATGCCAAAGAAACATGGTGGTGGAGTGATGAAGCTAAGAAAGTGATAAATGAGAAGAAAGCGGCTTTCAAAGCTTGGTCAAAGTGCCCCTCTAATAATAATGACGAAAAAGCTCGCCTCGAAATGGAATACAGATGCTGCAAGAAAAAAGTTAAGAAGAAGTGCGCCCAGCTTCAAGCAGAGAGTACGGAGGGCCTGTATCGGGAGCTGGAGAAAATATTTTCCCCGGTTGCTGATGCAAACCAGGCTATCCAGGAGCTGCGAAGACACAATATGAACAAGAGTGCCACTATCTTCAAAATAGCCGCCCAAAGAAGGAAGAATGCTCAGGAGATTCGTTCGCCAAAGTTCATTAGCAATGCTCATGGCCAGCTTCTTGTGGATGGCGATAAAATTCTGCAGAGGTGGCGACAGTATTGTGAAGAGCTTTTAAATGAACAGTTTCCCCGGCTATACTTTCCAAGAGCCACCCATAACTGTGAAGAAATAGCCGACATTACAGTCGAAGAAGTTAGTGAGGCGGTCAAATACTCCAAAAAACGAAAAGCGGTTGGGCCAGACGAAATACCCTCTGAGTTCTGGAAAAAGATGGGAGACATCGGGTTCAGATGGCTCAGAATTCTCATCTCCAAATTCGTGAGAGGTGATCCAATGCCGAATCAATGGAGGGAAAGTTACCTCCTCCCTGTATACAAAGGGAAGGGTGATACGCGAAACTGTGATAACTACCGTTCGATCAAGCTGATGTCACACACCATGAAAATCGTTGAGCGGGTATTAGGTGGCCGACTGCGAAAAATAATACGGCTATCTGATGATCAGTGCGGGTTTGTCTCGGGTAAATCAACCACAGATGCAATCCAAAGTATAAGGATCATAATGGAAAAACATCGTGATTCCTTAAGGGATTTGCATATTGTATTGGTTGACTTTGAAAAGGCATTCGACAGACAACCACGAGATCTGATATGGGTGGCGCTAAGACATCGAGGGGTTCCAGAAACCTATGTACAGATGATTATGGACATGTACGAAGGAGCAAAGACAAAAGTAAGATGCCCCGCTGGAGTAACCGAAGAGTTCCGAATCAAAGTCGGGGTGCACCAGGGAAGCGTTTTAAGTCCTTTGCTCTTTATTACAGTCCTTGATTATCTGCTTGAAGGTAAAGTGATGGACCCCAAGGTACATCAGTTATTCTTTGCTGACGATGGAGCCATCATAAGTGAGGATCCTACATCCCTGCAACGAGCACTTGATGTGTGGGTGGACGTTTTGGAGGGAAATGGGTATCGCATTAGTTCAAAAAAGACAGAGTACTTGTGCTGCCCGTTCTCTGATCCACTCAGGCCTATTCCAGACATTTATTTGAATGGAACAGTGCTTCCCAAGTGCGAAAAGTTCAAATATCTGGGATCTATGATCAATAGCAAAGCAACTTGTGATGACGACATCAATCATCGTGTAAGCGTAGGGTGGATGAAGTGGCGAGAAAATTCCGCTATCTTCTGTGACAGAAAAATGCCCCCTAAGTTGAAAGGAAGGCTCTACACCGCAGTTGTACGTCCAGCGCTCACATACGGTTCACAATGTTGGACGATGTACAAAAAGTATGAGAGTAAATTAACGGCAGCTGAGATGAAGATGCTTCGCATGACAGCAGGAGTGACAAAGCTTGATCGAATAAGAAGTTCGAAGATCCGTGGAAGCTTTCACATCAAGGAAACCATCGTACAAAAAATAGAGCGTGACCGGCTCAGTTGGTATTGCCACGTTCAAAGAAGAGATCATTTGAACCATGTTAAAAGGCAATATCAATGCACGTTCCAAAGACATCGCGATGTAGGAAAGGCAGGCCTATAAACGCCTGGATCAGACAAATGCGACGACATCGGCATTTCATTTGCCTCAGTAACCGAGTGATCCAAAATCGGCAGGCCTGCCGATATTTTCTGAGGTCAAATAGGCGAACCCCACAGGCGGATCAGTAGAAATGCGGTGAAGTGGGAGGGTTGTGATCCCTAGTTTTCGGATCATAACCTCGCTGATAAAAGGAAGAAGAAGAAGAAGAAGAAGATACTAGTTTCTTTGTTGAAAGTGTTTAGTGTAATTTTGACTTATGCGTAGCATATTCATTTTTAGTTCATACTTTTGTTTAGTATGCATTCTGCGTTTTGTTTACTTGTCCAGTCTTTTTGTGTAAGGTGTTAGGCTTTATAAATATTCGCAATACTAACAACTAACACCACGCTAAATGATGACTGTGACAAGCTGGATATTACTTAGTAGCTGTTTTGAGTTTTTCTCTTTCAGTTCAAAGTAATATTCGTCACAAATGCTTGCCCTTAAGCAGTACTGATAGCGTTTAAGTCCTCTTTAAATTTTCTAATTTCTCTTTTCAGTTGCTGGCTAAGGTTGTTTAGCTTCGTTTTATGTTGTGGAGCTCTTGATTTCTGCCATGTTCTTCTTGCTCGTCTTTTATCTGCTATTAAATCCTTTATTTCTTTCGGGTAGTTTCTTCTCATGTTCTTTCTATCTATACCGTGAGTGCTTTCCCAGGCTGATTTCTGAATATCGCTGACCAATCTACATATGTGCTTCTTTTTCTATATCATTTTTGGATATAAGAGGTGTCAGTGAGTCTATTCTATTTGTTAGGTTCAACTTGAAGGCTTGCCAATCTGTTCTTTTGTTTGTTAAGGTTTTAGCATTTGTATTTTGAATTACATATTCACTAATTTGGAGAATTATAGGTGAATAGTCAGAGCTTAGATACTCAAATTCATCTATGTGTATGTAGTTGCTCGACAAATTTTTGATTATGTAAAAATCTATTAGATCTGGTATCTTATTTTTGTCTGTAGGCCAGTACGTGGGCCTTCCTGTCGAGAGAGTTTCACACTGATGTTTTTGAATTGCAGCATAAAGTTCTCTTCCTCTCGTTGAAGTTAATCTAGAACCCCAGTTTAAGTTTTTTGCATTAAAATCACCACCAATTATGTATCTGTTTCCTAGTTTTTCAAAAAAATCAGAATATTCTTCTTTTTTGATTGAAAGTTTTGGAGGACAGTAAATGGCAGCAATATTAATTTTTTTATGTTTAGTTTTTATGCTTACTGCTGTAGCTTGTATTTTCTCTGTAGTGTATTTCAACTCCTCATATTGTTGGATATTGTTTTTTACTATAACTGCGCTTCCACCCTTAGCTGAGTTTTCAGGGTGAGCGGTGTGGTAGATGTTATAGTTTTTAAATTTTATTTCCGTATGTTTTGTAAAATGGGTTTCTGAAATAAGACAAATATCTATGTTGTTTCTTTCAAGAATCACCTGCAATTCCTGTTCGTGTTGCAGGAGACCATTTGCATTCCAACATACAACTTTAAGATTTTGATCCATGATTATGCTTAAATGTTTTGTCGTTTATGTTTTCTAACTTTTTAAGTCGCATTTCTAGAGAATTAAGTTTCGTTAGTATCAGTTGAAGTGTTTGATTTATGTCACTGCTTGGTTGAGTGTTATGTTGGTTTCCCTCAGGTTGGTCCTTTTTCTGTATAGGATGCTGTTTTTTATGTGCTAGTATTTGAGCATATGACACTATACCCGCGCTGGTTTCTTTGACGTTCGGTTTTTTGCTCTCTTTTGGAGTGGGTTTTTTAGTATCTAATTTTGCTTGATCCACATCTACTTTGATATTTTCTGGTGCTTTTTATTTTTTATCTAGAGCTTGGTTTTTATTATTTTTAGTACTCATTTTTTTATTTATAATGTTCTGCAGTTCAATGGCAACAATACACCCTCGGTAGCTTGCGGGGTGGGGCTCCCCGCAGTGCACGCACTTGGGCTGCTCATTTTGGGGCTTTGTACATTGTGTAGTGAGGTGTTTTCCAGCGCATTTCACACATCTTGCCTGTCTATTGCAATATTTTTGCGTATGGCCATATGCCTGGCATTTCTTACACTGGGGTACCAGTTTTGATTTTTTAAGAGGTTCTATTTCAACTCTGCATCCCAAAATGCTTTTGAGTTGATAAATTTTTTCAATTTCTTCTTCTGCACTGAATGTTAATATAAACATGTTTAAAGGTTCCTTGTTTTCCCGCTTGAGCTTAATTGAAGCATCAATAATCTTGAAACCTTTAGATTTGAGATTTGCTGTTATATTTTCAGGCTTGCATGAGTGGTGCAGATTTTTAGCCATTACTCTGATGGGCCTGGATTGCTTATTTTCGTAGGAGTGCCAGGTATAATTTTTCCCATTTAGTAAAGCCGTGACACTTCTGTAGGTTTCTCCGTCTTCGAGATTAAGTTTTATATTATTTTTGCTAATGATTTTTAGATCGAAATTTTCTGCTTGAGTAATTGACTTTATCTTTTCATACAGATCATCATAGCTGATTACCTCATCAATTATTATTGGAGGCGGTGGTGGTGACTTTCTCGATTGCTTTTGAAAGTTTATTTCTGTCGATTCTACAGGTTTCGGCAGAGGAATTGAATTGTTAAGTTTCCTCTTTTTAACTCTCTGGGTATCTCTAATCCACTCTGTTTCTTTCGCCAATTCCTCTTCATCTGTAGTGTATATTTGTTTTTCCACATTTTGCCGTGGAGTGCTTTGAGTTTCTTGGATATTCTCTGGTTGTTTGTTTTGTAACTTTCTTTCTAACAATTTTATTTTATTTTCTAGGTTGCTTATATGTAGGTGCAAGTTTTTTATTGTTTCATTTAGATTTCTATTCAAATTATTGACTTCCATTAACTCATTATTTACTTGTAATAATTCATTTTGTAGCCTTTGCTCATTCTGCGAAAAGTTTTGGATTTGATTAATTTTTATAGTTTCTATTAACTTACCTTGCCTATTTTCTTGATTTAATTTTTTGTTAGTTTTTTCAACTATTTTAGCTGGTGTTATTGGTGACACCTGAGGTTCAGAAGTTGGAGCGCACTCCGCAGGCGGGGTGCGCAAAACTTTTGGCATATTTGTTGGCCTCTACTGTGATCTTACTGATCGTAAAATTTGTTGCATACTCGCGGGTGGTATGCGCTTTGAATTACTATATAGTGGGTTCATGCGTTGACTATTGGTGCTTTCTAAAGCACAACGTATACACACGCGCCCGATTTTATTTATTTGTTTGTGTTTGTGTGTTTCAGTAAAGCTTATAGGTCAAAGTCTACTATTAAAATGTTCACAGAAGCACCTACCTTTTGGTTTCAATACAAACTAGCCTGAAAACTGAAATACTTGCCAGGAACCTGTGTATTTCAGTGTCCAGTGATGTAGGAGCAGCTGACGTTTCGTTTGGTATACAGCACGAATATTTTACCGCACTTTACACCTTGAATTTTAATTGTTTTGACACAGTTCACTTATATTTAAACTTCTCTTGCGCAGAGTTGCCAGAGCTTAAAAAAAAAATTGTTAAATTCTTTAATTTATGTGATGATGGATCTGAACCTGACGACGAAGAAGACGATGATATACAAGATTAAAATACCGTAATACAGGAAATTATATTCTTCCAAATCATTTATATAACCCAATAAAAAATCCGAAAATTATTGAAAGCATGATTGTTTTACTTTTCCCAGGTAGAACAGCCGAAGGGAGAAGACATATGATGCATTTTGTAGGAAAATGATATCTTAATACGAAACAAATGGTTTCGAATCGCGGCTACTGACTCTTTTTAAAATATCTTCTGTTCTCATCTGAGTGTCGTGGGGTGCGCATCTCTCTTTGAAGCTCCTTCATATCAAAATGAGCTGTTCAATATGCCTTGAAAAAATTGAGAGAAGTTATAATCATAAAATTCATTGCGCGGATTGTAAGGGTTTGTTTCACTACAACTGTGTTAATATCCTAGACCAAGATGCAGAGTACATGAAAGCCAGTGGAGTACCATTTCGTTGTAAGAAGTGCTCAGTGCTTCGTCGCCGATCTCTGCATATTGCGGAATCTGCGGACAGTATTACTAAGCGGGCACCACCATCCGCTATAACCAACAGCACTGGGACTCATCGCCAACTGACACCAACGACATCAGCGGCTGCTTCTATTTCAAATGAGGAAGAATGTACACTGCAGATGATTTATCGGAAGCTTGCTAGTCTAGAAGAAGTGAATAGGCAATTTCTTCAATCCATGAAGGCGCTTCAAGAAGAGAATACTGTGCTAAAGTCGAAGATAAACATACTGGAAAGCAAACTCAATTGGCAGCAACAAAGCTCTCTGAAGAACTGCATTGAAATTGCTGGTTTGTCTGAAGTAGATGACTCAAACTCTAAGAGTGTCGCTCTGAAAATCTTTCGTGATGCATTAGCTGTAGAGGTAAACCACGATGACATCGACAAGTGCTACGTTAAGAGAGCTCGAAGCAACAGAGCGAAAGAAAATGATCGCTCTCGCTCTTCGGCAAACAAAAGCATCATCTGTGTGAGATTCTCGGACCTTGCTCTCAAACAACGGATAATGATTGAGAAAAGAAAGAAGAAAAGCAGCTTGAACACAAATATTATTGATGGCAGCGGCAGAGACAGTGGCAGCAGAAATAAAAAGAGTGACATTTACATTAATGATGCTCTCACCAAATACACTCAGGCGTTGTTTATGCAGGCGAAAGAGGCTAAGAAGAAAAAAGGCTACAAATATTTATGGTATAGAGATAATAGGATACTAATGAAAAAGGTAGAGGGTGGAAATATCATTTCCTTAAGATCTTTTAATGATCTTGCTAAAGTTTAATGCATTTTATGCGCTTTTTATTTTGTTATATTTGGATTCTGTTTTCTAAATGAATTTTGAAAATAATCTTATTGATGATATTTCCACTTCCAATTTCTGTAGTTTAAATTGTGATGATGTATTTGTAACAAAGTCATTTTGTATTGATAAACTTTTTCTCGTTCACCAAAATGTTAGAAGCTTGAGAGAAAATTTTGCATCTCTCGTATCTCATCTGGACTCATTTGTATGTTTTCCTGATTTTATTTTTGTGTCTGAAATTTGGATTTACGAATTCGAAAAAAATGATTATTGCTTGCCAGGTTTCAATTTTTTCGCAAACACTAATGAAAATTACGCGGCTGGTGGTGTGGGCTGCTTTGTTAAGGAAGATTATGAGTGTGTGGCTACTAATATTATTTTTCTGAGTGCCGATGTTATAAAGTTGTCTTTTAAAATAAATCACGAATCTTATGTCATTTTCTGTGTTTACATGTTTAATAAAAGCATACTCACGGGAAATTTTCCAGATTCACTTAAATGTGCTGATGTAGTGCCACTTTATAAAAACGGAAAATCAGATTGTATCTGCAATTACAGACCTATCTCGCTTCTGCCATCTGTTAGTAAAATCTTTGAAAAAGTAATTAAAAATAGGGTTGTCAAGTTTTTGAATAAAAACAATTTTTTTAATTCTGTTCAATTCGGATTCCAAAAAGGCAAATCTACGGAAGATGCTCTTTTAGATGTTTGTTCTCAAATTTACTCAAATTTGGACAGGCAAAAAAATACATCAGCCTTATTTGTAGACATAACGAAGGCTTTCGATACGGTCGACCATAACATTTTGTTAGGGAAGCTTAGTAAAGCAGGTTTTCGGGGTTTTATGTTCGAGTGGTTCAAATCCTATCTAAATAATAGATCACAAAGGGTGAAAATAGAAGACACCAGAAGTGGAATAAAATACATAAAAATGGGTGTGCCTCAGGGCTCGGTATTAGGGCCTATACTTTTCTTAATTTACATTAATTCTCTCTTTGGACTTAATTTTAAAGGAGTATTAAGAGCGTTTGCTGATGACTTAGGATGTGTATATGGCTCGGACAGCCCTCTAGATCTAGTAGCAGACATTAATTGTGACCTAGACTTACTAAGAACTTGGTTTGCTAAGCACAAATTGGTTATAAGTCCCAAAACCAAAATTATGTTTTTTAGTTTGTCCGCGCAAAACTGTATTGATGCAAATATCTTCTTTCATGCACCCGAGTGTCCTAAATTTAAATTGGTTAATTGTGCTTTTAACTCCCCAACGACCTTCTGCAGATATAGCAACTGCTGTGATAATTGTTTCCTTATTGAGAAAGTCGATGAGTTCAGGTACTTGGGGTTAATAATTGACTCTAGGATGTCCTTTTCTAACCACACCGAGGAGCTGAGGAAATATTTTCGCCTTACACTTAGATATTTTTTCTATTTAAGAAGAGTATGTTCCACTAAGCTGCTGACGTCTTTATATTATGGGTTATTCCATTCTAAATTGCAATATGCAATAAGCTGCTGGGGTGGAACATATTTTAATAAAATTAAGCACTTACTTACTTTGCAAAAATATATTCTTAGAAAAATTAGCTTTAAACATCGCCTTCATCCGAGTTTTCCATTGTTTTGTCATTTGAAAATTCTTCCGATTCGTCATCTATATTGTTTTAAAGTGTTAAAAGTGTTTTTTATTAGATCCGGCAACCTTAATTTTAGAATCCTTGACAGTTATAATCTTCGTGGAAATTCTTTGCATCTAGTCTCTGTGCCTGTATTTCGCACTACTTCGTTTCGTAATTTTTATACCGTGTTTGCTTGTCGTTTATTTAATAAATTACCGCAGTACATCCGAGTAATAAATTCACGAATCATGTTTTTGACACAATTAAAAAATTGGCTATATAGTTTTTCATTTGATGATTTAGAATCTCTTGTTAATGTCCAGTCCTAGATAGCTTAATATGTCTTGTGCATTTAAATCTAACATTTTGGTGTATCTTTGAATACGTATCTTGTTCTTTTTGAGGAATATTTTTTTTGAGGAATATTTTAGATCCATCCTTTAGTTACGAAAACTAGTGGCGGATGAATCGAGTAAAACAAATTAAAAAAACAAAACTAATTCAAATAAAATGATTGAGGGGTGGTGATAGTGTAAATTCCAAGTGTACAATAAAAAAGTATTATAAAAATAAAAATAAAAAAATTAATGATTTCAAAGATATAAAGACTACAAGAGAACTACAAGATCCTTTAAATAATTACCCTTATTAGGTTATTGATTTCAAGAAAGTCGAAGTTGAACAGCCATGATTTGATTTTCTTATTGAAAGCAAAAGAGTTACGAATACTACGAAGTTCAATAGGTAGTCGATTGAAAAGCCTAGGTGCTACTGAGCTGTAAAAGTTTAAGAAGGTATGGTTATTATGCGACGGAATTGAAGCCAGAAAACGTTCATTACTACGAAGACTATAAGCGGTTACATTTTGATTGAGAAAATTACCACTTCTTAAGTAAAAAATTTTTAAGACTTTATAAAAGTATAGATGCTTTAGTGGAAGTATCGTAGAATTTACAAATAGATAAAAGCTATGTTCGCGCCGCCTTTTTTTCCACATAATTCGTAGGATATGTTTTTGGACAATAATTAAGGGTTGTAAGTTGTAGCTAAATGTACTACCCCAGCATACGAGCCCGTACTGCAATTTAGACTGCACTAAGCCGTAGTAAATAGTTTCAAGGAGTTTCCGAGAACAGAACTGTTTTAGATGATACATAATGTAAGTAGTTGACAGAAGATACTTTTTTAATTGGGAGGTGTGAACGCTCCAGTTAAGGTTGCTGTCTAAAAACAAGCCCAAGTACTTAAAAACAGAAACGTTTTCGATTATAAAACATTTTGAAGAGCAGCTTAGGCTATCATCAAATGTTGAAGTGGAACTGCTCGCAGTGCAAGTAGCAGAATTAACACACATTTTTTTGCAATCAAAACTGTGGTAGATGATGTTCGGGGAGTGCAGATAAAATGTAGGTAAATTAAAAAACATAAGTTTGGTTTTGCCACTTATGACTAGTTTATGCATACCAAACCAGTGTCTCAGGATTTCCAAATCGTGGTTGATGTTCGCTACCAAGTCCAGTGCCGAATTATTTGAGTATGAACATGCTATGTCATCTGCAAAACCAGTTTTTTGCCCCTTTAGATCAAGGTTAAAAATAGAATTAATAAAGATTAGAAATAAAAGGGGACCAAGTACCGAACCCTGTGGAACACCGATTTGAATATCCAGACACACACTGAACACGTTATCAATCTTCACCCTTTGTTTTCTATCCTTAAGGTAGGAAGCGAACCATTTAAGAATAAAACCCCTAAAGCCAGCCCTTTCTAGTTTCATCATTAGGAGTTTGTGGTCCACTGTATCAAAAGCCTTGGTAATGTCAATAAAAAGTGCAGCAGTCATTTGTCTTTTATTTAAACTATCGTAGATCTGACTACACAAATTTAAAAGCGCATCTTCCGTTGATTTGCCAGCTCTAAAACCGTGTTGATTAACGCTTAAAAACGAACATCTCTCAAGAAATGTAATAATTCTAACTTTGATCACTTTTTCGAAAAGCTTAGAAAAAACCAGTAGAAGGGATATTGGCCTATAATTATTTAATTTTTTGGGGTCATCTTTTTTGAATATAGGTATAACCTCAGCAATCTTTAAACTGCTAGGA
The DNA here is from genome assembly GCA_945910035.1 of Brachypalpus laphriformis. Lineage (NCBI taxonomy): Eukaryota > Metazoa > Arthropoda > Insecta > Diptera > Syrphidae > Brachypalpus > Brachypalpus laphriformis. The sequence goes on along the minus strand of OX246757.1, from coordinate 12,515,495 downwards.
AAAATACCACCATAAACGCTTTTGTTGAAAATATGTGCTAAGACATCCACAACGTTCAAAGAAATGTTTTTTAGGAAAGCATTTGACAAGCTGTTCTGTGTAAACGAATTAGAATTGTTAAGTTTCAAGATATTCCTATACAGTTCGAAAGACGAGATAGGTTCGAAGAAAAAGCTATTTGACGAGGCACTTTCCTTAATAAAACATTGTTCAGTACAAACGTTTTGAGATAAGGATGTAAAACCTGCATTTGAAAGGGTATCAGTGGCAACACTAGTGAAAAACTTATTAAAAATATTGGCCATTTCAATTGGAGAATGGATTTCCTTGTCCTTGTAGGAGATACAAGATGGACCATCAGAAGAGTTACTTCTAGAAAACATCTCATTAACGATTCCCCATTCTTTTTTGAGATTGCCTTTTGCTCTATGAAATTTTCCAATATAGAAATTATCCTTACAAATAGGAACATCCGCGGCAACTTCTTTGCAAATTCTTTCATAGGCCTTGCGAATTCGTTCATTATTTGGCTGTTTATTGGATTTAGAACGCAGTACATTTTTTTTATAAATTTTATGTAATAAATAGTCAGACATCCACGGCTGCAGTTTCTTCAATTTACTTCTCTTGTTAGCAGAGGATGCCGAGCAATTCCTAACGTGGTCATTTAAGACCCTACAAAACATATCAAAAGCCAGAGAAGGATCATTTTGGTTGTAGATATCTGACCAGTCTTCCAAGAACAAGCTTGAGTTCAAGCTCTCAAAGTTAATTTTATTTGCTGTTTGAAAAGCACCAGAATTTTTATTTTTTGTAGGATACTGTTGTTGAAGAACGAGACAAGTCATGCAATGATCAGAAATTTTCAAATCAGATATTGCACTGGTGAGAGAAATGTCAACCTTCCTGTCAAGCCTAGCAAAAATATGGTCAATGCATGTTTCAGACGTATCAGAAATTCTGGTTGGGTTATTTATGCACGACTCAAAACCATTAGCAGACATTAGGGTAATGTATCTTTCAGTGACCAAAGATGTAACTAGAATATCCAGATTCATATCACCTAGTAAAACCACATATCTCGAATGTTCATCCCTCAAGAGGAAAGATAAATCATCAACAAAAACATCTTTACTTTTATCATGAAGCCTATAAAAACACATAAAAATAAATCTATTAGCATTTATGGTGCAAGTGACCTTAACCATATCAGAACTTGAAAGCTGAGGGCATAAAACAACACAATTTTCAAAAATGCTATCGCTTATATACACCGCAGTACCACCCGCCGCATAAGAATTATTACAATTAGCATAAAATTTGTACCCAGGTATTATAAAAAAATCTTTCTCATGATCGTAGATCCAAATTTCAGTCAAGGAAATTAAAACAGGCTTATTCAAGAATGATTCTAAGTGGACCAGTAGTAAATCTTCTTCTTTATTTATGCTTTTAGTTGTTTTTATTTTCGATACTTTCAACTTGTATTTTTTTTTTAAGTGCTTTTAATTGAATTATTATGTATTTTTCTTTCTATTTTTTTTTTGATCACCCCATCCACATTTTTGAATTATCAAGCTAATCTTTTTAGAAGTGACATTCAACACTATTTTGTCAAAAATATTGATTGTTTCTACTATTTCTCTATTTAATTTATTTTTATTTTTTTTGATTTTATATACTTAGGCTAAGATGTTTTTTTTATAAAGTTTGAGAAATAAAGATAATAATAATAATAATATATGAAAATTTTGTGTATATACTATTTTATTTAGAATTTAATTTCCTATAAGACACACTTAGTAAGTTTTCAAATGCTTCAATAGTTTCGATGAAAATCGGCTATTAGATACATTTGTCGCACATCGCTTTAGTAGCGACATTCAAACTTCGCTTGCGACTGGCAGGATGTTAGACCCGGCCAAAATGTCTGGCTGTGGTAAAATATGTTATATAAACAAGTAAACTACTCATATACAAAAATTCAGCTTTGCTGAAATGACGTGACCGCATCCCTTTTTTCGACGTCCCTGCCCCCCCCCCCCCCCCCCCCCCCCCCCCCCCCCCCTCCCCCCCCCCAAACGCACCAACAGACAGCTGCCAGACGTTGATATTTGTGATCATTAGCTCAAGTTTAACAAAAAAATATATTTATTTCCTGTGGTAAAATGACGTTTCAAAAACGTTCACCAGCTCTCCGACTAGAAGGCCAACGCTGGCACGCAGATCTTGAAAGTAGGGCTGCCGGCAGAAAAGGGAAACAAGCTACTGGAGTCCGGCAAAATCAAAGTCGGCTGGATGAACTGCCGTATTCGTGTTTGAAAGGCCCTCACCAAATGCTTTAGGTGTTTGGAGTTTGCTCACACGGCGCGTCAATGCAAAAGAGAGCATGACCGATCCAAGCAGTGCAGAAACTGTGGAGAGGAGGGTCACATAGCCAAAGAATGCAAAAAGGACGCATTATGCTTCTGGTGTAAGACGGTCACGCCAGAAAACGCCGGACATGTAGCTGGTAGCACAGTCACCAAGTCGGACGGGCTAAGCTCAGGCAACTGTGGGGGTCACAGATGGCGGATAGTGTACGGCCTGCATAAATGCAGGTTAGCTGTGAAAACCCAATAAGCAGTCCCCGATCAAGAGCGGCAGAGAAGGAGGGCGTGGCTGAAAATGTCAAAGGAACCCCTATGAACTTTCTGCGATAAGACGAATAAGCGCCGTCTTCCAGTAAGTGCTCCCCACCTCATACGGTGGCTACGAGGGATACAGGATGGAGAAAATGGCGAGATCCGGATGTACCCGCCACACCGTAAAATGCGCAGCCTTCTGCTCTGGATGAGAGGCTGCATATATTTTACATCACTATATCGAGGAGAACTACAAACTGTTATTTCTTTACGATGACTATGTCATCAGTACCAAAACCTAAAAAAAACGAAATATTAAGACCGAGCCCAGTAAGGTCTTTAACGAATTGGAATGAGAGCTATGAGGGCTGACGTTTGTAGTATTCTGTTACCTGAGTAAGTTGGAGTGAAATCCGGTTGAAATGGCTTTCAGGCTAATGCTACAAGCGGCCCCATTCCGCTAAAATCGTGGCAGGCCTCAAAGTACAATACGTTCAATGTTTCGTCACCACTAATCTGGTGGTGTAGGTGCAGATGTAACATTCCTGCTTAGCACCGATCCGGCTCTGACACAATACCTCATAAGGGGTTGTGCCAACGCTCGCATGGCCTCCCTGCTTGCACAGATAACCATGGTGACTACACACTCGAGCATTGATAGTGGCATTGAGTGGGGACCTAATAGAAATGATTACAAACAAAACAAACAAAAACACCGGAGAAAAAACAGAGGAGAACGAGGAAAACCCCTTTAAGGGGGGCTCAAGGATGCTGAGGTCACCAGTTGGCTAAGTAGCAACAGCACAAAGAAGCACGGAACGACACGAGTCACCCGCAGTAAGAAACGTGACGGTCGAACCATCCGCCCAGCAATCTAATTTCCACAAGCTAGGTGAGCAAATTAGGGGGCTGATAGAAATGCTGGAAGATGGAAAAAGCCGCTCGATTCACCAAGCGATGCGAGATGCCATTGAAAGCATCAGAGGTCTCGGCGATTCAGCTGCACGACGAGAAAGCAAAAGAGGTGATTCGTCAGAGAAACTTCTCACAAACTTCGCCCTGGCTAAAGTCAACTTTAGAACCCAAGAGAAGGCAGGCTGCAGCCAGCGAACCCCCGGTGCCAAAGCGGAAGCAGAAATACACATCAAATGGTGTGGTCGACAGCAAACCCCCGGATCCAAAGCGGAAGGAGATACATCCATCAAATGGTGCTACAGGCAGCAAACGTCCGGAGCCAAAGCGGAAACAGAAACATCCATCTTTGGCAAACACCAAGCAAAAGGATGCCGCAGCTGGCGTTGAGACCCCAGTGGCCACAGATAAGCGGGAAAACGCAACCACAAGCAAGCAACGGGCGACAGGAGAAAACGAATGGTTAAATGCCACCAACAAGAAGGTCACCAAAAAGAAGCAGTAAGAGGCCACAAAGGCTAAACCTGACGCTATCGTCATTAAAGCAACAGGGACTCTTTCTTACGCGGAGATACCATGCAAGGTAAAGGCAGATCCCAAACTGGAAGCAGTTGGAAGGGCGGTCTCTAGAATCAGGAGGACACAGAAGGGAGACCTTCTAATACAACTCAAGGAGACGGGAACCAATACCACCGAGTTTAAAAAAAAATTATCAGCGAAGCTTTAGCAGATCAAGCGACTGTAAGGTCACTCACGCACCGTACTACGCTAGAGGTCAAGGACATCGATGACGTCACTACAATGGATGACATAATCGATACCATACACAAGCAATTTGGAGTGAAAGTTTTAACAACAGACATCTTATCCCTGCACAAGGCGTACAGAGGAACGCAAACAGCAACGATCAGCCTTCCCGCGGAAGACGCAAGAAAGCTCTTAGAAGCCGGAAGAATAAAAATCGGCTGGGTTAACTGTCGCAGCCGCGAACGGATCCTGCTTAAAAAATGTTTCAAATGTCTGGAGTTTGGTCACCTAGTCGGACAATGTAAAAACGGATTGGACCGCTCGAAGCTGTGGAAAAAATGTGGAACATAATAATATGCTATATGTCGCCCAGATAAACACAAACCATTGCGCAGTCGCGCAGGACCTTCTGGCGCAAACAGTAAGGGAGAAAAGGCTTTACGTAGCCGTAATAAGCGAACCGTACAAACCCATATATGGAAGCAGCTGGATAGCCTATACCACGAAAAAATCCGCGATTTGGACCTACGGAAGCTATGCCCTGCAGACTGTCGGCCACCATTCTGACCACTTCGAATTTGCAAGGATAACAGGTGTGCACGTCTATAGTTGATATGCGCTCCCCAGTCTACCACTGGCTTTCTGACTATCTGAAGCTGCTGGACGACATAAGGAACTAAAAAGTTGTTTACCAAGCCTTATTCCCTTATCACCTTATCACTTATTTGACAATAACGACAACTTAACCCAAAAATTCATCAAAAGTCCCAAATCAATAATAAAAAAAATTCAGGAGTGGAATCCTCTAAGGTGATAGTTGATCGTTGATGATCACAATCATCCCTTTTGCTCTCTCTAAGCTGACCATCAGCGTGATCATCACCCTTTTACGATCGTTTTACGGAGAGCTAACAAAGTGTGATCATCAATTTTGACTGTCAAGAGTGTGACTATCAACTATCACCTTAGAGGATTCCACTCCAGATTTACTGCCGTTTAGTCATGGGCTAAAGGAACTGTAAGAGGAAGTGAAAATGTTGCATACTCTTGACGCAGACGAGTTCCAAAAAAAAACAAAACAATTATCTCCATATGTACAGTGTACATTGTACACATACTTTCGGGCAAAATGGACCCGTACTGTTGGTCTGACTGTGCAGTGACTCCTTGTCTCAAGGCACCTATCTACATAACCTAACGCATACTTTAACAACTATTTTCATTTTAGCGGTGATTTATTATGTTCCCAAAATAATGTTCAAAATTAGTTGTTCCTGTTCCAAAAAGGAGTCACTCTCTATCTATCCGAGTTTATCTGCTTGTCGGTGCTGAGAATATGGAAAAACTACTTCTGCAGACTGTATAACGGCGACGAAGACCAACATCCCGCTGCCAGGCAGAATGAACCATTCAACATAGACGATGATAGTCAAAATTTCCGTCCACGTGACCAGAACGAGGTGAGGATAGCAATATCCAAGCTAAAATCCAATAAGGCTGCTGGACCTGACGGCTTACTGGCCGAACTCTTCAAGGCAGCTGGTGATGAATTGGTAGAGTGCATACACCAACTCATCTCTAAGAATTGGTCAGACGAGTGTATGACTGATGAATGGAAGCTCAGCATCGTTAAGCCGATCCACAAAAAAGGAGACCCCCTCAATTGCGCCAACTATAGAGGCATCAGTCTCCTCAACATCGCATACAAGATCTTTTCTGCGATATTGTGCGAACGACTGAAACCTTTTATCAACAGCCTGATTGGCCCCTATCAGTGCAGTTTCAGGCCAGGAAAGTCCACCATCGATCAAATCTTCACACTTCGGCAGATCCTGGAGAAAACCCAAGAATTCCAAATCGATACTCACCACCTCTTTATCGATTTCAAGGCCGCCTATGACAGCATCTATGGAGAAGAGCTTTATAGAGCCATGTCTAGTTTTGACATCCCTGCCAAACTTGTTCGTCTGTGCAGGATGACGAGGGAGAACGTTCGCTGCTCCATCAAGGTCGGTAATGACCTCACCGAGACCTTTGATGTCAAAAAAGGTCTTAGACAAGGTGACGCGATGTCATGTGACTTCTTTTACACTGTACTTGAACGGATTGTGCGGAACTCACAAGCCAACGCCGGAGGCATAATCCATCACAAGTCTGTACAACTGCTTGCATACACCGACGATATAGACATTATCGGAAGAACTCAGCGGGCTGTCACCGGTGTGTATGCAAGCATTGAGGCGGAAGCGACCAAAATGGGTTTAGCGATAAACGAGCTCAAAACCAAGTATATGCTGTGAACAAGAAGGGACAGCTAACACCGACGAATTGAACAGAACGTCACAGTGGGCAGCTATAACTTCGAGGTAGTAAGGGACTTTATCTACCTTGGCTCTGCTTTCTGAGAACAACATCAGCACAGAAATCAAGCGAAGAATAACTCTTGCCAATCGCTGCTTTTTTGGGATTATAAGGCAATTCAACAGTAAAGACCTATCTCGAACAACGAAGGAGACTCTGTATAAGACTCTGTCATCCCAGTCCTGCTTTACGGCGCTGAAACATGGACTATATTAAAAGAGGATGAAGATATCATTGTTCGCTTCGAGAGAAAAATTCTTCGTAAGATTTTCGGTCCCGTTTGCGTTGACGGGTTTTGGAGGAGAAGATTCAATCACGAACTATACGAGCTGTACAGCGACATCGACAAAGTCACTAAACTGCGTATTGGACGTCTGAGGTGGCTAGGACATGTAGAGCGAATGGACACCAACGCTCTGGCCCGCAGAGTCTTCGAATCTAACGCCGAGGGACGACGCACTAGAGGACCCCCTCGCCGTAGGTGGCGCACACAAGTTAAAAGGGACCTCGACCAACTTGAAGGGCGTAACTGGAGGCAATTAGCTAAAGACCGAGCTAAATGGAGAGGCTTGTTGGTTGAGGCCCAGGTTCACCCTGAACTGTAGCGCCACCTAAGTAAGTAAGTAAGTCCCTCTGTCATTTCTATACAATACAATAATTTGTTTAGAGTAAAAAGTGTAGAGATACTGGGTGACTTACAACTCACCTATATATGAAGAGCTTACTTCAGCTAGGGAGTAAGTAGGTGAAATATTCTCTGAGAGCAGATCTTTGCCAGGATCGGATATTTTGAAAATAGAGGAATTATAGGGTGATGCTGCGGTCTGGCCAACCCATGAAATTGCATCGGAAGTGGTGCAAGTGTAATACGGGGCAGACGTCTCCAAGTTTTTAAAATACAGTGCAACATAAAAAAAGCTCTTATGAAAAGGCAGTACATACCTGCTAATTTTTTTATATAAACTTTTACCCAGTGGGGTGTCCTAAGGCGGCCACATACCGCTAAAAATTGAGGTAGTGGTCGACGAAAATTTAAATCATTTGCCCACGACATATCTATATACGAGTACTTATAATATTAAAATATATAACATCAAGCACAACAAGATCAATTCACAAATTGGGAAGTCCTAGTTTAGGCCGCCGGACTTCATGGGTTGGAGAGCAAGGGCAAACGACATAACATCTGCAGCGCCCTCAGTGTGGTGAACGTCCGTCCGCTATATGGTAAGAAAAAAATAGTAAGTAGTAGAATGGCATGATTTATGTTTTTTGTAGAAGGTTTGGTCGTGCTGCGGGGGAGAGAACCACTCCATTTCCGGCGAGCTGAGCTGTGCATATAGCAAGCATGCCACGTCCCTCGTAGCCGACACTCTTTCCTTATCCGCCCCATCCACATCCTAGTTTCCTCTCACTTTCAAATCCCTACTCTCATAACCTCCCTACTAGCCTATTACAATGTGCGAGCATTCAATACAAAGCTCATGCTTTTGTAAAAAGATAAAAAGTGTGAACGCAAGTCACCATCTAAACCGAATGTCTTTATTATTTGCAAAAGTAAAACCTTCGGTTAAAAAGTTTTTATACAATTTTTCAAAACATAAGATCTCTTAATGAACCTGATATAGCCCCACAATGCTTCAACTTTAAACATTCAAGAATAAATAATTTTTTATTTAGTTAAACACATGTGCGAGATTAAATAAAACAGTAATAACATTTTTTTTAAAAATTAAATATAAATATCAGTTGAAATACGTTGGGCCCCCATTATTGAGTCAACATTTAATTATTAGTTATGTATAAGTCTAGTTCTAAGTAAATTTGTACATAAAACAAAACATTTAATAAAAAAAAACCTTAATCGTAACCGGAACAAAGGCAAAATGACACTAACACGCGAATTTTAAAGGTCGCAGACCACCTAAACACAGCGGACTTAATATTAAGAAAAACTAAGTATTAAAGTTAAAAGGTCGCAGCCAAGCATGGAGACAGCGGGCCCCAGAGTCAAATAAATAATAGTAAAGCTAAAGAAATTGTTTTATTCTATAAATTCTCTTGGCTAAACTCTTGTCCCCGTTTTCAAAGGTAAGCATGGCAAAGTCAGTACATTACAACTGGAAAACTCTTTCTGTCCTGAAGGGGATATACTACAGCTACGAGGTAGCTCCAAACGGTCTACAGAAGGACCCCGCTAATAAAAAAATGATGGTGCAGCATAGTGATAAAAGCAATATCGTCACGGAGTGCAAAAACTGCCAAAAGTTTGGACATGTGGCAAACAATTGCAACCACTCCGCTGTCTGGTCGTCTCCCTCCGTCAGTTCTAATAACGGCAGCTTATAGCAATTGTTTAGAAGAAAAAAATGTAGGAATACAGGGTAGCCTGTGACATACCGAGAAAGGACAAATTTACCGAAGCTAGGGCATAAGGGGGTGTAATGATCGCTGTGAAATTATCTTTTCAACGATCCAATGATCCGAATGTTGAGGAATTGCGGTCCGAACATCCGATGCAACTGCATCAGAAGTGGTGCAAGTATGGAACTGAGCAGACGTTTCCACATATAGCTATCGGCTCTAGAGCGGTAATTTATAAAGCCCTTTTATAAGCCAGTGCATGTATCTTCTTCTTATATGTACATACTGATGTCAACTGGAGCTCTCAACGAGAACTGGAAGATAAGCTGACGCAGTGCTTTAATGGTCAGATGTTCGGCTAGGGTAAGCGCGTTTATTTATTTACTAGTCGACCCGTGCCCGCCTTGCCTGGTGAATAAATAAATATTTGGCGCAACAGCTCTTTAAGTGCCAGGGCCTAGCTTCTCGCAACCAGTCATGTTGTGTGCGTTATATTTTCCACACGAATGGAAGGGATCTACAGTTTAGTGTCGTATCCGAAGGGCAATTTGGTTAGAGAAGGTTTTTCGAGACAACAATACTCTCGGATGTTTGTCAGACGCTCGCGAGAGGTGGGACCGTGACAAAAATTTGTTGGTGTTTTCTGGGATTCGAACTTGGAACCTCACGCGTAGTGATCCAAAACACTGACCGCTTACGCCACGCCGCTCACCTGGTGCGCTTGCCAATTTTAATACAAAAATTTATTTTCTTTCAAGACCCTTTCAAATTCCAAATTTACCCATATTGCTTTGATTTATTGAAAATGTAAAAATGTTGATGTTGACCCAGGATATAAGCTATCACCATGACAAACTCCATCCAAATCCGTGCAGCAGTATCCGCGTGATGCGTACACAGACAGACAAACACATTCGACCCTCAATAGATTTATTATTTAAGTTTAGTGCAAGCAAGAAACAACTTAAGGCTAGGAGAGATGACAAGCTACTAAACTTAAAGCTAACATTGCTTTTTATTTTATTTATTATTATTATTATTTTTTTATTTATTTAATTTTTTATTTATAAATTTAATTTTTTTATTATTTTTTATTTTTTTTATTTTTTATTTGAATTTTTTATTTTCGCGCGAGGGCGCATCATTTCGTCTTTTTTGAAAATACAACTATAAGGCTTATACTAAAAAAGGGAGGGGAAAGTTCATAGGAACGAAAGGTTCATATGGAGGTTAGGTACATTCTGAGGGAAGATCGGCTGGTGTGGAAGTCTAGTGTGTTATGCATGAAATAAGTAGAACGCATTCTAGACTGCTATAAAGCAAATATTACCCCAATCCAGGAAGTGCGATGGGATGGGCCGGGCAAAAAGAGGATCAAAATCTGTTACATCTACTACGGTGATTGCCATAGAGGCAACAAGCAGCGCTTATTCGGATGCGGATTTGTTATACGTGGCAGACTTAGGCACGAAGTCTTAAGCTTCCGACACATGAGGGTGCGTATTATGCTCCGGATTAAGGCAAAATTCGCTAACATAAGCCTAATATGTGTTCATGTCCCCACGGAAGAAAAGGACACTGCCACCAAAGAGCGTTTCTACGAGCTCCTCGACAAATACGACGTTAAAATCGTATTGGGCGAATTTATCGCCAAAATAGGAAAGGAGGACGTCTTTGGTAGGGCAGTCGGTAAGCATAGCCTGCACGACACCACGTCTGATAACGGACTTAGGCTAATTGATTTCGCTGTGGAGCGAAATGTCACCATAGCAAGCACATGGTTTCCTCATCTCGATATTTATTAGCAGACATGGCGGTCCAATGATCATGTAACGATCAACCCCTGGTTTGACGAAGAATGCCGGCGAGTACATGCAGCAAACCAAGAGGCATACAAAGCGCGGCGCTGCAAAGGACAACGAGAGCTGTTCGTGAGCTCTACGAGCAAAAGAGACGGGAAGAACATCGGCTTCTCCATAAGAAGAAGAAAGAGCATGAGAAGCGCGCGATCGACAATCAATAATCATACAAACAAAATTCATAGCGCCGTTAACAAAAATAATTCTGTGCAGTGCATAATAAAATAAAAAAATAAAATAAGAGACAAGTGCATAACGTGGGCTTCCATCTCGCCCTCTTACCTCCCCTTCCGCTGCTGAACTTGGTTATTGTGATTGCCGTAGGATTATTATTTTTTTTTTTTCATGCGTGCACCCACAATGACCGGGTAAAACATCGTCTGGTGGATAGCGGCTTATGTATGCAGGTCTTTGTTGGTGGACCAAAACAAATTGTCGTATGCTGTTTTGGCTCTTTGTGAAACACAGGTGGGTCAAAATTCTGATCCTTCGGAATTCGATCTGCCTGGATATAGCATTGAGCCATCATTCTTCCACCATCACGGTCTCGTCGTCTATATACGTAGTGATGTAGCCTACCAAATTCCCCCACAATACAGCCAATGTTCCAATTCGGAATTTAATTTCTTGTGGCTGAAACTCCATGTCCGTAGGCAGTTAATCCACTACTGTTTCATTTATAGAAGTCCAAATATTAACAGCATTCAACTTATAATGAGTTTGATGCGCTATGAGATTCCATCCTAAGAATTGTATCCCTGTACCCACATTCTGAAATCGTCATTGCGGGCGATTTCAATGTCCACAATTCTAATTGGCTTCGCCACTCTGGACAGACGACACCCGAAGGAAGGTATCTTGACATTTTTTCTGAGTTAAATAACCTAACCCAGCTTGTAAATGAGCCAATTCGTGTTCCGGACGTAACTGGTCATACCGCCAACACTCTGGACTTGTTCCTTAGTTCCGATCCCAATAAATACACGGTAAATGTATTATCGCCTCTAGGTTCGTCAGACCACTGTGTCATATCGGCCAATTTCCCGTACTCCAACCACAAAGCTAAAGAACAAACTCCAAAAAGAACACTTTGGCTATACGAGAAAGCCAATTGGAATGAATTAAATAAGTTCTTTAGGAATTTTTAACTGGTCGCTATGCTTCCTCGATAGCGATGTGGCTGATATGATTACTAATACAATTCTCCTAGGTATGAGAACTTATGTACATCCCTCACAGGATAAAAGCTATTAGACCCAAGGAAAACGCGTGGTATGACTCGAGCTGTAAAGAAGCTATTAGGTTAAAGGAATTAAGTTTTCGGTCTTACAAGGCCAACCCAACTGAGGAAAGCCGAAAAAAGTTAAAACGAGCCAGAAATGACTGCAATGCCCTCATTAACCGAGTTAAATTCTCCCACGACCAAAAGTTGAGGCAAAAAATACTACATTGTCCCAAGGGTAGTAAAAACTTTTGGTCGTTCGTAAAAAACATTAAGAATTCTGCCTCGTCATCTATACCGACGCTCATTCATAACGACGTACCAACTGTCAGCTCCTTAGACAAAGCTAATCTGTTCGCTGCTCACTTTGCAGCAAAATCCACACTGCCAGATAGTGCTTTATCTCCACCTGTACTTGAGGTCGCAGAATATTTCATGGGACAAGTCCACTTTCACACTCGTACAGTTGCAGGAGTACTCAAAGGTCTTAACATACAAAAATCCGCTGGCCCAGATGGTATACCCCCTATTGTTCTGAAGAGGTGTTCTTCTTCGCTGGCAAAACCACTGCGTAAGCTTTTCCACCGATCCTACTCTTCAGGTCTCTTTCCGAGTAAGTGGCAAACAGCATTTGTCCAGCCCGTACCTAAAAAAGGCGATTCTTCTTCTCTCTCCAACTACCGACCCATTGCACTAACGTCCCTTCTTTCCAAGGTCATGGAAACGCTGATAAACCGTCAGCTAATGAAATATCTTGAATCACGAAAGCTTCTCAATGACCGACAGTATGGCTTTCGTGGCAACAGGTCCACTGGTGATTTGATGTCATATCTCACCGATAAGTGGAACGAATCTCTGCACCACTCCGGTGAAAGTAAGATTATTGCGCTTGATATTTCAAAAGCATTTGACAGAGTTTGGCATCAAGCTCTTTTGTTGAAAATGCGTGCATTTGAGATCGATGATACTCTTCTTCTATGGATTAGAAACTACCTTTCGGGGCGTTCGATTCAAGTTGTTTTGGACGGCTTCAAGTCCGAATCTCACCAAATAAATGCTGGTGTCCCCCAAGGCTCTGTTTTGTCTCCGACTCTCTTTCTCATGTTCATAAATGATCTTCTGTCTGCAACTTCTAATCCAATCCATTCCTTCGCTGATGACAGCACCCTCAGTTTTTCATATTCGTTTCCAAACTCACGACCCTGCTCTTCGGCCGTGGATGAAGAACGACAATGTATGTTAAACACATTAAATTCCGACCTTGACGGCATATTTAAATGGGGCTTAACCAATAGAATGGAATTTAATGCTTCCAAGACTCAATGCTGTCTTCTGTCATTAAAGCGAAACCCTACACATCAGCCATTATGGTACTTGCATTGTAGAAACCAAAAAACTTTCCATGCTCGGTATGTGTGTCAACAAGAAACTCTGTTGGAACGACCATGCATTCGAAATCGCCAAGAATGCAGCGAAATGTTTAGGTTTGCTAAAGCGGTGTAAGAAATATTTCACCCCTTCTGATTTGGCTTCAATTTATAAGGCGTACATTCGCCCTAAGTTAGAGTATAACGCTCACATCTGGTCTGGTGCACCAAAAACCATATTGCACTTGCTATATATGATTCAAAAACGCGCGATAAGACTCATAGGAGACACGAGTATTACAACCAATTTTGCTTCGCTCGAACACCATCGTAATGTCTCCTGCCTATCCCTGTTTTATCGATATTTCCACAGTTAATGCTCAATTGAAATAGCCAATAGCATTCCTCCCCTTCGTCGTTTTAACCGGAATACTCGCCATGCCTCGAATGCTCATCAGTTTACCCTTAAGCCTATCTTCGGACGTACCGTGAAATATAGAGATTCTTTTATGAGCCGCACAACACGTTTGTGGAATGCTCTCCCCGAGTCTGATTTTCCTCTCCATTATAACCTACAGTCATTTAAGACCAATGTGCATCGGTGCCTCCTTTCTCCCGAACCCCTCTTCCTTAACTTAGCATGTCAGGAAAGCAATACCCACACAGAAACCTGTAGAGATGAAAATGGAAACCTCGTAGAAGAATCACAGTCGGCGACGAACGACAACCAACATCCCGCTGTCAGGCAGAATGAACCATTCAACATAGACGATGATAGTCAAAATTTCCGTCCACCTGACCAAAACGAAGTGAGGATAGCAATATCCAAGCTAAAATCCAGCAAGGCTGCTGGACCTGGCGGCTTGCCGGCCGAACTCTTCAAGGCAGCTGGTGATGAATTGGTAGAGTGCATACACCAACTCATCTCTAAGAAGTGGTCAGACGAGTGTATGCCTGATGAATGGAATCTTAGCATCATTTGCCCGATCCACAAGAAAGGAGACCCTCTCAACTGCGCCAATTATAGAGGCATCAGTCTCCTCAACATCGCGTACAACATCTTTTCTGCGATATTGTGTGAACGCCTGAAACCTTTTATCAACAGCCTGATTGAACCCTATCAGTGCGGTTTCAGGCCAAGAAAGTCCACCATCGATCAAATCTTCACACTTCGGCAGATCCTGGAGAAAACCCAAGAATTCCAAATCGATACTCACCACCTCTTTATCGATTTCAAAGCCGCCTATGACAGCATCTATGGAGAAGAGCTTTATAGAGCCATGTCTAGTTTTGACATCCCTGCCAAACTTGTCCGCCTGTGCAGGCTGACGATGAAGAACGCTCGCTGCTCCATCAAGGTCCGTAATGACCTCACCGAGACCTTTGACGTCAAAAAAGGTTTTAGACAAGGTGACGCGCTGTCATGTGACTTCTTGAATATTGTACTTGAACGGATTGTGCGGAACTCACAAGCCAACACCGGAGGCACAATCTATTACAAGTCTGTACAACTGCTTGCATACGCCGACGATATAGACATTATCGGAAGATCTCAGCGGGCTGTCACCGGTGCGTTTGCAAGCATTGAGGCGGAAGCGGCCAAAATGGGTTTAGCGATAAGCGAGGGCAAAACTGAGTATATGCTGTCAACAAGAAGGGAAAGCCAACACCGACGAATTGGACAGAACGTCACAGTGGGCAGCTATAACTTTGAGGTAGTGAGGGACTTTGTCTACATTGGCTCTGCTTTAAATTCTACAAACAAAATCAGCGCAGAAATCAATCGAAGAATAACTCTTGTCCATAGCTGTTTTTTTTGGGCTTATAAGGCAATTCAAAAGTAAAGCCCTATCTCGAACAGGTTAGGTTAGGTTAGGTTAGATTGGCTGTTTGCACCACGATGCAGACACACTTAGACCAGTAAAGGTCTATTGTGATGCCAAGGATCTACCATTAGACCACTCAGGGACTAATAAAACCAACCGGAGCTTTTGATGAAGCGATGGATGTTCGTGACGTCTAAGAACGCCAAATCGCTGAGGTCGTCAAGGAAGGGAGCTCTTAGATGGAGCATTCTTTTGCGTGATAGAGCAGGACATGTGCATAGGAAGTGAAGAATGGTTTCCTCCTCCTCCTCGTCCCTACAGCTCCTGCAGAAGTCATTGGAAAAGAGGCCAAGTCTTTTGGCATGTTGGCCGATTAGACAGTGTTCGGTGATGACACCGATAACGCAGCTGATCTGTAATCGCTTTAGTTTGACCAACTCGGCACTACGTTTCTGGTCCAGCTTAGGCCAGATCTGCCTCGAAATGTGCCACGTAGAGCCACTATCCCACCTAAGGTTGGTCTTGCTAATAGCGTTCAGCTTCAGTAGATGCTTACATGTAGCGAGGGGCATACCAAGGGGTTGCCTATCTGGCAGAATCCTTAGAGTAGTACCCTGTCTAGCGAGTTCGAGTTCATCCGCCCTACAGTTTCCTGGAATGTCTCTGTGACCTGGCACCCAGCATAGGTGAATGTTGAACTGCTCTGTCATCTTTGTAAGAGACAAACGGCAGTCTAAGACGGTCTTTGAAGTAAAGGAACACGATTCCAGGGACTTGATAGCCGCTTGACTGTCAGTGAAAATGCTAATATCGCTGACAGATAATACATTACATTTCAGCCAAGACAGGGCTTCCTTAATCGCCATGATTTCCGCCTGAAAAACGCTACAATGATCAGGGAGGCGGAACGAGATGCTCAGGTTGAGCTTATCAGAGAAAACACCACAGCCCACCCCACCTTCGGTCTTAGAGCCATCCGTGTAGAAGTGAACCGAATTTCCATCATCAGGGGGAGAGCCATCCCACTCATCCCGTTCAGGGATACTCGTACGGAAGTGTCGGTCAAATCTCAGTTTCGGTGGAGTGTAGTCCGTGTTTTCATGTGTGAAGTTGAGAAGATCAAGGATCGAGGAGTGGCCAATGTGATAACTAGACCACTGAGAGGAGGCTTTAAGACGAATAGCCGCACTGGCAGCAGTCTGTCTGCCGAGGATATCCAGGGGTAACAGGTTGAACATAATGTTCAGTGCCGCAGAGGGGGTAGTTCTTAGTGCACCACTGATGCACATGCAAGCGGATCGTTGCACTTTAGCTACCTGAGAGAGGTGAACAGCCCTGTCAAGGGCAGGCCACCAAACGATCACGCCATAGAGTAGTATGGGCCTGACAACAGACACGTAAAGCCAGCGAGTGATTTCAGTTTTCATACCCCAGCTCCTACCTATAGCCATTTTACAGGAATAGAGAGCTACATTGGCTTTCCTTACGCGTTCTAGTAGATTGGCTTTCAAGTTCAGTTTTCTGTCCAGAATAAGACCCAGGTATTTTGCATGAACAGTGAAGGTGAGACTGGTGCCATTAATCATAGGAGGGTCTACGTGGGGAACTTTATATTTCCTTGTGAAGAGAACAAGTTCTGTTTTATGAGGGTTAACCCCCAATCCACAATTGGAGGCTCACCTAGTGAGCCGAGAGAGAGCATATTGGAGGATTTCCTTGAGAGTGTATGGGTGCTTGCCAGACGCAACAATCGCCATGTCATCAGCATAGGCAATCACTCTACAGCCTGACCTATCCAGGTCCACTAGTAGCTCATTCACTACAAGATTCCACAGGAGGGGGGATAAAACACCACCTTGGGGTGTTCCGCAGCAGGCAAGTCTTCTGGCCGATGCTCCACCCAGCTGTGTGTTGATAATCCTGCGTGTTAGCAATTGATTGATCAACACTCCGAGCGAAGTATCCACTTTCAGATTTGCAAGTGCGTCTGTGATTGCCTTTGGTTTGACATTGTTAAAAGCTCCCTCAATGTCAAGGAAAGCCACCATGGTATATTCTTTAATGCTCAGGGATTTTAGAATGAAGACAACTTCAACCTCGGTCCACGCCTTGGGGATGTAGACCAGATTAAGACAGCTCGATAAGATGACCTTGAGCCATGGAAGCACAATGTCCTCACATTGTTGAAATTCCTAAACTCTCGAACAACTAAGGAGACTCTACATAAGACCTTGATCATCCCAGTCCTACCTTACGGCGCTGAAACATGGACTTTATTAAAAGAGGATGAAGATATCCTTGGTCGCTTCGAGAGACAAATTCTTCGTAAGATTTTCGGTCCCGTTTGCGTTGACGGGTTTTGGAGGAGAAGATTCAATCACGAGCTATACGAGCTGTACAGTGACATCGACCTAGTCAAAAAACTGCGAATTGGACGTCTGAGATAGCTAGGACATGTAGAGCGAATGGACACCAACGCTCCGGCCCGCAGAGTCTTCGAATCTAACCCGGAGGGACGGACACAGTAGAGGGAATCATCGCCGTAGGTGGCGCGCACAAGTTCAAGGGGACCTCGACCAACTTGAAGTGCGCAACTGGAGGCAATTACCTAAAGACCGAGCTAAATGGAGAGGCTTGTTGGTTGAGGCCCAGGTTCACCCCGAACTGTAGCGCCACCTAAGTAAGTAAGCACTGGCTATACACGTCGGTCATAAAACCATATGGTGGCCCGCCTTTTAGAAGAAATCCAACCTATCCATAATGGAAAAAACTCAGCGAGTTGCATGTCTCAGCATTACCGGTGCACTGAGAACTTCTCCCACAGCAGCGCTCCAAACTATGCTCCACCTGCTTCCGATTGACATTGTCAGTAAGCAATTGGCTGCCAGCTCGGCAATAAGACTGAGAAGCTCCAAGCAGTGGAAGGAGCAACACACGGGACATGCCAATATACTTTTGATCCACCGTCATCTTTCTAATTCCACTGGCCATCTGCCCAGTGAATATGATTTTAACAAGGGCTACACGCCCTTGCCGATACCGTACAGAAGTGAGTGGACGCAACGCAATGTCCTTTACAACGAATCGCTGTCAATCTTCACGGATGGGTCCAAAACCAAGGACGGAGTCGGTGCCGGAATTTTCTCGGAAAATCTGGACATACACCTCTCCTTTAACCTTCCCGACTACTGCAGCGTTTTTCAAGCCGAAATCACCGCGGTTCGCAAAGCTGCTGACTGGCTGGCGGCTAGCACACTATCAACATTTGATATTGTTATTTATGTCGACAGTCAGGCAGCCATCAAATCCCTTGCATCCAGCATTACGAGATCTAAGGCAGTGAAAGACTGTCGCATATCTCTTAACGAGATAGCTGGTCAGTACAACCTCACCCTTTGCTGGGTACCAGGTCGCTGTGACATACCGGGGAATTGTGCAACCGACGAACTAGCACGACAAGGCTCCTCTGGTACAGATAGCATAAGCATCACCGACATCGAAGCACCAGCGTCTTATGTTAAGTACCTTATTCAAATTGACGCCGAGAAAGTAGCCAATCACCGATGGCAATATCCAGACCAATGTTATACCGCCAGACAGATCTGGCCGACACTCAATAAATCCAGGTCCATCGGATTCTTGAAGCACAAGAGAGGAACCCTCTCAAAAATAACAAATGTCCTCACTGGACACTGCGTCATAGGAAGACATGTACAAAGATTAGGTATCCCTCTTAATGACTTCTGCAGAAGCTGCAGAGATAAAGAGGAAGAAGAGACCATCAGTCATCTCCTGTGCGCCTATCCTGCGCTCGCCAACATCAGGAGGGCCACTCTGGGTGAATACTTCTACAATGATCCCAATGATCTCGGCAGCGCCTGCACGGCTAAAAAAAGAGTAAGAGGGTGACCCACCCACCCGGACCTACTCTCTGGTCTAAGTACATCCTCATCGAGGGCCGATCCTAAACCAACCAACCTACTGAATGGTACCCTTTTTTTTATTGGAATACCTGTTTTACTTACGCTAGAGAGAATAAGAAATATTTTTAACGGAATTGAGGGCTGGTAACGGAAGAAAGTTGTAACATCTGTTACCTAACCACAAATAAATGTCTTAGACATTATATTGAAAACTTATTTCAATTTTGCATGCCAAATCGTCAACACAAAACGATGGCAAGTTACTTTCGGGAAGAATTGACAGATATGCACTATTGCCATGGTTTAGCGGATGGTAGCAGTCGTGAAGCACAGAGATTGTATGGTGAAAGGTATCCCTGTTGGTTTCTTCAAAAACGAATCTTGTGTATTCAGATAGATTTACTTGAATGTAAGCTACCCTTAAAAGAACAAAATGGCAGTGCTGTGTTTCATGCTCTCTTGCTCTTTTTTTTTCTTATTCTTTGTGTTCTATTCATTCGCTTGTTAGTCATCCACGAGTGTTGTTACTTTTGCTATAACCAAATTCAACAATCCCCACAGGAGATGTCCCCATCATTCACATTTTTCAAGATTTCATAATCGTCTTCGGGAACATGGAGTGCTGGAGACTCGAAGGAGAGAAAGGTCATCTGCTGGATCAACACACATAGAGGAACAAGTTTTGGATATGGTACGACGTAATCCTTCAATTAGCACCAGCGGGCCCTAGAGCAAAAAATAAAACCAGTGGTAGAACAAGAACAACTTGTTTTATTTTACCATATTCTCCGGTACGTACTCTTCTCCCGAATACGGGAAGGCACGGTGCGCTATCGTTACTACATGGTAGCAGCGGTGGAATCACATACAAAGAGGGATCTTACTACCAACCAATCAAAAAGTGAGATAGTGAGATAAATCAAAGATTATCTCAACTACCAACTTTTTTTAAAATTTTTGAACAGCGTTGCTGGGCTACACACTGGAAAGTTTGGTTTGTGGATTTCTGCAATGCCAACCGCCTTGTGATAGGTGGCACAATGTTTGAGCACAAGACCTGCCACAAAGTCAGCTGGGTTTCCAATGACAGGCAGGCAACCTCCAACCAAATTGACCATTTTGCCATCAGCCGCCGCTTTAGAAGTAGTCTCCTGGACGTCCAAAACAGGCGAGGGACCGATGTGGGGATAGTACGTGATCACCATCTTATGATAGCTACTCTCCAACTACGCACAGCTGCAGTTCGAAGATCCCACTACAACACAAGAATGCCCAGGTTCAACATCGATAGACTTAGTGATCCCTCAGTGCGCCAACAATTAAGGGAGCACTTTCCGCAAGGTATGGAAGCAATCAGCAGCTTAATGCCCGCAACCATCCAAGACCATTGGTGTGCTGTGAAAATTGTCTTTACATCTGGTGCTGAAAGAGTTGTCGGTCGACCGCAGGGAAGACATAGGGTGGTGGCTTTCCGAGGATACCTGGAGACGGATTGACGAACTAAAACAGCTGAAAGCTCACGCTGCAGCTACCCGAGCAGCAGGGAGAAGCGAGCTAGAGTCCCTATATCGCATGAAGATGAGAGAAGTTCAGCGTAGCGTACGACGTGACAAGCGCAACTACATCAACGCACTGGCTACAGAAGCAGAAGAAGCTGCACGGAGGTGCGACAGCAGGACCGTCTACAGAATTACGAAAGAGCTGACAGGTGGTCGCAGCTCCAGCCAACACCCAGTGAAAAGCCTAGACGGCTCCTTGCTCATTTCGGATGAGGACCAGCTCAAGAGATGGAAAGAGCATTTTGCTACGGTTTTGAACCGTGTATTCGCTAGCGATATGCTCCCAAATCAGACTGAGATGCCCGAGGTGAGAAGTTCCCGAATACGCACCACGACTCCCAGTAAAGATGAGATCATTACCGCGATCAAGGCACTCAAAACCAACAAGGCGGTAGGACTTGACGGTATTCCAGCAGAGCTCTTACGAGCAGCGCCCACAACATCGGCTGAGCTTCTGCTTCCACTAATAGATAGAGCTTGGGAAGCTGAGAGCTTTCCTAACGAGTGGAAAAAGGGAATGATCGTCAAGCTTCCTAAGAAAGGAAATTTATTGGAGTGCGGAAACTGGAGGGGTATCTGCGTGCTGCCTGCTGTAGCTAAGATAATAGCTAAAATCATCCTTGAGCGAATCAAACAACATCTCGAAGACACACTTGATGCCGAACAAGCAGGTTTCCGCTCTGGATCCTCCTGTGCCGACCACATCAACACCCTGCGGATTATCATCGAACAGTGTGTTGAATATCGATCGCCACTGCACCTGCTGTTCATCGATTTTAAGAAGGCCTTCGATAGTGTCGACAGGGAGTTTATTTGGCGTGCGTTACACAGGAGAGGCATTCCCGATAAACTAATTGCTATTATCAAAGCTACATATGAAGGCTCCAAATGTCACGTTCTGCACAGGGGAAGGTTGTCTGAGGAATTTGAGATCCAAAGTGGGGTAAGACAAGGCTGTATCCTTTCACCAATATTATTCCTATTGGTGATTAGCGATGTGCTTCATGCAGCTTTGTCGACGGGAAACGGAGGAATTCGATGGACTCTTACATCTCAACTGAAACATCTTGACTACGCAGACGATGTATGCTTACTCTCCCACAGAATTATAGACCTCCACCAAATGACAGCAGATGTGGAGAGGGAGGCAGGCGTTGTCGGGCTGGAAATTAAAACGGCAAAAGCTATTCCTGGGCCAAACGCATCGGCTCAAATATGCATTGCTGGACAACCGGTAGAGAAAGTAGAGGATTTCCAGTATCTTGGGAGTATTGTCTCGACCGATTGTGGAACCGAACTGGATATAGCCAACAGGATCGCCAAAGCAAAGTCCGCGTTCGGGATGTTGTCCAAAATATGGCGAAGCAATGCAATCAGTTTGAGCACCAAAATAAGACTCTTCCGCTCCAACGTTGAATCCGTGCTGCTATATGGTTGCAGCACGTGGAGAGTGACCACTACTATCACCAGAAGCTGCAAACGTTTGTTAATAGGTGCCTGCGCAATATCTTACGGATTTTCTGGCCCAATCGTATCTCTAACGAACACCTTTACGAGAGAACGGGTCAGGAACCAATAGGCACAACCATCCAACGGCGGAAGTGGCAGTGGATTGGTCACACGTTCCGAAAGGGTGACAGCTCCATAGCGAACCATGCTATACAATGGAACCCTCTAACTCAGGATGGCAAAAGACCTGGCGGTCCGAGGAGAACATGGCGCATAACAGTCGAGAAGGAGGCACGGCAGTTAGGGAAAAGTTGGGGAGAACTCAGACACATTGCCAGAAACCGTACACGATGGCGCGTAGGCGTAGTAGAGGCCCTAGGACGAACAAGGTGATACAGGACATAAGTAAGTAAGTACACCGGAAAGTTAGTGAGCAAAAGTAAGAATTCAGTTCAGTTCAGTTCAGTGCAACCACTCTCATATCCCTGTATTCATTATTATGTATTAGTATATTTTTAGTATATATTAAAAACTGATAAAAAGTATTAATTTATGTATAGGATGAGGAAAAAAAAAAATATTGCGTATATGTATTTATAATTTAATTAAATTAATACTTGCTACAAATTTAAATAAGTTTGTTATAATAGTTATAGAATGAAATACTGTCAGGCTTTAATAAAGAGGCATACTCTTTTAAAGGGGGAGGGAAATGCTGTGTCAAATTGCAAATTCTAATTGCAAATCTATCCCGTCTGGATAAGTACACGCGCAAGGTCAAGCTATATCGCAATCAGATCCCATCTGGTGAAAGGTAAGCGGTAGCTACGGCTTGGCTATCGAGCGAATAGCTGCGTTCGTCCGGCGACAGGTAAATGCCAGACGCAACATAAGCAATTTTAATATAAAAATGGCTTTTCACACGATGGGGGATTTTATGGTGATTTGCGTTTGAGACACATTTTCGCTTCCCTCGATTTGGCAGTTGTTGTGTGTCCATCAAGAGAGAGATCTCGGGTTTTTTCTTGGTGTTATGCGTAGACGTAACAACTGCGGGATCTTACCTCCGCCGAAAAACGGATTCCCTTGTTGGCCTTTTGTAGTCCCACTCTGCTCTCTGGTTGTCTCCCTCCATCAATTTTAATAACGGCAGCTTATACAAATTGTTTAGAAATAAATTCGGAATACAAGGTGGCCTGTGACATACCGAGAGATGACAAGTTTACGGAAGCTAGGGCAGAAGGTGGTGGAATGATCGCTGAGAACTTATCTTCTCCACGATCTGATGATTCGAATATAGAGAGATTGTGAGGAGATGTTGCGGTACAAACAACCGGTTCAACTGCAGCAGAAGTGGTGCAAGTATAGAACGGAGCAGACGTCTCCTCGTATAGCTAGTGCAGTAACTTATAAAGTCCTTCTAAAAGGCAGTGCACGTATTTTCATTTTATATATACGTACACATGAAAGTACAATACATCAGAATCACCTGCCCACTGCAAAATAACATAGTACAAGTATGAGAAGTGCATTCGTGACAAGATCGAATCGGAGGTGAACATGGAGATCTTCACCGTTCTACTTACACTTACGCTTAAGAAAGCGATCGAGTGCGTTTGATAGCTTTGGATCAGAGCATCTATCTCAAAATAAAAAATTCCAAACGCAGTGGATCACCCAATACCGATTATGGGTAAGGAGATCTCTGCAACTTCTGTAAACATTCGATCGCTACACTGATTATATTTATTTAGCGTTGCTCGGAAGTGGATCTATTTGGCTCACTAATATGAGGAAACATGATCGCTCCATTCTTCATACTGAAGCTCTCAACGAGAACTGGAAGCTAAGCAGACGCAGTGCTTTAATGGTCAGATGTTCGGCCACGGTGAGCGTGGGACTTCTTTCGCCCGAGTTATATATGAAACGACACCCAAAGCAACGATAATCATGTGCAGATGACGACAGGAAACCACATCCGAGGAAACGTTGAAGATGTGCAGGCGACACCAACAAAACACATTGGCAGCGCAAAATAAAATGCACCAATGTTTATCAACAGACTTCCTGAGAAGTACTCAGACGCACACATGTGAGACCAGAAAGATTACCCAAGGGAACACATGGTCAGCAGACGAGAAAAAGGATGCCATCCAGAGTCGGACTCACATAAAACATGAGCGGTCGTAAAAAGATAGTGAAACAGTAAACATCGCATAAACAATTAGAGCCTAGGTTACATACATACATGTAGGAACGAACATGTTGCGCCGCACTGTATTTTCACCACACCAGATCCACCCTAAACGATCTTCCTTAGGTATAAGTTAGTCGTAAGAGATCCGTAAAGTAGACGTAGTTTTATTTTATACCTAATCAATGTTTCTTTTTTTCAATAAATAATATAATACTTTAATAAATGTAGTAATCAAATAAAGTGTGTGTTTCATTTCGAGCCTACATACATACATTTTCAATGGCCCGCTAATCCTTCATGGGGGTCGCGGGGTAGGATGCTCAGGTGGACTCTCCATCCTTCTCGATCCTCCGCCAATGACTCCAATTCATCAGGAGGAATCCCTAGGCGGCTCCAGGAGAGATGTCGGACTTGGTCCAACCATCTATTTCTAGGCCTACCTGATGGCACGGCAACCATGGCGCATCTTAGAAGCTGGTCTGGGGGCATACGCAGTACGTGACTAAACCATCGTAGCATAGATCGTTCCGTTCGGAGAAGTAGCTGCTCAACGTTGAGCGCCTCGCGTACTCTGGTGTTGCGCACTCAATCATTACGAGTTATTCTAGCAACACCGCGAAGGAACGTCATTTCGGCAGCTTGTATCCGCGATCTTATTCTTTCGGTCACTACCCAAATTTCATCAGCCTTGGGTAAGTTACCAAAATATTTGTTTGTGAGAAAATAAATTGCGCGAACAAAGATTAATTTTTTTCATTTAAAAACGGCTGAAAACTATAATTCCTGTTTACCACTTTTAATACAAAAAAGGATTTTCTTTCAAGGTCCTTCCATAGTCCAATGATACCCACATTGCTAGAATTTACTGAATTTGTAAAAAAATAATTCTGACCCAGGATATAAGCTATCACCATGCCAAACTCCATCCAGATCAGTGCAGCAGTATCCGCTTGATGCGTACACAGACAGACAAGCACGTCCGAGCCTCAATAGTTTTATTATTTAAGCTTAGTGCAAGCAACAAACAACTTAAGGCTAGGAGAGACGACACGCTACTAAACTTAAAGCTAACATAGCTTTTTATTTTATTTATTCATTCTTTTTCTATTTTTTTTTTATTTGTTTAATTTTTTATTTATTAATTTCTTGATTTTATTATTTTTTATTTTTTTATTTGAATTTTTTATTTTCGCGCGAGGACTCATCATTTCGTCTTTTTTTAAAAATACAACTAAATATAAGGCTTAAGATAAGAAAGGGAGGGGAATGTTCATGGGAAGGAAAGGTTCCTAAGGAGGTTAGGTACATTCTGAGGGAAGATCGGCTGATGTGCAAGTCTAGTGTGTTATGCATGAAATTAGTAGAAGGCAACATTCTGGTCTTTACAGACCACGGGTAGCCGAACAACTAGCAGAGGCCCTAGACTGCTATAAAGCAGATATTACCGCCATCCAGGAAGTGCGATGGGATGGACCGGACAAAAAGAGGATGAAAAATTGTGACATCTACTACGGTGATTGCCACAGAGGCAACAGGCAGCGCTTATTCGGATGCAAACGACTAACAAAGGCCTCGTAGGGGCAGCATCTCCCGATAGGTGCTGGTCCGCTAAGTAACGAGTAGGAGCCACTGCAGCCGAAAACCTAGCAGCTCTGTTAGTAAGCCCTACTCCCACCTCCTCGTGGTGCCATCTGGGAATTTCTTCGGAAATTGCTAACGGGAGAGGACGAATGGCGAGCTTCCTGCGCCAAAAAACAGGATAAGTGTCGGTTGGTCTGTGGCCCAGCGAGCCGCAACCGTAAAACAAACTATTGCTCCGAAACGGAAACATACGCCTCGGATACGGACTGATCATTTGTTGACGACCTTTGGCTATCGGACACGGACAACGATCGGATTCTGGAACGTTAAGACCCTCCTGAACTCACTCAAGGAAGGGCCTTATAACGCCAGATTCCTCCAATTGGAGCGCGAATTCGCACGGTATAAAATCGACATCTTAGGGCTGAGCGAGATAAGATGGTACGATGCTGGGGAATACATCTCCCCAACAAAAAGCACTGTCATGCTCTACTCTGGTAAACCAGCTGGAAGTGCACGGAGTTCTGGCGTAGGACTCATGCTAACTCCAGCAGCACGTAGTAGCCTCATATCCTGGAAACCCCATAGTGACCGGATATTGACGGCTAGGTTCCAGAGTAGAGTTAGAAAAATTACCATCATACAGTGTTATGCTCCGACTCTAGACGCGACTGAGGATGAAAAGGACAATTTTTATAGCCACTTAGGTGCCGCCTACAACCAAACGCCTAATGGAGACATCGTAATGGTAATGGGAGATCTCAATGCCAAGGTGGGTAGCGACAACACCATGCTTAAGCACGTGATGGGAGTTCACGGCGTGGGAGACCGTAATGACAATGGTGAGCGGTTTGTGGACTTCTGCAATACCAACCGCCTAGTCATCGGAGGTACGCTGTTTAAGCATAACACCTGCCATAAGATCAGTTGGGTCTCTACTGATAGGCAACGAACATCCAACCAGATCGACCACATTGCGATCAGTCGCCGCTTTAGAAATTGTCTCCTGGACGTCCGAAACAGACGTGGAGCTGACGTCGGACAAGAACGAGATCACCATCTTATGGTAGCTCATTTACGCCTTCGTACTGCATCCGTCAACAGCAACCGCTCAAACCTGCTTAACATCACCAGGTTTAATATCGACAGGCTCAAGGTTCCCCAAGTGCGCCAACAGTTCAGGGACCATCTTGCCTTAGAAGCAGAAGCAATCAGCAGCATAGAGAACATGGATGACCACTGGAGTGCTGTGAAAAATGCTTTTGCGACTGGGGCACGCACTTATGTCGGTAAAAAGCAGAAACACCACCGCACATGGCTTTCTACAGACACCTGGAGACAGATCGATGAGCGTACAGCAATCAAGGCTCGGATTGCAGCGGCCTCAGCAGTAGAGAGAACCGAGCTTGAAGCCCAATACCGTGCGAAGAAGAAAGAAGTGCAGCGTAGTGTGAGACATGACAAGCGTCAACATGTCAACTCACTGGCTTCAAGGGCTGAAGAAGCAGCGAGTAGGTGCGACAGTAGGACTGTTTACAACATCACTAAGGAGCTCATTGGTGGTCGAAACTCCAAACAACATCCAGTGAAGAGTCTAGACGGTGACCTTCTGATTTCGGATGAGGATCAGCTCACTAGATGGAGAGAACATTTTGCTGCAGTGCTAAATCACTTAGACGACGGCGGTATGATCTTGAATTCGAATGAGCAGTTCGAAGCAACAAATTCCCGAATTCGCACCGTACCTCCCAGTAAAGCTGAAATAATAACAGCAATCAAGTCCCTCAAGAAAAACAAAGCGGTGGGTATTGATGGCATCCCTGCCGAGCTATTTCAAGCGGCGCCAAATACATCGGCAGATTTGCTGCATCCGCTCATACGGAGAGCTTGGGATAGTGAACAATTTCCACAGGAGTGGAAAAGGGGGATGATCATTAAGCTTCCAAAGAAGGGTAACTTGATGGAGTGCGGTAACTGGAGAGGTATATGTGTTCTTCCAGCTGTAGCCAAAATAATAGCTAGAATAATTCTAGAACGAATTAAAGATCATTTAGATTCAACTCTCGATGTCGAACAGGCAGGCTTTCGCGCTGGATCCTCCTGCATCGACCACATAAACACCTTACGGATCATAATCGAACAATGCGTTGAGTATAGGTCTCCGCTACATTTAATGTTTATCGACTTCGAGAAGGCTTTCGACAGCTTGAATCGAGATGCTATCTGGCTGGCCTTGCGCAGGAGAGGCATTCCAGAAAAGCTTATAGCTATTATCAAGGCTACATATGAGGGCGGCAAGTGTCACGTCGTGCACAATGGTAAGGTGTCGGAGGACTTTGAAGTCCAAAGTGGAGTACGTCAAGGGTGCATACTGTCCCCACTATTGTTCTTGGTGGTTATCAGCGATGTACTCCGTGCAGCATTGACGGAAGCTAATTCTGGAATTCGTTGGACTATGACATCTTACCTTAAACACCTAGATTACGCTGACGATGTTTGTCTACTTTCACATCGGATAATGGATCTTCATTTGATGGCCCAAAATCTAGAAGCTGAGGCAAACAAAGTGGGGCTAAAAATAAACACAGCCAAAACAAAAGCCCTGAGTACTTCCAATACCCGCGCTCAACTTAACATTGCCGGAAAGCAAGTCGAGAAAGTTGATAACTTTCTATATTTAGGAAGTGTCGTCTCGGCTAATCGCGGTGGCACCGAACTGGATGTGTGCAGCAGAATCGGGAAGGCTAAAGCTGCGTTCGGAATGCTGTCCAAAATCTGGAGAAGCAATGTTATTAGCTTAAGAACCAAGCTACGACTGTTCCGCTCCAACGTAGAATCAGTGCTGCTTTATGGGTGCAGTACCTGGAAGGTGGACACCATTAACACACGCAAGCTGCAAGTCTTCGTAAACAAATGCTTAAGAATCATCTTGAGGATTTTTTGGCCGAACCGCATCTCCAACGAACAACTTTATCTGAAAACGGGCCAAGAACCTATAAGCATTACTATACGAAGAAGAAAGTGGCAATGGATTGGACACACCCTACGGCGCGAAGACAACTCCATTGCGAAATACGCTATGCAGTGGAATCCGCTCACCCAGGCAGGCAGAATAGCGGGACGCCCTAGGCAAACGTGGCGCAGAACAGTTGAGGAGGAATCGAGCTCTTTAGGAATGAGTTGGAGGCAGCTCAAACGCGTTGCAGAACTCCGAACACGATGGCGCGCAGGCGTGGTTGACGCCCTATGCCCCCCGAGGGGTTAAAGGACATAAGTAAGTAAGTAAGTTATTCGGATGCGGATTTGTTATACGTGGCAGACTTAGGCAAGAAGTCTTAAGCTTCCGACACGTGAGCGAGCGTGTTATGACTATCCGTATCAAGGTTAAATTCGCTAACATAACCACCCTAATATGTGTTCACGCCCCCACGGAAGAAAAGGACCCTGCCACCAATGAGTATTTCAACGACCTCCTCGACAAATACGACGTTAAAATCGTATTGGGCGAATTTATCGCCAAAATAGGAAAGGAGGACGTCTTTGGTAGGGCAGTCGGTAAGCATAGCCTGCACGACATCACGTCTGATAACGGACTAAGGCTAATTGATTTCGCTGTGGAGCGAAATGTCACCATAGCAAGCACATGGTTTCCTCATCTCGATATTCATAACCAGACATGGCGGTCTAATGATCATGTAACGATCAACCAAATTGATGATATTGCGATCGACGCAAGGCATGCCTCCAGTATTCTGGATGTCCGGACCTTCCGAGCGGCCAACATACACTCGGATCATTACCTTGTTGTAGCCAAGGTACGAATGCGGATATCCCAATCTGGGCAACGAAGAAGAATTACTGTGAGAAATTTTTTTTTTTTTTTTTTTTTTTTCCGAGGGTAGGTGATAAATCTTCCATAGACACTATGAGAATAGCAAGCGCGTGCTCATAGTAGTGTCAGATTCTTACTGACTAAAAAAACACCACCCTTCGATATAAATTTGTTAGATATCGCAACTAAGTATAAACTTATCAAGCAATTTTTCTATCACGAAATAAAAACGTTTGGCAGGTTACTTTCCACTGAAGGATCCTGCATATTCCGCCATCTAGACGCGGTTAATCATTATCTCGCCAAGTCGAAAGGTTTCGTCCTTTGTAGTCGGCGCAATAAATTGCTCTCATCCAAAATGTGTAGGACTGTATTGTTGACATGTCCGATTAGTCGGTTTCTATGCTTTCTCGCGAAGGATCTAGTTTCAGCTTCGATTGTCGGAATTCCGAGATCCCTGTGGATATCGTCGTTTCTAATATACCACGGTGCTTGGACAATCTCTCTTAGCACTTTATTTTGAAAAGTTTGTAAAATATTGGCATTTATTTTCTTGGTACAACACCAAATTTGTATACCGTAGGTCCACACCGGCTTTAGCACTTGCTTGTATAAAAGCAGCTTGTTCTCAGTACTGAGCTGGGAATGTTTTCCGAGTAACCAGTACAGTGAGAAAATTTAACGTCGAAAAGCTACAATCGCAAGAGTCCAGACTCTTCGCTGAACGCGTATCCCGAAATCTCTCAATCACCCATATGCCGCCAGCATCAAGTGCCGAAGACCAGTGGCAACGCTGCCAACATGTCATTAGAAACGCCGCGACTGATGTGCTGGGTCTCGGTCGCCCACCACCGCGAAACCCCTGGTTTGACGAAGAATGCGTGCATGCAGCAAAACAAGAGGCATACAAAGCGGTGCTGCAAAGGAAGACGAGAGCTCTACGAGCAAAAGAGACGGGAAGAATATCGACTTCTCCAAGAGTAGAAGAAAGAGCATGAGAACTCGCGATCGAGAATATTGAGAACTCATCCCCCAGTGACAATGTACGGAAGTTTTGCCAAAAGGTAAATAGAACGTGTCAGAGGAGCAATACCCGTACAGCAACCTGTAGAGATGAAAATAGAAACCTCGTAGTAGAATCACAGTCGGTGCTGAGAATATGGAAAAACTACTTCTGCGGCGACGAAGACCAACATCCCGCTGTCAGGCAGAATGAATGAATTCAATATAGACGATGATAGTCAAAATTTCCGTCCACCTGACCAAAACAAAGTGAGGATAGCAATATCGAAGCTAAAATCCAACAAGGCTGCTGGACCCGACGGCTTACCGGCCGAACTTTTCAAGGCAGCTGGGGATGAATTGGTAGAGTGCATACACCTACTCATCTCTTAGGTTTGGTCAGACGAGTGTATGCCTGATGAATGGAATCTCAGCATCGTTTGCCCGATCCAAAAGAAAGGAGACCCACTCAACTGCGCCAATTATAGAGGCAACAGTCTCCTCAACATCGCATACAAGATGTTTTCTGCGATATTGTGTGATCGCCTGAAACCTTTTATCAACAGCCTGATTGGCCCTTATCAGTGCAGTTTCAGGCCAGGAAAGTCCACCATCGATCAAATCTTCACACTTCGGCAGATCCTGGAGAAAACCCAAGAATCGCAAATCGATACTCACCGCCTCTTTATCGATTTTAAGGCCACCTGTGACGGCATCTATAGAGAAGAGCTTTATAGAGCCATGTCTAGTTTTGACATCCCTGCCAAACTTGTTCGTCTGTGCAGGATGACGATGGAGAACGCTCGCTGCTCCATCAAGGTCGGTAATGACCTCACCGAGGCCTTTGATGTCAAAAAAGGTTTTAGACAAGGTGACGCGCTGTCATGCGACTTCTTTAATATTATACTTGAACGGATTGTACGGAACTCACAAGCCAACGCCGCAAGTCTGTACAACTGCTTGCATACGCCGACGATATAGACATTATCGGAAGAAATCTGCGAGCTGCCACCAGTGCGTTTGCAAGCATTGAGGCGGAAGCGACCAAAATGGGTTTAGCGATAAACGAGGGCAACGCCAAGTATATGCTGACAACAAGAAGGGACAGCCAATACCGACGACGTGGACAGAACGTCACAGTCGACAGCTATAACTTCGAGGTAGTAAAGGACTTTGTCTACCTTGGCTTTGCTATAAACTCGAAAAACAACATTAGCACAGAAATCAAGCGAAGAATAACTCTTGCCAATCGCTGCTTTTTTGGGATTATAAGGCAATTCAACAGTAAAGACCTATCTCGAACAACTAAAGAGACTCTGTATAAGACCCTGATCATCCCGGTCCTGCTTTACTGCGCTGACACATGGACTGCAGCGTTGCCGTTTATACTTCATTCGAAGTATTTTACTTCGTTTTCATAGACAACACTTCGACACTTCCTCTTTTGCAAAAACACTTCGCTTTTTGTAGACTTTATATTTTCCCTCTTAATTGGGAATTTGCATTATATATTCATTAATGAGCTCTCCCATAAGGTAGCCAAAAATCGTATATGCGAACACATCCATTCGATGACTACATCGATAACTACAAGTCTACAATTCTACCCAAAGAAGAAAGTCTTCAAGTCTTTTGGCATTCTATCTTCTGCCTCAAAAATGTTTTAGGACAGATTATGTACACTGTACGAGCATTCAATACAAAGCTCATGCTTTTGTAAAAAGATAAAAAGTGTGAACGCAAGTCACCATCTAAACCGAATGTCTTTATTATTTGCAAAAGTAAAACCTTCGGTTAAAAAGTTTTTATACAATATTTCAAAACATAAGATTTCTTAATAAAACTGATATAGCCCCACAATGCTTCAACTTTAAACATTCAAGCATAAATATTTTTTATTTAGTAAAACACATCTGCTAGGTTAAGTAAAACATTAATTACATTTTTGTAGAAAATTTAGTATACAAATCAGTTGAAATACGTTGGGCCCCCTTATTGAGTCAACATTTAATTATTAGTTATGTATAAGTCTAGTTCTAAGTAAATTTGTACATAAAACAAAACATTTAATAAAAAAAAACCTTAATCGTAACCGGAACAAAGGCAAAATGACACTAACACGCGAATTTTAAAGGTCGCAGACCACCTAAACACAGCGGACTTAATATTAAGAAAAACTAAGTATTAAAGTTAAAAGGTCGCAGCCAAGCATTGAGACAGCGGGCCATTATTATTCAGTAACAGTTCTAAGTTAGTACTTTAATAATAATAAGGAAAACCTTATAATAAATGAAACGGTCGCAGCCCTGCCTAGACAGCGGACCTATAATAAAATCTTTCAAATCTTTTATTTAAACTCTTCGGCGCGCACTCTTCTCCTGTCAGCACGGGAAAGCACGGTACGTGATCGTAATAGACTAACTGGAGCGGTCGCATCCAAGCATAGAGACAGCGGGCCCCAGAGTCAAACAAATAATAGTTAAGCTAAAGAAATTGTTTTATTCTATAAATTCTCTTGGCTAAACTCTTGTCCCCATTTTCAACTGTAAGCATGCCAATGTCAGTACATTACAACTGGAAAACTCTTTCTGTCCTGAAGGGGATCTACCACAGCTACGAGGTAGCTCCAAACGGTCTACAAAAGGACCCCGCTAATAAAAAAATGATGGTGCAGCATAGTGATAAAAGCAATATCGTCACGGAGTGCAAAAACTGCCAAAAGTTTGGACATGTGGCAAACAATTGCAACCACTCCGCTGTCTGGTCGTCTCCCTCCGTCAATTCTAATAACGGCAGCTTATAGCAATTGTTTAGAAGAAAAAAATGTAGGAATACAGGGTAGCCTGTGACATACCGAGAAAGGACAAATTTACCGAAGCTAGGGCATAAGGGGGTGTAATGATCGCTGTGAAATTTTCTTTTCAACGATCCAATGATCCGAATGTAGATCAATTGCGGTCCGAACATCCGATGCAACTGCATCAGAAGTGGTGCAAGTATGGAACTGAGCAGACGTTTCCACATATAGCTATCGGCTCTAGTGTGGTAATTTATAAAGAACTTCTATAAGCCAGTGCATGTATCTTCTTTTTATATGTACATACTGATGTCAACTGGAGCTTTCACCGAGAACTGGAAGATAAGCTAACGCAGTGCTTTAATGGTCAGATGTTCGGCCACGGTGAGCGCATTTATTTATTTACAAGCCGACCTGTGCCCGCCTTGCCTGGTGAATAAATAAATATTTGGCGCAACAGCTCTTTAAGTGCCAGGGCCTAGCTTCTCGCAACCAGTCATGTTGTGTGCGTTATATTTTCCACAAGAATGGAAGGGATCTACAGTTTAGTGTCGTATCCGAAGGGCAATTTGGTTAGAGAAGCTTTTTCGAGACAACAATACTCTCGGATGTTTGTCAGACGCTCGCGTCGGGACCGTGAAAAAATTTGTTGGTGTTTTCTGGGATTCGAACTTGGAACCTCACGCGTAGTGATCCGAC
Source organism: Brachypalpus laphriformis (assembly GCA_945910035.1). Classification (NCBI taxonomy): domain Eukaryota; kingdom Metazoa; phylum Arthropoda; class Insecta; order Diptera; family Syrphidae; genus Brachypalpus; species Brachypalpus laphriformis. Next base: position 12,481,174 of record OX246757.1, on the reverse strand, counting down.
ACACTGACCGCTTACGCCACGCCGCTCACCTGGTGCGCTTGCCACTTTTAATAAAAAACGTATTTCTTTCAAGACCCTTTCAAAGTCCAAATTACCCATATTGCTATGATTTATTGGAAATGTAAAAATATTAATGTTGACCCAGGATATAAGCTATCACCATGACAAACTCCATCCAGATCAGTGCAGCAGTATCTGCTTGATGCGTACTCAGACAGACACATTTGACCCTCAATAGTTTTATTATTTAAGCTTAGTGCAAGCACAAACAACTTAAGGCTAGGAGAGACGACAAGCTACTAAACTTAAAGCTAACATTGCTTTTTATTTTATTTATTATTATTATTTTTTTTTTCATTTATTTAATTTTTTATTTATAAATTTAATTTTTTTATTATTTTTTATTTTTTTTATTTCTTATTTGAATTTTTTATTTTCGCGCGAGGTCGCATCATTTCGTCTTTTTTTAAATAAAACTATAAGGCTTAAACTAAAAAAGGGAGGGGAAGATTCATAGGAACGAAAGGTTCATAAGGAGGTTAGGTACATTCTGAGGAAAGATCGTCTGATGTGGAAGTCTAGTGACTCTAGAATGCAACATTCTGGTCATGAGTTCGAATGAACGCAATTGGTGCGGTGGATAGCGGGACGAAAGAGCTATACAGACCTAAAGTTGCGAGGCTAAGTGCTGCGGTAGATCTTTTGAAGAGCGGGAGGGGGAGCGGCTATCAACTGCTGCATGGAGAGTATGTTGGCCACTTTCATGGTGTTTTCCAGGATTTATAATCTGATATTTGCCGGTTTTCGTAGGTTTTCGTAGGTTTTCGTATGGAGGCGAGTTATATCTGTCAGCCAAGGAGAGACAACGTAGCCTACCTACACCGAACAGCTTCACTTCTGAGAGAATGGGTAACTTGGTAGGAGGACCTGTTGGGACAAATCACGTAAAGAAAAAGGCGCGGACAGATATTGACGTTACAGCTTTATTGTAACGACTGAGAGAAAAGGTTTATACAGTTTTGGTTAAACAGTGTTGACTCTATATGTGTATTAGTATTCTACTCCAATGTTTCCCGTGTAGGGACGGGCTAAGAATATCACTGCAGCGCCCCCCAACAAATAGCGCTATCGTAAGAGTCGGGTCTGGGCAATATAACACCCAAGTGAGCCAAGCGACACATTCACTATCTTAAAAACTCTCCCACAAGTGTGCATGCGAGTCCGTGGGTTGACACGACTGGAGATCACCGGTGTCATAGAAGAAAGATCAAACAATACTAAAACAGGAGCATGCACGTGTCAAAAAACAAGCATCATTGCAATATGAATATTGCAAAACTGTATCATTATGGTAATACTTGCTAAAAGGGAAGGCACTACCCCGCCAGGCATTACTACTGCTGTGCATGGTACTGATCCTGGACCGAGCAGAAATGTTCGGGTCAGAGCTATACGGATTCCGGGGGCTAGAAGCATAATGAAACAGTTTGGACGCAATTTGAGGGTCGCGAGTTGGAACGTTGGAAGCATGACCGGTCGAAGCTACGAGCTGGAAGAGATGATAAATAGAAGGCCGGTGGATATTTTGTGTGTCCAAGAGACGAAATGGAAAAAACACCGGAAACCGGGCGCATTTCTTGGACGTTAGGACAAAAGATTACAAGATGTTCTACTACGGAACGGAAAAGGCTAGGAATGGAATCGGTATCATCCTTGGAGCAGAGCTGCTTGGTAACGTGCATTTCGAAGTCCAGCGACCGTTTGATGTCTCTCAAACTAGTAATACAAGGAGAGGTGTGGAATATTGTGAGTGTATATGCTCCCCAAATTGATTGCGATCAGAGGGATAAAGGTACTTTTTGGCTAGATTGCCACAACCTCGCTAAGAACATCCCAAAGGAAGAGTTTCTGTTTGTTGGAGGAGATTTAAATGAACATGCCGGGAGGTCAAATGAAGACCATGAAGAATGCCATGAAGGACTAGGATACGGCACTAGCAACCTTCCGGTGAAGACATACTATGCATGTTCAAATCACACGATTTTATAGTGTCAAATACAATGTTCATCAAACAAAGCCGACACCTGATCACTTACAGTAGTGGTGGAGATGAAACCCAGATTTACTACCATTTGGTAGCCAGTTTCATGAAGCCTCGGGTAAAAGAATGCAAAGTGATTCTGGGAGAGGCGATCGCTCGGCAACCCCGTCTCCTTCTAACAAAAATTTCTATGAAGACACCAAAGAAAAGCAAACAAACAAGGGTCCCTGAGAACATCAAGTGGTACAATCTGGACAAAAAAAAAGCAAGGCTTTTGTTTTCGTGATGAAAAATTATCTTTCTCACACCATCAACGGAGCTGAGGATAAAGAGTGCAGAGCACAAAATATGTGGGATTCCCTACAGCGAACTTGTTTAAAGAAGGCCACCACCAACACGCCAAAGAAACATGGTGGTGGAGTGATGAAGCTAAGAAGGTGATAAATGAGAAGAAAGCGGGTTTCAAAGCTTGGTCAAAGTGCCTCTAATAATGGAGACGAAAAAAGCTCGCCTCGAAGTGGAATATAGATTAATGGAGGGAAAGCTACTCGTACCTTCTCCCTGTTCACAAAGAGAAGAGCGATACGCGAAACTGCGATAACTACCGTTCGATCAAGCTGATGTCACATCACATGAAGATCGTTGTGTGGCTATTAGGTGGCCGACTATGATACGGCTATCTGATGACCAGTGCGGGTTTGTCGCGGGTAAATCAACCACAGATGCAATCCAAAGTATCAGGATCATAATGGAAAAACATCGTGATTCCTTAAAGGATTTGCATGTTGTATTGGTTGACTTTGAAAAGGCATTCGACAGACAACTACGAGATCCGATATGTGTGGCGCTAAGACTTCGAGGGGTTCCAGAAACCTATATACAGATGATCATGGACATGTACGAAGGAACAAAGACAAGAGTAAGATACCCCGCTGGAGTAACCGAAGAGTTCCCAATCAAAGTCGGGGTGCACCGGGGAAGCGTTTTAAGTCCTTTGCTCTTTATTACAGTCCTTGATTATCTGCTTGAAGGTAAAGTGATGGACCCCAAGGTACATCAGTTATTCTTTGCTGACGATGGAGCCATCATAAGTGAGGATCCTTCATCCCTGCAACGATGTGTGGGTGGACGTTTTGGAGGGAAATGGGTATCGCATTAGTTCAAAAAAGATAGAGTACTTGTGCTGCCCGTTCCCTGATCCAATCAGGCCTACTACAGGCATTTATTTGAATGGAACAGTGCTTCCCAAGAGCGACAAGTATCAAGTATCTGGGATCTATGATCAATAGCGAAGCAATCTGTAATGACGTCGTGTGATCAATCACCACAGCTGCACCGCAGCGACACTGCCGCTGCAGCTCAGTCTTTTCAGTCTTTCTCAGTGCTCATTTGTGGATGAATCCCTCCCTACGGACGATGGTGGAGAAGGAGCATTCTATACCAAATTGCAGCGTATCGCACCCCAGCTGCACTGCAGCTAACTTTACGCGTGCAGCTGGCTAATAACCAGGTCCATCCCGGATTGTAGCGCCATCTAAGAAGAAGCAGAAGAAGAATCCGTCCTACATAAGGTTCTTCAGCCTTTAGAATGAGTCTGTCGGTTCTGCCTTTGTTGTACAGTGGACAACTTGCTGTAGCGCAAGCTTTCATCGAACTCTATCTGTCTCTATCCTTACTATGGACGATATCCTCTGCCTTGTACATGAGTGCGCACTGCAGTATGTTCGCCGATTAATTCGCTTGATCCAGGACCCGTATCAAGCCTTTTACTTCCCAGGAATGCCCTCATATCCAGCAATGCTTTCATGCTGAGTTTCAGAAACTCTAAACTCTACTGGAAGTTGGTAAGTCCTGCCGTTGGTGTAGTTCTCATTGCACTGGTTGCGCTCCAACACATGGAAGCCCTTGTATTTTCGTAATTGTCGTTAGATTGGTAGATTCTCTGGCGGTCTGCCACCATATTGAGCAGCCACTGCCAACATAATACATCAAATTTGGCTGAATTATTGGAAACGGAAGTCGACTCAATCTCAATCACCAGTTGTAGCGCGCATATGTCGCAATTGTCGTATGCAAGCAGACTTGTAAAAGATTGTGCCTCGGGCACAAAGAAGTCACATGACAGCGCGTCACCTTGTCTAAAACCTTTTTCGACATCAAAATTCTCGGTGAGGTCATTACCGACCTTGATGAAGCAGCGAGCGTTCTCCATCGTCATTCTGCACAGACGGACAAGTTTGGCAGGGATGTCAAAACTAGACATGGCTCTATAAAGCTCTTCTCTATAGATTCTGTCATAGGTGGCCTTGAAATCGATTAAGAGGTGGTGAGTATCGATTTGGAATTCTTGGGTTTTCTCCAGGATCTGCCGAAGTGTGAAAATCTGATCGATGGTGGACTTTCCTGGCCTGAAACCGCACTGATAGGGTCCAATCAGGCTATTGATAAAAGGTTTCAGGCGTTCACACAATATCGCAGAAAAGATCTTGTATGCGATGTTGAGGAGACTGATGCCTCTATAATTGGCGCAGTTGAGGGGTTCCCCTTTCTTCTGGATCGCGCAAACGATGCTGAGATTCCATTCATCAGGCATACACTCGTCTGACCAAATCTTAGAGATGAGTTGGTGTATGCTCTCTACCAATTCATCCCCAGCTGCCTTGAAAAGTTCGGCTGGTAAGCCGTCAGGTCCAGCAGCCTTGTTGGATTTTAGCTTGGATATTGCTATCCTCAATTCGTTTTGGTCAGGTGGACGGAAATTTTGGCAATCATCATCTATGTTGAATGGTTCATTCTGCCTGCCAGCGGGATTTTGGTCTTCGTCGCCGTTGTACAGTCTGCGGAAGTAGTTTTTCCACATTCTCAGCACCGACTGTGAGGATTGTTATTTGATAAGCAGATAAACTCGGATAGATAGAGAGTGACTCCTTTTTGGAACAGGAACAACTAATTTTGAACATTGTTTTGAGAACATAATAAATCACCGCTAAAACGAAAATAGTTGTAAAAGTATGTGTACAATGTTCACTGTACATATGGAGTTAATGGTTTTGTTTTTTTTGGAGATCGTCTGCGTCAAGCCGAGAGCCAAGAGCGTCGCTCCCTGCCAGCTCACATACCTAACCTAACCTAACCTGGCTTACTGGATTGCGGATTACTTGACAGAGAGGACATTCCACGTGAAAGTCAAAGGTAGCTGCAGTAAGTCCTATAGGGTGCAGTACGGAGTTCCACAAGGAAGTAAACTGGGCCCCCTACTTTTTATTTTATATACGAACGAGATGTTGAAGTGTTTTACGAAAAGCTCACCATTTGCATCCGCAGATGACACGGCAATTGTTGTGTGTCACCAATTTGTAGAAGAAGCAGCACGGATCATGCAAGAAGAGTTCTATGAAGCAGGAAGATGGTGTCATGACAATGGGCTGGTAATAAACGCATCAAAAACCAAATTAATGCACATCCGGAGCCCAAATTTTAAAGCGTCGCAAATCGTAGTAAGAAACTATGGATGTGCCAAATCGTCCGACTATGATGTTATTGATGTTGTCGATACCTACAAATATCTAGGCGTTACCATTGACTGCCACTTCCTTTGGGATGCTCACATCAATAATCTACGAAGCAATTTGAAGGGGTCTCTGTTTGCGCTGGCCTTTCTAAAATACAAATCTACTACTTGTGTGCAAAAACTGGTTTTAATTATTGTTCTCTTGTTGCAATTCCAGAAATTAAACCCAACTTCGGATGGGTAAGAAGCAGAGATTGAAGCAGTTAGGTTCAGTAGCGTGGAATGAGATCGTGGAACTGATCAACCAGAAGGCTGTTGCCCATGGAAGGAAGGTCATAACTTACATACATGAGATGATGGCCAACGCCAACGACCTCTACGAGTTGGTAGAGGACAGAAATAGCGAACAGGATCAGCCATGCATCGACAGACAAAGAGGTCTGCACTCCAGAAGAAGATGGCTTCAAAGTCGTTGATAACGAAAAAAGGAAGAAGTCAGATTCGTCGACTTCTTCTTGACCTAAAACTAAGGCGAAGTTGCCTCGCTCATCTGCGGTCCAAGGTAAGCCAATTCCTCCAACACCACGACCTCTATCGCTAGCAACGTCATCTCCAGTGACATCATCTCCGGCGGCCGCATTCACAATGAAGGCCACAGTTATGCCACCGAATAGTTTGCTACAATCTTAATGTAGCTGAGCGAAGCCGCTTCTCAAAGGAAACAAAAATGGAGTTCAAAACATATAACATCAACTCCACCAAGTCAGTTGTCACCTCTAAGACGAAGGATCAACACAAAAAAATCATTGAATTCTTAGCAGCAAAAACACGGGGTATAATACATATACCCCAAAGGAGGATAGGAAGACCCTTCTTGTCTTGAAGGGGATCCACCATAGCTACGAGGTAGCGGAAATCTAAGAGGAGCTGTGCCAAGCCGTAATCCCAGCGGTTGAGGTCCGACCGGAAGTTTAATAACTTCATGGTGCAAGTTCCAAACGACACCCACCTCTCAGCAGTTTACAAAGCGACCATGCTAATGACCCAGAAGCTACATTGGGAGCGCTTTAAAAGCAGTGGGGTCACGCAGTGCAATAACTGCCAGAAGTTTGGGCATGTTGCAAGCAACTGCTGCATGCCATATATTTGCGTGAGGTACAATAGCAAGCATGGACCGGGTGAATGCAAGAGGTCCAAGGCTGACACCAAGGATGAAGACGCAAACTGGCAGAAGACCGGTCACCCAGTCAACCACAAAGGTTGTCCCAAGTATAAGGAGAAGCTGGCGAGCAAAGCTAAGTCGGCTCTAAAGAAACAGGAGCAACAAAAATTCGCCCAAAATTCAGCCACGAAAGCCATCGAAAGTGGCTTAAGTTTCGCCGCAGTCGTCGCGGACTGTAAAAAAGCAAGTAGCCGTCAAAAACCCGTTGCAGCCCCATCAAAACCCACAGAAGCAAGGGCTCAGGAACCCAAGTAGCTCATATAATATTTTCATCAATGAAGGACATCAAGACAGGAGTACCTCAAGGATCTAGGCTCGGTCCAATGCTGTTTAATTTATTTACGGCGGATCAATCAGAAAACGTAGAGGGTACAAGGACGATGCTGTTTGCCGATGACTCTGTGTCTCTATCTCCGGAGATCGCAGCAAGGGGAGTCAAAGCACATGTAAAGAACCTCTGCGAGTATTATCTGAAGATAAATGGAACCAAGACGGAGCTAGTCTGTTTCCAGCCACCAGCGAGACCTACGAGGGGATCCAGAGCATTTGCAACCCGATGCCAGAACATCAAAATATCTCTTCCAGACTTCACGGAGATAAATATAAAGAATACGACCGAGTACCTCGGAATAAAATTCAGCGAGAGATTTCAATTTAATCCTCATGGGCCGGTCAAACGGTAGTGCATGCGCGTTTTCACTCAGCTGAGGACTACCAACTCCTACTTTCAACCTCCACGCGGTGACAGCCGGGTGCCTAGTACCTTAATCCAAGAAATGGGTAACCAACCCCGTTTGGAGGATTCTTGGCGGCAGCAGATGAGAGAGGCGGCGAAGAGTGCTTTCTCACTAGAACACTTATTCCTGTTCCAGGCGGCAGCAGACGAACTCCCTAGACGTCAACGGTGGCGTCTATTGTTCCAGTTAGGTTGAACTTAGTGAATAGAATACCTTGCGCGAGCTGCTTCGACGCATTCGGCTCACAGGTCGGTAAGGAATTTCCAATGTTGGTCAGGACCTTGGAATAGAGATGGTGGTGGAGGAGCCCTTAATAGGCCAACGGCAGCGCTCATACTACCGTAGTGGACTACTGACACCGGTGTACCCGACCCCTCGTCCTAGGGGAACAATTAAGGAACTGCCCCTCCAGGTTGGGGGTTCTGCCCCTCCAGGTTGGGGGTTCTGCCCCTCCAGGTTGGGGGTTCTGCCGTCGGAGTAACTTCCCTACCACGTAAAAAGCTTATGGTTCCGAAACAACCAAAAACCTCGGATAAACACGACTCAACTGATGACGACCCAGCAAACGAAATAAGGACAACGACCTTCGGATCTGTACGTGGAATGTTCTGTCCCTTTACAGACCACGCGCAGCCGAACAACTAGCAGAAGCCCTAGACTGCTATAAATCAGATATTACCGCCATCCAGGAAGTGCACTGGGATGGACCGGGCAAAAGGAGGATGAAAAACTATGACATTTACTACGGTGATTGCCACAGAGGTAACAGGCAGCGCTTATTCGGATACGGATTTGTTATACATGTAGGATGTCGGTTCCACTTCAAATAAAACACGCTCTTAAACGTTATAATAATACTTCTTTATTTCACTGATTTGGAGTTTGATGACTCGTTACTATGGGTGTAGTTTGAAGACTGACTTTCGTTCGTTTCGTTTCGTCTTCGTTACTCATTAGTACGCGTGTGTGTGTGTCCCTCGTATTGGGTATTGTCTAGTCGTCTGATCATGTACAGCTTCTTCTTTCTGTTCGTCCTCTTTGTTCTCTCTTTGTATCGTGTAAAGTTATAGTCCGTTTGTTAACGTTAGCTGTTCCTATGTACTTCGTATACCGCGAATTGGTGCGTGCATTATGTATTGCGTCATGTCTTCTGTAGGGTATCGTCTGTCTTGTCTGGCCCAATCCCACATACATGGCAGACTTAGGCAAGAAGTCTTAAGCTTCCGACACGTGAGCGAGCGTGTTATGACTATCCGTATCAAGGCTTACGCCTGAAACCTTTTATCAACAGCCTGATTGGACCCTATCAGTGCGGTTTCAGACCAGGAAAGTCCACCATCGATCAAATCTTCACACTTCGGCAGATCCTGGAGAAAACCCAAGAATTCCAAATCGATACTCACCACCTCTTTATCGATTTCAAGGCCACCTATGACAGAATCTATAGAGAAGAGCTTTATAGAGCCATGTCTAGTTTTGACATCCCTGCCAAACTTGTCCGTCTGTGCAGAATGACGATGGATAAGGGTCGCTGCTCCATCAAGGTCAGTAATGACCTCACCGAGACATTTGATGTCAAAACAGGTTTTAGACAAGGTGACGCGCTGTCATGTGACTTCTTTAATATTGTACTTGAACGGATTGTGCGGAACTAGCAAACCAACACTGAAGGCACAATCTATCACAATTCTGTACAAATGCTTGCATACGCCGAAGATATATACATTATCGGAAGAACTCAGCGGGCTGTCACCGGTGCGGTTGCGAGCATTGAGGCGGAAGCGGCCAAAATGGGTTTAGCGATAAACGAGGGCAAAACCAAGTATACCATATGCTGTCAACGAGAAGAGACAGCCAACACCGACGAATTGGACAGAGCGTCACAGTGGGCAGCTATAACTTCGAGGTAGTAAGGGACTTTGTCTACCTTGGTTCTGCTATAAACTCGAAAAACAACATTAGCACAGAAATCAAGCGAAGAATAAATCTTGCCAATCGCTGTTTTTTGGGCTTATAAGGCAATTCAACAGCAAAGCCCTATCCCGAATAACTAAGGCGACTCTGTGTAAGACCCTGATCATCCCAGTCCTGCTTTACGGCGCTGAAACATGAACTTTATTTATTCAAAGAGGATGAAGATATCCTTGGTCGCTTCGAGAGAAAAGTTCTTCGTAAGATTTTCGGTCCCGTTTGCGTTGACGGGTTTTGGAGGAGAAGATTCAATCACGAACTATACGAGCTGTACAGCGACATCGACCTAGTCAAAAAACTGCGTATTGGACGTCTGAGATGGCTAGGACATGTAGAGCGAATGGACACCAACGCTCCGGCCCGCAGCGTCTTCGAATCTAACCCCGAGGGACGACGCAGTAGAGGGAATCATCGCCGTAGGTGGCGCGCACAAGTTCAAGGGGACCTCGACGAACTTGGAGTGCGCAACTGGTGGCAATTAGCTAAAGACCGAGCTAAATGGAGAGCTTTGTTGGTTGAGGCCCAGGTTCACCCCGAACTGTAGCGCCACCTAAGTAAGTAAGTAAGTCCCTCTGTCATTTCTATACAATGCAATAATTTGTTTAGAATAAAAAGTGTAGAGATACAGGGTGACTTAGAATTCACCTAGATATGAAGAGCTTACTGCAGCTAGGGAGTAAGTGGTTGAAATATTCTCTGAGAGCAGATCTTTGCCAGGATCGGATGACTTGGAAAATAGAGGAATTATAGGGAGATGCTGCGGTCTGGCCAACCCATGAAATTGCATCAGAAGTGGTGCAAGTGTAATACGGAGCAGACGTCTCCAAGTTTCTAAAATAAAGTGCAACATACAAAAAGCCCTTTTGAAAAGGCAGTACATACCTGCTAATTTTTTTATATAAACTTTTACCCAGTGGGGTGTCCTAAGGCGGCCACATACCGCCAAAAATTGAGGTAGTGGTCGACTAAAATTTAAATCATTTGCCCATGACATATCTATATACGAGTACTTATAATACTAAAATATATAACATCAACCACAACAAGACCAATTTACAAATTGGGAAGTCCTAGCTTAGGCCGCCGGACTTCATGGGTTGGAGAGCAAGGGCAAACGACATAACATCTGCAGCGCCCTCAGTGCGGTGAACGTCCGTCCTCTATATGGTAAGAAAAAATAGTAAGTAGTAGAATGGCATGATTTATGTTTTTTGTAGAAGGTTTGGTCGTGCTGAGGGGGAGAGAACCACCCCATTTCCGGCGAGCTGAGCTGTGCATATAGCAAGCATGCCACGTCCCTCGTAGCCGACACTCTTTCCTTATCCGTCCAGTCCCATCCACATCCTAGTTTCCTGTCACTTTCAAATCCCTACTCCCATAACCTCCATACTAGCCTATTACAATGTACGAGCATTCAATACAAAGCTCATGCTTTTGTAAAAAGATAAAAAGTGTGAACGCAAGTCACCATCTAAACCGAATGTCTTTATTATTTGCGAAAGTAAAACCTTCGGTTAAAAAGTTTTTATACAATTTTTCAAAACATAAGATCTCTTAATAAAACTGATATAGCCCCACAATGCTTCAAACTAAAACATTCAAGAATAAATATTTTTTTATTTAGTACAACACATGTGCGAGATTAAATAAAGCAGTAATAACATTTTTTTTAAAAATTAAATATAAATATCAGTTGAAATACGTTGGGCCCCCATTATTGAGTCAACATTTAATTATTAGTTATGTATAAGTCTAGTTCTAAGTAAATTTGTACATAAAACAAAACATTTAATAAAAAAAAACCTTAATCGTAACCGGAACAAATGCAAAACAACACTAACACGCGAATTTTAAAGGTCGCAGACCACCTAAATACAGCGGACTTAATATTAAGAAAAACTAAGCATTAAAGTAAAAAGGTCGCAGCCAAGCATGGAGACAGCGGGCCATTATTAATCAGTAATAATTCTAAGTTCATACTTTAATAATAATAAAGAAAACCTTATAATAAATTAAATGGTCGCAGCCCTGCCTAGACAGCGGACCTATAATAAAATCTTTCAAATCTTTTATTTAAACTCTTCGGCGCGCACTCTTCTCCTGTCAGCACGGGAAAGCACGGTACGTGATCGTAATAGACTAACTGGAGCGGTCGCATCCAAGCATAGAGACAGCGGGCCCCAGAGTCAAACAAATAATAGTTAAGCTAAAGAAATTGTTTTATTCTATAAATTCTCTTGGCTAAACTCTTGTCCCCATTTTCAACTGTAAGCATGCCAATGTCAGTACATTACAACTGGAAAACTCTTTCTGTCCTCAAGGGGATCTACCACAGCTACGAGGTAGCTCCAAACGGTCTACTAAAGGACCCCGCTAATAAAAAGATGAAGATGCAAGATAGTGATAAAAGCAATGTCGTCACGGAGTGCAAACACTGCCAAAAGTTTGGACATGTGGCAAACAATTGCAACCACTCCGCTGTCTGGTCGTCTCCCTCCGTCAAATCTAATAACGGCGGCTTATACAAATTGTTTAGAAGAAAAAATTGTAGGAATACAGGGTGGCCTGCGACATACCGAGAAAGGACAAATTTACCGAAGCTAGGGCATAAGGGGGTGTAATGATCGCTGAGGACTTATCTTTTCAACGATCCAATGATCCGAATGTAGAGGAATTGTGGGGAGATGTTGCGGCCCGAACAACCGATGCAACTGCATCAGAAGTGGTGCAAGTATGGAACGGAGCAGACATTTCCACATATAGCTATTGGCTCCAATGCAGTATTTTATAAAGCCCTTCTATAAGCCAGTGCACGTATCTCCTTCTTTATGTAAATACGTACACATGAAAGTACATACTGAAGTCAACTGGAGGCTTCAACGAGAACTGGAAGATAAGCTGGCGCGCAGTGCCTTAATGGTCAAATATTCGGCCACGGTGAACGTATTTATGTATTTACTAGCCGACCTGTGTCCGCCTTGCCTGGTGAATAAATAAATATTTGGCGTAACAGCTACAGTGCCTCACAAAAGTCGTGGGACAGATGGCGTAGAAAATAAATTTAACTCATTTCATTAAGAAGGTAAGCAGAACATAAATTCTTGTTGTAGCAGCCTCATTTTCATATCGTTATATTATTATATTACTCGCATCATTGTATTTATTACATTTATTATATTATAGAAACAAGTCAGTAATTAATATAACTTTGATTTCGATAATTAATTTAACATGTGTCCTGTCTTTCATTAGCAAATTGTAAATTTTCGTATCCTTTTCTTTAACACTGACTGTAATTTGAAGTTTATTTTTTTTTTTGTAAAGCACATACACACACATTGTATGTTAAGTGGAGTTGATCTTTGCACCCGAAAAATTGTATAAAAGGAAATGTTCCTTCGATGCCAAGTCACTCTGATTCCGGCATCGACGAGGTAAAGAACTCTTCATGCTGGCAAAAGTCAAGACCTACGTGATCGTTAATTTGATCCTTGGACTGCCTATTGCTAGTTCGGAGACAAATTGCCAGGGGAACAGTGAGAATATTGGTGACTGCGGTGCATGCCGAGTCAAACCGTATTCGAACTGCTAACCAAAAATCGTCTGACCATTTTAATAAAACAAGTATTTTTTCTATTCTTATTATCTGTAACCCACTTCAAAAGAGACAAATAAAAACACGTTTCTACATTGTTTATTTATTTAATACTACTTCTTAAGACACAAAACTTAACATATCATAATTTATTAAACAAAAATTATAAAAATAAAGTAAATTTTGTCATAATAAGACACAAAATCAATCTCACAAAAGTAATGGGACAATATAACTTTAGTTTTAGTTTAGTTTTAGTTTATTCATTCATTATTCTTAATTTATTCTTAATTTAACAAATTCCATTTACTTAATCTACCATAACAATATTGTAATTAAGAATATGTAGTGACATTTGTATTTATAAATTAAAAATAGTGACAATGCCACCTTATAAAGGAAAATATATTTTTAATGTGGGGTGAACAGTATTTAATTCATTTATACATATCCAAAAAAAAAAGTATATTTACAATAAAAGAGGAGAAAAACTTGAAGAGAAAGCATATACAAAGTATGTAGAACAATTATGCAATATATGATATATTTAAATGACATAGTTCAGCAAAATTTTAATTTCATCATGATCAAAATTCAGAAGCCATATTTTGACTTGTTTTAAGAAGTTGTGCAAAGATCTTATGCCTCGGATATTTAAAGGAAGTGTATTAAATAATTTGCAGGACACAATGGAGTAAAAGTTTTTAAATAAAGTGGTGCGAAAAGACAACATTAACTGAATTGCTACGCAAATTACGGGTGTTAGAAATTGGACTCTGTAAATAACCACCTCTCATAAAAAAGATTTTAGAAACTTTAAAGTAGTATAAATGTTTAAGTGGTAAAATGTTCAATGATCTGAACAAAGCCATAGAGCGAGCTAAACGATTGACCCCACATATTTGTCTGATAGCGCACTTTTGCAGCACAATCAACGGCTTAAGCTTTGTTTGGTAAGCACCACCCCAGCAACTTATTCCGTACTGTAATTTTGATTCAAGAATTCCAAAATATACTGTTTTTAAAGTTTTGTTGTCACAGAATTTTCTGAGACGATAAAAGCTTCGGACTGTAGAAAGTAAATATTTTTTCAGAATTGAAATATGTTCGGACCAACTCATATTTTGATCAAAAGTAATACCTAAATATTTAAACTGATTCACAATTTCAATTTTAAAACAATGTATGTCACAAGATGCTTGTTCATTAAACATTGTGCTTGTAGCTCCTAAGGTACAAACACAATTTAACATACTAGATCTAACGCAATTTTTCGCATGGAAGAAGATTTAAAAATCAGGAGATTCTTGCATGTTTAAACTAAAGTGAATTAATTTAGTTTTGTTACTAACAACTAGTTTGTGCTCTGAAAAGGTGAACGTCATGATTTACATCAGCTATCAGGTTTAAAGGGTTATCTGAGCGGTATGCAATACCAAGATCATCCGCGAACGCTGTAAGTTTCCCTATAAATGGTTGGCTGAATAGAGAGTTGATGTAAATTAAGAACAGTATGGGACCAAGAACTGATCCCTGGGGCACACCTAAGTTCATAGTTTTTGACCCACCAACAGTGTTTCCCATTTTGACTCTTTGAGTTCTATCCTTCAAGTAAGACTTAAACCAATTATGTACAAAACCTCGAAATCCTGCATTATATAATTTGTTCAACAGAATTTTATGGTTGACCATATCAAAGGCTTTGGTGATGTCCACGAAGAGTCCGGCGCAACATTTTTTATCATCTAGTGCTTTGTAAATAAAGGAGCAAAACTCCAGGAGGGCATCTTCCGTGGCAAGGCCTTCCCTAAACCCAAATTGAGCAGGACTAAAAAAAATTGATTTTGCCAGGTAACTCAGCACTCTACTCTTAACGGCCTTTTCAAAAACTTTTGAAACGGACGACAATAAGGAAATTGGCCTATAATTGTTTTTGTCGCTTTTATTACCCTTTTTGAAAAGAGGAATCACATTTGCACACTTTAATTTATCAGGAAAAATACCGGATAAAATGCTTAAGTTACAAATATAGGCTAGAACGTCTACTATATTTAGTGGTTCTTCTTCTTCTTCTTCTTCCTTTTATCAGCGAGGCTATGATCCGAAAACAAGGGATCACAACCCTCCCACTTCACCGCATTTCTACTGATCCGCATGTGGGGTTCGCCTATATTTAGTGGTTAGCGGTTTGAAAAGCAAAAAACAAGTAAGTACTCTATTTTAATATTTTGTGGGATTACCGCTGGCTTCGATTACTTTCTGAAGTCCTCTTGGAATCGATTCGACTAAGTTTGTGGTCTCTTCGGTGGTAATAAGTGGCCATTCGTCCGCCAATATCCTCTTCAATTCGGCCTTTGAATTGATTGTGTGCTTCCTTACTTTTTTTTCAAGAATATCCCATAGACGTTCAATGGGGTTAAGGTCCGGGGATTGAGGCGGTGTTTCAATAACTTTGGGACAATTATAAAGCACCCATGACCGAACGGTGTACTATTTGTGTTTAGGGTCGTTATCTTGATAATAATTAAATGCGTTCAGAAGTCCCATTATTTCTGCGCTTTGGCGCAAATGATTTTTAATTATATTCAAATACACCCACTGTGATCAACGTGAACAAATCGGAAGTAATGGTCGTTTCCAAAAAAACCCATTCAGTGCACTCTGCATGTTAGTTGAGTCCCACTGAAGCAGGTGGAGAAGTTTAAGTACCTCGGGGTGTTATTCACGGGTGATGGGAGGAGCAATGCCGAGTTATCCTGTAGAATTGGTCAGGCTGGATCAATTTTGAGAGAGCTTGGCCAATCTGTTATAAGGAAGGCCGAACTTAGTGTTCAAGCTAAGCTATCGGTTTTTAACTCTGTGTATGTTCCAACTGTGACCTATGGTCATGAAATTTGGGTAGTGACCGAAAAAATAAGATCGCGGATACAAGCTACCGAAATGAGGTTCCTTCGCGGTGTTTTTGGAATAACTCGTAGGGATCGAGTGCGCAACACCAGAGTACGCGAGGCGCTCAACGTTGAGCAGCTATTTCTCCGAACGGAACGATCTATGCTTCGATGGTTTGGTAACGTAGTGCGTATGCCCCCAGACCGGCTTCCAAGACGCGCCATGGTTGCCGTGCCATTAGGTAGGCGACTTCGCGGAAGGCCTAGAAATAGATGGTTGGATCAAGTCCGACATCTCTCCTGGAGCCGCTTAGGGATTCCTCCTGATGTATTGGAGTCAATGGCGGAGGATCGAGAACGATGGAGAGTCCAGCTGAGCATCCTACCCCCGCGACCCTCACGAAGGATTAGCGGGCCATTGAAAATGAATGAAAAAAAAAAAAAAAAAATACACCCACTGTGTCATTGTCTGTTTGATAAAAACCAAGTCACCGACACCATTAGCCGACATTCACCCCCATACTATAACCCCGCCACCTCCATGCTTGACTGTTGGTACCAGGTTTTTCTTTTTGAACTCTTCATTTGGTTTTCGCCACACGGTAATGCGTCCATCACTACCAAAAATATTGAACTTACTTTCATCTGCATACATAACGTTCTTCCAATAGGTGAAATCAAAGCTTTTGCATGTTTGAGCGAACTGTAGCCGTTTTTTTCTATTTGCTTCGCTGACATAAAATTTCCTTCTAGCTGTTCTTCCATCATAACCAGCTCTACGTATCACTCTTCGTATTGTTTCAGGATTCACTACCTTTCCCGTTCTTTCCTCTAAATTAACTGCCAGTGTTGGTGCACTAACTCTTGGGTTCTGTTTAATTTTTCTTAAAACATTTCTTTCATCGCGAATATCTAATAGCTTGGGTCGACCACTCCGCGGTTTGTTTTCCAACCTGTTTTCTTCTTTATACCTTTTTATTATATTAATAACAGTCGAATGACTTCTTTTAACTTAATTTGCAATTTCTCTTACAGTCATATTTTCCTCATAATTTAAAACAATTATTTTTCGAATTTCTTCCGAGGTTTCTTTTCGCGACATACCGGGTACTTAGAACTGCACTACCAAATTGACTTTCTAGCGCCGACTACCTAGAAAACGGATATGAATAATAAATGCGTCTACTCAAACGAACATGCAGGGACCAGACTAAAAATCCGTTATTTCTTATGCTGTCCCATTACTTTTGTGAGATGAGCTTTTGCGCTTGTACGCTTTCAGTGGTCTGATTTTCCCGTTAGTTAGCGCAGCATGATTTCTCATTGTGCTACTTATTTACCTAGTTTTAAACAATTAAATGGTATTCTTAAACCTTAGCTGTTGCGCGAATTTTTCGTTAGATTTCTATAAATTTATTGCCATTGCTCTTGCCCCGTGACTTTTGTGAACCACTGTATTTTAGTGCCAGACCTAGCTTCTCGCAACCAGTCATGTTGTGTGCCTTACATTTTCCACACGAATGGAAGGGATCTACAGTTTAGTGTCGTATCCGAAGGGCAATTTGGTTTGAGAAGCTTTTTCGAGACAACAATACTCTCCGATGTTTGTCAGACGCTCGCGAGAGGTGGGACCGTGAAAAAACTTTTTGGTGTTTTCCGGGATTTGAACTTGGAACCTCACGCGTAGTGATCCGACACACTAACCGCTTACGCCACGCCGCTCACCTGGTGCGCTTGCCACTTTTAATACGAAACGTATTTCTTTCAAGACCCTTTCAAAGTCCAAATTTACCCATATTGCTATGATTTATTGAAAATGTAAAAATATTAATGTTGACCCAGGATATAAGCTATCACCATGCCAAACTCCATCCAAATCCGTGCAGCAGTATTCGCGTGATGCGTACACAGACAGACAAACACGTCCGAGCCTCAATAGTTTTATTACTTAAGCTTAGTGCAAACAACAAACAACTTAAGGCTAGGAGAGACGACAAGCTACTAAACTTAAAGCTAACATAGCTTTTTATTTTATTTATTGATTCATTTTCTATTTTTTTTTATTTGTTTAATTTTTTATTTATTAATTTCTTTTTTTTATTATTTTTAAATTTATTATTTGAATTTTTTATTTTCGCGCGAGGGCGCATCATTTCGTCTTTTTTTAAAAATACAACTAAATATAAGGCTTTATAAAAAAATAGAAACTCGAAATAAATTGTACAGCAAATGGAAGCATCGACCATCAGATGCGAATTGGAGTGCTTATAAAGTGGCGCGAAACTCTTATATACGTTCTGCGAAAATGAACTACTACGCCTCGAAATTGAGTGCTACTCTACCACCTAAGAACCTTTGGAGTAATTTACGTCACATTGTAGTCTCTGAGAAGAAAAACAATGGAAAGTGCGAATTTGATCTGGATGATCTTAATAAGCATTTCTTGAGTACCACTGCAGAAGTGGATGGCTTTGACTTCGCTGCATACTCTGAGTCATCTATACCCAGACTGTCCGATTTTGAAGTGGTAACGAACAACGACGTTATTGGCTATGTCCCAGCCATTAAGTCAAATTCCGCTGGGGAGGATGGGGTACCAATTCGCTTTATTAAGCTAATATTACCTCTAATCTTCAGCCACTTAACCCATATTATAATTTTTTGTATTATGAGCTCAACTTTTCCACAGTCCTGCAAAATCGCAAGGGTCATTCCCATTGCTAAGAAACCGAATGCAACTACTGTAAGTGACTTCAGGCCCATTAGCATTTTACCGTGCTTATCAAAGGTCCTGGAGAAAATTATAGCTAAGCAGATACTGAGGAGCCGTGGCGTAAGTGGTCAGTGTGTCGGATCACTACGCATGAGGTTCCAAGTTCGAATCCCTGAAAATACCAGAAAGTTTTTTCACCGTCCCACCTCTTGCGAGCGTCTGACAAACATCCGAGAGTATTGTTGTCACGAGAAAAGCTTCCCAAATCGCCGTTTGGATTCGGCATTAAACTGTAGGTCCCTTCCACTCGTGTGAAAAATATAACGCGCACAACATGAGTGGTTGCGAGAAGCTAGGCCCTGGCACTTTAAAGAGCTGTTGCGCCAAATATTTGTATTTGTAGATACTGAGGCACTTATCTCTCAATCTCCTATTGAGTCCCTTCCAATCTGGATTCAAACCAAATCATAGCTGTTCTACAGCTATGGTTAACGTATTAGAGGACATAAGACAAGTCTATGACAAAGGTTATGTCATGCTTCTCTGCTTGCTTGACTTCTCTAAGGCCTTTGACAAAGTCAATCATAAAATCCTCTGCTGGAAGCTACAACATTTTTTCGGTATCAGTGAGAGAGCAGTAAGGCTATTAAAAAGTTTTCTTTCCAACAGGTCACAAAGAGTTATTGTGCGTGAAAATTCGTCGGCTGTAAGACCTATTCAGCAAGGTGTGCCTCAGGGATCAATTCTTGGGCCAATTTTGTTTTGTATATTTATCAATGACTTGCCGTCCGTATGCAAACATTCTTCCATAGACCTATATGCGGACGATGTTCAGCTATACCTAGCCCACCCTCTGAGTAGTACAGTGGAACTTGCTTCTTTGCTGAACGAGGACTTGTATAAAGTACATACCTGGTCACTGGTAAATGGGTTGCTCTTAAGTCCCGCAAAATGTCAAATTATACCCATTTCTAACAAAACTTCAAGCCTTGGTCTTGTGCTCGACGTATGGGTATACCACAGTAAACTGCAGCTTGCTGAATCTTGTAGCAGCCTCGGATTTAGAATAAATCGGAACTTATCGGGATGTAATCATATCAATAGTGTTATTGGTCGTGTCTATGGATGTCTACGGAAACTTTGGTTGAGTTCTAATTTTACCCCAACTGAGACAAGGCGAAGACTAATTAAAACTCTGGTCTTACCAATCATAACCTATGCTGAAGTTGTGTACGGTAACCTTGATTCATTGTCTCAGAACAAACTGCAAGTTGCTTACAATGATGCGGTACGATATGTTTATGGCGTTCGTAGGCATGACCACATTTCTGAATACTCTAGAGACTTCCTGGGTTGCACCCTGAAACAGTACATCAACGCTAGAAACTGCATATTTTTACACAGAATCATTAATAGTAAATCTCCGTCATATTTGTTTGACAAACTACAGTTCGCCCGTTCAGCCAGATCCTTAACCTTAGTTCAACCGCGTTCTAAATATTTAAATTCCTTTCGTCTATTTTTCGTTCACGTCACTAGATTATGGAATCCACTGCCCTTCCACTTAAGGGGTATTTCAAATGCAGCAAACTTTAAGAATGTAATTCTCCTACATTTTTCGATGCAATCTTGAACCTAGATTTCTGAACTTTAACTTTCTCAATACTTTTTGCTATACTTTCTCAATACTTGTTTAATTTTTATTTATTTTGTTTTTTAATGTACATATGTAATTTGTTTTTATTAATACAATTCATCTTAAGCCCATTTTTTATAATTTAAAAATCTGAATTCTAAATATCTACCTTGGTTATTCGTACTATAAAAGATTAAATCTTAATGTACGTTCCTATCTTGAAAATGAATTGAAATTGAATTGAATTGAAGATAAGAAGGGGAGGGGAGGGTTCATGGGAAGGAAAGGTTCCTAAGGAGGTTAGGTACATTCTGAGGGAAGATCGGCAGGTGTGGAAGTCTAGTGTGTTATGCATGAAATTAGTAGAACGCATTCTGGTCTTTACAGACCACGTGCAGCCGAACAACTAGCAGAGCCCCTAGACTGCTATAAAGCAGATATTACCGCCATCCAGGACGTGCGATGGGATGGACCGGGCAAAAAGAGGATGAAAAACTGTGACATCTACTACGGTGATTGCCACAGAGGCAACAGGCAGCGCTTATTCGGATGCGGATTTGTTATACGTGGGAGACTTAGGCAAGAAGTCTTAAGCTTCCGACACGTGAGGGTGCGTATTATGCTCCGGATCAAGGCTAACATGCGCCTCATATGTGTTCATGCCCCCACGGAAGAAAAGGACCCTGCCACCAAAGATTCTTTTTACGAGCTCCTCGACAAATACGGCGTTAAAATCGTATTGGGCGATTTTAATGCCAAAATAGGAAAGGAAGACAACTTTGTTAGGCCAGTCGGTAAGCATAGCCTGCACGACACCACGTCTGATAACGGACTAAGGCTAATTGATTTCGCTGTGGAGCGAAATGTCACCATAGCAAGCACATGGTTTCCTCATCTCAATATTCATAACCAGACATGGCGGTCCAATGATCATGTAACGATGAACCAAATTGATCACATTGCAATCGACGCAAGGTATGCCTCCAGTATTCTGGATGTCCGGAACCTCCGAGCGGCCAACATAGACTCGGATCATTACCTTGTTGTAGCCAAGGTACGAATGCGGATATCCCAAACTGAGAAACAAAGAAGAATTACGTGAGCAAATTTAACGTCGAAAATCTACAATCGCAAGAGACCAGACTCTTCGCTGAACGCGTATTCCGAAATCTCTCAATCACCCCTACGCCGCCAGCATCAAGTGCGGAGGACCAGTGGCAATGCTGCCAACATGCCATTAGAAACGCCGCGACTGATGTGCTGGGTCTCGCTCGTCCACCACCGCGAAACCCCTGGTTTGACGAAGAATGCCGGCGAGTGCATGTAGCAAAACAAGAGGCATACAAAGCGGCGCTGCAAAGGAAGACGAGAGCTGCTCGTGAGCTCTACGAGCAAAAGAGACGGGAAGAACATCGGCTTCTCCATAAGAAGAAGAAAGAGCATGAGAAGCGCACGATCGACAATATTGAGACCTTATCCTCCAGTGACAATGTACGGAAGTTTTACCAAAAGGTAAAAAGAACGTGTCATGGGAGCAATACCCGTACAGAAACCTGTAGAGATGAAAATGGAAACCTCGTAGTAGAATCACAGTCGATGCTGAGAATATGGAAAACTACTTCTGCAGACTGTATAGCGACGACAAACGACAACCAACATCCCGCTGTCAGGCAGAATGAACCATTCAACATAGACAATGATAGTCAAAATTTCCGCCCACCTGGTCAAAACGAAGTGAGGATAGCAATATCCAAGCTGAAACCCAACAAGGCTGCTGGACTTGGCAGCCCACCGGCCGAACTCTTCAAGGCAGCTGGTGATGAATTGGTAGAGTGCATACACCAAATTAATAAATAAAAAATTAAACAAATAAAAAAAAAATAGAAAATGAATCAATAAATAAAATAAAAACTTTAAGTTTAGTAGCTTGTAGTAGCTTTAAGTTTAGTAGCTTGTCGTCTCTCCTAGCCTTAAGTTGTTTGTTGCTTGCACTAAGCTTAAGTAATAAAACTACTGACGTTCGGACGTGTTTGTCTGTCTGTGTACGCATCACGCGAATACTGCTGCACGGATTTGGATGGAGTTTGGCATGGTGATAGCTTATATCCTGTGTCAACATCAATATTTTTACATTTTCAATAAATCAAAGCAATATGGGTGAATTCGGACTTTGAAAGGGTCTTGAAAGAAAATGCATTTTTGTATTAAAATTGGCCAGCGCACCAGGTGAGCGCCGTGGCGTAAGCGGTTAGTGTGTCGGATCAGTACGCGTGAGGTTCCAAGTTCGAATCTCAGAAAAGTTTTTTCACGGTCCCACCTCTCGCGAGCGTCTGACAAACATCCGTTGTTTCGAAAAAGCTTCTCAAATCGCCGTTCGGATACGGCATTAAACTGTAGGTCCCTTCCATTCGTGTCAAAAATAAAACGCACACAACATGAGTGGTTGCGAGAAGCTAGGCCCTGGCACTTTTAAAGAGCTGTTACGCCAAATATTTATTTATTTTTGTTTTTTTGTTGTTGTTGTTGTTGGTCGTGTTGTTGTTATTGTTGCTGTAGCTGTTGCTGTTGTTGCTGTAGCTGTTGTTGTTGTTGCTGTTGTCGTTGCTGCTGTTGTTGCTGTTGTTGCTGTTGTTATTGTTGTTGTTGTTGTTGTTGCTGTTGTTGTTGTTGTTGTTGCTGTTTTTGTTGCTGTTTTTGTTGCTGCTGTTGTTATTGTTGTTGTTGTTACTGTTGTTGTTGTTGCTGTTGTTGTTGTTACTTCTGCTGCTGATATTACTGATGTTGTGTGTCGTTATTGTTGCTGTTGACTTGCCAGGCAGGCCTCGCGCCCTATAGATGGTCATTACGGCGTGGTCTTTTAACACTGCTCAAGTTCTGCCTCCGGCGTCGTTTAAGGAATTCGTTAGGTTTTCCTTAAAGGCCAGGCTTTGGGACTTGACTCTTCACTTTTTTTTTACCGTTCAAAAATTGTTCGGGTTTTTCACTTTATTTATTTGTTTATTTATTTTTTTTTTTTTTTTCACTAACACCTCTGGTGTTCTTGCCCCAGGTACGCTTTAAAATTAAAAAAAATTGTAGTTGAGATAGTCTCGTATCTATCTAACTTATTCCACTATGTTTTAAAATTCTTAAAAAAGTTGGTAGTTGAGATAATCTTTCATTTACCTCACTATTCCACTTTTTCGATTGGTTTGGCAGTTAGGTCCCTCTATGTATGGGATCCTACCGCTGCCACCAAATGTTACGATAACGTACCGTGCTTTCCCGTACTCGGGAGAAGAGCACGAATCGGAGTATAGTTTAAAATAAAACAATTAATTTACTTGATAATTTGTTTATTTTACTCTAGGGCCCGCTGTCTCAATGCTTGGCTGCGACCGTTCGAGTTAAAATCAAGAACTTATTCTTTTAAATTCTAAATCTATACTGAATTTATTCTACCTATCCTCCGCCTTATATAGCATCGATTCCATCCATATCATCCACATAAGACATTGTGTACATTCGGTACCACCTTCGATCTTTGCGTACCTGATCATAAAACGTATTCAAGCTGTTGTATTGGGAAAACCCATCAGGGGTTTTCTAGCATGTGGTGCCAAGACCGTCATAAACCATTTCCTGTGATCATGTACCGTCGGCGATCCGTTCTTATGTTTATTGCTTAAGCAAAACCCGGATTAGTCGCATTTAGTATGTAATAAAGCAATTTAAGCGATTAGGCTTAAGAGTTGATATGCGATAGTTAGGAATGGAATCGATATAAGTATATGGTTATTATGATATTTTATTTCGGACGCATGCAGTGAGTCACTACATCCTTTTGTAGACCGTTTGGAGCTATCTCGTAGCTGTGTTAGATCTCTTCACCTCCTCATCTGATCAGCGAAAATAAGCTGAAATGGGCAGTAAACAGTTTCGAACCATTCAAATCCCCGGAACCGGACGGTATTTTTCTGGTCCAGATTCAGACGGCTTTCAACATAGTACGACAGTATCTTTCCTGCATTCTGAAGGCTTGTCTTGAGCTCGGAATAACACCAACTGCCTGGGCCGAGGTAAGAGTGGTCCTTATACCCAAAGCAGGCAAGAGATCGCACACCCTCCCAAAAGGACCTTAGACCTATTAGTCTAACGTCCTTCCTTCTCAAGAGTCTGGAAAGAATCCTGGACCTACACATCAAGGCCACTATTGATAGCACCTTACTATCCACGTCACAGCACGCCTACCAAAAAGGTAAATCGGTCGAAACGGCTTTGCACTCCATCATCTACCCTATCGATAAGTCACTCTCAATCAAAGAGTTCACTCTAGTGTCATTTCTAGACATAGAGGGAGCCTTCAACAACGTTAAAACAAATTCGATTACCAGTGCCTTACGCAGGCTCAACATCTGCGAGCCCATCTGTTGTTTCATAGAACATATTCTTAAGAACAGGGTAATAACAGCATCCTTTGGAAGTAGCACTGTCAAGCGACACGCACCTCGAGGCACCCTCAAGGGGGTGCACTGTCTCCACTATTGTTGAATTTGGTGCTCAACGAGGCCCTTCTAGAAATCGAAAAAACTGGATGCAATGTTATTGCCTATGCAGACGATGTCGCTATTCTAATAACAGGCAAATACCCGCAGACGCAGTCTGCTCTTAATGAACTGCTCAGATGGACCGATAAATGTGGCCTCTCCAATAACCCGACGAAGACCGAGCTAGTTCACAAGAAAACACAAGCTCCCTGACTTCACTCTGCCCAAGAAAAGGGGATCCACCCTCAAGCTTTCAAATAGCGCTACCTATTTAGGCCTAAAGCTTGACCGCAAGCTAATTTGGAAAGAGAATGTCGTCGAACGGGCCAGGAAATCGCTAGCCGCCCTATACATCTGCAAGAAAGCAGTAGGCTCCACTTGAAGCCTTAAACCAAGCATCATGCACAGGCTATACACGTCGGTCATAAAACCGATTCTCATGTATGGAGTATTGGTATGGTGGCTCGCCTTGAAGAAGAAATCCAACATATCCATAATGGAAAAAACTCAGCGAGTTGCATGTCTCAGCATTACCGGTGCACTGAGAACTTCTCCTACAGCGGCGCTCCAAACCATACTCCACCCTTTTTCCGATTGACATCATCAGTAAACAATTGGCTGTCAGCTCGGCAATAAGACTGAGAGGCTCCAAGCAGTGGAAGGAGCAACACACGGAACACGCCAATATACTTTCGATGCACCGTCATCTTCCCAATTCCACTGACCATCTGCCCACTGAATATGATTTTAACAATTGCTGCACGCACTCGATACCGGATAGAAGTGAGTGGACGCAACGCAATGTCCTTTACAACGAATCGCTGTCAATTTTTACGGACGGGTCCAAAACCAAGGACGGAGTCGGTGCCGGAATTTTCTCCGAAGATCTGGACATACACCTCTCCTTTAACCTTCCAGACCACTGCAGCGTTTTTCAAGCCGAAATCACCGCAGTTCGCAAAGCCGCTGACTGGCTAGCGGCTAACACACTATCAAAACCTGATATTGTTATTTACGTCGACAGTCAGGCAGCCATCAAATCCCTCGCATCCAGCACTACGAGATCTAAGGCATTGAAAGACTGTCGCGTATCTCTTAACGAGATAGCTGGTCAGTACAACCCCACCCTTCACTGTGACATACCGGGGAATTGTGCAGCCGACGAACTAGTACGACAAGGCTCCTCTGGTACAGATAGCACTGCGTCATAGGAAGATATGCCCAAAGATTAGGTATCCCTCATAATGACTTCTGTAGAAGCTGCAGAGATGAAGAGGAAGAAGAGACCATCAGTCATCTCCTGTGCGCCTGTCCTGCGCTCGCCAACATCAGGAATGCCACTCTGAGTGAATACTCCTACAATGATCTTAATGATCTCGGCAACGCCTGCACGGCTAAAATTCACGCCTTCATTCAAGGAAGCAAATGGTTCCAAGAGTAAGAGGGTGACCCACTCACCTTACACATCGGTAGTACAATGGTCCTACTCTCTGGTCTAAGTACATCCTCATCGAGGGCCGATCCTAAACCAACCAACCAATTATGTATTGTAAATAAATATTTATGAACAAGTTTTGAAATTTTGGTTTGCAGTTGTTTTGCAGAAGATCGCTTGGCAACCGCCTTATCGTGCATTTTTGCAGTCGCATCATTTCTTCAATTGTGAGCTCATTTTGTTCAGCCCAGCGCAAGCATGTGGTGGAGCATTTTATTGCGTCTTCTATTATAATTTTACTTTGCGCTTTATATCAATAATAGCCATTTCGGCATTATCAACAGAAACATCTTCTTCTTCTCGGGCTACTACGCTTTGCAAATTCTCGGAGATCCATTCAGAGGTGTCATCGCTGCCAAAGTTCTCGTCTGCAAACATCTGGTTCAGTATTGTTGCGATGTCAGATCTTTCTGACAAAATTTGATCCCGAATTAGAAGCAAAGGAACGCAATCTTCTTCCTCGCAATGATCAGGAGTTCTAATGGCTTGTTTCCAGCATTTATCGATTGTATTCGCTTTTAACTCCTTCCAAGCGTTTGCCAAGAAACAAATGGCATGTTTCAAATTCAAGCTTTTCCGTGCTTCTTCATAGTTGTAGGAAGCAACAAGATGATTCAATAAACTTGTTTTGTAATAGATTTTAGTCAATCTTATTACATTTTGATCCATAGGTTGAAGTATGGCTGTGCAATTAGGAGGAAGACAAATTATCGCAATGCTGAGACCTTCAATTTCAACGAATCTTTTGGATGACAAGGAGTGTTGCTTCCCCAGCAACTGAATCCTGAAATGTTGGCAACTGAGAACTAGCGACTTTCTTCTTCTTCTTCCTTTTGTCAGCGAGGTTATGATCCGCAAATACGGGATCACAACCCTCCCACTTCACCGCATTTCTACTGATCCGCCTGTGGGGTTCGCCTATTTGACCTCAGAAAATATCGGCAGGCCTCCCGATTTTGGATCACTCGGTTAGTGAGGCCAATTGAATGCCGATGTCGTCGCATTTGTGTGATCCATGCGTCTATAGGCCTGCCTTTCCTATATCGCGATGTTTTTAGAGGGTTCATTGATATTGCCTTTTTAACAGGGTTCAGCTGATCTCTTCTTTCAACGTGGCAATACCAGCTGGTCGCGTTCCATCTTTTATACGATGGCTTCCTTGACGTCAAAGCTTCCACGGATCTTCGAACTTCTTATTCGATCAAGCTTTGTCACTCCTGCTGTCATGCGAAGCATCTTCATCTCAGCTGCCGTTAATTTACTCTCATACGTTTTGTACATCGTCCATACATTGTGAACCGTATGTGAGCGCTGGACGCACAACTGCGGTGTAGAGCCTTCCTTTCAACTTAGATGGCATTTTTCTGTCACAGAAGACAGCGGAATTTTCTCGCCACTTCATCCACCCTACACTTACGCGATGATTGATGTCGTCATCACAAGTTGCTTTGCTATTGATTATAGATCCCAGATATTTGAACTTTTCGCACTTGGGAAGCACTGTTTCATTCAAATAAATGTCTGGAATAGGCCTGAGTGGATCAGAGAACGGACAGCACAAGTACTCTGTCTTTTTTGAACTAATGCGATACCCATTTCCCTCCAAAACGTTCACCCACACATCAAGTGCTCGTTGCAGGGATGTAGGAAACTCACTTATGATGGCTCCATCGTCAGCAAAGAATAACTGATGTACCTTGGGGTCCATCACTTTACCTTCAAGCAGATAATCAAGGACTGTAATAAAGAGCAGAGGACTTAAGACGCTTCTCTGGTGCACCCCGACTTTGATTGGGAACTCTTCGGTTACTCCAGCGGGGTATCTTACTCTTGTCTTTGTTCTTCGTACATGTCCATGATCATCTGTACATAGGTTTCTGGAACCCCTCGATGTCTTAGCGCCACCCATATCAAATCTCGTGGTTGTCTGTCGAATGCCTTCTCAAAGTCAACCAATACAACATGCAAATCCTTTAAGGTATCACGATGTTTTTCCATTATGATCCTTATACTTTGGATTGCATCTGTGGTTGATTTACCCGAGACAAATCCGCACTGATCATCAGATAGCCGTATTATTTTTCGCAGTCGGCCACCTAATAGCCGCTCAATGATCTTCATGTGATGTGACATCAGCGTGATCGAACGGTAGTTATCACAGTTTCGCGTATCATCCTTCCCTTTGTATTCAGGGAGAAGGTTACTTTCCCTCCACTGATTCGGCATTGGGTCACCTCTCACAAATTTGGAGATGAGAATTCTGAGCCATCTGAACCCGATGTCTCCCATCTTTTTCCAGAACTCAGAGGGCATCTCGTCTGGCCCAACCGCTTTTCGTTTTGCGGAGTATTTGACCGCCTCACTAACTTCTTCGACTGTAATGTCGGGTATTTCTTCACAGTTAGGGGTGGGTCTTGGAAAGTATAGCCGGGGAAACTGTTCATTTGAAAGAAGTTCTTCACAATACTGCCGCCACCTCTGCAGAATTTTGTCGTCATCCACAAGAAGCTGGCCATGATCATTGTTAATGAACTTTGGCGAACGAATCTCCTGAGCATTCCTCCTTCCTTGGGCGGGTATTTTGAAGATGGTTGCGCTCTTGTTCATATTGTGTCTTTGCAGCTCCTGGATAGCCTGGTTTGCATCAGCAACCGGGGAAGGTCATTTCTCCAGCTCCCGATAAAGGCCCTCCGTACTCTCTGCTTGAAGCTGGGCGCACTTCTTCATCGCTTTTACTTGCAGTGTCTGTATTCCATTTCGAGGCGAACTTTTTCGTCACTATTATTAGAGGGACACTTTGACCAAGCTTTGAAAGCCGCTTTCTTCTCATTTATCACTTTCTTAGCTTCATCACTCCACCACCATGTTTCTTTGGCGCGTTGATGGTGGCCTTTTGAAGCTCCTAGCAGTGATTTGGCCTTTTTTAAGCAAGTTCGCTGTAGGGAATCCCACATATTTTGTGCTCTGCACTCTTTATCCTCAGCTCCGTTGATGGTGTGAGAAAGATAATTTTTCATCACGAAAACAAAAGCCTTGCTTTTTTTTTGTCCAGATTGTACCACTTGATGTTCTCAGGGACCCTTGTTTGTTTGCTTTTCTTTGGTGTCTTCATAGAAATTTTTGTTAGAAGGAGACGGGGTTGCCGAGCGATCGCCTCTCCCAGAATCACTTTGCATTCTTTTACACGAGGCTTCATGAAACTGGCTACCAAATGGTAGTAAATCTGGGTTTCATCTCCACCACTACTGTAAGTGATCAGGTGTCGGCTTTGTTTGATGAACATTGTATTTGACACTATAAAATCGTGTGATTTGAACATGCATAGTATGTCTTCACCGGAAGGTTGCTAGTGCCGTATCGTAGTCCTTCATGGCATTCTTCATGGTCTTCATTTGACCTCCCGGCATGTTCATTTAAATCTCCTCCAACAAACAGAAACTCTTCCTTTGGGATGTTCTTAGCGAGGTTGTGGCAATCTAGCCAAAAAGTACCTTTATCCCTCTGATCGCAATCAATTTGGGGAACATATACACTCACAATATTCCACACCTCTCCTTGTATTACTAGTTTGAAAGACATCAAACGGTCGCTGGACTTCGAAATGCACGTTACCAAGCAGCTCTGCTCCAAGGATGATACCGATTCCTTTCCTAGCCTTTTCCGTTCCGTAGTAGAACATCTTGTAATCTTTTGTCCTAACGTCCAAGAAATGCGCCCGGTTTCCGGTGTTTTTTCCATTTCGTCTCTTGGACACACAAAATATCCACCGGCCTTCTATTTATCATCTCTTCCAGCTCGTAGCTTCGACCGGTCATGCTTCCAACGTTCCAACTCGCGACCCTCAAATTGCGTCCAAACTGTTTCATTATGCTTCTAGCCCCCGGAATCCGTATAGCTCTGACCCGAACATTTCTGCTCGGTCCAGGATCAGTACCATGCACAGCAGTAGTAATGCCTGGCGGGGTAGTGCCTTCCCTTTTAGCAAGTATTACCATAATGATACAGTTTTGCAATATTCATATTGCAATGATGCTTGTTTTTTGACACGTCCATGCTCCTGTTTTAGTATTGTTTGATCTTTCTTCTATGACACCGGTGATCTCCAGTCGTGTCAACCCACGGACTCGCATGCACACTTGTGGGAGAGTTTTTAAGATAGTGAATGTGTCGCTTGGCTCACTTGGGTGTTATATTGCCCAGACCCGACTCTTACGATAGCGCTATTTGTTGGGGGGCGCTGCAGTGATATTCTTAGCCCGTCCCTACACGGGAAACATTGGGGTAGAATACTAATACACATATAGAGTCAACACTGTTTAACCAAAACTGTATAAACCTTTTCTCTCAGTCGTTACAATAAAGCTGTAACGTCAATATCTGTACGCGCCTTTTTCTTTACGAGATTTGTCCCAACAGGTCTTCCTACCAAGCTACCCATTCTCTCAGAACTGAAGCCGTTCGGTGTAGGTAGGCTACGTTTTCTCTCCTGGGCTGACAGATATAACTCGCCTCCATACGAAAACCTACGAAAACCTACGAAAACCGGCAAATATCAGATTATAAATCCTGGAAAACACCATGAAAATGGCCAACATACTCTCCATGCAGCAGTTGATAGCCGCTCCCCCTCCCGCTCTTCAAAAGATCTACCGCAGCACTTAGCCTCGCAACCTTAGGTCTGTATAGCTCTTTCGTCCCGCTATCCACCGCACCAATTGCGTTCATTTGAACCCATATCCAGAATGTTGCACTCTACCAATTACGCGCACAACACACTAGACTTCCACATCAGCCGATCTTCCCTCAGAATGTACCTAACCTCCTTATGAACCTTTCGTTCCTATGAACTTTCCCCTCCCTTTTTTAGTTTAAGCCTTATAGTTTTATTTAAAAAAAAGGAGAAATGATGCGACCTCGCGCGAAAATAAAAAAATTCAAATAAGAAATAAAAAAAAATAAATTTCTAAATAAAAAATTAAATAAATAAAAAAAAAGAATAATAAATAAAATAGAAAGCTATGTTAGCCTTAAGTTGTTTGTGCTTGCACTAAGCTTAAATTGTAAAACTATTGAGGGTCGAATGTGTCTGTCTGTGTACGCATCAAGCGGATACTGCTGCACTGATCTGGATGGAGTTTGGCATGGTGATAGCTTATATCCTGGGTCAGAATTATTTTTTTACAAATTCAGTAAATTCTAGCAATGTGGGTATCATTGGACTATGGAAGGACCTTGAAAGAAAATCCTTTTTTGTATTTAAAGAGGTAAACAGGAATTTTAGTTTTCAGCCGTTTTTAAATGAAAAAAATTAATCTTTGTTCACGCAATTTATTTTCTCACGAACAAATATTTTGGTAACTTAGCCTAGGCTGATGAAATTTGGGTAGTGACCGAAAGAATAAGATCGCGGATACAAGCTGCCGAAATGAAGTTCCTTCGCGGTGTTTTTGGAATAACTCGTAGGGATCGAGTGCGCAACACCAGAGTACGCGAGGCGCTCAACGTTGAGCAGCTACTTCTCCGAACGGAACGATCTATGCTTCGATGGTTTGGTAACGTAGTGCGTATGCCCCCAGGTCGGCTTCCAAGATGCGCCATGGTTGCCATGCCATCAGGTAGGCCTAGAAATAGATGGTTGGACCAAGTCCGACATCTCTCCTGGAGCCGCCTAGGGATTCCTCCTGATGAATTGGAGTCATTGGCGGAGGATCGAGAAGGATGGAGAGTCCACCTGAGCATCCTACCCCGCGACCCTCATGAAGGATTAGCGGGCCATTGAAAATGTATGTATGTAGGTTCGAAATGAAACACACACTTTATTTGATTACTACATTTATTAAAGTATTATATTATTTATTGAAAAAAAGAAACATTGATTGGGTATAAAATAAAACTACGTCTACTTTACGGATCTCTTACGACTAACTTATACCTAAGGAAGATCGTTTAGGGTGGATCTGGTGTGGTGAAAATACAGTGCGGCGCAACATGTTCGGTCCTACATGCATGTATGTAACCTAGGCTCTAATTGTTTATGCGATGTTTACTGTTTCACTATCTTTTTACGACCGCTCATGTTTTATGTGAGTCCGACTCTGGATGGCATCCTTTTTCTCGTCTGCTGACCATGTGTTCCCTTGGGTAATCTTTCTGGTCTCACATGTGTGCGTCTGAGTACTTCTCAGGAAGTCTGTTGATAAACATTGGTGCATTTTATTTTGCGCTGCCAATGTGTTTTGTTGGTGTCGCCTGCACATCTTCAACGTTTCTTCGGATGTGGTTTCCGGTTGTCGTCTGCACATGATTATCGTTGCTTTGGGTGTCGTTTCATATATAACTCGCTCACTGTGGCCGAACATCTGACCATTAAAGCACTGCGTCTGCTTAGCTTCCAGTTCTCGTTGAGAGCTTCAGTATGAAGAATGGAGCGATCATGTTTCCTCATATTAGTGAGCCAAATAGACCCACTTTCGGGCAACGCTAAATAAATATAATCAGTGTAGCGATCGAATTTTTCCAAACGCACTCGATCGCGTAAGTGTAAGTAGAACGGTGAAGATCTCCATGTTCACCTCCGATTCGATCTTGTCACGATTGCGCTTCTCATACTTGTACTATGTTATTTTGCAGTGGGCAGGTGATTCTGATGTATTGTACTTTCATGTGTACGTATATATAAAATGAAAATACGTGCACTGCCTTTTAGAAGGACTTTATAAGTTACTGCACTAGCTATACGAGGAGACGTCTGCTCCGTTCTATACTTGCACCACTTCTGATGCAGTTGAACCGGTTGTGTGTACCGCAACATCTCCTCATAATCTCTCCATATTCGAATCATCAGATCGTGGAGAAGATAAGTTCTCAGCGATCATTCCACCACCTTCTGCCCTAGCTTCCGTAAACTTGTCATCTCTCGGTATGTCACAGGCCACCTTGTATTCCGAATTTATTTCTAAACAATTTGTATAAGCTGCCGTTATTAAAATTGACGGAGGGAGACAACCAGACAGCAGAGTGGGATTACA
Source organism: Brachypalpus laphriformis (assembly GCA_945910035.1). Taxonomy (NCBI): domain Eukaryota; kingdom Metazoa; phylum Arthropoda; class Insecta; order Diptera; family Syrphidae; genus Brachypalpus; species Brachypalpus laphriformis. The sequence continues at coordinate 12,447,811 of OX246757.1, read as the reverse complement.
AAAGGCCAACAAGGGAATCAGTTTCTTGGCGGAGGTAAGATGTGGGGCATGCCGCAGTTGTTACGTCTACGCGTAACACCAAGAAAAAACCCGAGATCTCTCTCTTGATGGACACACAACAACTGGCAAATCGAGGGAAGCGAAAATGTGTCTCAAACGCAAATCACCATAAAATCCCCCATCGTGGGAAAAGCTATTTTTATATTAAAATTGCTTATGTTGCGTCTGGCATTTACCTGTCGCCGGACGAACGCAGCTATTCGCTCGATAGCCAAGCCGCAGCTACCGCTTACCTTTCACCAGATGGGATCTGATTGCGATATAGCTTGACCTTGCGCGTGTACTTATCCAGACGGGATAGGTTTGCAATTGGAATTTGCAATTTGACACAGCATTTCCCTCCCCCTTTAAAAGAGTATGCCTCTTTATTAAAGCCTGACAGTATTTCATTCTATAACTATTATAACAAACTTATTTAAATTTGTAGCAAGTATTAATTTAATTAAATTATAAAAACATATACGTAATATTTTTTTTCTTCTCATCCTATACATAAATTAATACTTTTTATCAGTTTTTAATATATAATAAAAATATACTAATACTTAATAACTAATACAGGTATATGAGAGTGGTTGCACTGAACTGAACTGAACTGAACTGAATTCTTACTTTTGCTCACTAACTTTCCGGTGTACTTACTTACTTATGTCCTGTATCCCCTTGTTCGTCCTAGGGCCTCTACTACGCCTACGCGCCATCGTGTACGGTTTATGGCAATGTGTCTGAGTTCTACCCAACTTTTCCCTAACTGCCGTGCCTCCTTCTCGACTGTTCTGCGCCATGTTCTCCTCGGACCTCCAGGTCTTCTGCCATCCTGAGTTAGAGGGTTCCATTGCATAGCATGGTTCGCTATGGAGCTGTCGCCCTTTCGGAACGTGTGACCAATCCACTGCCACTTCCGCCGTTGGATGGTTGTGCCTATTGGTTCCTGACCCGTTCTCTCGTAAAGGTGTTCGTTAGAGATACGATTGGGCCAGAAAATCCGTAAGATATTGCGCAGACACCTATTAACGAACGTTTGCAGCTTTCTGGTGATAGTAGTGGTCACTCTCCACGTGCTGCGACCATATAGCAGCACGGATTCAACGTTGGAGCGGAACAGTCTTATTTTGGTGCTCAAACTGATTGCATTGCTTCGCCATATTTTGGACAACATCCCGAACGCGGACTTTGCTTTGGCGATCCTGTTGGTTATATCCAGTTCGGTTCCACCATCGGTCGAGACAATACTCCCAAGATACTGAAAATCCTCTACTCTCTCTACCGGTTGTCCAGCAATGCATATTTGAGCCGATGAGTTAGTTCCAAGGCTGATGATTTTAGTTTTTGTCGTATTAATTTTCAGCCCGACGACACCTGCCTCCCTCTCCACATCTGCTGTCATTTGGTGGAGGTCTATAATTCTGTGGGAGAGTAAGCATACATCGTCTGCGTAGTCAAGATGTTTCAGTTGAGATGTAAGAGTCCATCGAATTCCTCCGTTTCCCGTCGACAAAGCTGCATGAAGCACATCGCTAATCACCAATAGGAATAATATTGGTGAAAGGATACAGCCTTGTCTTACCCCACTTTGGATCTCAAATTCCTCAGACAACCTTCCTCTGTGCAGAACGTGACATTTGGAGCCTTCATATGTAGCTTTGATAATAGCAATTAGTTTATCGGGAATGCCTCTCCTGTGTAACGCACGCCAAATAAACTCCCTGTCGACACTATCGAAGGCCTTCTCAAAATCGATGAACAGCAGGTGCAGTGGCGATCGATATTCAACACACTGTTCGATGATAATCCGCAGGGTGTTGATGTGGTCGGCACAGGAGGATCCAGAGCGGAAACCTGCTTGTTCGGCATCGAGTGTGTCTTCGAGATGTTGTTTGATTCGCTCAAGGATGATTTTAGCTGTTATCTTAGCTACAGCAGGCAGCACGCAGATACTCCAGTTTCCGCACTCCATTAAATTTCCTTTCTTAGGTAGCTTGACGATCATTCCCTTTTTCCACTCGTTAGGAAAGCTCTCAGCTTCCCAAGCTCTCTCTATAAGTGGAAGCAGAAGCTCAGCCGATGTTGTGGGCGCTGCTCGTAAGAGCTCTGCTGGAATGCCGTCAAGTCCTATTGCCTTGTTGGTTTTGAGTGCCTTGATCGCGGTAATGATCTCATCTTTACTGGGAGTCGTGGTACGTATTCGGGAACTTTTCACCTCGCGCATCTCAGTCTGATTTGGGAGCATATCGCTAGCGAATACACGGTTCAAAACCGTAGCAAAATGCTCTTTCCATCTCTTGAGCTGGTCCTCATCCGAAATGAGCAAGGAGCCGTCTAGGCTTTTTACTGGGTGTTGGCTGGAGCTGCGACCACCTGTCCGCTCTTTTGTGATTCTGTAGACGGTCCTGCTGTCGCACCTCCCTGCAGCTACTTCTGCTTCTGAAGCCAGCGCGTTGATGTAGTTGCGCTTGTCATGTCGCACGCTACGCTAAACTTCTCTCATCTTCATGCGATATAGGGACTCTAGCTCGCTTCTCCCTGCTGCTGGGGTAGCTGCAACGCGAGGTTTCAGCTGTTTTCGTTCGTCAATCCGTCTCCAGGTATCCTCGGAAAGCCACGCCCTATGTCTTCCCTGCGATCGACCGACATTTCTTTCAGCACTAGATGTAAAAACAAATTTCACAGCACACCAATGGTCTTGGATGGTTGCGGGCATTAAGCTGCTGATTGCTTTCACACCTTGCGAAAAGTGCTCCCTTAATTGTTGGCGCACTGAGGGATCACTAAGTCTATCGATTTTGAACCTGGGCATTCTTGTGTTGTTGTGGGATCTTCGAACTGCAGCAGTGCGTATTTGGAGAGTAGGTACCATGAGATGGGGATCACGTACTATCCCCACATCTGCCCCTCGCCTGTTTCGGACGTCCAGGAGACTACTTCTAAAGCGGCGGCTGATGGCAAAATGGTCAATTTGATTGGAGGTTGCTTGCCTGTCATTGGAAACCCAACTGACTTTGTAGCAGATCTTGTGCTCCTGTAGCATGGTACCACCTATCACAAGGCGGTTGGCATTGCAGAAATCCACAAACCTTTCCAAACTTTCCGGTGTGTAGCCCAGCAACGCTGTTTAAAAATTAAAAAAAAAGTCTGTAGTTGAGATTGTAGATTTGATTGGTTGGTAGTTAGATCCCTCTTTGTATGTGATTCCACCGCTGCTACCATGTAGTAACGATAGCGCACCGTGCTTTCCCGTATTCGGGAGAAGAGTACGTACCGGAGAATATGGTAAACTAAAACAAGTTGTTCTTGTTCTACTACTGATTTTATTTTTTGCTCTAGGGCCCGCTGGTGCTAATTGAAGGATTACGTCGTACCATATCCAAAACTTGTTCCTCTATGTGTGTTGATCCAGCAGATGACCTTTCTCTCCTTCGAGTCTCCAGCACTCCATGTTCCCGAAGACAATTATGAAATCTTGAAAAATGTGAATGATGGGGACATCTCCTGTTGGGATTGTTGAATTTGGTTATAGCAAAAGTAACAACACCTTTTATTTATTTGTTATTTCCTTTATTTTAAAATACTCGTATACACGCAGAAGGCTTACTACACTCGTGGATGACTAACAAGCGAATGAATAGAACATAAAGAATAAGAAAAGAAAAGAACAAGAGAGCATGAAACACAGCGTTGCCATTTTGTTCTTTTAATGGTAGCTTGCATTCAAGTAAATCTATCTGAATACACAAGATTCGTTTTTAAAGAAACCAACAGGGATACCTTTCACCATACAACCTCTGTGCTTCACGACTGCTACCATCCGCTAAACCATAGCAATAGTGCATATCTGTCAATTCTTACCCAGAGAGTAACTTGCCATCGTTTTGTGTTGACGATTTGGCATGCAAAATTGAAATAAGTTTTCAATACAATGTCTAGGACATTTATTTGTGGTTAGGTAACAGATGTTACAACTTTCTTCCGTTACCAGCCCTCAATTCCGTTAAAAATATTTCTTATTCTCTCTAGCGTAAGTAAAACAGGTGTTCCAATAAAAAAAGAGAGTAGGTCCATTGTACTACCGATGTGTAAGGCGGGTGGGTCACCCTCTTACTCTTGGAACCATTTGCTTTGTTGAATGAAGTCGTGAATTTTAGCCGTGCAGGCGTTGCCGAGATCATTAAGATCATTGTAGGAGTATTCACCCAGAGTGGCATTCCTGATGTTGGCGAGCGCAGGACAGGCGCACAGGAGATGACTGATGGTCTCTTCTTCCTCTTCATCTCTGCTGCTTCTGCAGAAGTCATTAAGAGGGATACCTAATCTTTGTGCATGTCTTCCTATGACGCAGTGTCCAGTGAGGACATTTGTTATTTTTGAGAGGGTTCCTCTCTTGTGCTTCAAGAGTCCGATGGACCTGGATTTATTGAGTGTCGGCCAGAGCTGTCTGGCGGTATAACATTGGTCTCGATATTGCCATCGGTGATTGGCTACTTTCTCGGCGTCAATTTGAATAAGGTACTTAACATAAGACGCTGGCACTTCGATGTCCGTAATGCTTATGCTATCTGTACCAGAGGAGCCTTGTCGTGCTAGTTCGTCGGCTGCACAATTCCCCGGTATGTCACAGTGACCTGATAGCCAGCAAGGGGTGAGGTTGTACTGACCAGCTATCTCGTTAAGAGATATGCGACAGTCTTTCACTGCCTTAGATCTCGTAGTGCTGGATGCGAGGGATTTGATGGCTGCCTGACTGTCGACGTAAATCACAATATCAGGTGTTTATAGTGTGCTAGCCGTTAGCCAGTCAGCGGCTTTGTGAAATGCGGTGATTTCGGCTTGAAAAACACTGAAGTGGTCTGGAAGGTTAAAGGAGATGTGTATGTCCACATCTTCTGAGAAAATCCGGCACCGATTCTGTCCTTGGTTTTAGACCCATCCGTGAAGATTGACAGCGATTCGTTGTAAAGGACATTGCGTTGCGTCCACTCACTTCTGTCCGGTATCGAATGCGTGTAGCCCTTGTCAAAATCATATTCAGTGGGCAGATGGTCAGTGGAATTGGGAAGATGACGGTGCATCGGAAGTATATTGGCGTGTCCCGTGTGTTGCTCCTTCCACTGCTTGGAGCCTCTCAGTCTTATTGCCGAGCTGACAGCCAATTGTTTACTGATGATGTCAATCGGAAGCAGGTGGGGTATGGTTTGGAGCGCTGCTGTGGGAGAAGTTCTCAGTGCACCGGTGATGCTGAGACATGCAACTCGCTGAGTTTTTTTTCCATTATGGATATGTTGGATTTCTTCTCCAAGGCGGACCACCATACCAATACTCCATACATGAGAATCGGTTTTATGACCGACGTGTACAGCAGGTGCATGATGCTTGGTTTAAGGCTCCAAGAGCGATTTCCTGGCCCGTTCGACGACATTTTCTTTCCAAATTAGCTTGCGGTCAAGCTGTAGGCCTAAATAGGTAGCGCTATTTGAAAGCTTGAGGGAGGATTCCCTCTTCTTGGGCAGAGTGAAGTCAGGGAGCTTGTGTTTTCTTGTGAACTAGCTCGGTCTTCGTCGGGTTAACGAAGAGGCCGCATTTATCGGTCCATCAGAGCAGTTCATTAAGAGCAGACTGCATGGCATCGGCCAGCGTCTGCGGGTATTTGCCTGTTATTAGAATAGCGACATCGTCTGCATAGGCAATAACATTGCATCCAATTTTTTCGATTTCTAGAAGGGCCTCGTTGAGCACCAAATTTTACAATAGTGGAGACAGTACACCCCGTTGAGGGGTGCCTCGATGTACGTGTCGCTTGACAGTGCTACTTCCAAAGGATGCTGTTATTAGCCTGTTCTTTAGAATGTGTTCTACGAAACAACAGATGGGTTCGCGGATGTTGAGCCTGCGTAAGGCACTGGTAATTGAATTTGTTTCAACGTTGTTGAAGGCTCCCTCTATGTCTAGAAATGACACTAGGGTGAACTCTTTGATTGAGAGTGATTTTTCGATAGGGTGGATGATGGAGTGCAAAGCCGTTTCGACCGATTTACCTTTTTGGTAGGCGTGCTGTGACGTGGATAATAAGGTGCTATCAATATTGGCCTTGATATGTAGGTCCAGGATTCTTTCCAGAATCTTGAGAAGGAAGTACGTTAGACTAATAGGTCTAAGGTCCTTTTGGGAGTGTGTGCGATCTCTTGCCTGCTTTGGGTATAAAGACCACTCTTACCTCGGTCCAGGCAGTTGGTGTTATTCCGAGCTCAAGACAAGCCTTCAGAATGCAGGAAGGATACTGCCATACTATTTAATTTAATTAATTAGCTTAATACAAGCTGTAGAGAACTTAAATCTAATTTACAATGTGTACTTAAGAAACTAGTTAAAATTTACAAATATCAACCCCTGAGTGAGGAAGAGGAGTAAAGGGAGTTTCTAAGGGTGTTTTTACTGCACTGGAAATCAAAAAGGTTCTGACAGTCATTAGCAGAACGAAGCATTCGAGACATAGGCCCATTACAGCCGTAGTTTGTACGATGAAACTTGAGGCAGAAGACAGGTACTGATCTCAGAAAACGTGGGTTCGTGCTGAGTGAAATGGTTTCGAGCAGCATAGGACAATCAATATTTGCCTGTTAATAGTTGATGTACAAATAGTATATCGGCAACTTTTCTACGCTTTTCAAGCGACTGCATGTTCAACAAGTTTAACCGATGCTCATAAGGAGGTAGGTTGAATCTGTCAGGCCACGGGAGTCCGCGTAGAGCAAAACGGATGAATCTCCGTTGGACATACTCAATTCGATGTGAATGTGTATCGTGATAGGGAGACCAGACTTGGCTGGCATATTCAAGAATTGGTCGTACAAATGTGAAGTACAGCGATTGCGTGACGTAAGGATTTGAGAATTCCTTGGACCAACATTTCACATAACCTAGCGCAGAATTAACCCTGTTAATAATATTGTCAATATGGCTACGAAAATTAAGCTCACTGTCGCATATGACGCCCAAATCACGGAGAAAAGTGAGTGGGAACAGGCTCGTCGCAAATCGCATACGTTCTGGGGTCTATCGGAAAACGCTTCCGGGAATAAGTAATAGCTTGGCATTTGTCAACATTCAACTCAAGACAGTTTTTATTACACCAAGTAGGAAAGCTATTCAAGTCAGTTTGAAGAGCACGGGAGTCAGTGGGTGTGGAGATGGGTGTAAAAATGTTCATGCCGTCCGCATAAACTGATAGGCGGGAATATTTAATTACATATGCCATCAACATCATTAATTGACAAAATGAAAATCAGGGGACCAAGATGGCTACCTTGACGGACTCCAGAGGGGGGCATAAATGGATCGGATACAAATGATTTAAAAAGGACTTCATATTTACTTTCATGAAGGTAGGATTCATGACGCGATAAACCCAGGCGGAAAGCCGAGAGCTTTGAGTTTAAAAAATACAATTGCGTCCTTGCCATCTTCCAATGCGCACAGGGTGCTGGATACGAATTGGGTTAGGTTTGTGGTTGTAGACCTTCCCTTTAAAAAACCACGTTGGTGAGGGGAAAATATAGATTTACAATGGAAAAACATTGCATCGTAAACAATACTTTCGAATAGTTTGGGTATGCAGGAGAGTTTAGCTATAGGACGATAGTTCGAGATTTCGTTTTTTTGACCTTTTTTATGAAGGGGAATAATATAAGAGCTTTTCCAAAGCATAGGAAAGACGCTTTGAGAGAGAGACAGTTGGAACAGAGCCGTAAGGGGTAGAGCTAAGGAGTTTACACATTTTTTTTAAAACTACGGCAGGTATACCGTCCGGGCCGGTAGAGTAATCGCATTTAAGTTTTTCGATCTTTTCTATCACGAGAGCCACTGTTATGTCAATTGAAGTTAAAGAGGTCTGGGGACAATCTCTCATGTAAGAGAAGTAAGAATAGTCGGGCTCTGATGTGTGGTTGGAGAACGATTGACTAAAGAAATGAGCGAATAAATTTGCTATTATTTTAGGATCGCTCGACGATGTATTGGAGAATGTCAGAGTCAAAGGGTAGCTGTCTGACTTTTTTTTGGTATTAATAATATGAAAAAATCGTTTGGGGTCAGCGATAATGTCAGATTGCATACGGTCAATATATACGTTATAAAGGAAATCACAGAGTTCGAAAAAATGCGTATGTACAAGAAAGTAATTAGAGAAGTTGAAATCAGAGCGACATTGGGGGTAGATGCGCCAGAGTTTATTTCTTCTGTTGTGAAGTGAACGTAATTCTTTAGTATACCAAGGTGGAGAGGACGAGAAACTCTTCTGTGGCATATATGGGACGGATTGCATAAAACAGCTGAACATTTCAGAGTAAAACAATCCAAGTACATTATCGACAGAAATGTGTGTACTGTTAAAAATACTGTTGAAATTAATAGCGCTTAAAAGGTTATTAAGTTTTGTGAAGTCTGCCTTGCGAAAATTAAAGCTGTGCGAGTACTCTGATTGTACAGTATTTTTATTATTATTGTAAGACAATGTAAGAGCTAGAGGAGGGTGGTAATGATCCAATTTGGATAAGAGATGCTTGCTCGCTGAAACGAGGCAGTTTTCGGCATCTGACGAGAAAATGAGATCAAGTTGTCTGCCTAGGTTATTAGTGACACCACTTAACTGATATAAGCTGGAATCTGAGAGACAGTCAATGAAAAGGATTTCCCTTTCTGAAGAGGTGTTTATGGCAGTATAATGGGACTGATCGTCAGATGGAGCCCATTGGAGGTCGGGAAAATTAAAATCCCCCAGAATTAAGACGGTATCGCGAGGATTAACAATATCAAACAACGAATCGAACGCGTCTATGGCAAGCTGGTAGCTCTGCATGGGCTGGTAAGGTCGAATGTAGCAGCAAAGGATAAAAACGTTGTGGTTTAAAATTGTTATTTTGACACAAATGTACTCAAAATTAGATGTGAGCGAGGTTTTAACTAGTGTCGAGTCAAGGCGATTATGAACTGCCAGAAGAACACCTCGACCCGAAGAATCATCCTCTTTCCCTAGACCATTATCTCGAAAAACGTTAACCCTTTCATGCCATTAATTAATTTGGGAGTGGCTAATACTTTTTCAAGGATATGGAGTTGTTAGCCTAGACGTAAATATGAAGTGATATCAATTTCAAAGTCCTATGTACCCTGGTTTAGAAGTTATGAAATGTTGCCTAAAAATTTTAAAAAAAATTTCTGACCATAAACTAAAAGTTTTTTTCGATTTTTTTTTGTTTTTCCTAATTTTCTTACATGTCTTTAATTATTTTACGTACTTGATTTTGTACACTTAAATTTCTTTATATATTTTTTTAAATAATTTGCAAACTCATATTTCGCATAAAAAAAATTGTACATGTGCACTCACCGAAGATCAGCTACAAAGTGATCACTAGCAATACTTTCAATAAAATATTCGAAAAAAAATTTTACAACAAACTTGCACAACATATCAACCTATTCTAAAAAAAAAAGTCGTTAGAGAATAAATTAAAATTACGCGACTTAGAAGCTAAAACATACAATGTTGCCTACAGGCAACATCTGGCATGAAAGGGTTAAAATCGTTGAAAGCCGTCTGAATCTGGGCCGGAAATATACCGTCCGGTTCCGGGGATTTGAATGGTTCGAAACTGTTTACTGCCCATTTCAGCTTATCTTCGCTGATCAGATGAGGAGGTGCCTGTGGGCGTGCAACATTTACCAAGGCGTGATCATCGTTGGAGGTAGGCGTGTAGTCGGGGAAGTGAGTGTCCATGAGCAGGTTGAGCGATGCTTCGTCCGATTCCGCCCAGGATCCATTGGGATTCATGAGGACACTAGGTATAGTTGGTGTTTTGGCGATGACTTTTCGCAGTCTAGAGGACTGAGACGTCTTTACAATACATACTTGCGTCTGAGTTTTGGATAAATGATTCTTTTTTTATAGAAATAAAATTCTTAAATGTAATGTACATATGTTATTTTATTTACATATCACAGAGCACATGGCGTCAGCCTTTTCAAAGTGTTTGAATTTTCTGTTCGATTAATGCAACTTTTCGATTTTTCCAACAGGCCGTGTTTTGATTAGTTGCACAAATGGAGAGTGCACTGTATTATCTTTTATTTGTTGTTCAAATAAAAGCCGCCCTTGTCTGTTAAGAAGCCGTTGGGAATGCATAAGAATGCGTTTAGACTTACATTCGAAAGGTGGCAGCACAGCACAGAGACATCGGGCTAAACAACTTGTTTTAAACTTTTTTCTCAATTACTCTCTTCTCCCCGTTTTCAACGGAAAACCAAGGAGACAGCGAGGAGCGAACAAGGACCAACATGCTCGGCAGACAGATACATCATCGAACCCCTACAAACAACGATCGATGCAGTGCGCGAGGGACAGTCAACGAGCTGAAGTAGAGACGAGTGGTTTAGTATATTATACTTATATTATGGTGTATTATTATTATACGCCTACAGTTTAGTATATAAATATAACCATTTAGTATAACCGTTAAAGAAGTCAGTACATTACAACAGAAAACCCTTCTTGTCCTGGAGAGATCTAACACAGCTACGAGATAACTCCAAACGGTCTACAAAAGGATGTAGTGACTCACAACATGCGTCCGAAATAAAATATCATAATAACCATATACTTATATCGATTCCATTCCTAACTATCGCATAGCAACTCTTAAGCCAAATCGCTTAAATGGCTTTATTACATATTAAATGAGACTAATCCGGGTTTTGCTTAAGCAATAAACATACGAACGGATCGCTGACGGTACTTGATCACAGGAAATGGTTTATGACGGTCTTAGCACCACATGCTAGAAAACCCCTGATGGGTTTTCCCAATACAACAGCTTGGATACGTTTTATGATCAGGTACGCAAAGATCGAAGGTGGTACCGAATGTACACAATGTCTTATGTGGATGATATGGATGGAATCGATGCTATATAAGGCGGAGGATAGGTAGAATAAATTCAGTATAGATTTAGAATTTAAAAGAATAAGTTCTTGATTTTAACTCGAACGGTCGCAGCCAAGCATTGAGACAGCGGGCCCTAGAGTAAAATAAACAAATTATCAAGTAAATTAATTGTTTTATTTTGAACTATACTCCGATTCGTGCTCTTCTCCCGAATACGGGAAAGCACGGTACGTTATCGTAACATTTGGTGGCAGCGGTGGGATCCCATACATAGAGGGACCTAACTGCCAAACCAATCGAAAAAGTGGAATAGTGAGGTAAATGAAAGATTATCTCAACTACCAACTTTTTTAAGAATTTTAAAACATAGAGTAAGTAAGATAGATACAAGACTATCTACACTACCATTTTTTTTAATTTTAAAGCGTACCTGGGGCAAGAACACCAGAGGTGTTAGTGAAAAAAAAATAAAAAATAAATAAACAAATAAATAAAGTGAAAAACCCGAACAATTTTTGAACGGTAAAAAAAAAGTGAAGAGTAAAATCTCAAAACCTGGCCTTTAAGGTGTTACGTGCAAATTTCGCACGAGATCCTTGGTCCCCTCCATCCTACCAATTCTCACCCGTCCACCATTTTCGGCCTTTCTATTCAATTTTATTCCGTTGTCTTCTTGAAGCAGTGATCTCGTTAAGCGTTCCTGGATGGTTCCGCCATTCGGTGCTTATACTTTTCCACACGCTTCAAGGGGGCAACAAAAGCAGGTACTCCGGGAGACAGAGCCCAAATGGTCGGTTGGCAACCCTCTGATGCGGATGGACCGTCCGCCAACGATGTACATTAATCCGCGACGAGTGAGACGAGCGACGATGAAGAAGAGGGTGGCCTGCCCTAATATCTTGCCCACACCACCAGGGCATGTATCTATGACATAAGGACGAGTACACAACAAGATACATCACGAACATCACACATTTACCCAAACATCCCAAACACACCAAACACAAACAACATAACTTGTACGACCATGAGCAGCGGTCAACGGACTGAAGGAGGTTCAGTCCAAATTCACAAATTCACCGATGGCCGAGAGCCCAACGTTTATACTTTATTATTTGTATGGGGTGGCACGTCATCGGCTAGTCCCTTTTCCCCAAATCTGCGTGAGATTCCACCGGGATAGCTAGCTTTCGCGGACTTAATAAAATAATAGGAATACGAGTGGGTACTCAGGCTTCTTCCTCCTCAGGAGTGTCCGACGCAAGGCGTTGTTTGACCTATTTATATTTTACATTCAATAACCTCTTTTCTTCCACTCTAAGTCCAACGCCAAGCGTTGTTTGATAAACCTCCTTTTCTTCTCATATTCCTTCTTCGCTTTTGTATTTTTCGCGATATTGTTTCGAATATTTCATTTTGCGTTCACTAGCACTCAATTGCTAGCGCTTGCTGTGAACGTGGCACCAAGGTAAAGAGCGAACCTTGGGAATGCGTAACCCGACCCTCTGAACTGCCAGTTGGAGGCGATTTCAGAGAGAGAGAGAGCCATTGGAAAAATGGAAAGAGCTGCTAGATAGCGGCGTTCAAGGAACGGTTGCATGCTTCAGCAAAAGAGCGGAGTACTGCACATAAAGCCGTCTTTGAACTTTTAATGGCTGAATAAGCGGTAGGCCAATTGGAAGAGAGAGGCTCTCGTTCGGTTAAGCAAAGTGCTGAGGCGAGTTCAGCACTTCTTGGTTGACCACGAGCGAGTGCGAACAAGCGCTAGTGTTTGAGGAGTTTTTTTTTGTGAGATAGTGAACGAGTTGGTGCAATCATATTTTTTTGAGCGGAAAGGTCCAGAAGGGACCAAGAAAAAAATACAAGTGCGGAAAAGAAACGGCCTGAAGGGCAAGAGTAACAGGAAGAAGGTTCAAGGAGGAATAGAAGGAAAGAACAGGAAGGAAGAGGATTTTCTGGAGACGAGGAGTAGGGAGCAGACTAACCACTCAGGAAAAGCCAGATAAGTTGCATAATTTTTTTTTACATTCTTTTGTTCGATTGGTGTAGGATTTTGGTTTTGTTCAACCCCGGTAGGGTCTCATATCGCATATTTCCCGGTGAAAGCGGGACACGCGACCGCTAGTAATACGTTTCTTTTTACAACTGTGTTCGGGACCGGTGATAGCGGGCCACCCCCAACGGCTACTTAAAAAAAAACAAATATTTGGCGCAACAGCTCTTTAAAGTGCCAGGGCCTAGCTTCTCGCAACCACTCATGTTGTGTGCGTTATATTTTTCACACGAATGGAAGGGACCTACAGTTTAATGCCGACTCCGAACGGCGATTTGAGAAGCTTTTTCATGACAACAATACTCTCGGATGTTTGTCAGACGCTCGCGAGAGGTGGGACCGTGAAAAAACTTTTTGGTATTTTCTGGGATTCGAACTTGGAACCTCATGCGTAGTGATCCGACACACTAACCACTTACGCCACGGCGCCCCCAACGGCTACTTACCTTTCGGTATTTTCAAGCGGTTTTCTATTTGCCAGTTTCAACCCCTTTTGTTCATATAAAACCTTTTTTAAATTAAATAAATTGGCCGTGCTCCGGAGTATAGAGCATTTGTTACGCACGTTCGTTGTTTTCTTTCCTATTTGTACAATTTCAGGATCCCCACTCCATTCAATTTCTCTAAAAGGTTTCTAGATCCCTTTCAAAGATCTGGTGGCGCCCATTTCCATATCGTGTGTAAACACTGAGTAACCGGGAGAGCAGCATCCTACAGGCTGCTATTGTTGCACTTTTCCGATCCTCTTAGTATTATCTGTGGCTATCTGTCACTCTCGTTTTTTTTCTCGCGTCCGCGGCCGGCTTTCGCTCTGTGTGTTTTGTTTTTTTTTTTTTAAATAATTCGGGAAGAATTCTGTGCGACAAAGGAAAACCTGGCGAATTCCTTAAACGACGCCGGAGGCAGAACTTGAGCAGTGTTACAAGACCAGGCCGTAATCACCATCTATAGGGCGCGAGGCCTGCCTGGCAAGTCAACAGCAACAATAACGACACACAACATCAGTAATATCAGCAGCAGAAACAACAGTAGCAACAACAGCAAAAACACCACCACCGCCAACAACAACAACAACAACAACAACAACACCAGCAACAACAACAACAACATAAAAACAAAAATAAATAAATACTTGGCGTAACAGCTCTTTAAAAGTGCCAGGGCCTAGCTTCTCGCAACCACTCATGTTGTGTGCGTTATATTTTTGACACGAATGGAAGGGACCTACAGTTTAATACCGTATCCGAACGGCGATTTGAGAAGCTTTTTCGAGACAACGGATGTTACCGTTGTAAAAATATTTATGTTGACCCAGGATATAAGCTATCACCATGCCAAACTCCATCCAAATCCGTGCAGCAGTATATGCTTGATGCGCACACAGACAGACAAACACAATCGACCCTCAATAGTTTTATTATTTAAGCTTAGTGCAAGCAACAAACAACTTAAGGCTAGGAGAGACGACAAGCTACTAAACTTAAAGCTAACATAGCTTTTTATTTTATTTATTCACTCCTTTTCTATTTTTTTTTGTTTAATTTTTTATTTATTAATTTGGTGTATGCACTCTACCAATTCATCACCAGCTGCCTTGAAGAGTTCGGCCGGTAAGCTGCCAGGTCCAGCAGCCTTGTTGGGTTTCAGCTTGGATATTGCTATCCTCACTTCGTTTTGACCAGGTGGGCGGAAATTTTGACTATCATCGTCTATGTTGAATGGTTCATTCTGACAGCGGGATGCTGGTTGTCGTTCGTCGTCGCTGTAAAGTCTGCAGAAGTAGTTTTTCCATATTCTCAGCACCGACTGTGATTCTAATACGAGGTTTCCATTTTCGTCTCTACAGGTTTCTGTACGGGTATTGCTTTCCTGACACCTTCTTTTTACCTTTTGGTAAAACTTCCGTACACTGTCCCTCTCAATATTCTCGATCGCGCGCCTCTCATGCTCTTTCTTCTTCTTTTGGAGAGGCCGATGTTATTCCCGTCTCTTTTGCTCGTAGAGCTCATGAGCAGCTCTCGTCTTCCTTTGCAGCGCCGCTTTGTATGCCTCTTGTTTTGCTACATGCACTCGCCGGCATTCTTCGTCAAACCAGGGGTTTCGCGGTGGTGGGCGAGCGACACCCAGCACATCAGTCGCGGCGTTTCTGATGGGATGTTGGCAGCGTTGTCACTGGTCTTCGGCACTTGATGCTAGCGGCATATGGGTGATTGAGAGATTTCGGGATACGCGTTCAGCGAAGAGTCTGGCGGTCTCTTGCGATTGTAGATTTTCGACGTTAAATTTGCTCACGTGATTCTTCTTTGTTTCTCAGTTTGGGATATCCGCATTCGTACATTGGCTACAACAAGGTAATGATCCGAGTCTATGTTGGCCGCTCGGAAGTTCCGGACATCCAGAATACTGGAGGCATGCCTTGCGTCGATCGTAATATGATCAATTTAGTTGATCGTTACATGATCATTAGACCGCCATGTCTGGTTATGAATATAGAGATGAGGAAACCATGTGCTTGCTATGGTGACATTTCGCTCCACAGCGAAATCAATTAGCCTTAGTCCGTTATCAGACGTGGTGTCGTGCAGGCTATGCTTACCGGCTGCCCTATCAAAGACGTCCTCCTTTCCTATTTTGGCGATAAATTCGCCCAATACGATTTTAACGCCGTATTAATCGAGGAGCTCGGAGAAACACTCTTTGGTGGCAGTGTCCTTTTCTTCCGTGGGAGCACGAACACATATGGCGCATGTTAGCGAATTTAACCTTGATACGGATAGTCATAACACGCTCGCTCACGTGTCGGAAGCTTAAGACTTCTTGCCTAAGTCGGCCACGTATAACAAATCCGCTTCCGAATAAGCACTGCCTGTTGCCTCTGTGGCAATCACCGTAGTAGATGCCACAGTTTTTCGTCCTCTCTTTGCCCGGTCCATCCCATCGCACTTCCTGGATGGCGGTAATATCTGCTTTATAGCAGTCGTTTAAGGAATTCGCCAGGTTTTCCTTAAAGGCCAGGTTTTGAGATTTTACTCTTCACTTTTTTTTTACCGTTCAAAAATTGTTCGGGTTTTTCACTTTATTTATTTGTTTATTTATTTTTTATTTTTTTTTTCACTAACACCTCTGGTGTTCTTGCCCCAGGTACGCTTTAAAATTAAAAAAAATTGTAGTTGAGATAGTCTCGTATCTATCTAACTTATTCCACTATGTTTTAAAATTCTTAAAAAAGTTGGTAGTTGAGATAATCTTGCATTTATCTCACTATCCCACTTTTTCGATTGGTTTGGCAGTTAGGTCCATCTTCGTATGGGATCCCACCGCTGCCACCAAATGTGACGATAACATACTGTGCTTTCCCGTATTCGGGAGAAGAGCACGAATCGGAGTATAGTTTAAAATAAAACAATTAATTTACTTGATAATTTGTTTATTTTACTCTAGGGCCCGCTGTCTCAATGCTTGGCTGCGACCGTTCGAGTTAAAATCAAGAACTTATTCTTTTAAATTCTACATCTATACTGAATTTATTCTACCTATCCTCCGCCTTATATAGCATCGATTCCATCCATATCATCCACATAAGACATTGTGTACATTCGGTACCACCTTCGATCTTTGCGTACCTGATCATAAAACGTATCCAAGCTGTTGTATTGGGAAAACCCATCAGGGGTTTTCTAGCATGTGGTGCCAAGACCGTCATAAACCATTTCCTGTGATCATGTACCGTCGGCGATCCGTTCTTATGTTTATTGCTTTAAGTAAAACCCGGATTAGTCACATTTAACCCTTCTGTCAATGGATGTTTTAAAGCCTTCCCATCAATGGAATAGGTCTGGCTGGACCTTCATACATTTTGTATGAAAATTGATGGAACTCAATGAAATAATTGAAGTTTTTTTTGTTATTTTGGACATGTTATTATTTTTATTTTTAATTTAAAGTTTTTTTTTATACATAACATTAATACTACGAAGTATTTTCTTGATTTACACATTTATGGCATTTATGTAACTGAATACTGTGTTGTAAACAGACAGGCTCTTCGCAGGCAGTGCATGCAAATCTGGTTTTCCTTTGCATTTTATCGTTTATTCCGCTAATTCTTTTTCTGGCCCGTGGGCTGGCTACTGCTGGGCTGTGAAATCCTATTCTGCAATGGTGCTCCGAAGAAAGATTCGATGCCATTTCGAAAGGAAAACACTCCCATTATCCTTGGATCGTTCATCCTTGCTTCGATCTGAGTGGTCACTAACTGCTCAATCAAAGAATGCAAAAATGGTCGATGTGCATTGGTTTTGTTCATTGCATTCATATCATTTACTTTTATGCAAATTATGAAAGATGCTAATACTGCGACATCCAACTTGTTGTGGAAAAAAGCCTGTGGCCATCGCTTCGTCTCTCGTTTACATGTATATTCTCCCAACATTTGATCCATGTCGTCAACGCCAACTTTATGTTTGTTGTAAAACAGAATTGCTTCACTCATATATACCCACAAACTGAACAAAAATAACTAACTGTAAAATTCACTAATGATCTAATTATCTTGAAGTCGTAGGCAATAAACGATTTACAATCAAATACGGAATGTTCAAGTGACCCAATGGCCTGCATACGTCATAAATATAATTAATTAGTGGAAAACTCCAGGCAGTTGCATATTTTTGCAAAATACCGTAATAAATTATTTCGTTTATATATAATGCACTAAACAAAACTAATAATTACTTGGCGGACTTAGGTAAAAAGACTTTTTTTTTTTTTTGGATGAAATGTTAAATAAATACGTTTCTCCATACAATATGTAGCAAGGTCTGGCCAGACCTATTCCATTTATTCTAGGGGTTGTCGCACAAAAACTTTTTTTTTTCTCACCCACTTAGATTTACAATTTATTGTCCACACTAAACATTAAAAATATGTACGCTGACAAGGTCAGGAAATTTGGTAAAGATAGCTACACAATCAATTAGGAAAAAATGGTTTCGAAAATGGAAAAGGTCTAGCCAGACCTACTCATTGACAGAAGGGTTAATATTTTTACATTTTCAATAAATCATAGCAATATGGGTAAATTTGGACTTTGAAAGGGTCTTGAAAGAAAATACATTTTTGTATTAAAATTGCCAAGCGTGAGCGGCGTGGCGTAAGCGGTTAGTGTGTCGGATCACTACGCGTGAGGTTCCAAGTTCGAATCCCGGAAAACACCAAAAAGTTTTTTCACGGTCCCACCTCTCGCGGGCGTCTGACAAACATCCGAGAGTATTGTTGTCTCGAAAAAGCTTCTCTAACCAAATTGCTCTTCGAATACGACACTAAACTATAGATCCCTTCCATTCGTGTGGAAAATATAACACCACACAACATGACTGGTTGCGAGAAGCTAGTCCCTGGCACTTAAAGAGCTGTTGCGCCAAATATTTATTTATTTACCAGGCAAGGCGGGCACGGGTCGGCTAGTAAATAAATAAATGCGCTCACCCTAGCCGAACATCTGACCATTAAAGCACTGCGCCTGCTTATCTTCCAGTTCTCGTTGAAACCTCCAGTTGACTTTAGTATGTACTTTCATGTGTACGTATGTACATATAAAAAGAAGATAGGTGCACTGGCTTATAGAAGGGCTTTATAAAATACTGCATTGGAGTCAATAGCTATATGTGGAAACGTCTGCTCCGTTCCATACTTGCATCACTTCTGATGCAGTTGCATCGGTTGTTCGGACCGCAGCATCTCCCCATCGTTGAAAAGAAAAGTCCTCAGCGATCATTACACCCCCTTATGCCCTAGCTTCGGTAAATTTGTCCTTTCTCGGTATGTCACAGGCCACTCTGTATTTCTACATTTTTTTCTTCTAAACAATTTGTATAAACCGCCGTTATTAAAATTGACGGAGGGAGACGACCAGACAGCGGAGTGGTTGCAATTGTTTGCCACATGTCCAAACTTTTGGCAGTGTTTGCACTCCGTGACGACATTGCTTTTATCACTATCTTGCATCTTCATCTTTTTATTAGCGGGGTCCTTTTTTAGACCGTTTGGAGCTACCTCGTAGCTGTGGTAGATCCGTTCCGTTCAGGACAGAAAGGGTTTTCCAGTTGTAATGTACTGACATTGGCATACTTACAGTTGCAAATGGGGAGAAGAGTTTAGCCAGGTGAATTTATAGTATAAAACAATTTCTTTGGCTTAACTATTATTTATTTGACTCTAGGGCCCGCTGTCTCAATGCTTGGCTGCGACCTTTCGACTTTAATACTTAGTTTTTCTTAATATTAAGTCCGCTGTGTTTAGGTGGTCTGCGACCTTTAAAATTCGCGTGTTAGTGTTGTTTTGCCTTTGTTCCGGTTACGATTAAGGTTTTTTTTTATTAAATGTTTTGTTTTATGTACAAATTTACTTAGAACTAGACTTATACATAACTAATAATTAAATGTTGACTCAATAATGGGGGCCCAACGTATTTCAACTGATATTTATATTTAATTTTTTAAAAAAAAAGTTATTACTGTTTTATTTAATCTCGCACATACTTACTTACTTATGTCCTGCATCCCCTTGTGGGTCCTAGGGCCTCTACTACGCCTACGCGCCATCGTGTACAGTTTCTGGCAATGTGTGTGAGTTCTCCCCAACTTTTCCCTAACTGCCGTGCCTCCTTCTCGACTGTTCTGCGCCATGTTTTCCTCGGACCGCCAGGTCTTCTGCCATCCTGAGTTAGAGGGTTCCATTGCATAGCATGGTTCGCTATGGAGCTGTCACCCTTTCGGAACGTGTGACCAATCCACTGCCACTTCCGCCGTTGGATAGTTGTGCCTATTGGATTGGTTCCTGACCCGTTCTCTCGTAAAGGTGTTCGTTAGAGATACGATTGGGCCAGAAAATCCGTAAGATATTGCGCAGACACCTATTAACGAACGTTTGCAGCTTTCTGGTGATAGTAGTGGTCACTCTCCACGTGCTGCAACCATATAGCAGCACGGATTCAACGTTGGAGCGGAACAGTCTTATTTTGGTGCTCAAACTGATGGCATTGCTTCGCCATATTTTGGACAACATCCCGAACGCGGACTTTGCTTTGGCGATCCTGTTGGTTATATCCAGTTCGGTTCCACCATCGGTCGAGACAATACTCCCAAGATACTGAAAATCCTCTACTCTCTCTACCGGTTGTCCAGCAATGCATATTTGAGCCGATGAGTTAGTTCCGAGGCTGATGATTTTAGTTTTTGTCGTATTGATTTTCAGCCCGACGACACCTGCCTCCCTCTCCACATCTGCTGTCATTTGGTGGAGGTCCATAATTCTGTGGAAGAGTAAGCATACATCGTCTGCGTAGTCAAGATGTTTTAGTTGAGATGTAAGAGTCCATCGAATTCCTCCGTTTCCCGTCGACAAAGCTGCATGAAGCACATCGCTAATCACCAATAGGAATAATATTGGTGAAAGGATACAGCCTTGTCTTACCCCACTTTGGATCTCAAATTCCTCAGACAACCTCCCCCTGTGCAGAACGTGACATTTGGAGCCTTCATATGTAGCTTTGATAATAGCAATTAGTTTATCGGGAATGCCTCTCGTGCGTAAGGCACGCCAAATAAACTCCCTGTTGACACTATCGAACGCCTTCTCAAAATCGATGAACAGCAGGTGCAGTGGCGGTCGATATTCAACACACTGTTCGATGATAATCCGCAGGGTGGTGGTGTGGTCGGCACAGGAGGATCCAGAGCGGAAACCTGCTTGTTCGGCATCGAGTGTGTCTTCGAGATGTTGTTTGATTCGCTCAAGGATGATTTTAGCTATTATCTTAGCTACAGCAGGCAGCACGCAGATACCCCTCCAGTTTCCGCACTCCAATAAATTTCCTTTCTTAGGAAGCTTGACGATCATTCCCTTTTTCCACTCGTTAGGAAAGCTCTCAGCTTCCCAAGCTCTATCTATAAGTGGAAGCAGAAGCTCAGCCGATGTTGTTGGCGCTGCTCGTAAGAGCTCTGCTGGAATACCGTCAAGTCCTACCGCCTTGTTGGTTTTGAGGGCCTTGATCGCGGTAATGATCTCATCTTTAGTGGGAGTCGTGGTGCGTATTCGGGAACTTCTCACCTCGGGCATCTCAGTCTGATTTGGGAGCATATCGCTAGCGAATACACGGTTCAAAACCGTAGCAAAATGCTCTTTCCATCTTTTGAGCTGGTCCTCATCCGAAATGAGCAAGGAGCCGTCTAGGCTTTTCACTGGGTATTGGCTGGAGCTGCGACCACCTGTCAGCTCTTTCGTGATTCTGTAGACAGTCCTGCTGTCGCACCTCCGTGCAGCTTCTTCTGCTTCTGTAGCCAGCGCGTTGATGTAGTTGCGCTTGTCACGTCGTACGCTACGCTGAACTTCTCTCATCTTCATGCGATATAGGGACTCTAGCTCGCTTCTCCCTGCTGCTGGGGTAGCTGCAACGCGAGCTTTTAGCTGTTTTCGTTCGTCAATCCTTCTCCAGGTATCCTCGGAAAGCCACGCCCTATGTCTTCCCTGCGATCGACCGACAATTCTTTCAGCACCAGATGTAAAAACATTTTTCACAGCACACCAATGGTCTTGGATGGTTGCGGGCATTGAGCTGCTGATTGCTTCCACACCTTGCGAAAAGTGCTCCCTTAATTGTTGGCGCACTGAGGGATCACTAAGTCTATCGATGTTGAACCTGGGCATTCTTGTGTTGTCGTGGGATCTTCGAACTGCAGCAGTGCGTAGTTGGAGAGTAGCTATCATAAGATGGTGATCACGTACTATCCCCACATCTGCCCCTCGTCTGTTTCGGACGTCCAGGAGACTACTTCTAAAGCGGCGGCTGATGGCAAAATGGTCAATTTGGTTGGAGGTTGCTTGCCTGTCGTTGGAAACCCAGCTGACTTTGTGGCAGGTCTTGTGCTCAAACATGGTGCCACCTATCACAAGGCGGTTGGCATTGCAGAAATCCACAAACCTTTCGCCGTTGTCATTGCGGTTGCCTAGACCATGTTTCCCGATTACATGCTTGAGCCCTTCGTTGTCGCTGCCTACCTTGGCATTCAAATCCCCCATCACTATGACAATGTCTCCATTTGGTGTTGTGTTGAAGACGGCGCTTAAGAGATTGTAGAAGCTCTCCCTTTCGTCCTCAGACGAACTATTCGTTGGGGCGTAACACTGTATGATGGTGACACGTCGTACTCTAGTCCGGAATCTGGCCGTCAAAATCCTATCACCATGAGGCTGCCAGGAAATCAGGCCCTTGCGTGCTGTTGTTGTTAGCAGTAGTCCGACTCCATATTCTCGCGGACTTCCGGATGGTCTTCCAGAATAGAGCAGTACAGTGTTACGCGTTGGAGACTGGTACTCGCCCGCTTCTAACCATCTTACTTCACTTACCCCCAAAATGTCCAGTTTATATCGCATGAATTCCTTTTCCAGTTGGAGGAATCTGGCATTGTAAGGACCTTCTCTTCCCGAGTCGAGGAGCGTCTTTACATTCCAGAAACCTATCTTTGTCCGGGTACAATAGCCAAAAGTCGTCAACATGTGATCAGTCCTTATCCGAGGCATAGTGTCGGTTTCAGTAGCGAGCTGGTTTCAGTAACGCAGGTTGCTGGCCCACGTTACCTAGCCTAGAATCAAGGCCCTAGACAACCCGCACTTACAATTTTGGCCTATACGTATAAGGGTTTATACGTATAGTTGCCCGGGGACCACCACTAGGAGGTAAAGTAAGCACTTCATCACGAACTTGATTGTTGCGCTACTGGCCCAAGCCAAGTTTTGGGCAGTCAGTAGTTTCCCGATCAATCGCAATGCAGCTCGCACATGTGTTTAACTAAATAAAAAATTATTTATTCTTGAATGTTTAAGTTTGAAGCATTGTGGGGCTATATCAGTTTTATTAAGAGATCTTATGTTTTGAAAAATTGTATAAAAACTTTTTAACCGAAGGTTTTACTTTTGCAAATAATAAAGACATTCGGTTTAGATGGTGACTTGCGTTCACACTTTTTATCTTTTTACAAAAGCATGAGCTTTGTATTGAATGCTCGTACATTGTAATAGGCTAGTAGGGAGGTTATGAGAGTAGGGATTTGAAAGTGACAGGAAACTAGGATGTGGATGGGGCGGATAAGGAAAGAGTGTCGGCTACGAGGGACGTGGCATGCTTGCTATATGCACAGCTCAGCTCGCCGGAAATGGGGTGGTTCTCTCCCCCGCAGCACGACCAAACCTTCTACAAAAAACATAAATCATGCCATTCTACTACTTACTATTTTTTTCTTACCATATAGCGGACGGACGTTCACCACACTGAGGGCGCTGCAGATGTTATGTCGTTTGCCCTTGCTCTCCAACCCATGAAGTCCGGCGGCCTAAACTAGGACTTCCCAATTTGTGAATTGATCTTGTTGTGGTTGATGTTATATATTTTAATATTATAAGTACTCGTATATAGATATGTCGTGGGCAAATGATTTAAATTTTCGTCGACCACTACCTCAATTTTTAGCGGTATGTGGCCGCCTTAGGACACCCCACTGGGTAAAAGTATATACAAAACAATTAGCAGGTATGTACTGCCTTTTCAAAAGGGCTTTTTGTTTGTTGCACTTTATTTTAAAAACTTGGAGACGTCTGCTCCGTATTACACTTGCACCACTTCTGATGCAATTTCATGGGTTGGCCAGACCGCAGCATCTCCCTATAATTCCTCTATTTTCCAAGTCATCCGATCCTGGCAAAGATCTGCTCTCAGAGAATATTTCAACCACTTACTCCCTAGCTGCAGTAAGCTCTTCATATCTAGGTGAATTCTAAGTCACCCTGTATCTCTACACTTTTTATTCTAAACAAATTATTGCATTGTATAGAAATGACAGAGGGACTTACTTACTTACTTAGGTGGCGCTACAGTTCGGGGTGAACCTGGGCCTCAACCAACAAAGCTCTCCATTTAGTCGGTCTTTAGCTAATTGCCACCAGTTGCGCACTCCAAGTTCGTCGAGGTCCCCTTGAACTTGTGCGCGCCACCTACGGCGATGATTCCCTCTACTGCGTCGTCCCTCGGGGTTAGATTCGAAGACTCTGCGGGCCGGAGCGTTAGTGTGGATCCGTTCTACATGACCTAACCATCTCAGACGTCCAATACGCAGTTTTTTGACTAGGTCGATGTCGCTGTACAGCCCGTACAGTTCGTGATTGAATCTTCTCCTCCAAAACCCCATCAACGCAGAGCCAAGGTAAACCTACTACATCGAAGTTATAGCTGCTCAATGTGACGTTCTGTCCAATTCATCGGTGTTGGCTGTCCCTTCTTGTTGACAGCATATGGTATACTTGGTCTTGCCCTCGTTTATCGCTAAACCCATTTTGGCCGCTTCCGCCTCAATGCTCGCAACCGCACCGGTGACAGCCCGCTGAGTTCTTCCGATAATGTCTATATCTTCGGCGTATGCAAGCATTTGTACAGACTTGTGATAGATTGTGCCTTCAGTGTTGGTTTGCGAGTTCCGCACAATCCGTTCAAGTACAATGTTAAAGAAGTCACATGACAGCGCGTCACCTTGTCTAAAATATTTTTTGACATCAAAGGTCTCGGTGAGGCCATTACTGACCTTGATGGAGCAGCGAGCCTTCTCCATCGTAATTCTGCACAGACGGACAAGTTTGGCAGGGATGTCAAAACTAGACATGGCTCTATAAAGCTCTTCTCTACAGATTCTGTCATAGGCGGCCTTGAAATCGATAAAGAGGTGGTGAGTATCGATTTGGAATTCTTGGGTTTTCTCCAGGATCTGCCGAAGTGTGAAGATTTGATCGATTGTGGACTTTCCTGGTCTGAAACCGCACTGATGGGGTCCAATCAGGCTGTTGATAAAAGGTTTCAGGCATAAGCCTTGATACGGATAGTCATAACACGCTCGCTCACGTGTCAGAACCTTAAGACATAATAAGCGCTGCCTGTTACCTCTGTGGCAATCACCGTAGTAAATGTCATAGTTTTTCATCCTCCTTTTGCCCGGTCCATCCCATTGTACTTTCTGGATGGCGGTAATATCTGATTTATAGCAGTCTAGGGCCTCTGCTAGTTGTTCGGCTGCGCGTGGTCTGTAAAGGGACCGAACATTCCACGTACAGATCCGAAGGTCGTTGTCCTTATTTCGTTTGCTGGGTCGTCATCAGTTGAGTTGTGTTTATCCGAGGCTTTTGGTTGTTTCGGAACCATAGGTTTTTTACGTGGTAGGGAAGTTACTCCGACGGCACAACCCCCAACCTGGAGGGGAAGTTCCTTAATTGGTCCCCTAGGACGAGGGGTCGGGTACACCGGTGTCAGTAGTCCACTACGGGAGTATGAGCGCTGCCGTTGGCCTATTAAGGGCTCCTCCGCCACCATCTCTATTCCAAGGTCCTGACCAACATTGGAAATTCCTTACCGACCTGTGAGCCGAATGCGCCGAAGCAGCTCGCGCAAGGTATTCACTAAGTTCAACCTAACTGGAACTATAGACGCCACCGTTGACGTCTAGGGAATTCGTCTGCTGCCGCCTGGAACAGGAATAAGTGTTCTAGTGAGAAAGCACTCTTCGCCGCCTCTCTCATCTGCTGCCGCCAAGAATCCTCCAAACGGGGTTGGTTACCCATTTCTTGGATAAAGGTACTAGGCACCCGGCTGTCACCGCGTGGAGGTTGAAAGTAGGAGTTGGTAGTCCTCAGCTGAGTGAAAACGCGCATGCACTACCGTTTGACCGGCCCATGAGGATTAAATTGAAATCTCTCGCTGAATTTTATTCCGAGGTACTTGGTCGTATTCTTTATATTTATCTCCGTGAAGTCTGGAAGAGATATTTTGATGTTCTGGCATCGGGTTGCAAATGCTCTGGATCCCCTCGTAGCTCTCGCTGGTGGCTGGAAACAGACTAGCTTCGTCTTGGTTCCATTTATCTTCAGATAATACTCGCAGAGGTTCTTTACATGTGCTTTGACTCTCCTTGCTGCGATCTCCGGAGATAGAGACACAGAGTCATCGGCAAACAGCATCGTCCTTGTACCCTCTACGTTTGCTGGTTGATCCGCCGTAAATAAATTAAACAGCATTGGACCGAGCCTAGATCCTTGAGGTACTCCTGCCTTGATGTCCTTCATTGATGAAAGTATTATATGAGCTGCTTGGGTTTCTGAGCCCTTGCTTCTGTGGGTTTTGATGGGGCTGCAACGGGTTTTGGTGGCATCGCTTGTTTCGCCGAATTTGTTTTAGGTGGCTGCTGCTTTGGTACGGCTACTTAAACTTAAGCCAGTTTCGATGGCTTTCGTGGCTGAATTTTGGGCGAATTTTTGTTGCTCCTGTTTCTTTAGAGCCGACTTAGCTTTGCTCGCCAGCTTCTCCTTATACTTGGGACAACCTTTGTGGTTGACTGGGTGACCGGTCTTCTGCCAGTTTGCGCAGAAAACGTCTTCATCCTTGGTGTCAGCCTTGGACCTCTTGCATTCACTCGGTCCATGCTTGCTATTGTACCTCACGCAAATATATGGCATGCAGCAGTTGCTTGCAACATGCCCAAACTTCTGGCAGTTATTGCACTGCGTGACCCCACTGCTTTTAAAGCGCTCCCAATGTAGCTTCTGGGTCATTAGCACGGTCGCTTTGTAAACTGCTGAGAGGTGGGTGTCGTTTGGAACTTGCACCATGAAGTTATTAAACTTCCGGTCGGACCTCAACCGCTGGGATTACGGCTTGGCACAGCTCCTCTTAGATTTCCGCTACCTCGTAGCTATGGTGGATCCCCTTCAAGACGAGAAGGGTCTTCCTATCCTCCTTTGGGGTATATGTATTATACCCCGTGTTTTTGCTGCTAAGAATTCAATGATTTTTTTGTGTTGATCCTTCGTCTTAGAGGTGACAACTGACTTGGTGGAGTTGATGTTATATGTTTTGAACTCCATTTTTCTTTCCTTTGAGAAGCGGCTTCGCTCAGCTACATTAAGATTGTAGCAAACTATTCGGTGGCATAACTGTGGCCTTCATTGTGAATGCGGCCGCCGGAGATGATGTCACTGGAGATGACGTTGCTAGCGATAGAGGTCGTGGTGTTGGAGGAATTGGCTTACCTTGGACCGCAGATGAGCGAGGCAACTTCGCCTTAGTTTTAGATGAAGCAGAAGTCGACGAATCTGACTTCTTCCTTTTTTTGTTATTAACGACTTTGAAGCCATCTTCTTCTGGAGTGCAGACCTTTTTGTCTGTCGATGCATGGCTGATCCTGTTCACTATTTCTATCCTCTACCAACACGTAGAGGTCGTTGGCGTTGGCCATCATCTCATGTGTGTAAGTTATGACCTTCCTTCCATGGGCAACAGCCTTCTGGTTGATCAGTTCCACGATCTCATTCCACGCTACTGAACCTAACTGCTTCAATCTCTGCTTCTTACCCATCCGAAGTTGGGTTTAATTTCTGGAATTGCAACAAGAGAACAATAATGAAAACCAGCTTTTGCACACAAGTAGTAGATTTGTATTTTAGAAAGGCCAGCGCAAACAGAGACCCCTTCAAATTGCTTCGTAGATTATTGATGTGAGCATCCCAAAGGAAGTGGCAGTCAATGGTAACGCCTAGATATTTGTAGGTATCGACAACATCAATAACATCATAGACGGACGATTTGGCACATCCATAGTTTCTTACTATGATTTGCGACGCTTTAAAATTTGGGCTCCGGATGTGCATTAATTTGGTTTTTGATGCGTTTATTACCAGCCCATTGTCGTGACACCATTTTCCTGCTTCATAGAACTCTTCTTGCATGATCCGTGCTGCTTCTTCTACAAATTGGTGACACACAACAATTGCCGTGTCATCTGCGGATGCAAATGGTGAGCTTTTCGTAAAACACTTCAACATCTCGTTCGTATATAAAATAAAAAGTAGGGGGCCCAGTTTACTTCCTTGTGGAACTCCGTACTGCACCCTATAGGACTTACTGCAGCAACCTTTGACTTTCACGTGGAATGTCCTCTCTGTCAAGTAATCCGCTATCCAGTAAGCCAGGTTAGGTTAGGTTAGGTATGTGGGCTGACAGCGACGCTCTTGGCTCTCGGCTTGACGCAGACGATCTCCAAAAAAAAACAAAACCATTAACTCCATATGTACAGTGAACATTGTACACATACTTTAACAACTATTTTCGTTTTAGCGGTGATTTATTATGTTCTCAAAACAATGTTCAAAATTAGTTGTTCCTGTTCCAAAAAGGAGTCACTCTCTATCTATCCGAGTTTATCTGCTTATCACATAATAATCCTCACAGTCGGTGCTGAGAATGTGGAAAAACTACTTCTGCAGACTGTATAACGGCGACGAACGACAACCAACATCCCGCTGTCAGGCAGAATGAACCATTCAACATAGATGATGATAGCCAAAATTTCCGTCCACCTGACCAAAACGAAGTGAGGATAGCAATATCCAAGCTAAAATCCAACAAGGCTGCTGGACCAGACGGCTTACCGGCCGAACTTTTCAAGGCAGCTGGTGACGAATTGGTAGAGAGCATACACCAACTCATCTCTAAGAATTGGTCAGACGAGTATATGCCTGATGAATGGAATCTCAGCATCGTTTGCCCGATCCACAAGAAAGGAGACCCCCTCAACTGCGCCAATAATAGAGGCATCAGTCTCCTCAACATCGCATACAAGATGTTTTCTGCGATATTGTGTGAACGCCTGAAACCCTTTATCAACAGCCTGATTGGACCCTATCAGCGCGGTTTTAGGCCAGGAAAGTCTACCATCGATCAAATCTTCACACTTCGGCAGATCCTGCAGAAAATCCAAGAATCCCAAATCGATACTCACCACCTCTTTATCGATTTCAAGGCCGCCTATGACGGCATCTATAGAAGAGAGCTTTATAGAGCCATGTCTAGTTTTGACATCCCTGCCATACTTGTTCGTCTGTGCAGGATGACGATGGTGAACGTTCGCTGCTCCATCAAGGTCGGTAATGACCTCACCGAGACCTTTGATGTCAAAAAAGGTTTTAGACAAGGTGACGCGCTGTCATGGTTATATTCTTTAATATTGTACTTCAACGGATTATCCGGAACTCACAAGCCAACGCCGGAGGCACAATCTATCGCAAGTCTGTACAACTGCTTGCATACGCCGACGATATAGACATTATCGGAAGAACTCAGCGGGGTGTCACCGGTGCGTTTGCAAGCATTGAGGCGGAAGCGGCCAAAATGGGTTTAGCGATAAACGAGGGCAAAACCAAGTATATGCTGTCAACAAGAAGGGAAAGCCAACACCGACGACGTGGACAGAACGTCACAGTCGACAGCTATAACTTCGAGGTAGTAAAGGACTTTGTCTACCTTGGTTCTGCTATAAACTCGAAAAACAACATCAGCACAGAAATCAAGCGAAGAATAACTCTTGCCAATCGCTGTTTTTTGGGTTTATAAGGCAATTCAAGAGTAAAGCCCTATCTCGAACAACTAAGGAGACTCTATATAAGATCTTGATCATCCCAGTCCTGCTTTACGGCGCTGAAACATGGACTTTATTAAAAGAGGATGAAGATATCCTTGGTCGCTTCGAGAGAAAAATTCTTCGTAAGATTTTCGGTCCCGTTTGTGTTGACGGGTTTTGGAGGAGAAGATTCAATCACGAACTATACGAGCTGTACAGCGACATCGACCTAGTCAAAAAATTGCGTATTGGACGTCTGAGATGGCTAGGACATGTAGAGCGAATGGACACCAACGCTCCGCCCCGCAAAGTCTTCGAATCTAACCCCGAGGGACGACGCAGTAGAGGAAATCATCGCCGTAGGTGGCGCGAACAAGTTTAAGCGGACCTCGACCAACTTGGAGTGCGCAATTGGAGGCAATTAGCTAAAGACCGAGCTAAATGGAGAGGCTTGTTGGTTGAGGCCCAGGTTCACCCCGAACTGTAGCGCCACCTAAGTAAGTAAGTAAGCATGTAAGGAACATGCTGAAATTGCGATGACGAAGAAGCGCAACAGCTAGTGAGTGGGGGTGGGAGAGATGAGATCCCGGCTTTTCGTTGTTTTTTTTTGCTTTTCTTTTTTAACACTGCACTCACTGCACTGAAGAGTTATTAGACGCGCGAGTTATGTTAGAGATAATAAGCAGTAGGCAACCCGAAGAAATACCTTTGCCACTTATAAACAGTCCAACAGACAAACCAAGTATCCTTCTAGGAAGATGAGATACAAAAACCCACATATGTCAACCAAATGCTTGAGCGAAGAAAGACGCAAACAATTAAGAGGACAACATGTTTATGCAGCTGCAAGTCATAAAAAGGGATATTTATGAGTATTATAAAAAAAGGGATCGATACTTCATATCGATCTTGTGCATGTGGGAACAATTTCGTTTCCTTTTAAGTTAGCTATAATTCGGCAGCGTATCCGTATAATACGAACGAGTGTTAGCTCCCAAGACTTTCTTGAAATAATTACATTTTTTTATTAAACAATTGTCTTAGTAATTTATTTCGCGCGATTTAGGTTTATTGTGGGATTTATTTATTTTTTATTTTTATTTATTTATTTTTTTTTTTTTGAGAGGAGGTTAGTTTTTTATTGTTCGTTTTTTTATTTTATTTCTTTTTAAATTAAATTAGTTTGGCGGGGGTAGACTATTCAATTTTTTTTCCCTATTTCGGTGCAGATCTGTGATCGCGTGCGCACACGACGCCAGACAACACAGCACTCCCTAGGCTTCATCAAACGCTGGTCTAAAGAATTCTCGAATCCTTATGTCACTAAATCTCTGTATGATACCTTTGTCAGACCCATCCTTGAATACGCTAGTCAAGTTTGGTCACCCCATCAAGTTACGCATTCCTTGAGAATTGAAGCTGTCCAACGAAGATTTATCCGTTTCGCTCTACATGGTCTCTCTTGGGATGATAAATATAACTTGCCTCCATACGAAGATCGGTTAAAACTGATTAGTTTACAAATCGCCGTCATCTCGCTGACATACTCTTCGAGTATCAACTATTAGTAGGTTCGATTAGTTCTCTCGCTTTACTACATACGATCTACCTAAAAACTAACCCTCACAGCCTTAGATCTGTACGCCTCTTTCGCCTCGCTTGTCACCGGACCAATTATGGCCACTTTGAACCCATGTCCACAATGTTGCGCTTGGCCTAGCGCTCATATGACCTTTGATTTTCATCTCAGCCGATCCTCCCTTAGAAAGCTCCCTCACACCTCCTCATAATTTTCCCCATACTTTCTTCTTAGTCTAAGTCCTTACATTAAGTCTTCAATTTTGGTGGGCCCTGGGGCCCTTATCACAAAAAAAAAATAAAAAATAATAAAAAATAAAGATAAGGCCCTTTAGCTTAGTTATGTAAGTTCTCTCTGTTAGTTTTTAAGCTTAGCATTAAGTTAACTGCTTGTATTAAGCTTAGAAGTAAATAAATAATTGTTTCTATGGGCTAAGAAGGCAATTGAGTAGCAAAGCCCTATCTCGAACTACTAAGGTAACTCTTTATACGACACTAATCATCCCAGTCCTACTGTATGGCGCAGAGGCATGGGCTTTGACAAAACCGGATGAGGATGCCCTTGGTTATTTGGAGAGAAAAGTTCTTCGAGCGATCTTTGGTCCCGTCTGCATAAACGGTGAGTGGAGGAGAAGGTACAATACCGAACTATACGCCCTGTACAAGGACATCGACTTAGCCAGAAGAGTTCACATACAGCGACTAAGAGTCATGTAGAGCGGATGGAGCCCAACGTTCCCGCCAAGAAAGTCTTCAAATCCCTCCCGAATGGACGACGCAGTAGAGGACGACCTCGTGGTAAATGGCGTTAATAAGTGGAGGGGGACCTCAACCAACTTGTCGTGCGCAACTGGAGGCAGCTGGCTCGTAACCGTGCTGGCTGGCGAGGTTTCTTGGTTGAGACCCAGGTCCTTCCCGTGCTGTAGCGCCACCTAAGTAAGTAAGTAAGTAAGCGACCTAATGATCAAATAAACTTTGTGAACGGATCGCCGACGGTACAAGGTGGCAGGAAATACTTAACTACGCTCTTGGCACCACATGCTAGAAAACCCCTGATAGGTTTTTCCAATACAATAGCATGGGTAGGCCATTTATGACCGGATACGTTTTATGATCAGGTCCGCTCTATGCGCTCAAAGGCGGTACTAAATGCCCTAATGTCGTATGTGCATGATAAGGATGGAACCGATATACTATATAAGGCGGGCGATAGGAAGGAATAAATCAGAATTGATTTAAAATTCACAAGAACCAGGTATAGATATTAACTTGAACAAAACAAACAAATATTTGGCGCAACAGCTCTTTAAAGTACCAGGGCCTAGTTTCTCGCAACCACTCATGTTGTGTGCGTTATATTTTTCACACGAATGGAAGGGATCTACAGTTTAGTGTCGTATCCGAAGGGCAATTTGGTTAGAGAAGCTTTTTCGAGACAACAATACTCTCGGATGTTTGTCAGATGCTCGCGAGAGGTGGGACCGTGAAAAAATTTGTTGGTGTTTTCCGCGATTCGAACTTGGAACCTCACGCGTAGTGATCCGACACACTAACCGCTTACGCCACGCCGCTCACCTGGTGCGCTTGCCACTTTTAATACAAAAACGTATTTTTTTCAAGACCCTTTCAAAGCCCAAATTTACCCATATTGCTATGATTTATTGAAAATGTAAAAATATTAACCCTTCTGTCAATGAGTAGGTATGGCCAGACCTTTTCCATTTTCGAAACCATTTTCTACATGTTGGATGTCGCAGCATTAGCGTCTTTCATAATTTGCAAAAAAGTAAATGATATGAATGCAATGAACAAAACCAATGCACGTCGACAATTTTTGCAGTCTTTGATTGAGCAGTTAGTAACCCCTCAGATCGAAGCAAGGATGAACGATCCAAGGATAATGGGAGTGTTTTCCGTTCGAAATGGCATCGAATCTTTCTTCGGAGCACCATTGCACAATAGGATTTCACAGCCCAGCAGTAGCCAGCCCACGGGCCAGAAAAAGAATTAGCGGAATAAACGATAAAATGCAAAGGAAAACCAGATTTGCATGCACTGCCTGCGAAGAGCCTGTCTGTTTACAACACAGTATTCAGTTACATAAATGCCATAAATGTGTAAATCAAGAAAATACTTCGTAGTATTAATGTTATGTATAAAAAAAACTTTAAATTAAAAATAAAAATAATAACATGTCCAAAATAACAAAAAAAACTTCAATTATTTCATTGAGTTCCATCAATTTTCATACAAAATGTATGAAGGTCCAGCCAGACCTATTCCATTGATGGGAAGGCTTTAAAACATCCATTGACAGAAGGGTTAATGTTGACCCAGGATATAAGCTATCACCATGCCAAACTCCATCCAAATCCGTGCAGCAGTATCCGCGTGATGCGTACACAGACAGACAAACACGTCCGAGCCTCAATAGTTTTATTATTTAAGCTGAGTGCGAGCAACGATCAACTTAAGGCTAGGAGAGACGACAAGCTACTAAACTTAAAGCTAACATAGCTTTTTATTTTATTTATTGATTCATTTTCTATTTTTTTTTATTTGTTTAATTTTTTATTTATTAATTTGGTGTATGCACTCTACCAATTCATCACCAGCTGGCTTGAAGAGTTCGACCGGTAAGCCGTTAGGTCCGGCAGCCTTGTTGGATTTTAGCTTGGATATTGCTATCCTCATTTCGTTTCGACCAGGTGGACGGAAATTTTGACTATCATTGTCTATGTTGAATGGTTCATTCTGCCTGACAGCGGGATGTTGGTTGTCGTTCGTCGTCGCTGTAAAGTCTGCAGAAGTTGTTTTTCCATATTCTCAGCACCGACTGTGATTCTACTACGAGGTTTCTATTTTCATCTCTACAGGTTGCTGTACGGGTATTGCTCCTCTGACACGTTCTATTTACCTTTTGGCAAAACTTCCGTACATTGTCACTGGGGGATGAGTTCTCAATATTCTCGATCGCGAGTTCTCATGCTCTTTCTTCTACTCTTGGAGAAGTCGATATTCTTCCCGTCTCTTTTGCTCGTAGAGCTCTCGTCTTCCTTTGCAGCACCGCTTTGTATGCCTCTTGTTTTGCTGCATGCACTCGCCAGCATTCTTCGTCAAACCAGGGGTTTCGCGGTGGTGGGCGACCGAGACCCAGCACATCAGTCGCGGTGTTTCTGATGGCATGTTGGCAGCGTTGCCACTGGTCCTCGGCACTTGATGCTGGCGGCATATGGGTGATTGAGAGATTTCGGGATACGCGTTCAGCGAAGAGTCTGGTCTCTTGCGATTGCAGATTTTCGACGTTAAATTTGCTCGCAGTGATTCTTCTTTGTTTCTCAGTTTGGGATATCCGCATTCGTACCTTGGCTACAACAAGGTAATGATCCGAGTCTATGTTGGCCGCTGGGAAGGTCCGGATATGCAGAATACTGGAGGCATGCCTTGCGTCGATCGCAATGTGATCAATTTGGTTGATCGTTACATGATCATTAGACCGCCATGTCTGCTTATGAATATCGAGATGAGGAAACCATGTGCTTGCTATGGTGACATTTCGCTCCACAGCGAAATCAATTAGCCTTAGTCCGTTATCAGACGTGGTGTCGTGTGTGCTATGCTTACCGACTGCCCTATCAAAGACGTCCTCATTTCCCATTTTGGCGATAAATTCGCCCAATACGATTTTAACGCCGTATTAATCGAGGAGCTCGGAGAAACACTCTTTGGTGGCAGTGTCCTTTTCTTCCGTGGGAGCACGAACACATATTAGGCGCATGTTAGCGAATTTTGCCTTGATCCGGAGCATAATACGCACCCTCACGTGTCGGAAGCTTAAGACTTCTTGCCTAAGTCTGCCGCGTATAACAAATCCGCATCCGAATAAGCGCTGCCTGTTGCCTCCGTAGCAATCACCGTAGCAGATGTCACAGTTTTTGATCCTCTTTTTGCCCGGTCCATCCCATCGCACTTCCTGGATGGCGGTAATATTTGCTTTATAGCAGTCTAGGGCCTCTGCTAGTTGTTCGGCTGCACGTGGTCTGTGAAGACCACGCCTTCTACTAATTTCATGCGTAACACTCTAGATTTCCACATCAGACGATCTTCCCTCAGAATGTACCTTACCTTCTTAGGAACCTTTCCTTCCCATGAACCTTCCCCTCCCTTTCTCATCTTTAGCCTTATATTTAGTTGTATTTTTAAAAAAAGACGAAATGATGAGTCCTCGCGCGAAAATAAAAAATTCAAATAAAAAAATAAAAAATAATAAAATCAAGAAATTAATAAATAAAAAATTAAACAAATAAAAAATAAAAAAAAAAATAGAAAAAGAATGAATAAATAAAATAAAAAGCTATGTTAGCTTTAAGTTTAGTAGCGTGTCGTCTCTCCTAGCCTTAAGTTGTTTGTTGCTTGCACTAAGCTTAAGTAATAAAACTACTGACGTTCGGACGTGTTGGTCTGTCTGTGTACGCATCACGCGAATACTGCTGCACGGATTTGGATGGAGTTTGGCATGGTGATAGCTTATATCCTGGGTCAGAACTATTTTTTTACAAATTCAGTAAATTCTAGCAATGTGGGTATCATTGGACTATGGAAGGACCTTGAAAGAAAATCCTTTTTTGTATTTAAAGTGGTAAACAGGAATTTTAGTTTTCAGCCGTTTTTAAATGAAAAAATTAATCTTTGTTCACGCAATTTATTTTCTCACAAACAAATATTTTGGTAACTTAATCTAGGCTCATGAAATTTGGGTAGTGACCGAAAGAATAAGATCGCGGGTACAAGCTGCCGAAATGAAGTTCCTTCGCGGTGTTGCTAGAATGACTCGTAGGGATTGAGTGCGCAACACCAGAGTACGCGAGGCGCTCAACGTTGCGCAGCTACTTCTCCGAACGGAACAATCAATGCTTCGATGGTTTGGTCACGTAGTGCGTATGCCCCCAGACCGGCTTCCAAGATGCGCCATGGTTGCCATGCCATCAGGTAGGCCTAGAAATAGATGGTTGGACCAAGTCCGACATCTCTCCTGGAGCCGCCTAGGGATTCCTCCTGATGAATTGGAGTCATTGGCGGAGGATCGAGAAGGATGGAGAGTCCACCTGAGCATCCTACCCCGCGACCCTCATGAAGGATTAGCGGGCCATTGAAAATGTATGTATGTAGGCTCGAAATGAAACACACACTTTATTTGATTACTACATTTATTAAAGTATTATATTATTTATTGAAAAAAAGAAACATTGACTAGGTATAAAATAAAACTACGTCTACTTTACGGATCTCTTACGACTAACTTATACCTAAGGAAGATCGTTTAGGGTGGATCTGGTGTGGTGAAAATACAGTGCGGCGCAACATGTTCGGTCCTACATGCATGTATGTAACCTAGGCTCTAATTGTTTATGCGATGTTTACTGTTTCACTATCTTTTTACGACCGCTCATGTTTTATGTGAGTCCGACTCTGGATGGCATCCTTTTTCTCGTCTGCTGACTATGTGTTCCCTTGGGTAATCTTTCTGGTCTCACATGTGTGCGTCTGAGTATTTTGCGCTGCCAATGTGTTTTGTTGGTGTCGCCTGCACATCTTCAACGTTTCTTCGGATGTGGTTTCCGGTTGTCGTCTGCACATGATTATCGTTGCTTTGGGTGTCGTTTCATATATAACTCGCTCACTGTGGCCGAACATCTGACCATTAAAGCACTGCGTCTGCTTAGCTTCCAGTTCTCGTTGAGAGCTTCAGTATGAAGAATGGAGCGATCATGTTTCCTCATATTAGTGAGCCAAATAGACCCACTTTCGGGCAACGCTAAATAAATATAATCAGTGTAGCGATCGAATTTTTCCAAACGCACTCGATCGCGTAAGTGTAAGTAGAACGGTGAAGATCTCCATGTTCACCTCCGATTCGATCTTGTCACGATTGCACTTCTCATACTTGTACTATGTTATTTTGCAGTGGGCAGGTGATTCTGATGTATTGTACTTTCATGTGTACGTATATATAAAATGAAAATACGTGCACTGCCTTTTAGAAGGACTTTATAAGTTACTGCACTAGCTATACGAGGAGACGTCTGCTCCGTTCTATACTTGCACCACTTCTGATGCAGTTGAACCGGTTGTTTGTACCGCAACATCTCCTCACAATCTCTCTATATTCGAATCATCAGATCGTGGAGAAGATAAGTTCTCAGCCATCATTCCACCACCTTCTGCCCTAGCTTCCGTATACTTGTCATCTCTCGGTATGTCACAGGCCACCTTGTATTCCGAATTTATTTCTAAACAATTTGTATAAGCTGCCGTTATTAAAATTGACGGAGGGAGACAACCAGACAGCAGAGTGGGATTACAAAAGGCCAACAAGGGAATTAGTTTCTTGGCGGAGGTAAGATGTGGTGCATGCCGCAGTTGTTACGTCTACGCGTAACACCAAGAAAAAACCCGAGATCTCTCTCTTGATGGACACACAACAACTGGCAAATCGAGGGAAGCGAAAATGTGTCTCAAACGCAAATCACCATAAAATCCCCCATCGTGGGAAAAGCTATTTTTATATTAAAATTGCTTATGTTGCGTCTGGCATTTACCTGTCGCCGGACGAACGCAGCTATTCGCTCGATAGCTAAGCCGTAGCTACCGCTTACCTTTCACCAGATGGGATCTGATTGCGATATAGCTTGACCTTGCGCGTGTACTTATCCAGACGGGATAGATTTGCAATTAGAATTTGCAATTTGACACAGCATTTCCCTCCCCCTTTAGAAGAGTATGCCTCTTTATTAAAGCCTGACAGTATTTCATTCTATAACTATTATAACAAACTGATTTAAATTTGTAGCAAGTATTAATTTAATTAAATTATAAAAACATATACGTAATATTTTTTTTCTTCTCATCCTATACATAAATTAATACTTTTTATCAGTTTTTAATATATACTAAAAATATACTAATACATAATAATGAATACAGGGATATGAGAGTGGTTGCACTGAACTGAACTGAACTGAATTCTTACTTTTGCTCACTAACTTTCCGGTGTACTTACTTACTTATGTCCTGTATCCCCTTGTTCGTCCTAGGGCCTCTACTACGCCTACGCGCCATCGTGTACGGTTTATGGCAATGTGTCTGAGTTCTACCCAACTTTTCCCTAACTGCCGTGCCTCCTTCTCGACTGTTCTGCGCCATGTTCTCCTCGGACCTCCAGGTCTTCTGCCATCCTGAGTTAGAGGGTTCCATTGCATAGCATGGTTCGCTATGGAGCTGTCGCCCTTTCGGAACGTGTGACCAATCCACTGCCACTTCCGCCGTTGGATGGTTGTGCCTATTGGTTCCTGACCCGTTCTCTCGTAAAGGTGTTCGTTAGAGATACGATTGGGCCAGAAAATCCGTAAGATATTGCGCAGACACCTATTAACGAACCTTTGCAGCTTTCTGGTGATAGTAGTGGTCACTCTCCACGTGCTGCGACCATATAGCAGCACGGATTCAACGTTGGAGCGGAACAGTCTTATTTTGGTGCTCAAACTGATTGCATTGCTTCGCCATATTTTGGACAGCATCCCGAACGCGGACTTTGCTTTGGCGATCCTGTTGGCTATATCCAGTTCGGTTCCACCATCGGTCGAGTCAATACTCCCAAGATACTGGAAATTCTCTACTCTCTCTACCGGTTGCCCAGCAATGCATATTTGAGCCGATGAGTTTGTTCCGAGGCTGATAATTTTAGTTTTTGCCGTATTAATTTTCAGCCCGACGACACCTGCCTCCCTCTCCACATCTGCTGTCATTTGGTGGAGGTCTATAATTCTGTGGGAGAGTAAGCATACATCGTCTGCGTAGTCAAGATGTTTCAGTTGAGATGTAAGAGTCCATCGAATTCCTCCGTTTCCCGTCGACAAAGCTGCATGAAGCACATCGCACATCACCAATAGGAATAATATTGGTGAAAGGATACAGCCTTGTCTAACCCCACTTTGGATCTCCAATTCCTCAGACAACCTTCCCCTGTGCTGAACGTGACATTTGGAGCCTTCATATGTAGCTTTGATAATAGCAATTAGTTTATCGGGAATGCCTCTCCTACGTAAGGCACGCCAAATAAACTCCCTGTTGACACTATCGAACGCCTTCTCAAAATCGATGAACAGCAGGTGCAGTGGCGATCGATATTCAACACACTGTTCGATGATAATCCGCAGGGTGTTGATGTGGTCGGCACAGGAGGATCCAGAGCGGAAACCTGCTTGTTCGGCATCGAGTGTGTCTTCGAGATGTTGTTTGATTCGCTCAAGGATGATTTTAGCTATTATCTTAGCTACAGCAGGCAGCACGCAGATACCCCTCCAGTTTCCGCACTCCATTAAATTTCCTTTCTTAGGTAGCTTGACGATCATTCCCTTTTTCCACTCGTAAGGAAAGCTCTCAGCTTCCCAAGCTCTCTCTATAAGTGGAAGCAGAAGCTCAGCCGATGTTGTTGGCGCTGCTCGTAAGAGCTCTGCTGGAATACCGTCAAGTCCTACCGCCTTGTTGGTTTTGAGTGCCTTGATCGCGGTAATGATCAAAGGCTGGGTGCACCAGGGAAGCGTTTTAAGTCCTCTGCTCTTTATTACAGTCCTTGATTATCTGCTTGAAGGTAAAGTGATGGACCCCAAGGTACATCAGTTATTCTTTGCTGACGATGGAGCCATCATAAGTGAGTTTCCTACATCCCTGCAACGAGCACTTGATGTGTGGGTGAACGTTTTGGAGGGAAATGGGTATCGCATTAGTTCAAAAAAGACAGAGTACTTGTGCTGTCCGTTCTCTGATCCACTCAGGCCTATTCCAGACATTCATTTGAATGAAACAGTGCTTCCCAAGTGCGAAAAGTTCAAATATCTGGGATCTATAATCAATAGCAAAGCAACTTGTGATGACGACATCAATCATCGCGTAAGCGTAGGGTGGATGAAGTGGCGAGAAAATTCCGCTGTCTTCTGTGACAGAAAAATGCCATCTAAGTTGAAAGGAAGGCTCTACACCGCAGTTGTGCGTCCAGCGCTCACATACGGTTCACAATGTATGGACGATGTACACAACGTATGAGAGTAAATTAACGGCAGCTGAGATGAAGATGCTTCGCATGACAGCAGGAGTGACAAAGCTTGAACGAATAAGAAGTTCGAAGATCCGTGGAAGCTTTGACGTCAAGGAAGCCATCGTATAAAAGATGGAACGGGACCAGCTGGTATTGCCACGTTGAAAGAAGAGATCAGCTGAACCCTGTTAAAAAGGCAATATCAATGAACCCTCTAAAAACATCGCGATATAGGAAAGGCAGGCCTATAGACGCATGGATCACACAAATGCGACGACATCGGCATTCAATTGGCCTCACTAACCGAGTGATCCAAAATCGGGAGGCCTGCCGATATTTTCTGAGGACAAATAGGCGAACCCCACAGGCGGATTAGTAGAAATGCGGTGAAGTGGGAGGGTTGTGATCCCGTATTTGCGGATCATAACCTCGCTGACAAAAGGAAGAAGAAGAAGAAAGTCGCTAGTTCTCAGTTGCCAACATTTCAGGATTCAGTTGCTGGGGAAGCAACACTCCTTGTCATCCAAAAGATTCGTTGAAATTGAAGGTCTCAGCATTGCGATAATTTGTCTTCCTCCTAATTGCACAGCCATACTTCAACCTATGGATCAAAATGTAATAAGATTGACTAAAATCTATTACAAAACAAGTTTATTGAATCATCTTGTTGCTTCCTACAACTATGAAGAAGCACGGAAAAGCTTGAATTTGAAACATGCCATTTGTTTCTTGGCAAACGCTTGGAAGGAGTTAAAAGCGAATACAATCGATAAATGCTGGAAACAAGCCATTAGAACTCCTGATCATTGCGAGGAAGAAGATTGCGTTCCTTTGCTTCTAATTCGGGATCAAATTGTGTCAGAAAGATCTGACATCGCAACAATACTGAACCAGATGTTTGCAGACGAGAACTTTGGCAGCGATGACACCTCTGAATGGATCTCCGAGAATTTGCAAAGCGTAGTAGCCCGAGAAGAAGAAGATGTTTCTGTTGATAATGCCGAAATGGCTATTATTGATATAAAGCGCAAAGTAAAATTATAATAGAAGACGCAATAAAATGCTCCACCACATGCTTGCGCTGGGCTGAACAAAATGAGCTCACAATTGAAGAAATGATGCGACTGCAAAAATGCACGATAAGGCGGTTGCCAAGCGATCTTCTGCAAAACAACTGCAAACCAAAATTTCAAAACTTGTTCATAAATATTTATTTACAATACATGATTGGTTGGTTGGTTTAGGATCGGCCCTCGATGAGGATGTACTTAGACCAGAGAGTAGGACCATTGTACTACCGATGTGTAAGGTGAGTGGGTCACCCTCTTACTCTTGGAACCATTTGCTTCCTTGAATGAAGGCGTGAATTTTAGCCGTGCAGGCGTTGCCGAGATCATTAAGATCATTGTAGGAGTATTCACCCAGAGTGGCATTCCTGATGTTGGCGAGCGCAGGACAGGCGCACAGCAGATGACTGATGGTCTCTTCTTCCTCTTCATCTCTGCTGCTTCTGCAGAAGTCATTATGAGGGATACCTAATCTTTGTGCATGTCTTCCTATGACGCAGTGTTCAGTGAGGACATTTGTTATTTTTGAGAGGGTTCCTCTCTTGTGCTTCAAGAGTCCGATGGACCTGGATTTATTGAGTGTCGGCCAGAGCTGTCTGGCGGTATAACAATGGTCTAGATATTGCCATCGGTGATTGGCTACTTTCTCGGCGTCAATTTGAATAAGGTACTTAACATAAGACGCTGGCGCTTCGATGTCGGTAAAGCTTATGCTATCTGTACCAGAGGAGCCTTGTCGTGCTAGTTCGTCGGCTGCACCCAGCTGCAAAGGGCATGCAGCAAGATAGGTGACAACAAGGCGCCGGGACCTGACGGCATCCCGAATAAGGCAGTAAGGGCAGCTGTAAGAAAAAGACCAGACCTCTTCATATCAACAACGCAGAAATGCCTTGAAGAAGGAACCTTTCCCGAAAAATGGAAGACGCAGCATTTGGTCCTACTGCCAAAAGGAAAGAAGCCTCCAGGAGAACCATCATCCTATCGTCCAATATGCCTATTGGACACCATGGGAAAGATCCTCGAGAAGATAATCTATAATAGATTACTCGCAGTAGCAGAAGAAAAAGGAGCCCTGTCAGATCACCAATTTGGCTTCAGAAGAGCACGATCTACTGTTGATGCCATAAGAGCGGTAGTTGATATCGCCAAAGGTGCCATCGAAGGCGAAAGATGGCTCTATGGCACAAAGGAGTATTGTGCAGTAGTAACGCTGGACGTTAAAAACGCATTTAACTCTGCGGACTGGTCGTTTGTTAGAAGGTCACTTGATAGGATGGATACGCCATATTACCTGCTGCGGATAGTGACGAACTACTTCATCAACAGGAAGCTGAGGTACAATACTGATGAAGGGGTAAAATACTACAACGTAACTGCGGGAGTTCCACAGGGATCGGTTTTAGGGCCACTATTGTGGAACATCATGTACGACGGAGTCCTACGACTAACGCTACCGGGGGGAGTAACGATAATTGGATTCACCGACGACATTGCAGTCATGACAGTAGCTAACCACATCCATGCAGTAGAATCAGCTACAAATGAAGCAATCGCCCGGATAAAAGATTGGCTAATATCCGCCGGACTAGAACTAGCTGACCATAAACCAGATGCTATTCTTATAACCAGCCGGAAAACTGTCGAATTTGCCAGCTTGGAGGTTGGTAACCAAACTATCAGGTCGAAAGAGGCGGTTAAATACCTTGGAGTAATGCTGAACAACAAACTACGGTTTAAAACGCATGTTGATTTTGTTGCCAAAAAAGCATCGCAAATGCAGGGAGCTCTCTCGCGTATCATGCCTAACATCGGTGGACCTGGATACGCTAGAAGGATTCTACTCTCTAGAGTTATCACCTCAGTTCTGCTGTATGCCGCCCCAGTCTGGGCGGAGGCACTGAGGACAAAGGAAACTATCGTCATCATACAGACTCTGTGCGCTACGGACATTCAGCGGCTTTCGAACCATCTCTGACGAAGCTGCATTTGTCATAGCTGGAATGGTCCCCATCGATATTTTCGCAGATGAAATGCTGAGGATATATAACAGAAGAGCATTGAGGCATCACGACGCAACTGGTATCAAGGTGATAAAAATTGAAGAAAGGGCAGCGTCAGCAGCTATGTGGCACGCTCGTTGGGCTAATACAACAAAAGGCAGATGGACATATAAACTTATACCGACAATGCAAGACTGGATGAGTCGAAAGCATGGAGACTGCAACTACCATCTAACGCAGTTCCTGTCTGGCCACGGTGGCTACCGCAAATATCTTCACCGATTTGGACATGACAACTCACCATCCTGCCCGGAATGCCCAGGTGAAGATGAAGATACGGAGCACGCAGTGTTTTACTCCACACGTTTCGGACAATTACTCTGCCAAGTCCGTCATTACTCCTCGACCATATGTTACAGTCGGAAGAGAATTGGATGGCAATATGTTCCTTCGTAACAACTCTACAAAAAGAGCTGCGGAGAATAGAAAAGCTAAGAACAGCAGCTGAAGCAGCGGAAGAAGGTGACACAAGCCCCGCGAAGTAATACCTAAGGGCAGTCCCGCGGGGAGAGTGGTTGAAGTGTGTAGGGTGTGTGTTTAGTACGTAGGCGTATTCCTGGCATCGATTACTCAGGTTTGCGAATCGTGCATGCTGGTAGCACTCGGGCTATTAGTATCTCTGAAGATTGCACATCCCTGGCGCAATCCAAAAAACAAAAAAAAAAAAAAAAACCTGGTAACCAGCAAAGGGTGAGGTTGTGCTGACCAGCTATCTCGTTAAGAGATATGCAACAGTCTTTCACTGCCTTAGATCTCGTAGTGCTGGATGCGAGGGATTTGATGACTGCCTGACTGTCGATGTAAATAACAATATCAGGTTTTGATAGGGTGCTAGCCGCTAGCCAGTCAGTGGCTTTGCGAACTGCGGTGATTTCAGCTTGAAAAACGCCGCAGTGGTCTGGAAGGTTAAAGGAGAGGTGTATGTCCAGATCTTCTGAGAAAATTCCGGCACCGACTCCGTCCTTGGTTTTGGAC
The DNA here is from genome assembly GCA_945910035.1 of Brachypalpus laphriformis. Taxonomy (NCBI): domain Eukaryota; kingdom Metazoa; phylum Arthropoda; class Insecta; order Diptera; family Syrphidae; genus Brachypalpus; species Brachypalpus laphriformis. The sequence goes on along the minus strand of OX246757.1, from coordinate 12,403,504 downwards.
CCGTCAGTGAAATTTGACAGCGATTCGTTGTAAAGGACATTGCATTGCGTGCACTCACTTCTGTCCGGTATCGAATGCGTGTAGCCCTTGTTAAAATCATATTCAGTGGGCAGATGGTCAGTGGAATTAGAAAGATGACGGTGGATCGAAAGTATATTGGCATGTCCCGTGTGTTGCTCCTTCCACTGCTTGGAGCCTCTCAGTCTAATTGCCGAGCTGACAGCCAATTGTTTACTGATGATGTCAATCGGAAGCAGGTGGAGCATGGTTTGGAGCGCCGCTGTGGGAGAAGTTTTCAGTGCATCGGTAATGCTGAGACATGCAACTCGCTGAGTTTTTTCCATTATGGATATGTTGGATTTCTTCTTCAAGGCGGGCCACCATACCAATACTCCATACATGAGAATCGGTTTTATGACCGACGTGTATAGCCAGTGTATGATGCTTGGCTTAAGGCCCCAAGTGAAGCCTACTGCTTTCTGCAGATGTATAGGGCGGCCAGCGTTTTCCTGTCCCGTTCGACGACATTCTCCTTCCAAATTAGCTTGCGGTCAAGCTTTAGGCCTAAATAGCTAGCGCTATGGGCGCTTGGGCTGGATTAATAGGAAACTCTTTAGTAGGCACGTTGTTCCACGAAGAGTTAAAAGAACGATTGCCGGAGCTCCTTGAAGATGTCCCTCTTGTTCAGAGAAGGGCGATGTTCTTTCAACAAGATGGAGCACCTTGTCACAGTAGCAGCGGAGTAACCTCTTTCCTCAAACATACTTCTAATGAACAGTGGGTTGGTCGATTTGGCCTCAACCCTTGGCCACCCAGATCTCCTGATCTAACACCCATGGATTTCTTCTTCTGGGGTGCTATGAAAGAAAAAGTTTATTTTAGAGAAATCTTGAGTCTGGAAGAGCTCCAAGGAAAAATTAGTGCCGTTTCAGAAGAGATGAGAAGAAGTTTGCTGCTCGTTAATCTGCCATCCGAAATGCTTAAACTCGCCCGAAAGTGTATTCAAATGGAAGGAAGGCACTTCGAACAATTGCTAAAATAGACGTCCCAGTGCCATACAATTTCGTTCGGCGGAACTTCAGGTATCTCCTCGTAAAGAATTACATTGCTTAACTGGGACACCCTGTATTATTACCTTTCTTTTTATATTTGTTTTTGATTTTTTTTTCTTACTTTTGTTCACTAACTTTCTGGTGTGTAGCCCCAGCAACGCTGTTTAAAAATAAAAATAAAAAGTTGGTAGTTGAGATAATCTTTGACTCATCTCACTATCTCACTTTTTGGTTGGTTGGTAGTTTGGTCCCCCTTTGTATGGGATCCCACCGCTTACTTACTTACTTAGGTGGCGCTACAGTTCGGGGTGAACCTGGACCTCAACCAACAAGCCTCTCCATTTAGCTCTGTCTTTAGCTAACTGCCACCTACGGCGATGATTCCCTCTACTGCGTCGTCCCTCGAGATTAGATTCGAAGAGTCTGTGGGCCGGAGCGTTGGTGTCCATTCGCTCTACGTGTTGTAGCCATCTCAGACGTCCAATACGCAGTTTAGTGACTAGGTCGATGTCGCTGTACAGCTCGTATAGTTCGTGATTGAATCTTCTTCTCCAAAACCCGTCAACGCAAACGGGACCGAATATCTTACGAAGAATGCTTTTCTCGAAGCGACCAAGGATATTTTCATCCTCTTTTAATAAATTCCATGTTTCAACGCCATAAAGCAGGACTGGGATGATCAGAGTCTTATACAGACTCTCCTTAGTAGTTCGAGATAAGGCTTTACTGTTGAATTGCCTTATAAGCCCAAAAAAACAGCGATTGGCAAGAGTTATTCTTCGCTTGATTTCTGTGCTGATGTTGTTTTTCGAGTTTATAGCAAAGCCAAGGTAGACAAAGTCCCTTACTACCTCAAAGTTATAGCTGTCGACTGTGACGTTCTGTCCAATTTGTCGGCGTTGGCTGTCCCTTCTTGTTGACAGCATATACTTGGCTTTGCCCTCGTTTATCGCTAAACCCATTTTGGCCGCTTCCGCCTCAATGCTTGCGAACGCACTGGTGACAGCTCGCAGATTTCTTCCAATAATGTCTATATCGTCGGCGTATGCAAGCAGTTGTACAGACTTGTAATAGATTGTGCCTCCGGTGTTGGCTTGTGAGTTCCGCACAATCCGTTCAAGTACAATATTGAAGAAGTCACATGACAGCGCGTCACCTTGTCTAAAGCCTTTTTTGACATCAAAGGTCTCGGTGAGGTCATTACCGACCTTGATGGAGCAGCGAGAGCTCTCCATCGTCAGCCTGCACAGACAGACAAGTTTGGCAGGGATGTCAAAACTAGACATGGCTCTATAAAGCTCTTCTCTATGAGCTCTTCTCATAGGTGGTCTTGAAATCGATAAAGAGGCGGTGAGTATCGATTTGGGATTCTTGGGTTTCTCCAGGATCTGCCGAAGTGTGAAGATTTGATCGATGGTGGACTTTCCTGGCCTGAAACCGCACTGATAGGGTCCAATCAGGCTGTTGATAAAAGGTTTCAGGCGTTCACACAATATCGCAGAAAAGATCTTGTATGCGATGTTGAGGAGACTGATGCCTCTATAATTGGCGCAGTTGAGGGGTTCCCCTTTCTTCTGGATCGCGCAAACGATGCTGAGATTCCATTCATCAGGCATACACTCGACGACTGACCAAATCTTAGAGATGAGTTGATGTATGCACTCTACCAATTCATCCCCAGCTGCCTTGGAAACTTCGGCCGTCAGGTATAGCAGCCTTGTTGGATTTTAGCTTGGATATTGCTATCCTCAATTCGTTTTGGTCAGGTGGACAGAAATTTTGACTATCATCGTCTATGTTGAATGGTTCATTCTGCCTGGCAGCGGGATGTTAGGTTAGGTTAGGTATGTGGGCTGGCAGGGAGCGACGCTCTCTGCCACACTCAGGTCAGCGATGACCCATTGTGGTACCCATGGGGGAAAAAGTGATCCCTTACCCAATGAAACTAAAAACTACTCAGTCACTTACTTCATTTCTGCATACAAACCACCCCGATGATTTGATGAAGTTCAACATCCTTTCCGTTGAAACGCCGGAGAGTTCCTCGAGATCCTGGAAGAAGAATTTACCGAGGAACTTTTTCCTGGAATGTTGAAGACTCGGGCAGTGGCACAGGAAGTGGATTGTGTCCTCAAAAACTTCCTCATCACCACAGCCTCTGCAGAGTTCCTCCTCCGTCAGGCGTAGTTTCTTCAAGTGGTACCGCAGAGTGTTGTGTCCCGTGATGATGCCCACGAGGGTGGAAAGGGATTTCCTATCTTTACGGATGATTCTCTCGGTCTTTGCTTTGTCGAAAGATGGCCATAGCTTCCTAGTGATGGCGCAAGTTTCCATGGAGTTCCATCTTGTGTTCGCCTCCTCAGTGGCTTTATTCCCTGCAGCGAGCTTGAGTGTGCAAGGCGGGATACACACAGGGGGGTCAACTTGTTCTGTTGGGGCAGCTGAGCCGATTCTCGCCAGCTCGTCGGCTTTCTCATTGCCTGGGATACCCTCGTGTCCAGGGACCCAACAGAGCGATACCTTGTTCTGTGTTCCAAGAACCCTGAGCTCTTCTCGACAACACTTCACAAGCTTCGATTTAATTTCTATGGCAGTAATCGCTTTTATAGCTGCCTGGCTGTCGATAAAGATGGTGATACCTTCTGGCGGTATTGCCCTTATCGCAGACTCACGGGCGGCTGTTGCCACTGCTAAGACCTCTGCTTGGAAAACACTGCTGTGGTCTGGAAGTCGTATGGATATTGATACACCTAGAGGGTCGGAGAAGATACCTGATCCTACACCAGTGCGCATTTTTGAACCATCCGTGTAGATGGCTATAGATTCGGCATTAGGTATATGACCGCTTTTCCAATCTTCCCTGCTAGGGTAGGCGGTAGAGAAAGGCCTTGTAAAGTCTAAATATGGCGTCATGTAATCCCTTACGGGCATGAGGCCAAAGTAATCGAGTAGGATCATCAAGTGACCTGTTCTGCTTGGTTTCCAGTTCGCTGACTGACTTATTCTCATAGCATTAATGGCTGCTGATGTTCGTATAAAGATGTCTAGCGGCAGCAGGTTGAGGATAGCCTCGAGTCCTGCGGTTGGGGTTGTCCTCATTGCACTGGTGATGCCAATGCACGCTAGTCTTTGAACTTTGGTGATTGCCTTTAAGTTGGTGCATTTGTTGACAGCTGGCCACCATACTAGATTGCCGTAAGTCAGTATGGGTCTAACTATAGCCGTATACATCCATAGTATGATTTTGGGGGAGGGTCCCCAGGTTCTACCAAAAATTCTACTACATGAGTAAAAGGCTATTGTTGCTTTCTTGATTCTTTCCTCTATATTTAATCTCCAGTTGAGCTTTTTGTCAAGTACAAGGCCCAGGTGTTTTGCGCTATCGGACAATCTGAGTGGGATACCATCAACAGAAGGTGTATTGAACTCCGGTATTTTCCTCTTGTTCGTGAAAAGTACGAGTTCGGTTTTTTGGGGATTAACCTTTAAACCGCAGCTCCTGGCCCATATGCTAAGAGTATTAAGGGCTCCGTCAAGTTGTTCGCTGAGGGTAGGCAGGAATTTACCTGTAGCAAGCAGCACGACGTCATCCGCGTACGCTGTAGCTCTGACCCCGCTGTACCTTAGTTGTTGTAGTACCTCATTAAGAACAATGACCCAGAGCAGTGGGGAGATTACCCCGCCTTGAGGGGTACCCCTCGAGGCGTATGCTTCGAGCTTTGAACCCTTAAGTTCGGTGGTAATATGTCGTTCCTCGAGCATGCTAACAATCCAGTTAATTAGACTAATGTCGATGTCTAGGTTTCTTAGGGTTCTTTTAACCGCTTCGGTATTTACATTATTGAAGGCTCCTTCAATGTCCAAAAAAGCAGCTAGTGTGAACTCTTTATCCTTAAGTGATTTTTCTATAGAGCCGACAACATGATGTAGGGCAGTTTCCACACATTTACCCTTCGTGTATGCGTGTTGAGCTGGGGATAAGTCCCCCGGGCGTATTCTGCTACGTATGTAGATGTCGAGCAATCTTTCAAAAGTTTTCAGGATGAAAGAGGTAAGGCTAATTGGTCTGAAGTCCTTCGCGGTGGTGTGACTAGCCTTGCCCGCCTTGGGTATAAAAACCACCTTTACCTCCCTCCATGTTCTTGGTATGTAACATTGTTTAAGACTACTGGCAAATAGCTTTTTGAGAATTGGGGTAATGGTTGGTGCAGTTTTTTGCAGCATGATCGGTATAATCCCATCAAGTCCTGGGGACTTAAAGGGGGAGAACGATCTTATTGCCCACTCTATTCTGTCCTCTGTTACCAGATCCGCAGGGGGTTCCGATTCGCTGTGATTGTTAGTAGTACTGCTACATGGTACGGTAGTACACCCCGGGAAGTGCGTTTTAATAAGCAATTCAAGGGATTCTGAACAGGACTCAGTCCAGTTTCCTTCAGTGTTCTTTAGGGAACCTAGAGTCTTCGATTCTCTGGAGAGGATTTTCCTCAATCTGGCCGTTTCTGTTGTACCCTTGATCTCGTCGCAGAAGCGTTGCCACGACTGTCTTCTGGCTTTTTGCGTTGCGCTCTTGAAGTTCCTCTGACTGGCTTTGTATAGCTCCCAGTCAGAGTCAGGTCCCGTTGATTTCGCCAGGTTCAAGAGTTTCCTTGTTTCTCTCCTTATTCTGGCTAGTTCTTTGGTCCACCATGGGGGGGAGACTTTTGTCTTAGGTCTAGATACGGGACATGCCTTCTGGAAAGCCTCTTTGAAGACAGCAGTGATTTCCTCGGCTTTTCGGTCAATGTCCGCTGGCTCATGTAGGTCACATTCTTGTGGTAGATTCGCCTTCCTCCGCACCTCGTAACTGAAGGTAGTCCAGTCGGTCTTCCTTGGGTTTCTATGGGGTTTGGGAAAGTCGCATCCATCAATGAGATTAAATTCAATAAATCTGTGATCGGAATAGGATTCTATCTCCAAAGTATTCCAATTGTCTATAGAGAGGGTATTTGAGTTACTCGCTAGTGTAATGTCAATAGCCTCCTGCTTGTTTCTAACTACGAAAGTGGGTTCAGAACCCCTATTGGCTACTAAAAGATTATGTTCGATAATAAATTCGAAAATCAACTCACCGCGTGGGTTTGTATCACCACTGCCCCATTGCGCGTGGTGTGCGTTCGCATCGCAGCCTAGTAGTAGGTCCCATCTCTCGATTTCCGCTTTCCTGGTTAAGGCGCGGGTGAGTTCGGATGGCGGTCCATCATTTCCGTCGTAAGGCATGTACACGGCTGAGATAATCAGTGGGGGGAGCCCCCTCCGGTCAAGCCTTAGGGTCGGACTTTACACCGGGTGATACCAGTGCGAACTTTATTGTTGAACCTTCTTAACATAGGCATTGATCTATGGTTGAGCAGGACCACGATCTCTGTGCCCTTTTCTAAGTGCTCGACCATTTCAAGCACCTCCCAGTCGTCGCTAAGGAGCTCCGGGTTAAGGTGCCGTAGGTTCCTTTCAATACGCTCCTTGGGAATATGAGGGCCAGGTATCAGGATACGCCCTTTTGGCCTAGTAAATTCTAGCAGGTCCTTCTTTTCGACGAGTCGAATGTCGGCATTAGCCCATGGAGCCTGCGTGCTAGCCACGAAAGTTTGGAGCCACTTAAGCGTGAACTCATTGTCGCATGAAAGGAGCTTAAAACCTCTGAAGGTGGTCAGTTGCTCAAAGAAAGGGGATTGTCCCTCCTTCTCGACAATGGTGGAATTGATGGCTTCGAGTATGCGCAACTCGATGAGCCTCCACTGATCTTTGCTGAGTCTTTTCTCTGGGCTGTTATGGTCTACAATCGCCACCTGTAGACCAGCACTAGCAGATGCGGCCAGCCTGGCCTTCTTGCTGGTACTGTTCGTAGGCGGCGAGTTCGTGTCGTCATGTCTACCTCGTTTGGAACTGCTCGCGATCGGCTCGGATGAGGTCTTAACGACTGACTCCGGCTCGGTTGACAAGGGCCTCAGCCTGCCCGTGATCGGGGAGGTTGGCAAGAGGCTTACCTTCCCTCTCGCGAGTAGGCCTCCGTCCGTTCCCCTAGTCTGCCCTGCGCTGCGTTCTCTAGCGTCTGCGTAAGCCCTAGAACATCTCACGATGGGGACGGGTTGTATCCCTTTACCCCGAACAGTCGAGAGCGGCGTAGGTTTGTTTGCAGCAGAGGAGGGTGGCAAACGGCATTCCCCCCTCAACGCAATCTGACCCTTGCCCGTTCGTAGTGCTGTGTCATCGTCCTTTCTGCAGGTTGCCTTCTTGGAGCAGTCTGCAGCCGGCCCTGCCACAGATGGGTTAGGGTCGGTTGCTGACCGAAGACCAGCTACGATCGAGATGGGGAGCTGACGGCTTCCCGCTCCCACCGTAGGCGATCTTCTTACCTTCCGGTCCTGCTGATCAGTGCACCTAGTCGACCCTGCGAGCTTGAGCGTGTTGTTGGCCCTGTCCAGAGCCTCCCTTTCCTTGTCCGTGAAGGACTTCGGATCACGCTTTTTAAGCCGCCGAATTAGCCTAATGGCATTACGCTTCCTATTTCTGAGCGTTGTTGTCCTCTTCTGTGCCCTAACCTCCCTAGTCTTTTCGGACGTGGATGATGGTCGGGCTAGTCCCAGGCCAAGTCCACCCGCGCTGACTACTGTCGCGAAACTACAGGTAGTAGAGTTTCCATTGTCAGCAGGGCTACATTCACCATCCGGCATGGGCGCTGACCGATTTTCCTCACGAGGCTGGCTGCGGCTTGCCCCGTTCGGATCGTCCGTCTTCGCCACCCCGACATCTAAATTGCTGCCCTCGGATGGTTTCTGTGGCTCTGCTGCAATGGGAGGCTGCTCCGAGATTGCCAATGTGATCGCCTCAGGTCTAGACTGGCTACGGCTTATCGTAGACTTTGGCGGTCCCATCGGTTCTCTCACGCTCGGGATAGCTGCAGGGGTCTTCCCCATCGGTGAGCCCGTCACTGACGAGTGCTCTGATATGGCCAACTCCTGCAGGTAGGCCCGTGCGTTGTGGAGTCTCTTCCTATCTGGCTCTGAGAGCTCTTCCCACCTCTTAGTCCCTAGTCTCTTGACCGTCAACTTGCAGTTTTTTGCTCGTCGGGAGCTAGTTGACGCATTAGAGAGGGATGAGCTAGCGATGGAGCAAGCGTCATCTAGAAAGAGCCTTTCCAGGTTCAGGTCGATTGCTCCAACGCTTTCTTCATCCGAAGTACGAAGCAGAGCTTCCTCCGTATCTCCTATCGACCGGTCGGTTTTTATAGAGCTAGGAGTGCCCGACCGGTTTACACTCTTCGCTTTTTGAGTTAAAGTATTGTTTTTTTGATTTGACATTTAGGGTCCCACGAGTAAGGGGGAAGAAAATGTCCGCCTGTACTCACCCCCTGTATACAGGTAAGGGGAATTAATTGAAACTGGAGGACCCCAAGGTATCCAGAGTTCACCGTTAGAAGACACCGTAACGTGGTGCCATTCATCCCACAGGCACGGTAGTTTACACCTGGGATTCCGGGTTTTTTCAAGTTTTCCTCTTTAGATCCGCCATATTCCGTTAACAACAGCGGCACCTCGTGTAGGGTGTGGCTCTTCACCACGTATGGACGGTCTTAGGGAAGAGAAACAACTTATTCCTGACCCTCTGGCCCCTTTGCCTGGAGACCTTACGGGATGTTGGTCTTCATCGCCGTTATACAGTCTGCAGAAGTAGTTTTTCCACATTCTCAGCACCGACTGTGAGGATTATTATGTGATAAGCAGATAAACTCGGATAGATAGAGAGTGACTCCTTTTTGGAACAGGAACAACTAATTTTGAACATTGTTTTGAGAACATAATAAATCACCGCTAAAACGAAAATAGTTGTTAAAGTATGTGTACAATGTTCACTGTACATATGGAGTTAATGGTTTTGTTTTTTTTTGGAGATCGTCTGCGTCAAGCCGAGAGCCAAGAGCGTCGCTGTCAGCCCACATACCTAACCTAACCTAACCTGGCTTACTGGATAGCGGATTACTTGACAGAGAGGACATTCCACGTGAAAGTCAAAGGTTGCTGCAGTAAGTCCTATAGGGTGCAGTACGGAGTTCCACAAGGAAGTAAACTGGGCCCCCTACTTTTTATTTTATATACGAACGAGATGTTGAAGTGTTTTACGAAAAGCTCACCATTTGCATCCGCAGATGACACGGCAATTGTTGTGTGTCACCAATTTGTAGAAGAAGCAGCACGGATCATGCAAGAAGAGTTCTATGAAGCAGGAAAATGGTGTCACGACAATGGGCTGGTAATAAACGCATCAAAAACCAAATTAATGCACATCCGGAGCCCAAATTTTAAAGCGTCGCAAATCATAGTAAGAAACTATGGATGTGCCAAATCGTCCGTCTATGATGTTATTGATGTTGTCGATACCTACAAATATCTAGGCGTTACCATTGACTGCCACTTCCTTTGGGATGCTCACATCAATAATCTACGAAGCAATTTGAAGGGGTCTCTGTTTGCGCTGGCCTTTCTAAAATACAAATCTACTACTTGTGTGCAAAAGCTGGTTTTCATTATTGTTCTCTTGTTGCAATTCCAGAAATTAAACCCAACTTCGGATGGGTAAGAAGCAGAGATTGAAGCAGTTAGGTTCAGTAGCGTGGAATGAGATCGTGGAACTGATCAACCAGAAGGCTGTTGCCCATGGAAGGAAGGTCATAACTTACACACATGAGATGATGGCCAACGCCAACGACCTCTACGTGTTGGTAGAGGATAGAAATAGTGAACAGGATCAGCCATGCATCGACAGACAAAAAGGTCTGCACTCCAGAAGAAGATGGCTTCAAAGTCGTTAATAACAAAAAAAGGAAGAAGTCAGATTCGTCGACTTCTGCTTCATCTAAAACTAAGGCGAAGTTGCCTCGCTCATCTGCGGTCCAAGGTAAGCCAATTCCTCCAACACCACGACCTCTATCGCTAGCAACGTCATCTCCAGTGACATCATCTCCGGCGGCCGCATTCACAATGAAGGCCACAGTTATGCCACCGAATAGTTTGCTACAATCTTAATGTAGCTGAGCGAAGCCGCTTCTCAAAGGAAAGAAAAATGGAGTTCAAAACATATAACATCAACTCCACCAAGTCAGTTGTCACCTCTAAGACGAAGGATCAACACAAAAAAATCATTGAATTCTTAGCAGCAAAAACACGGGGTATAATACATATACCCCAAAGGAGGATAGGAAGACCCTTCTTGTCTTGAAGGGGATCCACCATAGCTACGAGGTAGCGGAAATCTAAGAGGAGCTGTGCCAAGCCGTAATCCCAGCGGTTGAGGTCCGACCGGAAGTTTAATAACTTCATGGTGCAAGTTCCAAACGACACCCACCTCTCAGCAGTTTACAAAGCGACCGTGCTAATGACCCAGAAGCTACATTGGGAGCGCTTTAAAAGCAGTGGGGTCACGCAGTGCAATAACTGCCAGAAGTTTGGGCATGTTGCAAGCAACTGCTGCATGCCATATATTTGCGTGAGGTACAATAGCAAGCATGGACCGGGTGAATGCAAGAGGTCCAAGGCTGACACCAAGGATGAAGACGTTTTCTGCGCAAACTGGCAGAAGACCGGTCACCCAGTCAACCACAAAGGTTGTCCCAAGTATAAGGAGAAGCTGGCGAGCAAAGCTAAGTCGGCTCTAAAGAAACAGGAGCAACAAAAATTCGCCCAAAATTCAGCCACGAAAGCCATCGAAACTGGCTTAAGTTTAAGTAGCCGTACCAAAGCAGCAGCCACCTAAAACAAATTCGGCGAAACAAGCGATGCCACCAAAACCCGTTGCAGCCCCATCAAAACCCACAGAAGCAAGGGCTCAGAAACCCAAGCAGCTCATATAATACTTTCATCAATGAAGGACATCAAGGCAGGAGTACCTCAAGGATCTAGGCTCGGTCCAATGCTGTTTAATTTATTTACGGCGGATCAACCAGCAAACGTAGAGGGTACAAGGACGATGCTGTTTGCCGATGACTCTGTGTCTCTATCTCCGGAGATCGCAGCAAGGAGAGTCAAAGCACATGTAAAGAACCTCTGCGAGTATTATCTGAAGATAAATGGAACCAAGACGAAGCTAGTCTGTTTCCAGCCACCAGCGAGAGCTACGAGGGGATCCAGAGCATTTGCAACCCGATGCCAGAACATCAAAATATCTCTTCCAGACTTCACGGAGATAAATATAAAGAATACGACCAAGTACCTCGGAATAAAATTCAGCGAGAGATTTCAATTTAATCCTCATGGGCCGGTCAAACGGTAGTGCATGCGCGTTTTCACTCAGCTGAGGACTACCAACTCCTACTTTCAACCTCCACGCGGTGACAGCCGGGTGCCTAGTACCTTTATCCAAGAAATGGGTAACCAACCCCGTTTGGAGGATTCTTGGCGGCAGCAGATGAGAGAGGCGGCGAAGAGTGCTTTCTCACTAGAACACTTATTCCTGTTCCAGGCGGCAGCAGACGAATTCCCTAGACGTCAACGGTGGCGTCTATAGTTCCAGTTAGGTTGAACTTAGTGAATACCTTGCGCGAGCTGCTTTGGCGCATTCGGCTCACAGGTCGGTAAGGAATTTCCAATGTTGGTCAGGACCTTGGAATAGAGATGGTGGCGGAGGAGCCCTTAATAGGCCAACGGCAGCGCTCATACTCCCGTAGTGGACTACTGACACCGGTGTACACGACCCCTCGTCCTAGGGGAACAATTAAGGAACTGCCCCTCCAGGTTGGGGGTTCTGCCCCTCCAGGTTGGGGGTTTGCCCCTCCAGGTTGGGGGTTGTGCCGTCGGAGTAACTTCCCTACCACGTAAAAAACGCATGGTTCCGAAACAACCAAAAGCCTCGGATAAACACGACTCAACTGATGACGACCCAGCAAACGAAATAAGGACAACGACCTTCGGATCTGTACGTGGAATGTTCTGTCCCTTTACAGACCACGCGCAGCCGAACAACTAGCAGAGGCCCTAGACTGCTATAAAAAAGATACTACCGCCATCCAGGAAGTGCGATGGGATGGGCCGGGCAAAAAGAGGATGAAAAACTGTGACATCTACTACGGTGATTGCTACAGAGGCAACAGGCAACGCTTATTTGGATGCGGATTTGTCATACGCGGCAGACTTAGGCAAGAAGTCTTAAGCTTCCGACACGTGAGCGAGCGTATTATGACTATCCGGATCAAGGCTAAATTCGCTAACATAAGCCTAATATGTGTTCATGCCCCCACAGAAGAAAAGGACCCTGCCTCCAAAGAGTGTTTCTACGAGCTCCTCGACAAAACATACGAGCAATGTCCTAAATACGACGTTAAGATCGTATTGGGCGATTTTAACGCCAAAATAGGAAAGGAGGACGTCTTCGGTAGAGCAGTCGGTAAGCATAGCCTACACGACACCACGTCTGATAACGGACTAAGGCTAATTGATTTCGCTGTGGAGCGAAATGTCACCATAGCAAGCACATGGTTTCCTCATCTCGATATTCATAAGCAGACATGGCGGTCCAATGATCATGTCACGATCAACCAAATTGATCATATTGCGATCGACGCAAGGCATGCCTCCAGTATTCTGGATGTCCGGACCTTCCGAGCGGCCAACATAGACTCGGATCATTACCTTGTTGTAGCCAAGGTACGAATGCGGATATCCCAATCTGAGCAACAAAGAAGAATTACTGTGAGAAAATTTAACGTCGAAAAGCTACAATCGGAAGAGACCTTCAGACTCTTCGCTGAACGCGTATCCCGAAATCTCTCAATCACCCATATGCCGCCAGCATCAAATGCCGAAGACCAGTGGCAACGCTGCCAACATGCCATTAGAAACGCCGCGACTGATGTGCTGGGTCTCGGTCGCCCACCACCGCGAAACCCCTGGTTTGACGAAGAATGCTGGCGAGTGCATGCAGCAAAACAAGAGGCATACAAAGCGGTGCTGCAAAGGAAGACGAGAGCTCTACGAGCAAAAGAGACGGGAAGAATATCGACTTCTCCAAGAGTAGAAGAAAGAGCATGAGAACTCGCGATCGAGAATATTGAGAACTCATCCCCCAGTGACAATGTACGGAAGTTTTGCCAAAAGGTAAATAGAACGTGTCAGAGGAGCAATACCCGTACAGCAACCTGTAGAGATGAAAATAGAAACCTCGTAGTAGAATCACAGTCGGTGCTGAGAATATGGAAAAACTACTTCTGCGGCGACGAAGACCAACATCCCGCTGTCAGGTAGAATGAATGAATTCAACATAGACGATGATAGTCAAAATTTCCGTCCACCTGACCAAAACAAAGTGAGGATAGCAATATCGAAGCTAAAATCCAACAAGGCTGCTGGACCCGACGGCTTACCGGCCGAACTTTTCAAGGCAGCTGGTGATGAATTGGTAGAGTGCATACACCAACTCATTTCTAATATTTGGTCAGACGAGTGTATGCCTGATGAATGGAATCTCAGCATTGTTTGCCCGATCCACAAGAAAGGAGACCCCCTCAACTGCGCCAATTATAGAGGCATCAGTCTCCTCAACATCGCATACAAGATGTTTTCTGCGATATTGTGTGAACGCCTGAAACCTTTTATCAACAGCCTGATTGGCCCTTATCAGTGCAGTTTCAGGCCAGGAAAGTCCACCATCGATCAAATCTTCACACTTCGGCAGATCCTGGAAAAAACCCAAGAATCCCAAATCGATACTCACCGCCTCTTTATCGATTTTAAGGCCACCTGTGACGGCATCTATAGAGAAGAGCTTTATAGAGCCATGTCTAGTTTTGACATCCCTGCCAAACTTGTTCGTCTGTGCAGGATGACGATGGAGAACGTTCGCTGCTCCATCAAGCTCGGTAATGACCTCACCGAGACCTTTGATGTCAAAAAAGGTTTTAGACAAGGTGACGCGCTGTCATGGTTATATTCTTTAATATTATACTTGAACGGATTGTGCGGAACTCACAAGCCAACGCCGCAAGTCTGTACAACTGCTTGCATACGCCGACGATATAGACATTATTGGAAGAAATCTGCGAGCTGCCACCAGTGCGTTTGCAAGCATTGAGGCGGAAGCGACCAAAATGGGTTTAGCGATAAACGAGGGCAACGCCAAGTATATGCTGACAACAAGAAGGGACAGCCAATACCGACGACGTGGACAGAACGTCACAGTCGACAGCTATAACTTTGAGGTAGTAAAGGACTTTGTCTACCTTGGCTCTGCTATAAACTCGAAAAACAACATCAGCACAGAAATAAAGCGAAGAATAACTCTTGCCAATCGCTGTTTTTTTGGGCTTATAAGGCAATTCAACAGTAAAGCCCTATCTCGAACAACTAAAGAGACTCTGTATAAGACCCTGATCATCCCGGTCCTGCTATACGGCGCGGACACATGGACTGCAGCGTTACCGTTTATACTTCATTGGAAGTATTTTACTTCGTTTTCATAGACAACACTTCGACACTTCCTATTTCGCAAAAACACTTCACTTTTTGTAGACTTCATATTTTCCCTCTTAATTGGGAATTTGCATTATATATTCATTAATGAGCTCTCCCATAAGGTAGCCAAAAATCGTATATGCGAACACATCCATTCGATGACTACATCGATAACTACAAGTCTACAATTCTACCCAAAGAAGAAAGTCTTCAAGTCTTTTGGCATTCTATCTTCTGCCTCAAAAATGTTTTGGGGCAGATTATGTACCCTCATTTAAAAGAGTTTATAGGAGCCTGGCGGTAAGGTCTCCAGGCAAAGGGGCCAGAGGGTTAGGAATAAGTTGTTTCTCTTCCCTTAGACCGTCCATACGTGGCGAAGAGCCACACCCTACACGAGGTGCCGCTGTTGTTAACGGAATATGGCGGATCTAAAGAGGAAAACTTGAAAAAACCCGGAATCCCAGGTGTAAACTACCGTGCCTATGGGATGAATGGCACCACGTTACGGTGTCTTCTAACGGTGAACTCTGGATACCTTGGGGTCCTCCAGTTTCAATTAATTCCCCTTACCTGTATACAGAGGGTGAGTACAGGCGGACATCTTCTTCCCCCTTACTCGCGGGACCCTAATGTCAAATCTTAAAAACAATAATATAACTCAAAAAGCGAAGAGTGTAAACCGGTTGGGCACTCCTAGCTCTATAAAAACCGACCGGTCGATAGGAGATACGGAGGAAGCTCTGCTTCGTACTTCGGATGAAGAAAGCGTTGGAGCAATCGACCTGAACCTGGAAAGGCTCTTTCTAGATGATGCTTGCTCCATCGCTAGCTCATCCCTCTCTAATGCGTCAACTAGCTCTCGACGAGCAAAAAACTGCAAGTTGACGGTCAAGAGACTAGGGACTAAGAGGTGGGAAGAGCTCTCAGAGCCAGATAGGAAGAGACTCCACAACGCACGGGCCTACCTGCAGGAGTTGGCCATATCAGAGCACTCGTCAGTGACGGGCTCACCGATGGGGAAGACCCCTGCAGCTATCCCGAGCGTGAGAGAACCGATGGGACCGCCAAAGTCTACGATAAGCCGTAGCCAGTCTAGACCTGAGGCGATCACATTGGCAATCTCGGAGCAGCCTCCCATTGCAGCAGAGCCACAGAAACCATCCGAGGGCAGCAATTTAGATGTCGGGGTGGCGAAGACGGACGATCCGAATGGGGCAAGCCGCAGCCAGCCTCGTGAGGAAAATCGGTCAGCGCCCATGCCGGATGGTGAATGTAGCCCTGCTGACAATGGAAACTCTACTACCTGTAGTTTCGCGACAGTATTCAGCGCGGGTGGACTTGGCCTGGGACTAGCCCGACCATCATCCACGTCCGAAAAGACTAGGGAGGTTAGGGCACAGAAGAGGACAACAACGCTCAGAAATAGGAAGCGTAATGCCATTAGGCTAATTCGGCGGCTTAAAAAGCGTGATCCGAAGTCCTTCACGGACAAGGAAAGGGAGGCTCTGGACAGGGCCAACAACACGCTCAAGCTCGCAGGGTCGACTAGGTGCACTGATCAGCAGGACCGGAAGGTAAGAAGATCGCCTACGGTGGGAGCGGGAAGCCGTCAGCTCCCCATCTCGATCGTAGCTGGTCTTCGGTCAGCAACCGACCCTAACCCATCTGTGGCAGGGCCGGCTGCAGACTGCTCCAAGAAGGCAACCTGCAGAAAGGACGATGACACAGCACTACGAACGGGCAAGGGTCAGATTGCGTTGAGGGGGGAATGCCGTTTGCCACCCTCCTCTGCTGCAAACAAACCTACGCCGCTCTCGACTGTTCGGGGTAAAGGGATACAACCCGTCCCCATCGTGAGATGTTCTAGGGCTTACGCAGACGCTAGAGAACGCAGCGCAGGGCAGACTAGGGGAACGGACGGAGGCCTACTCGCGAGAGGGAAGGTAAGCCTCTTGCCAACCTCCCCGATCACGGGCAGGCTGAGGCCCTTGTCAACCGAGCCGGAGTCAGTCGTTAAGACCTCATCCGAGCCGATCGCGAGCAGTTCCAAACGAGGTAGACATGACGACACGAACTCGCCGCCTACGAACAGTACCAGCAAGAAGGCCAGGCTGGCCGCATCTGCTAGTGCTGGTCTACAGGTGGCGATTGTAGACCATAACAGCCCAGAGAAAAGACTCAGCAAAGATCAGTGGAGGCTCATCGAGTTGCGCATACTCGAAGCCATCAATTCCACCATTGTCGAGAAGGAGGGACAATCCCCTTTCTTTGAGCAACTGACCACCTTCAGAGGTTTTAAGCTCCTTTCATGCGACAATGAGTTCACGCTTAAGTGGCTCCAAACTTTCGTGGCTAGCACGCAGGCTCCATGGGCTAATGCCGACATTCGACTCGTCGAAAAGAAGGACCTGCTAGAATTTACTAGGCCAAAAGGGCGTATCCTGATACCTGGCCCTCATATTCCCAAGGAGCGTATTGAAAGGAACCTACGGCACCTTAACCCGGAGCTCCTTAGCGACGACTGGGAGGTGCTTGAAATGGTCGAGCACTTAGAAAAGGGCACAGAGATCGTGGTCCTGCTCAACCATAGATCAATGCCTATGTTAAGAAGGTTCAACAATAAAGTTCGCACTGGTATCACCCGGTGTAAAGTCCGACCCTAAGGCTTGACCGGAGGGGGCTCCCCCCACTGATTATCTCAGCCGTGTACATGCCTTACGACGGAAATGATGGACCGCCATCCGAACTCACCCGCGCCTTAACCAGGAAAGCGGAAATCGAGAGATGGGACCTACTACTAGGCTGCGATGCGAACGCACACCACGCGCAATGGGGCAGTGGTGATACAAACCCACGCGGTGAGTTGATTTTCGAATTTATTATCGAACATAATCTTTTAGTAGCCAATAGGGGTTCTGAACCCACTTTCGTAGTTAGAAACAAGCAGGAGGCTATTGACATTACACTAGCGAGTAACTCAAATACCCTCTCTATAGACAATTGGAATACTTTGGAGATAGAATCCTATTCCGATCACAGATTTATTGAATTTAATCTCATTGATGGATGCGACTTTCCCAAACCCCATAGAAACCCAAGGAAGACCGACTGGACTACCTTCAGTTACGAGGTGCGGAGGAAGGCGAATCTACCACAAGAATGTGACCTACATGAGCCAGCGGACATTGACCGAAAAGCCGAGGAAATCACTGCTGTCTTCAAAGAGGCTTTCCAGAAGGCATGTCCCGTATCTAGACCTAAGACAAAAGTCTCCCCCCCATGGTGGACCAAAGAACTAGCCAGAATAAGGAGAGAAACAAGGAAACTCTTGAACCTGGCGAAATCAACGGGACCTGACTCTGACTGGGAGCTATACAAAGCCAGTCAGAGGAACTTCAAGAGCGCAACGCAAAAAGCCAGAAGACAGTCGTGGCAACGCTTCTGCGACGAGATCAAGGGTACAACAGAAACGGCCAGATTGAGGAAAATCCTCTCCAGAGAATCGAAGACTCTAGGTTCCCTAAAGAACACTGAAGGAAACTGGACCGAGTCCTGTTCAGAATCCCTTGAATTGCTTATTAAAACGCACTTCCCGGGGTGTACTACCGTACCATGTAGCAGTACTACTAACAATCACAGCGAATCGGAACCCCCTGCGGATCTGGTAACAGAGGACAGAATAGAGTGGGCAATAAGATCGTTCTCCCCCTTTAAGTCCCCAGGACTTGATGGGATTATACCGATCATGCTGCAAAAAACTGCACCAACCATTACCCCAATTCTCAAAAAGCTATTTGCCAGTAGTCTTAAACAATGTTACATACCAAGAACATGGAGGGAGGTAAAGGTGGTTTTTATACCCAAGGCGGGCAAGGCTAGTCACACCACCGCGAAGGACTTCAGACCAATTAGCCTTACCTCTTTCATCCTGAAAACTTTTGAAAGATTGCTCGACATCTACATACGTAGCAGAATACGCCCGGGGGACTTATCCCCAGCTCAACACGCATACACGAAGGGTAAATGTGTGGAAACTGCCCTACATCATGTTGTCGGCTCTATAGAAAAATCACTTAAGGATAAAGAGTTCACACTAGCTGCTTTTTTGGACATTGAAGGAGCCTTCAATAATGTAAATACCGAAGCGGTTAAAAGAACCCTAAGAAACCTAGACATCGACATTAGTCTAATTAACTGGATTGTTAGCATGCTCGAGGAACGACATATTACCACCGAACTTAAGGGTTCAAAGCTCGAAGCATACGCCTCGAGGGGTACCCCTCAAGGCGGGGTAATCTCCCCACTGCTCTGGGTCATTGTTCTTAATGAGGTACTACAACAACTAAGGTACAGCGGGGTCAGAGCTACAGCGTACGCGGATGACGTCGTGCTGCTTGCTACAGGTAAATTCCTGCCTACCCTCAGCGAACAACTTGACGGAGCCCTTAATACTCTTAGCATATGGGCCAGGAGCTGCGGTTTAAAGGTTAATCCCCAAAAAACCGAACTCGTACTTTTCACGAACAAGAGGAAAATACCGGAGTTCAATACACCTTCTGTTGATGGTATCCCACTCAGATTGTCCGATAGCGCAAAACACCTGGGCCTTGTACTTGACAAAAAGCTCAACTGGAGATTAAATATAGAGGAAAGAATCAAGAAAGCAACAATAGCCTTTTACTCATGTAGTAGAATTTTTGGTAGAACCTGGGGACCCTCCCCCAAAATCATACTATGGATGTATACGGCTATAGTTAGACCCATACTGACTTACGGCAATCTAGTATGGTGGCCAGCTGTCAACAAATGCACCAACTTAAAGGCAATCACCAAAGTTCAAAGACTAGCGTGCATTGGCATCACCAGTGCAATGAGGACAACCCCAACCGCAGGACTCGAGGCTATCCTCAACCTGCTGCCGCTAGACATCTTTATACGAACATCAGCAGCCATTAATGCTATGAGAATAAGTCAGTCAGCGAACTGGAAACCAAGCAGAACAGGTCACTCGATGATCCTACTCGATTACTTTGGCCTCATGCCCGTAACGCGTAACGGATTACATGACGCCATATTTAGACTTTACAAGGCCTTTCTCTACCGCCTACCCTAGCAGGGAAGATTGGAAAAGCGGTCATATACCTAATGCCGAATCTATAGCCATCTACACGGATGGTTCAAAAATGAGCACTGGTGTAGGATCAGGTATCTTCTCCGACCCTCTAGGTGTATCAATATCCATACGACTTCCAGACCACAGCAGTGTTTTCCAAGCAGAGGTCTTAGCAGTGGCAACAGCCGCCCGTGAGTCTGCGATAAAGGCAATACCGCCAGAAGGTATCACTATCTTTATCGACAGCCAGGCAGCTATAAAAGCGATTACTGCCGTGGAAATTAAATCGAAGCTTGTGAAGTGTTGTCGAGAAGAGCTCAGGGTTCTTGGAACACAGAACAAGGTATCGCTCTGTTGGGTCCCTGGACACGAGGGTATCCCAGGCAATGAGAAAGCCGACGAGCTGGCGAGAATCGGCTCAGCTGCCCCAACAGAACAAGTTGACCCCCCTGTGTGTATCCCGCCTTGCACACTCAAGCTCGCTGCAGGGAATAAAGCCACTGAGGAGGCGAACACAAGATGGAACTCCATGGAAACTTGCGCCATCACTAGGAAGCTATGGCCATCTTTCGACAAAGCAAAGACCGAGAGAATCATCCGTAAAGATAGGAAATCCCTTTCCACCCTCGTGGGCATCATCACGGGACACAACACTCTGCGGTACCACTTGAAGAAACTACGCCTGACGGAGGAGGAACTCTGCAGAGGCTGTGGTGATGAGGAAGTTTTTGAGGACACAATCCACTTCCTGTGCCACTGCCCGAGTCTTCAACATTCCAGGAAAAAGTTCCTCGGTAAATTCTTCTTCCAGGATCTCGAGGAACTCTCCGGCGTTTCAACGGAAAGGATGTTGAACTTCATCAAATCATCGGGGTGGTTTGTATGCAGAAATGAAGTAAGTGACTGAGTAGTTTTTAGTTTCATTGGGTAAGGGATCACTTTTCCCCCATGGGTACCACAATGGGTCATCGCTGACCTGAGTGTGGCAGAGAGCGTCGCTCCCTGCCAGCCCACATACCTAACCTAACCTTATAGGAGCCTTGTTGTGTCTTCCTCATAGTAGTGCAACTACTGATAGGATGTTTTCCTAAACTAAATTGATTAAGAGTTTAGGCCGAGACAACTTAAAGGTTAGCAGTGTTAATTCACTGATGCTTTTGAAAGGAATTGTTTCTGAAAACGGGTTCAAGAACTGGGTATCGCCAAAAGATGTTGTATAAGGATACCACAAAGCTTAGATTAAAGCTCCCTAGTTTCAAAGAAAAATTAGGTTTTTTTTCCATAAATAGGTAGTCGTTTAATATAAGAAACTCAACTTTTATAATGACACTTCACTTTTCAGCAAAACACTTCTATTTTTTCCTGAAAACACTTCACTAATAAATTGGCAAACGGCATCACTGATGGACTGTATTAAAAGAGGATGAAGATATCCTTGGTCGCTTCGAGAGAAAAATTCTTCGTAAGATTTTCGGTCCCGTTTGCGTTGACGGGTTTTGGAGGAGAAGATTCAATCACGAACTATACGAGCTGTACAGCGACATCGACCTGGTCAAAAAACTGCGTATTGGACGTCTGAGATGGCTAGGACATGTAGAGCGAATGGACACCAATGCTCCGGCCCGCAGAGTCTTCGAATCTAACCCCGAGGGACGACACAGTAGAGGGAATCATCGCCGTAGGTGGCGCGCACAAGTTCAAGGGTGCCTCGACCAACTTGGAGTGCGCAACTGGAGGCAATTAGCTAAAGACTGAGCTAAATGGAGAGCTTTGTTGGTTGAGGCCCAGGTTCACCCCGAACTGTAGCGCCACCTAAGTAAGTAAGTAAGTCCCTCTGTCATTTCTATACAATGCAATAATTTGTTTAGAATAAAAAGTGTAGAGATACAGGGTGACTTAGTGTAATGGTAGGTAGGATATGATACGTAGTATTATA
The DNA here is from genome assembly GCA_945910035.1 of Brachypalpus laphriformis. NCBI lineage: Eukaryota > Metazoa > Arthropoda > Insecta > Diptera > Syrphidae > Brachypalpus > Brachypalpus laphriformis. Next base: position 12,381,925 of record OX246757.1, on the reverse strand, counting down.
CAATAGTATTATTTTCGTTGAGTTTTATAATAGACAAAGTTGATACATAATGTGAGGTCTCATTTCGTAGGCTAGGTTTTATGTGGTCCGTACAGTTTTGGAGTAGTGTTAGGTCATGTAAACAAATCTGAAACTATATCTCTAATTGTGGATTGAATAAATTGATTTATTGTCCTTTGCTGTCGAGGTCGCTACACCAAGCATTGAGTTCCCAGTGTAACGCGTTTCCAAGACGGACTGACAAATAAACTATGGAATAATGTGGAAATGCAGCCCGAAGTATAAGATCAATGACCCTGGTCGTTCTAAACCATCGTAATGTCGAATTTACCAAAACAAAATTAATTGCTGCAATGGCGTACAATAATAATAATAGCGGTGGAAAACCACGCGTGGATCAACCACAACAACAACAAACGAGAAATCGCGGAAATAGGCCTTTTAGGGCTAGGGATTACGAGCGAATGAATTCCTTTAATGTGAAACAAAACAATGGAAGATGGGCAGGCGAAGTCGATATTGAAGACCGCTACAATGAAGCTATGTCTAGACAACCACAACGATCCCAACCGCAACGAAGAAACCAACAGCGTAAGAACGCTCCACGGGCACCCCCACCCGTAGCAACGACTGAGACTCCACCTAAGGATGAACCACTATATGAAGGTTCAATATCCGCATCAGTACCCGTGACGTCAACATTGAGTCACAACCTTGAGTATTCTAGTCTACTCATTATGATTGAAGAATTTTGGAAAATGGCTGTCCGAGAGGATAACCGTTTTGAGAGAAAGGTACCGCTCTGCATGTTTACACATGTAATGGTCGGCATACTACATATGAGAATCGCTCAGCATCAGCGGTTCGATAACGGAGATAGCCTTTTTCAATTTATAGATCTGAAAACAGCATTTGGTGATGCTGAATACAAAGTGCCGAAAGTATTACTTGATTATTTCGATTCAATTTGTACTGGAGTAACACCAACAGGGGAGAAGATTAAAGTGAACCAACCAAAGGTTTCAGTTCCGCAAGGACCAATCCCAGAAAGGGGAAATTTAGCTGAGGCGCCAGCTGGCACGTTTGGAATACCAACTGCAACAAACCATAATGTGTATGAATGTTACATTTCACCTTATATTACACATAGATTAATTGAGCGCACAATAGAAGCGTCATCCAATCGAGATTTCGGAGATTGGAACCCTTTTCCACATGGATGGATACCAAATAACGCAAGGATAACAGAAAACTTGCTGGGCTATAGGCCCCCTCGACAATTGCACGTTGACGCAATCTCAGTCTTGCGGTGTTTGCAATTTTTGAACGATGATACATTCTTAGGGCGAATACGATATTCTTCGGCCGCTGCCGATCAAGTCACGAAGTGCCTCCAGATGATTAAATCAATAGAAATGGTACCTTTAGAGTTTAAAAGTAAAGAATCGATATCAATCTTTGGTTTCAAAGATTTTAATTGTGACAAGATCGATGATGATATGATATTAGCATCCGTTAGTACTAATGTCAAAAGTCCCTATGCGCTCGGAGCACCAATGGCGTTTAAAAGCCAGATGCAAGGGTTAAAAGTAAAAAGATATAACATAAATCCAGGCTTAATGATCCTAAAACCTGATGGCACACCTTATGATAATTGGATCAATACCATAAATGATAACTTTGATATGAAGAACGAATTTGCACCCAGGAATTTAACATCCGATCTATGGTCGATAATGCTCCAAGTCTGGTGCTGTGGTCTCTGAAGAGAGGAATCATGCGACGGGGGCGAGAAGGCACCATCACGCCATAGCTCTTTACCGCTGATCAGGCGAGAGATCCGCAAGCCACGCTCTCTCCATATGGCTAACATCGCAGATGAGCGGCAAAATAGGAGAAAAATCCGCTAACCGATTTTGGGGCAATGTCACAAGCTAGGGATAAAGCCAAAGGCCGTAGAGTGGAAAGCTAGTCTAGTGCGGAAGGTGAACGTGTGCGGAAGGCCGGCTCGGGGTTTTGTTTTAATTTTAAGTGGGTTGGAAATAACTTGACTACCTAAGTTAAAAAAATAAGATTAACCCAAGCTTTCACATTTCATCAGTGAACAATTCGTTTCCGTGACCAAGAAAAAAAAACGTGTACTAGACTCATATCCCCCTTTCTGCCGAGCCTATCTACCCCCTTCAAATCTGCAGTCAATTCGCGGAAAAGAAAAAAAAAGAAATGCGCAAAAAACCCAAAAATCCCCTCTCGTTAATTTTACCACTTGTGGGCAAAGTAACTTGCTAACCGCGGAAAACCTACAAGCTAAAAAGAAAAAGAAAAACAAAACATAAAGAACAAACAGAAAAAACGTCGCTTAGTGCACTCGCTTCTACCGGTATAGCGGTGGTTTTGTTTCAAAACGCGTACAAGGGCGATCAAACTCCATCAGTAAGATCAGGCCAAGGAGGACGAGAAAGTTAGGTTCTGTAAATCGACGACTTATCTGACGTGGCAGCAGACCATCACCAGTTAGCGGCAGAGATACCGACGGGACAGGGACTTATGGTCCAGCAGCAGTAGCAGTTATTATTAGTTTTTTTTATTGTGTATTTTGCTATTTTTTTTTCTTTTCCCTTAAGTAGTGAAAGACTAATTATCTACGGAATCTTTGGAGAAAGCGTGTCTATGAAGATTTTGTTTTTAATTTTATTTTACTTGGTAGATTAAAACCTTGCCTATTACCTATGTGTGAGCGTGTGTGTACAGTGAGTGGGAAGAATTTCCGTACCCACCCATGTGGTAAAATGATAAGTACCTAGTGACAAAAAAAAATATATAAACATTTTAAAATAAAAGTAAATATATATATAACTATATACCACCTGCACCAGCGATTCCCTTCGACAGGCCTGACGACGCGGACCCACAGGTAAGCAAGTATTTGCGTATTTTATTTTATAACATACATCTGTACACACATTATATCCAATTAAATAAATATTAATTGGGTGGACCACAACGTCTGCCATAGATACGCCCTCCCTCCGAACCATAATATACACTTTCTCGCAGATTCCAGCTGTTAGTTTTTTTTTTCATAATAAAGTTAAATTTTATCTTGTTTTTTGTTGCCTTAGTATATATCTTATATCTAATATCTCATATCTTATATCTAAAATCTTATATATATACTATGATTTATCTGTTAGTGCTTACAGTTTTTTTTGTTTGTGAATTTTCATTTAAGATGGTTTCTAGTATAAGTGATTAATAATATTAATAAAATTCTTATGATGCCAGCGTAAGGCTACTTAAACTGAGTGTCTCATTTCGGTGGCAGGGTAGCTGGTCCACACAGTAAGTAAAGGAGTTACAATTCTTTAAGGGTGCCAGGAACACATCAGCGGACGATGGCACATGGCTGGGTGGGTGAAGACCCGCTAGGAGGACAAATACCTGTTCCTCCCGTAGTAGTGCTAGGTCCTCTTTTTTTTTCCTCTTTCGGCATTGTTTTTTTTTCTATAACTTCTCGACATATCTTCATCTCTCCCTATTTTCTGTTATCTTCGCATGCATTTTTTTTTGTGTAATGGGGACACTCGTATGCTCTGGGGCAAGAATCCACCCTCCGGCGAGCTCAAGCCGAGACCAGCAAGGCATGCACCCGCTCTAGAGTTGGCGATAAATCCTTTTTCTCTTCCTATCCACTGATCTAAACCTTATATCCCTTTCCTCCCAAGTTTCTTTTTATGATCACGACATTTCACGCTTCCCACATATTTTCTCCTACCTACCATTACATTAGAATTCACCTAGATATGAAGAGCTTACTGCAGCTAGGGAGTAAGTGGTTGAAATATTCTCTGAGAGCAGATCTTTGCCAGGATCGGATGACTTGGAAAATAGAGGAATTATAGGGAGATGCTGCGGTCTGGCCAACCCATGAAATTGCATCAGAAGTGGTGCAAGTGTAATACGGAGCAGATGTCTCCAAGTTTCTAAAATAAAGTGCAACATACAAAAAGCCCTTTTGAAAAGGCAGTACATACCTGCTAATTTTTTTATATAAACTTTTACCCAGTGGGGTGTCCTAAGGCGGCCACATACCGCCAAAAATTGAGGTAGTGGTCGACTAAAATTTTAATCATTTGCCCATGACATATCTATATACGAGTACTTATAATACTAAAATATATAACATCAACCACAACAAGATCAATTCACAAATTGGGAAGTCCTAGTTTAGGCTGCCGGACTTCATGGGTTGGAGAGCAAGGGCAAACGACATAACATCTGCAGCGCCCTCAGTGTGGTGAACGTCCGTCCGCTATATGGTAAGAAAAAATAGTAAGTAGTAGAATGGCATGATTTATGTTTTTTGTAGAAGGTTTGGTCGTGCTGAGGGGGAGAGGACCACCCCATTTCCGGCGAGCTGAGCTGTGCATATAGCAAGCATGCCACGTCCCTCGAAGCCGACACTCTTTCCTTATCCGTCCCATCCGTCACCACCTAAGCGGAATGTCTTTATTATTTGCAAAAGTAAAACCTTCGGTTAAAAAGTTTTTATACAATTTTTCAAAACATAAGATCTCTTAATAAAACTGATATAGCCTCACAATGCTTCAAACTAAAACATTCAAGAATAAATACTTTTTTATTTAGTTAAACACATGTGCGAGATTAAATAAAACAGTAATAACTTTTTTTTTTTTAATTAAATATAAATATCAGTTGAAATACGTTGGGCCCCCTTATTGAGTCAACATTTAATTATTAGTTATGTATAAGTCTAGTTCTAAGTAAATTTGTACATAAAACAAAACATTTAATAAAAAAAAAACCTTAATCGTAACCGGAACAAAGGCAAAATGACACTAACACGCGAATTTTAAAGGTCGCAGACCACCTAAACACAGCGGACTTAATATTAAGAAAAACTAAGCATTAAAGTCGAAAGGTCGCAGCCAAGCATTGAGACAGCGGGCCCTAGAGTCAAATAAATAATAGTTAAGCCAAAGAAATTGTTTTATACTATAAATTCACCTGGCTAAACTCTTCTCCCCATTTGCAACTGTAAGTATGCCAATGTCAGTACATTACAACTGGAAAACCCTTTCTGTCCTGAACGGAACGGATCTACCACAGCTACGAGGTAGCTCCAAACGGTCTAAAAAAGGACCCCGCTAATAAAAAAATGATGGTGCAGCATAGTGATCAAAGCAATATCGTCACGGAGTGCAAAAACTGCCAAAAGTTTGGACATGTGGCAAACAATTGCAACCACTCCGCTGTCTGGTCGTCTCCCTCCGTCAATTTTAATAACGGCGGCTTATACAAATTGTTTAGAAGAAAAAAATGTAGAAATACAGGGTGGCCTGTGACATACCGAGAAAGGACAAATTTACCGAAGCTAGGGCATAAGGGGGTGTAATGATCGCTGAGGACTTATCTTTTCAACGATCCAATGATCCGAATGTAGAGGAATTGTGGGGAGATGTTGCGGTCCGAACAACCGATGCAACTGCATCAGAAGTGATGCAAGTATGGAACTGAGCAGACATTTCCACATATAGCTATTGGCTCCAATGCAGTAATTTATAAAGCCCTTCTATAAGCCAGTGCATGCATCTTCTTTTTATATGTACATACTGATGTCAACTGGAGCTTTCACCGAGAACTGGAAGATAAGCTAACGCAGTGCTTTAATGGTCAGATGTTCGGCCACGGTGAGCGCATTTATTTATTTACAAGCCGACCCGTGCCCGCCTTGCCTGGTGAATAAATAAATATTTGGCGTAACAGCTCTTTAAGTGCCAGGGCCTAGCTTCTCGCAACCAGTCATGTTGTGTGCGTTATATTTTCCATAAGAATGGAAGGGATCTACAGTTTAGTGTCGTATCCGAAGGGCAATTTGGTTAGAGAAGGTTTTTCGAGACAACAATACTCTCGGATGTTTGTCAGACGCTCGCGAGAGGTGGGACCGTGAGAAAATTTTTTGGTGTTTTCTGGGATTCGAACTTGGAACCTCACGCGTAGTGATCCGACACACTGACCGCTTACGCCACGGCGCTCACCTGGTGCGCTTGCCACTTTTAATACAAAACGTATTTCTTTCAAGACCCTTTCAAAGTCCAAATTTACCCATATTGCTATGATTTATTGAAAATGTAAAAATATTGATGTTGACCCAGGATATAAGCTATCACCATGACAAACTCCATCCAAATCCGTGCAGCAGTATCCGCGTGATGCGTACACAGACAGACAAACACATTCGACCCTCAATAGATTTATTATTTAAGCTTAGTGCAAGCAACAAACAACTTAAGGCTAGGAGAGACGACAAGCTACTAACCTTAAAGCTAACATTGCTTTTTATTTTATTTATTATTATTATTATTTTTTCATTTATTTAATTTTTTATTTATAAATTTAATTTTTTTTATTATTTTTTATTTTTTATTTGAATTTTTTATTTTAGCGCGAGGTCGCATCATTTCGTCTTTTTTTAAAATACAACTATAAGGCTTAAACTAAAAAAGGGAGGGGAAGGTTCATAGGAACGAAAGGTTCATAAGGAAGTTAGGTACATTCTGAGGGAAGATCGGCTGATGTGGAAGTCTAGTGTGTTGTGCGCGTAATTGGTAGAGTGCAACATTCTGGATATGGGTTCAAATGAACGCAATTGGTGCGGTGGATAGCGGGACGAAAGAGCTATACAGACCTAAGGTTGCGAGGCTAAGTGCTGCGGTAGATCTTTTGAAGAGCGGGAGGGGGAGCGGCTATCAACTGCTGCATGGAGAGTATGTTGGCCATTTTCATGGTGTTTTCCAGGATTTATAATCTGATATTTGCCGGTTTTCGTAGGTTTTCGTAGGTTTTCGTATGGAGGCGAGTTATATCTGTCAGCCAAGGAGAGACAACGTAGCCTACCTACACCGAACAGCTTCAGTTCTGAGAGAATGGGTAACTTGGTAGGAGGACCTGTTGGGACAAATCTCGTAAAGAAAAAGGCGCGTACAGATATTGACGTTACAGCTTTATTGTAACGACTGAGAGAAAAGGTTTATACAGTTTTGGTTAAACAGTGTTGACTCTATATGTGTATTAGTATTCTACCCCAATGTTTCCCGTGTAGGGACGGGCTAAGAATATCACTGCAGCGCCCCCCAACAAATAGCGCTGTCGTAAGAGTCGGGTCTGGGCAATATAACACCCAAGTGAGCCAAGCGACACATTCACTATCTTAAAAACTCTCCCACAAGTGTACATGCGAGTCCGTGGGTTGACACGACTGGAGATCACCGGTGTCATAGAAGAAAGATCAAACAATACTAAAACAGGAGCATGCACGTGTCAAACAACAAACACCATCGCAATATGGTAATATTGCAAAACTGTATCATTATGGTAATACTTGCAAACAGGAAAGGCACTACCCCGCCAGGCACTACCACTGCTGTGCATGGTACTGATCCTGGACCGAGCAGAAATTTTCGGGTCAGAGCTATACGGATACCGGGGGCTAGGCATTCAATAATGAAACAGTTTGGACGCAATTTGAGGGTCGCGAGTTGGAACGTTGGAAACATGACCGGTCGAAGCTACGAGCTGGAAGAGATGATAAATAGAAGGCCGGTGGATATTTTGTGTGTCCAAGAGACGAAATGGAAAAAACACAGGAAACCGGGCGCATTTCTTGGACGTTAGGACAAAAGATTACAAGATGTTCTACTACGGAACGGAAAAGGCTAGGAATGGAATCGGTATCATCCCTGCGGCAGAGCTGCTTGGTACCGTCTTGAGCATTTCGAAGTCCAGCGAAAGTTTGACGTATTTCAAACTAGTAATACAAGGAGAGGTGTGGAATATTGTCAGTGCATATGCTCTCCAAATTGAGTGCGATCAGAGGGATAAAGGTGCTTTTTGGCTCGATTGCCACAATCTCGCTAAGAACATTCCAAAGGAAGAGTTGCTGTTTGTTGGAGAAGATTTAAATGAACATGCCGGGAGATCAAATGAAGACCATGAAGGACTAGGATACGGCACCAGGAACCTTCCTGGTGAAGACATCCTATGCATGTTCAAATCACACGATTTTAACGTGTCAAATACAATGTTCATCAAACAAAGCCGACACCTGATTACTTACAGCAGTGGTGGAGATGAAACCCAGATTTACTACCATTTGGTAGGCAGTTTCATGAAGCCTCGGGTAAAAGAATGCAAAGTGATTCTGGGAGAGGCGATCGCTCGGCAACCCCGTCTCCTTCCAACAGAAATTTGTATGAAGACACCAAAGAAAAGCAAACAAACAAGGGTCCCTGAGAACATCAAGTGGTATAATCTGGACAAAGCAAAAGGGGAGGCTTTTGTTTTCGTGATGAAAAATTACCTTTCTCACACCATCAACGGAGCTGAGAATGAAAAGTGCAGAGCACAAAATATGTGGGATTCCCTACAGCGAACTTGCTTAAAAAAGGCCAAATCACTGCTAGGCGCTTCAAAAGGCCACCATCAACACGCCAAAGAAACATGGTGGTGGAGTGATGAAGCTAAGAAAGTGATAAATGAGAGGAAAGCGGCTTTCAAAGCTTGGTCAAAGTGTCCCTCTAATAATAGTGACGAAAAAGTTCGCCTCGAAATGGAATACAGACACTGCAAGTAAAAGCGATGAAGAAGTGCGCCCAGCTTCAAGCAGAGAGTACGGAGGGCCTTTATCGGGAGCTGGAGAAATGACCTTCCCCGGTTGCTGATGCAAACCAGGCTATCCAGGAGCTGCAAAGACACAATATGAACAAGAGCGCAACCATCTTCAAAATACCCGCCCAAGGAAGGAGGAATGCTCAGGAGATTCGTTCGCCAAAGTTCATTAACAATGCTCATGGCCAGCTTCTTGTGGATGACGACAAAATTCTGCAGAGGTGGCGGCAGTATTGTGAAAAACTTCTTTCAAATGAACAGTTTCCCCGGCTATACTTTCCAAGACCCACCCCTAACTGTGAAGAAATACCCGACATTACAGTCGAAGAAGTTAGTGAGGCGGTCAAATACTCCGCAAAACGAAGAGCGGTTGGGCCAGACGAGATGCCCTCTGAGTTCTGGAAAAAGATGGGAGACATCGGGTTCAGATGGCTCAGAATTCTCATCTCCAAATTTGTGAGAGGTGACCCAATGCCGAATCAGTGGAGGGAAAGTAACCTTCTCCCTGAATACAAAGGGAAGGATGATACGCGAAACTGTGATAACTACCGTTCGATCAAGCTGATGTCACATCACATGAAGATCATTGAGCGGCTATTAGGTGGCCGACTGCGAAAAATAATACGGCTATCTGATGATCAGTGCGGATTTGTCTCGGGTAAATCAACCACAGATGCAATCCAAAGTATAAGGATCATAATGGAAAAACATCGTGATACCTTAAAGGATTTGCATGTTGTATTGGTTGACTTTGAGAAGGCATTCGACAGACAACCACGAGATTTGATATGGGTGGCGCTAAGACATCGAGGGGTTCCAGAAACCTATGTACAGATGATCATGGACATGTACGAAGAACAAAGACAAGAGTAAGATACCCCGCTGGAGTAACCGAAGAGTTCCCAATCAAAGTCGGGGTGCACCAGAGAAGCGTCTTAAGTCCTCTGCTCTTTATTACAGTCCTTGATTATCTGCTTGAAGGTAAAGTGATGGACCCCAAGGTACATCAGTTATTCTTTGCTGACGATGGAGCCATCATAAGTGAGTTTCCTACATCCCTGCAACGAGCACTTGATGTGTGGGTGAACGTTTTGGAGGGAAATGGGTATCGCATTAGTTCAAAAAAGACAGAGTACTTGTGCTGTCCGTTCTCTGATCCACTCAGGCCTATTCCAGACATTTATTTGAATGAAACAGTGCTTCCCAAGTGCGAAAAGTTCAAATATCTGGGATCTATAATCAATAGCAAAGCAACTTGTGATGACGACATCAATCATCGCGTAAGTGTAGGGTGGATGAAGTGGCGAGAAAATTCCGCTGTCTTCTGTGACAGAAAAATGCCATCTAAGTTGAAAGGAAGGCTCTACACCGCAGTTGTGCGTCCAGCGCTCACATACGGTTCACAATGTATGGACGATGTACAAAACGTATGAGAGTAAATTAACGGCAGCTGAGATGAAGATGCTTCGCATGACAGCAGGAGTGACAAAGCTTGATCGAATAAGAAGTTCGAAGATCCGTGGAAGCTTTGACGTCAAGGAAGCCATCGTATAAAAGATGGAACGCGACCAGCTGGTATTGCCACGTTGAAAGAAGAGATCAGCTGAACCCTGTTAAAAAGGCAATATCAATGAACCCTCTAAAAACATCGCGATATAGGAAAGGCAGGCCTATAGACGCATGGATCACACAAATGCGACGACATCGGCATTCAATTGGCCTCACTAACCGAGTGATCCAAAATCGGGAGGCCTGCCGATATTTTCTGAGGACAAATAGGCGAACCCCACAGGCGGATTAGTAGAAATGCGGTGAAGTGGGAGGGTTGTGATCCCGTATTTGCGGATCATAACCTCGCTGACAAAAGGAAGAAGAAGAAGAAAGTCGCTAGTTCTCAGTTGCCAACATTTCAGGATTCAGTTGCTGGGGAAGCAACACTCCTTGTCATCCAAAAGATTCGTTGAAATTGAAGGTCTCAGCATTGCGATAATTTGTCTTCCTCCTAATTGCACAGCCATACTTCAACCTATGGATCAAAATGTAATAAGATTGACTAAAATCTATTACAAAAAAAGTTTATTGAATCATCTTGTTGCTTCCTACAACTATGAAGAAGCACGGAAAAGCTTGAATTTGAAACATGCCATTTGTTTCTTGGCAAACGCTTGGAAGGAGTTAAAAGCGAATACAATCGATAAATGCTGGAAACAAGCCATTAGAACTCCTGATCATTGCGAGGAAGAAGATTGCGTTCCTTTGCTTCTAATTCGGGATCAAATTGTGTCAGAAAGATCTGACATCGCAACAATACTGAACCAGATGTTTGCAGACGAGAACTTTGGCAGCGATGACACCTCTGAATGGATCTCCGAGAATTTGCAAAGCGTAGTAGCCCGAGAAGAAGAAGATGTTTCTGTTGATAATGCCGAAATGGCTATTATTGATATACAGCGCAAAGTAAAATTATAATAGAAGACGCAATAAAATGCTCCACCACATGCTTGCGCTGGGCTGAACAAAATGAGCTCACAATTGAAGAAATGATGCGACTGCAAAAATGCACGATAAGGCGGTTGCCAAGCGATCTTCTGCAAAACAACTGCAAACCAAAATTTCAAAACTTGTTCATAAATATTTATTTACAATACATGATTGGTTGGTTGGTTTAGGATCGGCCCTCGATGAGGATGTACTTAGACCAGAGAGTAGGACCATTGTACTACCGATGTGTAAGGTGAGTGGGTCACCCTCTTACTCTTGGAACCATTTGCTTCCTTGAATGAAGGCGTGAATTTTAGCCGTGCAGGCGTTGCCGAGATCATTAAGATCATTGTAGGAGTATTCACCCAGAGTGGCATTCCTGATGTTGGCGAGCGCAGGACAGGCGCACAGGAGATGACTGATGGTCTCTTCTTCCTCTTCATCTCTGCAGCTTCTACAGAAGTCATTATGAGGGATACCTAATCTTTGGGCATATCTTCCTATGACGCAGTGCTATCTGTACCAGAGGAGCCTTGTCGTACTAGTTCGTCGGCTGCACAATTCCCCGGTATGTCACAGTGAAGGGTGGGGTTGTACTGACCAGCTATCTCGTTAAGAGATACGCGACAGTCTTTCAATGCCTTAGATCTCGTAGTGCTGGATGCGAGGGATTTGATGGCTGCCTGACTGTCGACGTAAATAACAATATCAGGTTTTGATAGTGTGTTAGCCGCTAGCCAGTCAGCGGCTTTGCGAACTGCGGTGATTTCGGCTTGAAAAACGCTGCAGTGGTCTGGAAGGTTAAAGGAGAGGTGTATGTCCAGATCTTCGGAGAAAATTCCGGCACCGACTCCGTCCTTGGTTTTGGACCCGTCCGTAAAAATTGACAGCGATTCGTTGTAAAGGACATTGCGTTGCGTCCACTCACTTCTATCCGGTATCGAGTGCGTGCAGCAATTGTTAAAATCATATTCAGTGGGCAGATGGTCAGTGGAATTGGGAAGATGACGGTGCATCGAAAGTATATTGGCGTGTTCCGTGTGTTGCTCCTTCCACTGCTTGGAGCCTCTCAGTCTTATTGCCGAGCTGACAGCCAATTGTTTACTGATGATGTCAATCGGAAAAAGGGTGGAGTATGGTTTGGAGCGCCGCTGTAGGAGAAGTTCTCAGTGCACCGGTAATGCTGAGACATGCAACTCGCTGAGTTTTTTCCATTATGGATATGTTGGATTTCTTCTTCAAGGCGGGCCACCATACCAATACTCCATACATGAGAATCGGTTTTATGACCGACGTGTATAGCCTGTGCATGATGCTTGGTTTAAGGCTTCAAGTGGAGCCTACTGCTTTCTTGCAGATGTATAGGGCGGCTAGCGATTTCCTGGCCCGTTCGACGACATTCTCTTTCCAAATTAGCTTGCGGTCAAGCTTTAGGCCTAAATAGCTAGCGCTATTTGAAAGCTTGAGGGTGGATCCCCTTTTCTTGGGCAGAGTGAAGTCAGGGAGCTTGTGTTTTCTTGTGAACTAGCTCGGTCTTCGTCGGGTTATTGGAGAGGCCACATTTATCGGTCCATCTGAGCAGTTCATTAAGAGCAGACTGCGTCTGCGGGTATTTGCCTGTTATTAGAATAGCGACATCGTCTGCATAGGCAATAACATTGCATCCAGTTTTTTCGATTTCTAGAAGGGCCTCGTTGAGCACCAAATTCCACAATAGTGGAGACAGTGCACCCCCTTGAGGGGTGCCTCGAGGTGCGTGTCGCTTGACAGTGCTACTTCCAAAGGATGCTGTTATTACCCTGTTCTTAAGAATATGTTCTATGAAACAACAGATGGGCTCGCAGATGTTGAGCCTGCGTAAGGCACTGGTAATCGAATTTGTTTTAACGTTGTTGAAGGCTCCCTCTATGTCTAGAAATGACACTAGAGTGAACTCTTTGATTGAGAGTGATTTATCGATAGGGTAGATGATGGAGTGCAAAGCCGTTTCGACCGATTTACCTTTTTGGTAGGCGTGCTCTGACGTGGATAGTAAGGTGCTATCAATAGTGGCCTTGATGTGTAGGTCCAGGATTCTTTCCAGACTCTTGAGAAGGAAGGACGTTAGACTAATAGGTCTAAGGTCCTTTTGGGAGGGTGTGCGATCTCTTGCCTGCTTTGGGTATAAGGACCACTCTTACCTCGGCCCAGGCAGTTGGTGTTGTTCCGAGCCCAAGACAAGCCTTCAGAATGCAGGAAAGATACTGCCATACTATGTTGAAAGCCGTCTGAATCTGGGCCAGAAAAATACCGTCCGGTTCCGGGGATTTGAATGGTTCGAAACTGTTTACTGCCCATTTCAGCTTATCTTCGCTGATCAGATGAGGAGGTGCCTGTGGGCGTGCAACATTTACCAAGGCGTGATCATCGTTGGGGGTAGGCGTGTAGTCGAGGAAGTGAGTGTCCATAAGCAGGTTGAGCGATGCTTCGTCCGATTCCGCCCAGGATCCATTGGAATTCATGAGGACACTAGGTATAGTTGGTGTTTTGGAGAGGACTTTTCGCAGTCTAGGAGATTGAGACGTGTTTACAGTACATACTTGCGTCTGAGTTTTGGATAAATGATTCTTTTTTTATAGAAATAAAATTCTTAAATGTAATGTACATATGTTATTTTATTTACATATCACAGAGCACATGGCGTCAGCCTTTTCAAAGTGTTTGAATTTTCTGTTCGATTAATGCAACTTTTCGATTTTTCCAACAGGCCGTGTTTTGATTAGTTGCACAAATCGAGAGTGCACTGTATTATCTTTTATTTGTTGTTCAAATAAAAGCCGCCCTTGTCTGTTAAAAAGCCGTTGGGCATGCATAAGAATGCGTTTAGACTTACATTCGAAAGGTTGCAGCACAGCACAGAGACATCGGGCTAAACAACTTGTTTTAAACTTTTTTCTCAATTACTCTCTTCTCCCCGTTTTCAACGGAAAACATAGTGAAGTGTAACACGAACCAAGGAGACAGCGAGGAGCGAACAAGGACCAACATGCTCGGCAGACAGATACATCATCGAACCCCTACAAACAACGATCGATGCAGTGCGCGAGGGACAGTCAACGAGCTGAAGTAGAGACGAGTGGTTTAGTATATTATACTTATATTATGGTGTATTATTATTATACGCCTACAGTTTAGTATATAAATATAACCATTTAGTATAACCGTTAAAGAAGTCAGTACATTACAACAGAAAACCCTTCTTGTCCTGGAGAGATCTAACACAGCTACGAGATAACTCCAAACGGTCTACAAAAGGATGTAGTGACTCACAACATGCGTCCGAAATAAAATATCATAATAACCATATACTTATATCGATTCCATTCCTAACTATCGCATATCAACTCTTAAGCCTAATTGCTTAAATTGCTTTATTACATATTAAATGCGACTAATCCGGGTTTTGCTTAAGCAATAAACATACGAACGGATCGCTGACGGTACTTGATCACAGGAAATGGTTTATGACGGTCTTGGCACCACATGCTAAAAAAACCCCTGATGGGTTTTCCCAATACAACAGCTGGGATACGTTTTATGATCAGGTACGCAAAGATCGAAGGTGGTACCGAATGTATACAATGTCTTATGTGGATGATATGGATGGAATCGATGCTATATAAGGCGGATGATAGGTAGAATAAATTCAGTATAGATTTAGAATTTAAAAGAATAAGTTCTTGATTTTAACTCGAACGGTCGCAGCCAAGCATTGAGACAGCGGGCCCTAGAGTAAAATAAACAAATTATCAAGTAAATTAACTGTTTTATTTTAAACTATACTCCGATTCGTGCTCTTCTCCCGAATACGGGAAAGCACGGTACGTTATCGTAACATTTGGTGGCAGCGGTGGGATCCCATACAAAGAGAGACCTAACTGCCAAACCAATCGAAAAAGTCGGATAGTGAGGTAAATGTAAGATTATCTCAGCTACCAACTTTTTTAAGAATTTTAAAACATAGAGTAAGTAAGATAGATACAAGACTATCTCGACTACCATTTTTTAAATTTTAAAGCGTACCTGGGGCAAGAACACCAGAGGTGTTAGTGAAAAAAAAATAAAAAATAAAAAATAAATAAACAAATAAATAAAGTGAAAAACCCGAACAATTTTTGAACGGTAAAAAAAAAGTGAAGAGTAAAGTCCCAAAGCCTGGCCTTTAAAGAAAACCTAACGAATTCCTTAAACGACGCCGGAGGCAGAACTTGAGCAGTGTTAAAAGACCAGGCCGTAATGACCATCTATAGGGCGCGAGGCCTGCCTGGCAAGTCAACAGCAACAATAACGACACACAACATCAGTAATATCAGCAGCAGAAACAACAGTAACAACAACAACAACAACAACAGCAACAACAATAACAACAACAGCAACAACAACAGCAGCAACAACAACAACAACAACAACCACAACAACAACAACAACAACAATAACAACAGCAAAAACAGCAACAACAGCAGCAACGACAACAGCAACAACAACAACAGCTACAGCAACAACAGCAACAGCTACAGCAACAATAACAACAACACGACCAACAACAACAACAACAAAAAAACAAAAATAAATAAATATTTGGCGTAACAGCTCTTTAAAAGTGCCAGGGCCTAGCTTCTCGCAACCACTCATGTTGTGTGCGTTATATTTTTCGTACGAATGGAAGGGACCTACAGTTTAATGCCGACTCCGAACGGCGATTTGAGAAGCTTTTTCATGACAACAATACTCTCGGATGTTTGTCAGACGCTCGCGAGAGGTGGGACCGTGAAAAAACTTTTCTGAGATTCGAACTTGGAACCTCACGCGTACTGATCCGACACACTAACCGCTTACGCCACGGCGCACACCTGGTGCGCTTTCCAATTTTAATACAAAAATGTATTTTCTTTCAAGACCCTTTCAAAGTCCGAATTCACCCATATTGCTTTGATTTATTGAAAATGTTAAAATATTGATGTTGACACAGGATATAAGCTATGACCATGCCAAACTCCGCGTGATGCGTACACAGACAGACAAACACGTCCGAACGTCAGTAGTTTTATTATTTAAACTTAGTGCAAGCAACAAACAACTTAAGGCTAGGAGAGACGACAAGCTACTAAACTTAAAGCTACTACAAGCTACTAAACTTAAAGTTTTTATTTTATTTATTGATTCATTTTCTATTTTTTTTTTATTTGTTTAATTTTTTATTTATTAATTTGGTGTATGCACTCTACCAATTCATCACCAGCTGCCTTGAAGAGTTCGGCCGGTGGGCTGCCAAGTCCAGCAGCCTTGTTGGGTTTCAGCTTGGATATTGCTATCCTCACTTCGTTTTGACCAGGTGGGCGGAAATTTTGACTATCATTGTCTATGTTGAATGGTTCATTCTGCCTGACAGCGGGATGTTGGTTGTCGTTCGTCGTCGCTATACAGTCTGCAGAAGTAGTTTTTCCATATTCTCAGCACCGACTGTGATTCTACTACGAGGTTTCCATTTTCATCTCTACAGGTTTCTGTACGGGTATTGCTCCTATGACACGTTCGTTTTACCTTTTGGTAAAACTTCCGTACATTGTTCCTGGAGTATAAACTCTCGATAATCTCGATCGTGCGCTTCTCATGCTCTTTCTTCTTCTTATGGAGAAGCCGATGTTCTTTCCGTCTCTTTTGCTCGTAGAGCTCATGAGCAGCTCTCGTCTTCCTTTGCAGCGCCGCTTTGTATGCCTCTTGTTTTGCTACATGCACTCGCCGGCATTCTTCGTCAAACCAGGGGTTTCGCGGTGGTGGACGAGCGAGACCCAGCACATCAGTCGCGGCGTTTCTAATGGCATGTTGGCAGTATTGCCACTGGTCCTCGGCACTTGATGCTGGCGGCGTAGGGGTGATTGAGAGATTTCGGAATACGCGTTCAGCGAAGAGTCTGGCGGTCTCTTGCGATTGTAGATTTTCGACGTTAAATTTGCTCACGTAATTCTTCTTTGTTTCTCAGTTTGGGATATCCGCATTCGTACCTTGGCTACAACAAGGTAATGATCCGAGTCTATGTTGGCCGCTCGGAGGTTCCGGACATCCAGAATACTGGAGGCATACCTTGCGTCGATTGCAATGTGATCAATTTGGTTCATCGTTACATGATCATTGGACCGCCATGTCTGGTTATGAATATTGAGATGAGGAAACCATGTGCTTGCTATGGTGACATTTCGCTCCACAGCGAAATCAATTAGCCTTAGTCCGTTATCAGACGTGGTGTCGTGCAGGCTATGCTTACCGACTGGCCTAACAAAGTTGTCTTCCTTTCCTATTTTGGCATTAAAATCGCCCAATACGATTTTAACGCCGTATTTGTCGAGGAGCTCGTAAAACGAATCTTTGGTGGCAGGGTCCTTTTC
The DNA here is from genome assembly GCA_945910035.1 of Brachypalpus laphriformis. Classification (NCBI taxonomy): domain Eukaryota; kingdom Metazoa; phylum Arthropoda; class Insecta; order Diptera; family Syrphidae; genus Brachypalpus; species Brachypalpus laphriformis. The sequence continues at coordinate 12,364,334 of OX246757.1, read as the reverse complement.
TTCCGTGGGGGCATGAACACATATGAGGCGCATGTTAGCCTTGATCCGGAGCATAATACGCACCCTCACGTGTCGGAAGCTTAAGACTTCTTGCCTAAGTCTCCCACGTATAACAAATCCGCATCCGAATAAGCGCTGCCTGTTGCCTCTGTGGCAATCACCGTAGTAGATGTCACAGTTTTTCATCCTCTTTTTGCCCGGTCCATCCCATCGCACGTCCTGGATGGCGGTAATATCTGCTTTATAGCAGTCTAGGGGCTCTGCTAGTTGTTCGGCTGCACGTGGTCTGTAAAGACCAGAATGCGTTCTACTAATTTCATGCATAACACACTAGACTTCCACACCTGCCGATCTTCCCTCAGAATGTACCTAACCTCCTTAGGAACCTTTCCTTCCCATGAACCCTCCCCTCCCCTTCTTATCTTCAATTCAATTCAATTTCAATTCATTTTCAAGATAGGAACGTACATTAAGATTTAATCTTTTATAGTACGAATAACCAAGGTAGATATTTAGAATTCAGATTTTTAAATTATAAAAAATGGGCTTAAGATGAATTGTATTAATAAAAACAAATTACATATGTACATTAAAAAACAAAATAAATAAAAATCAAACAAGTATTGAGAAAGTATAGCAAAAAGTATTGAGAAAGTTAAAGTTCAGAAATCTAGGTTCAAGATTGCATCGAAAAATGTAGGAGAATTGCATTCTTAAAGTTTGCTGCATTTGAAATACCCCTTAAGTGGAAGGGCAGTGGATTCCATAATCTAGTGACGTGAACGAAAAATAGACGAAAGGAATTTAAATATTTAGAACGCGGTTGAATTAAGGTTAAGGATCTGGCTGAACGGGGGAACTGTAGTTTGTCAAACAAATATGACGGAGATTTACTATTAATGATTCTGTCTAAAAATATGCAGTTTCTAGCGTTGATGTACTGTTTCAGGGTGCAACCCAGGAAGTCTCTAGAGTATTCAGAAATGTGGTCATGCCTACGAACGCCATAAACATATCGTACCGCATCATTGTAAGCAGCTTGCAGTTTGTTCTGAGACAATGAATCAAGGTTACCGTACACAACTTCAGCATAGGTTATGATTGGTAAGACCAGAGTTTTAATTAGTCTTCGCCTTGTCTCAGTTGGGGTAAAATTAGAACTCAACCAAAGTTTCCGTAGACATCCATAGACACGACCAATAACACTATTGATATGATTACATCCCGATAAGTTCTGATTTATTCTAAATCCGCCCCAGCGATGACTATCCACCTTGTCGCGGTGCTGGGGCTTAAGTAGGGCCGAAGGTTTTCTGCGGAGACGTGTCGGCGAGTGCCGGACTCCTAGACTACCTGAGGTTCAAAAAACCAAGAGATAGTCTCCCTAATTCTACCGGTGGTGTGAGAGTTTTTAAAACCGTGCCGAAAGATGAAAGGTTGGGGGGATACATAAAACCAACCACTAACGAGCTCTCACAGATGCCCTGGCGAGGTCTGTGTATAGTGAATGCCTTACCACGGCATGGCGGTTTTGGCGGGGCGAACTACAATTTCCGGCCTTACTCGTGGGAACAAAAATGAACCAAAAAAAAACAAAACAACAAAGCAACAACAACAACAACAACAACAGACACCAGTCCGGAAGCTGACACGCTAACCGTGGGCGTACCGGTACTGGCCGAGCTGCAGCCACCATCGGCAGCTAGCTCGGATGAGGAGATCTCTATGGAGATGGAGGAGCGGCTTTTAGCAGATCCATCCGAGGGTCCCCGGAAACCGAAGGGGGGGAAGAAGGTCTCTCCAGGCCAGATGAGACGGCGGTTGTTCCGTAGAGCGACGCATGTCAAGTCGGTGCTGGACGCAAAAGATCCCTCTTCCCTCTCTGAGAAGGAAAAGAACTCCCTGGCCTGGGCTATTGATACAATAGCAAAGGACGCTCTGACGAGGCCTGTGCCTAAACAGAGCGTTGCTGAAACCAAGGCCAGCCGTAAGGTCGCTGCCCCTAAGGCAAACCTTGGCGGAAAAGGAGCAACCACAAACATGAAAACCAGCAAGACCGCTGCCACTAAGGCAGGTCCTGCTGGGGCTCAGCCAGAAAACTCGAGGGCCGCTGAACATCGTCGTAGGATGGCCGAGACCAGGCGGGAGGAGTTTGTGTCAAAGAGGCTTAGGTCTTCGGAGGACACAAAAAATCCCCCCAAAAGGTCGAAGGCTGATACGGGGATGCTCTTCAGTGGGGCGATTCGAAGTTCACTGCAGCTAGCTGTGGTGGATTTCGGAAAACCTAGTGGCCAGTATTCCCAAGAATGCGGTCAGATGATTGAGAAGGCCTTAGCTGGAGCAATCTTCGACCGTATTCGAAAGAATGCCGGCGGAACTGCACCCACATTCGGGAGAGCGAAGTGGCATCGTGGGGTCATTATGATAGACTGCAAGGATCAGTTATCGCTTGACTTCGTGAAGGCCACGGTTCGCGGTTTTAAACTCTGGGAGGGGGCTGCATTGCGAGCGGTACCCCCAGAGGAGATACCCACCATGCCCAAGGGAAGGCTCTGTGTTCCTGACTGGGGTGTGGACAAAACAGAGATCCTCGGCTTCCTAAAAGTCCAGAACCCTTCTACTGATATAAAGGGCTGGGAGGTCGTCGGGGAGGAAGAGGCGAAGAATGGGACCAAGGGATTCATCATTCTTATGAATGAACCCCCGGCCTCACTTCTGGCAGGCAAGCAGTTGAGGTTGTGCTATGGAGCGGGAGAGGTAACTCTAAAGCTCCTAAAGCGGACTCAACGTGCGGAGAACGATGGGGCGACTGACGCTATGGAAGTTGAGATTGCGACAACCGATGCAGGTAGTGCAAATCAATTTTCATCATAGTATGGTCGCCTCCATGAGGAGCAGCTGGATCTGGCCCTATTCCAGGAACCGTGGATTCATAACAATCGCGTGATGGGATTAGGGTCAAAAAACTCTAATGCATATTATAGAAGCGACGCTGGCAAGGTTAGGACGTGTATCGTGTCCAAAAAGAGTTTAAACATACTAATGTTATCTCATTTCAGCTACGGCGACTTGACAGTGGTAAACGTGAGAGGGGTGAATGGAAACTGCACGGTGGCGTCTGCGTACCTACCCTACGATGACGGCATCAATGTCCCCTCGGAAAATCTGAGGTCGCTCATAGCAGCGTCTCAAAAAGGTGAGAAAAACTTAGTCTTGGGATGTGATGCCAACGCCCACCATACTCTGTGGGGTAGCACCGACATCAATGCTAGAGGCGAAGTTTTGGTTAATTATATTCTTGAAACCAATCTTGTTATGTGTAATAGAGGCAATGACCCCACCTTTGTAACGTCTAATAGAAGGGAAGTCTTGGATATAACTTTTATTTCTGGCCAGAGCTCTGTTGAAGTTGTTAACTGGAGAGTCTCCAACAAGGCGTCACTATCTGACCACTGTTGGATACTCTTCAAGCTACAACTTACTACTCATGGGAGTGGGACTTTCAGAAATCCGCGTAGGGCCAACTGGTCAAAATTCAAGAGAGAACTGAGGAAATCAGTGTATCACCTCACTGAGGACCTCGACTCGACTGAAGCAGTTGACAATGCAGTCGATGCACTGACTGGTTCCCTTACGCGATCCTTCGAGAAGTCCTGCCCGGTTAGTAGGCTTAGCGGTAAAAGGCGTCCACCATGGTGGAATGATAAAATAGCGGAACTCATTCGTATTTCAAGAGTAGGGTGGAACCTCGCTAAGGAGGGGGTCGTCGAGTGGTCCACCTATAAAGAAAGCCTGAAGCTCCTCAAGAAAGAGATTAGGTTCGCAAAGAAGAACTCTTGGAGGTCCTTTTGCGTATCTATAGAATCAACAAACGAAGCGTCCCGCCTAAGGAAGGTCCTGGCCAAGACACCAACGCCGGAATCCAATATCAGGAAAAGCGATGGCACCTGGGCAGAATCACACGAGGAAACGCTGGATATGCTACTGAGTACTCACTTTCCTGGATGTACATCAATCTCTGGAGATGATCTAACCATTCCAGAGACGACATCGAGAATAAGTGCGGAAGAGGTGGGTTATATAATAGATGATGACAAGATAGCGTATGCAATTAAATCATTTGCTCCATATAAGGCACCAGGAATGGATAACATTCGACCTGTGATGCTGCAAGAGTCAGTGGATATTGCTATTCCATGGCTCAAACGTATCTTCACAGGATGCCTTAAGCTAGGTTATGTTCCCAAAGCATGGCGGGAGGTGCGCGTTGTTTTCATTCCCAAAGCGGGAAAAGCGAGCCATACAAACGCAAAAGACCTGAAACCTATCAGTCTATCGTCCTTTTTGCTGAAAACTTTGGAACGTTTGATAGATGTATATATAAGAGATGTGATCAGCGATGATTACCTATCTAAATCACAACACGCATATATCTGCGGCAGATCGGTAGACACGGCCCTCCACCGGGTCGTATCGAGCATAGAAAGATCCCTCCACTTCAAGGAGTTCACTCTTGGGGCGTTCCTGGACATTGAAGGAGCGTTCAACAACGTAAGCTCTAACGCAATCCTAAGCAGTCTGTACAGAGCACATGTCAGCACCGGCCTCTGCAACTGGATTGCGCATGACATGCTTCAATCAAGGATAATATCTTCAACGCAAGGAGATGTAACCATCCGGAGAAGGGTCTGCAGAGGGACACCCCAAGGTGGAGTCTTGTCCCCGCTAATATGGCTCCTTGTGGTGGATGAGATCTTGGAGATCTTGGTAACACTGAAGGAAAACGGCTTCAACGTGACGGCCTATGCGGACGATGTCATTATCCTGGTTTCGGGAAAATTTCCTCCAGTCCTAAGTGAAAGGCTCAATTTCGCGCTACAACTAGTGGACAACTGGGTCAACAGCAAAGGGCTGGGAGTGAATCCTTCAAAAACGGAGGTAGTTCTCTTCACTAAGAGGAGATCAATCCCTACCTTCAGACCCCCAAATATTGGTGGCACTGAACTAAGTATCTCAAGTTCAGCTCGGTATCTGGGCGTAGTTTTAGATTCCAAACTTAACTGGAAGGAAAATATTGCCGAACGCGTTAAAAAAGCAAGCGTAGCTTTCTACTCCTGCAAAAAGGCTTTCAGCAATACGTGGGGCTTCAAACCGGCTGTGGTGTACTGGATATACACGGCGGTTGTAAGACCCATTCTCACATATGGCTCACTAGTATGGTGGACGGCACTTGAGAGGCAATACCTGCTTTCAAACCTCAGCAAAATCCAGAGGGCGGCGTGCATCGGTGTCATGGGATCAATAAGAACAACACCAACGGCGGCAATGGAAACCATGCTTAGTTTCATTCCGCTTGACATATACTGCAGCAGTTTGGCGGCTAAAACCGCTGTAAGACTGAGAGAAGGCCGGTTGTGGTCATCAAGCCTTTACGGCCATGCTTCCACTCTGTCCCGATGGGGGATAACCAGCGGATTGACGGGAACTGATCACATGAATCCGACGCTAGCATTCGAAAGGAGATTCGCTACAAGAATTCCCGATAGAATATACTGGAAGAATCGTAGAACCATGGAGAAAAAGGAGTGGGCTCTCTATACCGACGGTTCTAAGATGGACGTTGGCACGGGAGCCGGAGTTTATTGTGAGGCCCTAGGAATAAACCGCTCCTTTAGAATAAACGACGACCGAGGTCGCAGCCATTATACAGGCTGCGGAAATTATACGCGAGAGTAATATCGTTGGCAAAACGATCACTGTCTATATAGACAGCCAGGCAGCCGTTAAGGCTCTGGACTCTGTCGTAGTTAGGTCGAGCCTCGTGAGAAGCTGTAAATCACTCTTAAACGAGATATCCAGAGCCAATGAGGTGACCCTCTGCTGGGTACCAGGGCATATGGATATCGAAGGTAACGAAAGGGCTGACGAGCTTGCTAGGAAAGGGTCGGCGCTGCACTTATCGCGGGCCCTCCCCTCTGTAGCAATCCCGATCAGCTCCTTGCGGAAAAAAATAGAGGATGAAGCCACCGGTCGAGCAAACAGACTCTGGGTTCATCTGGAAACATGCGCTACGGCCAGGGCGCTATGGCCAGCCTACAGCAAGAAGAGATCAACCTCTCTGGTAAAACTTAGTCGTTATAACGCACGGGTCATTTCTGGCATAATTACCGGACATTGTGCCATTGGCGTTCACGCGGAACGACTCGGTGTGCTGCATAATGACTATTGCAGAAGCTGCAGGGACGAAGAAGAAATTGAATCTGTTCGTCATCTGTTGTGTGACTGTCCTGCCCTATCCGTCAGAAGAATGAGGACTCTTGGTAGTTACTTCTTCTCGGAGCTGGAGGACTTGGGTAGTGTTGAGCTAGCGGACCTCCTGAGATTCATATCACTTTCTGGGTGGTTCTAACGGCGGATTTTCTTTACAGCGTTTCCAGGGTTAAATGATTGGGCACAATGGACCCGTACTGTTGGTCTGAGTGAGCAGTGACTCATTGTCACAAGGCACCCATCTACCTAACCTAACCTAACCTATTCTAAATCCGAGGCTGCTAAGAGATTCAGCAAGCTGCATTTTACTGTGGGATACCTATACGTCGGGCACAAGACCAAGGCTAAAAGTTTTCTTAGAAATGGGTATAATTTGACATTTTGCGGGATTTAAGAGCAACCCATTTACCAGTGACCAGGTATGTACTTTATACAAGTCCTCGTTCAGCAAAGAAGCAAGTTGCACTGTACTACTCAGAGGGCGGGCTAGGTATAGCTGAACATCGTCCGCATATAGGTGTATGGAAGAATGTTTGCATACGGACGGCAAGTCATTGATAAATATACAAAACAAAATCGGCCCAAGAATTGATCCCTGAGGCACACCTTGCTGAATAGGTCTTACAGCCGACGAATTTTCACGCACAATAACTCTTTGTGACCTGTTGGAAAGAAAACTTTTTAATAGCTTTACTGCTCTCTCACTGATACCGAAAAAATGTTGTAGCTTCCAGCAGAGGATTTTATGATTGACTTTGTCAAAGGCCTTAGAGAAGTCAAGCAAGCAGAGAAGCATGACATAACCTTTGTCATAGACTTGTCTTATGTCCTCTAATACGTTAACCATAGCTGTAGAACAGCTATGATTTGGTTTGAATCCAGATTGGAAGGGACTCAATAGGAGATTGAGAGATAAGTGCCTCAGTATCTACAAATACAAATATTTGGCGCAACAGCTCTTTAAAGTGCCAGGGCCTAGCTTCTCGCAACCACTCATGTTGTGCGCGTTATATTTTTCACACGAGTGGAAGGGACCTACAGTTTAATGCCGAATCCAAACGGCGATTTGGGAAGCTTTTCTCGTGACAACAATACTCTCGGATGTTTGTCAGACGCTCGCAAGAGGTGGGACGGTGAAAAAACTTTCTGGTATTTTCAGGGATTCGAACTTGGAACCTCATGCGTAGTGATCCGACACACTGACCACTTACGCCACGGCTCCTCAGTATCTGCTTAGCTATAATTTTCTCCAGGACCTTTGATAAGCACGGTAAAATGCTAATGGGCCTGAAGTCACTTACAGTAGTTGCATTCGGTTTCTTAGCAATGGGAATGACCCTTGCGATTTTGCAGGACTGTGGAAAAGTTGAGCTCATAATACAAAAAATTATAATATGGGTTAAGTGGCTGAAGATTAGAGGTAATATTAGCTTAATAAAGCGAATTGGTACCCCATCCTCCCCAGCGGAATTTGACTTAATGGCTGGGACATAGCCAATAACGTCGTTGTTCGTTACCACTTCAAAATCGGACAGTCTGGGTATAGATGACTCAGAGTATGCAGCGAAGTCAAAGCCATCCACTTCTGCAGTGGTACTCAAGAAATGCTTATTAAGATCATCCAGATCAAATTCGCAATTTCCATTGTTTTTCTTCTCAGAGACTCCAATTTGACGTAAATTACTCCAAAGGTTCTTAGGTGGTAGAGTAGCACTCAATTTCGAGGCGTAGTAGTTCATTTTCGCAGAACGTATATAAGAGTTTCGCGCCACTTTATAAGCACTCCAATTCGCATCTGATGGTCGATGCTTCCATTTGCTGTACAATTTATTCCGAGTTTCTATTTTTTTTTAAAGCCTTATATTTAGTTGAATTTTTAAAAAAAGACGAAATGATGCGCCCTCGCGCGAAAATAAAAAATTCAAATAATAAATTTAAAAATAATAAAAAAAAAAAATTAATAAAAAAATAGAAAAAGAATGAATAAATAAAATAAAAAGCAATGTTAGCTTTAAGTTTAGTAGCTTGTCGTCTCTCCTAGCCTTAAGTTGTTTGTTGTTTGCACTAAGCTTAAGTAATAAAACTATTGAGGCTCGGACGTGTTTGTCTGTCTGTGTACGCATCACGCGAATACTGCTGCACGGATTTGGATGGAGTTTGGCATGGTGATAGCTTATATCCTGGGTTAACATCAATATTTTTACATTTTCAATAAATCATAGCAATATGGGTAAATTTGGACTTTGAAAGGGTCTTGAAAGAAATACGTTTTGTATTAAAAGTGGCAAGCGCACCAGGTGAGCGGCGTGGCGTAAGCGGTTAGTGTGTCGGATCACTACGCGTGAGGTTCCAAGTTCGAATCCCAGAAAACACCAAAAAGTTTTTTCACGGTCCCACCTCTCGCGAGCATCTGACAAACATCCGAGAGTATTGTTGTCTCGAAAAACCTTCTCAAACCAAATTGCCCTTCGGATACGACACTAAACTGTAGATCCCTTCCATTCGTGTGGAAAATATAACGCACACAACATGACTGGTTGCGAGAAGCTAGGTCTGGCACTAGTGGTTCACAAAAGTCACGGGACAAGAGCAATGGCAATAAATTTATAGAAATCTAACGAAAAATTCGCGCAACAGCTAAGGTTTAAGAATACCATTTAATTGTTTAAAACTAGGTAAATAAGTAGCACAATGAGAAATCATGCTGCGCTAACTAACGGGAAAATCAGACCACTGAAAGCGTACAAGCGCAAAAGCTCATCTCACAAAAGTAATGGGACAGCATAAGAAATAACGGATTTTTAGTCTGGTCCCTGCATGTTCGTTTGAGTAGACGCATTTATTATTCATATCCGTTTTCTAGGTAGTCGTGCAAAAGACTTCGGCGCTAGAAAGTCAATTTGGTAGTGCAGTTCTAAGTACCCGGTATGTCGCGAAAAGAAACCTCGGAAGAAATTCGAAAAATAATTGTTTTAAATTATGAGGAAAATATGACTGTAAGAGAAATTGCAAATTTAGTTAAAAGAAATCATTCGACAGTTATTAATATAATAAAAAGGTATAAAGAAGAAAACAGGTTGGAAAACAAACCGCGGAGTGGTCGACCCAAGCTATTAGATATTCGCGATGAAAGAAATGTTTTAAGAAAAATTAAACAGAACCCAAGAGTTAGTGCACCAACACTGGCAGTTAATTTAGAGGAAAGAACGGGAAAGGTAGTGAATCCTGAAACAATACGAAGAGTGATACGTAGAGCTGGTTATGATGGAAGAACAGCTAGAAGGAAATTTTATGTCAGCGAAGCAAATAGAAAAAAACGGCTACAGTTCGCTCAAACATGCAAAAGCTTTGATTTCACCTATTGGAAGAACGTTATGTATGCAGATGAAAGTAAGTTCAATATTTTTGGTAGTGATGGACGCATTACCGTGTGGCGAAAACCAAATGAAGAGTTCAAAAAGAAAAACCTGGTACCAACAGTCAAGCATGGAGGTGGCGGGGTTATAGTATGGGGGTGAATGTCGGCTAATGGTGTCGGTGACTTGGTTTTTATCAAACAGACAATGACACAGTGGGTGTATTTTTTATTTTTTTTTTCATTCATTTTCAATGGCCCGCTAATCCTTCGTGAGGGTCGCGGGGGTAGGATGCTCAGCTGGACTCTCCATCGTTCTCGATCCTCCGCCATTGACTCCAATACATCAGGAGGAATCCCTAAGCGGCTCCAGGAGAGATGTCGGACTTGATCCAACCATCTATTTCTAGGCCTTCCGCGAAGTCGCCTACCTAATGGCACGGCAACCATGGCGCGTCTTGGAAGCCGGTCTGGGGGCATACGCACTACGTTACCAAACCATCGAAGCATAGATCGTTCCGTTCGGAGAAATAGCTGCTCAACGTTGAGCGCCTCGCGTACTCTGGTGTTGCGCACTCGATCCCTACGAGTTATTCCAAAAACACCGCGAAGGAACCTCATTTCGGTAGCTTGTATCCGCGATCTTATTTTTTCGGTCACTACCCAAATTTCATGACCATAGGTCACAGTTGGAACATACACAGAGTTAAAAACCGATAGCTTAGCTTGAACACTAAGTTCGGCCTTCCTTATAACAGATTGGCCAAGCTCTCTCAAAATTGATCCAGCCTGACCAATTCTACAGGATAACTCGGCATTGCTCCTCCCATCACCCGTGAATAACACCCCGAGGTACTTAAACTTCTCCACCTGCTTCAGTGGGACTCAACTAACATGCAGAGTGCACTGAATGGGTTTTTTGGAAACGACCATTACTTCCGATTTGTTCACGTTGATCACAGTGGGTGTATTTGAATATAATTAAAAATCATTTGCGCCAAAGCGCAGAAATAATGGGACTTCTGAACGTATTTAATTATTATCAAGACAACGACCCTAAACACAAATAGTACACCGTTCGGTCATGGGTGCTTTATAATTGTCCCAAAGTTATTGAAACACCGCCTCAATCCCCGGACCTTTACCCCATTGAACGTCTATGGGATATTCTTGAAAAAAAAAGTAAGGAAGCACACAATCAATTCAAAGGCCGAATTGAAGAGGATATTGGCGGACGAATGGCCACTTATTACCACCGAAGAGACCACAAACTTAGTCGAATCGATTCCAAGAGGACTTCAGAAAGTAATCGAAGCCAGCGGTAATCCCACAAAATATTAAAATAGAGTACTTACTTTTTTTTTGCTTTTCAAACCGCTAACCACTAAATATAGGCGAACCCCACATGCGGATCAGTAGAAATGCGGTGAAGTGGGAGGGTTGTGATCCCTTGTTTTCGGATCATAGCATCGCTGATAAAAGGAAGAAGAAGAAGAAGAAGAACCACTAAATATGGTAGACGTTCTAGCCTATATTTTTAACTTAAGCATTTTATCCGGTATTTTTCCTGATAAATTAAAGTGTGCAAATGTGATTCCTCTTTTCAAAAAGGGTAATAAAAGCGACAAAAACAATTATAGGCCAATTTCCTTATTGTCGTCCGTTTCAAAAGTTTTTGAAAAGGCCGTTAAGAGTAGAGTGCTGAGTTACCTGGCAAAATCAATTTTTTTTAGTCCTGCTCAATTTGGGTTTAGGGAAGGCCTTGCCACGGAAGATGCCCTCCTGGAGTTTTGCTCCTTTATTTACAGAGCACTAGATGATAAAAAATGTTGCGCCGGACTCTTCGTGGACATCACCAAAGCCTTTGATATGGTCAACCATAAAATTCTGTTGAACAAATTATATAATGCAGGATTTCGAGGTTTTGTACATAATTGGTTTAAGTCTTACTTGAAGGATAGAACTCAAAGAGTCAAAATGGGAAACACTGTTGGTGGGTCAAAAACTATGAACTTAGGTGTGCCCCAGGGATCAGTTCTTGGTCCCATACTGTTCTTAATTTACATCAACTCTCTATTCAGCCAACCATTTATAAGGAAACTTACAGCGTTCGCGGATGATCTTGGTATTGCATACCGCTCAGATAACCCTTTAAGCCTGATAGCTGATGTAAATCATGACGTTCACCTTTTCAGAGCACAAACTAGTTGTTAGTAACAAAACTAAATTAATTCACTTTAGTTTAAACATGCAAGAATCTCCTGATTTTTAAATCTTCTTCCATGCGAAAAATTGCGTTAGATCTAGTATGTTAAATTGTGTTTGTACCTTAGGAGCTACAAGCACAATGTTTAATGAACAAGCATCTTGTGACATACATTGTTTTAAAATTGAAATTGTGAATCAGTTTAAATATTTAGGTATTACTTTTGATCAAAATATGAGTTGGTCCGAACATATTTCAATTCTGAAAAAATATTTACTTTCTACAGTCCGAAGCTTTTATCGTCTCAGAAAATTCTGTGACAACAAAACTTTAAAAACAGTATATTTTGGAATTCTTGAATCAAAATTACAGTACGGAATAAGTTGCTGGGGTGGTGCTTACCAAACAAAGCTTAAGCCGTCGATTGTGCTGCAAAAGTGCGCTTCAGACAAATATGTGGGGTCAATCGTTTAGCTCGCTCTATGGCTTTGTTCAGATCATTGAAAATTTTACCACTTAAACATTTATACTACTTTAAAGTTTCTAAAATCTTTTTTATGAGAGGTGGTTATTTACAGAGTCCAATTTCTAACACCCGTAATTTGCGTAGCAATTCAGTTAATGTTGTCGTTATTCCTTCTTTTCGCACCACTTTATTTAAAAACTTTTACTCCATTGTGTCCTGCAAATTATTTAATACACTTCCTTTAAATATCCGAGGCATAAGATCTTTGCACAACTTCTTAAAACAAGTCAAAATATGGCTTCTGAATTTTGATCATGACGAAATTAAAATTTTGCTGAACTATATCATTTAAATATATCACGTATTGCCTAATTGTTCTACATACTTTGTATATGCTTGATCTTCAAGTTTTTCTCCTCTTTTATTGTAAATATACTTTTTTTTTGGATATGTATAAATGAATTAAATACTGTTCACCCCACATTACAAATATATTTTCCTTTATAAGGTGGCATTATCACTATTTTTAATTTATAAATACAAATGTCACTACATATTCTTAATTACAATATTGTTATGGTAGATTAAGTAAATGGAATTTATTAAATTAAGAATAAATTAAGAATAATGAATGAATAAACTAAAACTAAACTAAAACTAAAGTTATATTGTCCCATTACTTTTGTGAGATTGATTTTGTGTCTTATTATGACAAAATTTACTTTATTTTTATAATTTTTGTTTAATAAATTATGATATGTTAAGTTTTGTGTCTTAAGAAGTAGTATTAAATAAATAAACAATGTAGAAACGTGTTTTTATTTGTCTCTTTTGAAGTGGGTTACAGATAATAAGAATAGAAAAAATACTTGTTTTATTAAAATGGTCAGACGATTTTTGGTTAGCAGTTCGAATACGGTTTGACTCGGCATGCACCACAGTCACCAATATTCTCACTGTTCCCCTGGTAATTTGTCTCCGAACTAGCAATAGACAGTCCAAGGATCAAATTAACGATCACGTAGGTCTTGACTTTTGCCAGCATGAAGAGTTCTTTACCTCGTCGATGCCGGAATCAGAGTGACTTGGCATCGAAGGAACATTTCCTTTTATACAATTTTTCGGGTGCAAAGATGAACTCCACTTAACTTATGTGCTACAATGTGTGTGTATGTGCTTTACAAAAAAAAAAATAAACTTCAAATTACAGTCAGTGTTAAAGAAAAGGATACGAAAATTTACAATTTGCTAATGAAAGACAGGCTGGTCAAACGGTAGTGCATGCGATCATATGAAAACACAAGCGTTTTCACTCAGCTGAGGCCTACCAACTACTACTCTCAACCTCCACGCGGTGACAGCCGGGTGCCTAGTACCTTAATCCAAGAAATGGGTAACCAACCCCGTTTGGCGGATTCTTGGTGGCAGCAGATGAGAGAGGGGGGGTGCTTTTCTCACTAGAGCGCTTCTTCCTGTTCCAGGCGGCAGCGGACGAATTCCCTAGACGGAGTCAACGGTGGCGTCTATAGTTCCAGTTAGGTTGAACTTAGTGAACACCTTGCGCGAGCTGCTTCGACGTATTCGGATCACAGGTCGGTAAGGAATTTCCAATGCTGGTCAGGACATTGGAATAGAGATGGTGGCGGATGAGCCCTTAATGGGCCAACGGCAGCGCTCATACTCCCGTAGTGGACTACTGGCACCGGTGTACCCGGCCCCTCGTCCTAGGGGAATAATTAAGGAACTGGCCCTCCAGGTTGGGGGTTGTGCCGTCGGGGTAACTTCCCTACCACGTAAAAACCGCATGGTTCCGAAACAACAAAAAGCCTCGGATAAGGATGACTCAACTAATGACGACCCCAGCAAACGAAATAAGGACAACGACCTTCGGATCTGTACGTGGAATGTTCTGTCCCTTTACAGACCGCGTGCAGCCGAACAACTAGCAAAGGCCCTAGACTGCTATAAAGCAGATATTACCGCCATCCAGGAAGTGCGATGGGATGGGCCGGGCAAAAAGAGGATGAAAAACTGTGACATCTACTACGGTGATTGCTACAGAGGCAACAGGCAACGCTTATTCGGATGCGGATTTGTCATACGCGGCAGACTTGGGCAAGAAGTCTTAAGCTTCCGACACGTGAGCGAGCGTATCATGACGATCCGGATCAAGGCTAAATTCGCTAACATAAGCCTAATATGTGTTCATGCCCCCACAGAAGAAAAGGACCCTGCCACCAAAGAGTGTTTCTACGAGCTCCTCGACAAAACATACGAGCAATGTCCTAAATACGACAAAATAGGAAAGGAGGACGTCTTTGGTAGGGCAGTCGGTAAGCATAGCCTACACGACACCACGTCTGATAACGGACTAAGGCTAATTGATTTCGCTGTGAGGCGAAATGTCACCATAGCAAGCACATGGTTTCCTCATCTCGATATTCATAAGCAGACATGGCGGTCCAATGATCATGTAACGATCAACCAAATTGATCATATTGCGATCGACGCAAGGCATGCCTCCAATATTCTGGATGTCCGGACCTTCCGAGCGGCCAACATAGACTCGGATCATTACCTTGTTGTAGCCAAGGTACGAATGCGGATATCCCAATCTGAGCAACAAAGAAGAATTACTGTGAGAAAATTTAACGTCGAAAATCTACAATCGCAAGAGACCAGACTCTTCGCTGAACGCGTATCCCGAAATCTCTCAATCACCCCTTTGCCGCCAGCATCAAGTACCGAAGACCAGTGGCAACGCTGCCAACATGCCATCAGAAACGCCGCGACTGATGTGTTGGGTCTCGCTCGACCACCACCGCGAAACCCCTGGTTTGACGAAGAATGCCGGCGAGTGCATGCAGCAAAACAAGAGGCATACAAAGCGGCGCTGCAAAGGAAGACGAGAGCTGCTCGTGAGCTCTACGAGCAAAAGAGACGGGAAGAACATCGGCTTCTCCAAAAGAAGAAGAAAGAGCATGAGAAGCGCGCGTTTTAGAATATCGAGAGCCTATACTCCAGGAACAATGTACGGAAGTTTTACCAAAAGGTAAAAAGAACGTGCCAGGAAAGCAATACCCACACAGAACCCATAGAGATGAAAATGGAAACCTCGTAGTAGAATCACAGTCGGTGCTGAAAATATGGAAAAACTACTTCTGCGGCGACGAAGACCAACATCCCGCTGTCAGGCAGAATGAATGAATTCAACATAGACAATGATAGTCAAAATTTCCATCCACCTGACCAAAACGAAGTGAGGATAGCAATATACAAGCTAAAATCAAACAAGGTTGCTGGACCTGACGGCTTACCGGCCGAACTTTTCAAGGCAGCTGGGGATGAATTGGTAGAGTGCATACACCAACTCATTTCTAATATTTGATCAGACGAGTGTATGCCTGATGAATGGAATCTCAGCATCGTTTGCCCGATCCACAAGAAAGGAGACCCCCTCAACTGCGCCAATTATAGAGGCATCAGTCTCCTCAACATCGCATACAAGATCTTTTCTGTGATATTGTGTGAACGCCTGAAACCCTTTATCAACAGCCTGATTGGACCCTATCAGTGCGGTTTCAGGCCAGGAAAGTCCACCATCGATCAAATCTTCACACTTCGGCAGATCCTGGAGAAAACCCAAGAATTCCAAATCGATACTCACCACCTCTTTATCGATTTCAAGGCCGCCTATGACAGCATCTATAGAGAAGAGCTTTATAGAGCCATGTCTAGTTTTGACATCCCTGCCAAACTTGTCCGCCTGTGCAGGCTGACGATGAAGAACGCTCGCTGCTCCATCAAGGTCGGTAATGACCTCACCGAGACCTTTGACGTCAAAAAAGGTTTTAGACAAGGTGACGCGCTGTCATGTGACTTCTTCAATATTGTACTTGAACGGATTGTGCGGAACTAACAAGCCAACGCCGGAGGCACAATCTATCACAAGTCTGTACAACTGCTTGCATACGCCGACGATATAGACATTATCGGAAGATCTCAGCGGGCTGTCACCGCTTTGCAAGCATTGAGGCGGAAGCGGCCAAAATGGGTTTGGCGATAAACGAGGGCAAAACCAAGTATATGCTGTCAACTAGAAGGGAAAACCAACACCGACGAATTGGACAAAACGTCACCGTGGGCAGCTATAACTTCCAGGTAGTAAGGGACTTTGTGTACCTTGGCTCTGCTATAACTTCTTCTAACAAAATCAGCGTAGAAATCAATCGAAGAATAACTCTTGCCAATCGCTGTTTTTTTGGGCTTATAAGGCAATTCAACAGTAAAGCCCTATCTCGAACAACTAAGGAGACTCTATATAAGATCTTGATCATCCCAGTCCTGCTTTACGGCGCTGAAACATGGACTTTATTAAAAGAGGATGAAGATATCCTTGGTCGCTTCGAGAGAAAAATTCTTCGTAAGATTTTCGGTCCCGTTTGTGTTGACGGGTTTTGGAGGAGAAGATTCAATCACGAACTATACGAGCTGTACAGCGACATCGACCTGGTGAAAAAACTGCGTATTGGACGTCTGAGATGGCTAGGACATGTAGAGCGAATGGACACCAACGCTCCGGCCCGCAGAGTCTTCGAATCTAACCCAGAGGGACGACGCAGTAGAGGGAATCATCGCCGTAGGTGGCGCGCACAAGTTCAAGGGGACCTCGACCAACTTGAAGTGCGCAACTGGAGGCAATTCGCTAAAGACCGAGCTAAATGGAGAGGCTTGTTGGTTGAGGCCCAGGTTCACCCCGAACTGTAGCGCCACCTAAGTAAGTAAGTAATGAAAGACAGGACACATGTTAAATTAATTATCGAAATCAAAGTTATATTAATTACTGACTTGTTTCTATAATATAATAAATGTAATAAATACAATGATGCGAGTAATATAATAATATAACGATATGAAAATGAGGCTGCTACAACAAGAATTTATGTTCTGCTTACCTTCTTAATGAAATGAGTTAAAATTATTTTCTACGCCATCTGTCCCACGACTTTTGTGAACCGCATCTCCAACGAACAACTTTATCTGAGAACGGGCCAAGAACCTATAAGCATTACTATACGAAGAAGAAAGTGGCAATGGATTGGACACACCCTACGGCGCGAAGACAACTCCATTGCGAAATACGCTATGCAGTGGAATCCGTTCACCCAGGCAGGCAGAATAGCGGGACGCCCTAGGCAAACGTGGCGCAGAACAGTTGAAGAGGAATCGAGCTCTTTAGGAATGAGTTGGAGGCAGCTCAAACGCGTTGCAGAACTCCGAACACGATGGCGCGCAGGCGTGGTTGACGCCCTATGCCCCCCGAGGGGTTAAAGGATATAAGTAAGTAAGTAGCTGTTACGCCAAATATTTATTTATTCACCAGGCAAGGCGGGCACGGGTCGGCTTGTAAATAAATAAATGCGCTCACCCTAGCCGAACATCTGACCATTAAAGCACTGCGTTAGCTTATCTTCCAGTTCTCGGTGAAAGCTCCAGTTGACATCAGTATGTACATATAAAAAAAAGATAGGTGCACTGGCTTATAGAAGGGCTTTATAAAATACTGCATTGGAGTCAATAGCTATATGTGGAAATGTCTGCTCCGTTCCATACTTGCATCACTTCTGATGCAGTTGCATCGGTTGTTCGGACCGCAACATCTCCCCACAATTCCTCTACATTCGGATCATTGGATCGTTGAAAAGATAAGTCCTCAGCGATCATTACACCCCCTTATGCCCTAGCATCGGTAAATTTGTCCTTTCTCGGTATGTCACAGGCCACCCTGTATTTCTACAATTTTTTTCTTCTAAACAATTTGTATAAGCCGCCGTTATTAAAATTGACGGAGGGAGACGACCAGACAGCGGAGTGGTTGCAATTGTTTGCCACATGTCCAAACTTTTGGCAGTTTTTGCACTCCGTGACGATATTGCTTTTATCACTATCTTGCACCTTCATTTTTTTTATTAGCGGGGTCCTTTTGTAGACCGTTTGGAGCTACCTCGTAGCTGTAGTATATCCCCTTCAGGAAAGAAAGAGTTTTCCTGTTGTAATGTACTGACTTTGGCATGCTTACCGTTGAAAACGGGGAGAAGAGTTTAGCCAGGAGAATTTATAGAATAAAACAATTTCCTTAGCTTAACTATTATTTATTTGACTCTAGGGCCCACTGTCTCGATGCTTGGCTGCGACCGTTCAAGTTAATATATATACCTGTTCTTGTGAATTCTAAATCTATTCTGATTCATTCCTTCCTATAGTCCGCCTTATATAGTATATCGGTTCCATCCTTATCATGCACATACGACATTAGGGCATTAAGTACCGCCTTTGATCTTGTGCATAGAGCGTTCCTGATCATAAAACGTATCCGGTCATAAATGGCCTACCCATGCTATTGTATTGGAAAAACCTATCAGGGGTTTTCTAGCATGTGGTGCCAAGAGGGTAGTTAAGTATTTCCTGCCACCTTGTACCGTCGGCGATCCGTTCACAAAGTTTATTTGATCATTAGGTCGCTTACTTACTTACTTACCTAGGTGGCGCTACAGCACGGGGTGGACCTGGGTCTCAACCAAGAAACCTCGCCAGCCAGCACGGTTACGAGCCAGCTGCCTCCAGTTGCGCACGCCAAGTTGGTTGAGGTCCCCCTCCACTTATTAACGCCATTTACCACGAGGTCGTCCTCTACTGCGTCGTCCATTCGGGAGGGATTTGAAGACTTTCTTGGCGGGAACGTTGGGCTCCATCCGCTCTACATGACTCTTAGTCGCTGTATGTGAACTCTTCTGGCTAAGTCGATGTCCTTGTACAGGCCGTATAGTTCGGTATTGTACCTTCTCCTCCACTCACCGTTTATGCAGACGGGACCAAAGATCGCTCGAAGAACTTTTCTCTCCAAATAACCAAGGGCATCCTCATCCGGTTTTGTCAAAGCCCATGCCTCTGCGCCATACAGTAGGACTGGGATGATTAGTGTCGTATAAAGAGTTACCTTAGTAGTTCGAGATAGGGCTTTGCTACTCAATTGCCTTCTTAGCCCATAGAAACAATTATTTATTTACTTCTAAGCTTAATACAAGCAGTTAACTTAATGCTAAGCTTAAAAACTAACAGAGAGAACTTACATAACTAAGCTAAAGGGCCTTATCTTTATTTTATTTTATTTTTTGTGATAAGGGCCCCAGGGCCTACCAAAATTGATGACTTAATGTAAGGACTTAGACTAAGAAGAAAGTATGGGGAAAATTATGAGGAGGTGTGAGGGAGCTTTCTAAGGGAGGATCGGCTGAGATGAAAATCAAAGGTCATATGAGCGCTAGGCCAAGCGCTACATTGTGGACATGGGTTCAAAGTGGCCATAATTGGTCCGGTGACAAGCGAGGCGAAAGAGGCGTACAGATCTAAGGCTGTGAGGGTTAGTTTTAAGGGTAGATCGTAGAAGCGAGAGAACTAATCGAACCTACTAATACTTGATACTCGAAGAGTATGTCAGCGAGATGACGGCGATTTGTAAACTAATCAGTTTTAACCGATCTTCGTATGGAGGCAAGTTATATTTATCATCCCAAGAGAGACCATGTAGAGCGAAACCGATAAATCTTCGTTGGACAGCTTCAATTCTCAAGGAATGCGTAACTTGATGGGGTGACCAAACTTGACTAGCGTATTCAAGGATGGGTCTGACAAAGGTATCATACAGAGATTTAGTGACATAAGGATTCGAGAATTCTTTAGACCAGCGTTTGATGAAGCCTAGGGAGTGCTTTGTTGTCTGGCGTCGTGTGCGCACGCGATCACAGATCTGCACCGAAATAGGGAAAAAAAAATTGAATAGTCTACCCCCGCCAAACTAATTTAATTTAAAAAGAAATAAAATAAAAAAACAAATAATAAAAAACTAACCTCCTCTCAAAAAAAAAAATAAATAAATCCCACAATAAACCTAAATCGCGCGAAATCTATATACATATATAAAAGAGAGTGACGTTAGTTACTACGCTTATAACTCAAGAACGCCTGGACCGATTTCGATGATTCGCACCAATTCGGACTGGTCTCCGGCCAAACAAGAAGAATACCCAAGAAAATTCCCGAAAAATCCCCGAAAAAAAAGAATTATGAAGAAAATTCATTTTCCCATACATTTTCTATGGAGCGATTTTACGACGCCATCTTCATGATAGATGACGTTTATGTTTACGTTACGTTGTGACAATTTTTTTTCTTTGTGATTGCGTGCGCATCGACAATAAATCCAAACGTTAATTTCGGATTGTGCTATTAATTTTTAGGTGGGTTACTTTTAAAATCAATTTGAATTCGCTGTTCATTTCATTCTGATTGATCATTTTGGTGTGGAATTCTATTTTCAAACGGTAAGTTGCCAACGAAGATTTTGTGAGGTTATGACATTTGTGCACATGTATGTATCGATAATTCAGAAGAACAGCGCCGTGTTAGTATGGCTCGACTTCGTGCATCACAAACACAAGAAGAAAGCAAATCAAACAACTCAACAACGTGAAAATCGAAATCAACGCGTAAGAAGAAGTGCTTCAAGACGGTACACTGCTTTCCAATGAGTGATGGAGATGAAGCGAGCACTTTTCAAAATTGCTCAATCCCGAACAAGCCATGTCATCAGGCAGATGATAGACCCATGGTCGAGATTTTGGCGATCAAATCGCTAAAAGTTGGCGAATCTACCGGTTTGGATGAAATCCAGCCAGAAATGCTAAAGGCTTTTGGTAAAGAGTGAGTGCAATGACTCTCACGTGTCATTTAAGTGGCATAGGAATGCGGTGAAACACCTGGTGATTGGCAAATGGGAGTGATTGTCCCTCTTTGTAAACAAGGGGACAAGAGATTGCGCCAACTACAAGGGTATATTTATTTTAAGTATCCTTGGAAGTCTTTGCTAAAGTGTTAGAGACACGTGCCAGAGCTTTGGTTGAGGATAGTTCAGAGGATGAACAATGCGTTTTTCGTCCCGGTAGAAGCAGGACCGACCAGTTGTACACTCAGAACGATTCTTGAAAAGGCCCTGGAGCATGCTGAACGTGTATACACCTGTTTTGTGTATTTGGCGAAATCATGTGTTAGGCTATGATAAAGGCGATTCGGCATATACATATATACAAATTATAGAAGCTGTGTTCGGGTAAATGGCGGTAAATCAATACCCTTCATTGTGGGGGTTGGGCAGGTGCCAAGGGTGCCTTTTGTCACCTCGCCTCTTCATTGTATATATGGACTGGATGCGGCAGTGCAGCTGTGGCAGAGAATGTTGCAAAGTGGGGGACTTAAGGATTAGTCATCCTCTCTTTGGGGATGATTTGGTCATCATTGGTCGTTTGTCGGAAGTATTGATTGTTTCCATAACGCCTATTCAGTACACTCTGCGTGTTTGTAGAGTCTCAATGAAGCAGGTGGATACGTTTAAGTATCTCGGGGTCTTATTCACGAGTGATGGAAAAAGCAATGCCGAGTTATCCAGTAGAAATGGTCAAACTGGATCAATTTTGAGAGAGTTTGGTGAATCTGTTATAAGGAAGGTAAAGCTTACCTACAGCGTTCAAACCTAATTATCAGTATATGTTCCAACTCTCACCTACAGTCGCGGATACAAGCTGCTGAAAGACGTTCCTTCGCGGCGTTGCGTAACACCAGAGTACGCGAGGCACTCAATGTAGAGCAGCTACTTTTTCGAACGGAATAATTCATGCTTTGACGGTTTCGTCGCGTAGAGCGTGTCCCCAGCTGGTTTCAAGAGGTGCCATGATTGCCGCACCATCAAGTTAGCGACCCCTCGGTAGGCCTATAAATAGATGGTTGGATCGAGTCCGACGTCTCTCCTGGAGCCGTCTAGGGATTTCTTCAGATGAGTTGGAGTCGACGGCGGAGGTTCAACAATAATGGAGAGTGCACCTAATTATCCTACCCTCGCGACC
Source organism: Brachypalpus laphriformis (assembly GCA_945910035.1). NCBI lineage: Eukaryota > Metazoa > Arthropoda > Insecta > Diptera > Syrphidae > Brachypalpus > Brachypalpus laphriformis. The sequence goes on along the minus strand of OX246757.1, from coordinate 12,342,081 downwards.
CTCATAAAGGATTAGAGGGTGAACTATTTTAATGACAAAACGGAGAGTGCTCTAAGGAAGTGTACTTGAAATCGCACATTTAAAGACCCAGCGAAGCGGGTACAACCAGCTAGTAAATTACTAAGACAATTGTTTAATAAAAAAATATATTTATTTCAAGAAAGTCTTGGGAGCTAACACTCGTTCGTATTATACGGATACGCTGCCGAATTATAACTAACTTAAAAGGAAACGAAAATGTTCCCACATGCACGAGATCGATATGAAGTATCGAGCCCTTTTTTATGATACTCATATATATCCCTTTTTATAACTTGCAGCTGCATAAACATGTTAATTGCTTGGGTCTTTCTTGGCTCAAGCATTTGGTTGACATATGTGGGTTTTTGTATCTCATCTTCCTAGAAGGATACTTGGTTTGTCCGTTGGACTGTTTATAAGTGGCAAGGGTATTTCTTCCGATTGCCTATTGTTTATTATCTCTAACATAACTCGCGCGTCTAATAACTCTTCAGGGCAGTGAGTGCAGTGTCAGGTAGGTAGGTAGGTAGAAGTGGCGGTTCTGTAAAACAGAGACCCAATTAGCACAGTTGTGCCGTTTTGATACCACGACTCATGCGACCTTGGATATTGATGTGTGTTGGTGAGGAAAATCTAGAGCCAGCCTGTGGAGTTTAAGAAGAGTGTAAGCTCATTTATGTTCTTACCCGAGATTTCCTCAAGTGAATTGTAGAAGAGTTTGCCTAATGCTTGATGTCTAGCCCTAGCTAGTGCTGGACAATTGCACATGTAGTGGATAATTGTTTCTTTTTCGGTGGCTATGTTGCAACTACGGCAGTGTGTATTATATGGGATACCTAGTTTGGCTGCATGCTCTCCTACCGGCCAGTGTCCCGTGATTATCGCGATTGTACGCGCAATGTCTTTGCGCGTTCTGTTCAAAAGGGCGGTTGTTTTGGTCTTGTTGTAGTTAGGCCACATCTTTCTGGATATGACGCAGTTCGTTAACCTGGACCATTTAAGGTTAGCTTTTCTAAGAAAGATTGAGGAGATGTTTGCCTTAATTGCTCCGCGCGGGGTGTGAACAAGTTCAGCAAGTGAGCATTGAAGGGCTGAGCCTCGCCTGGCTAGTTCGTCAGCATGTTCGTTGCCATCAACGTTGCTGTGGCCTGGAACCCAGACTAGGGTCACCATGCATTGGCCATCTAGCGAGGCCAGCTCCTGTCGGCATTCTAGTACTAGTTTTGAGGAAATAGTTTCCGAGGCAATGGCTTTGATAACAGCTTGGCTATCGATTAAAATAGCGATTCTTTGCCTTGGTAGTGTATTTGTGTGTGACTTGATTTGGCGACAGGCTTCGCGAATGGCGAGTACTTCCGCTTGAAAGACGCTGGCAGCGTCCGGGAGTCGGTACGACCTTGCGATGTTCAGGGACTCCGAGAAAACACCCGCACCAAGCCCACAGTCCATTTTTGACCCGTCGGTGTAGACTGTTAGATCGAAGCCACTGGTCGCCTGTCCATCTTGCCAATCTTTTCTTGTAGGGAATTGTACATCGATACGCTTTGTGAAGTTCAATGTGGGGATGATGTAGTCTGTTGGAGTCGATATGAGTTCTCCTGGTAGAGAATCTAGGATATTGCTGTGTCCATAGGGTTTCGCAGTCCAACACTTGGACTCTCTGAGTCTGATTGCGCTGTGCGCTGAGATGTTTGTTACATGTAGATCTAGGGGTAAAAGGAGTAGCAGGACTGTTAGAGCGTCTGACGGAGTTGACCGTAGGGCGCCTGTGGTGCCTATGCATGCTGCTCTTTGCACCTTATTTATTTTGGTTATGTTATAGGCTTTTTTAAGGGCCGGCCACCATACTATCGACCCGTAGGTAAGGATTAGGCATACTACGGCTGTGTACATCCACAGGGTCAATTTTGGTTGCAGGCCCCATCTTTTGCCGAAGGTTCTGTTGCAGGCATAGAAGGCTATACATGCTTTCTTTACTCGTTCGTCTATGTTTGGTTTCCAGTTAAGTTTAGGGTCTAGAATAACTCCTAAGTACTTAGCGCTGGAAGATAAGGAGAGTATCTGACCGTTTAATCGAGGAAGATTGAAGTCGGGTGTTTTGGTTTTTGTGGTGAAAAGCATCAGTTCAGTTTTATTTGGGTTGACTCTTATTTGGTTGAGTGCAGTGTTAAAAAAGAAAATAAAAAAACAACAACAAAAAGCCGGGATCTCATCTCTCCCACCCCCACTCACTAGCTGTTGCGCTTCTTCGTCATCGCAATTTTAGCATGTTCCTAACATGCTTCCAGTTGCGATGATTGAGAGAGCGTAACATCTGATGCATAGCGGACCGTGAGTGTTCATCAGAATAGCGGACCTCAGCTGACTGTCGTTTGGGCATAACACCAGCGATAGTTTGTTTTGGAAAACTAGCCTTTGGCTCTACGCTTAGTATCGTGTCACCAACACATACGTGACACCAGTTCTGTCCCTTAATGACCTTCTCCATAAATGTACATATGTCACCAACACATACGTGACACCAATTATACCCCTTTAATTACCCTCTCCATTATTTGTATATATACCCTTCCACACTTATCCCGAAGTCAGTTGTTATTCGCACGACGGTGACGACAGTCAAATTGCGCTTGTAGTTTAACAATAAAGCTATATTAACAAATACATACTGAGTAATTCTTTTTATACCGAATTTTTGGTCACCTTGACAATCGTCAGAGTTGTGTCTTTTTGTGTTTTTATGTTGTAATGATGAGGCTATTTAGGGTTGATTCTACCAACATTCGTGGGCTTCGAACGAATTTCTTGGACTTGTACGCCCACGCTTATTCCTATAAACCAGGTGTTTTGGCACTTAGTGGAACACAGGTAGTTTAGTTTAGTTTAGTTTAATTTATTTAACCTACAATTTTCACAATCAACAGGTTTTTCAAAATTTAATACAATTCATTTAATTCAATTACATAAATTCAAGTAAAAATTAATTATTGACCTAAGACTAAGAATAGAGAGGCTTTGAAAGAGTTTGTGTAAAACAAGTTAAATAACTTACAACACTGTGTGATAGGTTCACGAAAACCATATGCGGTAGAATGAGGAGCTTCAAATAAAAGTGGCCTTTGTCTAAGAACTCTAGACGGAGCGTATAAATTTATACTGTTAAGTAAATTGCTGCTGTCGACAGTTGCACATAACAAATCACGAATGAACATAACACTATACGTTTTTCTTCTCGTTTCAAGAGTTTGCAATCCTAACAATAGACATTTAGAACGGTACGAATGATGTACGTCAGAATTATGGGCATTACAAAGAAGCCAACGCAAAGCAAAATGTAAGAAATTCTTTTGTACCCGTTCGATTCTATCGATACTATTCAGAGTAGTAGGATTCCAAACAACACAAGCATACTCTAAAATTGGACGGACAATGCTGCAAAATAAAGACTTTAAGGTATAAGGAATTTTAAAGTCGTAAGAATTTCTCTTAATGAAGCCCTAGATTGAATTTGATTTAGAAACCATTGAATTGATATGTAAATCAAAAGCAAGCTTTCCATCAAAAATAACGCCGAGGTCGTTAAAATCATTAACAATCTGAAGATTAGTATTTTCAAAAGCGTAGGAAGGGACGATGTGGTGTAGTGATCGATTATAAGACATGGATGCGCACTTAGTTAAATTTAATATTAAGTCATTCAACTTGCACCAACTAATAAAAATATCCATATCTTTTTGCATTAAAAGGCAGTCACGGACGGATGAAATTATTGTAAAAAATTTCACATCATCAGCGTACATTAGGCAATGACAGTGTTTTAAAATACCGGGTAAATCATTAATGAAAGAATAAATAGTGAAGGACCCAAATGGCTACCTTCTGGAACTCCCGAAAAACATTTATTATTTTTGAGTACTGATCTCCAATGACGACAAATTGTGTCCAACCATATAAATATGATCTAAACCAACTAAGCAAAGAACCAGAAATACCAAATGCTTTAAGTTTACTAACGAGAATAAATAGATTAATCCTACTAAAGGCTTTGACGAAATCAGTATATATAACATGAACTTGCTGATGATTTTCAAGCGCAGTTACACAGAAATTAGTAAATTCTACTAAATTAGTGGTAGATCTCCCTTCCCAAAAGCCATGTTGATATTTGCTGATATAAGCCTTAAGTAAAACATTAAAGTTGTCTTTTGCAAGGCAGTCAAGAATCTTGGGTATTATAGGCAACTTAGTAATAGGCCTATAGTTTGAGACGTTATCCTTTTTTCCAGACTTAAAAATGGGAGTTATACTTGAAACTTTCCAGTCATCTAAGAAAACCCCGCTCAATAGAGATAGGTTAAATAATGTAGTTAGAGGAGAACAAAGTGAGGTAACGCAATGGCGAAGAACAATTGGACAAATACCTAATTAATCAGGCTTGTATTTCGGTTCTACCTGGTTAAGTAAGGCTAGCACTTCCTCTTCATCGAAAGCAAACAGGGAACAGTCTGTCATGGATGGAAGGGATTTAAAGTAAACTTCATTAATATAAGTCGAATTTGTAGAATTATAAATACTTTGAAAGTACTCGGCAAACAAATCTGCAACTTCTTTTGGTTCACTACTCTGTTTATTATTATGATACATCGTTGTAGGGATAAGGATGACCCAACTAATGACGACCCCAGCAAACGAAATAAGGACAACGACCTTCGGATCTGTACGTGGAATGTTCTGTCCCTTTACAGACCACGTGCAGCCGAACAACTAGCAGAGGCCCTAGACTGCTATAAAGCAGATATTACCGCCATCCAGGAAGTGCGATGGGATGGGCCAGGCAAAAAGAGGATGAAAAACTGTGACATCTACTACGGTGATTGCTACAGAGGCAACAGGCAACGCTTATTCGGATGCGGATTTGTCATACGCGGCAGACTTAGGCAAGAAGTCTTAAGCTTCCGACACGTGAGCGAGCGTGTTATGACTATCCGGATCAAGGCTAAATTCGCTAACATAAGCCTAATATGTGTTCATGCCCCCACAGAAGAAAAGGACCCTGCCTCCAAAGAGTGTTTCTACGAGCTCCTCGACAAAACATACGAGCAATGTCCTAAATACGACGTTAAGATCGTATTGGGCGATTTTAACGCCAAAATAGGAAAGGAGGACGTCTTCGGTAGAGCAGTCGGTAAGCATAGCCTACACGACACCACGTCTGATAACGGACTAAGGCTAATTGATTTCGCTGTGGAGCGAAATGTCACCATAGCAAGCACATGGTTTCCTCATCTCGATATTCATAAGCAGACATGGCGGTCCAATGATCATGTAACGATCAACCAAATTGATCATATTGCGATCGACGCAAGGCATGCCTCCAATATTCTGGATGTCCGGACCTTCCGAGCGGCCAACATAGACTCGGATCATTACCTTGTTGTAGCCAAGGTACGAATGCGGATATCCCAATCTGAGCAACAAAGAAGAATTACTGTGAGAAAATTTAACGTCGAAAATCTACAATCGCAAGAGACCAGACTCTTCGCTGAACGCGTATCCCGAAATCTCTCAATCACCCCTTTGCCGCCAGCATCAAGTACCGAAGACCAGTGGCAACGCTGCCAACATGCCATCAGAAACGCCGCGACTGATGTGTTGGGTCTCGCTCGACCACCACCGCGAAACCCCTGGTTTGACGAAGAATGCCGGCGAGTGCATGCAGCAAAACAAGAGGCATACAAAGCGGCGCTGCAAAGGAAGACGAGAGCTGCTCGTGAGCTCTACGAGCAAAAGAGACGGGAAGAACATCGGCTTCTCCAAAAGAAGAAGAAAGAGCATGAGAAGCGCGCGTTTTAGAATATCGAGAGCCTATACTCCAGGAACAATGTACGGAAGTTTTACCAAAAGGTAAAAAGAACGTGCCAGGAAAGCAATACCCACACAGAACCCATAGAGATGAAAATGGAAACCTCGTAGTAGAATCACAGTCGGTGCTGGAAATATGGAAAAACTACTTCTGCGGCGACGAAGACCAACATCCCGCTGTCAGGCAGAATGAATGAATTCAACATAGACAATGATAGTCAAAATTTCCATCCACCTGACCAAAACGAAGTGAGGATAGCAATATACAAGCTAAAATCAAACAACGCTGCTGGACCTGACGGTTTACCGGCCGAACTTTTCAAGGCAGCTGGGGATGAATTGGTAGAGTGCATACACCAACTCACTTCTAATATTTGGTCAGAGGAGTGTATGCCTGATGAATGGAATCTCAGCATCGTTTGCCCGATCCACAAGAAAGGAGACCCCCTCAACTGCGCCAATTATAGAGGCATCAGTCTCCTCAACATCGCGTACAAGATCTTTTCTGCGATATTGTGTGAACGCCTGAAACCTTTTATCAACAGCCTGATTGGACCCTATCAGTGCGGTTTCAGGCCAGGAAAGTCCACCATCGATCAAATCTTCACACTTCGGCAGATCCTGGAGAAAACCCAAGAATTCCAAATCGATACTCACCACCTCTTTATCGATTTCAAGGCCGCCTATGACAGCATCTATAGAGAAGAGCTTTATAGAGCCATGTCTAGTTTCGACATCCCTGCCAAACTTGTCCGCCTGTGCAGGCTGACGATGGAGAACGCTCGCTGCTCCATCAAGGTCGGTAATGACCTCACCGAGACCTTTGATGTCAAAAAAGGCTTTAGACAAGGTGACGCGCTGTCATGTGACTTCTTCAATATTGTACTTGAACGGATTGTGCGGAACTCACAAGCCAACACCGGAGGCACAATCTATTACAAGTCTGTACAACTGCTTGCATACGCCGACGATATAGACATTATCGGAAGATCTCAGCGGGCTGTCACCGGTGCTTTTGCAAGCATTGAGGCGGAAGCGGCCAAAATGGGTTTGGCGATAAACGAGGGCAAAACCAAGTATATGCTGTCAACTAGAAGGGAAAACCAACATCGACGAATTGGACAAAACGTCACCGTGGGCAGCTATAACTTCGAGGTAGTAAGGGACTTTGTCTACCTTGGCTCTGCTATAAATTCAGCAAACAAAATCAGCGCAGAAATCAATCGAAGAATAACTCTTACCAATCGCTGTTTTTTTGGGCTTATAAGGCAATTCAACAGTAAAGCCCTATCTCGAACAACTAAGGAGACTCTATATAAGATCTTGATCATCCCAGTCCTGCTTTACGGCGCTGAAACATGGACTTTATTAAAAGAGGATGAAGATATCCTTGGTCGCTTCGAGAGAAAAATTCTTCGTAAGATTTTCGGTCCCGTTTGCGTTGACGGGTTTTGGAGGAGAAGATTCAATCACGAACTATACGAGCTGTACAGCGACATCGACCTAGTCAAAAAACTGCGTATTGGACGTCTGAGATGGCTAGGACATGTAGAGCGAATGGACACCAACGCTCCGGCCCGCAGAGTCTTCGAATCTAACCCCGAGGGACGACGCAGTAGAGGGAATTATCGCCGTAGGTGGCGCGCACAAGTTCAAGGGGACCTCGACCAACTTGGAGTGCGCAACTGGAGGCAATTAGCTAAAGACCGAGCTAAATGGAGAGGCTTGTTGGTTGAGGCCCAGGTTCACCCCGAACTGTAGCGCCACCTAAGTAAGTAAGTATCGTTGTAGGGAATCCGATGCTTTTCCGCTTAGAATTAACGAAGCTCCAAAAGAGTTTTGGACGAGATTTAAGTCTATACTCTAACATTTGAACATAATTTCTATACAGAAAACTCGACAGAAACACAAATTCTTTCCTAAGACGAGAGAAAATCGCATGATCGGATTCTGACTTAGAGCGTTTGAACTTTTTGTGAGCAGCGTTTTTGGCATTTTTCAGTCTTATTAATCTGTGATTGTACCACGCGGGACGAGAATTCACTTTCTTGCGGACTAACGGCACACATTTATTTAAGACATCAATAAATACATTTTTGAAAGTAAGAAAGTTTTCAGATAAATTATTATTTTTAAATTTATGTGACCAGTTGACAGAAGCAAAAAGAGAATTCATGCTATTAAGATTATTTATGTCGAAACTGCGAACAAAGGAAATGGGGTTGTTAAACTTACAATAGTAATTGAAATTATAATTTTTTATTAAAATACAAAGCGCAGTGTGAAAAATTGAATTATATAACAAAGGGTTACATTCAGCTACGGATGCATTTAGATCGTCAGAAACAAAGACTAGATCTAGAACATTGTTAAATGAATTTGGAACGGAGTTTATTTGATTTAAGTTAAAAGAAAATAATGTGTCTATTAAAATGATTTCTTGTTCAGAACGCAAAGAGATTGGTATTAATTTAGTTTCACTACACTGGACTCATGTTAAATTTCCAAGGTTAAAGTCACCAATAACACATAAATTAAAATTCATGTATTCTGCGGAAGTAACAACCCTGTTGATGTTATCCAGATGTTTATTGTAAGCAAACGTTAAACTATGAGGGATATAGTTGAGGAAAATCAGCAAACTGGTACCAGCAACACCCGCTTGAACACACAGCTGGACAATGTTCAATCGGCTCTCTTCCAAAACAATGTCAATCTCAACAGCTGATGCAATTAAAGATCTCCGAACTGCCATTACAACGCCGCCACCGCGTGTTTTGGTAACATCAAAGCGATCGCAACGAAAAACGGAGATGGTAGAGGTGTCAAAGAGTTCTTCAATCATATGGTGATCGTGCAGCCAGGTTTCAGAGAGAGCAATTATGTCATAATTGCACTCATCAATAGAAAGAGAAAGCTGTCTTAGTTTAGAAAAGAAACCTCCCATGTTCTGATAGTAAACACTTAGCTCGTTGTCATGACGTGAGTGGGAGGGCAATGCACTCTCAGCAACTGTTGGGCTATTGGAAACTGTTGTTATGACCTGTTGATGGTGTTGAACGACCCAATGTTTTTTGGTGGAGAATCGAATTTTCTGACGTAAACATTCAGTGGCCAGTTGCCTGCATTCAATGCAGAGCCAAATTTATGGGCAGGAAGACCAACTTTGAAATTGATATATTTTAAAGCAGAAATGTCCGTGTCTTTTTTTATCAATTTATAGCACTTAATGTCGTCTTCGGATAAATTCAGTTTCTGTGCAATACCATAAACTTTTTAATTGCAGACTCGGCAGTTGTGGATGAAAACTTTGAAACATGCAACGATTTGACACGCGAGATGACATTCATACCATCGGGTAATACATCGACACCAAACACATGGGTGCCATGTTTGTGACGTTTATTTTGTGCCACTTGCCAGTTGTTTTCCTTCACGTTACTGCTAGGTATTTGGGTGTCAGTGACTCCGCGGACGGCTGATTTTGCCGCAGCAGGACGAACTGTATCGTTCTTTAGCGTTGATGGAACGGTATTAGTAAACACTGGGTTTTTTGGTTGAAGCGGAATGAGTTTACTGGTCAAGGGGAGGGAGTTGTCTGCTATAACATTTTTAGTTTTTTTGGGCATTGTTTTACACATATTGACAGACTCGATTGATTTCTCACGAACACTATTTAAAAGAGCAGCAACATTTACTCGGAGAGAGTCCAAATCACACTTTTTTTTTTGTGAGAACATCTACAACGGAGACCAAATCATTGACCTTGGTAAATAATTGTCTAATAGGAAATTTAGAGCACTCAGGGCAATGATAGGCAATATTTGAATTCGATTTCCCCAAATTTTCAAGGAAAATTTCAGGAACCACGGAACAAATCTTATGAAAAGAGTTTCCGCAAAATAAACTGCACTTTATTCGTTCATCCAGTAGAGAATTGGAGCACTTGGCACAAATTAGTTTGACTTTGTCACTTGTCATAATGAAAACACACCCGCACAGCTCGAAGAGTTAGCCTTGCCATTTATGTCCATAGTGATATAGCTTACCAAGTTCCACCACAGTATAGCCACTGTTCCAATCCGGAATTTAACTACAAATGGCTAAAATTCACCGTCCATAAGCAAATAATTCACTACCGCTTTCCTTACAGAAGCCCTAGTGCGGATAGCAACTCAAATTTTAACGAGTTTGATGCACTGCCCGATTCCATCACACGAATTGTCTCCCTGTATCCTCATACTGAAATCGTCATTGCGGGCGATTTCAACATACACAATTGCGAGTGGCTTCGACATTCTGGCCAGACAACACCCGAAGGAAGGTATGTTGAACTTTTCGCTGAGATAAACAATTTGACTCAGCTTGTAAATGAGCCTACACGCATACCGGACATTGCAAGTCATTCTGCCAACACTCTGGACTCGTTTCTTACCTCTCACCATGATAAATACATGTTTGAAGTTTTAGCGCTTCTAGGCCGGTCTGACCACAACATCGTATCGGCTAAATTCTCATACTCTGACCACGCAGTTAAAGAAAAAAACTGCGAAAAGGAAAGTACGGCGTTACGAGAAAGCCAACTGGGACGGCCTTAATAGTTTCTTTAGGAGTTTTAACTGGTCGCTATGCTTCCTCGATAGCGACGTGAATGCCGCCGCTGATATGATTACTGACACCATCCTCTTAGGTATGGATGCCTTTATTCCTAACAGAACTAAAACCATCAAACCTAAGGCAAACTCGTGGTTTGATCAGAGCTGCAAAGAGGCCATCAGGGTGAAAGAGGTAAGTTTTCGGTCTTATAAAGCCAACAAATCTGAGGAAAACCGAAAGAAGTTTAAACAATCCAGAAATGACTGCAATGCACACATTCGATGTGTAAAATTCTTACATGACCAAAAATTGAGGCAGAAAATTCTACAATGTCCCAAAGGTAGTAAAAATGTTTATCCATTCGTCAAAAATATTAAAAATTCTGTCTCTTCTGCCATCCCAACACTCATTTACAATGACATTCCAGCTGTCAGCTCCTTAGACAAGGCCAATCTGCTTGCTGCTCACTTTGCAGCGAACTCCACACTGCCAGATAATGCTTTGTCTCCACCTGTACTTGAGAGCGTCGAATTTTCCATGGGACAAGTCCACTTTTGCACTCGTACAGTTGCAGGAGTACTAAAAGTACACAAATCCGCTGGTCCAGATGGCATCTGCCCCATAGTTCTGAAGAGGTGTTCTTCCACGCTGGCAAAACCTCTGCGTAAGCTTTTCTGTCTATCCTACTCTTCTGGGCTCTTTCCGAGAAGATGGAAAACAGCATTTGTCCAGCCCGTCCCTAAAAAAGTCGAATATTCCTCTCCGTCCAATTACCGACCCATTGTACTTACGTCCCTTCTTTCTAAGGTCATGGAAACGCTGATAAATCGTCAGCTTATGAAATATCTTGATTCACGAAAACTCCCCAATGCCCAGCAGTATGGTTTTCGTAGCTACAGGTCCACTGGTGATCTGATGGCATATCTTACCGAGAAGTGGAACCAATCTCTACATCACTTCGGCGAAACAAAGACGGTTGCACTCGATATTTCTAAGGCATTTGACAGAGTTTGGCATCGGGCTCTTTTGTCGAAAATGCGTGCATATGGCATCGATGAGTCTCTTCTTCAATGGATTAGAAATTACCTTTCGGACCGCTCAATACAAGTTGTCCTGGATGGTTTCAAGTCTGCAATTCACCATATAAATGCTGGTGTTCCCCAGGGCTCCGTTCTGTCTCCGATCTCTTTCTCATTTTTATAAATGACCTCTTGTCTGCTACTTCTAATCCAATACATTCCTTCGCTGATGACAGTACTCTCCGTTTTTCATATTCGTTCCCTAACTCACATCCCTGCTCTTCGGCCGTGGATGAAGAACGACAACGTATGTTAAACACATTAAATTCCGACCTGGACAGCATAATCAAATGGGGTGCAACCAATAGAGTGGAATTTAATGCATCCAAAACGCAATGCTGTCTTCTGTCACTCAAGCGAAACCAAAACGCCCAACTATTATCCATGAATGGTACTTGTGTCGCTGAATCCGAAAGACTTGCCATTCTCGGTATGTGCATCAATAACCGTCTTCGATGGAACGATCACATATTCGAGGTCGTCAAAAATGCTGCAAAATGTCTAGGATTCCTTAAGCGGTGCAAAAAATATTTTACCCCGCCTGATCTGGCCTCCATCTATAAGGCATTCATTCGCCCAAAGCTGGAATATAACGCCCACATCTGGTCTGGTGCACCCAAGACCGTTCTGCACATTCTAGATAGGGTACAAAACTGCCCGTTAAAACTTATAAGTGATAGAGAGATTGTGAACTCCATAGTCTCACTTGAACATCGTAGAAATGTCTCATGTCTTTCCCTATTTTACCGCTTCTTTTATAAAAAATGCTCCAGCGAAATAGCCAGTTGTATTCCTCCCCTTCAAAACTTCACCCGCAATACGCGTCATGCTTCGAATGCACATCAGTTCACCATCAAGCCCAACTTCGGACGTACTGTCAAATATAGAGATTCATTCATAAGCCGAACAAAACGTTTGTGCAACGAACTACCAGCCTCTGTATTTCCAAATCATTACAACCTTCAAACCCGTGACCTTAACATCAGTATAAGGGTATTATAAATCCCTTCGGCGCGCGCGTATTATAAAAAAAAAAAAAAAAAGGTGGAGTTAGCTCTGTTAATTATGTGATCAATGTGCGAATTAAAGTTGAGCTTTCCTTCTTTTTCTTCCTTTTATCAGCGAGGTTATGATCCGAAAATAAGGGATCACAACCCTCCCACTTCACCGCATTTCTACTGAGCCGCCTGTGGGGTTCGCCTTTTTGTCCTCAGAAAATATCGGCAGGTCCACCGATTTTGGATCACTCGGTTACTTAGGCAAATCAAATACTGGTGTCGTTGCACTTGTGTGATCCAGGCGCTTATAGGACTGCCTCCCCTACCTTACGATGTCTTTGGAACGTTCATTGATATTGCCTTTTTGACGGAACGAGATTCAAATGATCTCTTTTTTGAACGTGGCAATACTAGATGATACTTCCATTCGTGTGAAAAATATAACGCACACAACATGAGTGGTTGCGAGAAGCTAGGCCCTGGCACTTTAAAGAGCTGTTGCGCCGAATATTTGTATTTGTATTTGTAATACTAGATGAGCCGGTAGCGCTCTATTTTTCGTAAAATGGTTTCTTTGACGTGAATATGCTTCCACGGATCTTCCAGATTTATCTGTTAGATATACACAGTGGCTCTAGAAAACATAATTAAAACACGATTTCTATTTATTTTTCAGTGTTTCTACTCGAAATATTCTCCTCCCGATTCAATACACTTGTTACAGCGATTCAATAGCAATTCAAATGCCTGCTCTTGCTCATTTTGCGGAATTGCCTCCAGTGGCCGTGCCGAATGTCGTCAAAAAAGCATCCTTTCAACTTCAATTTCAATTTCGTAAACAAAGAGAAGTCACACGGTGTTAAATCAGGTGAATACGGCAGATGATTTAACACACACACACTTGATTTCGAGCCAAAAATTGACGAGCAATGAATGCTGTGTGACTCGGTGCATTATCGTGCAACACAGACCAACTGTCTGGATCATGATATTCGGGTCGAATACGATAAATTCTGGCCATCACATGCTTTAATGTGGTAAGGGTTAAAAATAAACACCTGAGCTCCAATATAGCATCTGTTTACTGTCCGCCGCGATGCTTACTAGAAAAAGATGACTACTTTCGTGTCTTCAATGACCTTGGTTCAAATTTCCTTATTGGTGGAGATTTCAACGCGAAGCACACCTTCTGGGGTTCAAGATGTACATCTTCTAAAGGAAAAATTCTCTACGAAGTGGCATATGAATTCGGTTGTTGTTTTTATTCGACAGGAAAACCGACCTATTGGCCGACTGACTCACAAAAAATTCCCGGTCTTATCGATTTTTTTGTTACAAAGGCATTTACGATAAGTTTATTACAGTCAAAGAATGTTTTGATCTCTCTTCTGACCACTCGCCGGTAATTTTATTACTTGGGGAAGCGCTGATCAAGAAAAAAGGACCTTCAAGACTCACTAGCAATAGAACAAATTGGGAGGGCTTTAGAAATGATTACGAAACAAATATCGCCTTAAATGTATCACTTAGAACACCTTGTGAACTAGAGGACGAAATTGATCGTTTTGTGGAAGCAATTCAAAGAGCGGCATGGAGAAACACTCCTTCTAGAAGCTATAAGATCAACCGCAACGAAAAGTATCCCAGAGAAATCGTTGAACTGGTGAGAAAGAAACGAAAAGCACGAAAGAAATGGCAAAGCACTCGTGCACCGCAGCATAAAACGGTCCTTAACCGACTATGCAATCGCCTTAAAGATAATATTCGCGAATTTAAAAGCAAAAAGATAGCGACCTATCTTGAAAATCTCTCCGGTGAAAGAGAATCAAATTATTCGCTTTGGAAAGCACCACCAATTCGCAAAATCGATGGAAACTGGGTCAAGAGCGACAAAGAAAAGGCAGAACTTTTTGCCTTGTACTTAGAAGAAACGTTTAAGCCGTTCGACGGCCCTTCGTTAACGCCCGACTCCCCAGTCACGACATCTGACAACTTTAAAGTAAAAAAAGTTGCATTGATTGAACTGAGAGAAGTGATTAAAAATGTCAAGACAAAAAAAGCTCCGGGTTACGACTTGATAACGGCGCAGGTAGTCAAGGAATTGCCGAATAAAGCTATTATCAAACTGCTCTATTTGATCAACGCTTCGTTCAGATTGCTTTATGTTCCGAGGCAATGGAAAGTCGCCGAGATTATAATGGTCCCGAAACCAGGCAAACCGCTAAATGAAAAGAAATCATATCGGCCTATTTCCCTATTGCCGGTTATCTCAAAAATATTTGAAAAACTTCTTTCCAAACGTCTACAGCCCGTAATCGACGAAAGACGTCTCATTCCTGACCATCAGTTTGGATTTAGAATTAAACATTCTACAATTGACCAAGTCCATACAATAACTGACGTGATTGAGAAAGCTCTGGAAGAAAAAAAGATTTGTTGTGGTGTATTTCTTGACGTCTCACAAGCTTTCGATAAGGTTTGGCACGAAGGCTTGGAGTATAAATTGCAACGACTACTGTCACGGCAACTCTTTCTAATCTTACGATCGTATCTCACCGAGAGACTCTTTCGTGTTAAGCACGGAAACGATTACTCTGACTTCAAGGAGATTGCGGCCGGAGTTCCACAAGGAAGTGTCCTTGGCCCGCTTCTATATGTACTCTACACGCGTGATATCCCGCAGGAAAGAGACTGTGTCGTCGCCACGTTTGCGGACGATACGGCGATATTGACCACGGGCGAAACTATTGAAGCAGCAACTGGAAAGGTGCAACAAGCTATTAATAAAGTCCACGCTTGGACGAATTCTTGGCGTATTGTGCTGAACGAAAGCAAATCTACTCACGTCAACTTTACCTATAAAAAAGTGGATAGATTACCTCTATATCTTAACTCGGCTCAAATACTGTACGCGAACGAAGCAAAATATCTAGGAATGACTCTAGACATTAAGCTTAAATGGAAATCACACGTAAAAAATAAACGCGATGAGCTAGAAAACAAATACCGACAAATGTACTGGCTACTCGGAAAACATTCGAAGTTGAGCCTACATAACAAAGTGCTTATCTATAAGCAAGTGCTAAAGCCTGTGTGGACGTATGGTATACAACTATGGGGTTGTACCAAGAAAAGCAATAGAAACATCATACAGACTTTTGAAAATAAAGTTCTCAGAACGATCGTGAACGCACCGTGGTATGTACGTAACGAAGATATTCATCGAGATCTGGGAATTCCCAGCGTCGTCGAAGAGATAAGAAAATTTGCGCGTAAACACAAAGATCGTGTTCACGGCCATTGTAACCGTACCGTCATTCAACTACTTGACGCGAATGCGAATAATTCAATTCGTCGTCTGCAAAGGATAAAACCTTTTGACCTCGCGTCATAGTATATGCCGGCCGTGAAAAAGGCAGGAACTTTCATTGGAATTTAACCTGCCTAAAATTATACATTTCTTTTTACTTCGTATGAACATTTTTTTTTCCCCAAAAATCACGTGTATCGTAAGCGAAAATAAAACTGCTGGATAAGCGTCGGCTTAGTTGTAGTATAACTTTTGAGGAGAAGTGTTTTTTTAGTGAGTAAAAGTCTCACACTACCATAAGCACGCTCGGTCGGGCCTTATGGTGTCTTTAGAAGATTTTTCACCTACTCTCGGCAAAAAAAAAAAAAAAAAACATGCTTTAATGATGATGTTTAAGGCCTCTTCCATCATTTCTCAGTCTTCTGCAACAAAATCACGTACTTTTTGGATCATTTCAGGCGTCCAAACTGAAATTGGCCTCCCTGTGTGTTTGTTATCCGCCAGCGTCTCTCTGCTGCCGAAAAAACGTTTATGCCACTCGAAAACAACTGTTCTACTCAAACAATCATCATACTACACTTGTTGCATCAATCGGAATGTTTCTGATACGTTTTTACCAAGTTTTGCGTGGAATTTAATGACCACTCTTTGTTCCATGTTAAAATTTGAACATCAAATAAAAAGGCGTTCTGGAAAAATAAATTTTATAATTGTTAAATTTCAACCAAATGTCATGAAATTTTGACAGATAGTAGAAGAGAAAGATTCGAAATTTAAAACGCATGTTCGAACAAATAGATGGCGCTGTGATATGGTTCGTGTCCGGGATATTATTTGCCACACTGTGTATATAAAAAAAAAAAATAGTTTCCTCGCTTCTGTCTTAGGATAGTCTACAAAAGTATATGTGCAGAGTTGCTTAAATTTATATTTACCACCATAGTTTCAAAATGTAGCCACTGGATAAACGACACATAAGAAGAAATGTCCTTAGAAAGCTTCTGTATCCATTACCCGAATTCATTTCCATGATATTGCCCTTAAGCTTCGCATATACAATATAATTTTACAATCAAATTCAATTCATACAATATAACGTAAATTAGTTTTGCAAATCTTAATAAACAAAAAAAAAAAACAAAAAAAAGATTGATCAACTTGTTATCACATCATTCTTTCCAAACATACTACATTTACTACTTAAAGCTCTTAATTAGTCTTTTGTTTTGTTGCATCTGTTAGAGGTACACTTTCACTTGATTTCTTCTTGGGAATCACCTCTGTAAATATAACCGTGCCCAGGAAGACTAAGAGTGTCCCAATCCAATGGGACAGAGTGAAGGGATTTTGGAAATACACTATTGAGAAGAGCAGCGATACGAACTTTCGCAGAGTAACCACCAGAGTGACCGTTAAAGATGTACATTCTGTTGTCAGCACATAAACGGAACTGATGCAAACGTACTGCGTTAGGACATTGCCTATAAGATAGAGCCATGTTATTGGTATATTTAGACTAGGAACCAATGGAACTGGAACGGAAGCGCTTGTTGAAGCGATGACGACGTGTTCCCAAATGTTGCGGTACATAAGCAGAAAACCAGGAAGCGGCAGTAGATGCTGTAAAGAAATGTAAAAGTTAATTATATTCAAGTTAGAAACAGTTAAAATTATGATAAGTTTCATAAGCTACCTCGATCACAAGAAACAATAGAAAAAATTCCTGAAAAACCGCTACACACACCAGAAACACAATTTCTGCCTATTGAATCTGTTTTACATCCGATAAATTCACCGGAACCAAGCGGTCCATTGCAGTAAAGACTATATAAGAACAAAGCACACTATATACGGAGCTTTTTGTATAGGGGGTCCTATAACACGACCCCCAAAGTTACTTTAGCTTTGATTTAGTAGGGAGATGTTTGTGGAGTGGCTTGGTGGTAAGAAGAGGACTGCTTGGCTCAGAACGCCCGAAGTTCAAGAAGTCATCGGAGAGAAGAAGAGAGCCTTTAATGTGTGGATTCACTTGGGGAACTCCGATTCTCGAAATCGGTACACTGAGGCGCGAAGAACTTGCAAATTAGCTGTGAAAACAGCGAAAGAACCATCTTGGGAGGAGTTTGGCGAGAAATTGGAACGTGATCACAGATCTGCAAATAAGATGTTCTGGCTAGACCGTCTGCCGACTCATAGGAAGAAAGTCGAATATCGTTGTAGGAGTCAAATCCAAAGACGGTACACTTCTTTTCAATGAGGAGGACATCTAACGCAGATGGAGCAAGCACTTCTCAGAATTGCTCAAACCCGAACAGGGCACCGAAGATGACAGACCAATCGTCGAGAGTACAGGGCGGCAAGTAGTCCTGCGACAGAGGAAGTAACTTCGGCGATCAAATCCTTAAAAGTTGGCAAATCTGTTGGATGAAATCCGACCACAAATGCTCAAGGCTTTAGGGAAAGAGGGAGTGCAATGGTTCTCGTGTGTCATTAAAGTGGCCTGGGAATGCGTTGAAACAACTGTTGATTGTCCCTCTTTTTAAAAAAGGGGGCAATAGATGCCAGGGTATATGTCTTTCAAGTCTCCCCGGAAAAGTCTTCGCTAAGGTGCTAGAAACGCGTTCCAGAGCTGTTGTTGCTGTTGTTGTAGCAGCTGTGAAGCTGAGGTTGACGATCCTTGGTTGAGGTATTGTCCTCGAGTGGTTGACAATAGTTTGGGGGAGGAGCAGTGCGGCTTTCGTCCCGGTAGAAGCACAACCGACCAGTTATTCACTCTCAGAATGGTTCTTGAGAAACCCTTGGAGTATGCTAAGCCCGTCTACACTTTTTTTTTGGATTTGGAAAACGCATATGATAAGGTTCCTCGAGGCAAACTCTGGAGTGTTCTGCAGGAGTATGGGATTGATGGTTCCCTATTAAGGGCGATTCAGTCTCTATATACAAACTGTAGAAGCTATATTCGGGTGAGCAGAGTTTAATCAATACCGTTCACTGTTGGCGTTGGACTCCGCCAAGGGTGCGTTTTATTACCTCTCCTCCTCATTGTATATATGGACTGGATTTTGCAGCGTAGTCGTGGCGGAGTATGTTTCAAAATGGGCGACTGAAGGATTAGTCATTTGCTCTTTGCAGATGATTTGGTCATCCTTGGGTCCTCTCAAACCGAACTTCAGCGCGCACTCGAAAGGTTTGTACCCGTTTGTGATGATTCTGGAATGAAGGTAAACGTGAACAACAGGAAGACGAGAGCTGCTCGTGAGCTCTACGAGCAAAAGAGACGGGAAGAACATCGGCTTCTCCAAAAGAAGAAGAAAAAGCATGAGAAGCGCGCGTTTGAGAATATCGCTTATACTCCAGAAACAATGTACGGAAGTTTAACTAAAAGTTACAAAGAACTTGTCAGAGAAGCAATGCCCGTACTGAAACCTGTAGAGATGAAAATGGAAACCTCGTAGTAGAATCACAGTCGGTGCTAAGAATATCGAAAAACTATTTCCGCAGACTGTATAACGGCGACGAAGACCAACATCCCGCTGTCAGGCAAAATGAACCATTCAACATAGACGATGATAGCCAAAATTTCCGTCTACCTGATTAAAACGAAGTGAGGATAGCAATATCCAAGCTAAAATCGAACAACGCTGCTGGACCTGACGGCTTACCGGCAGAACTTTTCAAGGCAGCTGGGGATGATTTGGTAGAGTGCATACACCAACTCATCTCTAAGATTTGGTCAGACGAGTGTATGCCTGATGAATGGAATCTCAGCATCGTTTGCCCGATCCACAAGAAAGGAGACCCCCTCAACTGCGCCAATTATAGAGGCATCAGTCTCCTCAACATCGCATACAAGATCTTTTCTGCGATATTGTGTGAACGCCTGAAACCTTTTATCAACAGCCTGATTGGACCCGATCAGTGCGGTTTTAGGCCAGGAAAGTCCACCATCGATCAAATCTTCACACTTCGGCAGATCCTGGAGAAAACCCAAGAATCCCAAATCGATACTTACCGCCTCTTTATCGACTTCAAGGCCGCATATGACAGCATCTATAGAGAAGAGCTTTATAGAGCCATGTCTAGTTTTGACATCCCTGCCAAACTTGTCCGTCTGTGCAGGCTGACGATGGAGAACGCTCGCTGCTCCATCAAGGTCGGTAATGACCTCACCGAGACCTTTGATGTCAAAAAAGGTTTTAGACGAGGTGACGCGCTGTCATGTGACTTCTTTAATATTGTACTTGAACGGATTGTGCTGAACTCACAAGCCAACATCGGAGGCACAATCTATCACAAGTCTGTACAACTGCCTGCATACGCCGACGATATATACATTATGGGAAGAACTTAGCGGGTTGTCACCGGTGCGCTTGCAAGCATTGAGGCAGAAGCGGCCAAAATGGGTTTAGCGATAAACAAGGGCAAAACCAAGTACGAGTGTATGCTCTCAGCAAAAACGGACAATCAACACCGACGAATTGAACAGAACGTCACAGTGGGCAGCTATAACTTCGAGGTAGTAAGGGACTTTGTCTACCTTGGCTCTGCTATAAACTCAAAAAACAACATCAGCGCAGAAATCAAGCGAACAAGGCTGCTGGATCTTGCCAGTCGCTGTTTTTTTTTTTTTTTTGGCTTATAAGGCAATTCAACAGTAAAGCCGTATCTTGAACAACTAAGGGGACTCTGTATAAGACTCTGATCATCTCAGTCCTGCTTTACGGCGCTGAAACATGGACTTTATGAAAAGAGGATGAAGATATCCTTGATCGCTTCGAGAGAAAAACTCTTAGTAAGATATTCGGTCCCGTTTGCGTTGACGGGTTTTGGGGAGAAGATTCAATCACGAACTATACGAGCTGTACAGAGACATCGACCTGGTCGAAAAACTGCGTATTGGACGTCTGAGATGGTTAGGTCATGTAGAACGGATGGACACCAACGCTCCAGTCCGCAGACTCTTCAAATCCAACCCGGAGGGATGACGCAGTAGTGGACCTCCTCTCCGTAGGTGGCGCGCACAAGTTGAAGGGGACCTCGACCAACTTGGAGTGCGCAACTGGAGGCAATTAGCTTAAGACCGAGCTAAATGGAGAGGCTTGTTGGTTGAGGCCCAGGTTCACCCCGAACTGTAGCGCCACCTAAGTAATTAAGTAAGGTCGTTTCCAGAACGCCCAATCAGAACGCACTCTACATGTTAGTAGAGTCTCACTGAAGCAGGTGGATAAGTTTAAGTACCTCGGGGTCTTATTCACGAGTGATGGGAAGAGCAATGCTGAGTTATCCTGTAGAATTGGTCAGGCTGGAGCAATTTTGGGAAAGCTTGGTCAATCTGTTATAAGGAAGGCCAAACTTAGTGTTCAAGCTAACCTATCGGCTTTTGACCCGGTGTATGTTCTAACAAGTTCAAGGGTCCTCGACCAACTTGGAGGCAATTAGCTAAAGACCGAGCTAAATGGAGAGATTTGTTGATTAAAGCCCAGGTTCACCCCGAACTGTAGCGCCAAGTATGTAAGTAGTATGTTCCAACTCTCACCTATGGTCATGAAATTTGGGTAGTGACCGAAAGAATAAGATCGCGGATACAAGTTACCGAAATGATGTTCCTTCGCAGTGTTGCTGGAATAACTCGTAGGGATCGAGTGCGTAACACCAGAGTACGCGAGGCGCTCAATGTTGAGCAGTTGCTTCTCCGAATGGAACGATCTATGCTTCGATGGTTTGGTCACGTAGTGCGTATGCCCCCAGACCGGCTTCCAAGACGTGCCATGATTACCGTGCCATCAGGTAGCCCTAGATATAGATGGTTTGATCAAGTCCGACATCTCTCTTGGTGCCGTCTAGGGATTCCTACTCATGAGTTGGAGTTAATGGCGGAGCATCGAGACGGATGGAGGGTCCACTTGAGTATTCTACCCACGCGACTCTCATGAAGGATTAGCGCACCATTGAAAATGTATGTAAGTTGGTTGAGTGGGGTTATGACATAACCATAAGATACCAGGCACCAAAATGGCCCATCACGATCCCTAGAGAACCTTCATGGCAAAAGACCAAGCCAATTCTCCCATGCACTGAATGTCCATACAGAATTTGAAAATGACACTGTTGTGGTTCAAGGACCTTACCTCTTCTAGGTTATTGAAGAAGTATCTTCCAAGGAGTATATGTGATATGTCGTCTGAGACATCTAAGTCATTGCAATACCTACAAAAATCCGTGTTAGATAAACCTAGTCTCATAGCATGCTTCCTTAGGGGACAGTGGCCAGAGAGTATTCCCATCGCTGTTCTTAGCCCTAACCTTTCTAGTTTTATGATCATTCCAGATTTCTTGCGATCTGGCACAGGCCACAAGGCCTTAGACACCCTGTGGCTATCTAAATTTGACCATCTTAGATTAGCCGTGTCGATGATTCTATCACGAATAATTCCCTGAGCCATGCACCCTGATGGTTTAATACTACCAATTATGTCACTATGTGGGAGTTCTGCTCCTTTTTTTTTTGCCAGCGCATCGCTATACTCGTATCGCAGTGTCCACGTACCAAACACAATCTAACACGGTTCTGCGTACATAATGCCTCAAACATTGCGTGGCAATCCTACCTAACAGGGTACATTACATCGTATGGTGTGACGAAGTCTAAGCCGGTTTGTCAGGGATATCGGGAAATGATTCCCTTAGAGTTGAGCTATGCCCCACATTACTAGTTTTGAAAGGACCTACATTAGTACGCCGAAGCGGCTGCTTGAAACTTGATTTGTAGGTCTAATGGTAAGAGATAGAGAAATATCTCAAGTGCAGCCGTAGGCGTTGTGCGTAGAGCACACGTGATGGCAATGCAGGCTGTTCTTTGTACCACCGCCAACATATCTCGTATGTTTTTCGTATTCGTTGTCTTCCACCACACAAGAGCCTCATACGTAAGAATGGAATTGCAGGCTTCAGGGCCAATTTTTTCCCCGCAATCCTCTTACAGATGAAGAGAGCATTGCAAGCCTTGCTGTCTCTTTTCTGTTTCTTAAGTTTCCAGTTCAGTTTTCTGTCTAGATTTTTGCCAAGATATCAAGCGCGATCCAAAAGAGAAAGCTCCAGCCCTGCCAGCTTAGGCAGTTTAAAGGGTAGTATCTTGTATTTCCTGCTGAAGAGTATCAATTCTGTTTTATCCGGGTTGACGTGAAGTCCACAACCTCTACCTAAAAGGAATTTACCGGGCGAACCCCACAGGCGGATCAGTAGAAATGCACTGAAGTGGGAGGGTTACGATCCCTTGTTTTCGGATCATAGCCTCGCCATATCGTTCGCGTAAGCAGTGATGCTTACATCTGCATTACTTACTTCTTTAAGTACACCATCGAAGACTAGTACCTCGATGTACTCCAAAGTTTCAAACCTTTTCTTCCCTTTTTTGATTGAAAAATCAATATTTTGTCATCATAAGGCTTAACTAATACCAACCGTGTAAAACAATGCCTCATGCGGATGCTTGCCATATCGTTTATATAGTACTTCCTGATAGATTCCCATTCGAGCAGAAATAAAAAGTGCCACAGTCAGCAATGTTATACCAAGACTCCACCAAAAGAGCACAGAAAATCGGCTCTCTGGTTCGTTGAGATCCTTTAGCGCTGGATTACTTGTGTCTTTCTAAAATAAAAAGAAACAAAATTACAAAATAGACAACAAATAGAAACTTAAAGAACTTACCACATCAGATCCAGAGGCAATTGTACAAATAATTATTCCACCTGTTATCATGAACACGGAAAGGTATTTTGAGAAGTCGTAGCTCTTCTTCAATATCAATATGCCCATTACCATGTTAGCAATAAGAGAACCCTGTAAATGAGGGAGAAATACGTACATTACATAGATTCACAGACATACAATCATATCATACTGTCCCTCGGTGAGCCTATATCTAAATGTAAAACGATAGCTAGGGTCGTGTACCGGTGTGCATCATGCAAAAACTACTGAACAGACTAAAATAAAACTTTGCCATTCTATACCGTAAAGAATTGGTACCCACTTGGCGTGTGCAACTGGAGGCAGCTGGCTCGTAACCGGCCTCGCTGAAGAGGTTTGTTGGTTGAGGCCCAGGTCCGCCGCGGACTGTAGCGCCACCTTAGGCATTTGATCTAGATTTCTTATAGCTGCCTAGGTTAGCTAGCTTTAAAAAGTGATTGTGAATGTTACCCTTGACGACTCCCAGCGGAATATTGACACTTTCTGCCAGAGAGTCGCTAAAAGTCAACCCTTTGTCTGGCCAGATCGTCCATTCGCTTGTTTCCCTCGAAGTTACTGTGTTCAGGGACCCAGATGAAGGTGATTTTCGATTGCGCACCTAGTTTCTTTGGTTCTTCTCCGCATTGCTCTATGAGTTTTGAAGATGTGATAGCTGAATCAATGGCTTTGATTGCACCTTGGCTATCAGTGAAGATAGCAAGACTGCGGTTAAGAGTTGGGAGGGCATTCAGTATGCGGCAAGTTTCACGAATCGTAAGAAGCTCCGCTTCAAAGACGCTGGCGAAATTCGGACTTGAAATATTTAACTTGTCAGAGAAAATGCCTGCGCCGACTCCGCAGTCCATGTAGGTAGTTATGTCGAAATCTAGTTGGGAAAGTTATTGAGAAGAGTCTGCTACAATTTAGAGTGGGGGTTTTTGTAATCAGTCGAAGACGCAACTAGGCGTGTTGGTTTCGTCACCAGGATTATGCTATGGCCGTAAGGCATGGCAGTGCAGCACCCGGACTCTCTGAGCCTGACTGCGCTGCATAATGCTATATCCCTTATGTGTAGTTTGAGAAAGGAAAGGTGGAGGATCAGAGTAAGAGCATCCATTGGGCAGGATCTCAGGGCGCAGTGACACCTAATGACGTTATATTTTCTAATAAGGGTGGGGAATGCCGACCACAAACTCACGAGGAAAGCAAATTCTCGAGATGGCTGCAAGAGGAGGGCTTAACACTGCGAACATAAGAAACACATCCACATTTAGGAGGCCTGGTTACGCGCAGAGACTATCCCGGATGTAACTTTCGCATCCGAACTGACATCCGCAAGTGTTGAAAACTGGAGAGTTATCGAAGACTACACGGGCAGCGATCACCAGTACATCGTTTTTGACCTACGAGAAAGGCAACGCGTTCCGAACCAAAACCAAAGCCGAACGCCGAGATGGAACGTTAGCAGAATCAACGAAGGGCTTCTCACATCCGCAATCGAGGAAGGAAAAAGCGCGGTCCTAGAAACAGCGGGAGCTGCTGAAACAAAAGTGGAGGCCACGATGCAACTCATACGGCTGGCATGTGATGCCTCGGTGCCCCGAGTGAGTGGCCCCAATGGAAACAGGAAACCGGTGTACTGGTGGAACGACGAAGAAGATGCCTACATCTCAGACGCAAAGTCACCAGGGGTAGAAGAAGACAAGCTGAACCCACGGAAGGCATTCTAGGAGAATTTAGAACCATGAGATCCGAGCTCAAGAGGGCCATCAATTCGAGCAAAAAACCGAAGTGGGAGGATCTCCGCCGGGATGTCAACAGCCACCCCTGTGGGCTAGGCCTCAAAGTCGTTATGCGAAAACTGGGTACACAGATGGCTAGCCCTGTCCTCGGCGAAGAAAGGATGAAGTTTATAGAGAACACACTCTTCCCAACGCATCGTGTTCGGCTACCCGACACCTCTCCGGTCCAATGACCAGAAGCCCCGATGTTCAGTGAAGAAGAGTTGATCGTCTTTTCGAAAACACTACAAAACCGAAAGGTTCCTGGACCCGAAGGAATACCAGCAGAGGTGCTTGTAGTGGGGGTCGGAAGAAAACACACTACTTAATAATTTACTCCACTTTATTCAATTTAAAACTTGATGTGAATTAACTCTACTACAACATTTTAGAAAATCGAATACGGCTGAAGAGAAAAGAAACCACCGCCACGTTCGACTACCTTATTCAGAATCCCTTTTCTGTATCCTCCTATTATCGGCATCTCTCTTTCGTTTATCTGCGCCCTCTATATTTCATATTAGTACTTCTAAGTGCCATCTATGAATGAACCACTACATCACCCCCCTCCAAGCGCAGCGATCGATTTCGAATTTATACCTTTCGAGTCTCGTTGTTGACGTTTATGTTTACTGGCTTTAATCTGTCAATCGCGATGGAAAAAGGTTTACCCGATTTGTTAATTATGAATTGCTTACGTAATTTCTTTAAGACCCTAAAAGGTCCCTCATAAGGAGAGTCCAAACTGCCTTTAACTCTCATGTTCCTTATCAAGACGTGGTCGCAAGTGTTCAGACGGTTTGGAATATGGATGGTTGTTTTAGCCTTTCTCGTTGTTTGTGTGGTGCTTTTGATGTTTACGAAGAACTGCTTCAGGTTTTCGATCAGGGTTGAGTCGCTTGATCCAATCTGTGATGATGAGAAATCGAAGGGTACTCTTATGTTTTCTCCATACAAGAGCTCCGAAGGAGTATGGTTTATGTCTTCCTTAACTGATGTGCGCAAACCCAATAGGATTAATGGAAGTTTTAGTGTCCAGTTCGCTTTGTTATCCGAAGTGCGGATTGCCGTCTTAAGCTGGCGATGGAATCTTTCCACCATGCCGTTAGCTTGTGGATGATAGGCGGAGGTACGAATTCGATTCGTCCCAAGGCACTTCGTCAATTCTCGGAAAAGTTTTGACTCGAATTGAGTGCCTTGGTCGGTGGTGATGGTGTTCGGTACCCCAAACCTAGAGACGTGTTCCTGGACGTAAGTCTTAGCGATGGTTTCCGCTGTGATGTCCCGAATGGGATAGGCTTCAGGCCATCGCGAGAATCTGTCCACGATCGTTAGTATGTATTTGTGGTCATTCGACGGTGGAAGTGGGCCAACTATATCCATGTGGATATGTTGAAATCGCCCTGGTGGAACTTTAATTTGGTCTACCGGTGTTCTTGTGTGCCTTTGTACCTTTTCCTTCTGACATGCCATACAACTTCTCGCCCAGGAGTTTATATCTCGGTTCATCTTGGGCCAAAAGTATATTTTTCCAATTTTTTTTCGCGTTGCGCGAATTCCTGGGTGAGAAAGTGCGTGAATGGCTTGAAAGGTAGTGATCCGTTTGGATTTTGGGACGTATGGCCGGTTGTTTTTGGTGGAAGTTTCGCACCACAAGGGTAAGTCATAGGTTGGTATTTTGATTGGCTCTAATTTAATTTTGGACGTGTCAGGTATGTTGTTTTTGAAATGTTCAAACTCCTCGTCTTGGGCTTGTGCTTCGGCTAGTTCTTCCAATCCAGGTTGAGTCAATTCGAGCGCGTCAGTGTTGGGCCGTGATAGAGTGTCAGCGACCACATTCAAGGATCCCTTGACGTACCTTGTGTCACTCGTGAAGTGGGAGATGAAGTCAAGTTGACGCTCTTGTCTGGGACTTCGTTTCGCTTTTGTTGTGAGGGCATAAATGAGGGGTTTGTGGTCTGTGTAGACACAAAACTCCTGCCCTTCCACAAAGTTTTGGAAGTGTTGAATTGCCGAGTAAATTGCTAAAAGCTCCCTGTCGAACGTTGAATACCGAGATTGTGTGGGTGAAAGTTTTTTACTGAAGAATGCAATTGGGCCCCAAACTTTGCCGATCAATTGCTGAAGGACTGCCCCAACATCTGTATCTGAAGCATCTGTTGTGATGCTGAGTGTGGTATTCTCCTGTGGACAGTTTAGCAGCGTGGCTTTTGCCAGTTTTTGCTTGGCCTCTTTGAAGGCCCTTTGGCATTCGAAGGGCCACGTGAAGACTTTCGTTTTTGTTTGATGCTTTTGAACGTTAGCGAGGTGGTCGTAAATCGGAGCGAGTGTGCGTGCAAGGTGAGGGATGAAGCGGTGGTAATAGTTCATCATACCTACAAAACGCTGCACACTTTTGATCGACTTTGGTTCTGGGAAGCTCTCTATTACCTTAACCCTTTCCAGTGAAGGTTGTATGCCGTCTTTTGAGACTTCAAAACCCAGAAATTGCAGCCTGGATACGCCAAAGACACATTTTGAGGCTTTGATTCGCAGGCCGTATTCACATAATCGTTGGAACAAACTTCGTAAGTGTTGTTCGTGTTCCGCCTGTGACGTACTGGCTATGAAAAAATCGTCTACAAAGACAAAAAGAAAGCTCAATCCCCGTGTAACTTCATGTACAAATCGTTGAAAGCTTTGGGCCGCGTTCCGGAGCCCAAACGGCATGTGGGTGAATTCGAAAAGGCCGAAGGGGGTTGTCACTGCGGTTTTATGTATGTCCTCTTCTGCCACTGGAATGTGGTGGTAAGCGCGCACGAGGTCTATTTTTGAGAAAACAGTGCAACCCTGCATGACGTTCACGAAGTCGTGAGTGTGAGGCAATGGATACCTGTCCGGGATTGTTATTGCGTTAAGCAGCCTAAAGTCACCGCATGGTCTCCAGTCGTTTGCATCGCGTTTCGGAGCCATGTGCAAAGGAGATGCGCATGGAGAAGACGATGGTCTGCAGATCCCAATTTTTACCATGTACTCAAACTCTTCCCTTGCGATCTTCAGCTTGGAGCTGTTTAAGCGCCTAGGACGAGAGTTCGGTAGAGGCCCCTTTGTTAGGATGTGGTGCACAACTTTGTGCTTGACTGGAATATTGAAATTGGGTGGTTCCATGAGCGATGGAAAGTCTTTTAAGATTTTGTTGTACCTGTCTTCGACAGCAAAAAACCGTGGACTTGTGACGTTTTGGTGACAGCGTGTTCCGCTAACTCTCGAGTTGGTGAGCGGATCGATAAGTCTAGAATTTTTTACGTCGATAACCAGGCCCGTTTGTCTCAAGAAGTCCGCGCCAATTATTGGCTTAGTGACTGCTGCTATCAAAAACGTATGGTCGAATACTCTACGGAAACCTAGGCTTGTTCGTAGGAACTTTGTTCCAAAAACGTTGATTACCGATCCATTTGCTGCGGATATGACTTGGTCGGGTTTGTGAGGTGTTTTGAACTTGGAAGCAGGAATGGCTGAAACGTCTGAGCCGGAGTCTATGAGAAACGTTATTTGTGAGATGGGGTCTTTAATAAAAAGGCGGCTTTGCGAATTGTGAAGAGTACTGCCATTTGCCGCTTCAATGACAGTGGGTTCTAGTTTGGGTTCTGACTTTTGAAGCTACATGGTTTAGAGCACTTCTGTGCCCTTTTGCCAAACTTCGCGTGATACCAGCAAAGTTTTGTGTTGCTTCTAGAATCCGATCTGTTGCGCGGAGGTCTTGTGAAGTTTCTATGCCTGCTTTGGCTTCGTGGGGGACGTTGGTTGTTAACGTGGAGGTTGGAGAGCATGGATTTTATTTCCTGAATCTCTGATTGTAAGCTGTGACTCGGGCAGGTCAATTCACTGATTGTTTTTTCAGAGTGAGGAAGAATGGAAAAGGAATGGTTCTGCTGCTGATAGACCTCAAAAATGTCGTCTGCTACTTCAAGAAGCTCTTCTATTTTGGACTTGGAGCTTGCCTTGATGGATACCTGAACTAGCGTGGGAAGACGTCGCTTCCACAATTCCAAAATTAGGCTTTCTGTCACCATCATCGATTGTCCAGCCAAGGTCTGTAGTCTGCGGAAGAACTCTGAAGGTTTGCGATCCCCCATTTCTTCCCCCGACAGCAGCGCTTCGATTCTTTTACTTTCACTCATGGAGTGTCTTTCTATGAGTGCCTTTTTTAAGCTAGAGTACGGCGCATTGGATTCTTGCATTAGTACGTCATGAACGCTTGCTGCCACGTCTTGCGGGAGCGCTTGGACAACGTAATGGAATTTGGTTTGTTCGGAGGTAATATTTCTGATTGAAAATTGGGATTCTATCTGTATGAACCAGATAGCCGGCATTTTGGTCCAGAATTCTGGCAATTTTACAGAGATCGCGTGTACTATCCCACTCGAAGTGAGGTTATGTTCGGTCGTCGAGGACTGGCCAAGTGGGGAATGTTGCGTGGTTGTACCGGATGATGTAGTGGCTGTCGATTTGGTGGACGGCGTGGTAATGTCGTCGTCTGTCATGTTTGAGGTCAAAGAATTCGCGACGAATACCGGTTAGCGCTGGAGGCGTGAAAGAGAGACGTCGATTTACAATTTGGTTAAAAGAGGCGAGGTTTTATTGTGTCTAAGGACCTAATCTGCCGGTGGCTCAATGGTTTACCCTGTACTTATATACTAGGTGCTTATGGTTTAAACTTAACTATGTAATCTAGATGATACATGGATGTATTTGAATTTTATATATATATATAAGAATTGTACTTGCTGGTGGTCTGCCGTGGCTGGCGAAGCTGATGCGGTACGTGGGCTGCTGCGCTGGTGATATGCTGGTTCTTAATCGTTGTGGCTGGTGATGCGCTGCCGGTGATGTGCTGCCGTTGATGTGATGCCGTTGAAGTCCGTGATTCCGAAGTTATACTTGGTGGTGTTTGAAGGTTGCGTCTCGTGGTTTTTATATTTTGCGGTGCGTACTTTTTTTGTCGGGGTCATGTAGTGGTTCATTCATAGATGGCACTTAGAAGTACTAATATGAAATATAGAGGGCGCAGATAAACGAAAGAGAGATGCCGATAATAGGAGGATACAGAAAAGGGATTCTGAATAAGGTAGTCGAACGTGGCGGTGGTTTCTTTTTTTGTCGGGGTCACCAATGTAGTGGGGGTCGGAAGAAAACACACTACTTAATAATTTACTCCACTTTATTCAATTTAAAACTTGATGTGAATTAACTCTACTACAACATTTTAGAAAATCGAATACGGCTGAAGAGAAAAGAAACCACCGCCACGTTCGACTACCTTATTCAGAATCCCTTTTCTGTATCCTCCTATTATCGGCATCTCTCTTTCGTTTATCTGCGCCCTCTATATTTCATATTAGTACTTCTAAGTGCCATCTATGAATGAACCACTACAGTGCTCAAGACGATTGCCCAGACATGTCCTCAGCTGCTGCTGAACATGTACAATAGCTGTCTCCAGGAAGGGGTTTTCCCTAGGAGCTGGAAGTTACAGCGCTTGGTACTGATCAGCAAAGGAAAAGAAGATCCGGATTCCCCATCAGCATGCAGGCCTCTGTGTATGCTGGACACCGTAGGGAAACTCCTAGAAAAGTTTCTTAAACCAAGGCTTACAGCCGCCGTGCGAAGAGCAGGAGATTTGTCCGAAAGACAGCACGGATTCAGAAAGGGTCAGTCTACGATTGGAGCAATTGAAGAAGTGGTAAGGACCGTCCAATTGGCTCAACAGGGCAACCAATATTCAAGGAAAATCGTATTGCTCGCAACTCTGGACATGCGAAATGCCTTCAATTCAGCCATATTTCTGTCTATAGTGCATATTTCAGTTTGAAAGATGCTGGTTCACTTGCCTATGGATTCTGAGTGCTTGGTCTTTGGCCCAAACACGCCCGCAGCTGTGCCCTCCCCAGTTCTCGAACCGTCTGTATACCACTTTATCGTGTGATTGCCCAGTGGATTCGTGGCTCCACTCTTTCTTGTTACTTAACTTTGTTCTAAAGTTTTTCGCAAACTTAAATTTTCTGATACTGTCGTCCCTGGGGATGGCCAGAAGGGGAAGTTTTTTTAGAAGTGCATCGTATTCTCTGGAACCAACACATTTCTCCCTTCCAATACCTTCTTTTGCCATCCTTAGGATCGTCCGCTGTGCATTTTGCTTCACTACAAGATGGAGCGGTGTTAGCTCCAGGAGTACTTCCATGGCTGCAGTTGGACACGTTCGCATGGCCCCAGTGATGCAGAGGCACGCAAGTCTTTGCACTTTAGTGAGTGTCTCCCTCGTTTTGACTAGACTAGTTCGCTTTGTCCATGCTATTGCTCCATAAGTGATCATTGGTCTCACAATAGCGGGGTTAACAGCGAAGCCAAGGTTGAAGCAAACGTCAAAAGTGAGACACCAGCAACAAATGAACAAGAGCAAGAACAACACAACGAAAATCAAGAGCAAGGCAATCAAAATACAATAGCAGAAGTTTATCAAAACACCTTACAACGAAACGAACAAACGAAAACAGCAGATATTGCTAGACGAAGCCCAGACCTATTCGGAAAGTTCGACTTCAAAGCCAGAAAGAAGCTGCCAATCTTGTAGAAGATAGTGACCCTCGATCGTTAAAAGAAATTGAATTGTCTGATCACGTGGACGAGTGCAGAGAATCTGTGAAAACTGAAATGGATTTCTTAAAGAAAAATGGAACCTGGAAATTAGTAGATCGTCCAAAGGACAAAAATGTTATCGGTTGCAGATGGGTTTTCAAAACTAAATATAAGATGGATGGTTCGGTGGAACGTAAAAAATCCAGATTAGTGGCGAAAGGGTATTCCCAAATGTATGGCGTTGACTTTTTTTAAACGTTTGCTCCTGTTGCGGAGATTAGTTCCATTCGTATCCTATATGCCATTGCTACGGAACAAGACCTGGACCTTCATCATATCGACGTTTTTACAGCATTTCTGTATGGAGATCTCAATAAAGAGATATATTATACATGGATTTGAAAATGACATAAGCAATGTATGTAAGTTAGAAAAGTAAATTTATGGTCTGAAGCAATCTGGGCATCAATGGAATAAAAAATTGGACTGTAAATTACGCGAAATTGGACTTTCAAACTCAAGCTATGACAAATGCATATACTTCAAAAATAATAAAGGCAACGTTACATATATCGCAGCTTCCGTAGATGACCTAATTATTGCTACTAACAACAAAGCTTCTTATAACCAACTTATAGCTTATCTTAAAAGTAATTTTGAAATTCGAGATCTGGGAGAACCCAAACTTACTGTAGGATTGGAAGTTCTTAGAGATCGTCAGCAAGGAACGTTATCCATCAATCAGTCGGGGTATATTAAAACCTTAATAAGAAATTACGGACTTAGTAATTCGCGAATTGTAGTTCTACCTTTCTTAATCTGCATCCATCCACAATTTAGACCTGAGCATTCTACAGTATGGAGAGAAACTATTAATAGTTGAGATACTATCCCATGAGGCTGGCTCCCCATCACTTGAACTAGCTTGTTCTTTGCTGCTGTCGTCAGAACTTGGATATTGAGTGCTTATAAGGAGTTCAGGGGAGGTGGGCAAAATCGCATCATCACCTCCCCGTGGTGCCCGCTGGATAGCTATCTGATAGTGAACTAACGATGAGCGTATGCTGAGTCTGACGATATATGGGTAGCTGAACACTCGGACCTGCGTAAGCACATCTGGGTGAACTTCAGCGCGCATATGTTTAACCGGACGAGGCATTTCTTGTTGACCCGATCGGCTGAAATATGCGTCTCAGAAGTCTAACAAGAGGTCCCCAGAAGGAGGACGTGCGGCGGATGAATTCTCCCGATGGAATCAACGGTGACGTCTACAGGCCAGCGGAAACTTTACCGTAGCTACTTCGACATATTTGAAGCTGAGGTCTGTAAGGATTTTCAATACTACGTCAGGGTATTGAAAAAGAGATGGTGGCGGATGAACCCTTAATGGGCCAACGGCAGCGCTCATATCCCCGAAGTGGGTTACTGACATCGGTGTATCCGGCCCCTCGTCCTAGGGGTTGCTAAAAAAGGATCTGGTCCTCCAGGTTGGGGGTTGTGCCGTCGGGTTAACTTCCCTACCACGTAAAAACCCTTCGGTTACGAAGCAACCAACAGCCTCGGATACGGATGAATTTACTGTTGACGACCCAAGCAAACGTAAAAAGGACAACGATATTCGTGTCTGCACGTGGAATGTTAGGTCCCTCTACAAACCACGTGCAGCCGAACAACTTGCGGAGGCCCTAGAGTGTCTCAAAGCAGACATTACCGCCATCCAAGAAGTGCGATGGGATGGGCCGGGCAAACGGAGTATGAAAAACTGCGACATTTACTACGGCGATTGCTACAGACAAAAAGGACAGCGTCTATTCGGGTGCGGATTTGTTATTGGAGGCAGACTTAGGCAAGAAGTCTTGAGTTTCAGGCATGTGAACGAGCGCCTTATGACTATCCGTATCAAGGCTAAATTTGCCAACATTAGCCTAATATGCGTTCACGCCCCTCATGAGGAGAAGGACGACTTCTACCAGCTCTTGGACAAGACGTATGAGCAATGCCCTAGCCACGACGTTAAAATTATCCTAGGTGATTTTAACGCAAAGCTAGGAAGAGAGGACGTCTTTAGTAGCGTGGTCGGAAAGCACAGCCTGCACGACAACACATCCGACAACGGACTCAGGCTAATCGACTTTTCAGCGGGGCGAAACTTTGTCGTAGCTAGTACGCGGTTCCCACGTCTCGATATTCACAAAGGAACATGGCTCTCCTTTGATCGAAAAATCGTCAACCAAATCGATCACATTGCGATCGACGCAAGGCACTCTTCCAGTATTCTGGGTGTCCGGACTTTCCGAGGAGCCAAGGTGGACTCCGATCACTACCTAGTTGTAGCCAAGGTACGGATGCGGATATCCACAACGGAGCGAAATCAACGAAATACTGTGAGGAAATTTGACGTCGAAAAGCTACAATCGCAAGAGACCGACAGAACATTTGCCGATCGTGTTTCTTCTAATCTCAATCTAAGTCCTATGCCGCCAGCAGCAAATGCGGAAGACCAGTGGCAGCGTTGCCAACAAGCCATCAGAGATGCCGCCTCTGATGTACTGGGTTTCTCTCGCCCACCACAACGAAACCCCTGGTTTGATGAGGAATGCCGGCAAGCACATGCAGCAAAACAAGAGTAGTAGAGCGTACAAAGCGGCGCTGCATAGAAGGACTAGAGCTGCTTACGAGCTCTACGTGCGCAGAAGAAAAGAGGAACATCGACTTCTCAGAAAGAAGAAAAAGGAGCATGAGAAGCGCTCGATCGAGGAGATTGAGAGACTCTATTGCAGGAATAATGTTCGAAAATTTTACCAAAGGGTAAAAAGAACATGGCAGGGTTTCAAAGCCAGAACAGAAGCCTGCAGGGACGAAAATGGCAACATAGTAGTGGAATCGCAGTCGGTGCTGAGGATATGGAAGGAACACTTCTGCAGACTGCTAAACGGCGATGATGACCAATATTCCGCTGTCAGGCAGAATGAGCCATTCAACAGTGACGATGGCAGTCAAGATTCCCGTCAACCCGACCAGAATGAAGTGAGGATGGCGATATCTAAACTCAAATCCAACAAAGCTGCTGGAGCCGACGGCCTTGCCGCTGAACTTTTCAAGGCAGGAGGAGATGAGTTGGTAAGGAGCATGCACCAGCTCATCTGTAAAATCTGGTCGGACGAAAGTATGCCCGATGAATGGAACCTCAGCATCGTTTGCCCGATCCTGAAGAAAGGAGACCCTCTGAACTGCGCCAATTACAGAGGTATAAGTCTCCACAACATCGCATATAAGATCCTGTCTGCCGTATTATGTGAACGCCTAAAACCGATCGTCAACAACCTGATAGGTCCTTATCAGTGCGGTTTCAGGCCGGGAAAGTCCACCATTGACCAAATATTCACACTACGGCAGATCTTGGAAAAAACGCATGAATACAAAATCGATACGCACCACCTCTTTATCGATTTCAAAGTTGCCTATGATAGCGTGTATAGAGACGAGTTATACAGAGCCATGTCTAGTCTTGGCATCCCTGCCAAGCTCGTCCGTTTGTGCAGAATGACGATGGAGAACTCTCGCTGCTCCACCAAAGTCGGTAAGAACATCACCGAACCGTTCGATGTCAGGAAAGGTCTTAGACAAGGTGACGCGCTATCATGCGATCTCTTTAGCATAGTACTTGAGAGAATTGTACGAAACTCACAAGCCAACACCGGAGGTACAATCTTTTACAAGTCTGTACAACTACTCGCTTATGCCGATGACATTGACATAATCGGAAGAACTCAGCGGGCCGTCAATGGGGCATTTACGAGTATTGAGATCGAGGCAGCAAAGATGGGTCTAGCGGCCAATGAAAGCAAAGCAAAATATATGCTGTCTACAAAAAAGGACACCGAACATCGGCGTCTTGGACAGAACGCCACAATAGACAGATATAATTTTGAGGTAGTAAAGGATTTTGTCTACCTAGGCTCTATGGTGAACTCCGCAAATGACATCAGTAGGGAGATCACACGAAGAATTACTCTTGCCAATCGTTGTTTCTATGGGCTAAAACGGCAATTGAGTAGCAAAGCCCTATCTCGAACTACTAAGGTAACTCTTTATAAGACATTAATCATCCCAGTCCTGCTGTATGGCGCAGAGGCATGGGCTTTGAAAAAACCGGATGAGGATGCCCTTGGATATTTCGAGAGAAAAGTTCTTCGAGCGATCTTTGGTCCCGTCTGCATAGACGGTGAGTGGAGGAGAAGGTACAATGCCGAGCTATACGGCATGTACAAGGACATCGACTTAGCCAGAAGAGTTCACATACAGCGACTAAGATGACTGGGTCATTTAGAGCGGATGGAGCCCAACGTTCCCGCTAAGAAAGTTTTCGAATCCACCCCGGATGGACGACGCAGTAGAGGACGACCTCACGGTAGGTGGCGCAAGCAAGTGGAGGGGGATCTCAACCAACTTGGCGTGCGCAACTGGAGGCAGCTGGCTCGTAATCGTGCTAGCTGGAGAGGTTTGTTGGTTGAGGCCCAGGTCCACCCCGGACCGTAGCGCCATCTAAGTAAGTAAGGAGTGCAGGGGATTCCGTAGTAGAAACTGTCCATCTACCATCTGTCTTTCTCAGAAAAGATGGATTACTACTCGACAGAATTTTGCTGAGCCTTGCGGATTTTTTAGAGGGTTTCAATGGATTGGCAGTACTACGCCCAACCCTGCTTGACTCCTTATAGATCTCTAGGCGGTCTTTATAAGGCTGCCAGTATTTGTTCTTGTAGCAGATATTGAAGATATCTCTGGTCAGCTTCCTGAGTTTTGTCAGATCTTCATTCCACCACGTTGGGAGTTTCTTTTTACTATACCTAACTGGACACGGATACTATGTATGCAATATTTATTGCTTTCTCGAAAGTACAAACTTTCGCATCCAGCACTGTGATTGAGCCAGAAAAGTTCCTTCTATCAGATATCAGGTGTAGTAAAAAGAAATATAGTTAGAATGATCCGATTTAGGTCAAATATGCGCCGTTTTGTTCGATAACTTGTTGCCATTTTGAAGGTAATTTCCATTATGCCTCTCTCATAGAAGCCTTCGTCCCTATTGGCAAAAAACTGAGGCAATCGATCTTCACAAGCCTCTCTTGAGGCGAATTATGCACTAATAAAATCGTTCGCCATGAATAGGAGCAGGTGGTAATTAATTGGTGCCAGCTCCGGATTATAAGGTGGATGCATAAGAACCTCCCAATCAAGCTCCCAGAGCTTCTGGTAAGTCGCTATCGATGTGTGTGGCCTGGCGTTGTCCTGATGCAACTCAATTCCTCTCCTATTGGTCAAAGCTGGTCGCTTCTGAGCGATTGCTTCCTTTAGACGGTCCAATTGTTGATAGTACAGGTCCGAATTAAGAATTTTGCAGTAGGGGAGCAGCTCATAGTAGATGATTCCCTGCCAATCCCACCAAACACATAGCAAAACCTTCCTGGCCGTCAATCCTGGCTTGGCCACCGTTTGCACCAGCTCAGCGCGATTCGACCACGACCGTTTTCGCTTTAAGTTGTCATAAGTGATCAGTGATTTCATCACCAGTCACCATCCGCTCCAGAAGTGGGTCGATTTTGTTGCGATTCACAGATGGAACTTCGGTCCATAAGGCTTTTTTTTTGTGTTAACTTGTGTGGCACCCATACATCGAACTTCTTTTTGTATCCAGCCTTATTCTTGTGATTCCAA
The DNA here is from genome assembly GCA_945910035.1 of Brachypalpus laphriformis. Taxonomy (NCBI): domain Eukaryota; kingdom Metazoa; phylum Arthropoda; class Insecta; order Diptera; family Syrphidae; genus Brachypalpus; species Brachypalpus laphriformis. The sequence continues at coordinate 12,304,373 of OX246757.1, read as the reverse complement.
ACGGTTTTTTGTGCAATGTTTAGCTCCTGGGCAATCGAAACAATGCTTATATGACGGTCAGTCTCGACGGTTTCCATGACTTTATCGACATTTTCGACAATTGGCCTTTCAGAGCGTGATGCATCTTTTACATCGAAATTACCGGAACGGAATCGACGAAACTAAAACTGCGCGTGATTGGCTGTTACAGTATCAGGACCATAAACACTATTCACATTTTCAGCCGCCTGGCTTGCATTTTCGAATTTATCGAAAGAAACTGTAAAATACTGTGTATTTTCTCTTTGCTGGTTTCCATCTTTGACGAGCGCTCAAACAAAACTGAGTCAACCAATCACAAAACTGTCAGAGAAGTTTTCTTTGTACGAAATGTGACTTTTCTAACGTAACTTAGTGTACGTCCGATAGGACGTATACAACACGAGATACAAATGACCAAAGCCATCTGTTGGAAAAATAATCGATTTCTTTGTACTACACCTGATATTAAAATTTCATCAAAATCGGTTGGTGGATGCCCTTTTTTTTTTTTAATTACCGTAAAGTCTAGCCGAAATTTGTTGCCCAGTGTAATCTAACAACCTTCAGAACGAGGGAAATTTACCTAACTTAAAGGTTACATACGGACAATGATTTTTTTTTTCTGTACATCTATGGCAAAGTAGGTACCTTTCGAATGATATAAGTTTCATCCCCCTCCTTTTATAATAAATACTAAAAAAAACGTACGATAAGTTTCGTGTTCAAGTATTAATATGTAAAAAGATTAACACAGTCACGCCTAAGAGTATGACCCATTCAATGCATCTGTGTACAATGTACTCACCGCTCTAAATATCATGTGTAATGGCATTGGAATATTGAAGTCAAACGCATAGTTATTGCACACACTCGACACGAAGAACATCGCCACCAATATAGAGTAGTCCTTGAGTCCAATTTTTGGTTTTTGTTTTCCCCATTTCGCCGTAAATATAAATCCTTCGACGGCAATGAATAAAAATTGCAGGAACGTTATAAGATTCCCCGAGCCTGGATCAGATCTGAAAATTCAAAAATTAAATAAACGCCCACACGCTCTTTTAGGTGTTTTGTCAAATTCGCCTACTTGACCAGCAATTCCAGGAAGACAACATTGCTGCAGCAACCCACAAACACTAGACCAATGGCTAACGTTGCTTTGGCATTCATTTCGCCGTAAAAAAAAAAAACTAAGCACGCACTGACAAAAGAAAAATGATTTAAGTCCGCGCACAGATGTATCTCAAGTTGCAATGATAGCTGCCTTCGCAAATTATCCTCGACAAGGAGGATTTTACAAAAAAAATTACTGAAAGCAACTCAATCTCTCTGCCCCCACCTACAGAACGTGTATTCAACAATCTAATTCGACGATGACCAAGCAACTGGGGGACGAACGAAATTCGCAACTCATTGTCATTGGCGTTTATCTCGCGCGATGAATAGGAACACGTTTTTTAAGCGGTCAATTACATAAACTTCAGAGATTGATTGCCAAGGCACTGATGGATGAATGACATACACGGCCTAATAGGTACATCTGCTTAAGAAATTCAAATCACATATTAATTAGAAATTCATTAGCTTGTACATTAGAAGTAGATTTTAAGTTGTGTATGCGTACGGGAGTATGTAAAGAAAATATATACAAAATGAAATAAAAAAAAAAACAATATACATTCCGCTCCAGTGTTGTCGAAGAGGAATCTTCGAAAGTAGTAGATAAGTCTCAAAAGAGTAGTGCTGTCAACAAAATAGTAGTTGTACAGATATTTTTAGACCTTCAAAATGAGCATCTATTTATATGATCAATGGCAAAATGTTTTGAGGTGTAATTAACAGTTTTTCTTTTTCGAGGGTAAGTAAAAATCTTCCATAGACACTATTAGAATAGCAAGCGTGTGCTCATAGTAGCGGCAGATTCTTACGGACCAAAAAACACCACCCTTCGATATAAATTTGTTAGATCTTGCAACTTATCAAGCAATTTTTCTATCACGAAATAAAAACGTTTGGCAGGTTACTTTATACTGAAAGATCCTGCATGTTCTGCAGTCTAAACGCGGTTAATCCTTGTCCCGCCAAGGTGAAAGGTTTCCTTCTTTGTAGTCTTATTTACTTACTCACTTAGGTGGCGCTACAGTTCGTGGTGAACCTGGGCCTCAACCAACAAGCCTCTCCATTTAGCTCGGTCTTAAGGTAATTGCCTCCTTGTGCGCGCCTTCTACGGAGAGGAGGTCCACTAATGCGTCGTCCCTCCGGGTTAGATTCGAAGAGTCTGCGGGCCGGAGCGTTGGTGTCCATCCGTTCTACATGACCTAACCACCTCAGACGTCCAATACGTAGTTTTTTGAGCAGGTCGATGTCGCTGTACAGCTCGTATAGTTCGTGATTGAATTTTCTCCTCCAAAACCCGTCAACGCAAACGGGACCGAATATCTTACGAAGAGTTTTTCTCTCGAAGCGATCAAGGATATCTTCATTCTCTTTTAATAAAGTCCATGTTTCAGCGCCGTAAAGCAGGACTGAGATGATCAGGGTCTTATACAGAGTCCCCTTAGTTGTTCAAGATACGGCTTTACTGTTGAATTGCCTTATAAGCCCAAAAACAAAAAAACAGCGACTGGCAAGAGTTATTCTTCGCTTGATTTCTGCGCTGATGTTGTTTTTTGAGTTTATAGCAGAGCCAAGGTAGACAAAGTCCCTTACTACCTCGAAGTTATAGCTGCCCACGGTGACATTCTGTTCAATTCGTCGGTGTTGATTGTCCGTTTTTGCTGAGAGCATACACTCGTACTTGGTTTTGCCCTTGTTTATCGCTAAACTCATTTTAGCCGCTTCCACCTCAATGCTTGCAAGCGCACCGGTGACAACCCGCTAAGTTCTTCCAATAATATCAATTTCGTCGGTGTATGCAGGCAGTTGTAAGGACTTTTAATAGATTGTGCCTCCGGTGTTGGTTTGTGAGTTCCGCACAATTCGTTCAAGTACAATATAAAAGAAGTCACATGACAGCGTAATGCCTCTATAGTTGGCGGAGTTGAGGGGGTCTACTTTCTTGTGAATCGGGCAAACGATGCTGAGATTCCATTCATCAGCCATACACTCGTCTGACCAAATCGTAGAGTTGAATTGGTGTATGCACTCTACCAATTCATCCCCAGCTGCCTTGAAAAGTTCGGCCGGTAAGCCGTCAGGTCCAACAGTCTTGTTGGATTTTAGCTTGGATATTGGTATCCTCACTTCGTTTTGATCAGGTGGACAGAAATTTTGACGATCATCGTCCATGTTGAATGGTTCATTTTGCCTGACAGCGGGATGTTGGTCTTCGTCGCCGTTATACAGTCTGCAGAAGTAGTTTTTCCATATTCTCAACACCGACTGTGATTCTGCTACGAGGTTTCCATTTTCATCTCTATGGGTTCTGTGTGGGTATTGCTTTCCTCGCACGTTCTTTTTACCTTTTGATAAAACTTCCGTACATTGTTCCTGGAGTATAAACTCTCAATATTCTCGATCGCGCGCTTCTCATGATCTTTCTCCTTCTTTTGGAGAAGCCGATGTTCTTCCCGTCTCTTTTGCTCGTAGAGCTCACGAGCAGCGCCGTTTTATATGCCTCTTTTTTTGCTGCATGCACTCGCCGGTATTCTTCGTCACACCAGGGGATTCGCGATGGTGGGCGAGCGAGACCCAGCACATCAGTCGCGGCGTTTCTGATGGCATGTTGGCATCGTTGCCACTGGTCTTCGGCACTTGATGCTGGCGGCATGGGGTTGATTGAGAGATTTGGGGATACGCGTTCGCCGAAGAGTCTATCTGTCTCTTGCGATTGTAGCTTTTCGACGTTAAATTTTCTCACAGTGATTCTTCTTTGTTGCTCAATTTCGGATATCCGCATTCGTACCTTGGCTACAACAAAGTAATGACCCAAGTCTATGTTGGCCGCTCGGAAGTTCCGGACATCCAGAATACTGGAGGCATTCCTTGCGTGTCGATCCCAATATGATCAACTTGGTTGATCGTTACATGATCATTGGACTGCCATGTCTACTTATGAATATTGAGATGAGAAACCATGTGCTTTCTATCGTTACAATTTCGTTCCAGTTTTATGGCCAGCTGTAAGTCCAACCTTAAATGTATATATAAAAAAAAAAGCTGTACTTAAGTACTATAATACTAAAGCAGTGTTGAAACTGCTAGACCGATGGTACCCGGCGTGCTTTGCTACGACTAAATCGGTCCATACACCATTCAATTCGATTGTAAACTGAGTTGTCAACTGAATTGATGCTTGACCACACCAACTGAATTGGAAGACTTTGCTTCAGCTGTCAAAGGTATAGTTTGTGTTCTGCAAAAAAAATTTAAAATACGCTTCCAAACATTCCTATTCGAATTTATTTATTTTTTTTATTTCACAATTAAAATTTTACATTTGTCCTTTATAGGACACCAAGTAATTGTTTGTACATGTATTTCACGGGATATAACAATACAAGAATAAGATCATTATCTTTATACTTTTTTTGGTTTTAGTTATATTGTTACGATAACGTACCGTGCTTTCCCGTATTCGGGAGAAGAGTACGGATCGGAGCATAGTCTAAAACAAAACAATTAGTTTACTTGATAATTTATTTATTTTACTCTTGGGCCCGCTGTCTCAATGCTTGGCTGCGACCGTTCGAGTTAAAATCCAGAACTCATTCTTTTAAATTCCAAATCTACACTGAATTTATTCTACCTACCCTCCGCCTTATATAGCATCGATTCCACCCATATCATCCACATAAGACATTATGTACATTCGGTACCACCTTCGATCTTTGCGTTCCTGATCATAAAACGTATGCCAGCTTACCCACGCTGTTGTATTCTGAAAACCCATCAGGGGTTTTCTAGCATGTGATGCCTAGACCGTCATAACCCATTTCCTGTGTTCGTGTACCGTCGGCGATCCGTTCTTATGTTTGTTGCTTAAGCAAAACCCGGATTGGTTAGGATCGGCCCTCGATGAGGATGTACTTAAACCAGAAAGTAGGTCCATTGTACTGCAAAAAAACCCGGATTAGTCGCATTTAATGTGTAATAAAAAGTAATTTAAGCGACTATGCTTAAGAGTTGCCATGCGATAGTTAGGGATAGAATCGATATAAGTATACTGTTATTATGATATTTTATTTCGGACGCATGCAGTGAGTCACTACAATATGTAAATTATCATTTTTATTTTCATTTATTTATTTATAATATATTTATTTTTTTTTCATCTTTTGTGGCTCATCTTTGTTGTAGGTCTACGAGTCTGCGTCTCTTGAGTCGTCTTCTTGTGATGGTTTCCTGATACGGTAAAGCTTGTAGGTCATTGTTTGTGTGCGTGGACAGCTTTCTTTTGTGTTGTGTGCTCATATTTTTTATTTCTTCGTTGATTAAAGGTATGCCAAGATCACGATGTATTTTGGTGCAGAAAGTACGCGAACAGACCTAACATTTCATAAATTTCATGAATGATATCCAATTTTTTTTTTTGCTCTTGCTACTTCTTATATTTATTTCACATTTCCTGCCTCTTGCGAACAAAGAAATGTCAAAAATGTGACTTGATATAAACGAGTTAATATTATGAAAATGTTGTTTTAATCCGAGTTGAAGTTGAAGTTGAAGCGCCAACCAGGTTTAAGTTCGGGTTTAACGAGTGAATGTTATGGACTTGGGTTTAATTTTCGGGTTAAACTCATTTTAACCTGGATGTTCATTTTAACCCTGGTTAAAGTGAGTGAATAATATGGCCGTTAGAGAAAAAAAACTAGCCAAATCGGTCCAGCCGTTCTCAAGTGATGCGATGACCAACGAGCAGCATTCCATTTTTATTTATTTAAGATTTATTTTATTTATTTATTGGTGGGCGCCGTGGCGTAAGTGGTTAGTGTGTCGGATCACTACGCATGAGGTTCCAAGTTCGAATCCCAGAAAACACCAAAAAAGTTTTTTTTTCACGGTCCCACCTCTCGCGAGCGTCTGACAAACATCCGAGGGTATTGTTGTCACGAAAAAGCTTCTCAAATCGCCGATCGGAGTCGGCATTAAACTGTAGGTCCCTTCCATTCGTGTGAAGAATATAACGCACACAACATGAGTGGTTGCGAGAAGCTAGGCCCCGGCACTGTAAGAGCTGTTGCGCCAAATATTTGTTTTTTTTTTATTTATTTATCTTTTTATAATTTGCGCGCACTCAAAGGGTTATGAATACTTGCTTACACATATTCGGGCGTTGGAAAGGATAGATAGATAGAGAGAGAGAAAGATTTTGGTGTAGTGGTTCTTGAAGCTCAGTTGTTTATGCTTCAGAGATTCTCCCGGGGCGGCGTCCAGATAACTGGGGAGATTTTTGTTCTTTTTTGTCTTTGCTTCCAACTTACAGTACTTGTTTCATGATAATCGATGTCAAGGGCAGATCACCATCAACAGAGCGAACAATTTTTCCAGCTACACGACCAAGCTACTGCCAGAGTTATGCCTTCGCAGTAGTGTTCACACAAGCATTAAATAAATAATCGGACTGACTTTATATATTTCATGAGAAATAAATAAATGCTTGCTGACATCAGGATTTGAACCATGAACCATTAGCGTGGCAATTAACGACGTTACCACTACACCATTGCCACCCCTAATATTTTGTATTTGTTGAAACTAGATGCTATAAGTTATAACGCAAAAATAAAGAAAATTAACAAAAATTTCTACTTTGCTACATTTCCTTTGAAAATGGTACATTTTTATTGTCAGTACACTACATTTGCTCTGGAAGAAGTGGCAACGCTGATCTGAATCGTTTCATCATCCCTACTACCAAAGCAACACCAAACCAGTGCCACCAGATCGTGGTAAATTTACCTATTCGTGGTAAATTTCAAGTCCAATTTTCAAGATGTGGTAAATAGGTAATATTTTCCGTTTTCCATAAAAAAACGGGAAATTTTATTGACAAAATTGTCTTTTCATTCATTCTCTCTGTAATGAGTCAGTAAATAATTCAGCCCATAACTCGAAAAGGGTAATTTCACCAATCACACGTATTTGGTGATTGCATGTGTAGCGATCTACTAGTAGGCGTGTTTTGGTGAGAATTGTGCAAAGCAAGGTAAAAGCTTCTCACCAAAATGATTCACAGTCAATCTGGTATAGAAGCTTTTTCTACATGGTACATAAAGATTTGGTGCCCCTGCTCGCTATCAGCCTTTGAGGCCGGTAATTATCAAGCGCTCCTAAATCCATTTTAATTTTATGAAGCTCTTAGTTTTAAATTTTTGCTGCGTATTCACCAAGCACTAAAAGGTTTGTGCCCGTGCTAATTCGAATATGCGAAAAATTAATTTTCGGATTTCCAAACGCGTTCTAAAATGAGTTTCCGAACTCTCTTTCGAACTGGGAGAAATCCCAATGAAAAAGAAAACATTGTATTTTCCTGATTTTAGTCAGAATTAATCACGGCACATTTTATTTTTTATTTGGTTGGCAGTTCTTTTGACGGAAATGCTGGAGGCATTAAATTCCTCCGCATTTCTTCTTTTGCATTTCGCCAATAGACCTTTTCGCGGTTTGACGTCTATGCTGTCAAAGTGTTTTGGTGGCCAATGCAAAGAACAAGTGTAATGCTAGGACATACACATACTCTGCCTTCGGTGGTATTTGGGGATCATCAGCAAGGATCAGCAAAGAGCTGAACATGGAGACCTGTCGTATACCCACCGATTTACTGGAGAAGGTCAACTCAACTTTGAAACTCTACGAGGGCACAAAGAACTATCACAACTTCACGAGCAAGAAGTGAGTTAACTAGGAATTAGCAGCAATTTCTGGTAAACTTAGCTCCCTCTCCATTACAGAAACTTCTTGGATCCCTCGGCGAAGCGCTTCACAAGCGGTGAACCATTCCTCAGCCCGCAGGGCATTGAATTTCTTACGCTCAAGGTGAAAGGCAAGAGTTTCACGCTCCATCAGATTAGAAAAATGGTCGGCGTAGCCATTGCAGTGGTCACGGGTATCATAGAGGAATGCGACAATTGCTCGGGCGGTTACAGAGGAACAGTTGGATCTGCCGATGGCGCCCGGATTGGGTTTGTTACACAATGAGGTCAGGATGGTATCCATACGTTATGGTGAGGATGGTATCCATAAACCACTCACTTGGGAAGAATTCGAACCGGAGATTGAGGAAAACGTCGAGAAGTGCATGTATTCCAACATTTATGCGACGGAACAGAAGGACCAGTCAATGTTGGAGTGGTTAGACACTCTCAAGAAGCATTCGTACAATGCAAGGGAAAACAAGGACGTGACAACTCAACCCTCACCGGTTATTATTGAGCAGATAGCCCAATAAAAGTAGATTTATGTAAGAATACAGATCCACTTGCATTTTTTTTTCACATAAGCTCAACCAAAGAGCTGGAGAGTATCCAAACAGATAACAATAAAACTCAGACTTTCTAAGAATGCAAGTCAACTTTTTAATGTTTTTTGTATAAAAGATGATTTAGTGCCTTCCCTTCTTCTTTTTGTTGAGTCCGACTTTACGGTGCTGCTGACGGGGTCCAGGTATAACCTCTTGGTACACCGGAGTAACCGGAGAGTTCTTACTTAGATTCCGAGCCTTCGACATGTCACTGAAAGGAGAAATAAGTTAACGAATCTGAACGATGGGTTTATGAAAAAACGAACTAACTATTGATCTGCAGCTCCAGTGGACATTCCCTGCGAACCCTTGATGATATCCTTCGCCCTGCGATCCCTCATCTTTTTGAAACCAGTTCTCTCATAGTTGGGCAGCCAGCGTTCTGGATCGTGTGGCACTTCAGCGTTGTAATTCTTCGGCAACTTATCCTTCCTCTAGCGATTGGTTTTCTTTTTCTTCTGCACAACTCCGGGCGTGCTTGGTGATTGTTCGATCTTGGCATCGGCAGACATCTTGGCCGCCTTGATACTCATGACCCAGTTTGCTGCCTCCAAGGCGTCTATTTCGGAAGTTGTAGTCAGTTTTTCAAGTGCCGGTAGTTTCTTGTTGACTTCGAGGACCTTCTCCGGATTGATATGAGCATAATGAGCAACTTAAGGAGCTCCTCGAGAGAACTTGCAGCAGTGTCTGTGTCACCGCCTCGCAAATAGAATTCAACGGCTTGGTGCCACATGTCTGATAAATCGGAGCTGCTGCCCTGAAATTAACGAGTGTAAGCGGTCGGGGAAGTCAGCAATGGATCCAACTTACGTTGTTCTTCTTGTACCAGTCCACTGCGGATTTGAGTAGAGCCGAGGCGGCTTGTATATTGTCGGTGCCCTTATCATGCCGATTGCTACAGCTCACAACACAGCACTTTGCCGGCATTTTACAAGTATTTATTTTTCGTATGGAAAAAAAAGGTAGGTTGATGCCCTATTAATATTTACACGCACCAAATGCAAAAATATTCTTGAAATATCGTGTTTTGGAAGAATTTTCTCCCTTTCAACTTATTCCGCGCGCAAAACAACACAAAAAAAAGAAAAACGTTTGGCTACCAAAAGTGGTTTGTCACTTAAACGTCATAATTTTGACAAGCAGGCGAAAAGGTCTATACAGCTTGTCCTTTGTTTGGTCTGAGTGACAGTTCACAGCTGATTTCGAAAATTTTCGAAATTCCTAAGTTATGAGCACTCATAACTTAAGAGTGGGTGGGACCACTCATAAGTCTTATGAGCGCTAATAAATCTGCACTGTTATTGGTTGGTGAATAGGTTTATGAAGCTCTTAGTTTAAGATTGGTCGTTGAATACCGGCCTGAAACACTAACAAAACAAATTGAGTGTTTCAAACTAAATATCCCAATGCACATTTGACTGGAGGTAAAAGCTAAAGTAGTTGCCAGTCATTTTATGTTTTTGTACTCTATGCTAAGTCTTACTTCACTGAGTAGCGACGTCTCACCAAAACACGCCTTACACATCGCAACTCACGTTTGACTGAAGATAAAAGCTAAAGTAGTTGCGACTCAATTTTTTGTTGTTGTACTCTGTGCTAGACTTCAGTTTACTGGGAATTACTGAGGAGCGACGTCTCATCAAAACACGCCTTCTCTACTTGTGTTGGACATTTTTGGTGAAAATGGTAAATTTTCATCCATCATGTGGTATTTTTCTTGAAAAAAAGCGTCTGGCAGCACTGCACCAAACCAGCCAACAAAATCAACAAAATCTGAACACGCACTCGTTTCGTCTCAGTTTCACTTTGATCGAAGTCGTGGAAGATAGGTAATTAAATTTTAATTCTCTGTACTAAATCCTGGAGCTTTGTCTCTCCATTGTTAGAAAACTGCATCCAGTCCAAGTGGATCTGGACAGACAAAATCCTCGGTTACTAGTTGCTTTTTTAATTATTTTTTCTCAATCTTTTCGGCTTCATCTACATAAAGTTCTTTTCTTTGAAGATTTTCAATAAAAAAAAAAAAAAAAAAAGATGGCACCACCACAAAGAATGCGGATTGCTAACGAGAAAGCCAGTAAGAATGTAACGATGCGTGGGAACGTTCCCAAATCATCGGTAAGTTAATAATTATTTAATTCTCTATCATGTGCAGTTTTTGTGTTTTTGCCTTGCATTGTGGCAAAGTGCCACGCCAACTTATTCTACTCTAGTCGTTGAAGGTGATGAGAGTGTTGACTTATCAGTTGATAATCGTTTATATTGCAACGTAGTTGGAGCCATTCGAGTGGCGGCGATGTTGGCGAGAGTAGATTATTGGGGACGTGTCAGCTGGGCGTTGGACACGTTGGAATGTTTTCTTTTTTTTCGCAAATGTGTGACCAATTTGTGGATTAGGGCAGTGCAGTTGGATTTGTTTTCTCTTTGTTGAGGTGGGGTGGGAACAGAAATCTTGCCCAAACAAAAGGAGTTAAAGTTACATACTCCGTCGGATGGGGGAAGGGGTATGGCGATGTTGGCACAGATTAACGTGTTGACCGTTTGATCGTTTATAGCATTAACTACTGTGAAACACAGTCACCCTGATTGTCGTTGGCGTTAGCCGCTTTTCGACGTTTGTCGTTTTATTCTTCAGATGTAGCACGAATCCATTTTCATAAGTTTTTCATTGTGAACGAATTGTTATAGTATTCTACACGACAAACAAATTGCTTAGTAATGTTTAACGGTCAGCAGGTCGTAGCTATAAATGAAACGACAATTGTCGAAAAGCGACAAACGCCAACGACAATTAGGATGAATGACGTCGCTGTCGTACGTTCTGTCAAAAGTTGAACACAATCAGTTGCTGTCGTCGCACACTGGGATAGAATTGATAGCCCAATTGGTGACCATAAATCATCCAACATAGCTACGAACGTGAAAATTTCAGCAAATGCTATTACAACTAAGCTTTTCAGGTCTATCGTGAATAAAATTCCCCCCGAGATCTTTCCCTTTTTCGAAAAATAGGTATCGGCAATGAATTTCAAACGAGGGAAAAAGTTTACCCCGGAAAAAATTGGTATCGTGAACAAAATTTCCACCGGAATTCCAACGCGATTTCCCCCGGAATTTTCCCTCATCAATTTGCTGGAGGAATCCAAAACAAAAGCAGCAATTCATGAATAGCGTTAGCTTTTTTTTTGCCAATTGTGTTGTTTTTCAAGCGAAAAGTGAAAATAGAGACGTCACGGGTTTGATGTGCACAAAGGACGTGCCATTTTAAAAGTAAAAAGTTTGATTGCTTTTATTTAAAAGTACTAAAATAAACATTTACTTCTTTGAATTAAGTTTAACTTAACTATCTCTAAAACTGCCCGAAAATAGAAAACACTAAAATGGCACGGGCTATTTCAAGGAATACAGAATTTCCTTTTTGGGTAGGATACATAGATACATACATGTGTTGAATGAGTAAATCAGTTAAATGTTTACCGAATAAAATAGGTCACGATAGATGATCCGATGATCGAGGGTTCACTTATTTCACGTCTTCTGGTAGTGAAATGAAGCAATATTGAATCTTCCGAATCCATCACAACTGAAAGTGCACATGAGGAGTACCATATATACCAACCATTCTAAAAACATAATCTCGCCCTGGGGTGGAGCTACAGCCATTGCAATACCGTCACAGCTCCTTGGCTCACCATGTACTTGCAGCGCCTGTGATAACTTAAGGGTTGCCGGCTAGCAATAAATTTTATTGTTTTTTTTTGCTTTAAAGCAGTGATTACAACCAAAAATCGGCGAATGACAACTGTTAAGATGTTCGAACATAATTTCGAAAACCATTTTTAGATTCCGCGGGAAAGAAATTCCGATGGAAATTCACGGGGGAACTTTTTTTCCCTCGGAATTGCCGATAACCCTGAATAAGGAGTGTATACCAACCATTCTAAAAGTAATCTCGCCCAGGGGTGGAGCTACAGACGTTGCAATAACGTCACAGCTCCTTGGTTATACTTGCAGCGCCTGTAATAGCTTCAAAGCATTGGACTTGTCTATTTAACTCCTGGTTATGAATCTTTGTTCATTTTTATCTCATCAGTCTTACTCCCCGGCTAGCAATGTAAATTCTAGGTTATGCATTTTATACACGAATTTTGTTTTAATCTGGAATAAATCGAGTACTTTCAATACCAAACTAACGATAAATAAATTCCGCATCTTACTACTTACCAAAATAAATACAATTTTCTCACTGAAAACAAATATTTGCACAAATATTTCAAATGTGTGATTTAAAAAAAAAATAAAAACAACGGTGATTGACAACTGTCAAAACTTGGAAAATATTTTGCTGATTCTGGGGCAAATAAGTTCCGAAGGAAATTCACGATAGGGGGCATATTTTTCAGGGAAGAAAAATGTTCGGGCATAATTTTGTTTCCCCCGGAATTGCCGATAACCCTGATTGATATCATTAAGTCCACAAATTACCACGCCTACCAAAACGCCCACTTTTTTTTACACTTAGCCCATTAAGACCCAAGGTTATTTAAAGTGAAAAAATATTCCCTATTTTAGTTATTTTCTATTTATTTGAAAGAAAATTAAAATACAGTAGAAGCTCGAAAATTAGAAAAAAAAAGTTTTGGCAAATTCTAATTTTTAAATGTTTCCGATTCGCAAGCGTTTTTATTTTAACCCATTCACTGCCAAATAAAATTTTTTAAACTAGCGAAACATCCCGCGTCAGTCCATATGGTCTGCCATGAAATCTTCTTTCATTGTAAAGGTCCATTCACAGCTCAGCGACCTGTGAATGCGAATAAGTGAATATTCACAAATTTTGACATTTCTTTCACAGCTCCTTTTTTATCTGGTCGCGGCAATCCGCGAATTTCAGTTGTCATTCATTTTGTAACTAATTGCCTAAACGTGACTTTCATTGAGAAGGTTATATCTTACCTTCTTTCGATAAATTCAACCACGATACTACCCACCAAGAACAAAACAAATGAATTGTGAGGTTAAACTCTCGCAAATGTTTTGGTCGCAGGAATATGGATTGCGCCCTACATATATTTCGAACCCCGCCATCTTCCCTTCCCAACCGCGCAAGGGGACACACTTACGCGCGCGTTAGCAAGATATCGGTTCATAAATTTGTCAATATATGCCATTTAGCTTCTCGGTTATCATTTTATATCATAATTCAATTGTCCGATTTTAAAAATTTCACAATTTCTTCTTTAAATTTCTTCAAATAGTTTATGTTCTTTATTTCATTCGGGAGACGATTAAACAGATTCAAACTTTTGAACATTAAAGTATTCTGAGCACGCGCGGATGATTTCAGTTCTAATCGAAAATTTTGACCACCTCTAAGGTTATAAGGCTGACTTTCACTTTTGTACCTTAAATTGCTAAAAAGATAGTTAGGGAGCATTTCGTTTTTCATTTTAAAGACGAACACTAACACGTTTAGGCTGCTCAGGAGCTTTCCCGAGTACGCCTGGCTCTGCTCTAGACGCTTTGCTGAACTTACCTCCCCTTGATACTTATATCATGGGTTGCACTATCAAAGCCATCCATCGTCTTAGGCGGGGCGGTTTTTGTTATACTCCACACTGGAACTTTGATGAACTTGCGCGACACTTATCTTACGACTCCTGTCTTATGGATATGCCGTCTGATGCAATGACACCAGAACTCCAGCTGATGCCCAAATTCAGAGTCGACTTTCCTTGTGTCCAGGACTGGCTTCGGTCAGAATCTGAGCCGGGAATGGAATGTAGTCGTATTTTCACGGATGGTTCCAAAACCAGTCAAGGGTCTGGCGCTGGTGTCTTCGTGGAAGTCGACAACATTAGACTTCACTTCTCGTTAGGCAAATATGCGTCTGTTTTCCAAGCGGAAACTTATGCAATCCTAATGGCCATGAACTATGTTGTGAAGAACAGGTGGAAGGGACGTAGCATTTGTGTCTGTAGTGACAGTCAGGCTGCGCTTAAGGCCTTGCTTAACCCTTTAACCACTTCCAAAATAGTTCGTGAAACCAAAACCTCTTTGAACTCGGTCGCAAGGCTGAATTCTCTGTCTCTTATCTGGGTCCCAGGTCACACTGGGATCTTGGGGAACGAGATCTCCGATGAGATTGCTAGACAAGGCTCAGAGGAGGCTTTCTCAGGTCCCGAACCCGTGTTGGGTCTTCCAGCGTCCTCGGTTAGGGCTTCCATTGACGATTGGGTCTCTCACGAGCACAATTGTGTGTGGCATGACTCTCCAGGTTGCAGGTTGACTAAACGCATGCTCCCGGACGTCTGTAAGAAATCAGCGGCATTCTTGCTGTCTCTCAGCAGAAAAGACTGTAGACAACTTATCGGCGTCTTGACAGGCCACTTCTCTTTTGCCAAGCACCTTAACGTGTTAGGCTTAAGTGACACTACAATTTGCGACGCTTGTGGAGAAAGCGACGACACCGCGGAACATTATCTCTGTGAGTGTCCGGCCTTTGCTCGTATCAGGTGGCAGATCTTCGGTGCGGATGTGGTGAGTGCTGGTACTGTAAGCTCCTCATCACTGAAGTGCTTGCTTGGCTTTCTTCGAAAGTCAAGGAAATTCCAACAAAATGGGTAAATCAGGGTTTGCTCTCTGGCAGTACAATAGACCAGTTGTGTCTGAGTGCTCCAGTCGAGTGTTTCCTATCCCGACAAAAAAAAAAAAAAAAACACGTTTAGGTTGATTTGCTGCCTTATACTTAGCCATTTAAGCCTTTCCAGCATATCCTTCATGTGGGTTAGTCTTGCGCACTTGAGAATTATCCTCATGGCTTTATTTTGGAGCCTTTGTAGCCTTGTTAAATCTCCTTCCGTTGATAGATAAAGTATTGTTGAACAATATTGGAAATGCGGTCTTATCATTGCATTATACAGTTGTGTTCAAAATAATAGTAGTGCGCTTAGTCGTATGGGTTTTAATATTCCTGTGGTCAAATAATAATTTATTTGTTAATTCTAAAGGCTAGAATATAACAAGTGTATGTTTATGTTTTATTTCATTTTTATTTCATAGCGCTTAAAACTTTATAATTTAAAATATACCCAAAATAAAAAAATACCTATAAAATCCACTGTTCAAAATAATAGTAGTATTGCCTTTCATTGTAAAAAAAAATTAAATATATTAGAAATTTCTTATAAAAACTACTCTTAGACATAAGATCACCTCAATACTTAGTTGCACATCCATCATTTTTGAGTTCTAAATTGCACGGACGTGGCATGGAGTTCACTAGATTTTGCCGGAAATATTTTGCCACGCGCTTTGTACTACCTGCCAAAGCTCTTGTTTATTTGTCGGTTTTGCATGCGTACGTTTTACGTCACACCATAAGTTTTCTATGGTATTGAGGTCAGGTGACTATGCGGGACACAAAATTACCTTAACCCCATTGACCTGAAACCATTCATTAGCCTTTTTGCTGGTATATTTCGGGTCGTTATCCTGCTGGAAGACCCAGATTATCGGCATTTCATACTCTGCATAAGGCAACATCGTTCCTGCCAAGATGTCAACATACACATTTTAGTCCATAATCCCAGAAAGAAGATGGATGGGGCCTACACTTTGGTAGGAAAAATAGCCCCATTATTTTCGAACCGCCGTACTTTATGGTCTTAGTTGTATACCTTGGCAAATATTCGGTATTTGGGGGACGGCGAACATATTGTCGGGAGCCAGCTCCACCAAAAAGAACAATTTTGCTCTCATTGGTCCATAATATGTTGCGCCATTTCTCCACAGGCCAGGTGGCATGTTCCTTTGCACATTTTATGCGAGCCGCAATGTGCTTTTTGGTGAGCAGTGCAACATAACGGGGACTCCGAGCATACAATTCTTTTGCTAACAGTCGCCTACGGATTGTGACAGCACTAATAGCCAGCTCCTACTCTTTTTGGATATAATTCGAGAGTGTATAAGGGTGCATTTTGCAGTATCTAATAATCTTCCGGTCGTCTAATTCCGATGTTTTTCTTTTCCGTCCGCGAATTTCCGACTTGAAATCGTACTTAATTGCATTAGCAATCATTGACGCTGTGCGTCCTATTATTTTTTTATGTCTTTGTACGTTTTTCCATCTGCACCTAGTTTTAAAATTAATTTTCTTTGCTCATCAGTACAATGCTTTTTTCGGCCCACTGTACACAAATTTTGAATTTGTTTTCCTATCGCTTACATATATACAGTGGGCAGCAAAAATAAGTTTCCACATATTTAAGAAAAGCAAAGGTTGACTGATTTTTCTAAATTCAATGTTTTTAATCAAAGTAATAATGGACATTTTTTACTCACATTATATTATAATTAAAAAACGTAGCAGATATAAAAAAAATAAACATAAACAAAAAAAAAAGAATATTTTATAAAAACCTTTAAAAAAATTGCAGCAAAAATATGTTTCCACACTTTTTAATAGCCACAATGTCCGCCATTATTGAGCGAAATGGACGCTAATCGATGCGGCATGGAACGCGTAAGCTTTTGGCATTCTTCTAGGGTAAACTGAGGCCATAACACCCTGATGCAGTTTTTTAGCTCGTTTACGTTTCTTGGTTGCCTCTCTGCTATCCTTATTTTCAGTAAAGCCCATAAGTTCTCTATTGGGGAGAGGTCAGGGCTTTGTGGTGGCCACTGCATGAGATTAGTACCTTCCTGCTGCATATAGTTCCTCACTATTTTGGCGTTGTGGATGGGTGCATTATCCTGCTGCAGCACGAAGTCTTCTCCAATAAGGCGTTTGCCTTCGGGAATTATTACTTCTCGCAGCAAATTGAGGTAAACTGAAGCATTAACTTTTCCCTCCAGAATAATGATTTTGCCCACACCATATGAGGAAAGGCAACCCCATACCATAACCCCACTTTGGACTGATTTTAATGTAGGTTTGGTACACTAGGACAGTGCCTCACCTTTTTTCCTGCAGACACAAACTCTGCCATGCGAATAGTTTATTCGTATCATGGATTCATCTGTCCAAAGGACCTTATCCCAAAAATCATCGTCTTTTAGGACATGCTGCTGATAGAATTGCAATCTTTTTCCCATGTTGACCTTGCTTACATAAGGCAATTTGCGGGCAACACGACCGTGTTTCCCATCTTCATGCAGACGCCTGCGAATTGTGTCAACCGATGGTACTTTGGTAGCCAAGTTGCTTATTTTGGCTTGTATTTTTTTTTGCAGACAGTAATGGATTGTTTGAAGAGATGTTTCTCATCTTCGTATCAAGCCTTTTGCTGGTTATTCATGGGCGTCCTGGCCTTTTTTTTGCGGAAATCCGCCCATCTTTAGCAAAGGCACCAACCATTTTATTAATTGCCGTATGGGATTTCTTTAAAACTTTGACTATTTTTCGGTTGGAATAGCGTTCATTGTGCATATTGACGATAACTTTTCGTTCCGCAGTCGTTATCTGCTTAAATTTAGCCATTTTTAACACTTTTATAGAAAAGAAACCTAAAGCGTTGAGAACAAAGGCTTTTTACTACTACAGATCAAACTGAGACCAAAATTATAAAACATTCTTACCGAAAAATGGTTTAAACAAACAGTGAAATAAAAAAAAAAACAAGACCTTAAAATAAGGCAAGCTAACGGTCAAATTTTTGGACACTAAATTGGTGGAAACTTATTTTTGCACTTCTTCAACTGATAGATTAACTCGAAATGATGCTTCCGCAGAGAAATTTCATAGTATATGACCTGGGTGAAGAGTACAGACAAGTTAACAGTTAGCTTAGCAATTCATAAAAATATGTTGCAGCAGGAAAAACAACTAGAATTTGCAAGGGCAGTTAGTTTTCGTTTTTAACATTCTATGGAAACTTATTTTTGCTGCTCACTGTATATATTTGTTCTTATTTTTTCGATTCTAGCTTTAGTTTTGACTTAAATTTATTTTTTTCGTGAAAAAACTTGCACACATTTTTGAACAGAACTTGTTCTTTCCCTTATCCTTTCACGAATGATTGACGCTACATCTAGCATGGCATTAGAAATTTATGTATATTATTTTCTTTGCTGAGTTCCGTTATAAATTTCAGTAGACTTCGCTTAGTTTGAAAATAACGGAACATTTGAAAATTACTCGGACTGTGATATGTAAAAACACACTACTATTATTTTGAACACAGCTGTATGTTCTTATCGCTGTAACAGTAGATATTTTTTGCCGAATTCTGCTAAGGAAATATATTTTCTTGGATACTTTCTTACATATATAATCAATACTGGCTCTCAAACTCATCTGGTCATGAATTATTACACCAAAATATTTAAATTCATTCACAAGCTCTATGTCTTCCCCATCAATTTTAACACATCCGCTCTGATCACTGTTTATGCACATGTACTTTGTCTTTTTTATGTTTAACATCAGCTTATTCACTTTTAGCCACTTGCTCACCGATTTCAGGTCCTCGTTTATTTTTTGGATGCATTCCCCTGAATTACTTCCACTGACAAATAGGAGCGCATCATCCGCGAACATACACAATTTGCTATATTTCACTGCTGCGCTTATATCATTTATATATATTAAGAATAGAAAAAAACCCAATACCGAGCCTTGGGGTACTCTTATTTTAATTTCAATTGGATCCGGATAGTTATCCTCGTCGGTTGATCGTTGATCACGGATAAGTTGTTTCCATAGCATATAGTTTTTATCTGATTTTTATAAGTGTTATCACTGAGCCAATTAATATTTAAATCTCGCACTATTATTAACACTTTTTCCACACACATATTCTCAAGCAAGTCCGCAAACACAGAGCAAAGTGCATAAATCTAAGTAAAATCCAGAAAAAAAACCTACATAACTGTAGTGATTTGGCCTTCTTTAAGCAAGTTCGCGTTAGGGAATCCCACATTTTATGTGCTCTGCACTCCTTATCCTCAACTCTGTTGATGGTGTGATAGAGGTAATTTCTCATCACGAAAACAAAAGCCTCGCCTTTTTCTTTGTCCAGATTGTACCACTTGATTTTCTCAGAGACCTTTGTTTGTTTGCTTCTCTTCCGTGTTTTCATAAAAATTTCTGTTAGCAGGAGACGGTGTTGCCGAGTGATTGCCTCTCCCAGGATCACTTTGCAATCTTTTACCCAAGGCTTCATGAAACTGGCTACCAAATGGTAGTGGTCTGGGTTTCACTTCCACCGCTGCTGTAAATGATCAGTTGTCGGCTTTGTTTGATGAACATGGTATTTAACACAATACTTACTTACTTACTTAGATGGCGCTACAGTCCGGGGTGGACCTGGGCCTCAACCAACAAACCTCTCCAGCCAGCACGGTTACGAGCCAGCTGCCTCCAGTTGCGCACGCCAAGTTGGTTGAGGTCCCCCTCCACTTGTTTGCGCCACCTACCGCGAGGTCGTCCTCTACTGCGCCGTCCGTCCGGGTTGGATTCGAAGACTTTCTTAGCGGGAAGGTTGGGCTCCATCCGCTCTAAATGACCCAGCCATCTTAGTCGCTGTATGTGAACTCTTCTGGCTAAGTCGATGTCCTTGTACATGCCGTATAGCTCGGCATTGTACCTTCTCCTCCACTCACCGTCTATGCAGACGGGACCAAAGATCGCTCGAAGAACTTTTCTCTCGAAATAACCAAGGGCATCCTCATCCGGTTTTGTCAAAGCCCATGCCTCTGCGCCATACAGCAGGACTGGGATGATTAGTGTCTTATAAAGAGTTACCTTAGTAGTTCGAGATAGGGCTTTGCTACTCAATTGCCGTTTTAGCCCATAGAAACAACGATTGGCAAGAGTAATTCTCCGTGTGATCTCTCCACTCATGTCATTTGCGGAGCTGACCATAGAGCCTAGGTAGACAAAATCCTTTACTACCTCAAAATTGTATCTGTCTATTGTGGCGTTCTGCCCAAGACGCCGATGTTGGGTGTCCTTTTTTGTGGACAGCATATATTTTGTTTTGCTTTCATTGACCGCTAGACCCATCTTTGCTGCCTCGATCTCAATACTCGTAAATGCCCCATTGACGGCCCGCTGAGTTCTTCCGATTATGTCAATGTCATCGGCATAAGCGAGTAGTTGTACAGACTTAAGGAAGATTGTACCTCCGGGGTTGGCTTGTGAGTTTCGTACAATTCTCTCAAGTATTATGTTAAAGAGATCGCATGATAGCGCGTCGCCTTGTCTAAGACCTTTCCTGACATCGAACGGTTCGGTGATGTTCTTACCGACTTTGATGGAGGAGCGAGAGTTCTCCATCGTCATTCTGCACAAACGGACGAGCTTGGCAGGGATGCCAAGACTAGACATGGCTCTGTATAACTCGTCTCTATACACGCTATCATAGGCAACTTTGAAATCGATGAAAAGGTGGTGCGTATCGATTTTATATTCATGGGTTTTTTCCAAGATCTGCCGTAGTGTGAATATTTGGTCAATGGTGGACTTCCCAGGCCTGAAACCGCACTGATAAGGACCTATCAGGTTGTTGACGATCGGTTTTAGGCGTTCACATAGTACGGCAGACAGGATCTTATATGCGATATTTAGGAGACTTATACCTCTGTAGTTGGCGCAGTTCAGAGGGTCTCCTTTCTTCAGGATCGGGCAAACGATGCTGAGGTTCCATTCATCGGGCATACTTTCGTCCGACCAGATTTTACAGATGAGCTGGTGCATGCTCCTTACCAACTCATCTCCTCCTGCCTTGAAAAGTTCAGCGGCAAGGCCGTCGGCTCCAGCAGCTTTGTTGGATTTGAGTTTAGATATCGCTATCCTCACTTCATTATGATCGGGTTGACGGGAATTTTGACTGCCATCGTCACTGTTGAATGGCTCATTCTGCCTGACAGCGGAATATTGGTCATCATCGCCGTTTAACAGTCTGCAGAAGTGTTCCTTCCATATCCTCAGCACCGACTGCGATTCTACTACTATGTTGCCATTTTCGTCCCTGCAGGCTTCTGTTCTGGCTTTGAAACCCTGGCATGTTCTTTTTACCCTTTGGTCAAATTTTCGAACATTATTCCTGCAATAAAGTCTCAATCTCCTCGATCGAGCGCTTCTCATGCTCTTTTTTCTTCTTTCTGAGAAGTCGATGTTCCTCTTTTCTCCTGCGCACGTAGAGCTCGTAAGCAGCTCTAGTCCTTCTATGCAGCGCCGCTTTGTACGCCTCTTGTTTTGCTGCATGTGCTTGCCGGCATTCCTCATCAAACCAGGGGTTTCGTTGTGGTGGGCGAGAGAAACCCAGTACATCAGAGGCGGCATCTCTGATGGCTTTTTGGCAACGCTGCCACTGGTCTTCCGCATTTGCTGCTGGCGGCATAGGACTAAGATTGAGATTAGAAGAAACACGATCGGCAAAGGTTCTGGCGGTCTCTTGCGATTGTAGCTTTTCGACGTCAAATTTCCTCACAGTATTTCGTTGATTTCGCTCCGTTGTGGATATCCGCATCCGTAGGTAGTGATCCGAGTCCACGTTGGCTCCTCGGAAAGTCCGGACACCCAGAATACTGGAAGAGTGCCTTGCGTCGATCGCAATGTGATCGATTTGGTTGACGATTTTTCGATCAAAGGAGAGCCATGTTCCTTTGTGAATATCGAGACGTGGGAACCGCGTACTAGCTACAACAAAGTTTCGCCCCGCCGCAAAGTCGATTAGCCTGAGTCCGTTACCGGAAGTGTTGTCGTGCAGGCTGTGCTTTCCGACCACGCTACTAAAGACTTCCTCTCTTCCTAGCTTTGCGTTAAAGTCGCCTAGGATAATTTTAACGTCGTGGCTAGGGCATTGCTCATACGTCTTGTCCAAGAGCTGGTAGAAGTCATCCTTTGTCGCGTCGTCCTTCTCCTCGTGAGGGGCGTGAACGCATATTAGGCTAATGTTGGCCAATTTAGCCTTGATACGGATAGTCATGAGGCGCTCGTTCACTTGCCGGAAACTCAAGACTTCTTGCCTAAGTCTGTCTCCAATGACAAATCCGCACCCGAATAGACGCTGTCCTTTTTGTCTGTAGCAATCGCCGTAGTAGATGTCGCAGTTTTTCATACTCCTTTTGCCCGGCCCATCCCATCGCACTTCTTGGATGGCGGTAATGTCTGCTTTGAGACACTCTAGGGCCTCCGCAAGTTGTTCGGCTGCACGTGGTTTGTAGAGGGACCTAACATTCCATGTGCAGACACGAAGATCGTTGTCCTTTTTACGTTTGCATGGGTCGTCAACAGTAAGATCATCCGTATCCGAGGCTGTTGGTTGCTTCGTAACCGAAGGTTTTTTACGTGGTAGGGAAGTTAACCCGACGGCACAACCCCCAACCTGGAGGGCCAGATCCTTTTTTTTTGTACCCCTAGGACAAGAGGCCGGATACACCGATGTCAGTAACCCACTTCGGGGATATGAGCGCTGCCGTTGGCCCATTAAGGGTTCATCCGCCACCATCTCTTTTTCAATACCCTGACGTAGTATTGAAAATCCTTACAGACCTCAGCTCCAAATATGTTGAAGTAGCTCCAGTAAGGTATCCGCTGGTCTGTAGACGTCACCGTTGATTCCATCGAGAGAATTCATCCGCCGCACGTCCTCCTTCTGAGGACCTCTTGCTAGACTTCTGAGACGCATATTTCAGCCGATCAGGTCAACAAGAGATGCCTCGTCCGGTTAGACATATGCGCGCTGAAGTTCACCCAGATGTGCTTATGCAGGTCTGAGTGTTCAGCTGCACATATATCGTCAGACTCAGCATACGCTCATCGTTAGTTCACTATCAGATAGCTATCCAGCGGGCACCGCGTGGAGGTGATGATGCGATTTTGCCCACTATTTAACACAATAAGACCGTGTGATTTGCACATGCTGAGGATGTCTTCACCAGGAAGGTTCCTGGTGCCGTATCGCAGTCCTCCATGGCGGTTTTCATAGTCTTCGTTTGACTTCCCGATATGTCCATTCAAATTTCCTCCAACAAACAGAAACTCTTTGGGATGTTCTTAAGGAGATTGTGGAAATCTAGGCAAACTGCATCTTTATCGCTCTGACGCACCCAATTTGGGGAGCATATACACTGATAATATTCCACACCTCTCCTTGTATTACTAGTTTGAAAGACATCAAATGGTCGCTGGACTTCGAAATGCTCAAGACTTTACTAAGTAGCTCTGTCGCAAGGATGATACCGATTCCGTTCCTAGCCTTTTCCGTTCCGTAGTAGAACATCTTGTAATCTTTTGTCCTAACGTCCAAGAAACGCGCCTGATTTCCGGTGTTTTTCCATTTCGTCTCTTGGACACACAAGATATCCACCCGCCTTCTATTCACCATCTCGCGTTCCAACTCGCGACCCTCAAATTTCGTCCAAAGTGTTTCATTATTGTGCCAGCACCCGGAATCCGTATAGCTCTGACCCGAACATTTCTGCTCGGTCCAGGATCAGTACCATGCACAGCAGTGGTAGTGCCTGGCGGAGGTAGTGCCTTTGCTTTTGGCAAGTATTACCATCATGATACAGTTTTACAATATTACCATATTGCTATGGTGTTTTTTGTTTGACACATGCATGCTCCTGTTTTAGTATTGTTTGATCTTTCTTTTATGACAGCGGTGATCTCCAGTCGTGTCAACCCACGGACTCGCATGCACACTTGTGGGAGGGTTTTCAAGGTAGTATATGTGTCGCTAGGCTCACTTGGGTGTTATATTGCCTAGATCTGATTTGTCCCCTTAGTCGACTTTTACGACAAGCGCTATTTGTCGGGGGGCGTACTCGGCGTCTTTTTCTGCAAAATAATTGTTTACGAAGGTGGCCATCCTCATTTAACGAAAATCTCTGCCCTCCGAGCGCAACTTTAAGCTAAGGGAATGAAAAAAAAGTCGGTTGGGGCTAGATCTGGTGAGTAAGGAGGGTGGTCAAGCAGTTAAAACCGTAATTCGTGGATTTTCGCCACGGCGCATTGTCTTGGTGAAAC
Source organism: Brachypalpus laphriformis (assembly GCA_945910035.1). Lineage (NCBI taxonomy): Eukaryota > Metazoa > Arthropoda > Insecta > Diptera > Syrphidae > Brachypalpus > Brachypalpus laphriformis. The sequence continues at coordinate 12,279,912 of OX246757.1, read as the reverse complement.
AAAAACATTTTTTTTCTGCAAATGTGTCCGTTTTTCATCAATTTCTGCCATCAGCTTGTCAAAGAATGCGTGGTATGCTACTGTAGTGGTTTTTCTTTTTTGAAGATAATCAATTGAGTTAACTCCATAACTTTTTCCTTTTATCAGCGAGGTTATGATCCGAAAATAAGGGATCATAACCCTCCCACTTCACCGCATTTCTACTGACACGCCTGTGGGGTTCGCCTCCCATGACTATCAAAAAAAAAAAAAACAGTCGCCATCACTTTCCGAGCCGAAAAAGTGGTTTTTGCTTTTTTTTAGAGCCGTTTCCCCCTTCGCAGTCCCACTGTTTTGACTGGATTTTTGTTTCTGGGGTATAATGGTGTATCCACGGTTCATCTACAGTAATTAATCGGCGTCAAAACTCTGATTTATTGCGCCAACAGAGCGTTGGAAACAGCGTTTTTGGTCTAACGTGAACAAACGCCGTTTCATGCCTAAATCTTGATTCAATATGTGACAAACACGTTCCTTGGACATATTCATAGCCTCTGCTATCCGTCTCACTTTAATTAGCACCATTTGGTGAACTTGAGCGATGTTATCGTCTGTGGTTGCGGGTTTTGGACGTCCCAAGCGTTCATCGTCTCCCAAGCTCGTACTGCCACGTTTGAATTCAGCTGCCCAAAATTTCGGGGTGGTAAATTATGGTACAGAGTCTCCGTACACAGTGTCCAATTCGTCTTCGATTTGCGTAGGCGTATTGCCTTTCAAAAACAAATATTTAATGACAGCTCGATACTCGGTTTTTTAGATTTTCACAAAAACACTCACATCGACTCACTCAAACGATTGTTGAACAGCAACCACGCGCCCCAAAATGCCTGAAATTTGGGTGAGTACCTATCAAAATAAGCGCAACCACATTCCCTAGCTTTTGTTGATGAGTGCTACCATCTTCATGTTGAGGTCGGAAACTTTTCAGATCACCCTCGTACAATGGACCACCAAATCGCACTTAACAAGTCGTTTTAAGTCGCAAGTTTTAAGTAAGCAGTTGTCTTAGGTATACGTTTTCCTCTGTGAATCTATAGGGGTGCACTTGTAATACTTAAAAAAAAAATATTTGGCGCAACACCAGTTGTTCACTCTCAGAATGGTTCTTGAGAAGGCCTGGGAATATGCCAAACCTGTCTACACTTGTTTTGTGGATTTGGAAAAAGCATATGATAGGGTTCCTCGAGGCAAACTCTGGAGTGTTCTGCAGGAGTATGGGATTGATGGTTCCCTGTTAAGGGCGATTCAGTCTTTATATACAAACTGTAAAAGCTGTGTTCGGATAAACGGTGTCACTGTGGGCGTTGGACTCCGCCAGGGGTGCGTTTTGTCACCTCTCCTCTTCATTGTATATATGGATTGGATGTTGCAGCGCAGCCGTGGCGGGGAATGTTTCAAAGTGGGAGACCTAAGGATTAGTCATCTGCTCTTTGCGGATGATTTGGTCATCCTTGGGTCCTCTCAAACCGAACTTCAGCGCGCACTCGAAAGGTTTGTAGCCGTTTGTGATGATGCTGGAATGAAGATCAACGTGAACAAATCGGAAGTAACGGTCGTTTCCAAAAAACCCATTCAGTGCACTCTGCATGTTAGTGGAGTCCCACTGAAGCAGGTGGGGAAGTTTAAGTACCTCGGGGTTTTATTCACGAGTGATGGGAGGAGCAATGCCGAGTTATCCTGTAGAATTGGTCAGGCTGGATCAATTTTGAGAGAGCTTGGCCAATCTGTTATAAGGAAGGCCGAACTTAGTATTCAAGCTAAGCTATCGGTTTTTAACTTGGTGTATGTTCCAACTCTCACCTATGGTCATGAAATTTGGGTAGTGACCGAAAGAATAAGATCGCGGATACAAGCTGCCGAAATGAGGTTCCTTCGCGGTGTTGTTGGAATAACTCGTAGGGATCGAGTGCGCAACACCAGAGTACGCGAGGCGCTCAACGTTGAGCAGCTACTTCTCCGAACGGAACGATCTATGCTTCGATGGTTTGGTCACGTAGTGCGTATGCCCCCAGACCGGCTTCCAAGACGCGCCATGGTTGCCGTGCCATCAGGTAGACGATTTCGCGGAAGGCCCAGAAATAGATGGTTGGATCAAGTCCGACATCTCTCTTGGAGCCGCTTAGGGATTCTCCCTGATGAATTGGAGTCAATGGCGGAGGATCGAGAAGGATGGAGAGTCCACCTGAGCATCCTACCCCCGCGACCCTCATGAAGGATTAGCGGGCCATTGAAAATGAATGAATGAATGAATGGCGCAACAGCTCTTCAAGTGCCTGGGCCTAGCTTCTCGCAACCACTCGTGTTGTGTGCGTTATATTTCTTCACACAAATGGAAGGGACCTACAGTTTTTGTACCGTATCCGAAGGGTGATTTAAGAAGCTTTTTCGTGACAACAATACTCTCGGATGTTTGTCAGACCCTCACGAGAGGTGGGATCGTGAAATAACTTTTTGGGTGTTTTCTGGGATTCGAACATGGAACCTCACGCGCAGTGATCCGACACACTAACCACTTGCGCCACTTGTAATACTTAGAATTCTCATATTTTTAAAGCCTTATTTCCTCATAAACTAAACTATTTTCTTTTTCAGAAAACAAAGGAAAATCAGTACCCGGTCGGACCATGGCTATTGGCTTTGTTCATCTTTGTCGTTTGCGGATCAGCAATCTTCCAGATCATTCAGTCAATCCGTGTCGCGTAAAATTACTCTCTTCGTTGTCCTATTACAATCACAACCATACAAGCTCTTGAGACTTATACCCCAGATGGAAATGTGTGTCCAATATTATGCCAATTAATCGTAGAAATATTCTTTACTTTTCTTACAACATCTACATAATGTATATCTTATTTCTGCAGTCGGCTTTTCTGTTTTAATTTAACCTCACATCTTAGATCGTCGAACTGAACTTTACACGAGTGTGCTACATATCAATCCTGAAGATGTTACACTTATTGCTTCCTAAACATGTTCTTTCTCTTCCTTCTGGCATTCCGTGATGACTGTATTTCTTATTAGAATAAACTTGTGTAATAGCATAAATTAATTTAATTTTTGATTTTCATGCAACCAGAGATACATAATATTTGAGTCCGATTGTTTCTGTTTTTTTCTTTTTTTTTTTTTTCTCTTTTCAACTTGAATATGAGTTTCAATTTTGAATTTTTATTTTTGTATCATAAACTTAATATGATGGTATGTTCTGTTTTTATAACTATACATGTATATACATTGAAATGCAAGCAAAACTGAAGTACTATACTAATTGTTAGAACTAAGAATAATAAAAATATACATAAACATGGAATGTTCATTATATTGCACCTTGTGGTTGTTTTTATTTTGTGACTGATCGACGAACGTCAAACGTTACTATCCAAAGGCCTTTGTGTCCCCGGATATGTCAGGAATGCTAAGAGCTGTTCTCAGATTGTCTATGGATGGTGTAGACACCAAGTAAATGGAAAGAGGTAAGAGTGGTTTTTATTCCCATAGCAGCGCAACCTAACCACAGTAAAGCAAGAGATTACAGACCAATTAGTAGTACCCACAGTCACAAGCGCTGGCTGGCCAACTACCTTTGCAACCGCCAATCCTTTTTGTCAAATTCAGGAACGCCAAGTCTCAGTATCGGAGAGTCAAGCAAGGAGTACCACAGAGCACTTTTCAACTTCTACATCTTCCAACAGGGGTGATAAGGTCTCAGTCCTACACGTAAACATAGCAGGACGTCGAATTCAAACCACACCACCAAACCAAAACTTCTTGGCGTCACTTTCGATCGCGCTAAAGAAGAAGGTGATTTACACGATAGAGGTTATAACATTCTCGACGTCGTGAACCTTTTAAAAAAAGAGAAAACGACCCGACTGTGGTGAAGAAGCTATAGTAAAACGTAAACTTCCGCTTTATGTGCTAACCCACTCGGGTTAATAAATCCAATAATTGTACTGGCTAGGATTTTTATGCAGGAGCTATGGAAAAAAAAACGAATGGGATGAGTCGCTTCCACTGGAATTGCATACTAGGTGGATTGAATTCTTAGAGGATCTGTCAGGGCTTCAGGACGTCAAAGTACCAAGGTACGTTCTAACATTGAACCAGATTGCCTACTTGGAATTGCATGGATTCGCAGATGCATCCATGTGGGCATCCGGCGCATGTATATATGCCCGCTCTATTGATCTTGATGGAAATGATTCGGTAAATTTGGTAATGGCAAAGTCTCGAGTAGCGCCACTGTCAACTGAATCATTGGCAAGATTGGTGCTTTGCGGTGCTCTTCTCTTAGCTGAAATAATGGATCATGTTAAAGGCATCATAACCATCGAACTAAGAGGCTCTTATTTCTGGACTGACTCCGAGGTAGTTGTAGATTGGCTCTCTGCACACCCGTCGACTTAGAATACCTTTGTGGCCAATAGAGTGGGAAAGATACAGATGTTATCGAAGACGTCCAGGTGGCAGCATGTTAATTCAAAGGCAAATCCTGGGGCCTTATTTTGTACTGCTTTCGGATTCGGATATTGCCATTGGGAAATGTAATCCGATTCTAAAATGAATTGGTATTTTGTATGGTTGTCGGATTGGGTGTAAGTGCTTCCAACTCGAAATCAAACATTTCCGAAAGTTAGATTGTCAAAACATCTATCAAACGTCACTTAAATTACTTGGAAATTGAGTTTGTATACATTTGCTATAGAAACGCAATCTACACATATAATAAAACTGTAGTGTTTTTCTTTTGTTACCTAATGGCGTGAGAACCGCTGGACAGATTTCGATGAAACTTTTTGTGAAATGTTTCTTAAGACTCCGGAAAGGACATAGGCTATGTAGTTTTTTGACCAGCTTACTTTTTGGCAGCGTTTTTGTAGTTTTTATTTATTTTTACTGACCTTACTGCCTTTGACCTCCTATTACTCGGGTAATTCATAATCAATACAAAAAAGAAGAGTACATAATGGGGTCTACACGTCCCTTAATATTTTAAGCTATCTATCAGCTTTCTGCTTCATCTAGAAGCTGAGCTACAGACCAGAATCTAACATGATCAAATTAAATTTACTCTCTCAAGTCTAAAGAAATTAACAACGATTGTGTCGTTTTCTCTGTTGGATCGGAACGAAAGAAGAGTGTGCGCATGTGTGGTGGTGTAAATACAAATTGAGTGCAAGTGTATTCTCAGTTTTTTTTTTTTTTTTTTGTTAAGAAACACTCCATTTTATGTGAGTAAAAATTGTTTTCGTCAAGTTTAATGAAAATCTGTTACTCACTTTCGAGATTCTTTTTTACGTTGGATTTTCTTTTAGGTGAGTTAAAATTGTTTTTATTTATTGATTGATACAGGGCTTACCGTTTTGTTTTAGGTAACGCCGTTTATTTTATAAAATATGCCTTTGAGGAAAAAATCGAATCTTTCTCGAAGCTCAAAACGTGCTAGGACAATTCGTCAAGTTCGATCACATCAAACAAATGAAGAACGTCACAGTAGGTCAGTTACTGAAGTTGAACGTCTTGCTACGACTCGCGCTTGACAAACAAACAACCCCAAACATTGTTTACAAAGAAGCCTTGTAAAATTTGTTTACCATAATAAAATACAATTGTCCATTATTTAAAGAATTGTTTTTTTTATTACGTTTGATAATATTTTAGAGAATGTTGGTGTTTAAGAACTATAAAATCTGCATTTACGGGCTGAAAGTTACCCGTTGGAACGACATTGATAAAATGCAATTAATCAACAAAATTTATTGTACACAACAATTTTATGGACTTAGAAAAATACTTTGACGTTTCTTCACTCGCTCTGATATTACATATTTGTTCACATGAGGAAGCCTTTAGAGGGCGAAGCAAGGCGAGCACGGGTTCAGCTAGTACAAAATAAGCCCCCTGCAGACATTGTGTTTCGAGGAATGACAGTGGGTAACCTGTTTGAGTCAATTTGGTTTAAGGTTCCGGAATATTTGTTGAGATCATCAGACTGCTGGCCAGTACAAGAGCGGCACGTCTCCAGGCAGGAGCTCGAACGACGATCCAAAAAGACTGTGCTCTTGGTAGGTTCCGATGATGAATTTCGCGCATATGAAAGATACAGTAACTTTGAAAAAACCTGTCGAATATTAGCTATTATATTGCGTCTTTACAATCGCTTGAAGAAAGGATCAGCATTAGAATTGGGAAAGAGATTTCAGGTAGAAGAGCTTCGCTCAGCTTTCTTGCGAATTGTCTGGAGCATTCAGCAGCACGAGTTCACGGAGGAGATTCACGATTTACAAAATCCACGGGAAGTAGACTCCAAAAGTTCTGTAAAGGAATTGTGCCCTTTTCTGGATGTGAAGGATGGTGTTGGCGTACTCCGAGTGGGAGGTCGTTTAAAAAATGCTCAACTCCCTTATGACAGCAAGCATCCATTGCTTTTATATAAAAATTCGAATTTCATTAAAACTTTTTTTAATTACTTACACACTAAATTTTATCACACAAGACCTATTGCCTTGGTGGCGATTAGTCGACAACGAGTGTGGGTGGTGAACGCAAGGGCTTTGGCGAGAAAAGTTGTCGCAAGCTGCATACACTGTATCCACTACCGACCAAAACTTAAGAAACAAATCATGTGAAACTTACCCGCAACACGCGTGAAATATGAAAAGCCGTTTTCAATCTCTGGAGTCGACTTTTGTGGACCAATTCAAATGACTTATAGGATTCGAGGTAAACAGCCATACAAATCGTACATCGCCGTGTTTGTGTGCTTTGCTACCAAAGCCACTCATCTCGAAGTCGTATCGGATTTATCCGCAAAGGCATTTATCGCAGCGCTCAAAAGATTCCTGGCTCGACGTTGCTTCTGTAAGCACTTGTACTGCGACAATGGCAGCAATTTTGTGGGTGCTTGAAATCTAATGGAGCAATTTAGGAAACGTTTTACCGAGCAGCAGATGCAGCAGTCAATTTCGTCTTGGTGCTCCGCGCAGATGGTACAGTTTTATCATATCCCCCCATGAGCACCTCACTTCGAAGGACTGTGGGAGTCAGCGGTAAAATCTGCGAAGGGTCTCTTGGTGCGCACACTTAAGTTCACGTTGCTGACTTTCGAGAAATTAACGACAGCTTGTGCAGAAATCGAAGCAATTTTAAATTCAAGGCCTCTGTGTCCGTTATCAACGGACCCGAATGATGAGGAAGCCTTAACTCCAGCTCATTTTTGGAATGGACAATCTTTAGTCTCTGTGGTCGAACCGCATGTTAATTATGAAAAACGCTATCATGCGATCTGTTTAACATAGTACTTAAGAGAATTGTACGAAACTCACAAGCCAAAACCCGAAGGTACAATCTTTTTCAAGTCTGTACAACTACTCGCTTACGCCGATGACATTAACATAATCGCAAAACTCAGCGGGCCTTCAATGGGGCATTTGCGAGTATTGAGATCGAGGCAGCAAAAATGGGTTAAGCGGTCAATGAAAGCAAAACAAAATATATGCTGTCTACAAAAAAGGACACCCAACATCAGCGTCTTGAGCAGAACGCCACAATAGACAGATATAATTTTGAGGTAGTAAAGGATTTTGTCTACCTAGGCTCTATGGTCAGCTCCGGAAATCACATCAGCCAACCGTTGTTTCTATGGGCTAAGACGGCAGTTGAGTAGCAAAGCCGTATCTCGAACTACTAAGGTAACTCTTTATAAGACACTTGTCATCCCAGTCCTGCTATATCGCACAGAGGCATAGGCTTTGACAAAACTGGATGAAGATGCCCTTGGTTATTTCGAGAGAAAAGTTCTTCGAGTGATCTTTGGTCCCGTCTGCATAGACGGTGAGTGGAGGAGAAGGTATAATGCCGAACTATACGGCATATATAAGGACATCAACTTAGCCAGAAGAGTTCACATACAGCGACTAAGATGGCTGGGTCATTTAGAGCGGATGGAGCCCAACGTTCCCGCCAAGAAAGTCTTCGAATCCACCCCGGATGGACGGCGCAGTAGAGGACAACCTCGTGGTAGGTGGTGCAATCAAGTGGAGGGGGACCTCAACCAACTTGGCGTGCGCAACTGGAAGCAGCTGGCTCGTAACCGTGCTGGCTGGAGAGGTTTATTGGTTGAGGCCAAGGTCCACCCCGGACTGTAGCGCCACCTAAGTAGGTAAGTAAGTAGATAATAATAAGACACTTTTAGGAATTCTTAAAGATCCTACTGACCAAAATGTTAATTTAATTTTCAAGCCATCAAATTTGAAGGCGAACCCCACAGGCGGATGCGGTGAAGTGGGATGATTATGATCCTTTGTTTTCGGATCATAACCTCGTTGGAAAAAAAAAAAAAGATGAAGCCATCAAACTTGACAAAATTATTTAATAACATAGTGTCCGGCATGCGATTCAGGCTCGATAACTTTTTCACTTTCGGCATCTACTCGCCCTGTCACAAAAATTTCACTGGGCTTTTGTGGTTTTTCCGTCACGCCCTCCATTTGTGTCGCTCTTGGTCGGGGACTGCTTATTGTTTAAACGCAGCTAACATGTAGGCCGCTCAGCTATCTGCCACCATGCTGACCCACCTGGTAGCCTAAGCTCGGCCCCAGGACATATTTGAAAATTTAGCCTATAGCCCTGGTAGCTAGTGTTAAACATCTAACATTATTTTGTAATTTATTTACACTAATAAATATAAAAAAAAGAGTCTTGAAGTTCCTTGAAGTGTCTTCAAGTGTCTGGTAGTGTCTTCAAGTGCGTTGAAGTGTCTTTAAATGTCTTGCACTTGAAGACACTTCAAGATCCTTGAAGACATTTCCAGGCACTCCTAGACTCTTCAAGACAATTCAAGACACTTTAAGCAGCTTCCGAAAAAATACCCAAGCCTGTGCCCTCCGATGTTTTGGAACCATCTGTACAGATTTGGATTGCGGCGTCATTTAGAATGGTACCGTCATCCCATGTGGATCTGTCAGGGATCGTGGAGTTATATTTGATGTTGAAATCAATAAATGGAGATATATAATCTGTTTCTCTGAGATTGGAGTTTTGTAGAATTTTCATGTGGCCGATTCGTGAACTTGACCACTGGAGAGATTCTCTAAGGCTTAGGGCTGCTTTAGATGCTACCAATTTCCCAAAGATATCAATGGGAAAGATATTGAGTAGGGTTTCTAAGGCGACTGTGGGAGTGGACCTGAGAGCCCCTGTGATGCATTTGCATGCTAATCGCTGTACTCTTTTTATAGAGTTTGTGTTGCACCTTGTTTCGGGTGCAGGCCACCAGACGAGAACACCATAAAGCAGAGTTGGTCTGACCACCGCCAGGTACAACCAGTGGACTATATTAGGTCGAAGACCCCATTTTATATTTCCTAGTAAAAAGTACTAGTTCAGTTTTGGACGGATTTACCTTAAGCCCAACACTGTCCGTCCATTTCGCTACCAAATTTAGCATCGAATTCATTAGATCTCTTAGGGTTTGGGGGAATTTACCTGAAATGGCTATAGCGATATCGTCAGATATATGCTACGACCTTGTAGCCTTTATTTCGTAGTGAAGTAAGTAGCTCATTCACTACTAATATCCAAACTAGCGGAGATAGAACACCCCCCTGGGGTGTGCCTCTGTGCGCCTAGTCTTTTTGTTGAGCAGCACCCGAGCTCGGATAAAATCTGCCTGCTATTCAGCATTCGCTCTATCCAGCTGCAAAGGCAGCAGTCCACCTTCAGGTCAGCGAGCGCTCTTGTGATGGATTCTGTATTGACGTTATTAAAGGCGCCTTCTATGTCAAGGAAAGACACCATAGTATATTTTTTAACCGCAAGAGATTTTTCAATGGTGCCTACTAACGAATGTAGAGCTGTTTCCACTGAAAAACCTTTCCGGTAAGCATGCTGAGAGCTAGATAAGGTTTGTACCTTGAGTTTTGAATGGATATAGTTATCAAGAAGCCTTTCTAACGTTTTCAGAAAGAAGGAGGAGAGAATGATTGGTCTGACATCTTTCGGATTATAGTGAGAGGTCTTACCGCATTTCGGGATAAAGACCACCTTAACTCTTTTCCACGAGGATGGGGTATATTCGAATTTAAGGCAGCTGTTGAAAATCACGTAGAGCCAGGGCGCTAAGGGTTTTATGCCCTCTTGCAGTTCTACTGGTGTTATACCATCTAAACCTGGAGATTTATATGGTAGGAAGCTATTAACGGCCCAATGAATAGTGTGGGTGTTTATTACTCCTGCCGGAACGTCCATGATAGAGTGGTGTTGGGGTATAGATATATTCGTATCTATAGAGTTTCCTGGGAAATGCGTATCCATAAGAAGGTTTAATGTTTTTTCTGTGAACTTGGTCCAGTCTCCGTTAGGTTTCTGGATAAGGCTAGGGATAGGATAAATTAATCATCCCAGTCCTGCTGTATGGCGCAGAGGCATGGGCTTTGAAAAAACCGGATGAGGATGCCCTTGGTTATTTCGAGAGAAAAGTTCTTCGAGCGATCTTTGGTCCCGTCTGCATAGACGGTGAGTGGAGGAGAAGGTACAATGCCGAACTATACGGCCTGTACAAGGACATCGACTTAGCCAGAAGAGTTCACATACAGCGACTAAGATGGCTGGGTCATTTAGAGCGGATAGAGCCCAACCTTCCCGCTAAGAAAGTCTTCGAATCCAACCCGGACGGACGGCGCAGTAGAGGACGACCTCGCGGTAGGTGGCGCAAACAAGTGGAGGGGGACCTCAACCAACTTGGCGTTGGCGCAACTGGAGGCAGCTGGCTCGTAACCGTGCTGGCTGGAGAGGTTTGTTGGTTGAGGCCCAGGTCCACCCCGGACTGTAGCGCCATCTAAGTAAGTAAGTAAGTAAGTAGGATAAAGGTTTTTCTTTGGGATGTTTCGAATTTTTGTGATCTGTCAGAATGGGAATAAAGGAAGTAAGCACGAGGCATCTTCTCGGCATAATTGTAGAAAAAACTGTCTTCTTTTGTTTTAGTTGTAAGAATGGTTACAGTAGTATGTACATAACCTTCCTCTCTTCAAAACGTACTTTATGTCTAAATTTGAGCACAATTGGCTGAGCAGTTTCGGACTTTATAGAAAACAGACAAACAAACAGAAATTTATTTTTGTACATGTACGACTATGTATAGATTTTAACCCTCTACCAGGCAAAGTTAAAATAATGACGGAAGGTAAAGCAAAATTTTTGCTTGGGTGAGATATTGGTCTAAGAAGCACGAATTTAGTGATAAGATAAAAAAATAAAATTAATTTAGCCAATAGGTAAACAAATTGGAAGGCCGCCTCAGGGCAGCCTTGCCCGTTTAAGCCAAAATTTCCGTTGAATTTATTGGATAATTTTCAGATGCGAAACAGTAGATCGTATCCTGGCTGACCTTCTTTCTCAGCCTGAAATGATAAATATTTGTTTTATTGCAATAAACTTTTTCAATGACATAGTTATTCTTATTGGATGGGATGAATTTTTCCCCACTAGCCTTATCCTCAACGGTAGTTGTAAATTGGATGTTGATATCTTCGGCATGAGCAGTTCGATTTGATTCTTTAGAAACCATATTACTAATCTTATGCTAACAAAATATTTAGAAATCTAAATTGTAGTTTTGCGATTTTTAATTGATGGGGACAGTTTACTGTTTTCTCGACTTTGACTTGAAGGGCATTCGACAGACAACCACAAGATCTGATATGGGTGGCGCTAAGACATCGAGGGGTTCCAGAAACCTATGTACAGATGATCATGGATATGTACGAAGGAACAAAGACAAGAGTAAGATGCCCCGCTGGAGTAACCGAAGAGTTCCCAATCAAAGTCGGGGTGCATCAGGGAAGCGTCTTAAGTCCTTTGCTCTTTATTACAGTCCTTGACTATCTACTTGAATGTAAAGTGATGGACCCCAAGGTACATCAGTTATTCTTTGCTGACGATGGAGCCATCATAAGTGAGGATCCTACATCCCTGCAAAGAGCACTTGTGTGGGTGGACGTTTTGGAGGCAAATGAGTATCGCATTAGTTCAAAAAAGACAGAATACTTGTGCTGCCCGTTCTCTGATCCACTCAGGCCTATTCCAGACATTTATTTGAATGGAACAGTGGTTCCCAAGTGCGAAAAGTTCAAATATCTGGGATCTGTGATCAATAGCAAAGCAACTTGTGATGACGGCATGCGGTGAAGTGGGAGGGTTGTGATACCTTATTTTCGGATCATAACCTCGCTGATAAAAGGAAGAAGAAGAAGAAGTTTACTGTTTTCTCGAATTGCCACCTCGTTTACGTGTAATTGCATTTTTTTCGCCACGTAATATTGGGAAATCCCTTAGAATGCTTGCTGATAGCATGCAATGCTGAAAATATGAGAAAATTGTTGTAGGTACTATAGATTCAATAAAAATTGTAAAAAAAAAAAAAAAAAAATTAATACCATACCGGACCCAATAAAACCAACAGCAGATGGTATGATATTTGGGCCAGTATTTTGGAAAACGGGTAATGGCGATCGTTTTCTTTTTTGTGATAATGAATGCATTTGGTGGTTGTATTATTCCCTCTGCTTCCTGTTCTGTTATTGTTCCTATTGCCACGTTTGCTATCTTTTTTATTGTTGTTTCAGAGGTTTCAATCGATACTTTTACAGATGCGATTGTGGAAGCCGCTTCTGTTGAAGTCGGCGGCCGATTATATAGAACAGACAAATTGATAGCTCGTAAGAGAACATCACTTGTTTCTGCAGAGTACATTTCATCTGTACATTTCATTATAAATTGCTCATCTTCATTGAGTTTGATACGCCATTGTTGCGCCCAATCACTTACTCTATTGACGTAGAAACACTAGCGCACCTTCTTATGCAATGCGAAGCACTGATCCACAAAAGAAGAAATCACTTAGGTGCATAGATCCTATCAGATTTGGATCTACCTTCGCTGGATCCACTCAGATACTCCGGTTCATAGCAGCAGCTGGACTGGAGGAAGTGCTCTAGACCGAGCATGTCATCGATTAGAGCCTTAGTTGGGGGGGCCCAATATTTTTTTTTTTTTTTGAGGTAGATGGGGAGGAAGGCTGAGACTGACCCCTGGAGCACTGCGACCTAAAAACATCTTTTGTGCTATCCCCTGGTTAATTGATTTTGAGTTTGTCAACTAGCTGAACTCAAGTTCATTAATGAAACTAAGGATAGTTCGAGCTGAGGAAGAGGTGACGTCAGAAGGTGATGTAAAGCCTTTATTAAAGTGCTTTAGCCTAAGTCTGGCTATGGCCGGGCAATCACAGAGTATGTGATGGGCTGTTTCGGTGTCTTCAAGACAGAGAGGGCACATTTCCGATTGAACACGGCCCATTTTCTTGAGATGGTAGTTAAGAGAGCAATGTCCAGTAAGGAAGTCAGTAAGGATCTTAGCATTCTGTTTGCTCATTGATAGAATGTCTCTAGTTCCATTTTTTGAGAAGTTAATAAATTTCTTGGAATGCCTTAGGCCGGGTTGGGCATTCCAGTGAGAGAGCATTTGTTCGCGTTTCCAGCGGAGTAGCTCTATTTCAATCTGGCTGGTGGGTAAACCGTGGGCGCCGTAGCGGAAGTGGTTAGTGTGTCGGATCACTAGGCATGAGGTTTCAAGTTCGAATCCCAGAAAAGACCAAAAAGTTTTTTCACGGTCCCACCTCTCGCGAGCGTCTGACAAACATCCGAGAGTATTGTTATTACGAAAAAGCTTCTCAAATCGGAGTCGGCATTAAAACTGTAGGTCCCTTCTATTCGTGTGAAAAATATAACGCACACAACATGAGTGGTTGCGAGAAGCTAGGCACTGGCACTTAAAGAGCTGTTGCGCCAAATATTTGTATTTTGGTGGGTAAACCGCAGAAGGGTTCAGGTCCAATATAAGGTGATTGGGCACCTAGTCTGGCAAGCTTATCAGCCGCTTTATTACCAGGGATACCTTTGTGACAGGGGACCCACATAAGTGTGATATTATTGTGTGCAGCAAGATGCAAAAGCTTCTGGAGACAGTTCCAAACCAGCTTAGACTTATCAAGTCAAAGGACGTGAGAGCCTTGAGTGCTGCTTGGCTATCTGACATTATATTAATATGTGATCTTCGGAGGTTTCGTCAAATGCATTCTCTGTTGCAGAGCTCGATGGCATAGACCTCTGTTTGGAAGATAGTTGTGGATTGACTTAGTGGTGTAAAGATTTTGTAGTTGGGGCCAAAAATAGCAGCTCCAACTCCATTTGACATTTTTGAACCATCAGTGTACCAATTGATTTGAGATCTTGATTGGGGGATTTGAGAATAGTCCCAATAGCTGCGGTCAGGTATGTTTACGGTGAAGGGGTGATTGAGGTGGATTCTTTTGGGCATGAAGTCTGAGATGCATACTGCTGGACAAGTAAGTAGCGGAATTTGTATTGCTGCATAAAAGGTGAAGCTTTAGAGCACTGGCAGCCGCAGTCTTCATAATATTTATGTGTATGGGTGGAAGGTTTAAGAGAACTTCCAGCGCAGCTGTTGGGCAGGTGCGCATTGCGCCCGTAATACCTACACATGCTAGTCTCTGCACCTTCTGGAGGGCGGAGCGGGTAACGGTTTGGTTAACTTTATCCCACCATACTAGCGAAGCATAAGTTATTATCGGAACGATGATTGTGGTATAGGTCCAGTGGATCATTTTTGGATTTAATCCCCATTGTTTGCCGAAACGGGGGCCCAATAGATCTGCTAAAAGTCGCAGTGCACTTGCACCTCACAATTAATTATCTATCTATCTATTTATCAATTTTTTTTTTTATTTATCTACTCTATTGATTGCATTCTGCAGTTTCTCTGCTGCCTTCCCAGTGCATTTATCAGGTACTAATATTGGAGTGTCATCTGCAAAAGTAGTCAACATGCATTGTTGTCCACCAGAATATCCCTAGCATGCAACACATACAGGGTTGGTCCTAGGACACTTCCTTGTGGAACACCTGCTTCAATTTTCTTTAGTTCCGAATATTCTTGTTCGTATCGAACTCGAAAAATTCGATCTGAAATTGTAACAGAACGCCCTTACTCGCAAAACCGCCATCTATGGGTTCATTATTATTAGAGTATAATGTGTAGTCGTCTCATTCTCATCACAGTTTGCATCCCTCTCTCGCTTTGTCAAATAGTTAATACATGCCATTTGCGCCTTTTTTGAATAATTCCTTTGTCTCTGGTTACAGCGGGTAGAAGTGCAAACTGCGGTAAGAATATCTTTCATTATTATTCCTATTCTTCATTTTATATGTACATTTTCGTATTCTAGAAATAACATACTGCCATCATACACGCAAAGAGTGTGTTGACTATTATTTTCGAATTCGCCCGCCGCAGCCTCAGAGATATAGGATTTTAGTATTTTGTAACACTGTCTTGATAAAACCCTATGCAGTTTATACTCAAGCCCCTTATGCCAAACCTTGTCAAAGGCTTGAGCAACATCTAAAAATAGTGCCAAACACACTTGTTTTCTTTCCAATGCTTTTCCACTTCAACCGTAATTCGACGACCTTAGTCTATCGTGGAATGTTTATTTCTAAATCCGAACTGATGATTCGGGATTAGACTACTCTTTGGTCATCTCAGCTATTATTTCCTCTGGAATGTAATCTGGGTCCTTGAGTTCATCATCACTAAAATCATCTTCGCCTGAATCCATGAAATCTTGAATCTCTATCAGACATTTTGGATATACTATTTTTTTTTTTATATCAGTGATTTTTCCCCATTTCTACATAAAATGTAAAAACATAATTTGTTCACAAATCGCCTATCAACAGCAAATTTGTAAACGCTTAAACGGGCAAGGCCGCCCTAAGGCTGCCTTCGGTTTTTTTCTGCTAAATCACATTTACATATTCAATTCACACAAAATAAAAATAGTATACTAAAATATATATGTTTAGTACTTGCACAAAAATGTTGTACTAAAATCTGACAGTTAGAAATATATTTTACTAGCTGGTTGTACCCGCTTCGCTGGGTCTTTAAATGTGCGAATTGAAGTACACTTCTTTAGAGCACTCTCCGTTTTGTCATTAAAATAGTTCACCCTCTAATCATTTATGAGGGTCGCGAGGGTAGGATAATTAGGTGCACTCTCCATTATTTTTGAACCTCCGCCGTCGACTCCAACTCATCTGAAGAAATCCCTAGACGGCTCCAAGAGAGATGTCGGACTCGATCCAACTATCTATTTATAGGCCTACCGAGGGGTCGCTAACTTGATGGTGCGGCAATCATGGCACGTCTTGAAACCAGCTGGGGACACGCTCTACGCGACGAAACCGTCAAACCATAAATTATTCCGTTCGAAAAAGTAGCTGCTCTACATTGAGTGCCTCGCATACTCTGGTGTTACGCATCGCCGCGAAGGAACGTCTTTCAGCAGCTTGTATCCGCGACTGTAGGTGAGAGTTGGAACATATACCAAGTTAAAAGCCGATAATTAGGTTTGAACACTATAGGTAAGTTTGACCTTCCTTATAACAGATTCACCAAACTCTCTCAAAATTGATCCAGTTTGACCATTTCTACTGGATAACTCGGCATTGCTTTTTCCATCACTCGTGAATAAGACCCCGAGATACTTAAACGTATCCACCTGCTTCATTGAGACTCTACAAACATGCAGGCGTTATGGAAACAATCAATACTTCCGACAACCGACCAAGGATGACCAAATCATCCCCAAAGAGAGGATGACTAATCCTTAAGTCCCCTACTTTGCAACATTCTCTGCCACAGCTGCACTGCAGCATCCAGTCCATATATACAATGAAGAGGCGAGGTGACAAAAGGCACCCTTGGCACCCTGCCCAACTCCCAAATACACAAAACAGGTGTATACACGTTCAGCATGCTCCCAGGATTTTTCAAGAATCATTCTGAGTGTATAACTGGTCGGTCCTGCTTCTACCGGGACGAAAAACGCATTGTTCATCCTCTGAACTATCCTCAACCAAAGCTCTGGCACGTGTCTCTAACACTTTAGCAAAGACTTCCAAGGATACTTAAAATAAATATACCCTTGTAGTTGGCGCAATCTCTTGTCCCCTTGTTTACAAAGAGGGACATTCACTCCCATTTGCCAATCACCAGGTGTTTCACCGCATTCCTATGCCACTTAAATGACACGTGAGAGTCATTGCACTCACTCTTTACCAAAAGCCTTTAGCATTTCTGGCCGGATTTCATCCAAACCGGTAGATTCGCCAACTTTTAGCGATTTGATCGCCAAAATCTCGACCATGGGTCTATCATCTGCCTGATGACATGGCTTGTTCGGGATTGAGCAATTTTGAAAAGTGCTCGCTTCATCTCCATCACTCATTGGAAAGCAGTGTACCGTCTTAAAGCACTTCTTCTTACGCGTTGATTTCGATTTTCACGTTGTTGAGTTGTTTGATTTGCTTTCTTCTTGTGTTTGTGATGCACGAAGTCGAGCCATACTAACACGGCGCTGTTCTCGTGCGATTTCTTGTTCATCCGTATTCAATTGATTGGCGATATTCCGAACTCTACTTGCATTACGGGTTCGATGCGAAAGATTAGATTTTCTGGCTCGCGGCATTGTGAATAACACTGAGAAATGAATGTCACAAAAGCAATTAAGGAATTATCGATACATACATGTGCACAAATGTCATAACCTCACAAAATCTTCGTTGGCAACTTACCGTTTGAAAATAGAATTCCACACCAAAATGATCAATCAGAATGAAATGAACAGCGAATTCAAATTGATTTTAAAAGTAACCCACCTAATAATTAATAGCACAATCCGAAATTAACGTTTGGATTTATTGTCGATGCGCACGCAATCATAAAGAAAAAAAATTGTCACAACGTAACGTAAACATAAACGTCATCTATCATGAAGATGGCGTCGTAAAATCGCTCCATAGAAAATGTATGGGAAAATGAATTGTCTTCATAATTCTTTTTTTTTCGGGGATTTTTCGGGAATTTTCTTGGGTATTTTTCTTGTTTGGCCGGAGACCAGTCCGAATTGGTGCGAATCGTCGAAATCGGTCCAGGCGTTCTTGAGTTATAAGCGTAGTAACTAACGTCACTCTCTTTTATATATATTGTATAAGATTAAATTTTTAATTCCACACCAAATCATCAATCGTTTTTTTCGCTTCACTGACTGACTTCTCACACAGAATGTACTTTTGCTGCCAAAAGCATCATAATAAAACTTTGAGACCAGTAAAATTATGAAACTACATATTTTTCAAAAGGCCCTAAATATTGATTGAGACTGAAATGTTTCACGATTCGAATTTAATAAAGTTTATGTAATAGCTGCCTCAGGGCAGCCTTACCCGGTAGAGGGTTAAGACTTGTGCCTTAAACACAACATCGCCTCGACCTCGGCTGCGCCTGTCATCTATGAATTAAGCCATAGGAAATCAATGTGTCTTATCACACTGTTGCTTCCACCTCGACCTCAAGTTTGCTATTCGAAAAGAAACGCGTAATGCTACTTAACGAAACTCTAACCCAAGGCAGAAGTTGAGACGAGCTGAACTTTTGCTTGCTTTGAGAGCTAAGAGCTGTGTAACAAAAGGAAACAAATTTGAACAAGCATTCAATGCGCTCTTGAAGTGGATGGGACGTAAGGGGAGCGAAGCTGAGGTCGAGGCGATATTGCGTTTTAGTCATTATTTTCCTGTCTTCCTTATTTAATACATTTTAAGTTTTGAATAAAGTATTTGTTTCCTGTTAATACGCTGCTGTTATGTACTTTTTTTCCTTAAATTTGAAATTTTTGCTAAAGAATTTGTACTTCTTTTCAATAAAACATGCTTTCTCGTTTTCTTTGTGGAAAAATATATTGCGGGAAAATAGACTGAAGAAAGGAAGAAATTAATTTAGAAAGTCTGGGAACACTGGTTGCAGGTGCAACACCGATAACATTTCTGGAAACGCAGACGTAAGGTGGAGCAATCTTTCTCTCTCTCTCTCTCTCATTGAATTTGAAAAATCGATGAATACACACAATCGTTATCGATTGTATTGCTTGCAATTGTCACTGGGATGGGGTGGCTTGATATCAATGTTATCGGAGAGAAATCTCCCAAAGTAGTACTTCTCGCAAAAAAGTAGTATGGACATTTAAAAGTAGAATCTGTACGCAATAATCGCGAAAAGGTCTCAGGTGTAGTTGATGCAAGTCTGCTTGTATTGATATTTAAAAAATATGTATCTGATAGTTTCCAAGGAAAATTAGAAATTTCTTTAAAATAATAGAAACCTCGAGATCAAATAGATTTGTATAGCAAGCATGACTTGTTACACGGAGCAACCCAGAACTGATTTAATATATTCAGATATATGAGCGTGTCTAGGTAACCCAAAGATATATCTAACTGCATCATTAAATGCTGCTTGCAGCTTATGCAGAGAAACTGAGTCAAGCTTGCAGTAGACCACCTTTGCGCGAAAGGTGCAGTAATCCACAGTTTACTAAGCCACCCATAAATACGCCCAACAACATAAACATGATTAGAATTAGTTAGATATGAGTTAAGAACGAAACCAAGAGTACTCACAGCCTTCTCACTACTTCAACTACATTAAGTTTGCTATCTACCAAACAGACATCAGGGAAAGTATTGCGATTAATAATGCGAGGTGAGATCGGTATAACCTGAGACTTAGATAGAGTCAAAACTAAGCAGTTGGCAAGTGACTAATTATATACGATGTCAGATCTTTATTTACACATGAGACAAGTTAATTTACTATTGTGTGAACGCCTGAAACCTTTTATCAACAGCCTGATTGGACCCTATCAGTGCGGTTTCAGGCCAGGAAAGTCCACCATCGATCAAATCTTCACACTTCGGCAGATCCTGGAGAAAACCCAAGAATTCCAAATCGATACTCACCACCTCTTTATCGATTTCAAGGCCGCCTATGACAGCATCTATAGAGAAGAGCTTTATAGAGTCATGTCTAGTTTTGACATCCCTGCCAAACTTGTCCATCTGTGCAGGCTGACGATGGAGAACGCTCGCTGCTCCATCAAGGTCGGTAATGACCTCACCGAGACCTTTGATGTCAAAAAAGACTTTAGACAAGGTGACGCGCTGTCATGTGACTTCTTCAATATTATACTTGAACGGATTGTGCGGAACTCACAAGCCAACACCGGAGGCACAATCTATTACAAGTCTGTACAACTGCTTGCATACGCCGACGATATCGACATTATCGGAAGAACTCAGCGGGCTGTCACCGGTGCGTTTGCAAGCATTGAGGCGGAAGCGGCCAAAATGGGTTTGGCGATAAACGACGGCAAAAGCAAGTATATGCTGTCAACAAGAAGGGAAAACCAACACCGACGAATTGGACAGAACGTCACCGTGGGCAGCTATAGCTTCGAGGTAGTAAGGGACTTTGTCTACCTTGGCTCTGCTATAAATTCTACTAACAAAATCAGCGCAGAAATCAATCGAAGAATAACTCTTGCCAATCGCTGTTTTTTTTTTGGGCTTATAAGGCAATTCAACAGTAAAGCCCTCTCTCGAACAACTAAGGAGACTCTTGATCATCCCAGTCCTGCTTTACGGCGCTGAAACATGGACTTTATTAAAAGAGGATGAAGATATCCTTGGTCGCTTCGAGAGAAAAATTCTTCGTAAGATTTTCGGTCCCGTTTGCGTTGATGGGTTTTGGAGGAGAAGATTCAATTACGAACTATACGAGCTGTACAGCGACATCGACCTAGTCAAAAAACTGCGTATTGGACGTTTGAGATGGCTAGGACATGTAGAGCGAATGGACACCAACGCTCCGGCCCGCAGAGTCTTCGAATCTAATCCCGAGGGACGACGCAGTAGAGGGAATCATCGCCGTAGGTGGCGCGCACAAGTTCAAGGGGACCTCGACCAACTTGGAGTGCGCAACTGGAGGCAATTAGCTAAAGACCGAGCTAAATGGAGAGGCTTGTTGGTTGAGGCCCAGGTTCACCCCGAACTGTAGCGCCACCTAAGTAAGTAAGTACACTGATTTGGCAGCATACATCTCAGTCTATAGATAAGTTCTTTGTGCCATACTTTATCAAAGGCCTGCGCCAGAACACAGCCGAACAGACCTTCCTTTCTTCTAATGCTTCTTCGATCGTATCCGTAATTCTGTGTACCTGTTGTGTCGTAGAGTGCTGCCTTCGAAAACCAAATTGATGGTTCGGAATCAGATTTTTGTTTTCAATTAAACGTTTAGCGAGCACTTTCTCAAACACTTTTGATATCATCGGCAATAGCGATATAGGCCTGTAAGATGATACTTCATTTGGCGGTTTACCTGGTTTGGGAATCATTAGAACATCAGCAATCTTCCACAAACTAGGGACAAATTTTAGCTTAAATGAGGCATTTATTAAATTTGTTATTTTAATTATTGCCTTCATGGGTGAGTTCTTTAATATGTCACCAGATATAAGGTCATATTCAGGACTTTTCTTTGCAATTAACCCATGCTGTATTAGGTTGCGTATTTCGTTAGGATTTTTGGGTAGAATTTATTCGGTTTCCTCTTCAGATGGTTCTAATAGCATAGGTTGTCTGTTTCCATTTTCATCTGGTGGTTTAAATATGTTTTCTAGGTAGTCTGCAAAAATAATGGCTTTATCCTCATCGCTTCTTGCCCAGTTTCCATCAGGTGCTTTGATTGGAGGTATAATTTGTAGCGTATTCAGCTGTTAATCCTCCGAGGTACCTGTTCAATGAGTCCTCTTTAAATTTTCTAATTTCTCTTTTTAGTTGCTGGCTAAGGTTGTTTAGCTTCGTTTTATGTTGTGGAGCTTTTGATTTCTGCCATGTTCTTCTTGCTCGTCTTTTATCTGCTATTAAATCCTTTATTTCTTTCGGGTAGTTTCTTCTCATGTTATTTCTATCTATAGAGGGAGTGCTTTCCCAGGCCGATTTCTGAATATCGCTGACCAACCTATGTGTTTCTTTTTCTATATCATTTTTGGATATAAGAGGTGTCAGTGAGTCTATTCTATTTGTTAGGTTAGACTTGAAGGCTTGCCAATCTGTTCTTTTGTTTGTTAAGGTTTTAGCATTTGTATTTTGAATTACATATTCACTAATTTGGAGAATTATAGGTGAATGGTCAGAGCTTAGATACTCAAATTCATCTATGTGTATGTAGCTGCTCGACAAATTTTTGATTATGTAAAAATCTATTAGATCTGCCTGAGCTGAGTTTTCAGGGTGAGCGGTGTGGTAGATGATATAGTTTTAAAATTTTATTTCCGTATGTTTTGTAAAATGGGTTTCTGAAATAAGACAAATGTCTATGTTGTTTCTTTCAAGAATCACCTGCACCTGTTCGTGTTGCAGGAGACCATAAATAGATATATGAAATAGTTAAATGATACAATGCATTTGTGAATTCAACAGTAAGAGAGACAGGTTCTACTTAAATAAAGCTTTTATACAGATCAATAAGCAAATTAGATACTTCTTTGTTTAACAAATGTATTTGAATTTTTTCAGATTGAAGCTGCTTATTAAGATCGTTCATTTTTTTCAATAAATACGATAAAAATAATAAATAAAGCCTATTTTCTTCTTCCTTATAAAAATCATAAACAATAAAATTGAATCGGTGAGTTGAAGAACAGTATACGCGCCAAAAATTGCATTTTCGGCTAAAAGAGCCAAAATGCTCTACATATGTAAACCCACCGATCAGCAAAATAACAGTACATTAGAGAGCTGAATGTATACAAAAATAGACTACGCTGTTCGCTGATTGTAAGGAAGAACAGTACAAATGCGGTGCTTATACCATTCTTTCAATCAAACGCTGCGATCTTGCATGGAAACGTTATCCTTTGTTTCATGATCAATTATCGTAGTTAACTTAATTTAAAATGAGCAGTACCAGTAGTAGTAGTGACAGTGAGAATAATATTAAATCGGGAAAAAAACTAAAAGGCGACCCGAAAAATGGAAACGAAACCAACGAAAGAATGCTCGACTTCATGGTCAACAATATGTAAATACGGCTGGAAAAAACAGTTCAACCAATTGACTAAGTAAAATATGTTTGGCATATGTACACATGTACATAATTTTGGATTTTTCCAAACTCCGTTAGGTGTAGGGACGGATGTGCAAGTTACACAAGATGAGATGAAAACCATACTATCGAATTTACGTGAAATGAAAACTAAAAATGAGCAGGATATTTCTTTGACGTTAGGTAAACAGGGATTAAGTCAGAAATTGTTCTTACCAGAAAATGAGGTTTTAAGTGTGTTTCTTATATGAGCAATTTACTCACTTATTGCCTGTGGATCAGCTAATTATTATAGGAAGCAGTTGCGCTAGACTTAAGTTGGTAATGATAAGCGGAAAAGAAAACAAACTGACTTAAACCCATTTGGCATTTTTTTACTTAATCCCTTATTACCTGACACCAGAGATTTATCTAATGGGACTTTTGGAAGCCAAGCCCATAGTAAGGCGTCGGAAAATGAGCGAAAATGTAATCAAAACTGCAACATCTTCATACGTTGCCAAAAAAAGGAGGTAGTAGAATACTTACTTACTTATATGGCGCTACGGTCCGGGGTGGACCTGGGCCTCAACCAACAAACCTCTCCAGCTAGCACGATTACGAGCCAGCTGCCTCCAGTTGCGCACGCCAAGTTGGTTGAGGTCCCCCTCCACTTGTTTGCGCCACCTACCGCGAGGTCGTCCTCTACTGCGCCGTCCGTCCGGGTTGGATTCGAAGACTTTCTTAGCGGGAAGGTTGGGCTCCATCCGCTCTAAATGACCCAGCCATCTTAGTCGCTGTATGTGAACTCTTCTGGCTAAGTCGATGTCCTTGTACATGCCGTATAGCTCGGCATTGTACCTTCTCCTCCACTGTCTATGCAGACGGGACCAAAGATCGCTCGAAGAACTTTTCTCTCGAAATAACCAAGGGCATCCTCATCCGGTTTTTTCAAAGCCCATGCCTCTGCGCCATACAGCAGGACTGGGATGATTAGTGTCTTATAAAGAGTTACCTTAGTAGTTCGAGATAGGGCTTTGCTACTCAATTGCCGTTTTAGCCCATAGAAACAACGATTGGCAAGAGTAATTCTTCGTGTGATCTCCCTACTGATGTCATTTGCAGAGTTCACCATAGAGCCTAGGTAGACAAAATCCTTTACTACCTCAAAATTGTATCTGTCTATTGTGGCGTTCTGTCCAAGACGCCGATGTTGGGTGTCCTTTTTTGTAGACAGCATATATTTTGTTTTGCTTTCATTGACCGCTAGACCCATCTTTGCTGCCTCGATCTCAATACTCGTAAATGCCCCATTGAGGGCCCGCTGAGTTCTTCCGATTATGTCAATGTCATCGGCATAAGCGAGTAGTTGTACAGACTTGTAAAAGATTGTACCTCCGGTTTTGGCTTGTGAGTTTCTTACAATTCTCTCAAGTACTATGCTAAAGAGATCGCATGATAGCGCGTCACCTTGTCCAAGACCTTTCCTGACATCGAACGGTTCGGTGATGTTCTTACCGACTTTGATGGAGCAGCGAGAGTTCTCCATCGTCATTCTGCACAAACGGACGAGCTTGGCAGGGATGCCAAGACTAGACATGGCTCTGTATAACTCGTCTCTATACACGCTATCATAGGCAACTTTGAAATCGATAAAGAGGTGGTGCGTATCGATTTTGTATTCATGGGTTTTTTCCAAGATCTGCCGTAGTGTGAATATTTGGTCAATGGTGGACTTTCCCGGCCTGAAACCGCACTGATAAGGACCTATCAGGTTGTTGACGATCGGTTTTAGGCGTTCACATAATACGGCAGACAGGATTTTATATGCGATGTTGAGGAGACTTATACCTCTGTAATTGGCGCAGTTCATAGGGTCTCCTTTCTTCAGGATCGGGCAAACGATGCTGAGGTTCCATTCATCGGGCATACTTTCGTCCGACCAGATTTTACAGATGAGCTGGTGTTGGCAAATTTAGCCTTGATACGGATAGTCATAAGGCGCTCGTTCACATGCCGGAAACTCAAGACTTCTTGCCTAAGTCTGCCTCCAATAACAAATCCGCACCCGAATAGACGCTGTCCTTTTTGTCTGTAGCAATCGCCGTAGTAAATGTCGCAGTTTTTCATGTTCCCTTTGCCCGGCCCATCCCATCGCACTTCTTGGATGGCGGTAATGTCTGCTTTGAGACACTCTAGGGCCTCCGCAAGTTGTTCGGCTGCACGTGGTTTGTAGAGGGACCTAACATTCCACGTGCAGACACGAAGATCGTTGTCCTTTTTACGTTTGCTTGGGTCGTCAACAGTAAATTCATCCGTATCCGAGGCTGTTGGTTGCTTCGTAACCGAAGGTTTTTTACGTGGTAGAGAAGTTAACCCGACGGCACAACTCCCAACCTGGAGGACCAGATCCTTTTTTAGCAACCCCTAGGACGAGGGGCCGGATACACCGATGTCAGTAACCTACTTCGGGGATATGAGCGCTGCCGTTGGCCCATTAAGGGTTCATCCGCCACCATCTCTTTTTCAATACCCTGACGTAGTATTGAAAATCCTTACAGACCTCAGCTTCAAATATGTCGAAGTAGCCCCGGTAAGGTTTCCGCTGGCCTGTAGACGTCACCGTTGATTGCATCGGGAGAATTCATCCGCCGCACGTCCTCCTTCTGAGGACCTCTTGTTAGACTTCTGAGACGCATATTTCAGCCGATCAGGTCAACAAGAAATGCCTCGTCCGGTTAAACATATGCGCGCTGTAGTTCACCCAGATGTGCTTACGCAGGTCCGAGTGTTCAGCTACCCATATATCGTCAGACTCAGCATACGCTCATCGTTAGTTCACTATCAGATAGCTATCCAGCGGGCACCACGGGGAGGTGATGATGCGATTTTGTTGTAGAATAGCGGTCTGTAAAAAAACGTTCCTTACTTTGCATGGAGTCTCCAACTCCCGACTGCAACGGTTAAACGTACTTTTAAAGGCAGGAAAAACGCAAGTTGATTTAAGAGTTAATCATAATAATCGGCCCCACGTTTTACCTGCTTAATGTATTATCAAAATAAAAGAGCACATAGAGTCTTTCCCAAGAAAAACTTCACATTACAGCAGCTAGAAAGAAGTGTAGTATCTGGATGCTAAGCTCAATGTTAAAAGTATGTACGAACTCTTTATGAAACGGTGGGCCTATCTCAAAACTATAGTCAAATACGAGTACTACCTAAAATACTTGGTAGTGAATAGTGAAAACTATTCGTTAAGATTTGGTAGGCCACAAAATTAAGAGATCCAAAACTTTGTGATAGTGTGAAAAGAGAAACTAAAACCGAACTAATGGTTCATAAGCGGAAAGCCGGAAAGTTCTATATGCAAATGCAAAAAATAAAAGAAATATGCTCTAAGGGACACGTTGTGTATGGTGTAACTTTTGATTTTATGCAAAATCTGCCTCTGTCAGAAATACTAGTTCAAGAAATATTTTATTACCGTCAATTGTGGTTATATGCTTTTGAAATTCATAACTTAAAAGACGATACTGGCCATTTTTGGGCCAAGCACACAAGGGCCCAGATGAAGTATGTACTTTTCTCTTGCACTTTTTTAATAAAATACCTCCAGAGATAACCGAGTTACACATATTCTCAGATGGGTGCCCTGGTCAAAACCGTAATAATACAATGGTGAGGTTTTTGATAACTCTTACAGCTACCAAACGTTTTAAAAAGATATGTCATTATTTCTCTGTTCGTGGACATTTATTTTTGCCATGCGATAGGGACTTCGGAACAGTTAAAAGAGTTGTAAAAAATTGCGATCGCATTTATCTTCCCGAAGAATACCATAAGATAATAGCTAATTCGAGGAAGAAACAGCCGTTCACTGTTACACCTATGAATTATAAGGATATTGTAGACTTCAAAAACTGGTGGCTTAGTCTCTACAAAAAGATTAGTAAATCAATTGACGGACAAAAAATAAATTTTGCAGTATCACACTATAACTTTTTTGAATACAGCAGTGAAACTCCTGGCTATGTTACAACAACAGATTTCATATGAGGCTTTATATCACATACTTTTAAATTATTGAAGCTTAATGTTAATTTGCAATTGCCAACTACAAAATCGTGTAAAGAACCAGTCCCTATAAATGAAAAAAAGATTGCCGACATTAAGAAGCAATGCAATATGTATCTGGAGAGGCGTTGGAGTTTTATTCCGAAATAGTTAGTTTAGTTCTAGTTAGATAGACTTTTTATTAACTTCATATAATTTTCACAAACAGTATATACATAGTCGTTTATGGTTTGGCTTAAGGCCGTCTACCAGATTGACAATATGGTTTCTATTTCTGTTTAAAAATCGCCTTCCAAAATACGGGCTCTGTAGCGGATTGCAGCTGTAGCATAGTTGTACAAAACATCCCACCCATGACTTCCGTTCAGTACGTTGATCACCTCATCCAAGTCTAGCGAAATTACTCCGAAGTATCTCTCGCGAAATTCTCCTAAAATGGCACATCTTCCGATGAAATGGTAAACATCCTCCCTCTACTCCGAAATAATATCATGGAAAACTACTGATGATCCTCCAGAATAATATTATTCATTCAAATTTTGTAAACTCTTGATAAGTTTTATGTTTATTGTAATTCATTATAATAAAATACTACAAAACACCGAAATGTGTATTTTTTTCTAACTGAGTGAAAGAACAGTATAAGAACAATACCTTCATGTATAAATATTTCTATCCAGTACAGATTTTTTTGAACTATTCACTCATGAACAGGAATACTTCAAATCCCTTATACATTATTATGTAGAAAAATAAATAGTTTTTCTGTGAAATAGTTTTTTCTGTTTTTCTCAAAAGCGATATTTTGTACATGTACTGTTCTTCCACTCACCAATTCAATTGTAAATGCGTGTTTCTTTTAAAATGGTAGTATGTGAGAGCTATGTGGTAGTAGGTAGTATGGCGGACAAAAGAGTAGCAATTTGACTACTATAGTAGTAAAAATAACATCGCTGGTTAGTATTCAATGTGAACAATCGACGGAGCTCGAATTGACAGAACAATCGAGTTGTTCACAATTGCCCATCGCTACTTTGAACTGTAATTATTTCAAGACAGTAGGTACACAGAGGTATTAGTTGCCAGACTGGTGAAAACTAAAGAATATGGTAGGCAAATATAAATTCATCCATATATATGTATACACATGCATATACATATGAATTTTATGAAAAATAAAAAAAAACCAAATAACTAATCTTATTGAGCAAAACTGTACACGCGAAGTAGAGTGAAACAGAAATAAAGTAACGAAGCGTGCGATCTGCGAAAAAAAAACGAAGATTAATGTCTGAATGGTGTTACTTTTCGCTCTCACTGTTAAAATATCTTTTTCGCCGAGGAAAAGATTGATTTCGTGTTGGCCGAGATTGTTTTTGTTTTGTATTTATGGATGTCGGCCATCGGGTTGGACTATTGAAATTTAAGAAACGTTCCGACGGTATCCATGCAGATTAATTTATTTTCTAACGAATTAGTGAGTTAGTGAGAGAAGGCAAGCAAGCTTCAGATTTCTGTCTGCGTGTGTGTGTGTGGTGTGTGAATTTTTCTTAATGTATGCAGTACATGTAGGTTAGAAGGCAGAAAATGAATTTACATTGCAATCTGCACATCTAATCCTCAGTTACATCCCAGATAATAAAATAAAATAAAACAATTGAATCTGTTTCATCTGCAAATGAAATGTTTTGATTCCAATTTTACGAAAAGTGCGCACGCAATACAAAATATCTTATTTTTTTTTTTTTTTTATTTCTTACTGCCAGCATCAGTTCAGTTTCGTGATGAGGTACATTGTGGTGGATGCACCAGTTACCACAAATGTTCCAATTTGAATTCAATCAATGCATACACGGTTTCAGTATTATTTGTACGCATTTAGAAAAAAAGAAAAAAAAAACAGAACCCTGCTGCGGCTCATCTTCGCGAAATAAAAGTGTAAAAGTTCGAAAATCAAGTGCTATTGTGAATAGGAAATAATCTGATAAGGTATACTTGGTGCGTATACGTGCACACGTATCTACAAATTTGTGTATACGTACGTGTGCGTGTATAGGTATGCAAGTAATATACATAATTTATATTATAATTATATATTTAGTATAAACATATGTATATAGAGTACAAAAAAAAATGCAAACTGTGAACTATCCATAGAAACCACATAATAATCCTTAAAACGTGTTCCGAACAAAACTTATCATCTCGTTCCACCAAAACAACACACAACGAAGCCAAGGAAGGAACCAAATGCAAAATAACTTTCATGCATGTCATAGGATTAAATGATTTCGTCAATTTTACTGATATGTAAGTGTTTTGTTTTGTTTTTTCTCTTTTTTTTTTTTTTTAATTTAATTCACAATCCTCATAGTCACATACAGTTAGTCTTAAGTAGATCACAATATAGAAAACATTTTTAGAGATGCAGTCAAAATAATCTCTTAAATCGAGGGATTCCTATTCATATTTGCGAACAGAGATTTGATCCGATACGAAATTGTTACGATTGAAAGCAGTTTCGGTTCACAATACCTTGGTTCGAAACTGATACAAAAACGGTGCGCAAAAATAAAGCTATTATCCAGACGGTTGTCAGGTTGATGATCTGACAATAGCCGTGTTTTATTTATTTAAGCTTAATACAAGCAACAACTTAAATCTAAACTTAGGTTAGGTTAGAGGGAAGTGCACTTAAGTGCTTCTCACGGGGGCCAAACGGTCCATTGTGTTTCCTTTTATGTTGTGGAACCTGGGGCCTTATTTTGTACTGCTTTCGGATTCGGATTGCCATTCGGAAATGTAATCCGATTCTAAAATGAATTGGTATTTTGTATGGTTCTTGGATTGGGTGTAAGTGCTTCCAACTCAAAATCAAATATTTCCGAAAGTTAGATTGTCAAAACATCTATCAAACGTGACTTAAATTACTTGGAAATTGAGTTTGTATACATTTGCTATAGAAACGCAATACAAAATAAGGCCCCTGTAAAAACTTACTCTTTTTGTTGGATATTCTTCAAGCTACAACTTTCTACTCATGGGAGGGGGAAATTTTTAGAAATCCGCTTAGGGCTAACTGGTCAAAATTCAAGAGAGAACTGAGGAAATCAGTGAATCACCTCACTGAGGACCTCGACTCGACTGAAGCAGTTGAAAATGCAGTCGATGCACTGACTGGTTCCCTTACGCGATCCTTCGAGAAGTCCTGCCCGGTTAGTAGGCTTAGCGGTAAAAGGCGTCCACCATGGTGGAACCATAAAATAGCGGAACTCATTCGTATTTCAAGAGCAGGGTGGAACCTCGCTAAGGAGAGGGTCGTCGAGTGGTCCACCTAGAAAGAAAGTGTCAAGCTCCTCAAGAAAGAGATCAGGTTCGCAAAGAGGAACTCTTGGAGGTCCTTTTGCGCATCTATAGAATTAACAAACGAAGCGTCCCGCCTAAGGAAGGTCCTGGCCAAGACACCAACGCCGGAATCCAATATTAGGAAATGCGATGGCACCTGGGCAGAATCAAACGAGGAAACGCTGGACATGCTACTGAGTACTTACTTTCCCGGATGTACATCAATCTCCGGAGATGATCTAACTATTCCAGAGACGACATCGGGAATAAGGGCGGATGAGGTGGGTTATATAATAGATGATGATTAGATTAGATTAGATTCGATTTTATTAGTGAATTCACTTAATTAACATGCATATATAAATGTAATGCAAAATCATTTAAGCATGGCTTTGCCGTCTGCCTGGTTGACAAATTCAGAAGAATATAATAACAATAATAATAATAATAACAATTCTTTAAGTGATTTTTTAAATTTCTTCATATAATCAAAAATATTAAACTGAATTAATTATTTATTTAAATTAAATGAATTAAGGCATGTAACTGAATCTTTAAAAGTTTCCACTGTTAATCCTGTCACGATATGCTAACGATATTTTGCAAAAATTGTAGAATTTCGGTACATTTAACTCATTGAGGAGGGCCATAACTTGGCCATCTGATAAGACGTAGCTGCCTAAAAAGTGTTTTCTTGTTTCCCGTAAAGTTGGACATCTCCCAACAAAATGAAAAACGTCTTCTCTCTCTGCTAAATTGCATAAACTGCATACTATTGGCAGGTCCTCTCTGTGGGGCATGTAATTTAAACGAATTAGTTCTCCTCGCAGCTTCAATATCATAGATATTTCATTCACGCTGTGCTCATCGCAAAAGTGGGTTATATGCAGGGAACTGTGATTTAGTCGGCTGTAGATTAATCTGTGAAGTGATCCAGCTGCATCCGCTTCAAAGCTCAACCTGTATCGTTCGTCAACTCTGGCGATAAGTTGGTATAGCGTGGCTTTCCAGTTTCTGTAATTCGCGATATTTAAATTCAGTTCCATACCGCATCCATTAGCTAATTCCATCCACTCGTCTTTTCCGTAATTGCTTTGAGAGCTACTTTCTTCGGGAGTCGGTCATTCGGCATATTTAAAACTCTTATGATAAAATCTACTTGTAGTTTTAACGTCTTTATAAACAGTGGTGATAAACCCGTCTCTAGCATTATCATGTAGTTGGGTGTGCTGGGTGGGAGGTGGAACGCTCTTTTGACAAAGTATCTTAAAAGTTTCACAACCGTATCATAATGTTTGCAACCCCAAACTTGCGCGGCGTAGAACAAAATTGCTTCAGATACTGCTGTAAACACCTTGTACTTGCTACTGTGGGCCACATACTTGTTGACAAAGCACATTTTCCAAGTCATATTAATAGCAGTTTTGGCTGTTTTGAGCTTTTCGGTTAAGTGCTTCTCCATACTCAAGCTTTTCGTAAGATGAACTCCGAGATACTTGTACTCCTTAACAATTTCTATGCCTCTGCCGTCATAGTACCATTTTTCATTAGCGCAATACCTTCCTCCACCTCTTTTAAAAATCATCACCTTTGACTTTTCCAAGTTTACCACAAGATTCCATAATGTGCAATATTCATGTAGCCGATTTATAATGAGTTGGAGTGTTTGAGGTGAATAAGAAAGTAATACTATATCATCAGCGAAGAGAAGAGTTTTGATGTTGACCCCTGCATACTCTATACCTCCGGGCAAACAATCGATAATGTCCTCAATGAAGAGGGCAAATAACGTTGGACTAAGTGCGCATCCTTGTCTTACACCTGATTTCGACTGGAACCACTCTGACTTCTCATCTCCATTCCACACTGCTGCATGTGCGTCATCGTACAGGTTGTGTATAACTCGACCAAATTTGTGAGATAACCCCATTCCATACAGTTTGTATAACAGCGCACTGCGGTCAATTGTGTCGAAGGCTGCCTTGCAATCGACAAAAAAATCATATAATTTTTTTCCACGTAAGAGGAAGGACTCCGCAATACTATATAATACGAATACATGGTCTATGGTGGAGTATCCGGATCTGAAACCTGCCTGGTACTCCTTTATTCGATTATTGACGCCAATCCACTCAGTTAGTCGTTTCTGCAAGATTGCTGTAAATATTTTGTAGGATCCGTTGAGAATTGAAATGCCCCTATAATTTGCCGGGTCAGTTTTGCAACCGTTTTTAAAGATGGCGAAAATTAGGGCCTCCATAAACTGCTGTGGTATCAGCCCACTTATCAGAACATTGTTAGAAACTTTCGCTAGTTTGGTGACCAGTTGTGATGTTCCATATTTGAAAAACTCGACTGGAATCCTATCAGTTCCTGATGCTTTCTTATCTTTTAGATGGCTTAGCGCTTCGACTACTTCCGTGATGGTGATATCTGAGTCCAGTATTTCATTTCTAAAACCAGGTACAGCATATTGAAATTGATGTCTCTCAAGCCAACTCATTGAAATGTGTAAGCAAAATACTTGAGCTGAGCTCTGCGCTTATTGTGTACTTTTTCTCATTGAGTTTTGCAGCCAATTTCCAGAATTCTCTTGAATTATTACATCGCCCCAGATTTATTGCTACAGCTTCATAGTACGACTGCTTTTTCTTCTACACACTGACTTGTATCTGCTATTTGCTTCAGTATACAGCTCCTTAAAACGTCCCTCTGACGAATTGCGAAACGATCTCAGCCACGCAAATGATAATTGTCGCGCTCTTCGACACTCACTATCGAACCACGGCTCCATAAACTGCTTCTCATTATCTCTTCTTTTCCTAGGTGGTAAGTACGATGCTTTGATGGCTTCTTCAATTTCCGTAAGACTTGGATCCTGTTGTGCTTGTAATAACACGTCAAGCTTTCCTCTGTATACAGCTGCAACGTCATCTCTCCATACTTATTTGGGACTGAGCATCAATTTCCTCCTTTCTTCATTATCTGCTTTTTCAGTCTCAAATGTTACATAAATTGGTAGATGATCCGAATAGATGATGACAACATAGCTTATGCAATTAAATCACTTGCTCCATAAAAGGCACCAGGAATGGATAACATTCGACCTGTGATGCTGCAAGAATCAGTGGATATTGCTATTTCATGGCTCAAGCGTATCTTCACAGGATGCCTTAAGCTAGGTTATGTTCCTAAAGCATGGCGGAGGTGCGCGTTGCTTTCGTTCCCAAAGCAAGGAAAGCGAGCCATACAAACGCAAAAGACCTGATACCTATCAGTCTATCGTCCTTTTTGCTGAAAACTTTGGAACGTTTAATAGATGTATATATAAGAGGTGTGATCGGCGGTAATTACCTGTCTAAATCATAACATGCATACATCTGCGGCAGATCGGTAGACACGGCCCTCCACCGGGTCGTATCGAGCATAGAAGGATCCCTCCCCTTTAAGGAGTTCACTCTTGGGGCGTTCCTGGACATTGAAAGAGCGTTCAACAACGTAAGCTCTAACGCGATCCTGAACAGTCTGCACAGAGCACATCTCAACACCGGCCTCTGCCACTGGGTTGCGCAGATGCTTCAATCGAGGACTATATCTTCAACGCAATGAGATGTAACCATCCGGAGAAGGGTCTGCAGAGGGACACCCCAAGGTGGAGTCTTGTCCCCGCTAATATGGCTCCTTGTGGTGGATGAGATCTTGGTAATACTTCAACGTGATGGCCTATGCGGACAATGTCGTTATCCTGGCTTCGGGAAAATTTCCTTCAGTCTTAAGTGAAAGGCTCAATTTCGCGCTTCAACTAGTCGATAACTGGGTAAACAGCAAAGGGCTGGCAGTGAATCCTTCAAAGACGGAGGTAGTTCCCTTCACTAAGAGGAGATCAATCCCTACCTTCAGACCCCCAAATATTGGTGGCACTGAACTAAGTATCTCAAGTTCAGCTCGGTATCTGGGCGTAGTTCTAGATTCCAAACTTAACTGGAAGGAAAATATTGCCGAACGCGTTAAAAAAGCAAGCGTAGCTTTCTACTCCTGCAAAAAGGCTTTCAGCAATACGTGGGGCTTCAAACCGGCTGTGGTGTGCTGGATATACACGGCGGTTGTAGGACCCATTCTCATATATGGTTCACTAGTATGGTGGACGGCACTTGAGAAGCAATACCTGCTTTCAAACCTCACCAAAATCCAGAGGGCGGCGTGCATCGGAGCCATGGGATCAATGAGAACAACACCGACAGCGGCAATGGAAACCATGCTTAGTTTCATTCCGCTTGACTTATACTGCAGCAGTCTGGCGGCTAAAACCGCTGTAAGACTGAGAAGGCCGGTTGCGGTCATCAAGCCTTTACAGCCATGCCTCCATTCTGTCCCGATGGGGGATCACCAGCGGATTGACGGGAACTGATCACATGAACCCGATGCTAGCATTCGAAAGGAGATTCACTACAAGAATTCCCGATAGTATATACTGGAAGAATCGAAGAACCATGAAGAAAAAGGAGTTGGCTTTCTATACTGACGGTTCTAAGATGGACGTTGGCACGGGAGCCGGAGTTTATTGTGAGGCCCTAGAAATAAACCGCTCCTTTAGAATAAACGACAACTGCAGCGTCTTCCAGGCCGAGGTCGCAGCCATTATACAGGCTGATGAAATTATACGCGAGAGTAATATCGTTGGTAAAACGATTACTCTCTATATAGACAGCCAGGCAGCCGTTAAGGCTCTGGACTCTGTCGTAGTTAGGTCGAGGCTCGTGAGAAGCTGTAAACGAGATATCTAGAGCCAATGCGGTGACCCCTCTGCTGGGTACCAGGGCATATGGATATCGAAGGTAACGAAAGGGCAGACCAGCTTGCTAGGAAAGGGTCGGCGCTGCACTTATCGCGGGCCCTCCCTGTAGCAACCCCAATTAGTTCCTTGCTGAAAAAAAAAAAATAGAGGATGAAGCCACCGGTCGAGCAAACGCTGGGCTCATCTAGAAACATGCGCAACGGCCAGGGCGCTATGGCCGGCCTACAGCAAGAAGAGATCAACCTCTTTGGTAAACCTTACTCGTTATAACGCACGGGTCATTTCTGGCATAATTACCGGACATTGTGCCATTGGCGTTCACGCGGAGCGCGGACTATTGCAGAAATTGCAGGGACGAAGAAGAAATTGTGAATCTGTTCGTCATCTGTTGCGTGACTGTCCTGCCCTATCCGTCAGAAGGTGTTTCAGGCTGAAATCCATGCCATTGAGATCTGCGTCAGACACAATCTCCGCAAGGGGATCAAAGGCGCTAGAATACATATCTTCTTAGATAGCCAAGCAGCACTTATGGCGCTATCGTCCAACCAAATGGACTCCAGAACCGTGAAATGCTGCTACGATGCATTACAAGATGATCTTGCCAAATACAACAGGGTAAAACTCGGTTGGGTCCCTGGACACCAAGGGATTGTGGGCAACCAATCTGCAGATGAGCTCGCTAGGGGTGGCTCAGAATCTGTGTTCATAGGTCCTGAACCTTATTGTGGCGTCAATTGGACGACAGATACAACGCTGATTAACGAATGGGAAAACAAAATTCGTCTAGACCACTGGACCAGGTCTAAGACAATCCAAACGATTAATCAAGCCTTACTCCTATAAGGAAATCCTTAACTTAGATAGGGAAAGCATTAAGAAGCTCGCGAGCTATCTTACTGGTCATTGCGCCCTAAGATACCACCTTAACAAGATGAACCTGTGCCGAGAGAAGGACTGTCGGTTCTGTTTAGAGGAGGATGAAACATCCGAACACATTCTTTGTAAATGCCCGGCACTACACTGGTTAAGGAAACGTATTCTCCACTAGGAGATACTTACTTCAGTGGAACTGAAATGCTGCGCTACTAAAGACATACTCACTTTCATAAGGGAGGTAGTACGTCTATTAGATTAACTCCAACCCTTCGATACAATAGATCTTTCAGGTCGCAGTGTCGTTGCCACGTGGGCATGGGTTGTACAAGAAAAAGAAACAGTGTTTGATACTTTCTATCTCTTCCGCGTCTTGACAGCTCCTGCAGTGGTTGGGTGAGTTAGTGCCTAGTCGTATGGCTATTTCCCGCAGTGTCCTGTAGGTGCACCTATCAAGATACGGACTTCTTTTTTATTCATCGCCAACAGGCTTTTGGTTCTTCCTTCATTCAGTATGGGCCATCAACTGCAAGATATGATACAGTCGCCTCTGGTAATCCATGCGGAGGTAATCAGTTCTCTTGTTTTGAGGTCGATTTTTCATTTAGGTACACCAATAGGAACTTTTACTTACTACACTGGTTAAGGAAACGTATTCTCCACTAGGAGATACTTACTTCAGTGGAACTGAAATGCTGCGCTACTAAAGACATACTCACTTTCATAAGGGAGGTAGTACGTCTATTAGATTAACTCCAACCCTTCGATACAATAGATCTTTCAGGTCGCAGTGTCGTTGCCACGTGGGCATGGGTTGTACAAGAAAAAGAAACAGTGTTTGATACTTTCTATCTCTTCCGCGTCTTGACAGCTCCTGCAGTGGTTGGGTGAGTTAGTGCCTAGTCGTATGGCTATTTCCCGCAGTGTCCTGTAGGTGCACCTATCAAGATACGGACTTCTTTTTTATTCATTGCCAACAGGCTTTTGGTTCTTCCTTCATTCAGTATGGGCCATCAACTGCAAGATATGATACAGTCGCCTCTGGTAATCTATGCGGAGGTAATCAGTTCTCTTGTTTTGAGGTCGATTTTTCATTTAGGTACACCAATAGGAACTTTTACTTATGTCTGTATGTGTTCTATCTCCAATGCTGATCCCCTTCTGGCTAGTTCATCTGCTATCTCATTCCCTTCTATATTACTATGTCCGGGAACCCAGCAGAGAGTGTTGCATATATTGTTCAGTGAATTTCGGCATCTGGAAACTGTGCCTCTAGTGCCTTGATTGCTGCTTGACTATCTACGAGATGGAAATCTTGGAAGGATTAAGTTTCTTTCTGTGAATGGTCTGTGCTGCGCTTTCAATAGCGAAGACTTCGGCTTGGAAGATACTGCAGTCGTCTGGGAGCTTGTATGAGTAGTTGATATTCACCCTGATTGTCGTTGATATTCACCCTGATTGTCGTTGGCGTTTGCCGCTTTTCGACGATTGTCTTTTTACTCTTCAGATGTAGTACGAATCCATTTTCATAACTTATTCAATGTAAAATAGTTGTAATAGTATTCTACACGACAAATAAATTGCTTACTAAAGTTTAACGGTCAGCAGGTCGTAGCTATGAATAAAACGACAAACGCCAACGACAATTAGGCTGATTGTTTGATTCACAGAAGACTCCAGAACCAGTTCCTGTATCCATTTTAGACCCGTCTGTATAGAGCTGAATGGCCTTTAATGTGTTGGAGTCCCACTCGACTTGCGGGAATGAACGTGGAATAATTCTTATTGAAGTCTGTGTAGGGTATGACATAGTCAGTTGTTCTATCGAGATCTGTTCTGTATCATTGTAGTATAGAACCATGTCCATAGGAGCTATGCTTCCACGCGCCCGATTGCTTGAAGCGAACAGCGCTTTTGGCAGCTATGCTTCGCATGTACTCATCCAGGGGGAGGAGGTTTAACATCACCTCCAAACTTGCTCGCGATGTTGGTGTCTGTGTTCCGGTTAAATTTATGCATGCCAGTCGTTGTACCTTAGTTAGGTTTACTAGATAGCTGGTCTTGTCCGTTGCATTCCACTATACAATCCTATCATAGGTAAGTATATGTCTGACAATTGCTGTATACATTCAATTCATCATGGTCCTATCGTTTACCAAAGGTTTTCTTACAAGCGTAGAATGCGCGTAGTGCTTTCTTTGTTCTTTCTTCTGTGTTCTTCTTCCAGGTAAGCCTTGAATCTAGGATTGTTCCAAAATATTTTGCTGGTGGAGTGAGTTTTAGAGGAGTTCCATTCAGTTTTGGGAGGTCAAATTCATCTATTTTCCTTCGTTTGGTAAACAGAACCAACAGTTCTGCCCAGGAGGGTAAATCTTTTAGTGCAGATTCCATGAGATTACTGATGGTAGGTAAGTATTTCCCACTGGTCATGATTACTATGTCGTCTGCATATGCAACTGTTTTTACCCCTTGGGTTTAGAGAATCTTAACAATTCTGTTAACGACGAGGATCTAGAGCAAAGGAGAAACTACTCCTACTTGCGGGGTTCCTCTTGTAACTGTTTTCTTTATGATACTCTCACCTGATTCGGAGTTGATTATTCTGCTCTTAAGCTTTTCGTCTATCCAGCTGATTATTTCTGTTTTTACTCCTAGTTCAACTAGTGCCGCGTTAATCGATGTCGTATTTACGTTGTTAAACGCCCCTTCGATGTCTAAAAATGCAGCCAGAGTATATTCTTTAAAGTGAAGGTTTTTCTCTATGAATGAGACAGCATCATGTAGTGCAGTTTCGACCGACTTGCCTTTTAGGTATGCGTTTTGAGTGCTAAATAACTTGTGTTCATTGAGAAGGCTTCTCAGGTGTAGATCAATTAATCTCTCCAGAGTTTTCAGAAGAAAGGAGCAAAAGACTGATTGGTCTGAAATCTTTTGAAGTGGAGTGTGTCGCTTTCCCTTCCTTGGGGATGAAAACCGCTCGTTCTTGTTTCCAGCATTTCGGTACGTAACCAAGCTTTAAACAGCTACGGTAAATTACTTTTAGCCAGGGCGAGATTCTAACCTAACCTAACCTAAACTTAAAAAACTTACAAAAAGGGAAACTTAACGCTTAACTTAAAACTATTAGGTATTCAAAAAACTATCTTAAAAAACTAGGGTGTGTAGGATGAGGAAGGGAGGAGGTAATGTGGGTGTGGGGTGGGCATTGGTGCAATGATAAGAGAGATGGAAGAAAGGAATGGACCTTAGGTTAAGGAGATTGGTGTTTAATGAGACACTAATTCAAGAAGCGCGGGGCAATCAATTTGACCAGCAAATAGCTGATGAAGGAAGAGTAAGTCGGCAATTTCGCGACGGGTTTCGAGAGACTGAAGATTGATGAGATTGATGGGTCTAGCGGTCAATGAAAGCAAAACAAAATGTATGCTGTCTACAAAAAAGGACACCCAACATCGGCGTCTTGGACAGAACGCCACAATAGACAGATATAATTTTGAGGTAGAAAAGGATTTTGTCTAACTAGGCTCTATGGTGAACTCCGCAAATGACATCAGTAGGGAGATCACACGAAGAATTACTCTTGCCAAACGTTGTTTCTGTGGGCTAAAACGGCAATTGAGTAGCAAAGCCCTATCTCGAACTACTAAGGTAACTCTTTATAAGACACTAATCATCCCAGTCCTGCTGTATGGTGCAGATGCATGGGCTTTGACAAAACCGGATGAGGATGCCCTTGGTTATTTCGAGAGAAAAGTTCTTCGAGAGATCTTTGGTCCCGTCTGCATAGACGGTGAGTGGAGGAGAAGGTACAATGCCGAGCTATACGGCCTGTACAAGGACATCGACTTAGCCAGAAGAGTTCACATACAGCGACTAAGATGGCTGGGTCATTTAGAGCGGATGGAGCCCAACGTTCCCGCTAAGAAAGTTTTCGAATCCACCCCGGGTGGACGACGCAGTAGAGGACAACCTCGCGGTAGGTGGCGCAAACAAGTGGAGGGGGACCTCAACCAACTTGGCGTGCGCAACTGGAGGCAGCTGGCTCGTAATCGTGCTAGCTGGAGAGGTTTGTTGGTTGAGGCCCAGGTCCACCCCGGACCGTAGCGCCATCTAAGTAAGTAAGTAAGTAAGAAGATTGATGAGTTTTAAACGATCAGATTAGGGAGGCAAGTTGTATCTATCAAACCATAGATAGAGATAGATAATAAACTATTGTGAGGTGCAAGTGCACTGCGACCTTTAGCAGATCTATTGTGCGCCTCAAACTGAGGCTCTAGTCGATGATATGCTCGGTTTATCGCACTTCCTCCAGTCCAGCTGCTGCTATGAACCGGAGTATCTTGAATGGATCCAGCGAAGGTAGATCCAATTCTGATAGAATGTACATATGCACCTAAGTGGTTTCTTCTTTTGTGGATCAGTGCTTCGCATTCCATAAGAAGGTGTGCTGGTGTTTCTACGAAGTCCCTGCAGAATATGCAGTGTCCGTCTCTCTCTATTCCCAGTTTCCTGATGTGCTCCTTGAGTCTGCAGTGACCCGTTAACATGCCCGTCAAGATGCGAAGTCGGTTCTTGCTGACTCTTAGGCAGGTTCTATTTCTTTTCTGGTTGTATTTCCTCAGAAGCTATTTCGCCTGTCTCAGTTGTGGGATATCGTCCCAATCTTCTTCTTCTTCTTCCTTTTATCAGCGAGGTTATGATGCGAAAATAAGGGATCATAACCCTCCCACTTCACCGCATTTCTACTGATCCGCCTGTGGGGTTCGCCTCGGGATATCGTCCCAATGCTTGGCCCATTTGTTGTATTCCTAAGGTCTTCCGTTATTTTCTGCGGTCCTATCTCACAAAAGGGCTCTGGTCCAAGGAACGGTGTGTCTGATCCGTTTTTTGCTGGTCCATCAGTTGCTTCGTTTCCCTCTACTCCTACGTGATCTGGTATCCAGTAGAGAGTTACTTTATTTGCCTCTCCCAGTTTGTTGATCCTGGTAAGGCATTGCCATACCAGTTTGGATCTGATATCGTGTGAGGTCTGTGCTTTTATAGCGGCTTGGCTGTCTGACAGTATTGCGATGTCCTGCCGGCGATAATTTCTGTCTAGGTTGAATTGTACGCATCTTTCGATCGCGTGAACTTCTGCTTGAAATGTACTGGAGGATATTCCCAGTGATTCTGAGTATCTGGTCCTGAGCTCGTACACCCCCGCCCCAGTACCTGTAGATGTTTTCGATCCGTCCGTGTACCATTTAATTGTGTGTTGTTTGAGTTGGTACTTATCGGACTCACTGCTCCAATGTTTTTTGTTGGCCAGCTTTGATTCGAACTTTCTTTCAAAGCAGTATTTCTTGACCATATCGTCTCTGGGCCAGTCCAGAAGCGGCACCGATTTGGATAGGGTTATTCGCTCTTTGTTTGCGATCCATGTTCCTTTCCCGATGCCCTCTTCGCTTAATCTCAATATGGTCTCCTTGGCGATTCGCTCTAGCACTATGTGTATACCTACGGTCGCCTCTAGTGCTGTGAGACAGGTTCGCATGGCATCTGTTATACGTACGCTCAGCGATGTACTTGTCGTAGTTAACCTTGTTCGGTTAACCCATGCCGCTGCCCCGTATGTGATGATGGGTCTTACTATCATGTACATCCACCTCAGTGTGGCTGGGCTGCAACCGCAGATCTTTCCTGAAATGTTCCTGCACACCATAAGTGCTCTGGTGGCTTTGATTACCACAGCTTCTAAGTGTTCTTTGAAAAGGAGTTTAGTGTCTAGTTTCTGTGGGTCGATCCTGATACTTTCCAATACGATAGATTGCATACGCTTTAGCTGTCTTTTCTTGGTAAAGGGGATCACAGTGGTTGTGGTAGGATTTAAAATGTATCTATCAAACCATGGGATCTGCGTCCGTCCATGATTTACGGGATGTACACAGCGATTGTCAGACCCATCCATACCTACGGAACTATTGTATGGTGGAACGAAACAGACAAAACTGTCGTAAAACACTCACAAAGGTACAAAGATTAGCATGCTTAAGCATAACAGGAGCACAGAGATCAACACCACAAGCGGGTTTAGAGATGATGCTAAATATCCCTGCACATGCGTGCATACGATGCACAGCTGCCAAAAGTGCAAATCGTCTCAAGCAATCGGGTGCATGGAAGCAAAGCTCCTATGGACATGGATCTATACTCAACAGGTATAGTTTAACCGATCTAAACAGAACAACAGATTATATCATACCCTATATACATTTCGGCAAGAACTAATCCAATTTTTATTCCCGAAAGACAAGAGTGGGAGTTCAACACATTAATTAATGTACAGGATATTCAACTCTACACTGACGTGTCTAAAATGGATGTCGGAACTAGCTCTGGAGTTTACTGTGAGTCATTGACAGAGCTGCACAGACTATACATAGCAAAAAACTAAATCCTTCCAAGATTAACATTTTCGTGGATAGTCAAGCGGCAATCAAAGCACTAGACAACCAGGAAGTCAGATCACAAACAGTTTCCAGATGCTGCAACACCCATGACGTAACTCTCTGCTGGGTTCCCGGACATTGCAATATAAAAGGAAGCGAGACAGCAGATGAACTAGCCAAAAAGGGATCAGCATTGGATCCTCAACACACTCTGATGTCAGTAAAAACTCTAATTGGTGAACTGAAAAGGAAAATAGACCGGAAAGCAAGAGAACTGAATAACTCCGCTTGGTACGCCAGAAGCGACTGTGTCATGTCCCGCAGCATATGGCCGACAGTGGATGAAAACAACAAAAATCCTTTTGGCGATGAATAAAAAAGAGATTCGAATCT
The DNA here is from genome assembly GCA_945910035.1 of Brachypalpus laphriformis. Lineage (NCBI taxonomy): Eukaryota > Metazoa > Arthropoda > Insecta > Diptera > Syrphidae > Brachypalpus > Brachypalpus laphriformis. The sequence goes on along the minus strand of OX246757.1, from coordinate 12,236,907 downwards.
TGACAGGTGCGCTAGGAGGACACTGCGTTATAGGCGTAATGGCTACTAGATTAGGCGTCAACACACCCGACCACAGCAGGCTGTTAAGATATAGAGGAGACAGAAACCATCAAACACCTGCTATGCGATTGCCCAAATCTTCAAAACCGCCGCCTCCATCATATGGGAAACAGGTTTTTTTTTGGCGAACTAGGGGATCTCATACAAGTTCCACTAAGGAACATGATAGGGTTCATAAAGAGCACATGCTGGTTCACAACAGAACCGGCCACAAGATAATAATTTAACTATACGAGTAGGTTCCACACTACAAAGGGAAACACAATGGGCCGAATGGCCCGCGTGCACTTCCCTCCAACCTAACCTAACCTACGACGCTTCTGGAGACTTATCTGTGACAGCACTGAAGAATCCTCGGAAGCTTCTAGGTTGCGGAAAATCCTCTCTAAAAGCCCTTAAACACCTAGCTACCTTTTACATCCAGACGGTCACTGGACCACCTCTGCTAAGGAATCCATTGCCATCTTACTGGATACTCACTTCCCTGGTAGCTGCCCTGTTGCTGTTTCGCTGTCGGGTAATACCCGTACTTGCTCTCCACCGTGCAGCAACTCCCTGGTTATAGTAACTGCAGAAAAGATCCGCTGGGCCATGCGCAGTTTAAAGCCCTTCAAGTCCCCAGGACCTGACTGTATCATACCTGCAGAATTTCAAAAATGTGAGGACATTGTGTTTCCATTGCTCAAAGTCATCTTATCGAGCCGTGTAAATCAGGTCTACATTCCCAAGTCGTGGACCGAGGTTGAAGTCGTCTTCATTCCTAAGGCAGGTAAGAGCTCGCATGTGGTACCAAAGGATCTCCGACCTATCAGTCTATCGTCCTTTCTACTGAAAACGTTGGAAAGGCTGATTGATATACACCTCCGACAGAGCATTAGCCCGTCTTTGCTCTCGCCGCGCCGTCCCAACATGCGTACTACAAAGGCAAATCCGTTGAGACAGCCTTACACTCGCTTGTGCGCATCATTGAAAAATCTCCGAGCATTAAAGAATATACCATGGTGGCTTTCCTTGACATTGAGGGAGACTTTAACAATGTCAAACCAAAGGCAATCACAGCCGCACTTGCAAATCTGAAAGTGGATACTTCGCTCGGAGTGTTGATCAATCAATTGCTAATATGCAGGATTATCAACACACAGCTGGGCGCAGCATCGGCCAGAAGACTTGCCTGCTGCGGAACACCCCAAGGTGGAGTCTTGTCACCTCTTCTGTGGAATCTGGTAGTGAATGAGCTACTAGTGGACCTGGATAGGTCAGGCTGTATAGTGATTGCCTATGCTGATGGCATAGCGATTGCTGCGTCTGGCAAGCACCCAGACACTCTCAAGGAAATCCTCCAATATGCTCTCTCTCTCTCGGCTCACTAGGTGGGCCTCCAAATGTGGATTGGGGGTTAACCCTCATAAAACAGAGCTCGTTCTCTTCACAATGAAATATAAAGTTCCCCTCGTAGACCCTCCTATGATTAATGGCACCAGTCTCACCTTCACTGTTAATGCAAAATACCTGGGTCTTATTCTGGACAGAAAACTGAGCTGGAAAGCCAATCTACTTGAACGCGTAAGGAAAGCCAATGTAGCTCTCTATTCCTGTAAAAAGGCTATAGGTAGGAGCTGGGCTATGAAATCTGAAATCACTCGCTGGCTTTACGTGTCCGTTGTCAGGCCTATACTACTCCATGGCGTGATCGTTTGGTGGCCTGCTCTTGACAGGGATGTCCACCTCTCTTAGTTAGCTAAAGTGCAAAGATCTGCATGCATGTGCATCAGTGGTGCACAAAGAACTACTCCTTCTGCGGCATTGGACGTTTTGCTCAACCTGCTACCTCTAGATATCTTTGGCAGACAGGTTGCTGCCAGTGCGGCCATCCGCCTTAAAGCCTCCTCTCAGTGGTCTAGTTATCACATTGGCCACTCCTCGATCTTTGATCTTCTCAACTTCACCCATGAAAACACGGACTACACCCCACCGAAACTGAGATTTGATTGAAATTTCCTTAGCGGGATAAATGGGATAACTCTCCCCTTTTTTTTTTTTTGCGCCAAGGGATGTGGTAATCTTCGAAAGATTACAAGGCATGCACGATTCGCAAGACCGAATAATCGATGCCAGGAATGCGCTTATGTACTAATCCCCACCCTGCACACATCTACCACTCTCCCCGCGGGACTGCCGTAAGGTATTACTTTATATTCTACTTCGCGGGGCTGGTTAGCAATTAATGCTATGCTTCTTGTATTGCTGCTTCAGCTCTCCTTGCTCTCTCAATTATTCGGAGCTCTTTTTGCACATTCGTTATAAGGGTACAAATTTCCAGCCAATTCTCCTCTGACCGCAGCATTTGCTCTATAAGTAATGGTGGACTTGGCAGGTTATTTCTCCATTCCGTAAAGCGATTGCAATGGAATATTGCATGCTCTGTATCTTCCTCCTGGTCTGGACAATATGGACAGAGAGGTGAGTTGTCATGTCCAAATCTGTGTAAATATTTGCGATAGCCACCGTGACCCGATAGGGACTGCGTAAGGTGATAGTTGCAGTCCCCAAACATGCGTTTCGTCCAGATCCTAATGGTGGGGATCAGCTCGTAGGTCCATCTACCTTTTGTACTGTTATCCCACCTGATTTGCCACATAGCTAGTGGATGTTGCCTTCTCCTCCGCCTTTATCCTCTTGACGATATCTGCTGACAATACCTCTTGATGACTCGAGGTTCTCCTTTCTTAGATCCTTACCATCTCATTTGCGAGGATGTCGATGGGGATCATTCCGGCTATGACACAGGCTGCTTCGTCCGATATTGTTCGGAAACCGCTGATTGTTCTTATCGCGCATAGCCTGTATGTTGACGATAGTTTTCTCCGTGTTTCTATCGTCGCTAACGCCGCCGCCCAAACCGGTGCAGCGTATAGGAGAACCGAGCTAACCACTCTGGATAGTAGAATCCGTCTAGCATATCCAGGGCCACCGATGTTTGGCAGTATTCGAGAAAGGACTGCCTGCAGTAGTGAAGCCTTCTTGCTCGAGTATTCCACGTGTGTTTTAAAACTTAACCTGTTGTCGAGCATTACTCCTAAGTATTTAACTGCTTCCTTGGTTCTTATAGTCTGAGTTCCGACTTGAATATTCGCATATTCAACAGCTTTTCGACTTGTTATAAGAACAGCTTCAGTTTTGTGGTCTGCTAATTCTAAGCCGGCGGCTCGTAGCCAGTCTTTAATTTTTCCGATTGCTTCGTTTGTCGCTGATTCTATTTCGTGGATGTGTTTAGCCACGGTGACCACGGCGATGTCGTCAGCGAACCCGATTATCTTAACTCCTTGTGGAAGTGCTAGTCGCACATGATATTCCATAAGAGAGGGCCTAGTACCGATCCTTGTGGGACTCCTGCCGTGACGTTGTAGTACTTTACCCCCTCGTCGGTTTGGTACCTCAACTTCATGTTGGTGAAGTAGCTTCTAACTATCCTCAATAGGTAGTATGGAGTATCCATTCTGGCTAGCGATCTCCTTATGAATGTCCAATTTGCCGAGTGAAAGGCGTCTTTGATGTCCAGAGTCACTACTGCACAGTATTTCTTTGCTCCCCCTCGCCTTGGATCGCTCCAGTTGCTGTGTCAACTACCGCTTTTACGGCATCAACTGTAGAACGCGATTTTCTAAATCCGAACTGATGGTCTGACAGTGCTCCTTTCTCTTCTGCTACCACGAGCAGTCTGTTGTATATTATTCGTTCAAGTATCTTTCCCAAAGTGTCGAGTAAACATATTGGGCGATATGACGATGGTTCTCCAGGTAGTTTGTTTCCTTTTGGTAGCAGTACTAGATGTTGAAGCTTCCATGGCCCAGGAAAAACTCCTTCTTCCATACACTTTTGCATAGTGGCTGTAAAAATGTCCAGCCTCTTTTGGACAGCCACTTTCACCGCCTTATTGGGGATGCCATCTGGTCCAGGTGCTTTGTTGCTTCCTATCTTCCTGCATGCTTCGAATAGTTCCTCCCGTGTGATAGCAGGGATGTGCTGTGCATTGGTCTCTCTGATTATATCACACAGAGTAGATGGTCTATGGGGGAATAGGTGCTCTATTATGGATCTTAACATAGCTGGGCAAGTTACTTGTGGGGACCTACGACCTTTCAGCTTTGTCATCACCATCCTGTACGCCATACCTCAAGGGTTTATGTCTGCTTCGTTACAACACAATTTTACTCTCTTTGATCGCCTTTTTTAAGTCGCGTCGCGCCAGTTAAAATGTGTCTAGACGCTCCTGAATATCGACTCTTCCCCTTGATCGTTGGACTCTGCGTCCGGCTTGTAGACACCTTGCCCTAAGTGTGTTTATCTCCTCGGTCCACCAGTAGCATGGTGCACCTCTTCTACTAAGTGTTCGTCTGGGCATTGCTGCATCGCGGGCTGTTGTAATAGTGTGGGTGAGCTCTCCCCCTGATGATGGTAATTCGGTGCACTTCTACACAGATGGCTCTAAGACCGAAGGTGGGGTGGACTGTGGTGTTTTCTCCGAGAAGCTCAACCTGAGCATCTCGTTCCGCCTCACTGATCATTGTAGCGTTTTTGAGGCGGATTCATGGCGATTAAGGAAGCCCTGTCCTGGCTAAAATGTAATGTATTATCTGTCAGGGATATTAGCATTTTCACTGACAGTCAAGCGGCATTCAAGTCCCTGGAATCGTGCTCTTTTCACTTCAAAGGCCGTCTCAGACTGCCGTTTGTCTCTTACGGAGATGACAGAGCAGTTCAATATTCACCTATGCTGAGTGCCAGCCCACAGAGACATTCCAGAAAGCTGTAGGGCGGACGAGCTCGCCAGACATGTATTGATTTATGACATTCATGCTGATACTGTATTTATGGAAATAGAGAAAAGATGTGGGATGAGATGATGAAAAGAAGGCGGGTGGACATCTTGTGTGTCCAAGAGACGAAATGGAAAAACACTGGAAATCGGGCGCGTTTCTTGGACGTTAGGACAAAAGATTACAAGATGTTCTACTACGGAACGGAAAAGGCTAAGAACGGAATCGGTATCATCCTTGTGGCAGAGCTACTTGGAAACGTCTTGAGCATTTCGAAGTCCAGCGACCGTTTGATGTCTCTCAAACTAGTAATACAAGGAGAGGTGTGGAATATTGTCAGTGCATATGCTCCCCACAATGGGTGCAATCAGAGAGATAAAGATGCATTTTGGCTAGATTTCCACAATCTCCTTAAGTACATCCCAAAGGAAGAGTTTCTGTTTGTTGGAGGAGATTTGAATGGACATGTCGGGAAGTCAAACGAAGACTATGAAGACTGCCATGGAGGACTAGGATGGCACCAGGAACCTTCCTGGTGAGGACATCCTAAGCATGTGCAAATCACACGGTCTTATCGTGTTAAATACCATGTTCATCAAACAAAGCCGACACCTGATCACTTACAGCAATGGTGGAGATGAAACTCAGATTGACTACCATTTGGTAGCCAGTTTCATGAAGCCTCGGGTAAAAGATTGCAAAGTGATCCTGGGAGAGGCAATCGCTCGGCAACGCCGTCTCCTGCTAACAGAATTTTTTATGAAAACACCGAAGAGAAGCAAACAAACAAGGGTCTCTGAGAAAATCAAGTGGTACAATCTGGACAAAGAAAAAGGCGAAGCTTTTGTTTTCGTGATGAAAAATTACCTCTATCACACCATCAACAGAGTTGAGGATAAGGAGTGCAGAGCACGTAAAATGTGGGATTCCCTAACGCGAACTTGCTTTAAGAAGGCCAAATCACTGCTAGGAGCTTCAAAAGGCCACCATCAACACGCCAAAGAAACATGGTGGTGGAGTGATGAAGCTAAGAAAGTGACAAATGAGAAGAAAGCGGCTTACAAAACTTGGTCAAAGTGCCCCTCTAATAATAGTGACGAAAAACTTCGCCTCGAAATGGAATACAGATATTGCAAGAAAGAAGCGAAGAAGAAGTGCGCCCAGCTTCAGAGAGTACGGAGGGCCTGTATCGGGAGCTGGAGAAAATATCTTCCCCGGTTGTTGATGCAAACCAAGCTATCTAGGAGCTGCGACGACACAGTATGAACAAGAGCGCAACCATCTTCAAAATACCCGCCCAAAGAAGGAGGGATGCTCAGGAGATTCGTTCGCCAAAGTTCATTAACAATGCTCATGGCCACCTTCTTGTGGATGACGATAAAATTCTGCAGAGGTGGCGGCAGTATTGTGAAGAACTTCTTTCAAATGAACAGTTTCCCCGGCTATACTTTCCAAGAGCCACCCTTAACTGTGAAAAAAATACCCCACATTACAGTCGAAGAAGTTAGTGAGGCGGTCAAATACTCCAAAAAACGAAAAGCGGTTGGGCCAGACGAGATGCCCTCTGAGTTCGGGAAAAAGATGGGAGACATCGGGTTTAGATGGCTCAGAATTCTCATCTACAAATTTATGAGAGGTGACCCAATGCCGAATCAATGGAGGGAAAGTTACCTTCTTTCTCTGGAAGGGTGATACGCGAAACTGTGATAACTACCGTTCGATCAAGCTGATGTCACACACCATGAAGATCGTTGAGCGGGTATTAGGTGGCCGACTGCGAAAAATAATACGGCTATCTGACGATCAGTGCGGGTTTGTCTCGGGTAAATCAACCACAGATGCAATCCAAAGTATAAGGATCATAATGGAAAAACATCGTGATTCCTTAAGGGATTTGCATATTGTATTGGTTGACTTTGAAAAGGCATTCGATAGAAAACCACGAGATCTGATATGGGTGGCGCTAAGACATCGAGGGGTTCCAGAAACCTATGTACAGATGATCATGAACATGTACGAAGGAGCAAAGACAAGAGTAAGATGCCCCGCTGGAGTAACCGAAGAGTTCCCAAACAAAGTCGGGGTGCATCAGGGAAGCGTCTTAAGTCCTTTGCTCTTTATTACAGTCCTTGATTATCTGCTTGATGGAGCATCCATCTGACGATGGAGCCATCATAAGTGAGGATCCTACATCCCTGCAACGAGCACTTGATGTGTGGGTGGACGTTTTGGAGGGAAATGGGTATCGCATTAGTTCAAAAAAGACAGTACTTGTGCTGCCCGTTCTCTGATCCACTCAGGCCTATTCCAGACATTTATTTGAATGGAACAGTGTTTCCCAAGTGCGAAAAGTTCAAATATCTGGGATCTATGATCAATAGCAAAGCAACTTGTGATGACGACATCAATCATCGTGTAAGCGTAAGTTGGATGAAGTGGCGAGAAAAATCCGCTATCATCTGTGACAGAAAAGTGCCACCTAAGTTGAAGGGAAGGCTCTACACCGCAGTTGTGCGTCCAGCGCTCACATACGGTTCACAGTGTTGGACGATGTACAAAACGCATGAGAGTAAATTAACGGCAGCTGAGATGTAGATGCTTCGCATGACAGTATGAGTGACAAAGCTTGATCGAATAAGAAGTTCGAAGATCCGTGGAAGCTTTCACATCAAGGAAACCATCGTACAAAAGATAGAGCGCGACCGGCTTAGCTGGTATTGCCACGTTCAAAGAAGAGATCCTTTGAACCCTGTTAAAAAGGCAATATCAATGCACGTTCCAAAGACATCGCGATGTAGGAAAGGCAGGCCTATAAACGCCTGGATCAGACAAATGCGACGACATCGGCATTTCATTGGCCTCAGTAACCGAGTGATCCAAAATCGGCAGGCCTGCCGATATTTTCTGAGGTCAAATAGGCGAACCCCACAGACGGATCAGTAGAAACGCAGTGAAGTGGGAGGGTTGTGATCCCTTGTTTTCGGATCATAGCCTCGCTGATAAAAGGAAGAAGAAGAAGAAGTTAAGTTTGGTGAAGTTAGCTTTCCGAAAGTTAAAGCTATATGAGTTCTAAGAATGAATACCAGAGTTTAAGTTACGATACAAAAAGGGGAGGATGGTATCGGTCTGAAGTAGAGAGAATCTGCCAAGGTTGTTAGTTATGCCACTGATTTGATGGAGGCCAGACTTGGAGAGACAATCTGTGAAAAGTACTTCTTTGTCTGAGGTTGCATTTGAAGTGACAAGATGGGACTCATTCTCAGACTGAACCAATTGGAGCAATGAAAAATTGAAATCCCCTAAGATAATGACATCATCGCTGGGATCAGTAGCATCAAAGAGAGAGTCTATAGCATATCCAACATACAGCAAGTTGGTAGCCTTGAATTGGTTGAGAGGGGCGAATGTAGCAGTAAAGTAGGTACAGATTACGTTTAAGGATTGTAATTTTCCTGCAAATAAATTCAAATTAGTGCGGAGTCGTAGCGGTTATGTATAGCCAGGAGAACTCCGCGGGCAGAAGAATCATCGTCAAGTTCACATACTTACTTTTTTTACTTATGGTATGTCCTGTATCCCCTTGTGGGTCCTAGGGCCTCTACTACGCCTACGCGCCATCGTGTACGGTTTCTGGCAATGTGTCTGAGTTCTCCCCAACTTTTCCCTAACTGCCGTGCCTCCTTCTCGACTGTTCTGCGCCATGTTCTCCTCGGACCGCCAGGTCTTCTGCCATCCTGAGTTAGAGGGTTCCATTGCATAGCATGGTTCGCTATGGAAGCGCCATGTTCTCCTCGGACCGCCAGGTCTTCTGCCATCCTGAGTTAGAGGGTTCCATTGCATAGCATGGTTCGCTATGGAACTGTCACCCTTTCGGAACGTGTGACCAATCCACTGCCACTTCCGTCGTTGGATGGTTGTGCCTATTAGTTCCTGACCCGTTCTCTTGTAAAGGTGTTCGTTAGAGATACGATTGGGCCAGCAGCTTTCTGGTGATAGTAGTGGTCACTCTCCACGTGCTGCGACCATATAGCAGCACGGATTCAACGTTGGAGCGGAACAGTCTTATTTTGGTGCTCAAACTGATTGCATTGCTTCGCCATATTTTGGACAACATCCCGAACGCGGACTTTGCTTTGGCGATCCTGTTGGCTATATCCAGTTCGGTTCCACCATCGGTCGAGACAATGCTCCCAAGATACTGGAAATCCTCTACTCTCTCTACCGGTTGTCCAGCAATGCATATTTGAGCCGATGAGTTTGTTCCAAGGCTGATAATTTTAGTTTTTGCCGCATCCATTTTCAGCCCGACGACACCTGCCTCCCTCTCCACATCTGCTGTCATTTGGTGGAGGTCCATAATTCTGTGGGACAGTAAGCATACGTCGTCAGCGTAGTCAAGATGTTTCAGTTGAGCTGTAAGAGTCCATCAAATTCCCCCGTTTCCCGTCGACAAAGCTGCATGAAGCACATCGCTAATCACCAATAGGGATAGTATTGGTGAAGGGATACAGCCTTATCCCACTTTGAATCTCAAATTCCTCAGACAACCTTCCTCTGTGCAGAACGTGGCATTTGGAGCCTTCATATGTAGCTTTGATAGTAGCAATTAGTTTATCGGGAATACCTCTCCTGCGTAAGGCACGCCAAATAAACTCCCTGTTGACACTATCGAACGCCTTCACAAAATCGATGAACAGCAGGTGCAGTGGCGATCGATATTCAACACACTGTTCGATGATAATCCGCAGGGTGGTGATGTGGTCGGCACAGGAGAATTCAGAGCAGAAACCTGCTTGTTCAGCATCGAGTGTGTCTTCGGGATGTTGTTTGATTCGCTCCAAGATGATTTTAGCTATTATCTTAGCTATAGCAGGCAGCACGCAGATACCCCTCCAGTTTCCGCACTCTATTAAATTTCCTTTCTTAGGAAGCTTGACGATCATTCCCTTTTTCCACTCGTTAGGAAAGCTCTCAGCTTCCCAAGCTCTCTCTATAAGTGAAAGCAGAAGCTCAGCCGATGTTGTTGGCGCTGCTCATAAGAACTCTGCTGGAATACCGTCAAGTCCTACCGCCTTGATCGCGGTAATGATCTCATCTTTACTGGGAGTCGTGGTGCGTATTCGGGAACTTCTCACCTCGGGCATCTCAGTCTGATTTGGGAGCATATCGCTACCGAATACGCGGTTCAAAACCGTAGCAAAATGCTCTTTCCATCTCTTGAGCTGGTCCTCATCCGAAATAAGCAAGGAACCGTCTAGGCTTTTCACTGGGTGTTGGCTGGAGCTGCGACCACCTGTCAGCTCTTTGGTGATTCTGTAGACGGTCCTGCTGTCGCACCTCTGTGCAGCTTCTTCTGCTTCTGTAGCCAGCGCATTGATGTAGTTGCGCTTGTCACGTTGCACGCTACGCTTAACTTCTCTCATCTTCATGCGATATAGGGACTCTAGCTCGCTTCTCCCTGCTGCTGGGGTAGCTGCAACGCGAGCTTTCAGCTGTTTTCGTTCGTCAATCCGTCTCCAGGTATCCTCGGAAAGCCACGCCCTATGTCTTCCCTGCGGTCGACCGACAATTCTTTCAGCACCAGATGTAAAAACATTTTTCACAGCACACCAATGGTCTTGGATGGTTGCGGGCATTGAGCTGCTGATTGCTTCCACACCTTGCGAAAAGTGCTCCCTTAATTGTTGGCGCACTGAGGGATCACTAAGTCTATCGATGTTGAACCTGGGCATTCTTGTGTTTTCGTGGGATCTTCGAACTGCAGCAGTGCGTAGTTGGAGAGTAGCTATCATAAGATGGTGATCACGTACTATGCCCACATCTGCCCCTCGCCTGTTTCGGACGTCCAGGAGACTACTTCTAAAGCGGCGGCTGATAGCAAAATGGTCAATTTGGTTGGAGGTTGCTTGCCTGTCGTTGGAAACCCAGCTGACTTTGTGGCAGGTCTTGTGCTCAAACATGGTGCCACCTATCATAAGGCGGTTGGCTTTGCAGAAATCCACAAACCTTTCGCCGTTGTCATTGCGGTTGCCTAGTCCATGCTTCCCGATTACATGTTTGAGCCCGTCGTTCTCGTTGCCCACCTTGGTATTCAAATCCCCCATCACTATGACAATGTCTCCATTTGGCGTTGTGTTGAAGTCGGCACTTAAGAGATTGTAGAAGCTCTCCTTTTCGTCCTCAGACGAACTATTCGTTGGGGCGTAACACTGTATGATGGTGACGCGTCGTACTCTTGTCCGGAATCTGGCCGTCAAAATCCTATCACCATGAGGCTGCCAGGAAATTAGGCCCTTGCGTGCTGTGGTTGTTAGCAGTAGTGCGACTCCATATTCCCGCGGACTTCCGGATGGTCTTCCAGAATAGAGTAGTACAGTGTTACGCGTTGGAGACTTCTAACCATCTTACTTCACTTACCCCCAAAATGTCCAGTTTATATCGCATGAATTCGTTTTCCAATTGGAGGAATCTGGCATTGTAAGGACCTTCTCTTCCCGAGTCGAGGAGCGTCTTTACATTCCAGAAACCTATCTTTGTCCGGGTACAATAGCCAAAGCTCGTCAACATGTGATCATTCCTTATCCGAGGCATAGTGTCGGTTTCTGTAGCGGGCAATATTCGGTAACGCAGGTTGCTGGCCCACGTTACCTAGCCTAGAATCAAGGCCCTAGACATCCCGCACTTACAATTTTAGCCTATACGTATAAGGGTTTATACGTATAGCTGCCCGGGGACCACCACTAGGAGGTAAAGTAAGCACTTCATCACAAACTTGATTGTTGCGCTACTGGCCCAAGCCAAGTTTTGAGCAGTCAGTAGTTTCCCGATCAATCGCAATGCAGGTCCCCAAGTTCACATGGTTGTGTTAGATTTCTGACCAGACGGCTGGTCTGACAATGCTTTTTCTGACAACGTTGTCAGCTTAGAAATTGTCAGTTAACTTGATAAAAGAAGTTATTAACAGCAATCCTGATAGAAGAAGGTACAGCGAGAACGTTGTGCTCCATCCGCTCTAAATGACCCAGCTAGTGACCCAGTCGCTGTATATGAACTCTAAACTAGGGCATTTGCAAAGGAACACTTCCTTTGTGTCCTCCTCTACGTCTGTGTTGCCACATCCTCTGCCAGAGTTCATCTGTACTTAGCCGCATCCTCTGCTGCTTGTGCCGCCAATAGATTGTGGCCGGTAATGATTCCTATGAGAAGCGCCAAGTTTTGTCTATTTTGAGTAAGGATGAGCTTGGTTTTCATTTTGTCATGTCCAGGAGCGCTGTCCATCTTTCTTCTGCTTGTCGCTGAAGTCAAGTGCTATGTTTGATTTAACAAATTTTAGGGGAGGAAGACCTGAGCTTTGGACCATTAATATGTCTTGTTCTGATCCCTTGCTTGCCAGTTCATCCGCCATCTCGTTCCCTGAATTTTTTTCGTGGCCTGGGACCCACCAAAGAGTTACATGGTGGCTATGGAGGAGCATTTTAAGCTAGCTTTGAAGAGAGAGTTTTTTTTTCCATAAAAGGATCTTCTGATTGCGCTCAGAATAGGGTAGGTTCCAATGAAATGAAGGCCGTCTTCTCTTGTTCTATGATTGCACAGTGTACATTCATCACTTCCATCTGTTCTCTGTGGCATGTAGTTTAATTGCAATAGTTCGCCCCTGGCCTTGAATACTCTTGAGATCAGATCTAAACTGTTACAATCATGAAAATAATTCAGCTCCCCAAGGTCATGCTTTAGAACTTAATATTCCTTACTCGACTTTGTTCGCTTTGCCTTTGAAAAGACTGCCGTGTGAATACTTCGATCTTAATTAAAAGTTTCCCCAGTCTACGTGTGCTTCATGTACGGGTACATTATGGTCACAGCCCAGCCTAGTCCATTCGGCAAAGAAATGAAGGTTCCTATTTTTGAGGTGCATAGCAATTTTATGGGGAAGACGACGACTTGGTTGTGGTAGAATTTTCAAGACGTATAGGAACTGAAGTCTAAGCGTAAACACATACAGCGGTGGCAACCCTGTTTCCAGGTACAACATGTACGAGTAGTATGGCGTACTTTCTGGCAGCCGGAATATTTTCTTTAGGAAGTCTCTCCAAAGTTTTTTAACCTCCTCAAACTGCAAGGTCCCCCACACTTGTCCCACATAGCACATAATTGACCTGATGACTGCTTCAAAGACTTTATATTTTACAGTCGGCGCGATTTTAATTTTTCTCAAGATCCCTCTCCAGTTACAGTTGATTGCCATTTTTGATTCTTCTTCAACTTTTTTTGAAGGTGTTTTCTAAAAGATAACTCGTCCGCAAATCCCGCGATTTTAGACTCGTGTGGGTATTTCAAGACGAAAAACACCATCGTACATGATGTTCCATAGCATCGGACCGAACCCTGTGGTACTCCTCCTGTGACTGCCCTTTGCACCATCATCTGTGTCATATAGCAACACTTTCTGCCGGAAATTTCACAATTTCCCTGATGTAAGTTGGTACTCTACTGGAATCGTGCTCCTTTAGTTCAAAGACCGTCGTAGACTGCCGTTTGTCTCTTACAGAGATGTTAGAGCAGTTCAACATTCACCTATGCTGGGTGCCAGGTCACAGAGACATTCCACGAAACTGTAGGGCGGACGAACTCGCTAGACAGGGTACTACTCTAAGGATTCTGCCAGATAGGCAAACCCTTGGTATGCCCCTCGCTACATGTAAGCATCTACTGAAGCTGAACGCTATTAGCAAGACCTTAGGTGGGATAGTGGCTCTACGTGTCACATTTCGAGGCAGATCTGGCCTAAGCTGGACCAGAAACATAGTGCTGAGTTGGTTAAACTAAAGCGATTACAGATCAGCTGCGTTATCGGTGTCATCACCGGACACTGTCTAATCGGCCAACATGCCAAAAGACTTGGCCTCTTTTCCAATGACTTCTGCAGGAGCTGTAGGGACGAAGAGGAGGGGGAAACCATTCTTCACTTCCTATGCACATGTCCTACTCTATCACGCAAAAGAATGCTCCATCTAGGAGCTCCCTTCCTTGACGACCTCAGCGATTTGGCGTCCATTCATCAAAAGCTCCGGTTGGTTTTATTAGTCCCTGAGTGGTCTAATGGTAGATGCTTGGCATCACAATGGACCTTTACTGGTCTAAATGTGTCTGCATCGTGGTGCAGACAGCCAATTTAACCTAACCTAAGTTGGTACTCTAATAATTCGCAGCGCTTCCAGGATGTGCCTGCAACTGTTGAAACGTCCAGTGCTATGACGCAACGGTACTGCTCTGCGCCTCTTCTCCATCGTCTTCCTTCTATAGCTCTTTGCGCTGTGTCAAGCACTACCTTAATGGCATCAACAGTCGAGCGTGCCTTGCGATTTTAGAATCTGACAACCGTCTGAACATAGCTTAAGGTACTTAACTGCGCTATGATATTACCGAGTTCGAAACTGTTCGGTACGATACGTATGCTGTGAAGATTAGCTTCGGTTCACTGTATCACGGTACTCATATTCATACACTCATATTCATACATACGCTCCATGAGCCTTCTTTACCACCGCCCGTAGGGAGGGATTCATCCTCAGAGAAGCCACGAAAAGATCTAAACAGAGTTTCGCTAAAAAACGCTCCAAGAGCCTTCTCCACTACCGTCGCTAGGGAGAGATTCATTCACAGGGAAGCATTGAAAAGAGCTAGAACAGAGAATCGCTACAAAACGCTCTAAGAGCCTTCTCTACCACCGCCAGTAGGTAGGTGTTCATCCACAAAGAAGCCCTGAAACGAACTAGAACATGAATGTGGTACAAACGCTGTAAAAGCCTTTTCCGCTACCGTCGGTGGGGAGGGATTTATCCATAGAGAAGCCCTGAAGTGACCTAGAACATGATTGCGGTACACAATGCTCTAAGAGCCTTCTCCACAACAGTCCATAGAGAGGGATTCATCCTCAGGGAAGCGTTGAAACGATCTAGAACATGATCGCGGTACACAACGCTCTAAGAGCCTTCTCCACCACCGACTGTAGGGAGGGAGTCATCCTTAGAGAAGTCCTGAAACCAAAAGGGCAAACCGGGGTAATCATAATAGCTAAGTCGACCAAACATCTCGAACGAACCACATATGCATTGAATCCATAGAGACCTGTTCTTCCAAAAGACCCTCATGCAATCAACTTAGTCGTCACAGCTGAATGCAATGAGCCAGTGAACATCGACACCTTTGTCTTTTGGTCTACCGTGGATCTGTTGCCGCAATACTGTGCAAGGACTCACCTACCGTCCGTAGGGAGAAGAGATACGAATTTCCATTTGGTTGAACGATTCCAGCTACAAAATCGAACCAATCTCCAGGAAAGGTCAGCAGTTCCGCCAAGCACGAAGCTTCTCGCCCTGTTACACATTGGAATTCCAAGCATCAAACAATTGACACTCAACCAGCTAGGCCCGCCAATCGGAAGAGAGCTCAAGTAAGTAGATTAGAGCATGACGAGGGTTGTATTTGGTGGACAGCCGAGGGGAGTCACGATTTACGGCCCTTTGGGTGTGCCACTGTATGCTTTTTCAGCCACAAACTCCCCGAACTACTCTGGTCTGAGCAGTAGCTGCATACGATTCCACTTTCCCGTCAGGGGCTACGACCACAACATGACCAGCCAGGGATACGCTTCCAAGCAATAACCTTCATCTTCCATCAGCTCTAAACAGCCAAAACGACGAGGACTAGCTGGCTGACCGTCCCGTGAAAAGCGAATTCCTCTGTATAACTACAGATTATCGATAAGGTACCGCCGACCTTGCTTGGGGTTTGACCGATTGTGCAGTTGGACTTAAAGCCTTCTTGGCATACCGTTTGCAGTTCTTGGCCCTTTTTTGATTGCGTGCGCCACATCGTCAATCAGTTCCCTTTGATGTATCAGTTGTGCTCCAATTGTGCCTGAACAAGCGAATTGAATAAACGCAATCCCTGGCTTATTGCTTCCAATTGTGCGCACTTAGTGTTGGCAATGATTGGGCAACTACCTACCAATCCTGCCTCAGACAATAAATGTGAACTCTACTCCAAGCGAAGTACACAGACACTTCTTCCCAAGGACCATTAGTAAGACGTTAAGCGAAACCTATGATCTAACAGCCTTCTCCAACACCGTCCGTGGGGAGGGATTTATCCCTAGAGAAGCCCTGATGTGACCTAGAACATGAACGCGGTACACATCGCTCTAAAAGCCTTCTCCACCACCGACTGTAGGGAGGGATTCATCCTCAAAGAAGCCCTGAAGCGACATAGAACATGAACGCGATACAGATCACTCTAAGAGCCCTCTCCACCACTGACTGTAGGGAGGGATCTATCACTAGAGAAGCACTGAAGCGACCTAGAACATGATCGCGATACACAACGTTCTAAGAGGCTTCTCCACCACCGTCCGTGGGGATTTATTTATTTATAGAGAAGCCCTGAAACGACCGAGAACATGAACACGGTACATATCGCTCCAAGAGCTCTCTCCACAGCAGTACGTAGGGAGGGATTCATCCTTAGGGAGTGCTGAAAAGATCTAGAGCAGAGATTCGCTACAAAACGCTCTACAAGCCTTCTCCATCACCGCTCGTAGGGAGGGATTCATTCAGAATGATTTGCAACCTCTGAAAATGAATGGACAATGGAATTTGAATGGTACAAGGCCCTCCAGGGGTCTTCTCCGCTACTATTTGCAAAAATCTGTATGAAGGCCTGACTTTTCGTCAAGATAAAGCTATTCTGCGGCTTTCGTGGGGGTATAGGGCTCATATCAGCAGACAGAACGGCATAGATCGTGCTTCTCATTGACTTCAGTCGATTTCTGTCGCAAAACTCCTTCCAGATTTGAAACCTAGTTACCGACCAGTAGTCCCGCCCCCTCCAATGTTGACAAAAGCAAAGAAAATACCCGCTCCTCGTGGTCCCAAAAACCGACAGTTAAACCTGTTAATCACTGTAGGTCTTAACAAAACACTTACCCTCGCGCCTCGACTGTCTAAATGTCCTTTCGTGACGTCGATCATTCTTCAATCCTTTCCTTATGAGCACGAACAACAAACACACACGCACACTCTCGAACGAGCAAAAAAAGAGCGAGCGAACCAAAAAAAAAACCGCGAGCAGTTCCGGGATTACTTGCGAGCCGATCCTCACCCCACAGAGGTCCACCACAGTCTAATGGCTACACAAAGAGTGCACGCTGACCTTGGATTCTCTTTTTTCTGTCATTCTCAGCGCAAGCATGCACTCGATTGTGGGTGGCTGCTGGTCAGTTGGGAGAGCTTGCACTTTCTCTCTTCTTTTTTTGCAGAGAATATTTATTTTTTTTTTGCTCTGCAATGGCGGGGGAACTGTCAAAATTGCATTTCACCTGCGGGAATTTTGGAGATTAATTCGGAAAAATTGTGCTTTTTTGAACTTTTCGGAATAAATTTGCACAGAACGGATGAGTAGGACTAGTTTGTCGAGTTTTTTAGAGCATGTCAGTGGTGTGGAAGCTTTTATTTTGCCCAGGGGGCAGGTATTTTCTGCAGCAAGGATTTTGTTTCGCAACGCAACATGTAGTGTGTATGGGGAATCTCGCCTCAGTGGAGCAGGAATACTTCGTTTGTATGAGGTTTAGCATATCCTAGCCGAGGGCAAAATTATGGGA
Source organism: Brachypalpus laphriformis (assembly GCA_945910035.1). Classification (NCBI taxonomy): domain Eukaryota; kingdom Metazoa; phylum Arthropoda; class Insecta; order Diptera; family Syrphidae; genus Brachypalpus; species Brachypalpus laphriformis. Next base: position 12,219,372 of record OX246757.1, on the reverse strand, counting down.
TGACGGATGTATAGGATTTGAAGGATGCTTCCGACGTTTTTGTTCGCCAGTTCGGCAAGTTTGTCAAGGAAAAGGGCTCTAGGATGGAGTAGTCTTCCTTTGGATAGGTGGAGAGAGAATGGAGGATAGTTTCCTCCTCCACTTCATCCCTCCTTCAGCTTTTGCAGAAATCGTTTGACAAGACACCAAACCTATTGGACAATGTCCTGTGAGAGCACAGATAGTGGAGCTGATATCGCTGATCGCTTCTGATTCAGCTTAGGCCAGATCTGTCTGGATACATGCCACCTCTGTCATTTGTCTTGCTGATAACGTCCAGCTTAAGTAGAAGTTCGCACGTATCGAGCGGCATATCCACTGCTTGGCTATTCAGCAGGATATTTAGGGTAGTACATATAAGTAGGTGCTGCTCTGCCATTTCTGTAAGAGACGAGCGGCAGTCTAGAGCAACTTTTGAAGTGAAAGAGATCGCCGCCAGAGACTCACATTGCCACTTGGCAAGACACGGCTTCCTTAATCGTCATAATTTCTGCCTGAAAAATGTTTCAGCGAACGCGATGCTCAGGTTTTTAGAGAAGACACCACTACTCACCCCACTTCCGGCCTTGGATCCATATGTATAGAAGTGAAACGTTTTCCCATTCATTCCGGAATTGTTGTACGGAAGCTCTTATCAAACATGAGTTTCGTTGGGATGCAGTCGGTGGTTTCAGATTTACCATTGCTTCCTGCTTCCTCGGGCGATAGTTGTTTCCCTTTTGATGATTAAGACCCTCGACAACTGCTTTCATCGGTGGATGAGTTCTTTGATAGCAAATATATAGATTCGATCCTTGTTTTTCTCATTGCTTGGTGGGTCCTTTGATGATGCGTAGCCCTGCCAGTGATCAGTGTCCAATTCAGCACTGGGGCAGGATTTCGGAATAACCATTCATATTTGAGTGAGATGGCAGAAAGATTTTGCATCAGCTGATGGTGGTGCCAAATTTATTTTCGAGGACATTTTCTAATCCAAGATATATCAGCGTTACGAGGGGTGCCTTTGATGGAGAGGGTGGTGTTTTGAATTAAGTTTATCCAGCCTACGCCGCCACCTCTCAGAAGGTGCCCATGTTGTACCAAAATGTTTGATGAACTTGCGTGGGAGTTAACATTGAAAAGGTTTCCAACTCTTGGATTGTAGGGGCAACGGGTGTTTTTCAGATTGAACCGCAGTAAACGAGGAGATGGAGGTAAAATTCGATTGACTTTGGCTTCTAATAATTCAGCCAAAATTGATGTGTTGTAGGGGACATTCGAGTTATGTTGGCTATGGTGGCATGCCGCCAGAAAATCTACCAATCTAACGACAATTACGAAAATACAAAGGCTTCCATGTGTTGGAGCGCGACCAGTGCAATGAGAACTACACCAACGGCAGGACTTACTAGCTTCCAGTAGAGCTTAGAGTTCCTGGAACTCAGCATGAAAGCATTGCTGGATATGAGGGCATTCCTGGGAAGCAAAAGGCTTGATACGAATCCTGGATGAAGCGAATTAATCGGTGAACATCCTGCAGTACACACTCAGGCACAAGGAAGAGGATATCGTCCATAGTAAGGATAGAGTTCGATGAAAGCTTGCGCTACAGCAAGTTGGCCACTGTACAACAAAGGCAGAACCGACAGACTCATTCTAAATGCTGGAGAACCTTATGTAGGACGAATTCTTCTTCTGCTTCTTCTTCTTAGATGGCGCTACAGTTCGGGATGGACCTGGGCCTTCTTCAGCTCGGTTATTAGCCAGCTGCACGCGTCAAGTTGGCTGCAGTGCAACTGCAGTGCGGTACGGCTGCAATTTGGTACAGAACGCTCCAAGAGCCTTCTCCACCACCGTCCGTAGGGAGGGATTCATCCACAGAGGAGCGCTGAAAAATACTGGAATGCGGCGGCCGTGGCCCTGCGGTGATATTGCGGTGCCGCTGCATCTCACTCCCATTCATTGATATTGCCTCTTTGACGGGAATCAAACGATCTCTTCTTTGAACATGACAATACCAGCTGAGTCGGTTGCGCTCTATTGCTCGTGAGATGGTTTCTTTAACGTGAAAGCTTGCACAGATCTTCGAACTTCTTATTATTCGATCAAACTTTGCCACTCCTGCTGTCATGCGAAGCATATTCATCTCAACTACTACCATACTTTTTGTACATTGCGAACCGTATGTGAGTGCTGGACGCACAATTGCGGTGTAGAGCCTTCCTTTCAACTTAGGTGGCAATTTTCGGTCAAAGAAGATAGCGGAGTTGACCCGCCACTTCATCCACCCTACGCTTGCGGAATGATTGATCACACGACGTTATTACAGGTTGCTTCGCTATTGATCGTAGATCTCAGATACTTGATACTTGTCGTTCTTGGGAAGCACTGTTCCATTTAAATAAATGTCTGAAGTAGACCTGAATGGATCAGAGAACAGGCAGCACAAGTACTTGGTACTCATTTCTCTCCAAAACGTCAGCGTCCACCCATACGTCAAGTACTCTTTGCAGGGACATAGGATCCTCACTTATGATGGCTCCATCGTCAGCAAAGAATAATTGATGCACATTGGGGTCCATTACTTTACCTTCAAGCAAATAGTCAAGGACTGCAGTAAAGAGCAAAGGACCTAAAACGCTTCCCTGATGTACCCCGACTTTTAATGGGAGGAGTTTCAAAACACATACGAAATGAGGAGACAGGACAGACAAGTGTTAACCGACGGAGAAGCGAACTTACCAGAAAGAGCAAACAGCAAGCGAAATGGCAACTACGATGGAGCGTGTCAAGCAAAGCCCGATGAACCTATTGTCTCATCCCGCTTCTTAAGGCATGACGAGTTAGAACGCAATTACTAAGTGGACATGCACGCTTTCGCGCGTATCTCTACAGATTCAAACACGACAATTCTTCCTACTGTACGGATTGCATTCAGGTTGAGGAAGATGCGGCACATTGTATTCTTTCACTGTCCGCGATTCGAATGATAAGTTAAAGGCTCCTTCCACGTCTAAGAATGCCACTATCGTGAATTCCTTGTGGTAGAGTCATTGCTCGATCATTGCTACCACTTCGTGCAGGGCTGTCTCGACTGATCGGCCCTTTGTATAGGCATGTTGGGTTGGGGACATGTCACTGTATGTGGGCTGGTGTAGGGGATTGAAAACCTCTACACTACACTCAGGTCAATATAGACCCATTGTGATACCCATGGCGGGAAAGGGGATTAGATTAGATTAGAAAATCCCTTCCTCGTGAAAAGCAGAAAATAAATCGTACATATCCTAAAGAAAGCATTTAGTACTTGCTATGCCTGAGATACAAACCATCCGGAGGATTTGATGAAGTTTGCGATGTCGTTTATCGGTCTGTTGGACAACTCTTCTAAATCCATAAAGAAGTGTTGTCCAAGGAACTTATTGCTCAAATGATAGAGGCCTGGGCAGTAGCAAAGAAAGTGGGTGGTGTCTTTCTGAACCTCCTCGTCACCGCAGCCTCTACAAAGTTCTTAGTTCGTCACATGTAGTTTTTTCATGTGGTACAGCGTGGTGTTATGCCCCCTAATTTCTCCTATAACAGTAGATAGGGATTTTCTAACCTTCTGTATGAGTTTATTGGTTCTTGCTCTGTCGAATGTAGACCATAGCTTCCTCGTGGTGACACAAGTATCTAAAGAGGTCCACCTGTTGTTAGCCTCCGTTAGGGCCTTGTTTCCTGTTTGGGTTTGAGTGCGCAAGGTGGTCGGATTGGTCCGAGCTTAATGCTGAGCCTCCTCTAGCCAGTTCGTCGGCTTTCTCATTCCCTGGCCAGGGACCCAGCAGATCTTTACCTCGTGTTGTGTTCCAACAACCTTGAGCTCTTCTCTACAACACTTCACAAGCTTCGATTTTATTTCTGTAGTAGATGTTGCTTTTATCGCTGCCTGGTTGTCGATGAAAAAGGTGATATCCTCCCGTGGTATTGCCCTCATCGCAGTCTCACGGGCTGCTAATGTCACTGTTAGGACTTCTGCCTGGAAAACGCTGCTGTAGTTCGGAAGCCGAGCTGACATGAAGAAACCAAGAGTTTCAGAGAAGATGCCTGCACCTACACCTATTTCCATTTTGGATCCCTCGGTGTACACAGCTATGGATCGCTCGTTAGGCGTTTTGTCATTTTTTCAGTCTTCCCTGCTCGGATAGGTTGTGGGCGCCGTGGCATAAGTGGTTAGTGTGTCGGATCACTACGCATGAGGTTCCAAGTTCGAATCCCAGAAAACACCAAAAAGTTTTTTCACGGTCCCACGTCTCGCGAGCGTCTGACAAACATCCGAGAGTATTGTTGTCTCGAAAAAGCTTCTCAAATCGCCGTTCGGATACGGCACTAAACTGTAGGTCCCTTCCATTCGTGTGAAAAATATAACGCACACAACATGAGTGGTTGCGAGAAGCTAGGCCCTGTCACTTTTAAAGAGCTGTTGCGCCAAACAATTATTAATTATTATTATGCTCGGATAGGTGCTTAAAAATGGTCTCGTCAAGTCTATGTAAGGCGTTATATAGTCTGTACTAGATATCTCTGCAGGATCGTGGTATGACCCATTGCATTTGGTCTCCAGCTATCTCTTACGGCACTAAGAGCCACCGATGCTTGTATAAAGATGTCTAGCGGAAGTAGATTGAGCATAGCCTCGAGTCCTAGGTATCGTTCTCATTGTACTGGTTGTGGCGATGGACGCTAGTCTTTGTACTTTTGTGATAGCAGTTAGGTTGTTTATTTTGCTGGCTGCTTGCCACCATACAAGGCTGCCATAAGTTAGTATTGGCCTTACTATAGCTGTATACATCCATATGATGATATGTTTTCCCGACTATTCTGTTGCACTTATTGTGACTTTTTTTGACTCGTTAATGTTTAGCCTCCAGTTCAGTTTCCTATTGAGCACCAGGCCGAGGTATCTCGCAATACAGGAGATACTTAGGAGAATACCTCTTACGGAAGGTGTTACGAATTGTGGAATTATCCTTAGTGAATAGTACTAACCCCGTTTTCTGGGGATTGACCGCTCGTCCACGTCTGCGTGCAGGAGCCAATGATTTTCAGCGCCCCTTCAATTTGCTCGCTCAGGCTACAAGACCATCTCCGCAGTCTCTTTTGCCTTCCCGATTCTGCTGCACACATCCAGTTCGGTGCCACTGCGGTTAGCCGAGACCACACTTCCTAGATAAAGAACGTTGTTAACTTTCTCGACTTCCTGTCCGGCAATGTTAAGTTGAACGCGGGTATTAAAACTGCTCAGAGCTTTTGTTTTGGCTGTGTTTATCTAAAGCATCACGTCTTCTAGATTTTAGGCCATCAAATGAAGGCCCATTATTCGATGTGAAAGTAGACAAACATTGTTACCTTCCGTCAATGCTGCACGGAGTACCGGAGTACCGGAGTGCCGGTACCTTGGTTTTAGTGGTAAACAGCATCATTTCAGTCTTCTCCGGATTTACTCGAGGCCACAGCTCGTAGCCCATGAGTGTACCTTATCCAGAGCCCTCTCCATGAGTTGACTTATCGTGGAGAGGAACTTTCCTGATACTAGTATAACCACATCATCCGCGTACGCAGCCACCTTAAAACCCTCCCTATCAAGTCGCACCAAGATTTTATTAATCGCCATTAACCAGAGCAGGGGGGAGATGACCCCGCCTTGTGGAGTTCCTCTGTTTACCGTCTTAGTTGTACTACTGTTGCCTAGTGTTGCATGGATTATACGAGTACTGAGCATAGAAACTATCCATTGGCTAATAAAGCCTTCTACACCTAACTCGGTGAGAGATTCCTGAATAGATTCAGTGAAAATGTTGTTGAGGGCTCCTTCTATATCAAGAAATGTGGCGAGAGTATATTCTTTGTAGTGAAGAGTTTTTTCACTGTATGCACGACCTCTTGAAGAGCAATTTCTGTGGACCGCCCTTTGAGATACGCATGCTGGGATTTTGACAGTGGAGAACTCAGGTTATCGCGGATATGGAAGTCTAGGATATGTTCTAAAGTTTTCAACACAAAGGAGGACAGGCTTATGAGTCTAAAATCCTTTGCGGATTCATGTCCTCGCCGGCCGGCCTTGGGGATGAAAACCACTTTGACACGTCTCCAGGTTTGGGGAACATGGTTTAGGTTTAAGCAACTCCTATAAATCGGTAATAGCCAGGGAATTGCTATGTCTTGCAATTTCTGCAGCATAATAGGCATGATGTTGTCGGGGCCAGGTGACTTATAGGGAGAGAAGCTATTTATAGCCCAGGAGACTTTATCCTCCGTAATAATGTTTGTGATGCTATCCCAAGCTGCCAGTGGCGTACAGGTGGAACTAGCTTGTTCTACTCTAATCTCACTGCAGCCTGGGAAGTGAGTACTCATTAGGAGTTCCAGAGATGTCGCAGAAGAATCCGTCCAGCTTCCATCCGTCTTTTTAAGAAAAGACGGGTTGCTATGCCCTTTGGACAAAATTTTCCTGAGCCTTGCGGGACTCGATAGACTGGCAGTAATCTTTCCAGCCCTGTTTTTTGGCCATTCTGATGGACTCCTTATACATTTTTAGGCAGTCCTTGTAGGGCTGCCAGAAGTTGTGATTGTAGATCACTCTGGTCATCTTCCTAAGCTTTGATAGATCTTCATTCCACCATGTTAGGACTTTCTTTTTACCAAAACTGATTGGACACGAGACTTTAAAGGCAACGTTAATTGCTTTCTCAAAGATTTCAACCTTTGAAACCAGTTCCGTGGTCGAGTAGATTTTATACGTTGATGTGCTACCCAGTTTTGACTTAACTATACGATTAAACTTATCCAATCAATATTTAGAGCTGTTTGAAAAATATGTAGTTTCATAATTTTACTGGTCTGAAAGTTTTATTTTGGTGCTTTTGGCAGCAAAAGTACATTCTGTGTGACAAGTCAGTCAGTGAAGAGAAAAAAAATGATTGATGATATGATGTAAAATTAAAAATTTAATAAAATATATTTCTAACTGTCATCTTCTTCCTTTTATCAGCGAGGCTATGATCCGAAAACAAGGGATCACAGCCCTCCCACTTCACTGCATTTCTACTGATCCGCCTGTGGGGTTCGCCTATTTGACCTCAGAAAATATCGGCAGGCCTGCCGATTTTGGATCACTCGGTTACTGAGGCCAATGAAATGCCGATGTCGTCGCATTTGTCTGATCCAGGCGTTTATAGGCCTGCCTTTCCTACATCGCGATGTCTTTGGAACGTGCATAGATATTGCCTGTTTAACAGGGTTCAAATGATCTCTTCTTTGAACGTGGCAATACCAGCTGAGCCGGTCGCGCTCTAATTTGTGTACGATGGTTTCCTTGATGTGAAAGCTTCCACGGATCTTCGAACTTCTTATTCGATCAAGCTTGGTCACTCCTGCTGTCATGCGAAGCATCTTCATCTCAGCTGCCGTTAATTTACTCTCATACTTTTTGTACATCGTCCAACATTGTGAACCGTATGTGAGCGCTGGACGTACAACTGCGGTGTAGAGCCTTCCTTTCAACTTAGGGGGCATTTTTCTGTCACAGAAGATAGCGGAATTTTCTCGCCACTTCATCCACCCTACGCTAACACGATGATTGATGTCGTCATCACAAGTTGCTTTGCTATTGATCATAGATCCCAGATATTTGAACTTTTCGCACTTGGGAAGCACTGTTCCATTCAAATAAATGTCTGGAATAGGCCTGAGTGGATCAGAGAACGGGCAGCACAAGTACTCTGTCTTTTTTGAACTAATGCGATACCCATTTCCCTCCAAAACGTCCACCCACACATCAAGTGCTCGTTGCAGGGATGTAGGATCCTCACTTATGATGGCTCCATCGTCAGCAAAGAATAACTGATGTACCTTGGGGTCCATCACTTTACCTTCAAGCAGATAATCAAGGACTGTAATAAAGAGCAAAGGACTTAAAACGCTTCCCTGGTGCACCCCGACTTTGATTGGGAACTCTTCGGTTACTCCAGCGGGGCATCTTACTCTTGTCTTTGCTCCTTCGTACATGTTCATGATCATATGTACATAGGTTTCTGGAACCCCTCGATGTCTTAGCGCCACCCATATCAGATCTCGTGGTTGTCTGTCGAATGCCTTTTCAAAGTCAACCAATACAATATGCAAATCCCTTAAGGAATCACGATGTTTTTCCATTATGATCCTTATACTTTGGATTGCATCTGTGGTTGATTTACCCGAGACAAACCCGCACTGATCATCAGATAGCCGTATTATTTTTCGCAGTCGGCCACCTAATACCCGCTCAACGATCTTCATGGTGTGTGACATCAGCTTGATCGAACGGTAGTTATCACAGTTTCGCGTATCACCCTTCCCTTTGTATACAGGGAGAAGGTAACTTTCCCTCCATTGATTCGGCATTGGGTCACCTCTCATAAATTTGTAGATGAGAATTCTGAGCCATCTAAACCCGATGTCTCCCATCTTTTTCCCGAACTCAGAGGGCATCTCGTCTGGCCCAACCGCTTTTCGTTTTTTGGAGTATTTGACCGCCTCACTTACTTCTTCGACTGTAATGTGGGGTATTTTTTTCACAGTTAAGGGTGGCTCTTGGAAAGTATAGGGGAAACTGTTCATTTGAAAGAAGTTCTTCACAATACTGCCGCCACCTCTGCAGAATTTTATCGTCATCCACAAGAAGGTGGCCATGAGCATTGTTAATGAACTTTGGCGAACGAATCTCCTGAGCATCCCTCCTTCTTTGGGCGGGTATTTTGAAGATGGTTGCGCTCTTGTTCATATTGTGTCGTCGCAGCTCCTAGATAGCTTGGTTTGCATCAACAACCGGGGAAGATATTTTCTCCAGCTCCCGATACAGGCCCTCCGTACTCTCTGAAGCTGGGCGCACTTCTTCTTCGCTTCTTTCTTGCAATGTCTGTATTCCATTTCGAGGCGAAGTTTTTCGTCACTATTATTAGAGGGGCACTTTGACCAAGTTTTGTAAGCCGCTTTCTTCTCATTTGTCACTTTCTTAGCTTCATCACTCCACCACCATGTTTCTTTGGCGTGTTGATGGTGGCCTTTTGAAGCTCCTAGCAGTGATTTGGCCTTCTTTAAGCAAGTTCGCTGTAGGGAATCCCACATATTTTGTGCTCTGCACTCTTCATCCTCAGCTCCGTTGATGGCGTGAGAGAGGTAATTTTGCATTACGAAAACAAAAGCTTCGCCTTTTTCTTTGTCCAGATTGTACCACTTGATTTTCTCAGAGACCCTTGTTTGTTTGCTTTTCTTCGGTGTTTTCATAAAAATTTCTGTTAGCAGGAGACGGTGTTGCCGAGCGATTGCCTCTCCCAGGATCACTTTGCAATCTTTTACCCGGGACTTCATGAAACTGCCTACCAAATGGTAGTCAATCTGAGTTTCATCTCCACCACTGCTGTAAGTGATCAGGTGTCGGCTTTGTTTGATGAACATGGTATTTAACACGATAAGACCGTGTGATTTGCACATGCTTAGGATGTCTTCACCAGGAAGGTTCCTGGTGCCATATCCTAGTCCTCCATGGCAGTCTTCATAGTCTTCGTTTGATTTCCCGACATGTCCATTCAAATCTCCTCCAACAAATAGAAATTCTTCCTTTGGGATGTTCTTAAGGAGATTGTGGAAATCTAGCCAAAATGCATCTTTATCTCTCTGATTGTACCCATCGTGGGGAGCATATGCACTGACAATATTCCACACCTCTCCTTGGATTACTAGTTTGAGAGACATCAAACGGTCGCTGGACTTCGAAATGCTCAAGACGTTACCAAGTAGCTCTGCCGCAAGGATGATACCGATTCCGTTCTTAGACTTTTCCGTTCCGTAGTAGAACATCTTGTAATCTTTTGTCCTAACGTCCAAGAAACGCGCCCGATTCCCTGTGTTTTTCCATTTCGTCTCTTGGACACACAAGATGTCCACCCGGCTTCTATTCATCATCTCTTCCAGCTCGTAACTTCGACCGGTCATGCTTCCAACGTTCCAACTCGCGACCCTTAAATTGCGTCCAAACTGTTTCATTATGTTGCTAGCCCCCGGAATCCGTATAGCTCTGACCCGAACATTTCTGCTCGGTCCAGGATCAGTACCATGCACAGCAGTGGTAGTGCCTGGCGGGGTAGTGCCTTTCCTTTTTGCAAGTATTATCATAATGATACAGTTTTGCAATACAATTTTTGCACCATATTGCGATGGTGTTTGTTGTTTGACACGTGCATGCTCCTGTTTTAGTATTGTTTGATCTTTCTTTTATGACAGCGGTGATCTCCAGTCGTGTCAACCCACGGACTCGCATGCACACTTGTGGGAGGGTTTTTAAGGTAGTATATGTGTCGCTAGGCTCACTTGGGTGTTATATTGCCTAGATCTGATTTGTCCCCTTAGTCGCCTTTTACGACAAGCGCTGGTTGTTGGGGGGGGGGGGCGCTGCAGTGATATTCTTAACCCGTCCCTGCACGGGACGTATATCATTTCTAACTGTCATATTTTAGTGAAAATTGTTTGTGCAAGTATTAAACATATATATTTTAGTTCACTATTTGTATATAGTGTGAATTGAATATGTAAAAGTGTGATTTAGCCACAAAAATCAGAATTTTATAAAAAAAATGAATATATCCAAAAATGTCTGATAGAGATTCAAGATTTCACGGATTCAGACGAAGATGATTTTAGTGATGATGAACTCAAGGACCCAGATTGCATTCCAGAGGAAATAACAGCTGAGATGACCAAAGAGTAGTCTAATCCCGAATCATTAGTTCGGGTTTAGAAATAAACATTCCACGATAGACCAAGTTTTTTTATTTTTTATAATTTGTGCGCACTCAAAGGGTTATGAATACCTTTAACATGTTTACACACTGTGCGGGCGTTGGAAAGGATGGATAGAGAGAGAGAGAACGATTTTTGGTGTAGTGCTTCTTGAAGCTCAGTTGTTTATACTTCAGATATTCTCCGGTGGTGGCGTCCAGATAACTGTTGAGATTTTTGTTATTATTGTCATTGCTTCTGATTCACAGTACTTTTTTCCCGATAATCGATGTCAAGGGCAAATCATCATCAACAGATCGAACAATTTTTCCAGCTACATGACCAAGCTATTGCCAGTGTTATGCCTTCGCAGTAGTGTTCACAGAAGTTTTTGCAAATGATCGAACTGACTTTATATATTTCATGAGAAATAAATAAATCTTGCTGACTCAGGATTTGAACTATGAACCATTAGCGTGGCGATTGACGACGTTACCACTACACCATTGCCACCCCCAGAGAGTGCGTCGAATTACGGATGTAGTGGAAAAGCACTGGAAAGAAAACAAGTGTGTTTGGCATTATTTTTAGATGTTGCTCAAGCCTTTGACAAGGTTTGGCATAAGGGGCTTGAGTATAAACTGCATAGGGTTTTATCAAGACAGTGTTACAAAATACTAAAATCCTATATTTCAGATAGACTTTTTCGAGTTCGATACGAACAAGAATATTCGGAACTAAAGAAAATTGAAGCAGGCGTTCCACAAGGAAGTGTCCTAGGACCAACCCTGTATGTGTTGCATGCTAGGGATATTCTGGTGGACAACAATACATGGTGACTACTTTTGCAGATGACACTCCAATATTAGTACCTCATAAATGCACTGGGAAGGCAGCAGAGATACTGCAGAACAGAGCTGTAAAAGAATGCAATCATTTCGTCATTTAACTCATTTGACTTCACGTGGATTTGTTTCAATTCAATGACTTCAATAATGACTTCAACTTAGAAAAAATAAATCACCATTCATTTTGAAGTCATGATTTAGCAATAATTTTTTGCAATCATAATTTTGAAGTCAAAATGAATGCAATCATTTTGAATGCTCTGCACTCATTGAAGTCACCTTGAAGTCACTTCATTGCATTCACTTGAAGTCATTGAAGTCTTGAAGTCTTTGAAGTCATCTGAAGTCATTGAAGTCTTTTAATTCGTTGAAGTCATTCCAGTTATTGAATCTGTTTTTAGTGTCGTCTACTAAATCAGTCCTAATACATAAATTAAAAAGAAAATAAATAATATTAAAAATGATAACATAATGTCTCTATATTTTCGTGTAAAAGCAATATTAAAGTTATTTATTCTTCTGATAGACGACACCAAAAAACAGATTCAATAACTGGAATGGCTTCAACGAATTAAAAGACTTCAACGACTTCAGATGACTTCAAAGACTTCAAAGACTTCAATGACTTCAAGTGAATGCAACGAATGCTAGTGACTTCAAGGTGACTTCAATGAGTGCAGAGCATTCAAAATGATTGCATTCATTTCGACTTCAAAATTATGATTGCAAAAAATGATTGCTAAATCATGACTTCAAAATGAATGGTAATTTATTTTTTCTAAGTTGAAGTCATTATTGAAGTCATTGAATTGAAACAAATCCACGTGAATTCTTAGTATGACTTCAGTGAATGCATTCAGCAATGATTACATTCTTTTACAGCCCTGCTGCAGAATGCAGTCAATAGAGTAGATAGATAGATAGATAATTCATTGTGAGGTGCAAGTGCACTGCGACTTTTAGCAGATTTATTGCGTCGCTCAAACTAAGGTTCTAGCCGATGATATGCTCGGTCTAGAGCACTTCCTCCAGTTTAGCTGCTACTATGAACCGGAGGATCTTGAGTGGATCCAGCGAAGGTAGATCCAATTCTGATAGGATGTATGCACCTAAGTATAGTGTGTTTGCTCGTTAACCGATGTGTGCAGGTTCAAGCCCCAGCGGGGAACAGCAATCATGGGCCACCCAAGTATATCGGAAAAACGAATTACATCGAAGTTTTTCCAACCACTGCACCAAAGAAAGGTTCCTGCCTGGTAGTACAATGAACTTGAGAGTCTTAATGCTCTGCGATTTTGGTTTCCGTTTTTAGGAAAAAAAAAAAAATAATAAAAAAAGAAATGCACATAAGTGATTTCTTCTTTTATGGATCAGTGCTTCGCATTGCATAAGAAGGTGCGCTAGTGTTTCTACGTCAATAGAGTAAGTGATTGGACGCAACAATGGCGTATCAAACTCAATGAAGATGAGCAATCTATAATGAAATGTACAGATGAAATGTACTCTGCAGAAACAAGTGATGTTCTCTTACGAGCTATCAATTTGTCTGTTCTGTATAATCGGCCGCCGACTTCAACAGAAGCGGCTTCCACAATCGCATCTGTAAAAGTATCGATTGAAACCTCTGAAACAACAATAAAAAGATAGCAAACGTGGCAATAGGAACAATAACAGAACAGGAAGCAGAGGGAATAATACAACCACCAAATGCATTCATTAACACAAAAAAGAAAACGATCGCCATTACCCGTTTTCCAAAATACTGGCCCAAATATCATACCATCTGCTGTTGGTTTTATTGGGTCCGGTATGGTATTAATTTTTTTTTTTTTTTTTTACAATTTTTATTGAATCTATAGTACCTACAACAATTTTCTCATATTTTCAGCATTGCATGCTATCAGCAAGCATTCTAAGGAATTTCCCAATATTAAGTGGCGAAAAAAATTCAATTACACGTAAACAAGGTGACAATTCGAGAAAACAGTAAACTTCTACTTCTTCTTCCTTTTATCAGCGAGGTTATGATCCGAAAATAAGGGATCACAACCCTCCCACTTCACCGCATTTCTACTGATCCGCCTGTGGGGTTCGCCTATTTGACCTCAGAAAATATCGGCACGCCCGCCGATTTTGGATCACTCGGTTACTGAGGCCAATGAAATGCCGATGTCGTCGCATTTGTTTGATCCAGGCGTTTATAGGTCTGCCTTTCCTTCATCGCGATGTATTTGGAACGTGCATTGATATTGCCTTTTTAACAGGGTTCAAATGATCTGTTCTTTGAACGTGGCAATACCAGCTAAGCCGGTCGCGTTCCATCTTTTATACGATGGCTTCCTTGATGTGAAAGCTTCCACGGATCTTCGAACTTCTTATTCGATCAAGCTTTGTCACTCCTGCTGTCATGCGAAGCATCTTCATCTCAGCTGCCGTTAATTTACTTTCATACGTTTTGTATATCGTCCAACATTGTGAACCGTATGTGAGCGCTGGACGCACAACTGCGGTGTAGAGCCTTCCCTTCAACTTAGGTGGCACTTTTCTGTCACAGAAGATAGCGGATTTTTCTCGCCACTTCATCCAACTTACGGTTACGCGATGATTGATGTCGTCATCACAAGTTGCTTTGCTATTGATCATAGATCCCAGATATTTGAACTTTTCGCACTTGGGAAGCACTGTTCCATTCAAATAAATGTCTGGAATAGGCCTGAGTGGATCAGAGAACGGGCAGCACAAGTACTCTGTCTTTTTTGAACTAATGCGATACCCATTTCCCTCCAAAACGTCCACCCACACATCAAATGCTCTTTGCAGGGATGTAGGATCCTCACCTATGATGGCTCCATCGTCAGCAAAGAATACTTGATGTACCTTGGGTTCCGTCACTTTACCTTCACGCAGATAGTCAAGGACTGTAACAAAGAGCAAAGGACTTAAGACGCTTCCCTGGTGCACCCCGACTTTGATTGGGAACTCTTCGGTTACTCCAGCGGGGCATCTTACTCTTGTCTTTGCTCCTTCGTACATGTTCATGATCATATGTACATAGGTTTCTGGAACCCCTCGATGTCTTAGCGCCACCCATATCAGATCTTGTGGTTGTCTGTCGAATGCCCTTCAAGTCAAAGTCGAGAAAACAGTAAACTGTCCCCTTCAATTAAAAATCGCAAAACTACAATTTAGATTTCTAAATATTTTGTTAGCATAAAATTAGTAATATGATTTCTAAAGAATCAAATCGAGCTCATGCCGAAAATATCAACATCCAATTTACAACTACCGCTAGTGGGTAAAAATGCATTCCATCCAATAAGAATAACTATGCCATTGAAAAAGTTTACTGCAATAAAAAATATAAATCATTTCAGGCTGAAACTGATCGCATTTTTTTGGCTTAAACGGGCAAGGCTCTCAAATCGCCGTTCGGATTCGGCATTAAACTGTAGGACCCTTCCATTCGTGTGAAAAATATAACGCACACAACATGAGTGGTTGCGAGAAGCTAGGACCTGGCACTTTAAAGAGCTGTTGCGCCAAATATTTGTTTTTGGGAAAGGCTGCCCTGAGGCGGCCTTCCAATTTGTTTACCTGATGGCAAAATTATTTTTTATTTTTTATCTTATCACTAAATTCGTGCTTCTTAGACCAATATATCACCTAAACAAAAATGTTGCTTTCATTATTTTAATTTTGCCTGTTAGAAGGTTAATGGAAAAAATTTCGTCTCGCTGCAAGCTTGTAAAATCCACTTGGAGCAATTCCTCGCCAATAAAAATCAAACTTTCTACGAAAGGGCCATTTAGAACCATAAAGTGGTAGAAAATAATGGTGCATACCACCTTGATCAAAAAGTTCCCAGAATTTATTCAGAAAATTAAAAATACAAGTTTATTCATCTAAATCTATATTGTCCCCTTCAAAGTAATCCCCATCGACTGTACCACACTTATGCCAGCGCTTGATCCAATCTTCGAAACATTTTTTATATTCGGTTTTCGGTATGTCCATCAGTGCTTCCTGCGATTTTTCCATTACTTCCTCTCGGCTGCTGCAACGCGTTCCCCGTAATGGTTTTTTTAACTCGATTGAACAGAAAGAAGTCACAGGGAGCCAAATCAGATGAATTTGGTCGCTGCTGGATGGTATTTGTTGCATTTCTCGTCAAAAAATTACGAATAATAATGGCACTGTGCGACGGTGCGTTATCATGGTGCAAAATCCACGAGTTTTCTGCCCGCAATTCTGGTCTCTTTCGGCGAATTGCTTCACGCAAACGTCTCATAACGCCCAAATAATGCTCTTTGTTTACTGCCTGGCCTTCTGGCAAAAATTCATGATGCACTACACCTTTGTAATCCATGAAAACCGTTAGCATTGCCTTCTTTTTTGACTGAAAACGACGTGGTTTTTTTGGTCTCGGCTCATTTGGTGAACGCCATTCACTTGCCTGATGTCTGGATTGCGTGTCGTACTCATAAGCCCACGTCTCGTCTCCAGTAATGATCCTTTTGATGAATGTGGGATCGGATTCAGCCTCGCAAATCATGTCTTTTGCGATGTCAACACGGTCTCTTTGCTGCATGAAATTTTTTATTTTTTTTTTTTTTCGTGGGTAGGTGAAAATCTTCATGAGACACTATGAGTCCGTGTACTCATAGTAGTGTCAGATTTCTACTGACTAAAAACACCCTTCCCTTCAGCTTCAGAAGAGAATATTCGCGTGAGGCAGGTATATTTTCAATAAAAGCACCTGCTGAAACCGTCATGACACGCGGCGTTTTTGTCTTATTGCGCTAATTCGAACGGTTTCGTTCTTTGAAGTCGGCGCGTAAGATTTGTCACATCCAAAGTTTGGAGTATGGCACAGTTGCAATGGCCACGAAGACGAATACAAAGCTTGCGAGCGAAGTTTTTTTTTATTTCGTCCTCCACGGTAGCTATCCCTAAGTCTCTGTGGATATCATTGTTTCTGATATACCAGGGAGCGTTCACGATTATTCTTATAATTTTATTTTGGAATGATTGTATGAGATTCCTATTGTTTGGTTTGGCACAACCCCAGAGTTGTATACCGTACGTCCACACGGGTTTAAGCACTTGCTTATACAGAAGCAGTTTGTTATATACGCTTAGTTTGGAATATCTTCCAATTAGCAAATACATTTCTCTAAGTCGATTTTCGACTTCAGTCACGTTTCTTTTTAACGTGAGGTTTCCTGCTGCATGAAATTGAGGTCTTTTGGCACCAACTTTGCTGCTACACGACGGAAACCCAAATCATTAGCCAAAATGTCTTGGACGGATCCATAGGCAATGTTCAAGTCCTCCGCTATCTCTCTGATGGTTAATTTGCGGTTATTGACCAACATTTCTTTTACTTTATCAATGTTTTCGTCGGTTTTCGATGTCGATGGTCTGCCACTGCGTTCATCATCTTCGATTGACTCACGACCACTTTTGAACCGCTCGTGCCACTGGTAAACGACCGTTTTCTTTCGAGAATCGTTGCCGAAACACTTTTCCAACATTTCCAACGTTCGCGCACCATTAAATCCGTTTTTTACGCAAAATTTAATACAAGTTCGTTGTTGCAAATTTAAATCCATTTCTAAAATTGTAAAAAATCGCCAACACACACAAAGATAGATGTACGCTTGGCTACGTAACTTTTGCTAATATCAAGCTAGACGCTAAGATTTAGAGGGAATATGAGCAACAGATGTACCAACTTAACACAGAAAACAGAACTCAAATCGGTACGATGGGAGCGCCACACGGTTTTTATTCTGGGAACTTTTTGATCAAGGTGGTATATAACTGATTAAAGTTTTTCCTAACAATAAATATTTAATCTTTCATTCCGCTTAAAAAAAAAAAACAGTGAACTTATTGGCCAACCCAATATATCTCACACCGTTCTTGTTTTATTTGAATTTTTTTTTCCTATCGTTCTTATCTGGCCACCCTGTATGCTCCCTTATATATTCTTATAAAGTGGCAACATTCAACCAAACTGAGCGGCATCTCATCTGAAAGAGAACCAATAATAATGGAAAAGGGAAAGACGTCCCGCAAAAATGGTACTCAAATCCAATAAGACAGAACGAGACAACACAATGAACCAACAACCAACGGGTGGCTACTGGCTCTGGTATAGCAAACTCAGTATGAACCGCCACCAGGAATACCACATCAACGCAAAAATTCGAAACACATTCAATTGTCGGATTGCTGCTTAATGCGCCTGGTCGCTCACAACTGGTCTAGCAACTTATTTGCCTTCGTGTGACATGACAGTCGTCCGACGAGTGTGTTCCAATCGCAGTGTGGATTTTATTTTCAACTCCCGTTGTGTTTCAATTTTTCATTTTCTAGAACAAACCGCATACATATGTGCGTCTGTCTCTCGACTATCAACAATATCAAAGTATTTTTATTTTTTATTTTTTTTTTCATCAGAAAATGAAAAAAAAAAAGAATATCTAGCCTCGCTCTCACCCTAACCAAATATATTTCAATTTGAATTCTAAAAAATCGAGATAATACTTGTGCGTGCGTGTGTGTGTGCGTGTGTGTATGCGCCATAGAGCAAGAAACTGCTATATACCTGTATATAACATGGACAGAGAGTACAAAAAATAATTTTATTCTTTGCACCAAACGGAATTTATATTTCTTTTTTGCTTTTGCAGTAAAAAAAAAATTCAAAAAAAAAAAAACCAAAAAGCAAAAAGCTCGCGCGCCCGTGTGTGAGTGTGTGTGTGTAGTGCAGAAAATAAATGCGGTTCACTGAGCTGTACATAGTGAGTGTACTACTTGTACATACGGTTTAGATGTAGATAACTGTATTGGTATTTCAGCTGAACGCGTGAGTGGGATAGGCAAAGAATCAGTAAGTTTACTTTCTCCCATTTTTTTTTTATTTCTAAAAATTATTTCCTCTTCTCATTATTATTATTTTTTGTTTCCCAATTAAATTGTGTTGCGGGTGTGTATTGGTGTGGTTTTTTGACAACCGGCGGCATTATGGACATTTTTTTTCGTCGAAATTTTTGATCGAAAAGAATGCTTTCCGAGCAATAAACTTGGGTGAGAGCAACACCACCAGTAGCAGCAGCAAAAGAAGAAGAAGAAGAAACAGGCAGGCAGGCTCCTCTCTATTAGTTGTGTGTGCTTGTGTGTATGTATATGGGAGCAAGTTGTTGCCTGCTGTACTAAAATGCAGAGGGTTTTTCTTTTCTTTTTTTTTTTTTCAAAAAGAAATATACATACTTTCGTACCTACCTGTGTGTTGTACTTAGTTTCTTGCATTTATTGTTGAACAGAAAAAAGAAAATATTTTTCGATGTTTACAGTGCACGGTAACTAATTTCTTTTTTATTTTTATTTTGCCACTTTATCGCGTACCCCCTCCTCCCCACCCTTTCGAGGGGAAAAATTGCAAAATAATTTTAAATTTTTGCTCAACAAAAAAAAAAAGAAGGAAAATGCATTCGAATTTGGAAATTGACAAATGGCGATGCAAAAAAAGATTTGGTGGTCGTGTCTCTGCTTTTTGGAAATCCTGTTCGACGCATGAAAGTGTTCATATTTTCGACGACCAACAGTGGAGGGTATAATATTTTTATGTTTCACTAAGGACCGTGTACGTATATGTGTGTCCTGTCCTGCATATCTATATATATATGTGAAAAACAGTAATGAAGTGAAAGTATAAAGCCGGTGTGTAGTGGTAAATAGCGAAACAACTGATGTACTGGACTGGAATACTAAAAAAAAAAAAAAAAGACAAATTACCGTTGTATTGTACAGAAATTTTGTGAATTTTTCATATCAATATGAAAGCAGACTTGCAGGTTGAGGTTTTAAAAAACAAACAAAAAAGTGTTTAGGTTGGGTTGGATTGGGTCAAATAGCCGAACCCCACAGGCGGATCAGTAGAAATGCGGTGAAGTGGGAGGGTTATGATCACTGGTTTTCGGACCTCACCGATATAGGAAGAAGAAGGTTAGGTTGGGTGCCTTGCGACAAAAGATTCACTGCTCAGTTAAGGTTTCGCCAAACAGAACGCGATCCAGCGACGCGGGCAGATCGCACTGTTGCTCGCCGCGATCTGTGATGTCAAACATAAAGCGGGCAGTTTTCAGCGATCCATTTATTAAAGTGATTTTCTCCAGAACACATCGGTAGCTGTACAGCAAAAATGAGTAGTAGCTCTGAGGAAGATGAAATGCTTCTTCTTCTTATTCTTGCATCAAAGAAGAGAAGAAAGTGGATCCATGAAATAAATAAAAAGAGGAAGGATTATGGTGAATTCCAACGTCTTTGTAAGGAACTCAATTTATTTGAAGACCGTTTCTTCAATTATTTTCGTATGTCTCGAGAGCAGTTTGAAATGATACACGAACTCATCATTGTTGAAACATCTTTGTAATCGGAATGCCGTGTATCATATAAAAACTCATTTGGGCGCACCAAATCTATTAATTTCTCCACCTCATCCGTCATTATTTCTGCTTTCACGCCGCGATCTTTGTAAAATTTAACAACCAGATATCGGCACGCCGTGATCTCGACTGGATCGCGTCGCTGACTCGCATTCTGTTTGAACAAAATGATTTAATTCTACGCAGTACAGCGATCGCGGTGATCAGAATAACTGAATCGCGTCGCTGGATCGCGTTCTGTTTGACGAAGCCTTTAGACACAACAGTTGGGGTCCATTGTGCCGCCCCCCCAAAAAGAAGGGTTTATAGTACGATCTGTACAGAGTTAGGTTAGGTTAGGTTAGGTTTTTCTACTTCTTTTTCCTTTTTCACCGAGGTTATGATCGGCAATAAACTGTAGGTCCCTTCCATTCGTGTGAAAAATATAACGCACACAACATGAGTAGTTGCGAGAAGCTAGGCCCTGCCACTTTAAAGAGCTGTTGCGTCAAATATTTGTATTTGTATTTTGGAGGTTATGATCGGAAAAACAAGGGATCATAACCCTCCCACTTTACCGCATTTCTACTGATCCGCCTGTAGGGTTCGCCTATTTGGCCTCAGAAAATATCGGCAGGTCTGCCGATTTTGGGTCACTCGGTTACTGAGGCCAATGAAATGCCGATGTCGTCGCATTTGTGTGATCCAGGCGTTTATAGGTCTGCCTCTCCTGCCTCGCCATGTCTTTGGAGCGTTCATTGATATTGCCTTTTTGAAGGGGCGGGGTTCAAATGAATTCTTCTTTGAACGTGGCAATACCAACTGAGCCGGTCGCGCTCTATTTTTTCATAAGATGGTTGCCTTGACGTGAAGGCTTCCACGGATCTTTGAAATTTTTATTCGTGACAAACTTTTGCTGTCATGCGAAGCATCTTCATCTCAGCTGCCATTAATTTACTCTCATACTTTTTGTACATCGTCCAACATTGTGAACCGTATGTGAGCGCTGGACGCACAATTGCGGTGTAGAGCCTTCCTTTCAACTTAAGGTGCATTTTTCGGTCACAGAAGATAGCCACTTCTTCCACCCGACGCACAGTGTTCCGTACATGTGTAGTAGTTAGTTAGTTAGTTTATCTTTATTTGGCTTAGTAGGGTAAGTGAACCAGTATCCGGCCACCTAGCGCATTTTCTCTCTTTGGGCCCATATAATAGATTCGTCTTATACTACAGCATTTTGGAATATTTTTTTTTCCAATCTTTTTTAAAATCTTAATCAAATAAAAATAATATTAAAGTAATTAGTTTAATGCTATTAAAACTGGAATTGGTTTTGTAAAAGAAGTACTTTTTCACCAATACCCGGCCACCAAATTTCAGTAGCCGGCCACTTTTGATCCAGTATCCGGCCAGGTCCTTTCTTTTGTTAGAAATCTTAAACTAAACGATTGAAATTAAACACTTTTATCAATAAATAGGTAGGTATGTATTTTTTTTTTATAATTTTTTTTGAGCCATTTATAGTTCAGCCTTCTTTTGTTTATAAACAATCAGATAAAAACTTATCCTAGTTTAGTAAAACAAAGACATTCATTGGCAGTGAAGCAAGATCGATATTTTGTGTTTCTTGTTCTTACGGCGCTTGCTCAAGGCTAGGTCTTGATGTTTCTAAGATATTTCATATTTTAGAGAGACAAATACCACCACTCTCAAGTTTGTCCTTGATTTCAAGGATGACAGCTTTTGCAATGGAGAATCTATCTTCTTTAGCTAGTTGCACAGGTTCTATGGCTTCAACTTCTGTAGGCTGTGCAGTAAAGCTTTCCATTACGTCTTGAACGCATTTTCCATAGTCCACAGCATTAGAATCGAATGCAAAAAGTCCTCATTTCTAAAATCCGTTTTTAATGGTTTCTGCCAAATGGTTGTTATTGGAAAGGACTGTTTCTAAAATTGGGCAGAAATCCTTTCGCGTTAAAATTGTTCCAATGTGTTTTATGTGCCACTCTCGAACTGTTTTTCTCCAATCTTCTTTAAGTGGCTTAAATACGCTTACGTCAGCTGTTTGAAGAATATGTGCTGTGTTTGGCGACAAGGCATAGAGAATAATCTTTTTGTCGGCACAAAGCTGGCTTAACATAGTTGCATCGATAGGTGCGATTTGTGACCGTCTACAAAAAGCAAAACTGGTTTATTTACTTTTTTGTCATCAATCCATTTGACCACATAGTTAGCAATATATTCGTAGAAGGTTTCACTTCGCATCCAACCCGATGAAGTTTTTCCCAGGAACCAATTCTTCGGGACGCTCATGACAATCTCCTTAGGTGGTCGAATGTAAGGAAAAATCTCCAAAGGTGGTAGAAGCTCTCCGGAAGCTGTAATCATTGCTAGGAACGTTATTGTGTCTTTTTCTTTAGCCATTTGCATTTGCTAAACATTTGTAAAACCCTTTGGAGCTACTACTTTTCCTGTTTTCGTGCACAAGGAAAAGCTGGTTTCATCTTCATTCATTATTCTATCTGGATCGAGGAGGATATCATTATGTCCGTTTTCTATAAGGAAGCTTTCTAAATCGTGAAACCACTTTTTAATGCTGTTTTTTGTCACGACGGCTCTGCCTTTTGATATCGTCTCAGCTTCCCTTAAGCTTAAGAAGGGGTTTCGTTTAAAGAACAACCTAAGCCAAGTTCTTCCTGGGCGATCATCTTTGAAAGGGTTATCCCTTTTTCTGTTTTTATAATTTTTTAAACGGTGTCCAGAAGGTCGTTTTTTTTCAAAGGGAATCCACACCTCGCTACATTAATACACTAGTTCGTTATCTGTTTCTCCTCTTCAGGATATAAAATTGTATCAGGTCCTTTTTTCTGGCAAATGTCGTCAACTTTTCCATATATTCTATCCTGAAGGGTACTCCTTGGGATATTATATGTAAAAGCGGCTTTTCTATGGCTTAATTTGTTTTCACGGATTTCCTTTAGAGCAAGTTCGATTCTTTGCGTACGTAAAAGTTCTTGTGATTCTTCTTCACCTATTTCTTGACTCATTTTCTAAAACAAATAGGTAGTATGAATTTGTTCACAATTAGTTATGTGGCCGTACTGGTGCGGCTTGTTCTAAAAACCGGCCATAGTAATCTTTTGACAAACAAAAATGCCCGGATACTGAAACTTCACATATTTAATACATTTTATTGGATTGTGGAGGTAGACAAAAGTATTTTCTTTCGTTTAAACGTGAAAAAGATTAATTATTCGATTTCAGGCAAATTTCTAGTACCCGGCCACCCTGGCCTGTATACTCACAAAGACCACTGAAACTCACTTAATTAGCTGATCGGTTTTACTAGCACTCGCGAACTCAAACTTGCACTTCTTGCTCTCACAACGAACTTCAGGAACTAAATATTTTGTTAACAAGGATCTTTGATGTGCAGATCTGACAAACTTTACCAAACCATTACATGGGCCTGGAACTATAGTCGTAATGTATTTGCTTATGCAAATCATGTTTAATTTTCTTATTATTTAACATTTAGTGGATAGTGGCCGGATACTAGTGACTGGCCGGATACTGGTACACCTACCCTACAGCCATTCAGGACATTATTTACATTGATACATTAGTTCTAATATATATATATGTATATATGGAGTAATAGTACCTTTTCTTTTTACTAAGTTTGGAGAGAATATAAGAAAGGAAAACCAATTTACAATCAAAAATTAGCAAACAAAAATTTAAAATTAGCTCTGTGTAATCAATCATTTTTCTTTTGAAAATATAATAGTTCGATTCTGTTTTCAAATACGTAGGTAGCCTGTAGAAAGCTTGAAATCCCATGTACGAAATTGATCGCTGGCCTCTGGTTGTTCTTGCTCTTCGTATTCTTAGATCACTTGCACTTCTCAAGTTGTATGACGAGCCATCGGATATTTCCACGTTTTCCAGGAGGTAGGTAGTTTGGGCACGTTTCGTTCTTTATTTTATGGACAAATAGCATTGCACACATGTAAAGTCTCTGTTTTATACTTAACCAATTGAGGTAGTTGAGCATAAGTGTTATGGGGGTGTATCTGCCACTTTTCAATATTATGCGCATTGCTTTATTATGCAGGACCTGTAATCTGCTTATTTGATATTGGGGACATGTAGGTATACAAGACACTCGCACAGTACTCGAAATGTGGTTTGATAATAACATTATACACTTTTATTGCACAGTTCACTGACAAATTTTGTCCTATTTTCCTTAAAATATAAATTTTCATAGATATCTTTTTACAAATATAATCAAAATGTTTACCAAAAGTTAGATTTTTGTCTAGCATAATGCCAAGATATTTCACTCTTTCCACTACATCGATTTGGATATTGTCTACGATAACATTTACGGACGTTTCGAACATGTTTTCATTAACGATCATACACTTAGTTTTTTCGGCGTTTAGAATAAGTTGATTCATTTTTAACCACTCACTTAATGCTTTTAAATCACTATTAATGTTATTTATACTTGTTTCACTTCCACTAACATATAAACTACTATCATCGGCGAACAGGACTAATTTAGAGTATCTTACAACTTTTATCATGTCATTCACATAAATAAGGAACAATATTACACCGAGTATTGTACCCTGCGGTAGGCCCACATTGATGTTCACCGCGGACGACACATTTTCATTCACTTTAGTGCGTTGACTTCTTCCGGTGATAAATGATCTAAACCAGTTTAATTCTAACGATTTAACTTCTTCTTCTTCCTTTTATCAGCGAGGTTATGATCCGAAAATAAGGGATCATAACCCTCCCACTTCTCCGCATTTCTACTGATACGCCTCTGGGGTTCGCCTTCTAACGATTTAACACCATATTTAAACAATTTATCCAGGAGTATTTCGTGGTTTACTGTCTCGAAAGCTTGTCTAAGATCTAAGAAAACTGCGACAATAACATTTTTTTCGTCAACTTTGTTTTTCCAGTCACTTATCCCATAGTTTATACAAGTTTCACAAGAGTGATTTGCTCTAAAACCCGATTGATGATCAGTTATTATAGCTTGCTGTTCGAGATGGCTTTGGAATTGGGTTTGCACTATTTTTTCTAGTATCTTTTCATAGACCGGTATCATGTTTATTGGGCGATACTCTTGGCACATTTTTGCGCCACTCATTTTTTTTATTGGCACAATTAAGGATTCCTTCCAAGAATCACGAAATATTCCAGTGGTCAGCGATACATTTATGATACGCAAGAGAACAGGGGCCTCACTCTGTATTGCTACTCTAAAGTCAAATCATTCGAATTCGCAGAGTTGCCACTCTGTAATTCGAATCGCAAATCCAAATTGAAGAAAATCGAACAAACTTTTGTTGCCAACTTCAATGTCCAATTATCGCAAATCTGGCACTCTGTATTGCTAAACGAAATGTCAAAGTAACTCGAATTCGCATCATTTTGTTCTATTGCTATTTGGTTTGCGGATGCTGAATGTTCGATTCTGTTTTCTTACAGAGCGCCGGCTAAGATTAGAATCGCAAAGCACTTTCGCAAAAATTTGACTTTCGAGTAGCAATACAGAGTGAGGCCCCAGGACCGATCCACATCTATATTACCTTTTAACATTTTAACATTTAGGAAGTTATAGTCATTTCTTTGGTTTATGTCTTTTACTGCACTGATTATATCTTGTAAGGTTATAACACGAAACTTAAAGTTAATATTGCACTCATCGATTAAATTTACATACCACCTTGATCAAAAAGTTCCCGGAATTTATTCAGAAAATTAAAAATACAAGTTTATTCATCTAAATCTATATTGTCCCCTTCAAAGTAATCCCCATCGACTGCACCACACTTATGCCAGCGCTTGATCCAATCTTCGAAACATTTTTTATATTCGGTTTTCGGTATGTCCATCAGTGCTTCCTGCGATTTTTCCATTACTTCCTCTCGGCTGCTGAAACGCGTTCCCCGTAATGGTTTTTTAACTCGATTGAACAGAAAGGAGTCACAGGGAGCCAAATCAGATGAATTTGGTCGCTGCTGGATGGTATTTGTTGCATTTCTCGTCAAAAAATTACGAATAATGATGGCACTGTGCGACGGTGCGTTATCATGGTGCAAAATCCACGAGTTTTCTGCCCGCAATTCTGGTCTCTTTCGGCGAATTGCTTCACGCAAACGTCTCATAACGCCCAAATAATGCTCTTTGTTTACTGCCTGGCCTTCTGGCAAAAATTCATGATGCACTACACCTTTGTAATCCATGAAAACCGTTAGCATTGCCTTCTTTTTTGACTGAAAACGACGTGGTTTTTTTGGTCTCGGCTCATTTGGTGAACGCCATTCACTTGCCTGATGTCTGGATTGCGTGTCGTACTCATAAGCCAACGTCTCGTCTCCAGTAATGATCCTTTTGATGAATGTGGGATCGATTCAGCCTCGCAAATCATGTCTTTTGCGACGTCAACTCTTTGCTGCATGAAATTTTTATTTATTTTTTTTTTTTCCTGGGTAGGTGAAAATCTTCATGAGACACTATGAGTCCGTGTACTCATAGTAGTGTCAGATTTCTACTGACTAAAAACATCCTTCCCTTCAGCTTCAGAAGAGAATATTCGCGTGAGGCAGGTATATTTTCAATAAAAGCACCTGCTGAAACCGTCATGACACGCGGCGTTTTTGTCTTATTGCGCTAATTCGAACGGTTTCGTTCTTTGAAGTCGGCGCGTAAGATTTGTCACATCCAAAGTTTGGAGTATGGCACAGTTGC
Source organism: Brachypalpus laphriformis (assembly GCA_945910035.1). Classification (NCBI taxonomy): domain Eukaryota; kingdom Metazoa; phylum Arthropoda; class Insecta; order Diptera; family Syrphidae; genus Brachypalpus; species Brachypalpus laphriformis. The sequence goes on along the minus strand of OX246757.1, from coordinate 12,192,503 downwards.
AATGGCCATGAAGACGAATACAAAGCTTGCGAGCGAAGTTTTTTATTTCTTCCTCCACGGTAGCTATCCCTAAGTCTCTGTGGATATCATTGTTTCTGATATACCAGGGAGCGTTCACGATTATTCTTAATTTTATTTTGGAATGATTGTATGAGATTCCTATTGTTTGGTTTGGTTTGGTACAACCCCAGAGTTGTATACCGTACGTCCACACGGGTTTAAGCACTTGCTTATACAGAAGCAGTTTGTTATATACGCTTAGTTTGGAATATCTTCCAATTAGCAAATACATTTCTCTAAGTCGATTTTCGACTTCAGTCACGTTTCTTTTTAACGTGAGGTTTCCTGCTGCATGAAATTGAGGTCTTTTGGCACCAACTTTGCTGCTACACGACGGAAACCCAAATCATTAGCCAAAATGTCTTGGACGGATCCATAGGCAATGTTCAAGTCCTCCGCTATCTCTCTGATGGTTAATTTGCAGTTATTGACCAACATTTCTTTTACTTTATCAATGTTTTCGTCGGTTTTCGATGTCGATGGTCTGCCACTGCGTTCATCATCTTCGATTGACTCACGACCACTTTTGAACCGCTCGTGCCACTGGTAAACGACCGTTTTCTTTCGAGAATCGTTGCCGAAACACTTTTCCAACATTTCCAACGTTCGCGCACCATTAAATCCGTTTTTTACGCAAAATTTAATACAAGTTCGTTGTTGCAAATTTAAATCCATTTCTAAAATTGTAAAAAATCGCCAACACACACAAAGATAGATGTACTCTTGGCTACGTAACTTTTGCTAATATCAAGCTAGACGCTAAGATTTAGAGGGAATATGAGCAACAGATGTACCAACTTAACACAGAAAACAGAACTCAAATCGGAACGATGGGAGCGCCACACGGTTTTTATTCCGGGAACATTTTTATCAAGGTGGTATTCTGGAAATATCACAGATTGGCTTAACTCTACTACACTTTGAAAAATTTGTTAAATTACTCACATAATATTGCAGTTTGATTTATATTTTCCCCATTTTTGAATATCACGTCAACTATAGTATCATCCCTTTTGTTAAGTACATAATTTTTTAATTGTCTCCACATGTCCTTTTGAGTGTTGGCAAAGTCAATCTTATTTCTTATGAAAGTTGATTTTGCTCGTCTGATGCTCCTCTTATAAAGATTTCTAAAATTATAATAATTCGTCCAGTCAATATTATCATTTGCTCTTCTATACAGGTTATATTTTATTAGTCTTTTGTGTGTTGACGTGGTTGAACCATTCCGTGCATCAATAAATAACAAAAATGAATGCGTTTTATAAATGTACTTCATTCATTTATTTACAAAGTATTTATTTTAGTTTGGTAATTTACCCAAGATTTGAAAAAGAAATTATATAACAATACAAATACCAATATTTGTCGCAACAGTTCTTTAAAGTGCCAGGGCCTAGCTTCTCGCAACCACTCATGTTGTGTGTGTTATATTTTTCACACGAATGGAAGGGACCTACAGTTTAGTGCCGACTCCGAACGGCGATTTGAGAAGCTTTTTCGTGACAACAATACTCTCGGATGTTTGTCAGATGCTCGCGAGAGGTGGGACCGTGAAAAAAATTGTTGGTGTTTTCTGGGATTCGAACTTGGAACCTCATGCGTAGTGATCCGACACACTAACCACTTATGCCACGGCGCCCACATATATAACATTGTAATTCATTTAAAAAAAAAAAAATATTCAAATAAGAAATAGAAAAGCGCCCTTTTTAAGTGTTCAATTCAATTCAATTCAATTTTATTACATTGTACAAATAAGTTCGATGAAATAGCAGTGCTGGGAGGAAATACGAAACCATTAGTTGTTTCTATTGTTTTCAGCTTAGATTTTGACTTACTTCAATACTTTGCTTTATATCCTCTTTTTTTTTATAACTGCTTTTAGAATCAATTAAATTTTGGCATCTTTTCAGTGGAATAGCCTGCCATGCTTTTTGTACCACTTCCCACAAATCTTTAATATTTTTTTGGTTTCTTTACGGCTTTTTTCATGTCAGTCCAAAGATGTTCAATCGGATTTAAATCCGGAGATTGAGGTGGCCATTGACCTTATTTTCTTGAAACCATTTCTTCGTTGCTTTTGCCGTATGCTTCGGATCGTTATCCTGCATAAATACCCACTTAAGAGGCATTTCGTCCTCAGCAAACGGCAGCATTTGAAGAATGTCAATGTAAACGAATTGCGCCATTTTTTCTCTTATCCAAAATATTGGAAGAGAAACTTCTCCAAATCATCATTCGGCCACCTCCATGCTTAACTGTTGGTAGGGTGTACTGAGGCTGGTATTCTGTATTAGGCGGTCTTCTGACATATTTCCTGGTTCCACTAGAGCCAAATATTTAAATTTTTGACTCATCTGTCAAGAGAATATTTCTCCATTTTGACAGTGGCTATTGGCTGCGTTCTCGGGCGAATTGCATCCGCTGAACCCTATGCTTCTTCGTCAGAAGGGGCACTTTTCTCGGACTTTTTGCTTTCAATTTGGCCTCTAGAAGTCTCTTTCTTACCCGTTACAGCACTAATCTCCAGATTTAGTTAGTTAGTTAGTTATATCCTTTAACCCTTCGGGGGGCATAGGGCGTCAACCACGCCTGCGCGCCATCGTGTTCGGAGTTCTGCAACGTGTTTGAGCTGCCTCCAACTCATTCCTAAAGAGCTCGATTCCTCCTCAACTATTCTGCGCCACGTTTGCCTAGGGCGTCCCGCTATTCTGCCTGCCTGGGTGAGCGGATTCCACTGCATGGCGTATTTCGCAATGGAGTTGTCTTCGCTCCGTAGGGTGTGTTCAATCCATTGCCACTTTCTTCTTCTTCGTATAGTAATGCTTATGGCCCGTTCTCAGATAAAGTTGTTCGTTGGAGATGCGGTTCGGCAAAAAAATCCTCAAAATGATTCTTAAGCATTTGTTTACGAAGACTTGCAGCTTGCGTGTGTTAATGGTGTCCACCTTCCAGGTACTGCACTCATAAAGCAGCACTGATTCTACGTTGGAGCGGAACAATCGTAGCTTGGTTCTTAAGCTTTATTAGCTCCAGATTTTGGACAGCATTCCGAACGCAGCTTTAGCCTTCCCGATTCTGCTGCACACATCCAGTTCGGTGCCACCGCGATTAGCCGAGACGACACTTCCTAAATATAGAAAGTTATCAACTTTCTCGACTTGCTTTCCGACAATGTTAAGTTGAGCGCGGGTATTGGAAGTACTCAGGGCTTTTGTTTCGGCTGTGTTTATTTTTAGCCCCACTTTGTTTGCAGATTAAGATCCTCCTTAATCTTCCGGGATGAGATAAAAGGATCACGTTTTGCTATTCTTATAATTTGGACATCTTCCCAAGCAGTTGTTTTTCGCCGTTTTCCCCTTTTTTATTGCTTTCTTTGCCACGTAAAAGCATTTCGAATCATTTTTGATGAACAACCCAACTCGTCCTGAATGTATTTGTAAGTTTTTTCCTCATTTCGAAGTTTCTTAATTAAATTTCTCTTTTCCTCCGAACAGTGTTTTCCTCGACCTATTTTTGCAACTTAAACAATGTATTTTTTCTTATTATTTAAAAATTATATAACGAATGATATTAATTAAATAAAAGCAAAATATTAAGAAATTGAAACTTGATGTTTGAATTCAACGAGGATCTTACGACACTGCTATTTTAACCCCTAGTCTCCACTGGCAATAATTCATTGCAAGAAATATGTCCAGCAATTGAAATTTCCAATGAAGACCGCAAATTTCTTGAAATAATTCATTTCATTTGCGGTCTCCATTGGAAATTTCGATTGCTTGACATATTTCTTGCAATGAATTATTGGCAGTGGAGACGGGTAGTGAGGAACAGCTGATTTTGATGTTTAAAGGTTCGATCGTTTTATACATCCGAAGAGTGATGCCAAATTTTATTATTTTTTTTCGCTAGTTCGTTATTTTGAACAAACAAAACATTTTGTGAAATAAGGATTGCCAATAGCAAGGTTAATACGACTTCTAAGATAGAACTCAGAGATTACTATTTTATCGAATACAGCTGTATATTGTGTATATCATATTCATCATCATTGTTGCTGTTATGGAATGAGTCTTCTGATTCGAAGGTTTCATCTGATTCAATATTTCGTTGCTGAGATTATGGTGGGACAGCAGGGCCAACTAACAGAGTCATAACTTCCGCGGAAAACTTAATCTATACCTTATATAAAGTAGGCACTCAAATGTTCTTTTCCAGGCATGAAGTAGATATACCAAAAGAGTACGTATTAGGGTTTGGTTGCCTATATACAGTGTTGTGCAATATAATAAGAACAGCAAAGTGGGAGACCTTGCTTTTGAATTAAAAAAAAAACAAAAACAAACAAAACGTGCTGTTGTTGTTAGCAGTAGTCCGGCTCCATATTCCCGCGGACTTCCGGATGGTCTTCAAGAATAGAGTAGTACAGTGTTACGCGTTGGAGACTGGTACTCGTCCGCTTCTAACCATCTTACTTCACTTACCCCCAAAATGTCCAGTTTATATCGCATTAATTCGTTTTCCAATTGGAGGAATCTGGCATTGTAAGGACCTTATCTTCCCGAGTCGAGGAGCGACTTTACATTCCAGAAACCTATCTTTGTCCGGGTACAATAGCCAAAGGTCGTCAACATGTGATCATTCCTTATCCGAGGCATAGTGTCGGTTTCTGTAGCGGGCAATATTCGGTAACGCAGGTTACTGGCCCACGTTACCTAGCCTAGAATCAAGGCCCTAGACAACCCGCACTTACAATTTTAGCCTAAACGTATAAGGGCTTATACGTATAGTTGCCCGGGGACCACCACTAGGAGGTAAAGTATGCACTTCATCACGAACTTGATTGTTGCGCTACTGGCCCAAGCCAGGCTTTGGGCAGTCAGTAGTTTCCCGACCAATCGCAATGCAGGTCCCCCCAAACTAGACATGGCTCTATAAAGCTCTTCTCTATAGATGCTGTCATAGGCGGCGTTGAAATCGGTAAAGAGATGGTGAGTATCGATTTGGAATTCTTTGGTTTTCTCCAGGATCTGCCGAAGTGTGAAGATTTGATCGATGGTGGACTTTCCTGGCCTGAAACCGCACTGATAGGGTCCAATCAGGCTGTTGATTGGCGTTTCAGGCGTTCGCACAATATCGCAGAAAAGATCTTATATGCGATGTTGAGGAGACTGATGGCTCTATAGTTGGCGCAGTTGAGGGGGTCTCCTTTCTTGTGGATCGGGCAAACGATGCTGAGATTCCATTCATCTGGCATACACTTGTCTGACCAAGTCTTAGAGATGAGTTGGTGTATGCACTCTACCAATTCATCCCCAGCTGCCTTGAAAAGTTCGGCCGGCAAGCCGTCAGGTCCAGCAGCCTTGTTGGATTTTAGCTTGGATATTGCTAACCTCACTTCGTTTTGGTCAGGTGGACCGAAATTTTGACTATCATCGTCCATGTTGAATGGTTCATTTTGCCTGACAGCGGGATGTTGGTCTTCGTCGCCGTTATACAGTCTGCAAAAGTAGTTTTTCATTTTCTCAGCACCGACTGTGATTCTACTACGAGGTTTCCATTTTCATCTCTAGGTTTCTGTACGGGTATTGCTTCTGTGACACGTTCTTTTTACCTTTTGGTAAAACTTCCGTACATTGTTCCTGGAGTATAAACTCTCGATATTCTCAAACGCGCGCTTCTCATGCTCTTTCTTCTTCTTTTGGAGAAGTCGATGTTCTTCCCGTCTCTTTTGCTCGTAGAGCTCACGAGCAGCTCTCGTCTTCCTTTGCAGCGCCGCTTTGTTTGCTTTTTGTTGTGCTGCATGCACTCGCCGGCATTCTTCGTCAAACCAGGGGTTTCACGGTGGTGGGCGGGCGAGACCCAGCACATCAGTCGCGGCGTTTCTGATGGCATGTTAGCAACGTTTTCACTGGTTTTCGGCACTCGATGCTGGCGGCAGGACGCTGATTGAGAGATTTCAAGATACGCCTTCAGCGAAGAGTCTGGCGGTCTCTTGCGATTGTAGCTTGATTCTTGTCTGTTGCTCAGATTGAGATATCCGCATTCGTACCTTGGCTATAACAAGGTAATGATCCGAGTCTATGTTGGCCGCTCGGAAGGTCCGGACATCCAGAATACTGGAGACATGCCTTGCGTCGATCGCAATATGATCAACTTGATTGATCGTTACATGATCATTGGACCGCCATGTCTGCTTATGAATATCGAGATGAGGAAACCATGTGCTTGCTATGGTGACATTTCGCTCCACAGCGAAATCAATTAGCCTTAGTCCGCTATCAGACGTGGTGTCGTGTAGGCTATGCTTACCGACTGCCCTACCAAAGACGTCCTCGTTTCTTATTTTGGCGTTAAAATCGTCCAATACGATTTGAATGTCGTATTTAGGACATTGCTCGTATGTTTTGTCGAGGAGCTCGTAGAAACAAACACTCTTTGGTGGCAGGGTCCTTTTCTTCCGTGGGGGCATGAACACATATTAGGCTTATGTTAGCGAATTTAGCCTTTATCGGGATAGTCATAATACGCTGGCTCACGTGTCAGAAGCTTAAGACTTCTTGCCGAAGTCTGCCGCATCTGAAAAAGCGCTGCTTGTTGCCTCCGTAGCAATCACCGTAGTGGATGTCATAGTTTTTCATCCTCGTTTTGCCCGGCCCATCCCATCGCACTTCCTGGATGGCGGTTATATCTGCTTTATAGCAGTCTAGTGCCTCTGCTAGTTGTTTGGCTGCACTTGGTCTGTAAAGGGACAGAACATTCCACGTACAGATCCGAAGGTCGTTGTCCTTATTTCGTTTGCTGTGGTCGTCATTAGTTTAGTCATCCTTATCCGAGGCTTTTGGTTGTTTCGGATTTCTTACGTGGTAGGGAAGTTACCCCGTCGGCACAACCCCCAACCTGGAGGGCCAGTTCCTTAATTATTCCCCTAGGACGAGGGGCCGGGTACACCGGTGCCAGTAGTCCACTACGGGAGTATGAGCGCTGCCGTTGGCCCATTAGGGGCTCCTCCGCCACCATCTCTATTCCAATGCCCTGACCAACATTGGAAATTCCTTACCGTCCTGTGATCCAAATACGTAGAAGCAGCTCACGCAAGGTATTCACTAAGTTCAACCTAACTGGAACTATAGACGCCACCGTTGACTCCGTCTAGGGAATTCGTCCCCTGCCGCCTGGAACAGGAATAAGTGCTCTAGTGGGAAAGCACTCTTCCCCCCTCTCTCATCTGCTACCGCCAAGAATCCGCCAAACGGGGTTGGTTACCCATTCCTTGGATTAAGGTACTAGGCACCCGGCTGTCACCGCGTGGAGGTTGAGAGTAGTAGTTGGTAGGCCTCAGCTGAGTGAAAACGCTTGTGTTTTCATATGATCGCATGCACTACCGTTTTCTTCCGCTACGCCGAGGATTTCGTTCGATTCTGGACTTCGGATCATAACCTCGCCGAAATAGGAAGAAGAAGAAGAAGAATGAAATTGAATTAAACGACTCGGTTCTCCAAACGTTTTTGATTGAGAATTATATCTGAAAACCTACCGTTGGTATGGTGGACATGGCTTTATACGGTTAATCTCTATTGTATCTCTCTCTCTCACTCTATTGTACAAACTATATAAAAATGAATATACCCTATGGGGAATAAGGGTGTAACAACCGCACTGAGAGCAAAGCAACAACATGACAATCTAATGTATATTATATTCTTGCAACACTAGCTTGCCACAACACTATGAATACTATTTTAATAAATTTTTAATCAATCATCCTTTGATATGTTATGAAAAAAATTATAAAAAACAACAATTTCTCTTGTCTTTTTCTTTGCAGAATGTCCAATGTGCATATATCTAAACTAAATGTGATTCCTTCGTACTGCAATACTTAGTCCTATTGTATTTTCAAGTATTTATTAATCTACAAGTAACTTAAGTGTACGCATCGATTTTGATCAACGAATTCAAAATTACTATTTATTTGAGTGGTAATTTTATTTTTTAAAATATTTGTTTCAATTGTTTCTTCTTTAAAATATGTTTTACTGAATGTTTTACGTAAAATAATGACTTGAACGTAAAATAAATTAATTTCACGTAAATAAGTACAATTAACATTAGATAAGAACTTATTCATAATCATTCCACATCTCGTAGTATCCTTCATATAGCTATAAGGACTTGTCCAATACCAAATTCCCTTGAAATTGCATGTTTTTTATTTTATTATTTTTATTTTTTGTTTGCAATTCCACGACGTAAGTTGAAAATGCAGAGAGAAGAAGTGTAATGGTTGTAGACTTAGGATGCTTGGTGCCACCATTCACGCATACTCATCGACAGCCAAGCGGCCGTCCGGCGCTCAAAGCACTGATCACCCACTTGATCAGTTCAAAATTAGTGTTAAGCTGCTTCGACATACATACATTTTTTTTTCTCGGGATAGGAAACGCTCGACTGGAGCACTCAGACGCAACTGGTCCATTGTACTTACTTACTTACTTACTTAGATGGCGCTACAGTCCGGGGTGGACGTGGGCCTCAACCAACAAACCTCTCCAACTAGCGCGGTTACGTGCCAGCTGCCTCCAGTTGCGCACGCCAAGTTGGTTGAGGTCCCCCTCCACTTGTTTGCGCCACCTACCGTGAGGTCGTCCTCTACTGCGTCGTCCATCCGGGGTGGATTCGAAGACTTCCGTAGCGGGAACGTTGGGCTCCATCCGCTCTAAATGACCCAGCCATCTTAGTCGCTGTATGTGAATCCTTCTGGCTAAGTCGATGTCCTTGTACAGGCCGTATAGTTCGGCATTGTACCTTCTCCTCCACTCACCGTCTATGCAGACGGGACCAAAGATCGCTCGGAGAACTTTTCTCTCGAAATAACCAAGGGCATCCTCATCCGGTTTTGTTAAAGCCCATGCCTCTGCGCCATACAGCAGGACTGGGATGATTAGTGTCTTATAAAGAGTTACCTTAGTAGTTCGAGATAGGGCTTTGCTACTCAATTGCCGTTTTAGCCCATAGAAACAACGATTGGCAATAGTAATTCTTCATGTGATCTCACCATAGAGCCTAGGTAGACAAAATGCTTTACTACCTCAAAATTATACCTGTCTATAGTGGCGTTCTGCCCAAGACGCCGATGTTGGGTGTCCTTTTTTGTAGACAGCATATATTTTGTTTTGCTTTCATTGACCGCTAGACCCATCTTTGCTGCCTCGATCTCAATACTCGTAAATGCCCCATTGAGGGCCCGCTGAGTTCTTCCGATTATGTCAATGTCATCAGCATAAGCGAGTAGTTGTACAGACTTGAAGAAGATTGTACCTCCGGGGTTGGCTTGTGAGTTTCGTACAATTCTCTCAAGTCTTCTCTCAAGCCTTGTCTAAGACCTTTCCTGACATCGAACGGTTCGGTGATGTTCTTACCAACTTTGATGGAGCAGTGAGAGTTCTCCATCGTCATTCTGCACAAACGGACGAGCTTGGCAGGAATGCCAAGACTAGACATGGCTCTGTATAACTCGTCTCTATACACGCTGTCATAGGCAACTTTGAAATCGATGAAGAGGTGGTGCGTATCGATTTTATATTCATGGGTTTTTTCCAAGATCTGCCGTAGTGTGAATATCTGGTGAATGGTGGACTTTCCAGGCCTGAAACCGCACTGATAAGGACATATCAGATTGTTGACGATCGGTTTAAGGCGTTCACATAATGTGGCAGACAGGATCCCATATGCGATGCTGAGGAGACTTATACCTCTGTAATTGGCGCAGTTCAGAGGGTCTCCTTTCTTCAGGATCGAGCAAACGATGCTGAGGTTCCATTCATCGGGTACACTTTCGTCCGACCAGATTTTACAGATGAGCTGGTGCATGCTCCTTACCAACTCATCTCTTCCTGCCTTGAAAAGTTCAGCGGCAAGGCCGTCGGCTCCAGCAGCTTTGTTGGATTTGAGTTTAGATATCGCTATCCTCACTTCATTCTGATCGGGTTGACGGGAATCTTGACTGCCATCGTCACTGTTGAATGGCTCATTTTGCCTGACAGCGGAATATTGGTCATCATCGCCGTTTAACAGTCTGCAATAGTGTTCCTTCCATATCCTCAGCACCGACTGCGACTCTACCACTATGTTGCCATTTTCGTCCCTGCAGGCTTCCAGGCTTTGAAACCCTGGCATGTTCTTTTAACCTTTCGGTAAAATTTTCGAACATCATTCCTGCAATAAAGTCTCACAATCTCCTCGATCGAGCGCTTCTCATGCTCCTTTTTCTTCTTTCTGAGAAGTCGATGTTCCTCTTTTCTCTAGTCTCTAGTCCTTCTATGCAGCGCCGCTTTGTATGCCTCTTGTTTAGCTGCATGTGCTTGTCGGCATTCCTCATCAAACCAGGGGTTTCGTTGTGGTTGCCGAGAGAAACCCAGTACATCAGAGGCGGCCTCTCTGATGGCTTGTTGGCAACGCTGCCACTCGTCTTCAGCATTCGCTGCCACCGGCATAGGACTTAGATTAAGATTAGAAGAAACTCGATCGGCAAAGGTTCTGGCGGTCCCTTGCGATTGTAGCCGCCCGACGTCAAATTTCCTCACAGTATTTCGTTGATTTCGCTCCGTTGTGGATATCCGCATCCGTACTTTGGCTATAACTAGGTAGTGATCCGAGTCCACGTTGGCTCCTCGGAAAGTCCGGACACCCAGAATACTGGAAGAGAGCCGTAGTCATGTCATTTATGCCCTTGTGGGTCCTAGGGCCTCTACTACGCCTACGCGCCATCGTGTACGGTTTCTGGCAATGTGCCTCAGCTCTCCCCAACTTTTCCCCAACTGCCGTGCTTCCTTCTCGGATGAGAAGAGTGCCTTCGCAATGTGATGGATATGGTTGACAGTTTTTCGATCAAAGAAGAGCCATGTTCTCTTGTGAATATCGAGACGTGGGAACCGCGTACTAGCTACGACAAAGTTTCGCCCCGCCGCCGCAAAGTCGACTAGCCTGAGTCCGTAGTCTGATGTGATGTCGTGCAGGCTGTGCTTTCCGACCACACTACTAAAGACGTCCTCTCTTCCTAGCTTTGCGTTAAAATCACCTAGGATAATTTTAACGTCGTGGCTAGGGCATTGCTCATACGTCTTGTCCAAGAGCTGGTAGAAATCATCCTTCGTCGCGTTGTCCTTCTCCTTGTGAGGGGCGTGGACGCATATTAGGCTAATGTTGGCAAATTGATACGGACAGTCATAAGGCGCTCGTTCACATGCCGGAAACTCAAGACTTCTTGCCTAAGTCTACCTCCAATGACAAGTCCGCACCCGAATAGACGCTGTCCTTGTTGTCTGTAGCAATCGCCGTAGTAGATGTCGCAGTTTTTCATGTTCCCTTTGCCCGGCCCATCCCATCGCACTTCTTGGATGGCGGTAATGTCTGCTTTGAGACACTCTAGGGCCTCCGCAAGTTGTTCGGCTGCAAGTGGTTTGTAGAGGGACCTAACATTCCATGTGCAGACGTTGTCCCTTTTTACGTTTGCTTGGGTCGTCAACAGTAAAATCATCCGTATCCGAGGCTGTTGGTTGCTTCGTAACCGAAGGTGTTTTGCGTGGTAGGGAAGTTAACCCGACGGCACAACCTCCAACCTGGAGGACCAGATCGTTTTTTGTAACTTCTAGGACGAGGGGCCGGATGCACCGATGTCAGTAAACCACTTCAGGGATATGAGCGCTGCCGTTGGCCCATGGGTTCAAGGGTTCATCCGCCACAATCTCTTTTTCAATACCCTGACGTAGTATTGAAAAATCGTTACAGACCTCAGCTCCAGATATGTCGAAATAGCTCCGGTAAGGTATCCGCTGGTCTATAGACGCCACCGTTGGTTCCATCGGGAGAATTCATCCGCCGCACGTCCTCCTTCTGAGGAGTTCTTGCTAGACTTCTGAGACGCATATTTCAGCCAATTAGGTCAACAAGAGATGCCACGTCCGGTTAAACATATGCGCGCTGAAGTTCACCCAGATGTGCTTACGCAGGTCTGTGTGTTTAGCTACACTATCAGATAGCTATCCAGCGGGCACCACGGGGAGGTGATGATGCGATTTTGCCTCGCCATTGTACTGCCAGAAAGCAAACCATGATTTACCCATTTTATTGGAATTTCCTTGTCTTTCTAAGAAAGCCAAGCAAGCGCTTCAGTGATGAGGAGCTTACAGTATCAGTACTCACCGCATCAGCAACGAGAATCTGCCACCTGATACGAGCAAAGGCCGGACACTCACAGAGATAATGTTCCGCGGTGTTGTCGCTCTCTCCACAAGCATCGTAGATTGTATTGTCACTTAAGCCCAATACGTTAAGGTGCTTGGCAAATGCAAAGTGGCTTGTCAAGACGCCAATAAGTTGTCTACAGTCTTTTCTGCTGAGAGACAGCAAGAATACCACTGATTTTTTACTGACGTCCGGGAGCATGTGATTAGTCAACCTGCATCCTGTAGAGTCGTGCCACACACAATTGTGCTCGTGAGAGACCCAATCGTCAATGGCAGCCCTTACCGAGGACGCTGGGGGACCCAACGCGGGTTCGTGACCTGAGAAAGCCTCCTCTGAGCCATGTCTAGCAATCTCATCGGAGATCTCGTTCCCCAAGATCCCAGTGTGACCTGGGACCCAGATAAGAGACAGAGAATTCAGCCTTGCGACCGAGTTCAAAGAGTTTTTGGTTTCACGAACTATTTTGGAAGTGGTTAAAGGGTTAAGCAAGGCCTTAAGCGCAGCCTGACTGTCACTACAGACACAAATGCTACGTCCCTTCCACCTGTTCTTCACAACATAGTTCATGGCCATTAGGATTGCATAAGTTTCCGCTTGGAAAACAGACGCATATTTGCCTAACGAGAACTGAAGTCTAATGTTGTCGACTTCCACGAGACACCAGCGCCAGACCCTTGACTGGTTTTGGAACCATCCGTGCAAATACGACTACATTCCATTACCGGCTCAAACTCTGACCGAAGCCAGTCCTGGACACAAGGAAAGTCGACTCTGAATTTGCGCATCAGCTATAGTTCTGGTGTCATTGGGTCAGACGGCATATCCATAAGACCGGAGTCGTAAGATAAGTGTCGCGCAAGTGCATCAAAATTCCAGTGTGGAGTATACCAAAAACCGCCCCGCCTAAGACGATGGATGGCTTTGATAGTGCAACCCCTGACATAAGTATCGAGGGGAGGTAAGTTCAGCAAAGCGTCTAGAGCAGAGCCAGGCGTACTCGGGAAAGCTCCCATGCAGCCGAGACAAGCCGTTATTTGGAGTTTCGCGCAAAAGGCAACCACATATTTACGCGAGAGCCCCTTCCACCAAACAACCGATGCATATGCGAGGAATGGTCTTATCATAGCCGTGTAGATCCAGAGAACCTTATTCGGTGACAAGCCCCAAGTCTTGCCAAAAGCACCCTTACACTGCCAGAAGACTGAGAGCGCCTTGGATGTTTTCGACTCGACGTGTTAAGACGAATGAAGTTTCTTATCTAAAATCCCTTCCAGATATTTGGCTTCATTGGAAATGCGAATGGTGACGCCTTTTAGCACTGGCTGATTCAGACCGGTCAAAATCCTCCTTCTCATAAAAAGAACTACCTCAGTTTTAAGAGGATTCACCGAAAGCCCACTCTTAGTACACCATTCATCGATCATGTCCAGCGCCGCCGCGCCTGCGCGTTATCACAGACCGTCGCCAGGCATGGCCCGACAGAAAGAACATCATTCGCATATGCCTGAGCGTAGACGTTAGAACTATTTAGAGTGTTCAACAGAGAGTCGACCACCATGCACCATAACAATGGAGACAGAACGCCACCTTGCGTACAGCCCCTGTTTACCCCTGTCATAACATATTGGCCACAATCCGCATCCACTACCAACGTTCTATTCATTAGCATTGCTTTAATCCACAACACTAATGTTTCATCTACCCCGTGTTGTCTGGCAGAGTCGCACATGCAGTCAAAAGTCGCATTGTCAAAAGCACCCTCAATGTCGATGAAGATACCCATCGCGTATTCTCTCCTATCAAGCGCGCATTCAATTCTGGCCACTAGATTTTGAAGTGCGGTCTCACAGGATTTCCCACGCTGATAGGCATGCTGCATCTCCGATAGTGGATGCAGTTTCAAAGCAACTTTGCGCACGTGAAATTCTACCAGTCTCTCCATACTTTTCAGTAAGAAGGATGTCAAACTTTTAGGTCCGAAACTCTTGGGCAGCGAATAGTCTTCCTTACCAATTTTCGGTATGAAAGCTACTCTGACTGTCCGCCAAGGTGTAGGAATATATGCCAGCGCCAAGCCAGCGGTGAAAATTCTTTTCAGAGTTGGCAATAGCTGATCTATACCCTGTTGCAGCATAGCTGGATATATTCCATCGGCGTCATGCGATTTGAAACCATCAAAATATGCCACAGCATATTTGATGGCCTCATCTGTTACCACGGCTGATGCAGTATACCAACTGCGCCGAGTTTTCTGACCTAGATCAGGCTGAGCCTGGGTAAGCGGGCCAAGCTGCTACCTAGTAATTATCTGATTGCCAGGAAAGTGAGTTTCCAGCAGAAGCCTAAAAGTTTCCGCTTTCGTCTCAGTAAACTTGCCATCAGACCGTCTGAGTGACTTTAACCAACCTACTGGTTTCATCGAGTGTCTTGATCTTTTCACAAAAATCTTTATAAAAAGCACATTTCGATAACCGAATTAAGTTCTTGTAGTCTTTTTGCTTCGATCTAAAAAGATCCTAGTCAGCTTGTAAATTTGTCTTGAGAGACCTATCTAGAACTTTTCTGGATTCTTTCCTAAGTCGCTGCAGTTCTGGGCTCCACCAGGGAACCGGCGTTCTGCAGGAGTTTTTTTTTGTCATTGGGCACGTCAGTTCAAATCAGCTAGTAAGGACACTAGTCAGTTTTTGAACAGCATCCTGCACCTTTCGTTTCGGTGTGAGTTTAGTTGGAGTTTTGACAGATCTGTCTAGCTCTTCCTTTAACCGCACCCAGTTGGTTTTTCTCGGATTCCTCCTCTCCTACAGAGTTATAGTTTCGCATTCTATTTGGAAAACGAGGTATCTATGGTCTGATAAGGGACACTTCAGGCAGTACCCTCCAGTTAGTAATTGATTTGAAATATCTATAAGATAGAGCCAAATCAATTACCTCCTGCCTCCTTGCCGTAGCAAAAGTTGGCTGGGAGCCAACATTGTTAATTACCGATTGACGATAGTAAAAAGTCTAGGAGTGTGTTTCCTCGTATGTTACATTTGCTGCTGCCCCAGACTGTATTCTGAGCATTAGCGTCGCAACACATGACTAGTCCCATCTCCCGAGTGTCACAGTACTTTATGAGTTCGGTAACCGCCTTCGGTGGTGGAGGCGTTACCGAATCATAAGGGAAGTAAGCCGACGCAACGACGAAGGTTTTCCAACTTCCGGTCGTTTCGTAGCTTACAGCTACAGCAACCAGGTCCTGTCCACAGAATTGTCAAAGCTTGGTTACTGAGAGGAAATTCGGCACAATTAGACAAGCTTTCGGTCTTTCAGATCGCTCGTCACATAGCACCGTTACTCCACGAACACCTCCAAAACCACATATGCGCTTGTTCCGCACGTATGGCTCCTGGATAGATGCTATGCGGGGTTTTGTACGCACCACGGAAAGTCTACTACTTAAGACAGCGGTAGCAGCCTTGGAGTGATGCAGGTTGACATATGTACATACCTACATTTTCAGTGGTCCGCTAATCCTTTATGAGGGTCGCGGAGGCAGGATGATTAGGTGCACTCTCCATCCTTCTTGATCCTCCGCCATTGACTCCCAACTCATCAGGAGGAATCACTAGACGGCTCCAAGAGAGATGTCGGACTTGGTCCAATCATCTATTTCTATGTCTACCGCGGGGTCGCCTACCTGATGGCACGGCCACCATGGTACGTCTTGGAAGCCGGTCTGGGGGCATACGCACTACGTAACCAAACCATCGAAGCATAGATCGTTACGTTCGGAGAAGTAGCTGCTCAACATTGAGCGTCTCGCGTACTCTGGTGTTGCGCACTCGTTCCCTACGAGTTATTCCAGTAACACCGCGAAGGAAACTAATTTCGGCAGCTTGTATCCGCGATCTTATTCTTTCGGTCACTACCCAAATTTCATGACCATAGGTGAGAGTTGGAACATACACCGAGTTAAAAACCGATAGCTTAGCTTGAACACTAAGTTCGGCCTTCCTTATAACAGATTGGCCAAGCTCTCTCAAAATTCATCCAGCCTGACCAATTCTACAGGATAACTCGGCATTGCTCCTCCCTTCACTCGTGAATAAGACCCCGAGGTACTTAAACTTATCCACTTGCTTCAGTGGGACTCCACCAACATGTAGAGTGCACTGAATGGGCTTTCTGGAAACGACCATTACTTCCGATTTGTTCATGTTGAACTTCATTCCAGCATCATCACAAACGGCTACAAACCTTTCAAGTGCGCGATGAAGTTCGATTTGAGAGGACCCAAGGATGACCAAATCATCCGCAAAGAGCAGATGACTAATCCTTTGAAACATTCCCCGCCACGGCTGCGGTGCAACATCCAGTCCATATATACAATGAAGAGAAGATGTGACAAAACGCACCCCTCGCGAAGTCCATTGCCCACAGTGAAGGGTATTGATTTAACGCCGTTTACCCGAGCATAGCTTCTACAGTTTGTGTATAAAGACTGAATCACCCTTAACAGGGAACCATTAATCCCATATTCCTGCAGAACACCCCAGAGTTTGCCTAGAGATACCCTATCTCCAAATACACAAAACAAGTGTAGATAGGTAGGCCTTCTCTCCCAGGCTTTCTCATGAACCGTGCTTCTACCGCCACGAAAACCGCAATGCTCGCCCTCCAAACTGTCCTTAAGCACAAGAAGACGCAAAGACTTTTCCGGAGAAACTTGAAAGACATACCCCTGTAGTTGGCGGAAGCTCTTTCTAAAAGAGGAACAATCACCCCCATTTTCCAATCACCAGGTGCTTCTACGCATTCCCAGGCCACTTTAATGACATGCGAGAGCCTCTTTACCTAAAGCCTTGAACATTTTTGGTCGGATGTCATTCAACTCAGTAGATTTGTGAACTTTTAGCGATTTGATCGCCAAAGTTACTTTCTTTACCGTAGGAATACTTTCCGCCGTATTCTCGGCCGTAGGTCTGTCACCTTCGGTGCCCTGTTCGGGATTGAGCAATTCTGAAAAGTGCTCGCTCTATTTGCGTAAGATGTCCTCCTCATTGGAAAGAAGTCTACCTTCTTTGGATTTAACTCCTTCAACGATATTCAACTTTCTGCCTCTGAGTCGACGAACGGTCTGCCAGAACATCTTATTTGCAGATCTGTTGTCACGTTCCAATTTCTCACCAAACTGCTTTTCAAGATTGTTCGTTAGCTGTTTTGAACAATCTTGGAAGGAGTTTGGCGAGAATTTGAAACGTGATGCTTCGACAGTTTACAAAATTTGGTGGTTGGTACCGGGTCACGTACGAGTAAGTGTTGACGGCAACGAAACTGCGGATCTGCTGGCCACAAAAGGCTCCTCTTCTGCGTTGTGCATTGGACCAGAACCCTTTTGCGGAATATCTGATTCTGCTCTTAAACAGTTGGGAACAACTTAAACAACCTAAAACAGTTGTTGTCCGCCCCTTCCCATATAAGCAGCTGACATCCTCAAATGCAATAGAAACGATATAAGAAGGCTTGTGAGCATCCTTACCGGTCGCCGTCAATTACTCTACCACCTCAACAACACAAATGAGAATCTCGGAGGATATCACCTGCCGCCTCTGTCTAGAAGAGGTGTCTGTGTAGTATTTCTTAGAGATCGTATCTTCAACAGACCTCCGTAGCTGTAAAGTTGAATTACTGCTGTCCTAAATGTTGGCTCCTGGTACAATAGATCTATCTGGTTGCAGTACCTTTACGCCAAATGGGCGTGGCCACAAAAATCATCTAAAAACAAACTTATAGGTAAATTAAGAACGAAGAACTTAAACTACCGGAGGTAAACATTTGAGAGGGATAGGGGATAGTTAACTTACTTATCAACTGGGGACTCAGAGTTGATTTAATACCGAGTGGAATCAAGGATATCAGGGATTATTTGCTATTAGACATCCACATTGATTGCTTTGAAGGCGAACCCCACAGGCGGATCAGTAGAAATGCGGTGAAGTGGGAGGGTTGTGATCCCTTGTTCTCGGATCATAGCCTCGCTGATAAAAAGGGAGAAGAAGAATGATTGCTTTGAAACCAGCTTCAAGACATTCAGTCTCATATCAAACACTTCCACTATTATACTCATAGCTTCTTCTTCTTCTTCCTCCTATTTCGTCGAGGTTATGATCCGAAAACAAGAGATCATAATCCTCCCACTTTACTGCGTTTCTACTGATCCGCCTGTGGGGTTCGCTTATTTGAGCTCAGAAAATATCGCCAGGCCTCCCGATTTTGAATCACTTGGTTACTGAGGCCAATGAAATGCCGATGTCGTCGCATTTGTGTGATCAAGGCGTTTATAGGTCTGCCTCGTGATGTGTTTGGAACGTTCATTGATATTGCCTTTGTGACATGGCGGGTTTCAAATGATCTCTTCCTTGAACGTGGCAATACCAACTGAGCCAGTCGCGCTCTATTTTTCGTAAAAGGTTTCCTTGACGTTAATGCTTCCACGGATCTTCGAACTTCTTATTCGATCAAGCTTTGTCACTCCTGTTGTCATGCGAAGCATCTTCATCTCAGCTGCCATTAATTTACTCTCACACCAACATTGTGAACCATTTGTGAGCGCTGGACGCACAACTGCGGTGTAGAGGCTTCCTTTCAATAAGGTCACCGAAAATAGCCACTTCATCCACCAAAAGTTTACGCGATGATTGATGTCATTATTAGAAGTTGTCTCGCTATTGATTGTAGATCCCAGATATTTGCACTTGGGAAGCACTGTTCCATTCAAATAAATGTCTCGAATAGGCCTGAGTGTACTCGGCCTTTTTCTTCCCTCCGAATTGTCCACCCATAGGTCAAGTGCTCGTTGCAGGGACGTAGGATCCTCACTGGTGATGGCTCCATCGTCAGCAAAGAATAATTTATGTACCTTTACCTTCAAGCAGATAGTCAAGAACTGCGATAAAGAGCAAAGAACTTAAGACGCTTCTCTTGTGCACCCCGACTTCGATTGGGAACACTTCGGTTACTCCAGCCGGGCATCTTACTTACTTCCTTATTTACTTAGGTGGCGCTAAAGTTCGGGGTGAACCTGGGCCTCAACCAACAAGCCTCTTCATTTAGCTCGGTCTTTAGCTAATTGACTCCAGTTGCGCACTCCAAGGTGGTCGAGGTCCCCTTGAACTTGTGCGCGTCACCTACGGCGAAGAGTTCCACTACTGCGTCGTCCCTCGGGGTTAGATTCGAAGACTCTGCGGGCCGGAGCGTTGGTGTCCATTCGCTCTACATGTCCTAGCCATCTCAGACGTCCAATACGCAATTTTTTTTTGACTAGGTCGATGCCGTTATACAGCTCGTATAGTTCGTGATTGAATCTTCTCCTCCAAAACCGGTCGACGCAAACGGGACCGAAAATCTTACGAAGAATTTTTCTCTCGAAGCGACCAAAGATGGTCAGGGTCTTATACAGAGTCTCCTTGGTTGTTCGAGATAGGGCTTTACTGTTGAATTGCCTTGTAAGCCCAAAAAAACAGCGATTGGCAAGAGTTACTCTTCGCTTGGTACCTTCGCTTATGTGGCTTTCAAAGTTTATAGCAGAGCCAAGGTAGGTAAAGTCCCTTACTACCTCGAAGTTATAGCTGCGCACTGTGACGTTCTGTCCAATTCGTCGGTGTTGGCTGTCCCTTCTTGTTGACAGCATATACTTGGTTTTGCCCTTGTTTATCGCTAAACCCATTTTGGCCGCTTCCGCCTCAATGCTTGCAAACACCGGTGACAGCGCGCTGAGTTCTTCCGATAATGTCTATATCGTCGGCGTATGCAAGCAGTTGTACAGACTTGTGATAGATTGTGCCTCCGGTGTTGGCTTGTGAGTTCCGCACAATCCGTTCAAGTACAATATTAAAGAAGTCTCATGGCAGCGCGTCACCTTGTCTAAAACCTTTTTTAACGTCAAAGGTCTCGGTGAGCTCATTACCGACCTTAATGGAGCAGCAAGCGTTCTCCATCGTCAGCCTGCACAGGCGAACAAGTTTGGCAGGTATGTCAAAACCAGACATGGCTCTATAAAGCTCTTCTCTATTGATGCTGTCATAGGCGGCCTTGAAATCGATAAAGAGATGGTGAGTATCGATTTGGACGTCTTGGGTTCTCTCTAGGATCTACCGAAGTGTGAAGATTTGATCGCACTGATAGGGTCCAATCAGGCTGTTGACAAAAGGTTTTAGGCGTTCACACAATATCGCAGAAAAGATCTAGTATGCGATGTTGAAGAGACTAAAATACAAATATTTGGCGCAACAGCTCTTTAAAGTGCCAGGGCCTAGCTTCTCACAACCACTCATATTGTGTGCGTTATATTTTTCACACGAATGGAAGGGACCTACAGTTTTAATGCCGACTCCGATCGGCGATTTGAGAAGCTTTTTCGTGACAACAATACTCTCGGATGTTTGTCAGACGCTCGCGAGAGGTGGGACCGTGAACAAACTTTTTGGTGTTTTCTGGGATTCGAACTTGGAACCTCATGCGTAGTGATCCGACACACTAACCAATTACGCCACGGCGCCCCCCGAAGAGACTGATGCCTCTATAATTGGCGCAGTTGAGGGGGTATCCTTTTTTGTGGGTCAGGCAAACGATGCTGAGATTCCATTCATCAGGCATACACTCGTCTGACCAAATCTTAGAGATGAGTTGGTGTATGCACTCCACCGATTCATCCCCAGCTGCCTTGCAAAGTTCGGCCGGTAAGCCGTCAGATCCAGCAGCCTTCAGCTTGGATATTGCTATCCTCACTTCGTTTTGGTCAGGTGGACGGAAATTTAGACTATCATCGTCTATGTTTAATGGTTCATTCTGCCTGACAGTGGGATGTTGATCTTCATCGCCGTTGTACAGTCTGCAGAAGTAGTTTTCAATATTCTCAGCACCGACTGTGATTCTACTACGAGGTTTCCATTTTCATCTCTAGGTTTCTGTACGGGTATTGCTCCTCTGACAGGTGCTTTGTACCTTTTGGTAAAACCTCCGTACATTGTTCCTGGAGTATAAACCTTCGATATTCTCGAACGCGCGCTTCTCATGCTCTTTCTTCTTCTTTTGGAGAAGTCGATGTTCTTCCCGTCTCTTTTGCTCGTAGAGCTCACGAGCAGCTCTCGTCTTCCTTTGCAGCGGGGCTTTGTATGCCTCTTGTTTTGCTGCATCTACTCGCCGGCACTCTTCGTCAAACCAGGGGTTTCGCGGTGCTGGGCGAGCGAGACCCAGCACATCAGTCGCGGCATTTCTGATGGCATGTTGGCAACGTTGCCACTGGACTTCGGCACTAGTTGCTGGCAGCATAGGGGTGATTGAGAGATTTCGGGATACGCGTTCAGCGAAGAGTCTGGCGGTCTCTTGCGATTGTAGCTTGATTCTTCTTTGTTGCTCAGATTAGGATATCTCCATTCGTACCTTGGCTACAACAAGGTAATGATCCGAGTCTGTGTTGGCCGCTCGGAAGGTCCGGACATCCAGAATACTGGAGACATGCCTTGCGTCGATCGCAATATGATCAACTTGATTGATCGTTACATGATCATTGGACCGCCATGTCTGCTTATGAATATCGAGATGAGGAAACCATGTGCTTGCTATGGTGACATTTCGCTCCACAGCGAAATCAATTAGCCTTAGTCCGTTATCAGAGGTGGTGTCGTGTAGGCTATGCTTACCGACTGCCCTACCAAAGATGTCCTCCTTTCCTATTTTGGCGTTAAAATCGTCCAATACGATTTGAACGTCGTATTTGTCGAGGAGCTCGTAGAAACACTCTTTGGTGGCAGTGTCCTTTTCTTCCGTGGGGGCATGAGCACAAATTAGGCTTATGTTAGCGAATTTAGCCTTGATCCGGATCCGGTCATAATACGCTCGCTCACGTGTCGGAAGCTTAAGACTTCTTGCCTAAGTCTGCCGCGTATGACAAATCCGCATCTGAATAAGCGTTGGCTGTTGCGTCTGTAGCAATCACCGTAGCAGATGTCACAGTTTTTCATCCTCTGTTTGCCCGGCCCACCCCATCGCACTTCCTGGATGGCGGTAATATCTGCTTTATAGCAGTCTAGTGCCTCTGCTAGTTGTTTGGCTGCACTTGGTCTGTAAAGGGACAGATCATTCCACGTACAGATCCGAAGGTCGTTGTTCTTATTTCGTTTGCTGGTGTCGTCATTAGTTGAGTCATCCTTATCCGAGGCTTTTGGTTGTTTCGGAACCATGAGTTTCTTACGTGGTAGGGAAGTTACCCCGACGGCACAACCCCCAACCTGGAGGGCCAGCTCCTTAATTACTCCCCTAGGACGAGGGGCCGGGTACACCGTTGCCAGTGGTCTACTACGGGAGTATGAGCGCTGCCGTTGTCCCATTAAGGGCTCCCCCGCCACCATCTCTATTCCAATGTCCTGACCAACATTGGAAATTCCTTACCGACCTGTGATCCGAATACGTCGAAGCAGCTCGCGCAAGATATTCACTAAGTTCAACCTAACTTAGTGCATACCTTGCAGCCAACCTAACCTAACCTACTTTTAATTCCATCCTCCTCCCCTATGTGTAAGTTTAAATAACAATAAATTAATTATATATACTTTTTCTTTCTTTTTACTCTCTTTTAGGAAAAAACCATGCTAAAGTATAATCCTAACTAATATGACAACTACACCAAAAAGCTTACAGTTTTAAACAAATAAAAAAGTAAAATAATGCAAAATTAACTTCAACATACTATACCTATACATATGTTTAAAAAACAACTAAAATCAGATCTAAGTGAACGAAGTGTGAGAAAAAAAAAACAAAAACAAACTCCTATTGTTTAATTTATTCTAAGTAAATTAAATGATAAACAATTTAAATATATATATATATATATAAATACTATAAGTAGTAATAGTGGTATATATATAGTTTTTATTTTTTCTTTTTTCAAATATGTGTTACTAAATATAAGTTCACAAAAAACAAAACAAAAGAAAATTATAAATGAATCCAAAACCCGAAAGCCATTAAATAATTAAATAGTTGTGATAATGATATCAATAATTCTGAGTGCTTAAATAATTCTAAGCTAAATTATAAAATAATAAATCTAAAATATTTCAAAGACAAAACTTGAACTTAAATATAAATAATGTATATGTAAGTTTATTCAAAAAGCAAATACTGATAGGTGATACAAACAAGTGGTCCAGCAACAAATTAGAACTTAGAAAAAGAAAATCTCTCGGATTTAAAAATAAAAATAAAAAAACTTAATAAGACTACTCGTATATAATAAATAAATAAATACAAGACGTAATCGTAATTGAGATGCAGCTTTAAACTTAACCCAACAACTTGACATAATATGTGTAATATATAAGATAACTTATATTTACAAACATCTATTACTCAAAATATATACATTTATAGTGAAAATAGAGAAAAAAATAAAATAAAACTTTCTACACTGAAGTGATTACCTTAGCCAATGGAATAAGTTTAACTCTTAGCCCTATTGTCATTTGTTTAATATTTAACAAGAAACATTTTTAACATTTTCTTCTTTAATTCATTTAAGAGAATTTACGCGTATATATATGTTGTAGAATTATAAGTGTGCCTGTGTGTGTGAGAATAGACATTTTAAGGATAATCTTGTTGTGTTTATTGAATAAAACTGAACGAACAAAACGTTTCATTTCTCAAAAAGAAAAAAAAAAACTAAAATGCTAATCTATCTCATGTGGTGTATTTTATAAGTATCCATGATCTGCTTTGACAAAAAAATAAAAATAAAACTGTAATAAATTGAAGGAGAAGAAGAATTTATAGTGGAAATAGATACGCGCGAAACATTTTGTTTTGATTTCGATATAACTCGGTATGGTTAGTGGTGAACAATTGCAGCGGCAACAAAATCAATCTCAAGTGCATGAACGGGATCAACTTCAACACGAATTTAGCAATATTCCAAGTCAACACAACCGGTCAGTAGCTGGGCCATCGGATTCTAATGGAAACAATGTAAATATACCCTATACCTTATATATATATCTATTTATTTATTGATTTATACCTTTTACATATTTTTTATTTTTTTTTAATTTATTGGTTTCGCTGCCTTAAATTTTCTTTTCTAACGCGCTGCATGCCTTATTATAATATTATTCTTACTTTTACTAGTTTTTTTTACTTTACTTTTTTTTTTATATATATATAAATATACGTATGTTTCCCACAATTATATAATATTAACAATTTTGTTCTCGAAACGATTGTATTTGCGTTGCTTAATACAGAAAGTATTCACATTTCGGAAAGACAAACTTGTATTATTTTAGAAATACCCCCGCACCCCGCCATCTATTAACATAAGTTTGTACTAATGCAAGCACGTTGTCAAATTTTCTCACTCCCCTGCATAGTCGCACATAATATTGATTAAAAACTACATACAGTCAGAGTCAAAAGCGAGTGTACATCCATTATATGAAATTTATTCTTTAAATACAAGAATTTACAGAATCAAGCCAACTTAACTTATGTCCTGTATATCCTTGTGGGTCCTAGGACCTCTACTACGCCTACGCGGCATCGTGTACGGTTTCTGGCAATGTGTCTCAGCTAGGTTAGGTAGGGTTATGAGGTTATCATAAAACACTAGGCACCAAAGTGGGCCCATCGCGATCCCTAGGGAACCTTTACGGCAGAAGACCTAAACCCATTCTCCCAAGCAATTAATCTCCCTACAGAATCTGAAAAGATCCTTGTTATGGTTTAGGTTATGGATAACTTCAAGGTTATCGAAGAAGTATCTACCAAGGTGCTTTAGCCTTGTCCTGGCAATTCCTTGACATTCACAGAGTATATGAGTTATATCCTCTGAGACATGTAGGTCGTCGCAGTACCTACAAACATCCGTATCGGATAACCCTAGTCTCATGGCATGCCTCCTTAGGAGACAGTGGCCAAAGAGTATTCCTATCACTGTTCTTAGCCTCGATCTATCTAACTTGATTATCTCCCCAGACTTTCTGCGATCTAGCACAGGCCACAAGGCCTTAGACACCCTGTGACCATCTAAGTTTGACCATCTTAGATTAGCCGTGTCAATGATTTTATCCCGAATAATTCCCTTAGCCACGTACCCTGGTGGCTTAATACTACCAATTATATCGCTACGTGGGAGCCCCGCTCCTCTTTTAGCCAGCGCGTCGGCTTACTCATTGCCTTCAATATCGCAGTGTCCAGGTTCCCAACATAATCTGATTCGGTTCTGCGTACATAATGCCCTAAGCATTGTCTGGCAATTTCTGATTACCTCAGATTTGGTGACGTAAGACTCTAGCGCGTTTAGCGCAGCCTGTCTGTCAATGTAGATGGCGATATTCTTGTCGGATATCGATCCCATCTCAAGTAATTCCGCATCTTTAAGTAAGTACAGCTAGAACCTCTGCTTGGAATACACTGCATTTGTCCGGAAGTCTCACGGCCGCCTGTAGGTTCGTATCACTCGAGTAAATACCTAACCCCGTGCTCTCTCTGGCCTTAGAACCATCTGTGTATATTGCAATCTCGTTATGGACAGAGACTGTCTTCCTTCGCCAGTCCTCTCTAAAAGGATACAGTACTTCGTATGTCTCGAAGTCTAAAGTGCCAAGAATATCGTCCGAATCGTCAGGGATTCCAGGAAATGATTCCTTGAAAATGGAGCTATGTCCTATGTTACTAGTCTGGAAGAGACCAACGTGAGTGAGCCGAAGTGCACTGTTGCCCGCTTGAAATTTAATTTGTAGGTCTAGTGGTAAAAGATTCAGTAAGATCTCGAGTGCAGCCGTAGGTGTTGTGCGTAGAGCACCCGTGATGGCAATGCAAGCTGTTCTTTGTACCATGGCCAACATATTCCGTGTGTTTTACGTATTCGTTGCCTTTCACCACACAAGAGCCCCATACGTAAGGATGGGTCTGACTATCATGATGTATAGCCAGTGCATCATTGCGGGCTTCAGGCCCCACTTTTTCACTGCGGTCCGCTTACAGATGCATAGAGCATTATAAGCTTTGCGGACTCGTTCCTGTACCTATGTTAAGTTTCCAATTTAGTTTCCTGTCCAGCATTATACCAAGATATCTGGCGCGATCCGAAAGGGAAAGCTTCACCCCTGCTAGCTTAGGCAGTTTGAAGGGTGGTATCTTGTATTCTCTGCTGAAGAGTACCAATTTTCACTTAGGACTGGAAGAAATTTCTCCGAAACCAGGATAACCACACCGTTGGCCGTCGCGTTAAAGTCGTTTTCCTTCAGTATTACCAAGATCTCATCCACTATAAGGAGCCATATTAGCGGAGACAAACTCCACCTTCGGGTGTTCCTCTGCAGACTTTTCTCCCGATCGATTTCACCCCATTGCGTTGAAAAGATAATTCTCGATTGAAGCATCTGTGCAATCCAGTTGCAGAGGCCGGTGTTAAGGATGAGCCTTTAACCCAATCTAACCTACATAATCGTAACCTGCCACATGTCTGCTTTTCGGTATTTTCTAAAAGAAAACTGTGTTCTATTTAAAATTTAAATTTTCCACTCGTGTTGGGACACCTTTTATACACACGAGTGGTGTATCTTTAAATCTGTAATACATCTGAAGTAAAATTTGGTGCTGTATCTACAGTGGATGGTCGCTTATAACGACCGAGCAAATGCGGGCGTTAAATCCGAATGCCTTTCACAAGTTCAAAGCATTTACAGACAAAAGGATTTTTTTAATTAACTCCATGGACAAATGACAAATTTTATTTGAAAGTTTATCAAAGAAATTATGAGTTTATGGCAATTTAAATGAGTACAGAGGTATAATCTGCTTCTGCATCAAAAAGTTTGTTTATTCTCATCAAACTCACTAAAACATAAAGAAAACTCCTTAACAATTCAACAGGTTGTAGGAGGAACTCCTTTATCATCTGCTTCACTTCCTTCATCTTTTTGTTATAATTAAAATGTATCACCCTCCTGTTGCCACCGGGGGATGTTAAAACATTGTCGTCAATCTGCACGTATTGCTGTCATTCTTCGGCTGGCATCACTCGATCTATGATTGTAATCACTCAAAGGAGTATCGTCCTCTTCAAGGAGATCTGTGCGTCCGCAATCAAAGGTGATGTGAGGGGAAGGAAACCAGCATGCTTGAAGCAATTTGCAATAGTTTTCTGCGTGACTGCGTTCCAAGACTTACGAGTAGATATGGCAAGGATTGAAAGGAATATCGGATTCATTAACTTTCGAAAGCGCGCACTTTAAGAAAAAAATATTTTATTATTGTCGAGTTCAATGGTTGCAAAACGGATGTTGTGCGCTTGTAGATAGAAATCCTAATTGTCCAATTTATGGAGGTAATTAGCGACGGCATCCATATTTGCTTCATAAAAGACCGGTAAGGACTTTTGACATATCTTGGCGACTGTTTCCGCCTCCCTGATCATTGTAGCGTTTTCCAGGCGGAAATTATGGCCATTAAGGAAGCCCTGTCCTGGCTGAAGTGTGATGTACTATCTGTCAGGAATATTAGCATTTTCACTGACAGCCAAGCGGCAATCAAGTCCCTGGAATCGTTCTCCTTCACTTCACCCACCGCCCTAAACTGTCGTTTATCTCTTATGGAGATGACAGAGCAGTTCAACATTCACCTATGCTGAGTGCCAGGCCACAGGGACATTCCAGGAAACTGCAGGGCTGACGAGCTCGCCAGACAGGGTACCACTCTAAGGATTCTGCCTGACAGGCAAGCCCTGGGTATGCCCCTCGCTACACGTAAGCATCTACTAAAGCTAAACGCTGTTAGCATGACCAAATTCAGATGGGAAAACGGCTCAACGTGTCACATTTCGAGACAGATTTGGCCTAAGCTGGATCAAAAACGTAGTGCCGAGTTGGTCAAGCTAAAGCCAACACAGATCAGCTGCGTTGTCGGTGTTCTCACTGGACACTGTCTTAAAGGCCAACATGCCAAAAGACTTGGCCTTTTTTTTCAACGATTTCTGCAGAAGCTGTAGGGACGAGGAGGAGGAGGAAACCATTCTTCACTTCCTATGCACATGTCCTGCTCTATCACGCAAAAGAATGCTCCATCTAGGAGCTCCCTTCCTTGACGACCTCGGTGATCTGGCGACCTTAGACGTCATGAGCATCCATCGCTTTATCAAAAGCTCCGGTTGGTTTTGTTAGTCCCTGAGTGGCATAATGGTTGATCCATGGTATCACAAAGGACCTTCACTTGTCTGGTCTGGCAGGGGTGTGTCTGCACTCTTGTGTGGACAGCCAACCTAACTTAACCTGGCGGACTGTTTCATCCGTGGAAGACTCTATCTCGTGGTTGTGTTTGGTGCTTATCGTCAGCTTGTTAGTCGCACATAACGCCGTCATACATTTATGTTCCACAGGAGAGGTACAAGGACCTCTTTAGAAAGTTAGCATCTTTGGTGCAAACCCATTTGACTTGGGTACACACAAGTTGGCGATAAAAGTAATTTGTTTGGGGACCCGACCCACGGCCCACTTCATTCGACTGTAATCATATTCAAAGTTCAAAATAAATTTGACTACGTCCCCGGTGACAGCCATGCTTTGTTGGGTTTACGGCGAGCAACCTTCAGTAGATCTACTGTACCATCCCAAACTAAGGCTCTAGTCGATACTATGCTCGATTTAGTTCACTTCTTCACTTCTTCTTCTTCTTCCTCTAGTCCAACTGCTTTGATGACCCGGAGTATGTGAAGTCGATCCAACGAAGGTAGATTCGTCTCTGATAGAAGGTAGGTGCTGTCTTCTTTTGTGGATTAGTGCTTTGTATTCCAATGCAGAATCTGCAGTGTTCGTACCCTTCTCCTTGCTCCTTCCCTGCTCCTTGAGTCTGCAGCTCTTAGGCAGCGTCTGCTTCTTTTCCGGTTGTAGCTTCCCATAAGATCTTCCGCATGTCTTAGTTGGGGCTATATCATCCCGATGCTTGACCCATTTGCTCTCTTCTTCTCCCCGTATTTGGTGTGAATCTATCTCAGAAAGGTTCCGCTACAAGGAAGTGGGTGTCTGAGCCTTAGTGCATCAGCTGCTTCGTTCCCTTTCACTCCTGCATGTGCTGGTACCCAGTAGAGGGTTGCTCTATGTTAGCTTATCCCAGTCTGTTGATTTTGGTAAGGCACTCCCATACCACTGCTCACAGCGGGACACCCTAGGCAAACGTGGCGCAGGATAGTCGAGGAGGAATCAAGTTCTTTGGAAATGAGTTGGAGGCAGCTCAAAGACGTTTCAGAACTCTGAACAAGATGGTATGCAGGCGTTGTTGACGCACTATTCTCCTCGAGGGGTTTAAGGATTTAAGCAAGCACTCCCATACCTCGTGCCTTGATGGCGGCTTGGTTTTCGTACAGTATTGCGATATCGAATTGCGCTCATCTTTCGATCACGTGAACATTTGCTTGGAGTATACTTGCGAAAATGCCCAGAGATTCTGAGTCGCTGGCTGTAGATGTTTTCGATCCATTCGTGTTCAGTATTCGGCTAAGTTGGCTTTCACTGTACGGCTTTATTGGTTTAGCTCCTTTAGCAAGATGGTCGCTGAGTCGAGCAGCCTGTCGCATCTGGTTGGTATGCACGTAGTATCCATATCAGTTCCACACGTATTTCGATCGTCCGGCAAACAATCTCTTGATTGAAGTGCTCAATCTGGCTGGATATTCGTCGTCTATTACTTAAGATCCTATCTATCTATCCTATCATTTGCTTTCTTTCTTTTTATACCTATAATGGCTGGCTTGCTTCCCAGTATAAAATGCAAAAGTCCTTTTTATTTTGCTTTGTTTTTGGATATTGCTTTGCAGGTCAACAGGTGATGCTTGTCCATTATTCGGTTTAAATTGCGGAGGCTGTATTCTGTTGTCATGTTCTGTTCTCAGTCTAAATTTTGCTCCTTCTTGTTTTCTTGGAATGTGACGATATTCTTTAAGTCCTTCCCATGTTGTTCCCGTTTCCGGCGCTTGATCTCCTGCCTTTGTGCTTATTGTTGAAGGTGTGTACTCGCTTGTGGATGTTGCTACATTAGTGGATTTCTTTGCCAGCATGTCGGTTTTTTCTTTTCTTTCAATTGTAGAGCTACTTGTGTATGCGTTTGCCTGGTGTTTAAGGAAACGCAGTTCTTGTCGGATGTCTGTCACTGTTCTGTCGACTGGGTGTGAAGTTAAATGTAATTGGTTGATCCGCCGCGTTGGTAGGTAAGCAGGAAGAAGTGATTGTTACATCCTTTAGCGCCATTTCAATACCACAACTCACGTGACCTTGTCGGATGTTAAACATGGAGATAAACAAAATTGAAGTTATCGTCCTTAAATCCACCCTCTGTGGCATTAAGAAAGCCACCATTTGTAGTTACGACAATGTTCTTGGAATGTAGTGCTGCCTAGTCTGTCGGCGTGGAGTTAACGTCCTTAAATCCACTCTCTGTGGCATTAAGAAAGCTAATAACTTCCTGGTCCTACCTAGAGCAGCAGCCTACCTATTGTAGCTACGACAATGTTCTTGGAATGCAGTGCTGCCTACTCTGTCCGCGTGGATTCCAATGGTACTAATCCCAAAAATTCTATCAATATCTGTACGGTTCCTGCTTTGTAGATCTTGTGTTCTGCGCCAATTGTAGTTGGGCCACATCTGCGTAGATATGATGGAATTCCACAACACATGCCTTGGCGCAATGGTTAGTGTGTCAGACCACTGCGCGTGAGGTTCAATGTTCGAATCCCAGAAAACACCAACTCATCGTCTGTTTGGTGATGTTGTCTGGGATTATGTTCTCTCCCAGTTTGTACACCAGCAGGTGTCGTTCTTCATAGTATCGTGGACAATGGAACATGATGTGTTTCGCATCCTCGACAGCTTCCAGGGGTTGTCCAGTGGCTAGTAGCATCTGGGTGAGGTAGAAATTCAGCTCTCAATGCTTCCTATTGATTCAAGCGTTTATATTTGGGATCAATCTCTGCGTCCACCTGCCTTTATCAGAGTGATCCCATCTCTCCTGCCATTCATCCAGACTTGTCCTTGGTGGTGCCCCAGTGACACTTCCACTCGTTGCATTTGGTGCTGCATGGTATTTCCATTGCGCTTAAGCCAGAAGGTCTATGGTACCATGCCAGCCACTATATATGCCGCATCGTAGGACGTTGCTTGGAAGGCGCTGCATACTCTCAACGCGTTGATTCTGTAAGTTGTTTCCGTCTTCCTTCTGTATGACTTCGTCTTCATGGCACATGCCCATATTTGGGAGCCGCAGAGCACTATCAATACCGCAACTCTTGCTAAGAAGCAGTCTCCTCTTTTGCTTTGATTTGTCGATATTTGGTATGATCCTTGCCAGGGCAGCCGTTGCATTTGCTGCTTTCTCAGCTGCATACTGCAGATGTTGCTTAAAAGTTAGCCTTGCATCTATAGGAATGCCGAGGCACTTTAGCTCTGGTTAGGAAACTACCACGTGATCGCCCACGGTTACCCTTACAGTCTTCATGACTCGCCTGCACTACTTCTGTCTTTTCCTCCGCAAGTTGTAGGCCCATGCGTATTAGCCAGAACGCCCTGAACCATCCCGATAGCATCATTGCAGTCATGCTCTAATCCCTGAAGGACTTTGCTCATTACAAAGATTGGTATGTCGTTGACGAAACCTATTATTTTCGAAGACAACGGGATTCTGAGTCTGAGGACATCATCGTACATTTGGTTTCACAGTAGCGGACCTAGTACGGAGCCTTGAGGCATACCGCCTGTGTTATACTGCCTCATTCTATCGTCGGTGCAGTATCCTATTTCTGAAATAGTCTCATCTTGATAGAATGGAGGCCTGACCGTATGGTACAGATGACAAAAGTTCTTTGTAGAACAGATCCAGCGGAATAAGACTTAGCATGATCTTCATTGCTGCCCTGGGTGTTGTACGTAGCGATCCCATGATCCTTGGATCTTGGTGAGGCTTGAAAGCTGATATTGCTTCTCCTGTGCCTTCCGCCAGACTAAAGAGCCATCGATTAGGATAGGTCGCACAATCGCCTTCTAAAGTGTTTCTCTGCTTTGGGCAGATGGCTCAACTTCGTGGAAGCTGTGATTTTGCGATGTTGGTTATGTGTTCATGTCATGTTACTCCAGAGCTTAGTGTTACATCCAGTAAATGCATTATTTCGTTATCCATTTTGAAGCTGTGGACCAGTAAGTGTATTCTTTCTGTTAAACTGCAAGATTTTCTATAGATCTTCGTCAGTTGTAAGTATCCGTCCGTATCTCTGACTATGTGATGCATTGGCATGCACGGGCATGTTGTTTGACCAAGATACTGCTAGTGTGATGTCATGGGCAAAATTAAAAACTTATTATTTGTTGAGATAAAAATAAAAAAAAGAATGGATCGCTGAGGTACACCATCATTAATAGCAAATAGCATAACCCTTTGCATATCTGATAGCATCGGTATTTATGGCGTTTTCCATGACTTTAATCTTCCCCACCTTCGACAGTCTCTCTAACTCTGGCATCCTCCAAGTAAGTGCCATTCGAAACTATCGCTTCATAGTCTCTGAGAGTAATCATCTTCTTTTGACTTTGGACCGATTTCTATTTGAGCAACTCTGCACCTCCCTTGTTTCCGTGGACATAATCCCATCGGTGTCCACGCAATAGTATGCAAAAGAAATGTGCGAATCATCTGACAGCCTCTTACTGCCCTGTTTCAACTTTTAATCTCCCAAGGCGCTAAACTAACATAACCCCCATCCACAAAAAAGGATGAAAGAGCGAAGTTTCTATTCTATTTCCATTGCTAAGCTGTCATGCATACCTAAGCCCTTCGAGAGCATCGTGTATGATGATTAACTTCTCTTCCAAGCAACACGGATTCCTTAAAGGTAGGCCAACAACCACTAACTTAACCGAATTCGTGTCTAGTAAACTGATCGCTTTGGAAGATGGCAATGAAGTTGATGTCGTATCCACAGATGTTGGTACAAGCTACAATCCCTTGGATTCCAACTATGATTCATCTGATGGATCAAATCATACCTAGTGGACCGTCAATACAAATATCAACAGTATCGGACCTTATTATAGCATTATCTGGCGTCCCTCAAGGCAGCCACCTAGGGCCATATTTCTTTACATATCCCTAGCTATTATTATTTGTTGAATTGGTTTGACCTTATGAGCTTCATATAGTTTTGAGTGGGTTAGGCTAGGTTAGGTTAGGTTGTGAAGGTCGCGTGAATGGATCACGTACACTCAATGTGGCGGAAGACACACCGTCGACAACAACCTAAATTGATCAACATATTTGATTTCCTGAGTCGAGAAGCGTTCCCACACTCCTCAAACCAATCGTACTCCAAACAACCGACTAACTTTTAGAAGAAATTTCCAGATAGCAGCGCGATAAGGCATGGAATGAAGTAGAACTGGTATTCTTTCTTGTTACTTGACGAACCAGAATAATATCGCAAGATGTTGCTGCTTCTAGTCGCTGCTTTCAATCACTGTTCATCCAATGATGCCAGGGACACATTGTAAGGCACGTTTTAAGGTAAAATGATAAAGAGATATGTTTTGTATTAATAGAAACTGCACACATGTATCCGTGTGTATGTGGAAGTATCTTTTTTTTTTTAATGAAATGATTGTATGCGACTTGACCTGCCACTTACTAATCGACGTACTGTCTAACCGCGCTTATCAGTGATATTCGTCGACATTACCAGCGGAATTTATTAAGTAATATTGTGTACAATATGCGGAGAAATGTGCGCAGAGAGACATCAATTCGGTTGAAGCTGATTGTACGTATCTAAAGTATCTAGATCCCCATTTATCGAAGGGACATTCAGTATTGTGCAACATACTGTATGTGAACTCTTTTCAATGGCATTGTACCATCTCTTCCACTTGTCGTCTCTGCAGACGGGACTATAGATCACTCGAAGAACTTTTCTGTCAAAGCAACCAAGGGCATCCTCATCCGATTTTGACAAAGTCCATGCCTCAGGACTGGGATGATAAGTGTCTTAAACAGAGTTACCTTAGTAGTTACTCAATTGCCTTCTTAGTCCATAGGAACAGCGATTGACAAGAGTATTTCTTTGTTTAATCTCCCCACGGAGGTCTCACCATTGAGCCTAGGTAGACAGAGACCTTTACTACTTCAAAATTGTATCTGTCTATTGTGGCGTGCTGTCGAAGACGTCGATGTATACATTCTGTTTTGTTTTCATTGACCGCTAAACCCAAAACGCCTGACGGAGGAGGAACTCTGCAGAGGCTGTGGTGACGAGGAAGTTTTTGAGGACACAACCCACTTCCTGTGCCACTGCCCGAGTCTTCAACACTCCAGGAAAAAGTTCCTTGGTAAATTTTTCTTCCAGGATCTCGAGGAACTCTACGGCGCTTCAACGGAAAAGATGTTGAACTTCATCAAATCATCAGGGTGGTTTGTATGCAGAAATGAAGTAAGTGACTGAGTTAGTAGTTTTTAGTTTCATTGGGAAAGGGATTACTTTTTCCCCTATGGGTACCACAATGGGTCAACGCTGACCTGAGTGTGGCAGAGAGCGTCGCTCCCTGCCAGCCCACATACCTAACCTAACCTAAACCCATTTATGCTGTCTCTGCCTCAATAATCGCAAATGACGGCCACTGACGGCCCGCTGAGTTCCTCCAACTATGTGAATATCATAGACAGCGCTCAGAGGAGGCTATCTCAGGTCCCGAACACGCATTGGGTCTCCCTGCGACCTTGGTTAGGGTTTCCATTAACGATTAGATCTCTAACGAACACAATTGTGTCTGACATGACTCTCCAGGATGTAGGTTGACTAAACGAATGCTCCCGGACGTCTGAAAGAAATCAGCGACATTCTTTCTGTATTTCAGTAGGAAGGACTGCAGAGAACTTATTGGCGTCTTGACAGGCCACTTCGCTTTCGCCAAGCACCTCAACGTGTTGGGCTTAAGTGACACTGTAACCAGTGACGCTTGTGGAGATAGCGACGAAACTGCGGAACACTATCTCTGCGAGTGGCTGGCGTTTGCTCGTATCAAATGGCAGATCTTCGGTGCTGATGTGGTGAGTGCTGGTACTGTTAACTCCTCAGCACTGAAGTGCTTGCTTGGATTTCTTAGAAAGACAAGGATTTTCCAATAAAATGGATAAACCATGGTTTGCTCTCTGGATCAGTTGTGTCTGCGTGCTCCAGTCGAGCGTTTCCAATCCGACATTAGCGAGTAGTTGTACAGACCGTCCGGTGTTGGCTTGTGAGATTCGTACAATTCTTTCAAGCGCGTCACTTTGTCTAAGACCTTTCCTAACATCGAAGGGTTCTGTGGTGTTGTTACCGACTATGATGGAGCAGCAGGAGTTCTCCATCGTTGAGCTTGGCAGGGATGCCGAGACTAGACATGGCTCTGTACAACTCGTCTCTTCTTCTTCCTATTTCGGTGAGGTTATGATCCAAACATAAGAGATCCTAACCCTCCCACTTCACTTTACTTCACTGCATTCTTCACTACTGATCCGCCTGTGGGGTTCGTCTCTGTATAACTCGTCTCTATACACGCTATCATAGGCAACTTTCAAATCGCTGAAGATGTGGTACGTATGGGTTTTTCCCCAGATTTGCCGGTCAATGGCGGACTTTCCCGGCCTCAAACCGCACTACTTCTACTTACTACTTCTGTCCTGTCATAACAAGGCGTGCAGGTGTAACATCACCTGCTCGCCATCGTATTCGAAGCTCTGCAACGCGCTTCAACTCTCTCCAACTCATCCCCAAGGTCCGAAATTCCTTCTCAACTGTTCTGCGTCACGTATCTCATGGATGCCCCGCTGTTCTACCTAATTGGGTAAGCGGATTCCATTGCATGGCATATTTGGAACTTTCTTCGCGTCGCAAAGTGTGACCAATCCACTGCCATTTTCTCCATCATATGATGACGTCAATAGGTTTCTGGCTCGTTCTCATATGGAGCTGTTGGTTTGAGATGCGGTTGGGCCAGGAAATTATAAGTATGTTTCGTGTATATCTGTTGGCGAAAGACTGCAGTTTACGAATGACATAGAAATTGCAGTTTGGTTTTGGTGTTAAAAACATTGCTTCTCCAGATCTTACATCTGATTCTGTTCTCCACATCAAGTTCGGTACCACCTTTGGCCGAGAAAATACTTCTTAAGTAATGAAAGTGTTCAACTTTCTCGACCTGCTGTTCGGCAATGACTAATTGAACGGTGGTATCTGTAAGGCTGCTATGTTATGTTTTGGCCGTATTTATCTTCTGCCGCAATTTGTCCGACTATGTACTTCCACAGCTTGTGTTTGATAAAAACTTTGGAGCTCGCATCCCCTCCAGACTTCACTGAGAGGAGGATTTTGGGGTTGCAAGAGGGATCCATATGCTTCCTACACAGATGAATCTGAAACAAAATCGGGAATAGGAGGGTGATGTCTTCTCCAGCCATTTAATTTCACCCAACGAGGGGAATCTCGGCATGCCTGTGACCAACTGCAGGCTGAATCGAAAACGTTCCAATAGTGTTATTAGATAGAAAAGAGCACTCATTACAACTATTGTAGGTGTCGTTACGGAGCGCTGCATTATTGGGAAGGCCTACCATCAGGCATAAGGAACACTTGAATTGGTCTAATTGCAATGAATAGAGTGCACTGCGGCTAATGAATGCATTCATGCAGATCTCTATTAGGGACTACGCCTCCCATATGACAATAATCGCTATCACATCGCATTAAGCTAGTTTTTGCATCCTTATATCGCTATCACATCATTAGTATTGGATCCTAATTGAATCAATCTTGATATTGAAATCACTTGCCAGTATGCACCCTCTACGTATGCAATCTACCCTATGTAGAGAGTGTTGAATCATTGCTGGTATAATTGCATCAAGTTCTGCCGATAATGAATTTATCGCCCGTACGACTTTGCCTTCATAAATAATGTTCGAAGTAATTTTCTCTTCGGCATGCTGCTGACAAGAAATCGCTGCTCTGTCCTTGGAAGGGGTGAATTTTGCAATTTATTTTTTTCAGTCGGTAAAGTAGGTTACCATTAGCTGGCTGGATTCTGCTCATGAGCCGTCAGTTTTTCTGGATATATTGGAGGAATTTCTATATAAGTTTGACGAGTGCTGCGACCTCAGTTTAGTCTTCTTTGGATTCGCAGAACGGTTGCATCTTTAGTTCGCTGCACTAAGTTGCTACAGCTACGTGTTGAGTATCTGTTTTCAAGCCTACTGTGTAAAGTGTTACGAATCTGTGAAATATTTTTTTGGAAAATATCCCAACAATTGTAAGAATTTCGTCAGGAAGTGCACCCAAACGGACGTTTTGTGATTGTGTTTTGCAAAATTAATTTTTTGTTTCTGCCGAAAAAATCCCCCTATTGCTCTTCTGTTGCACAGTAGGGCTAAATAGACAAAAAGTGAGAAAAAAAAATAATAATAAAATCCATCGACCTGAGGTTGTTTAGAATCTTTATTGCGGTTTTCCTGTGCTTCGTCAGAAGTTATGATTTCTGCAGCGTGTAGTGAAATTGTGTGCACCATGGATACAGTTGTATCGCTAGCTCAGCGGTTTCTTTTGCCTATGATCCGAATTTATTTGCGTCTTCATCATACTCGTATTTACTTATGTCCTGCCACCGGTGGGGCGACATAAGGTGTCAACATTGCCTGCACGCTATCGTTTTCAAAGTTCTGTAACGCGTTTCAACTCTTTCCCAAAGTGCGAGATTCCTTTTCAACCGTTTTGCGGCACTATGCCCAGTTCTGCCAGATTGAGTACACGGATTCCATTGCACGGCGGCTTATTTGGCAATGGAACTTTTTTCGCGTCGCAAGGTCTGACCAATCCCACTGCCATTTTTCTCCGTCGTATGGTGTCGTCAATAGGTTTCTGCGAGCTAGTCCGCCCTGCAGTCAGTTTCCCGGAATATCTCTGTGGCCTGGCATAGGTGAATGTAGAACTGCTATATCATCTCCGTAAGAGTTAATCGGCAATTTAAGGCGGCCTTTGAAGTAAAGGAGCACGATTCCAAGGACTTGATTGTCGCTTGACTGTCAGTGAAAATGCTGCCAGGACAGGGCTTCCTTAATCGCCATGATTTCCGCCTGAAAAAACACTACAATGAGAGGCGGAAAGAGATGTTTAGGTTGACCTTTTCGAAGAAAACGCCACAACCCTTTCCACCTTCGGTCCTAGAGCCATCTGTAAAGAAGTGAACCCAACTACCATCAACAGGGTGAGAGTTATCCCATTCATCCCGTTTTAGGTATACTCCCACGGAAGTTTCAGTCAAATCTTAGTTTCAGCGGTGTGAAGTTAAGAAGACCAAGGATCGAGGAGTGGCCAATGTGATAGCTGGAGCACTTTCGTGCTCATCTTAGACGATGTGATCGATTATAGACGTGTGCCGTGGAATATTACGTGTGTTCCGTTGATTCTTCTTCGTCTACACATTCAGGGCAAAGCGTTGAGGTGTCGTATGCAAATCTGTATAAGTACTTGCAATATCTTCCTCCATGACCGGATAAGAACTGTGTTAGGTGATGGTTAGGTTAGCTTAGGATCGGCCCTCGATGAGGATGTACTTAGACCAGAAAGTAGGTCCATTGTACTGCCGATGTGTAAGGCGGGTGGATCACCCTCTTACTCTCGGAACCATTTGCTTCGTTGAATGAAGTCGAGAATTTTAGCCGTGCAGGCATTGCCGAGATCATTAAGATCATTGTAGGAGTATTCACCCAGAGTGGCCTTCCTGATGTTGGCGAGCGCAGGACAGGCGCACAGGAGATGACTGATGGTCTCTTCTTCCTCTTCATCTCTGCAGCTTCTGCAGAAGTCATTATGAGGGATACCTAATCTTTGGGCATGTCTTCCTATGACGCAGTGTCCAGTTAGGACATTTGTTATTTTTGAGAGGGTTCCTCTCTTGTGCTTCAAGAGTCCGATGGACCTGGATTTATTGAGTATCGGCCAGAGCTGTCTGGCGGTATAACATTGGTCTAGATGTTGCCATCGATGATTGGCTACTTTCTCGGCATCAATTTGAATAAGGTACTTAATATAAGACGCTGGCGCTTCGATGTCGGTAATGCTTATGCTATCTGTACCAGAGGAGCCTTGTCGTGCTAGTTCGTCGACTGCACAATTCCCCGGTATGTCACAGTGACCTGGTACCCAGCAAAGGGTGAGGTTGTACTGACCAGCTATCTCGTTAAGAGAAGAGAGAGCCTACTGCTTTCTTGCAGATGTATAGAGCGGCCAGCGATTTCCTGGCTCGTTCGACGACATTCTCCTTCCAAATTAGCTTGCGGTCAAGCTTTAGGCCTAAATAGCTAGCACTATTTGAAAGCTTGAGGGTGGATCCCCTTATCTTGGGCGGAGTGAAGTCAGGTAGCTTGTGTTTTCTTGTGAATAGAACTAGCTCGGTCTTCGTCGAGTTAACGGAGAGGCCGCATTTATCGGTCCATCTGAGCAGTTCATTAAGAGCAGACTGCATGACATCGGCCAGCGTCTGCGGGTATTTGCCTGTTGTTAGCATTGCGACATCATCTTCATAGGCAATAACATTGCATCCAGTTTTTTCGATCTTTAGAAGGGCCTCGTTGAGCACCAAATTCCACAATAGTGGAGACAGTACACCCCCTTGAGGGGTGCCTCGATGTGTATGTCGCTTGACAGTACTACTTCCGAAGGATGCTCTTATTACCCTGTTCTTTAGAATGTGTTCTATGAACAACAGATGGGTTCGCAGATGTTGAGCATACGTAAGGCTCAGGTGTTAGGTGATAGTCACAGTATTCATGTTCGCGACTTGTCGATTCATCGATTCTTGGCAAGTCCGTCTGCCTTTTGTGGCACTGTCCCATCTGTTCTGTGATGTTGACCTTTCTTTTTCTTTTATTGTTCCCGCTGCAGCCGCATCTATCTTCCGACTGCGGGACTCTCCTTGCATAGAATGTCGATAGGGACCATTCCGGCTGCTCCATCCGTTCTAAATCCACTTATGGTTCTTAGATCACAAAGCCTGTATAGCGAAGTGAGTTTATTTCGTTGTTAATCCCTCCGCCTACACCGAAAACGCATAAAGGAGCTGACTACTCTGGAGAGTAGAATTCGCCTGTCGGTTAGGCAGAGCGCTGTCTACTTTCCCGAGTTTTTTTTTTTTTTTTTACTCATGAATTCTACATGGCTCTTAAAGTTTAGCCGGTTGTCTAGCATCACACCGAGGTATTTGATTCCTAGAGTAAGAGGGTGACCCACCAACCTTACCCATTGGCAGTACAATTATTTTCGGATCATAGCCTCGCTGAAAAAGGAAGAAGAAGAAGATAAGGGACCGCCTCCGTTTTATGGCCAGCCAGTTCCAGACATATTGCTTCATTTGCGATTGTCTCCATCTCGTGGGTATACCATGTCTCACAACGGTAACCACAGCAGTATTATCAGGGAATCCAATGTTTTTGACTCCTTTGCAGAAGCTGCGTGGACGAAGAAGAGGAATACCTCACCTTCTTTGTGCATGTTCAGCTCTCTCCCATAGAAGAAAGCTTCACCTAGGAGCTCTCTATTTTAACGATTTAGGCGATCTGATAGAATTAGACATCACGAGCCTCCTTCGCTTCATTAGAAGCTCTAATTGGTTCTAACGAGTAGGCTGGGATTACATGATCCTTCTATGTGTGTTGGCGTAAGTTGGCAGCCACTTCAACCTAACTAACCTAACTAACCTAACCTACTCCTTGCGGCAGAGTTAATCGCAGAACTCCATCGTACATGATATTCAACAGAAGGCGACCGAATACAGAACCTTGTGGAACACCCGCAGACACGTTGTAGTTGCTCAATCCGTCGTCGGTTTCATACCTCAGCTTTCTATTAGATAGTTTGCCATTATTTTTCGCAGGCAGTGTGGCTTGCCCCTTCTACTGCTCTGAATGGCATGGTCCAGTTGTTAACAATGGTACCCACTCTTTTGTTGTCCACATGTTGGAACCACATGTTTTTCACATCCATATTATCCAATTTGGGCCGAAAGAAATCGGTTATCATCGATTGGTAGCGCTCTCCGTTGATGGTGCTCGTCGTTTTCGAAGAAGTACGGGCTGATGATGCCGCCGGCCCACAATCCATCACCAAGTGACTTTCTGCGGATGCATTGCCACTTGGTGGAACTCGTGTGAATTGACATTGTCCCAAATCCGGCAATTTTGCTTGCGGACGTACCCGTTCATCAAAAAATGGGCCTCGTCGCTGAAGATGATTTTTATTTTATTTTTATTTTTTTTTGGTGAAATCGGGGTCCGTTTCCAACTGTTCCAGAACCCAGTGTCAGCGAACAGACAGCGTTGTTTATGGTCGTTTTCCTTCAGCTCATGGGTCAGTTGGATTTTGTACGGATGTAGGCCCAAGTCCCTCGACGCAAAGTTCGCCAAGTTGATGTCTGCGAAAGGTCGAGTTCTTGTGCGCGGCGCGGAATTGACTTCCTCGGGTTCTCCTTCATACTCTCACGGACAGCGGCGATATTTTCGCCAGATCTTGCGTTTCGTTGACTGTATTGGTTGATTGTTCACTGAACTGGTCGACTCGAATTTGACCACCAAACGTTGAATAGTAGCCTGGGAAGGACGACCATCTAAACCGTAAAATGAGCGCAACGGGCGCATTGTGATAATAAAGTTTTACCATTTGCGCGTGTTGCTCGACGCTGTAACTTGCAATGGTGACTTGTCTTTAGTGTCTGAAAAATAGAAAACACGAAAATTAACAACAGACGAATTAACATGGCCGCCATGAACTGTGAAAATCTAACCGTCCCTATTGGAAAACCCTTTATAGGTATAACCCAATCCAAGCACTACTCGTATGCTTTGCACATCTGCACATTGTTGTTGTTGTTTTAAGGCTTCTAACTCGTCTCGATGTGCAAAAAACCTTTTAAAGGACAAATAACTAATGCTTTAGGAATTTATGTAAAATCTGTTGGATTTGTAGGTCGATATTCCAGTCTGTTGTGTGTATTTGTGAATAATTTGTTCGTTACAAATTTAATTTTTACTTATACAATAGGTGTAGGTGCGATATACAGTGGCCGAAACAAGTAAAAAGACACCATCCATGTCCCTTCTTCTTCTTCTTCTTCTTCTTTCTTTTATCAGCGAGGTTATGATCCGAAAACAAGGGATCAGAACCCTCCCACTTCACTGCATTTCTACTAATCCGCCTGTGGGGTTCGCCCACAAGTAGAAAGACACCATCCACGTCCCAATGAAACAAAATATACATTTTTGTTCACATTTAGGTTGATGGACATCAAAAACTCAAAAACATTCAGTTTTCCAGCGAAAGATACAGAGAGCTTTGGAATGATAAAGTCATTGGTTTTACCTATCGAACTGTAAGTCAGTACTTCACGCCCCCATGTGCTTGCCGGCATTCCTCATCAAACCAGTGGTTTCGTTGTGGTGACCGAGAGGAAACCAGTACATCGGAGATGCAACTGGTCGGTCTTCCGCATTTGCTGCCGGGGGCATAGGACTTAGATTGAGATTAGAAGAGATTCCATCCGCAAAGTCTCTGGCGGTCTCTTGCGATTGTAGCCATCCGAAGTCAAATTTCCTCACAGTATTTCGTTGATTTCGCTCCGTTCTGGATATCTCCAACTTGGCTACAACCAGGTACTGATCCGAGTCCACGTTGGCTCCTCGGAAAGTCCGGACACCCAGAATACTGGAAGAGTGCCGTAGTCATGTCCTGTATGCCCTTGTGGGTCCTACTACGCCTACGCGCCATCGTGTACGATTTCTGGCAATGTGCCTCAGCTCTCCCCCACTTTTTCCCAACTTTTCCCCAACATTCCCCCAACTGCCGTGCTTCCTTCTCGGATGAGAAGCGTGCCTTGCGTCGATCGCAATGTGATTGATATGGTTGACAGTTTTTCGATCAAAGGAGAGCCATGTTCTCTTGTGAATATCGAGACGTGGGAACCGCGTACTGCCTACGTCCCGGCGCAAAGTCGACTAGCCTGAGCCCGTTGTCGGATGTGATGTCGTGCAGGCTGTGCTTTCCGACCACACTGCTAAAGACGTCCTCTCTTCCTAGCTTTGCGTTAAAATCACCTAGGATAATTTTAACGTCGTGGCAAGGGCATTGCTCATACGTCTTGTCCAAGAGATGGTAGAAGTCGTCCTTTGACGCGTCGTCCTTCGACGCGTCGTCCTTCTCCTCGTGAGGGGCGTGGACGCATGTTAGGCTAATGTTGGCAAATTTAGCTTTGATACGGATAGTCATAAGGCGCTCCTTCACATGCCGGAAACTCAAGACTTCTTGCCTAAGTCTACCTCCAATGACAAATCCGCACCCGAATAGACGCTGTCCTTGTTGTCTGTAGCATTCGCCGTAGTAGATGTCGCAGTTTTTCATACTCCTTTTGCCCGGCCCATCCCATCGCACTTCTTGGATGGCGGTAATGTCTGCTTTGAGACACTCTAGGGCCTCCGCAAGTTGTTCGGGTGCACGTGGTTTGTAGAGGGACCTAACATTCCATGTGCAGACACGAAGATCGTTGTCCTTTTTACGTTTGCTTGGGTTGTCAACAGTAGAATCATCCGTATCCGAGGCTGTTGGTTGCTTCGTAACCGAAGGTTTTTTACGTGGTAGGGAAGTTAACCCGACGGCACAACCCCCAACCTGGAGGACCAGATCCCTTTTTTTTACCTCTAGGACAAGTCGCCGAATATACCGATGCCCGTAACCCACTTCGGGGATATGAGCACTGGCGTTGGCCCATTAAGTGTTCATCCGCCACCATCCCTTTTTCAATACCCTGACGTAGTATTGAATGTCCTTACAGACCTCAGCTCCAAATATGTCGAAGTAGCTCCAGTAAGGTATCCGCTGGTCTATAGACGCCACCGTTGGTTCCATCGGGAGAATTCATCCGCCACACGTCCTCCTTCTGAGGA
This sequence comes from Brachypalpus laphriformis, assembly GCA_945910035.1. NCBI lineage: Eukaryota > Metazoa > Arthropoda > Insecta > Diptera > Syrphidae > Brachypalpus > Brachypalpus laphriformis. The sequence continues at coordinate 12,148,160 of OX246757.1, read as the reverse complement.
GCTCTTGCTAGACTTCTGAGACGCATTCAGTACGCTGACGCAGTATTGACAATCCTTACAGACCTCAGCTCCAAATATGTTGAAGTAGCTCCAGTAAGGTATCCGCTGGTCTGTAGACGCCACCGTTGATTCCATCGAGAGAATTCATCCGCCGCACGTCCTTCTTCTGAGGAGCTCTTGCTAGACTTCTGAGACGCATATTTCAGCCAATCAGGTCAACAAGAGATGCCTTGTCCGGTTAAACATATGTGTGTTGAAGTTCACCCAGATGTGCTTACGCAGGTCTGAGTGTTCAGCTACACATATATCGTCAGACTCAGCAGACGCTCATCGTTAGTTCACTATCAGATAGCTATCCAGCGGGCACTACGGGGAGGTGATGATGCGATTTTGTCCCGCCAATGGGTATATTAGAGCTTCTTTAAATTGCTGCGGAATCATTTCTTGCTCCAACACGTTATTAAATAACAGAACGAGCTTATCTATAAATAAATTGGTCCCATACTTATAGAATTTGATTCGAATTTCAGGCTGTAGAGTGATTGCCTATGGTGATGACATTGCGCTTACTGCGTCTTGCAAGTACCCAGACACTCTCAAGGAAATCCTCCAATATGCTCTCTCTCGGCTCACTAGGTGGGCCTACAAATGTTGATTGGGGGTTAACCCTCATAAAACAGAACTTGTTCTCTTGACAAGGAAATATGAAGTTCCCCTCCTATGATTAATGGCACCAGTCTCACCTTCACTGTTGATGCAAAATACCTGGGTCTTATTCTGGACAGAAAACTGAACTGGAAAGTCAATCTACTAGAACGCGTAAGGAAAGCCAATGTAGCTCTCTATTTCTGCAAAAAGGTTATTGGTAGGAGCTGAGGTATGAAGCCTGATATCACTCGCTGGCTTTACGTGTCTGTTGTCAGGCCTATACTACTCTATGGCGTGATCGTTTGGTGGCCTGCTCTTGACCGGGCTGTTCACCTCTCTCTGGTAGGTAAAGTGCAAAGATCCGCTTACATGTGCATTAGTGGTGCACTAAGAACTTTCCCCTCTGCGGCATTGAACATTATGTTCAACCTGTTACCCCTGGATATCCTTGGCAGACAGACTGCTGCCAGTATGGCTATTCGTCTTAAAGCCTCCTCTCAGTGGTCTAGTTATCGCATTGAACACTCCTCGATCCTTGATCTTCTCAACTTCACATGAAAACACGGACTACACCCCACCGAAACTGAGATTTGACCGACACTTCCGTACGAGTATCCCTGAACGACATGAGTGGGATGGCTCTCCCCCTGATGATGGAAATTCGTTGCCCTTCTACACAGATGGCTCTAAGATGGGGTGGGCTGTGGTGTTTTCTCTGATAAGCTCAACCTGAGCATCTCGTTCCGCCTCCCGGATCATTGTAGCGTTTTCCAGGCGGAAATCATGACGATTAAGGAAGCCCTGTCTTGGGTGAAATGTAATGTATTAACTGTCAGCGATATTAGCATTTTCACTGACAGTCAAGCGGCTATCAAGTCCCTGGAATCGTGCTCTTTTACTTCAAAGACCGTCTTAGACTGCAGTTTGTCTCTTACAGAGATGACAGAGCAGTTCAACATTCACCTATGCTGAGTGCCAGGTCACAGAGACATTCCAGGAAAATGTAGGGCGGACGAACTCGGTAGACAGGGTTCTATTCTAAGGATTCTGCCAGATAGGCAAGCCCTTGGTATGCTCTCCCTCGCTACATGTAAGCATTTAGGTAGGTAGGTAAAGTGGCGGTCCAAAAAGAACGCAATTAGCGCTTAAGGTGCGCCGTTTTGTTTCCACGGACTCGTGTCTACCTGTTGTAGTGGTTAGTTAAAAAGGGATGTTAAGTTTAAACCCAGCCCGTGGAGTTCAGGAAGAGGATTAGTTCTCCAATCCTCTTGTCCGCTATCTCTCTCAGATCCTCGAAGAAGGGTTTGCCAAGAGTTTGTTGTCTGATCCTCGCCAGGGCCGGACATCTGCAAAGGAAATGACATAGAGATTCTTTCTCATTAATATCCTTGCAGTTCCTACAAAAGGTGTTGTGGGGGATACCGAGCTTGGCCGCATGGTCTCCAACTGGCCAGTGACCTGTGATAATAGCTACGATTTTGGCAATAACTGGTCTTGGTTTGCCTAGTAACTCTTTTGACCTGGGTTTGTTGAAACTGGGCCACGTCTTCCTAGATGTATGTAAGCATCTACTGAAGCTGAACGCTATTAGCACGACCAACCTTAGGTGGCATATTGGCTCAACGTGTCACATTTCGAAGCAGATCTGGCCTAAGCTGAACCAGAAACGTAGTGCCGAGTTGGTTAAACTAGAGCGATTACAGATCAGCTGCGTTATCGGTGTCATCACCGGACACTATCTAATCGGCCAACATGCCAAAAGGCTTGGCCTCTTTTCCAATGACTTCTGCAGGAGCTGTAGGGACGAAGAGGAGGGGGAAACCATTCTTCACTTCCTATGCACATGTCCTGCTCTATCACGCAAAAGAATGCTCCATTTAGGAGCTCCCTTCCTTGACGACCTCAGCGATTTGGCGTCCTTGGACGTCATGAACATCCATCGTTTCATCAAAAGCTCCGGTTTTTTTTTTTTTTGGTTAGTCCCTGAGTGGTCTAATGGAAGATCCTTGGCATCACAATGGACCTTTATTGGTCTAAGTGTGTCTGCATCGTGGTGCAACCTAACCTAACCTATAGAATTCGATTGGAACCTTATCAGAACCTGTGGCCTTGCCGTCCTTCAGGTTATTGAGTCCTTTAATTACTTGTTCTCGGGTGATAGGTGCATCAAGTACTCGTATATGGTTATCAAAGCAAGGAGGTGCATACTGGAATGATACCCTTACTACATTAGGATTCAGTAGGTTTCTAAAGTGTGTAAGCAGCATGTTCGGGCTCAAGTTTCTGCTGATAACTCCTTTTCTTCCCTTGATATTCGGTGCTAGGACCCAAAATTGTACTGCGTTACGGCAGATCAGAGCAGATTTAATATATTTAAACAGTATGGTCCAATTTTCTCCATTTAAGATGCGAACGACTTCATCGGAAGAGAGAGTGTTTTTTCCAAAAAAGGATCTTCTGACTGCGCTCAGAATAGGGCAGGTTCCAATGAAATGAAGGCCGTCTTCTCTTGTTCTATGGTTGCACAGTGTACATTCATCACTTCCATTTGTTATATGGGGCATGTAGTTTAATCGCAATAGTTCGCCGCTGGCTTTGAATACTGTTGAGATCAGATCTAAACTGTTACAATCATGAAAATAGTTCAGCTTCCCAAGGTCATGCTTTAAAACTTTATAAATATTCCTTACTTGGCTGTTCACTTTGCCTTTGAAAAGACTGCCGTGTGGATTCTTCGATCTTAATTTATGGGGAACACGATGACTTGGTTGTGATAGAATTTTCAAGATGTATAGGAAGTGAAGTCTAAGCGTAAACACATGTAGCGGTGGCAGCCCCGTTTCCAGGTCCCTCTATAATTGCTTGGCTCATTTGGGTCTCCTTTTTTGAAAATCGGAAATATTATGTTTTTCTTGAAGGATGATGGCACCTCGCCAGTACTGAAAATAAAATCATAAGTTTCCGTGAGCTTCTGCAGGAAGGCATCAGTCGCATTTTTACAAAATTCGTAAGGAATACGATCTTCCGCTGGAGCCTTTTTTTGAGCAGCATCTATTTATAACTCTGATGACGTCCTGGAAAGTTATAGGTCGGTCTAAAGAGTTTACTTCGACCTGAGGTAGCGCAAATTGTATTTGGATTTGAGCCTGCGGTGGGTTCAGCAGATTTTCGAAGTATTCGGCTAAAATGGGAGCTTCTACCTTGATACCCTTCGCGAAGAGCGAACCGTTTAGTGCTTTTGCCATCCTCCAAAAGGACCTGCTGTCTTGTATGTTTGCGAGCGCTGACGAGAGGTTCTGAATGTAGAGCCTTTGTTTTTGCTCGCAGATGCTTGTAAACTTCTTATTTGCAACCTGGTACATACATTTTGCATAATTGGTGTTCATGCTTCTTAGGAGCCGTAGAAAAATTCGAATTATTATATATTGTTTCTAAAACCTTCAGTAGGTAGGGGTTTGCTATGTCTCTTTGGAGGATCACGTATGAGGGCAAGGTGAAATATTCTCGGCCTGACGCAGAGATAAAGTTCCAATTGGCAAAAATGCACTTTTCCTGCTGGGTGCACTTCTCAATAGTTCGTATGACAAGTTTGTTTACACGAATTTTTGCAGTAGACGTCTTGCGTGTTTTTTTCGTTAAAATGGATAAACTTGAATATCGTGCGGTCGTAAAATTCTTCGTTTTGGATGAGTTAACCCCTAAGGAAATTCATCCAAAAATGAGAAAAGTTTACGGGGACTCTGCTCCTTCCGTGTCAATCGTTAAGAAGTGGGCAGCTGAGTTTAAACGTGGTCGCACGCCCCTCGAAGATGTCCCACGTGAAGGACGGCCAAAAACCGCAACCACACCGAAAACCATAAAAAAAGTGCATGATATCCTGTTGGACAATAGGCGAGTGAAGGTGAGTGAAATAGCTGAGGCTGTGTGTTTATCGGAAGAGAGGGTGCGAAACATCTTGCACAAAAACTTAGGGATGCGCAAGATGGGTGCCGCATTTGCTGAATACCGATCAAAAGCAAATGCGCAAACAATTTTCGCGGCAATCTTTGAACTAATTCAATAGGGATCCGACCGATTTTGTGCGGCGATTTGTCACCATGGATGAGACATGGGTCCACCAGAAAGGTTATGGCCGGGGTGTTTTGGGATGCGAAAGAGATCCTGTTCATTGATTACCTTGAGGAATGCAGGACAATTACAGGCGAATATTACTCAAACCTTCTTGACCAGCTAGTAGGCGCCGTGGCGTAAGTGGTTAGTGTCGGATCACTACGCATGAGGTTCCAAGTTCGAATCCCAGAAAATACCAACAAGTTTTTTCACGGTCCCACCTCTCGCGAGCGTCTGACAAACATCCGAGAGTATTGTTGTCACGAAAAAGCTTCTCAAATCGCCGTTCGGAGTCGGCCCTAAACTGTAGGTCCCTTCCATTCGTGTGAAAAATATAACGCACACAACATGAGTGGTTGCGAGAAGCTGGGCCCTGGCACTTTAAAGAGCTGTTGCGCGAAATATTTATATTTGCAGTCTTTCATTGTCAGGCTTTCATTGCCTTGCCCTCGTATACAATAAAGCTTCCGTTATTCTCTAATTATTGTCACAATCAGTTCGAAAATTGATTGTGTTTATAGTGCTTACTGCTAGCTGCTTCATTAATTTCCATGTTTCAACTTTGCCGTTCGAAATAAGTTTTACATTAACTTTTTTTGGCACAATAATATCGTTATTGGTACTGCTGCAGACACACTGAATTCAAGCAATGTCATTGCGACACAGTCCCTCGTCTACGATCGCGTGTTGGACAAAAAAAAAAAAAAACTTACTTACTTAGGTGGCGCTACAGTTCGGGGTGAACCTGGGCCTCAACCAACAGGCCTCTCCATTTAGCTCGGTCTTTAGCTAATTGCCTCCAGTTGCGCACTCCAGGTTGGTCGAGGTCCCCTTGAACTTGTGCGCGCCACCTACGGCGAGCAGGTCTTCTACTGCGTCGTCCCTCCGGGTTAGATTCGAAGACTGCGGGTCGAAGCGTTGGTGTCCATTCGCTCTACATGTCCTAACCATCTCAGACGTCCAATACGCAGTTTTTTGACTAGGTCGATGTCGCTAAAAAAAAAAAAAAAAATACAAATATTTGCCGCAACAGCTCTTTAAAGTGCCAGGGCCTAGATTCTCGCAACCACTCATGTTGTGTGCGTTATATTTTTCACACGAATGGAAGGGACCTACAGTTTAATGCCGAACCCGAACGGCGATTTGAGAAGCTTTTTCGTGACAACAATACTCTCGGATCTTCTTCTTCCTTTTATCAGCGAGGCTATGATCCGAAAACAAGGGATCACAACCCTCCCACTTCACCGCATTTCTACTGATCCGCCTGTGGGGTTCGCCTATATATACTATACAATACTCTCGGATGTTTGTCAGATGCTCGCGAGAGGTGGGACCGTGAAAAAACTTGTTGGTATTTTCTGGGATTCGAACTTGGAACCTCATGCGTAGTGATCCGACAAACTAACCACTTACGCCACGGCACCCACATCGATGTCGCTGTACAGCTCGTATAGTTCGTGATTGAATCTTCTCCTCCAAAACCCGTCAACGGAAACGGGACCGAAAATCTTACGAAGAATTTTTCTCTCGAAGCGACCAAGGATATCTTCAGCCTCGTTTAATAAAGTCCATGTTTCAGCGCCGTAAAGCAGGACTGGGATGATCAAGGTCTTATACAGAGTCTCCTTAGTTGTTCGAGATAGGGATTTACTGTTGAATTACCTTATAAGCCCAAAAAAACAACGATTGGCAAGAGTTATTCTTCGCTTGATTTCTGGCCTTATGTGGTTTTCAGAGTTGATAGCAGAGCCAATGTAGACAAAGTCCCTTACTACCTCGAAGTAATAGCTGCCCACTGTGACGTTTTGTCCAATTCGTCTGTGTTGGCTTTCCCTTCTTGTTGACAGCATATACTTGGTTTTGCCCTCGTTTATCGCTAAACCCATTTTGGCCGCTTCCGCCTCAATGCTTGCAAACGCACCGGTGACAACCCGCTGATTTCTTCCAATTATGTTAATATCATCGGCGTATGCAAGCAGTTATACAGACTTGTGATAGATTGTGCCTCCGATGTTGGCTTGTGAGTTCCGCACAATCCGTTCAAGTACAATATTAAAGAAGTCACATGACAGCGCGTCACCTTGTCTAAAACCTTTTTTGACATCGAAGGTCTCGGTGAGGTTTTTACCGACCTTGATGGAGCACCGAGCGTTCTCCATCGTCAGCCTGCACAAATGGACAAGTTTGGCAAAATGATGTCAAAACTAGACATGGCTCTATAAAGCTCTTCTCTATAGATGCTGTCATAGGCGGCCTTGAAGACGATAAAGAGATGATGAGTATCGATTTGGACTTCTTGGGTTCTCTCCAGGATCTGCCGAAGTGTGAAGATTTGATCCCACTGATAGGGTCCAATCAGGTTGTTGATAAAAAGGTTTCAGTCGTTCACACAATATCACAGGAAAGATCTTTTATGCGATGTTGAGGAGACTGATGCCTCAATAATTGGCGCAGTTGAAGGGGTCCGCCTGTGGGGTTCGCCTATTTGATCTCAGAAAATATCGGCATGCCTCCCGATTTTGGGATCACTGGGTTACTGAGGCCAATCAAATGCCGGTGTCGTCGTTGCATTTGTGTTATAGCGTTTATAGGTCTGCCTTTCTTTCGCTTTATCTTTGGAACGTTCATTGATATTGCAGTGTTCAGCTGATCTCTTCTTTAAACGTGGCAATACCAGTTGAGCCGGTCGCGCTCTATCTTTTGTTAGATGGTTTCCTTGACGTGAAGCCTTCCACGGATCTTCAAACTTCTTATTCGAGCAAACTGTGTCACTCCTGCTGTCATTCGAAGGAACCTTGAGAATACTTTATTTTTTTTTTTTTTTTTTATTTCCGAGGGTAGGTGAAAATCTTCAACAAGACACTATAAGGATCGAGAGCGCATGCTCGTAGTAGCGTGGGATTCTTACCCACTAAAAAGCCTCCCTTCAAAACAGACTTGTTTTTCATTTTTACTACAACTAAGTATTCGACTTATCAAGTAGTTTTCATTTCACGAATAAAGGACGTTTAGCAGGTACCTTCCCATTAGAAGTTCCTGCTAGCTCCGCAGTTTAGACGCGGTTACTTATCGCGCTAAGTCTAAAGGTTTGGTTCTTTGTAAACGGCGTAGTAAGTTTCTGTCATCCAAAACTTGGAGGACTGTAATATTAACGTGACTTTCTAGTCGACTTTTATGCTTTCTCGCGTATTTTTTGATTTCGTCTTCGATTGTTTTAATGCCAAGATCTCTGTGGATATCACTGTTTCTGATATACCATGGCGCATTAACAATACCTCTTAGCACTTTGTTTTCAAAAGTTTGTAAAATTTTAGTATTACTTATTTTGGTACAACCCTAGAGTTGTATACCATATGTCCATACAGGCTTTATCGCTTGCTTGTTTGTTCTCTATATTAAGCTTGGAATATTTTCCAAGTAACCAATACATTTATCTATATGAGGCTATCAGCGCAAAAGTGGTGTAACCCCAAACTATTGAATTAGAAGGGAATGGGGATTTTAAATTTGATTGCTCTATTACTTTGTTATATTATGCTTTGTGCAAAAACGATTTTTTCAGCTCCATCTTTGTATTGATATTTGGTAATGTAAGGAATGTATGTAACACCAGAACAGCAACCAACAAAAATTGTGGATTACACCACTTTTGCGCTGCTGGCCTTATATTTATTGTCTATTTCTTTGCGTTTTTTCTTTATGTGCGTTTTCCATTTCAGCTTTGTATCAACTGTCATTCCAAGATACTTAACCTCGTTTGCAAATGGAATTTGAACTGAATTTGAAAAGATCGGCAAACTATTTATTTTCTTATAAGTAAAATTTACATGAACAGATTTGGTCTCGTTGAGTGCGATTGGCCAAATCTTTGTCCATTCATTTACTCTATCCAAAGCTTCTTGTAGTTTTTCTGTAGTATCTTCGACCGTTTTACCTACTGCCATGATAGCAGTGTCGTCGGCAAAAGTAGCTAGCTCAGTGCCTTCTACTTGCGGTATATCACGGATGTATAATAGATACAATACTGGACCAAGAACGCTTCCTTGCGGCACCCCAGCCATTATTTCCTTGAAATCTGAATATTCGTTTCTACATTTGACGCGGAATAGTCTATTCGTAAGGTAGTTTTTCAAAATATTTTATAGGTGCTCTGGCAGAACTTGTCGTAATTTAAACTTTAAGCCTTCGTGCCAGACCTTCCCAAAGGCTTGAGAAACGTCAAGGAATACGCTTAAACAAATCTTTTTTTCTTCAAGAGATTTTTCGATTACGTGTATTATTCTATGCACTTGTTCAACTGTAGAATGCTTACTTCTGAATCCGAATTGATGATCCGAAATAAGATTCCTTTTTTATATAACCGGCTGTATTTGCCTAATCAATATTCTCTCCAACACTTTGGATATAATTGGAAGAAGCGATATCGGTCTATAAGACGTTTTTTCATTCGGCGGTTTCCCGGGCTTAACTTATGTCCTGTATCCCCTTGTGGGTCCTAGGGCCTCTACTACGCCTACGCGCCATCGTGTACGGTTTCTGGCAATGTGTCTGAGTTCTCCCCAACTTTTCCCTAACTGCCGTGCCTCCTTCTCGACTGTTCTGCGCCATGTTTTCCGCGGACCGCCAGGTCTTCTGCCATCCTGAGTTAGAGGGTTCCATTGCATAGCATGGTTCGCTATGGAGCTGTCACCCTTTCGGAACGTGTGCCCAATCCACTGCCACTTCCGCCGTTGGATAGTTGTGCCTATTGCTTCCTGACCCGTTCTCTCGTAAAGGTGTTCGTTAAAGATACGATTGGGCCAGAAAATCCGTAAGATATTGCGCAGACACCTATTAACGAACGTTTGCAGCTTTCTGGTGATAGTAGTGGTCACTCTCCACGTGCTGCAACCATATAGCAGCACGGATTCAACGTTGGAGCGGAACAGTCTTATTTTGGTGCTCAAACTGATTGCATTGCTTCGCCATATTTTGGACAACATCCCGAACGCGGACTTTGCTTTGGCGATCCTGTTGGTTATATCCAGTTCGGTTCCACCATCGGTCGAGACAATACTCCCAAGATACTGAAAATCCTCTACTTTCTCTACCGGTTGTCCAGCAATGCATATTTGAGCCGATGAGTTAGTTCCAAGGCTGATGATTTTAGTTTTTGTCGTATTGATTTTCAGCCCGACGACACCTGCCTTCCTCTCCACATCTGCTGTCATTTGGTGGAGGTCCATAATTCTGTGGGAGAGTAAGCATACATCGTCTGCGTAGTCAAGATGTTTCAGTTGAGATGTAAGAGTCCATCGAATTCCTCCGTTTCCCGTCGACAAAGCTGCATGAAGCACATCGCTAATCACCAATAGGAATAATATTGGTGAAAGGATACAGCCTTGTCTTACCCCACTTTGGATCTCAAATTCCTCAGACAACCTCCCCCTGTGCAGAACGTGACATTTGGAGCCTTCATATGTAGCTTTGATAATAGCAATTAGTTTATCGGGAATGCCTCTCCTGCGTAAGGCACGCCAAATAAACTCCCTGTTGACACTATCGAACGCCTTCTCAAAATCGATGAACAGCAGGTGCAGTGGCGATCGATATTCAACACACTGTTCGATGATAATCCGCAGGGTGTTGATGTGGTCGGCACAGGAGGATCCAGAGCGGAAACCTGCTTGTTCGGCATCGAGTGTGTCTTCGAGATGTTGTTTGATTCGCTCAAGGATGATTTTAGCTATTATCTTAGCTACAGCAGGCAGCACGCATATACCCCTCCAGTTTCCGCACTCCAATAAATTTCCTTTCTTAGGAAGCTTGACGATCATTCCCTTTTTCCACTCGTTAGGAAAGCTCTCAGCTTCCCAAGCTCTATCTATAAGTGGAAGCAGAAGCTCAGCCGATGTTGTTGGCGCTGCTCGTAAGAGCTCTGCTGGAATACCGTCAAGTCCTACCGCCTTGTTGGTTTTGAGTGCCTTGATCGCGGTAATGATCTCATCTTTACTGGGAGTCGTGGTGCGTATTCGGGAACTTCTCACCTCGGGCATCTCAGTCTGATTTGGGAGCATATCGCTAGCGAATACACGGTTCAAAACCGTAGCAAAATGCTCTTTCCATCTCTTGAGCTGGTCCTCATCCGAAATGAGCAAGGAGCCGTCTAGGCTTTTCACTGGGTATTGCCTGGAGCTGCGACCACCTGTCAGCTCTTTCGTGATTCTGTAGACAGTCCTGCTGTCGCACCTCCGTGCAGCTTCTTCTGCTTCTGTAGCCAGCGCGTTGATGTAGTTGCGCTTGTCACGTCGTACGCTACGCTGAACTTCTCTCATCTTCATGCGATATAGGGACTCTAGCTCGCTTCTCCCTGCTGCTGGGGTAGCTGCAACGCGAGCTTTTAGCTGTTTTCGTTCGTCAATCCTTCTCCAGGTATCCTCGGAAAGCCACGCCCTATGTCTTACCTGCGATCGACCGACAATTCTTTCAGCACCAGATGTAAAAACATTTTTCACAGCACACCAATGGTCTTGGATGGTTGCGGGCATTGAGCTGCTGATTGCTTCCACACCTTGCGAAAAGTGCACCCTTAATTGTTGGCGCACTGAGGGATCACTAAGTCTATCGATGTTGAACCTGGGCATTCTTGTGTTGTCGTGGGATCTTCGAACTGCAGCAGTGCGTAGTTGGAGAGTAGCTATCATAAGATGGTGATCACGTACTATCCCCACATCTGCCCTTCGTCTGTTTCGGACGTCCAGGAGACTGCTTCTAAAGCGGCGGCTGATAGCAAAATGGTCAATTTGGTTGGAGGTTGCTTGCCTGTCGTTGGAAACCCAGCTGACTTTGTGGCAGGTCTTGTGCTCAAACATGGTGCCACCTATCACAAGGCGGTTGGCATTGCAGAAATCCACAAACCTTTCGCCGTTGTCATTGCGGTTGCCTAGACCATGTTTCCCGATTACATGCTTGAGCCCTTCGTTGTCGCTGCCTACCTTGGCATTCAAATCCCCCATCACTATGACAATGTCTCCATTTGGTGTTGTGTTGAAGACGGCGCTTCCCGGGCTTAAGGACCATTATGACTTCGGCCACTTTCCATTGACTGGGAACATATTCTAGTTTAAGTGCGGCGTTTATAATGAACAGACGCTTAATTAGAGCTTTTCTTGGTAGTGCTTTAAGAACCTCTCCCGTGATTAGGTCGTATCCAGGAGCCATCTTAGGTTTAAGTTTCTTTATTTCTTCCTTAAGTTCGGTTAGTGTTGCATTTCTTATTACACGATTGTCAATATACGACGTATTTATATTTTGAATAAGAGCCTGTCCATCAAGCGGTTTGAAAGTTTCTTCAAGGTGGGCGGCAATAACTTGCGCTTTGTCTTTATCATGCCTGCCCCATTCGTCTTGATTTTTCCTAATTGGGGCGGCTTGAATTTCAGGTTTTTTAGTGCCTTTTATAGCTTTCCAAAGCGAATAATTAGAATCTTTTTCTGCCGTTAAGCTTTCTAGGTGAGTTTGCATTTCATTATTCAATTCAATTCAATTCAATTCAATTCAATTCAATGTTCTTTATTTCACAAAAAGTTTTACATTTCTTTGTAAGGTTTTTACTTCGATTAAATAATTAAAATAAAGAGCGTACAGCAATGACAAAAAGCGTCGTCTGTCGGAAATCAATTTCTTTGTGTTTGCATAATATCAAGATAAAGCTAATATAAATTCATATTTATTATTTTATTCAATGAAGTTCAATTATATTCTAAAATTAATATCTTTCTATAAGGTAAAGCGATTTTAAGGTATTTTATTAACTTTTCCTTGTCTGAGTTTAAATTTCCATTCAGTATTTGTATTATTTCATCTTCTGTAAGTAAACTTTTCCCAAAAGCGGCTAATCTAAACTCCCTGAGGATGGGGCATTTGCCCAGGAAATGTTGTATCGTTTCTATTTCCCTCAAATTGTACAGCGTACATAGACTCGTGTCATTTGGATTGTATCCATTTCAAGTCGCAGCGCGCTTTAAAAATCCATGTGATGTTGCTTTGATCATTACTATCAATGAAGTAGTGTTGGCCCTTCGTGTAGGCCAGATGTTTGTAGATACGGGCACTGCTTCCAGCTGCTCTCTGCAATCTCTGTTGGTGGTTTTTCAACTTGAGTTAGATTAGATTTAGATTAGATTAGATAGATTTTATTAATTCCAATTGGTTTAAATTCATTACAAAAATAATAAAAGTACTAAATCTATTTTAAGTGACATGGCTAAAAGCCGTCTGCCAAAGAGTAACAGCATAATTTTACATTTGATTCACTTTAGAAAATTTAAAAATTCTCCTCCATAATTCTTTTTCTGTAAGCTAAACTTATTTCGCAATATGATGTGAGAGCTCTCCAATTGGACCCGTTTAGCAATGCCTTGACGTCTTCAGATAGCAAGCTGGCTTTCCCATAGTGGAACCTCCTAATATCACGAAAAATTGGACAAATCCCTATGAAATGCATAACGTTCTCCCTCTGTGACATATTGCACAATGAACATAAAACCGGAAGGTCATCTCTATGCGGTATAAAGTTTAGTGGAAGTAGCTCTCCCCTTGCACGAAAGATTATAGAGATGCATCTTATTTTATTCGTGTCCTTAAAGTAGTTTAGAGAGCCCAGGTTCAGTTGTAGTTCTTTGTAGATCTCCCTATGGGTTGACACACTCGCTTGCTCGATATATTTTTGCCGAATCTGTGTATCTAATTGCGACAGAAAGTCATAGAGGTAACTCTTCCAACTACTTCGCGCATTCCAGTCCAATTCTAAATGGTACTCGTAATTTTCCGCCAAATTGATCATCTCTTTATACCACAGACTTCGGGTATGTACTGCGTATTTAACAACCTTTCTTGGCAATCACTCTTCTCCCATCTTGAGTGTGCTGAGAATATAGTCAATATTCAGTTTGAGTGTTTGTAAAAACAACGGGGCGAGACCTGTTTCAATCAACAGCATGTAGTTAGGTGCAGTTGTAGGTAATTGGAATGTTCTCCGTAGATAGAATCTCTGCAACTTTTCTACTGTATCATATCACCTATGACCCCATGCTTGTGCCCCGTACAGGAGTATTGACATTGAAACCGCTTCAAACACCCGATATTTAAGGCTGTGATGTATGCTGCGATTTTGAAAGCAATTTTTCCATGTTGAGGTTATCGCACTTTTAGACTGCCGAAGTTTTTCAGCCAAATGCGGTTCCATACTTAAATTGTTTGAAATTATAGCTCCAAGGTATTTGTATTGCTTTACGACTTCAATGCTATCGCCATTAAAGGTCCACATTTCCGCCCTTGTTTGTCTACCCCCGCCTCTTCAGAAAATCATCACTTTGGATTTCATCAGGTTGATTTGTAAACTCCACAGCACACAATAATCATAAACTCGGTTAATCATGAGTTGTAGGGTCTCTGGTGATTTTGCTAACAGGACCACATCATCAGCATACAGGAGAGCCTTCATTAGGGTGTCTGCATATGAAATTCCCCCTGGAAGGTAATTGATGATGTCTTCGATATAAAGCGCAAATAGTGACGGGCTCGCGTTGCAACCTTGTCTAACCCCTACCTCTGTGACGAACCATTCTGACAACTCATCTCCATTCCATACTGCTGCTTTAGTGCCATCGTATAAATTTTCCATAATCTTCACAAATTTATGAGATATTCCATATTGATAGAGCTTGTAGAATAACTTTTGCCGGTCTATGGTATCAAAAGCAGCTCTGAAGTCGATAAAAAAAAGCATACAGCTTTTGTTTGCGTTCTATGAACTTCTCTGCTATGTTATATAACACAAAGATATGATCTACCGTTGAATACCCAGGTCGAAAACCTGCTTGAAATTCTCCTATGAGCGCGTTTTCCTGAATCCAGCGCGATAAACGACAATGTAGAACACTTGTGAAGATTTTTGCAGAAGCGTTTAAGAGGGATATCCCACGGTAATTGGCCGGGTCTGACGAGTCGCCTTTCTTAAATATTGGAAAAATTATGGCTTGTTTGAAGCTTTCCGGCACGCTACCCGATTCAAATATATTATTAAAAACAGTGGTTAATGCGACTAAAAATTCATCTGAGCTGTATTTGAAGAATTCTGCTGGTATTCTATCGTAGCCAGGTGCTTTGGAATCTTTGAATCGAATTAGGGCTTCTTTTACTTCTTCATTCGAAATTGTAGCATCTAATGTTTCATTGAAATAAATTGGCTTCGCATACTGGATAGGACTAGCGTGATTAGGTGGATTAAGAAGATTTTCGAAGTGACTTTTTAAGACCTGAACAGTGAGCTTATTGCTGATTTTTTGAGAGATACCGTTGAGTTTTCTCGCTGATTTCCAGAAAACTGCTGAGTTTCTACAGTTTGCAAGTTTACTAGCCTCATTTTCAAAATATTGCGACTTTTTAAGTTTGCATAGACACTTATAGTGGGATCTGACTCTGAAGTATAGCTTCTTGAATAACTCTTCGTTGTATTTCCTGAACAATCGAAGAAAAGCGAATGTGCGATTCCTCAATTTTAAGCAATCTCCATCGAACCAGGGTTTCTTATTGTTATTAACATGTTTTCGATAAGTATTGCCGACTTGACTTTGCCTCGGAATGGATGATTTAATTATTTCTTCCAGACTGTCCATATTTAATTCAGCGTTGGTACTCTGTTCACAAAGGCGACTGTTGAGATTATTTCTGTATAGGATCGCTGTCTCCTCTTTCCAGACGAGTTGCGGAAGAAGTTTCAAATCTCGTATGTGATCCGCCCCGATCTTTGCTAGACCTATCGTGACAATGATAGGGAAGTGATCGGAGAATGGAAGAGCCCTAACTTCGAAGTCCGTTATAAAAGAGCGCCAGTCTCCTCCGGCGAAGCAATAATCTATTATAGTTGCACAGTTCGCTTTAATATAGGTATATTCCCCATTTGAATCAGATTTACTGCATCCATTATATACTGCAAGTCCCATTGAATCCATCAGGTTCAGAATTTTCCTTCCGCACGTGTTAACAACCGCATCTTTTGACTTCCGTTGGATTCCTCTAACACCAATGTCTGCACCGCTTAAATTCCCAATTCTACCATTCATATCGCCAATTACCAGCAAGTTATTACTTTGGGTTGAGAATAAAAATTCTTCTAGTCGGTTGAACTCCCTCTGCCATTTGTCACCATTGCAATTAAGATAAGTTGGAATAATTAATAATCGCTGTGATAAAATTTCCAATTCAACATATGTTATTCCATTTTCGGCAACTTTGAATTCGCATTTAAGGTCGACGGTGACCGTTTTCTTTATTCCAAAATAACAACCTCCTGATGCACGTCCATGTCGATTGATTTTAATCGCCGGTACCCATACGAAGTTATAATTTATAAACTTTTCCTCAAATTTATGATAATCTTCCTCTATTACAAAAGTTTCAAAAAGAAACACAAAATCCATTTCATTTACAAAATTAAAAAACTCTGGGAACAAATCCTTACTATTTAAACCAAATACATTATACGCTAAAATATTATATTTACATAAATTTAAACTTAACGAACTACTTTTACAAACATGGCAGACGGCTATTTCCTAGTTTTGATTACTTGAATGATTAGCTTGCATACTTTCAGGCTGGCCGATGTCCGCACTGCTGCCAGCTTCGTTGTTGTTATTGAGGTTTCCTTTGACACCACCGATGACATTAGTGACATTACCAAATGGACTTGTAGCAATAAATAAATCTGCGTTGTCAACATCCCTCTCAAATTTCAAAACAACTCGTTCTGCCGTCAACAAATCGTTCAGAATACGGTATCCATCCAACTCGCCACATCTTAATCCAACTTCAGGACTCCATGTAAAGATGTTACCACCAAAATACAGCCGATCGTCATTTACACCAACCTCCTCTAGCGTTCTGTTTTATGATTCGCCGAATATGCAACAGCTTACCCCGCTTTCTTCGCATGGACAGGGGTAGATCTTTTTGAATAACTATTCCAGTGCCTTTCAGAGACTTCGCAGATTTGAGCGCATTGACTACATTTTGCTTGGAATTAAGCTCAACAACATAACTAGTCATTCCGCCTGCTCTTGATGACGAAGGCAATTGTCGCACCTGTTCCACTTTGACGTCAGAGGAGTTATTCAGAAGTTTAATGCAAATCCCCTTAATTTTTTCGGCATCGTCAACCCCTTCTAAGCTTTGCATGCGTACAACCAAATTTCTCTCAAGACCCCTCAGCTCCATAGACTCGATTTTGTTCTCCAACAATTCGCAGCGACTCTCCAAGTGAATGACCCTGGCCGACAGCTCTTCATTTTTTACAATCAACTGTCTTGTATCTTCCCGAAGCCTTTCAATGTCCTCCCTGGTGGAGATACGCTTTTTATCCAAAATGTTTCCAAGAAGTTCCTCCAATTTCGAATAAGAGATACTATCCTTCTCATTTGGCAGATTCGACATGGTATTCTGTTTTAAAGTTTTCTTCACTGTATTGGAGACTTCTGGAGAGGTTTGGTCAAGCTTTCGTTTTTCTCGATTCATGGGCAAAATATATATAGGCTCATAAAGTTGAGGTTATGAACTACTGACTTAGTTTCTACAATTTTATTCAGGGCTATTCGGTCTTAAAACTCTATAACTCACTTGTACTCGATGTTTTGCAGTTTATAAGCTCACTTAGGTTTAGCAAAATGATAATTAGCCAATTTAAAATGTGATGAAAATAAAGAAAATAGAGATTTTTCACAGAGCACAAAGAAATCGAATTTGACAGATCTAAGTAGCGTTAATCTTGAGTTGATTTATAATATTTATATTCCTGTTCTCCCATTCTGCTCGTGAGGCCATTTCTCTATTCCATTGCGTACCTAGGCTACTGCATATCTCATTCAGTGCCTTGACCCAAAAAAAGTTTTTTCCTTAGCAATACCATATGTTGGTCAGTTGATGTGGCAATCTACTATTATCATATTGGAACATAGTTTTCGTGAAGTACCTTAGGTGTAGTTCAAACGTATAAATGTGGCTATCTTCAACCCCTGTTTCCAACATCAGAGCGTAATTTGGAGTAAACTCCGGAAGTTTTAGAATTCTATTAAGCAAATAGCGTTGTAACTTGTCTACGTCCTCAAAATGTCGGAAGCCCCATACCTGCGCTGCATAAGCTTGAATTGCTCTACATACCGCCAAATATATCTTCCATTTCATTCTGAGTGAGATATGTACTTTTCATTCCTAAGAAATTTTGCCATGTAGCATTTATTGCATTCTGCGCTCGGATATTTCTATTTTCCACATATTTGGCGAAAGTCATTTTGGGTGTCAGAGTTACTCCTAAATAGCTAAATTCTGAAACCGTTTTGAGTTGCTCTCCCTTAAAAAACCATCTTTCTTGCGCAGATAATCTGCCTCCGTTTCGGAAAACCATAATCTCAGATTTGCTCAAATTGACTTCCAGGTTCCATTCATTGCAGTAATGTTCGAGTCGTTCTATCATTTTTTGCATAATTTCGATGTCATCTGCCAAGATAACCATGTCATCCGCATACAGTAGAAGTCTTATATATTTATGTTATCAATATTTAGTCCACCTCCTATATAATCATGTAAATCATTAAAATATAGAACAAAGAGGAGAGATGAAGATGCTTCGCATGACAGCAGGAGTGACAAAGCTTGATCGAATAAGAAGTTCGAAGATCCGTTGAAGCTTTCACATCAAGGAAACCATCGTTCAAAAAATAGAGCGTGACCGGCTCAGTTGGTATTGCCACGTTCAAAGAAGAGATCATTTGAACCCTGTTAAAAAGGCAATATCTATGCGCGTTCCAAAGACATCGCGATGTAGGAAAGGCAGGCCTATAAACGCCTGGATTAGACAAATGCGACGACATCGGCATTTCATTGGCCTCAGTAACCGAGTGATCCAAAATCGGCAGGCCTGCCGATATTTTCTGAGGTCAAATAGGCGAACCCCACAGGCGGATCAGTAGAAATGCGGTGAAGTGGGAGGGTTATGATCCCTAGTTTTCGGATCATAACCTCGCTGATAAAAGGAAGAAGAAGAAGAATAGAACAAAGAGAAGAGGTGACATCAAGCAGCCCTGGTTTAACACCTGACCGTGTCTCAAAATATTCAGAAATCTCTTCGCCCGTCCATACCGCTGATTTTGTGTTCTTATATATGCTTTCTATTAGTCTTGTGAATTTACTTGACACTCCTAATACATTAAGCTTATAAATTAGCGATTTTCTCGCAGCCGTGTCAAAAGCCGCCTTAAAGTCTACAAAAAAAGCGTACACTTTTTTCCTTTCAGCAAGCTTAAGATGGACAATGGCCGCCAAATTATAGATGCTATCCACCGTTGAATATTGTTTGCGGAAGCCCGATTGGTACTCTATCAGGACATCATTGCTTTCAGCCCATGTGTATAGTCTTTCATTCAAAATTCCCATCATAAGTTTGGCTGTGCAATTCATAAAGGATATGCCTCGGTAATTGCAAGGTTGATTAACATCTCCCTTCTTAAGTATTGGAAAAACTATCGTCCTAATAAATGCGTCATCTACCCTACTTTCATTAAGTATCCTATTACAAATCAGTACGAGTTGATCCAAAAATTCATTTGTAGCATTTATTAGGAATTCGTAAGGAACTCTATCCTCTCCAGGAGCTTTATTTAGCTTTACTATTTTTAGAATGGCATTAACTTCTTGTCTTGTAATCGGTTCGTCTAGTTTTTCATCAACATTTAGTGTAGGTGCGTATTGTATCGATTGAGCTACTTGTGGTGAATTTAGCAGTACATTGAAATAAGCTCTAAAAGTCGCAGCGGGAATTTGTGATCCTTATTGATAGCTTTGGTTTCGTATATCTTTCACAAGTCTCCACCATTCCTTACTATCCTGAACTGTATTTATTCGCTGAATGAACTGCTGGAGATATAATCTCTTTTTCCTGGTGCACATAACTTTGTACTTATCTCGGTCTTGCAGGTATCTTTCTTTATCCCTCGGATTTTTTTGTTTTCCTGTATTCGTTTAGACTTTTAAAAGCCTTCTTCCTTGCATAATTGCAGCTGATATCATACCAATAGCTTTTTGGAGTAAAGTGTTTTTTTTTTTTAATACCTCTTCGCTCGTCTACTGACGGTTAGATCTCTTAGCTCTTTAAATTCCACCTGATCATGTAGATTTTGCAAATTTATATTGAGGTTCCGTTGATAATTTCCTTTTTGTGAATCTTTCCATAATAATTTTGGCAGCAACTTGATTTTGTTTGCATTACTATTCGTAAACCTGAAGTTTAAAGATAACTTTATTGGTAAATGATCTGACCATATCTTTTCTTCCACTGCAAAACTTTCGATATACTGCAGTAATTCTTGCGATATCCTGCATATATCATTTACTGATTCGCCCAAACTGCTTACGAAAGTTAGGTTTCCCTCTTCGTCTCCTTTTGTTCTGCCATTTAATATTATTAAATTGTAGTCGGTGCAAAAGTCTTGAAAATCTCTCCCCTTTGCATTAATGACTTGGTCCTTCGAATGTCGGACCTCTAGTCCAGCCTGAAATTCCATTTTGTTGGTTTCTTCTATTTCCTGTTGTAATTCACCCAGCCTAATATTTAGGTCTCCAATTATTATATGTTTCGCCATATTGCTATCAGTAAAATAGCGTCTTAAAGTATTGAATTCGTATGACCAAACTACTCCCCTAAGGTATAGGGGTATAACAGTTAAAGATATCCCTCTTACATTTAATATTATTGTATCTATATCTTCTGTAATTTGAAATTTATGCTTAACGCCCTCCTTTGCTAGGTTTTGTTTCACTCCATACATGCAGCCGCCTATAGCTCTGCCAAAACGATTAATCCGCGTTGCATTTCATTACTCTTAAAGTCTTTAATAGATATTTTTAATAAAATACACAAACGGTTAAGATGTGCTTTATTCATCTCTTTTATTTCCTGCGGATAATTTTTAATGTAACTGGCCGGCGTTTTCTTAGGTTTCGGAGTATTCTTCCATGCGGCATCCTGTAGGATTTCGGCGAAGCGATCAACTTCAACTTCAAGTTCATAGGGCATTTTAAGTGATACGCTCAGCTCAATATTTAGGTTAGGTTAGGTTAGGTTATGTTGGCTGTCCACACGGGAGTGTAGACACACTTAGACCAGCGAAGGTCCTTTGTGCTTCAGCTCAATATTTGCTTCAATATCTTTTTCAAAGCAATCCCAATTAGTTTTCGTGCTGGTTAATCTGGGCGGTCCTACTTTTTTAATCAGAGCTTCGCTTATCGTCATAATGATTGGAGAATGATCAGAGGAGAGATCAAAGCTTTCTTCAACTTTTATACAGTTGCCAGGAACCTTGAGATTGTTTGTCTTTATAGTAAGTAAGTAAGTAAAGTGATTTTATTATGTTCATCAAAATCTTCAAATTTACAATTCACAAAATTTAACATTAGCGATAGCCGTCAGCCAGTTAAAACAGATTGATTACAATTTTATTTAAAATTATTAAAATAAATATCTACGGTTATAAAGGATTTAATGTTTTTTCTTGTTTGGTATGTACTTTTGGTTAAAAGTCCCCATTTATAACTTTTCGGCGGTAATTCCATGCACATTTTATGTAGCTGTATAGAACGTCCCAATCCTGCCCGTTTAATATGGCTTGCATTTCACTCGCAGTTAGATAATTTTTCCGCAAGTGACTTCGACGAAATTCTTTTAAAATTGGACAAATTCCTAAGAAGTGGGAGACATCTTGCCTCACCCGTAAGCTGCATAGAGTGCACTGCTCACCAAGAGCATCCCTGTAGGGTATATATCCTAGATGCAGAAGTTCTCCTCTCGTCTTGAAAATAGCAGAAATAACTTCTAGGCTATACCGGTCATGGAAGTAGTTCTTTTCGTCAAGGTTATGTTGCAATACTCGATACGAATGCCTTGTAATACTTTCCTGAGCCTTCTCTGTATATTTCGAGAAGATGGATTCTTGAATCTTACTGAATAACACTTGATGAGTGCTCTCCCAGCTCGAAGTGTCTTCCTCCATTACCAGAACATTATGCTGGCTTACCAGTCTGGACCATTCCTTAAAGAATTGTAGTTTCCGGTGTTGCAAGTGTAAATCCACAACATTCGGAAGTCGATGTTTTGGCAGGGCTGTAATGTACCATCTTCTTCTTCCTTTTATCAGCGAGGCTATGATCCGAAAACAAGGGATCACAGCCCTCCCACTTCACTGCATTTCTACTGATCCGCCTGTGGGGTTCGCCTATTTGACCTCAGAAAATATCGGCAGGCCTGCCGATTTTGGATCACTCGGTTACTGAGGCCAATGAAATGCCGATGTCGTCGCATTTGTCTGATCCAGGCGTTTATAGGCCTGCCTTTCCTACATCGCGATGTCTTTGGAACGTGCATAGATATTGCCTTTTTAACAGGGTTCAAATGATCTCTTCTTTGAACGTGGCAATACCAGCTGAGCCGGTCGCGCTCTAATTTATGTACGATGGTTTCCTTGATGTGAAAGCTTCCACGGATCTTCGAACTTCTTATTCGATCAAGCTTGGTCACTCCTGCTGTCATGCGAAGCATCTTCATCTCAGCTGCCGTTAATTTACTCTCATACTTTTTGTACATCGTCCAACATTGTGAACCGTATGTGAGCGCTGGACGTACAACTGCGGTGTAGAGCCTTCCTTTCAACTTAGGGGGCATTTTTCTGTCACAGAATATAGCGGAATTTTCTCGCCACTTCATCCACCCTACGCTTACACGATGATTGATGTCGTCATCACAAGTTGCTTTGCTATTGATCATAGATCCCAGATATTTGAACTTTTCGCACTTGGGAAGCACTGTTCCATTCAAATAAATGTCTGGAATAGGCCTGAGTGGATCAGAGAACGGGTAGCACAAGTACTCTGTCTTTTTTGAACTAATGCGATACCCATTTCCCCCCAAAACGTCCACCCACACATCAAGTGCTCGTTGCAGGGATGTAGGATCCTCACTTATGATGGCTCCATCGTCAGCAAAGAATAACTGATGTACCTTGGGGTCCATTACTTTACCTTCAAGCAGATAATCAAGGACTGTAATAAAGAGCAAAGGACTTAAGACGCTTCCCTGGTGCACCCCGACTTTGATTGGGAACTCTTCGGTTACTCCAGCGGGACATCTTACATGTCCATGATCATCTGTACATAGGTTTCTGGAACCCCTCGATGTCTTAGCGCCACCCATATCAGATCTCGTGGTTGTCTGTCGAATGCCTTTTCAAAGTCAACCAATACAATATGCAAATCCCTTAAGGAATCACGATGTTTTTCCATTATGATCCTTATACTTTGGATTGCATCTGTGGTTGATTTACCCGAGACAAACCCGCACTGATCATCAGATAGCCGTATTATTTTTCGCAGTCGGCCACCTAATACCCGCTCAACGATCTTCATGGTGTGTGACATCAGCTTGATCGAACGGTAGTTATCACAGTTTCGCGTATCACCCTTCCCTTTGTATACAGGGAGGAGGTAACTTTCCCTCCATTGATTCGGCATTGGATCACCTCTCACGAATTTGGAGATAAGAATTCTGAGCCATCTGAACCCGATGTCTCCCATCTTTTTCCAGAACTCAGAGGGTATTTCGTCTGGCCCAACCGCTTTTCGTTTTTTGGAGTATTTGACCGCCTAACTAACTTCTTCGACTGTTACTTACTTACTAAGGTGGCGCTACAGTTCGGGGTGAACCTGGGCCTCAACCAACAAGCCTCTCCATTTAGCTCGGTCTTTAGCTAATTGCCTCCAGTTGCGCACTTCAAGTTGGTCGAGGTCCCCTTGAACTTGTGCGCGCCACCTACGGCGATAATTCCCTCTACTGCGTCGTCCCTCGGGGTTAGATTCGAAGACTCTGCGGGCCGGAGCGTTGGTGTCCATTCGCTCTACATGTCCTAGCCATCTCAGACGTCCAATACGCAGTTTTTTGACTAGGTCGATGTCGCTGTACAGCTCGTATAGTTCGTGATTGAATCTTCTCCTCCAAAACCCGTCAACGCAAACGGGACCGAAAATCTTACGAAGAATTTTTCTCTCGAAGCGACCAAGGATATCTTCATCCTCTTTTAATAAGGTCCATGTTTCAGCGCCGTAAAGCAGGACTGGGATGATCAAGGTCTTATATAGAGTCTCCTTAGTTGTTCGAGAGAGGGCTTTACTGTTGAATTGCCTTAAAGCCCAAAAACACAGCGATTGGCAAGAGTTATTCTTCGATTGATTTCTGCGCTGATTTTGTTTGCTGAATTTATAGCAGAGCCAAGGTAGACAAAGTCCCTTACTACCTCGAAGTTATAGCTGCCCACGGTGACGTTTTGTCCAATTCGTCTGTGTTGGCTTTCCCTTCTTGTTGACAGCATATACTTGGTTTTGCCCTCGTTTATCGCCAAACCCATTTTGGCCGCTTCCGCCTCAATGCTTGCAAAAGCACCGGTGACAGCCCGCTGAGATCTTCCGATAATGTCTATATCGTCGGCGTATGCAAGCAGTTGTACAGACTTGTAATAGATTGTGCCTCCGGTGTTGGCTTGTGAGTTCCGCACAATCCGTTCAAGTACAATGTTGAAGAAGTCACATGACAGCGCGTCACCTTGTCTAAAGCCTTTTTTGACATCAAAGGTCTCGGTGAGGTCACTACCGACCTTGATGGAGCAGCGAGCGTTCTCCATCGTCAGCCTGCACAGACGGACAAGTTTGGCAGGGATGTCAAAACTAGACATGGCTCTATAAAGCTCTTCTCTATAGATGCTGTCATAGGCGGCCTTGAAATCGATAAAGAGGTGGTGAGTATCGATTTGGAATTCTTGGGTTTTCTCCAGGATCTGCCGAAGTGTGAAGATTTGATCGATGGTGGACTTTCCTGGCCTGAAACCGCACTGATAGGGTCCAATCAGGCAGTTGATAAAAGGTTTCAGGCGTTCACACAATATCGCAGAAAAGATCTTGTATGCGATGTTGAGGAGACTGATGCCTCTATAATTGGCGCAGTTGAGGGGGTCTCCTTTCTTGTGGATCGGGCAAACGATGCTGAGATTCCATTCATCAGGCATACACTCCTCTGACCAAATATTAGAAATGAGTTGGTGTATGCACTCTACCAATTCATCCCCAGCTGCCTTGAAAAGTTCGGCCGGTAAACCGTCAGGTCCAGCAGCCTTGTTCGATTTTAGCTTGGATATTGCTATCTTCACTTCGTTTTGGTCAGGTGGACGGAAATTTTGACTATCATCGTCTATGTTGAATGGTTCATTCTGCCTGACAGCGGGATGTTGGTCTTCGTCGCCGTTATACAGTCTGCAGAAGTAGTTTTTCCATATTCTCAGCACCGACTGTGATTCTACTACGAGGTTTCCATTTTCATCTCTACAGGTTTCTGTACGGGTATTACTTCTCTGACACGTTCTTTTTACCTTTTGGTAAAACTTCCGTACATTGTTCCTGGAGTATAGACTCTCGATATTCTCAAACGCGCGCTTCTCATGCTCTTTCTTCTTCTTTTGGAGAAGGTGATGTTCTTCCCGTCTCTTTTGCTCGTAGAGCTCACGAGCAGCTCTCGTCTTCCTTTGCAGCGCCGCTTTGTATGCCTCTTGTTTTGCTGCATGCACTCTCCGGCATTCTTCGTCAAACCAGGGGTTTCGCGGTGGTGGGCGAGCGAGACCCAGCACATCAGTCGCGGCGTTTCTGATGGCATGTTGGTAGCGTTGCCATTGGTCTTCGGTACTTGATGCTGGCGGCAAAGGGGTAATTGAGAGATTTCGGGATACGCGTTCAGCGAAGAGTCTGGCGGTCTCTTGCGATTGTAGCTTTTCGACGTTAAATTTTCTCACAGTAATTCTTCTTTGTTGCTCAGATTGGAATATCCGCATTCGTACCTTGGCTACAACAAGGTAATGATCCGAGTCTATGTTGGCGGCTCGGAAGGTCCGGACATCCAGAATACTGGAGGCATGCCTTGCGTCGATCGCAATATGATCAATTTGGTTGATCGTGACATGATCATTGGACCGCCATGTCTGCTTATGAATATCGAGATGAGGAAACCATGTGCTTGCTATGGTGACATTTCGCTCCACAGCGAAATCAATTAGCCTTCGTCCGTTATCAGACGTGGTGTCGTGTAGGCTATGCTTACCGACTGCTCTACCGAAGACGTCCTCCTTTCCTATTTTGGCGTTAAAGCCGCCCAATACGATCTTAACGTCGTATTTAGGACATTGCTCGTATGTTTTGTCGAGGAGCTCGTAGAAACACTCTTTGGTGGCAGGGTCCTTTTCTTCTGTGGGGGCATGAACAAATATTAGGCTTATGTTAGCGAATTTAGCCTTGATCCGGATAGTCATAATACGCTCGCTCACGTGTCGGAAGCTTCGGAAGACTTCTTGCCTAAGTCTGCCGCGTATGACAAATCCGCATCCGAATAAGCGTTGCCTGTTGCCTCTGTAGCAATCACCGTAGTAGATGTCACAGGTTTTCATCCTCTTTTTGGCTGGCCCATGCCATCGCACTTCTTGGATGGCGGTAATATCTGCTTTATAGCAGTCTAGGGCCTCTGCTAGTTGTTCGGCTGCACGTGGTCTGTAAAGGGACAGAACATTCCACGTACAGATCCGAAGGTCGTTGTCTTTATTTCGTTTGCTGGGGTCGTCATTAGTTGGGTCATCCTTATCCGAGGCTTTTGGTTGTTTCGGAACCATGCGTTTTTTACGTGGTAGGGAAGTTACCCCGACGGCACAACCCCCAACCTGGAGGGCCAGTTCCTTAATTATTCCCCTAGGACGAGGGGCCGGGTACACCGGTGCCACTAGTCCACTACGGGAGTATGAGCGCTGCCGTTGGCCCATTAAGGGCTCCTCCGCCACCATCTCTATTCCAATGTCCTGACCAACATTGGAAATTCCTTACCGACCTGTGATCCGAATACGTCGAAGCAGCTCGCGCAAGGTATTCACTAAGTTCAACCTAACTGGAACTATAGACGCCACCGTTGACTCCGTCTAGGGAATTCGTCCGCTGCCGCCTGGAACAGGAAGAAGTGCTCTAGTGAGAAAAGCACTCTTCCCCCCCTCTCTCATCTGCTGCCACCAAGAATCCGCCAAACGGGGTTAGTTACCCATTTCTTGGATTAAGGTACTAGGCACCCGGCTGTCACCGCGTGGAGGTTGAGAGTAGGAGTTGGTAGGCCTCAGCTGAGTGAAAACGCTTGTGTTTTCATATGATCGCATGCACTACCGTTTGACTAGACATTCACAGCTCCCATTTAGAATTCGGCAGTCAAAAGCATCTGCTAGTTCGAGAATTCTGATACCTTTATTGTCACTGGTCTTATCTTTTGAGTTGTGCTTTTCGAGTAGATAAGATGATGAATCAAACCCACTAGAGAAATTATTTTGCGATATTCCGATTCTTCCATTGAAGTCGCCGATTAAGATTAAATCTGTTGATCCTAACGTGTTTAACAGGTCCCTAGTTTTATCAAAGTCTCGCTGCCAATGACAACCGTTTAAATATACTGGGACTAAATGAAAGTTTTACGTATCCTTTTTAATTTCCAGAACTATAGCCTCCTCTACTTTTTTGATGTTAATAGTTACTCCTTCTAGCAACTTTTTGTAGCCAAATAGTTCCCCTCAAAGAGTTTATATTTTGCACTTGTGGCAATATTCTTTTTACTCAGTATACTCCTCTAATTACAATTGATTTTCTATCCTTGAGTTTTTCTTGAAGATGTTTCCTAAATGACAGTTGCGGAGTAATAGCCAGACCGAGATATTTGTACTCTTTCACCTTTTCTAATTCTTCAGTCATCCAGGTCCATATTTCTTCATTTGCGTACCTTCCAGTGACATTGCGAAATACCATTATTTTCGATTTGTTTGTGTTCACCTTGAGATTCCACAATCGTCAGTACTGTTGTAGTCAATTTATCATCATTTGCAACATGTTTGCAGTTTCCGCTAATATGACTATGTCATCGGCATACAGGAGAAGTTTGATGGTGATTCCGTTGAACAGAATCCCTCCCTGCAGAAATTCCACGATGTCATCCAGGAAGATTGAGAACAGGAGTTGGCTTAAAAGGCATCCCTGTTTTACTCCCATCTTTGACTGGAACCAGCTGGACAATTCTTCCCCATCTTCCCCATCCCAAACTGCGGTCATGATCTCGTTGTACAAACTTTGGATAACCTTCAGCATTTTAGTTGAAACACCTAAATTGCTCAGCTTGTAGAATAAAGCATTCCGGTCAAGAAGAAGACAAATAATTTTTTTCCATTGTCAAGGTAAGTCTGGGCAATGCTTGTTAGTGTGAATCCACTGTCGAATAATCTTTCCTGAAACCTGCTTGATATTCGCTAAGTAAACTATTTCGTCGTATCTATTCTGTTCTTCTTCTTCCTTTTATCGGCGAGGTTATGATCCGAAAATAAGGGATCATAACCCTCCCACTTCACTGCATTTTTACTGATCCGCCTGTGGGGTTCGTCTATTTGACCTCAGACAATATCGGCAGCCCTGCCGATTTTGGATCACTCGGTTACTGAGGCCAATGAAATGCCGATGTCGTCGCATATGTCTGATCTAGGCGTTTATAGTCCTGCCTTTCCTACATCGCGATGTCTTTGGAACGTGCATTAATGGGTGCGTTTTGGTGACACCTCGCTTCTCAGTGAAGTAAGATTTAATACGGAGTACAACAACACAAAGTGACTTGGAACCACTTTAACTTTTCTTCTCAGTCGAACATGAGTTGGGATGGATGGGAAGAGCTTTTTCCCTGAGAAAAGCTATTTCGTTCAACTGGAATGATTCAGTAGTATTTCATACATTTAAGCACAACTTTTTCATACTTTTTACTTCAATTTCAATTCAATCACCAATCTTCAAACAATTAAAAAAGTTTTTTTTTTCCAGATTGACTAAGAATCGTTTTCTGGAGAAGCTTTCATTCTACTTTGCACAATTCTCACCAAAACACACCCAATATTGCCTTTCTCAGGGGGCGGGGTTCAAATGATCTCTTCTTTGAACGTGGCAATACCAGCTGAGCCGGTCGCGCTCTATTTTTTGTACGATGGTTTTCTTGATGTGAAAGCTTCCACGGATCTTCGAACTTCTTATTCGATCAAGCTTTGTCACCCCTGCTGTCATGCGAAGCATCTTCATCGTCAGTTCAGAAACGATATTCCCCTATAGTTATTAGGATCGCTTGCGTCTCCTTTCTTGAACAGTGGGAATATTATGCATTTTTTGAAACTTTTGAAACTTGACCCCTGTTAAAAATGAAGTTGTGTACTTCTGTAAGCTGCTCCATGAACTGTTCCGTCGCGTACTTAAAGAATCCATAGGGTATGCGATCCTCCCCAGGTGATTTTTTAAGATTGCAGCGTTGAACAACTTTAATGACTTCTTGAAATGTGATCAAATGGTCCAAATCTGAATTTTCAACAAATGGCATGGCATATTGTATTTGGTTAGAACTGATGCTCGGGTTTAACAGCTTCTCGAAGTGGACAGCTAGTGTATTTGCTTCAATTTGAATTCCTCTTGCGAATTTTGCGCCGTTGAGTGTTCTTATTAACTTCCAGAAAGACCGACTGTCTCTTATTTCTGCTAGTTTCCGAATTAGAAACTCCGAGTATGCCCTCTGTTTGTCTCTACATATGGATTTGTAAGCTTTGTTGGCCTCTGCATATAGTGTTTGTCTTTATATTTATGTCGTCGGCCACTGTATCTTTCAGCAAATTACTCGTACTGATGTAGCAATTCAAAACGCTTTTGCTCTTAAGATGTGTATAAATATTTCTTAATCGTCCTGCAAACAAATACTTACCAAATGCGTAGTATATTTTTTTTTTATATATATATATCGTTGTTTATACAGATTTTGTACAATTCAGTTTTTTTTTTTTTTTTGTTTTTTTGTTTATTTAATATAAATTATGATTTTTAATTAATTATTATTTTTTTGTTTATATTTAGCAATTATCTAACTAATTAATTGATTTATGGTCCTCTCTCGAATCTCTGTTTTTCTGACTTCCAGTGTTAGACTAAGACAGTGTGTTAAGCAATTATCCTATTTGCAATAAGAAAAAAAAAAAATATAAATAAATTGCAAATAAAAAAGGAAAACAAAAAAAAAAAAAAAAAAACAATTGAAAGAAAAATTGTATTGTGTGTCGAAAAGAACAGCAGAAACTACGAGTAAATAGTAACATCATCAATCGCTTCTTCATGGATTTCAATTGATTCCGTACGGACTTGGCCGAATTTCGCACAATGCTAGCTGCTAGTATGCCAGTATGCCAATATGCTGGAATGGTAAGACAACAAAACAGAACAAGCTATCTCATTAATTGTTAACTTTTAACAAACGGAACGGAATTAAAAACAATACAATTTCTTTTTATCTAAATGTATTTTTTTTTTTTTTTTTTTTTTTTTTTTTTTCTCTCTATCTTTCGTTTAATTTTCGTTTGTTGTATCTCAAACGCATCAACTAATTGCATGATGTTATTTGCAATCCAACATTAATTAAAAACAATTTATGTAGTATCGTTTATAAATAATTAAAAGAAAAAAAAAATTAAAATTTTGGAGAAAGAAAAAGATTTACTACACAGACTTTCGAACAGTTAACAAGTTTTTTTTTATTCAGAAGATCTTATCAACCGTAATTTGAAGTAGATAATCGAACAAATTTCCACAGGTATGTATGTTTATTCACTAAAAGTCGTTATACCTTTATGTTCTTGAAGAATACCTGTTTAAATTGGAATGGTTGATTGTTTATATAGTTTGACTGTTGTCCCGAACAATATACATATCCACTCATACCTCGGTTAATGGCCTAGATATATGGTACAGTGCCGTTCGAAAAATGTTGGTCAAACTTGTTTTTTTTTTTTTTCGAATTTTCTCAAATTTGTTGCAATAACTACATACAGTTGCGAACATAAAAATAGCAGTAATCAAACAAACTTTAGAAAAACTTATATATTTATAGAATCATTTACTTTTTTATAAATTCATATTACTCAGTAGCCAGATTGCTTTGTTGTTTTACGAAAAATAGTCTAATAACATAACATTACGGAAAAGAAAATAAAATAAAAAAATATGTTTATCAAAATTAGTAAAAAGAAGTGAACATAAAAATAGCAGTAGATGCTAAGGACTTTAATTTTTACATTTATTTACAGAAAAAATGGAAGTGATAATTCATCAAAAACTTAAGGTAATATTAGGTTAGGTAAGTGGGCAGGTGTAGGGGGATAGAAAACCTCCACACCACACTCAGGTCAGTATAGACCCATTGTGATACCCAAGGGGGGAAAGGAGATAGAAAAAGGAAATCCCTACCTCGTGGAAAAATACCGTCTTGTAAGTATCCTAAAGAAAGAACTAAGTACTCACTGTGTCCTAGATACAAACCATCCAGAGGATTTGATGAAGTTTGCGATGTCATTTATTGGTCTGTTGGACAACTCTTCTAGATCCTCAAAGAAGTGTTGCCCAAGGATCTTGTTTCTCAAATGATAGAGGCCTGGCCAATGACAGAGAAAGTGGGCGGTGTCCTCCTGAGCCTCCTCGTCGCCGCAGCCTCTACAAAGGTCGTCGCTAGTCACACGTAGTTTTTTCATGTGGTACCGCATGGTGTTATGCCCCGTAATGACTCCAATTAGAGTAGAGAGGGATTTTCTGTGCCTCTGTATGAGTCTATTGGTTCTTACTCTGTCAAAAGCGGGCCACAGCTTCCTCGTGGTGACACAAGTATCTAAACAGGTCCACCTATTGTTAGCCTCCGTTATGGCTTTGTTTCCTGCTACGAGCTTAAGGGC
Organism: Brachypalpus laphriformis; assembly: GCA_945910035.1. Taxonomy (NCBI): domain Eukaryota; kingdom Metazoa; phylum Arthropoda; class Insecta; order Diptera; family Syrphidae; genus Brachypalpus; species Brachypalpus laphriformis. Next base: position 12,116,472 of record OX246757.1, on the reverse strand, counting down.
GCAAGGCGGGATGTACACCGAGGGGTCAGATTGGTCCGAGCTTAGTGCTGAGCCACCTCTAGCCAATTCATCGGCTTTCTCATTCCCTGGAATGCCTTCATGACCAGGGACCCAGCAGAGCCTTACCTCGTGCTGTGTTCCAAGAACCTTGAGCTCTTCTCTACAACACTTCACAAGCTTCGATTTTATTTCTATAGCAGATATTGCTTTTATCGCTGCCTGGCTGTCGATGAAAAAGGTGATATCCTCTCGTGGTATTGCCCTCATCGCAGTCTCACGAGCTGCTATTGTAACTGCTAGGACCTCCGCCTGGAAAACGCTGCTGTAGTTCGGAAGCCGAGCTGACATGGAGAGGCCAAGCGTTTCAGAGAAGATGCCTGCGCCTACACCTATTTCCATTTTGGATCCATCGGTGTAAACAGCTAAGGATCGCTCGTTAGGCGTTCTGTCATTTTTCCAGTCTTCCCTGCTCGGATAGGTGCTAGAGAATGGTCTTAAGAAGTCTAGGTAAGGCGTTAAGTAGTCTGTATTAGATACACCGCCTAGATATCTCTGCAGGATCGTGGTGTGACCCATTGCATTTGGTCTCCAGCTATCTGTTTGGCTTAATCTTACGGCACTATGGGCTGCCGATACTTGTATAAAGATGTCTAGCGGAAGCAGATTGAGAATGGCCTCGAGTCCTGCTGTAGGTGTCGTTCTCATCGCACTGGTTGTGGCGATGCACGCTAGTCTTTGTACTTTTGTGATAGCAGCTAAGTTATTTATTTTGCTGGCTGCCTGCCACCATACAAGGCTGCCATACGTTAGTATTGGCCTTACTATAGCTGTATACATCCATAGGATGATTTTGGGGCTCGGTCCCCAAGTCTTCCCAAATATTCTATTACACGAGTAAAAAGCTATGGTGGCTTTTTTGACTCTTTCGTTGATGTTTAGTCTCCAGTTCAGTTTCCTGTCGAGCACCAGGCCAAGGTATCTCGCACTATCGGAGATACTCAGGGGAGTACCCCTTACGGAAGGAGTTACGAATTGTGGAATTTATCTTTTGTTAGTGAATAGTACTAACTCTGTCTTCTGGGGATTAACCGCCAGCCCACATCTCTCCGTCCAGGAGTCAATGATTTCCAGCGCCCCTTCGATTTGTTCGCTCAGGGTCGGGAGAAATTTACCTGTTGCTAGCAGCACTACATCGTCCGCATATGCAATGGCCTTGACGCCGCTGTTTCTAAGTTTAAGAAGGACTTCGTTCAGGACAATAACCCACAGTAGTGGGGATATAACCCCTCCTTGAGGGGTGCCTCTTGAGCCATATACTTCGAGCTTAGTACCTCCGAGTTCAACTTTGATATGTCTTTCCTTTAGCATATTGACGATCCATTTTATCACAGAATCGTGAATATTAAGGTTCGTTAGAGTTCTATTGACCGCTTCCGTTTTGACATTGTTAAAGGCTCCTTCAATGTCCAGGAAAGCGGCTAGTGTATATTCTTTATTTTTCAGTGATTTTTCTATTGAGCCGACTACACAGTGCAGCGCTGTCTCTACGCTTTTTCCTTTCGTATAAGCGTGCTGCGCTGGGGATATGTCACCTGGGCGTAGTTTACTACGGATGTATATGTCAGCTAGCCTTTCAAAGGTCTTTAGGACAAAGGAGGTAAGGCTAATTGGCCTAAAGTCCTTCGCAGTAGTGTGGCTTGCTTTAACGGCCTTGGGTATGAAGACCACTTTGACCTCTTTCCATGATCTAGGTATATACCCCCACATGAGGCTGTTGAGGTACAGTTCTTTAAGTACCGGGATGATTGTGGTTATTGTTTTCTGTAGCATGATCGGGATAATCCCGTCGGGTCCTGGGGATTTAAAGGGAGAGAATGATCCGATTGCCCACTCAATTCTTTCCTCTGTGATAAAATCCGTCGGAGTTTCCGTTACAAAACTACTGTTAGTTACGATGTTATTATCTGGATGGGCCGTACAACTCGGAAAGTGCGCTTTTAGCAGGGAGCTAAGCGATTCTGCACAGGATTCAGTCCACCTTCCGTCGGATTCCTTGAGAGATCCAAGAGTTTTTGATTCCCTGGATAGAATTTTTCTCAGTCTCGCAGATTCTGTCGTACCCTTGATTTCATTACAGAAGTGCTGCCAAGAGTGGCGTTTGGCCTTCTGTGTTTCGTTTTTGAAATTTCTCTGACTGGACTTATATTGTTCCCAGTCCGCTTCTAGCATAGTTCTTTTGGCCTTATTTAGAAGGTGTCTAGTTACTCTCCTAATTCTAGCTAGTTCAGATGACCACCAAGGTGGTGATTTTTTATCTTTTCGTTTGGTTTCTGGACATGCTTTGACATAGGCTTCATTAAAAATGGATGTAATATCCTCCGCCTTGCGGTCAATGTCGGCAGGTCCGAACCAGTTGCTATCCTGCAGGGATCTTACACCTTTCCTCACCTCGTTGTTAAATAGATCCCAGTTGGTTTTCCTGGGGTTCCTGTAAGGTTTGGGAGAGTCATAGTTGTTACCCACGAGGAATTCGATCAATTTGTGGTCGGAGTAGGACTCTTCCCCTATCACGTTCCACTTGTCAATAGTTAGGGTGCTCGAGTTACTGGCTAAAGTTACATCTATAACTTCTTGCCTGTTCTTTACTACAAAAGTAGGTTCGTTACCCCTATTCGCTACAATAAGGTTATTTTCAATTATAAACTCAAATAAAGACTCACCGCGTAAGTTTGTGTTGCTGCTACCCCATTGAGAGTGATGAGAGTTGGCATCACACCCCAGCAGCAAGTCCCATCTTTCCTGTTCCGCCTTTTGCACAAGAGAGCGGGTCAGTGTGGATGGCGGTCCCTCCTTGGCATCAAAAGGCATGTAGACGGCTGATAGAATCAGCGGGGAAAGCCCCCTCCGCTCAAGCCTTACCACTGTTTGGTCCTCATTGCTGTAGCTAGATAAAAGAAAAAGGTTAATTTGTTTCCTAGCTACGATGCACGTTCTGTTCTTACATTCCGCGTGTAGCGGTTCGATGCTGTATGTAGTAAGGTCTTTATGCCTTAGCCCACTTATTTTGCCACGGGAGATCCATGGCTCTTGAATTAGGGCAATGTCTATGTTCCTATCTCCCATGAGATAGATGAGGTTGGCGCTAGCTGCTATGCTATGGTGAAGGTTTATTTGAGCAATCTTCATCATTGATTTACCTTATCACCCGCCTTCCTTCTTTTCTTTTCGTCCATCCCAACTAAAGGTCTGACCTTGCATCGGGTAATTCCAATGCGAACCTTATAGTTGTATCTCCTTAGGATGGGCATGGACTTGTGGTTAAGCAACACCACAATCTCAGTTCCGGCTTCTGTATGGGTACCCACTTCTAACACCTCCCAATTTTCGCTATATAGCTCGGGGTTGAGGTGTTGGAGGTTTCTTTCCAGCCGTTCTCTAGGAATGTGTGGGCCCGGAATGAGAATGCGGCCTTTAGGCCTAGTGAATTCCAGCAGATCTGTTTTTTCCACAAGTCGCAGGTCGGCATTCGCCCAAGGAGCCTGCGTGCTGGTTACGAAATTCTTGAGCCAATTAAGTGTTGTCTCGTTGTCACACGACATGACCTTGAAGCCTTTGAAGGTGGTAAGCTGCTCAAAGAAAGGGATAGTTCCCTGATTCTTGACTATGGCGTCGTTTACTCCGTCGAGTATACGCAGCTCCACCAGCCTCCATTGGTCTCCGGATAGCTTACGGTCAGGGTTATTGAAATCGACGATCGCCACCTGAAGATTAGCTCTTTCTTTTCGTGGTGCCATCTTGGCTTTTTTGCTTATTCTTCGTGTTGGCGGCGATGTCGTGTCGTCGTGCCTACCTCTCTTGGAACACCCCGCAATCGGCTCGGCCGTGAGCCTTGCGGCCCCATCCGAAACGGTTGGCGGGGGCGAGGGGACTTCTTACCTTACGGCCCGTCCTGTCTTGTCGGGTGGATTCTCTCAGCTTAAGCGTGTTAGTGGCTCTATCCAGAGCCACTCTTTCCTTGTCCGTGTAGGACTCCGGATCACGCTTTTTAAGCCGCCGTATTAACCGGATAGCATTGCGTATACGGTTGCGCACCGTCGTCTGTCTTGGGTAGATGTCTACGTCGCTGGTCTTCCCTATTTTGGGTGGTCGGGCTAGTCCCAAACCATGGCTACCTAAGCTAACTACCGTCGCGAAGCTGCAGGCAGAAGAGTCAATCCTAGGCTCAGCAGGACTGCAATCGCCAGGTTGCTGAGGTGTTGACGTATCCTTCCCGCGTGAGTAGCTGAGGCTTGACACGCTGGAAGTGTCCATCTTGACCATCTTGGTATCCTCCAAAGTCGCACTCTCACCTAACACTGGGACTACCCCAGTCGTCGAGTCAGAGGCTTTATCGGTAGGCTTTTGCAATACCACTGAATCACGATTGTGCTCCGGATTGGCCGATGAGATCACCTTGCGTCCTGACTGGCTAAGGCTTGTCGCAGACTTAGGTGGTCCCATCAACCCTTCCTCGCTCGTGACTTCCGCCGTCACTGTTCTTTTTGGAGAGCTAGCAATAGGCTTACACTCCGCCAAGGACTGTTCCTGCAGGAAGGCACGTGCGTTATGGAGCCTCTTCCGCTCGCATTCCGTTAACTCCTCCCATTTCTTGGTCCCTAATCTCCGGACTGTCAACTTGCAATTTTTTGAGCGCTTGGAGGATGTTGACATACTGGAGAAGGATGAACTGGCAATGGAGCAAGTGTCGCTTGATTCCAGAAAAAGATTTTCCAGATTGACGTCAATTGCACCAACGCTTTCCTCATCCGACGTACGGAGAAGAATTGCTTCTTCCTCCACTCCTACACCTTGATCGGTTTTTATAGAGCTAGGAGTGCCCGATCGAATTACACTCTTCGCTTTTGGTTTATTATGTTTTGAAGTATTTTGCATTTGGATCCCACGAGTAAGGGGGAAGAAGATGTCCGCCTGCACTCACCCCCTGTATGCAGGTAAGAGGAATTAAAATAAAACTGAAGGTCCCCAGGTATTCAGAGTTTGCGCTCGCGACTGAGCTTCCCCCCAGCCATGCAGGCCTCGGCGCGTCGTACCTTGCCTTGGGTGATCACCTTTTGGTCTCTAAAACCTCCCCTTTAGTCGAACCGATATGTGGGAAAACATCTAGCTGGACGCAGACTAGATTTAGTTATTCTCCTCGGCTCGACCTTTGGTTCATAGGAAATAGATTAAGCCTCTCCACCACAACAAGGTAGGGATCGAGGAGAGGAACCTAAGGTAATATTAACATTTTGTGGCACTACCAGATTTTTCAATTACGGCCTGCCACCGTCGCGGCATCGAATCGACCAACCGCTGGCACCGTTGTCTGGTTATTGCGTACCACGCATTTCTTACAACGTCCCAGAGCTGTAAGTTGTTGGTCGGTTTTGATTTGTACACAGCCTTCTTTACATCCACCCAAAGATTTTCAATGGGATTCAGGTCAGGAGACTGTGCTGGCCAGTCCATGACCTGAATCCTATTAACCCGAAACCATTCTTTTGCCTTTCGACTCGTATGCTTCGGGTCATTATCTTGCTGGAAGACCCATTTCAGTGGCATTTCTTCGCAAGCTGTAAGGCAACATAATGTTTTCTAAGATATCAACGTAAACATTTTGATCCATTATGCCATCAATCTTGTGGATCGGACCAACTCCATAGTAGGAGAAACGTCCCCACACCATTTTTTTTTTTTTTTTTGTCGGGATAGGAAACACTCGACTGGAGCACTCAGACACAACTGGTCCATTGTACTGCCAGAGAGCAAACCCTGATTTACCCATTTTACTGGAATTTCCTTGACTTTCGAAGAAAGCCAAGCAAGCACTTCAGTGATGAGGAGCTTACAGTACCAGCACTCACCACATCCGCACCGAAGATCTGCCACCTGATACGAGCAAAGGCCGGACACTCACAGATATAATGTTCCGCGGTGTCGTCGCTCTCTCCACAAGCGTCGCAGATTGTAGTGTCACTTAAACCTAACACGTTAAGGTGCTTGGCAAAAGCGAAGTGGCCTGTCAAGACGCCGATAAGTTGTCTACAGTCTTTTCTGCTGAGAGACAGCAAGAATGCCGCTGATTTCTTACAGACGTCCGGGAGCATGCGTTTAGTCAACCTGCAACCTGGAGAGTCATGCCACACATAATTGTGCTCGTGAGAGACCCAATCGTCAATGGAAGCCCTAACCGAGGACGCTGGAAGACCCAACACGGGTTCGGGACCTGAGAAAGCCTCCTCTGAGCCTTGTCTAGCAATCTCATCGGAGATCTCGTTCCCCAAGATCCCAGTGTGACCTGGGACCCAGATAAGAGACAGAGAATTCAGCCTTGCGACCGAGTTCAAAGAGTTTTTTGGTTTCACGAACTATTTTGGAAGTGGTTAAAGGGTTAAGCAAGGCCTTAAGCGCAGCCTCACTGTCACTACAGACACAAATGCAACGGCCCTTCCACCTGTTCTTCGCAACATAGTTCATGGCCATTAGGATTGCATAAGTTTCCGCTTGGAAAACAGACGCATATTTGCCTAACGAGAAGTGAAGTCTAATGTTGTCGACTTCCACGAAGACCCCAGTGCCAGACCCTTGACTGGTTTTGGAACCATCCATGAAAATACGACTACATTCCATTCCCGGCTCAGACTCTGACCGAAGCCAGTCCTGGACACAAGGAAAGTCGACTGTGAATTTGCGCATCAGCTGAAGTTCTGGTGTCATTGCATCAGACGGCATATCCATAAGACAGGAGTCGTAAGATAAGTGTCGCGCAAGTTCATCAAAGTTCCAGTGTGGAGTATACCAAAAACCGCCTCGCCTAAGACGATGGATGGCTTTGATAGTGCAACCCATGATATAAGTATCAAGGGGAGGTAAGTTCAGCAAAGCGTCTAGAGCAGAGCCAGGCGTACTCGGGAAAGCTCCCGAGCAGCCGAGACACGCCGTTATTTGGAGTTTCGCGCAAAAGGCAACCACATATTTACGCGAGAGCCCCTTCCACCAAACAACCGACGCATATGCGAGGAATGGTCTTATCATAGCCGTGTAGATCCAGAGAACCTTATTCGGTGATAAGCCCCAAGTCTTGCCAAAAGCACCCTTACACTGCCAGAAGACTGAGAGCGCCTTGAATGTTTTCGACTCGACGTGTTTGGACCAATGAAGTTTCTTATCTAAAATCACTCCCAGATATTTGGCTTCATTGGAAATGCGAATGGTGACGCCTTTTAGTACTGGCTGAGTCAGACCGGTCAAAATCCTCCTTCTCGTAAAAAGAACAACCTCAGTTTTAAGAGGATTCACCGAAAGCCCACTCCTAGTACACCATTCATCGATCATGTCCAGCGCGCCTGCGCGTTAGCACAGACCGTCGCCAGGCATGGCCCGACAGAAAGAACGGCGACATCATCCGCATATGCCTGAGCGTAGACGTTAGAACTATTTAGAGTGTTCAACAGAGAGTCGACCACCATGCACCATAACAATGGAGACAGAACGCCACCTTGCGGACAGCCCCTGTTTACCCCTGTCATAACATATTGGCCACAATCCGCATCCACTACCAACGTTCTATTCATTAGCATTGCTTTAATCCACAACACTAATGTTTCATCTACCCCGTGTTGTCTGGCAGAGTCGCACATGCAGTCAAAAGTCGCATTGTCAAAAGCAGCCTCAATGTCGATGAAGATACCCATCGCGTATTCTCTCCTATCAAGCGCGCATTCAATTCTGGCCACTAGATTTTGAAGTGCGGTCTCACAGGATTTCCCACGCTGATAGGCATGCTGCATCTCCGATAGTGGATGCAGTTTCAAAGCAACTTTGCGCACGTGAAATTTTACCAGTCTCTCCATACTTTTCAGTAAGAAGGATGTCAAACTTATAGGTCTGAAACTCTTGGGGAGCGAATAGTCTTCCTTACCAATTTTCGGTATGAAAGCTACTCTGACTGTCCGCCAAGGTGTAGGAATATATGCCAGCGCCAAGCCAGCGGTGAAAATTCCTTTCAGAGTTGGCAATAGCTGATCTATACCCTGTTGCAGCATAGCTGGATATATTCCATCGGTGCCAGGCGATTTGAAACCATCAAAAGATGCCACAGCATATTTGATGGCCTCATCTGTTACCACGGCTGATGCAATATACCAACTGCGTCGAGTTTTCTGACTTAGATCAAGCTCAGCCTGGGTAAGCGGGCCAAGCTGCGACCTAGTGATTATCCGATTGCCAGGAAAGTGAGTCTCCAGCAGAAGACTAAAAGTTTCCGCTTTCGTCTCAGTAAACTTGCCATCAGATTTTCTCAATGACTCCAATTTGGTCGGCTTGCCCCTTTTGAGAACATTAACCAACCTGCTGGTTTCACCGAGTGTCTCGATCTTTTCACAAAAATCTCTATAAGAAGCACTTTTCGACAACCGAATTAAGTTCTTGTAGTCTTTTTGCTTCGATCTAAAAAGATTCCAGTCACCTTCTAAATTTGTCTTGAGTGACCTATTTAGAAGTTTTCTGGATTCTTTCCTAAGTCGCTGCAGTTCCGGGCACCACCAGGGAACCGGAGTTCTGCAGGGGGTTTTTGTCAATGGGCACGTCAGTTCAAAACAGCTGGTAAGGACACTAGTCAGGTTTTGAACAGCATCCTCAACCTTTCGTTTCGTTCTGAGTTTAGTTGGAGTTTTGACAGATCTGTCTAGCTCTTCCCTAAACCGCACCCAGTTGGTTTTCCTCGGATTCCTCCTCTCCTGCAAAGTTATGGCCTCGCATTCGATTTGGAAAACGATGTATCTATGGTCTGACAAGGACACCTCCGGCAGTACCCTCCAGTTAGTAATTGACTTGAAATACCTGTTAGATAAAGTCAAATCAATTACCTCCTGCCTCCTTGCCGTAACAAAAGTTGGCTGGGAGCAAATATTGTTAATTACCATGCCAGACGATAGTATAAAGTCTAGGAGATGGTTTCCTCGTGTGTTACATTTGCTGCTGCCCCAGACTGTATTCTGAGCATTAGCGTCGCAACACATGACTAGTCCCATCTCCCGAGTGTCACAGTACTTTATGAGTTCGGCAACCGCCTTCGGTGGTGGAGGCATTACCGAATCATAAGGGAAGTAAGCCGACGCAACGACGAAGGTTTTCCAACTTCCGGTCGTTTCGTAGCTTACAGCTGCAGCAACCAGGTCCTGTCCACAAAATTGTCCAAGCTTGGTTACTGAGAGGAAATTCGGCACAATTAGACAAGCTCTCGGTCTTTTAGATCGCTCGTCACATAGCACAGTTACTCCACGAACACCTCCAAAACCACATATGCGCTTGTTCCGCACATATGGCTCCTGGATAGATGTTATGTGGGGTTTTGTACGCACCACGGAAAGTCTGCTACTAAAGAGAGCGGTAGCAGCCTTTGAGTGGTGGAGGTTTATCTGCGAAAATATCAAAGATATAGTCGCAGTTTTATTAGCAGAACGGCGCGCACCAGGTGCGCACATGCTTCCGGCGAGGCGAGCGCCCCTACCCGTGGCATTGCTTGCGTCAGCCATTTTCTGTCCACTAGTGCTGGGACCTTTAGGGGTAACAGCACCAGTATCCACCAGATTTTGTGCGCAGATAACGCCACCGGTAAGAGTGTGCCCGGCAGAAGAGCGCGCATCAGATGCGCACACGCTTCCACCAAGAAGAGCAGGCGAAACTTGCTCCATCAGATTGGACCTGTTCGAGCCGACCGAAAAGGAGCCAGCGTTAGGTCTGAGGGATTGATCGGCTCCAGTTGGAATACTTTCTGCCGACCTATGCTTCTTTCCTGTCGCTACTGAAGGATGACTGCTTTTGGCGCTTGCGCCTTCAGCTGACTCTGCAGCCTCTTTGCACCGTGCCATCGCCGCCTTCCTTCTTCTCCTTTTCAGTTGACTCTTAGTCAGGAGCCCATCGGAGTGCGCCGTTTCGGGAGCTCGTTCAGCCTTATTGGTTTCCCGAGTCAAACCGTCACCGACACAACTTCGACCAGCTACCCTTCTATTGAGACAGAGATTAGACGTTCCAGCCGAAGCCTTTCCGCCACTTTCTTTGCCATTCCAGCCCAGTCTACCAATCGAGTCAGAGACGGAGCTGCAGGAGTCTTCTGAAACAAGCGTCGCTACTACTTCTGATTCAACGCCAGAGGCGGGGGGTAAAAGTATGGTGGTTGGGACCTCCAGAATCCTCGTCCCGGCCGTAGTCAAAAAGACCACGGGTGGATTATCGTTTTCACGAGTACCACCTGGAGTAGATACCGTACAAGTTTCTTCCATCATACCTTCAACAGGTTTTGCGTCACAGTCAAGACGTCCTCAGCCTTTAGTTCGATGTCTCACCTGGGGTCCTTTCGGACCCTTAGGGTCATTGACTCTTAAGCCGTTCCGCCACGTCAAGGCAGCTGAAGAATGGGTCCCCACACCATGATCTTGGAACCACCGTGCTTAACACTTTTTGTCGTGTATTTCGGCTGTAGTTCTGTATTCGGCGGACGTCTTACATATTGGCGAGAACCAACGCCTTTGGACTCATCTGTCCACAAAATATTCCGCCATTTGTGATCTGGCCAACTGACAAAGTTTTTGGCAAATTCGACCCGTCTATCTCTGTGCTTTTTTGTGAGCAATGGCTTTTTCCTTGGACTGCGAGCAGCCAAATTGGCTTCCAGTAATCTTCTACGCACTGTCATACCACTTACAGGAATATCCATTTCTTTTCTTATCTGGACAGCCGATTTTGATGGTTCCATCTTAGACATCCGAACAACTTTTCGATCTTTCTGAGTGGTTGTTTTCCTTTTCGGACCTCTGTTTTCTGGTTTTTCGACATACTTAATTGCATTGGATACCATTCTCGCAGAACATGAAAAAAGTTTTTGAATTTCTGCGTATGTTTTCCCTTCCTCCCTCAATTTTACTATCAACTTTCGTTGTTCACCGGTACCGGTACGGTACCGACCCACTTATGATCGTAGAAAAGAAAAAAATGATTTATATTTATTTTTTCCGCTTATTCTTAAGTTAAAACTTACTTTTTATATCGCTTAGAGAAAAAATATTGTTGATTTTAATATTTCTGTAATGCAAGATCTACACACTGCTATTTTTATGTTCGATGAAAAAGTAACATTGAACAACAAAAATGACCGTAATGTGTCTAAAAGAGGGGAACCACATACATTCTACTCCTTTCAACATAGCTATAGCTTAGCGCTAAATGATTCCATACATAAAGCGAATGGTCAAGTTCAGGATTTCAAATAAAATGTATTTACAATTTTGGTACCTAAGCACTGCTATTTTTATGTTCACAGCTGTACATATTTTTTAATGAGGATTTGTTTTCTTATGCGGTTTCAATCGTTTAATTTTTTATTTATTTTTTTTTCGAGGGTAGGTGAAAAATCTTCCATAGACACTATGAGAATAGCAAGCGCGTGCTCATAGTACAGTGCACAAAATAAATATAGCGTCATAGCGACATATTTTTATGTAACTCATTTTTATATATTTATTTTTCATTTAATTTTTTTTTTATAAACTTAATAGCAACAAAGCAATATAATAAAACATTAAGTTTAAAGATTCATCAAAAACTTGACACAAAAAAAAAAAACATTGTGATTTAGTTCAAACGAAATAATTAAAGCGTACAACTTGAAAAAACAATGTTTTTATTAATAAAAAACCAAATATTTTATTTTTAATAATCAATATGATCTCCACTCTTTTGAATAACATAATTCATGCGACGAGGCATTGAGTCAATTAAATTATTTAATGTTAAAAGGTAGATTTTTGTACACTCCTCGTTAATCGCGATGCGGAGTTACTTACTTACTTAGGTGGCGCTACAGTTCGGGGTGAACCTGGGCCTCAACCAACAAGCCTCTCCATTTAGCTCGGTCTTTTAGCTAATTGCCTCCAGTTGCGCACTTCAAGTTGGTCGAGGTCCCCTTGAACTTGTGCGCGCCACCTACGGCGATGATTCCCTCTACTGCGTCGTCCCTCGGGATTAGATTCGAAGACTCTGCGGGCCGAAGCGTTGGTGTCCATTCGCTCTACATGTCCTAGGCATCTCAGACGTCCAATACGCAGTTTTTTGACTAGGTCGATGTCACTGTACAGCTCGTATAGTACGTAATTGAATTTTCTCCTCCAAAACCCGTCAACGCCAACGGGACCGAATATCTTACGAAGAATTTTTCTCTCGAAGCGACCAAGGATATCTTCAGCCTCTTTTAATAAGGTCCATGTTTCAGCGCCGTAAAGCATGACTGGGATGATCAAGGTCTTATACAGAGTCTCCTTAGTTGTTCGAGATAGGGATTTACTGTTGAATTGCCTTATAAGCAAAAAGAAAAAAACAGCGATTGGCAAGAGTTATTCTTCGATTGATTTCTGCACTGATTTTGTTTGTTAAATTTGTAGCAGAGCCAAGGTAGACAAAGTCCCTTACTACCTCGAAGTTATAGCTGCCCACTGTGACATTCTGTCCAATTCGTCGGTGTTGGCTTTCCCTTCTTGTTGACAGCATATACTTGGTTTATCGCCAAACCCATTTTGGCCGCTTCCGCCTCAATGCTTGCAAAAGCACCGGTGACAGCCCGCTGAGATCTTCCGGTAATGTCTATATCGTCGGCGTATGCAAGCAGTTGTACAGACTTGTAATAGATTGTGCCTCCGGTGTTGGCTTGTGAGTTCCGTACAATCCGTTCAAGTACAATATTAAAGAAGTCACATGACAGCGCGTCACCTTGTCTAAAGCCTTTTTTGACATCAAAGGTCTCGGTGAGGTCACTACCGACCTTGATGGAGCAGCGAGCGTTCTCCATCGTCAGCCTGCACAGACGGACAAGTTTGGCAGGGATGTCAAAACTAGACATGGCTTTATAAACCTCTTCCCTATAGATGCTGTCATAGGCGGCGTTGAAATCGGTAAAGAGATGGTGAGTATCGATTTGGAATTCTTTGGTTTTCTCCAGGATCTGCCGAAGTGTGAAGATTTGATCGATGGTGGACTTTCCTGGCCTGAAACCGCACTGATAGGGTCCAATCAGGCTGTTCATAAAAGGTTTCAGGCGTTCACACAATATCGCAGAAAAGATCTTATATGCGATGTTGAGGAGACTGATGCCTCTATAATTGGCGCAATTGAGGGGGTCTCCTTTCTTGTGGATCGGGCAAACGATGCTGAGATTCCATTCATCAGGCATACACTCGTCTGACCAAATATTAGAAATGAGTTGGTGTATGCACTCTACCAATTCATCACCAGCTGCCTTGAAAAGTTCGGCCGGTAAGCCGTCAGGTCCAGCAGCCTTGTTGGATTTTAGCTTGGATATTGCTATCCTCACTTCGTTTTGGTCAGGTGGACGGAAATTTTGACTATCATCGTCTATGTTGAATGGTTCATTCTGCCTGACAGAGGGATGTTGGTCTTCGTCGCCGTTATACAGTCTGCAGAAGTAGTTTTTCCATATTCTCAGCACCGACTGTGATTCTACTACGAGGTTTCCATTTTCATCTCTACAGGTTTCTGTACGGGTATTACTCCTCTGACACGTTCTTTGTACCTTTTGGTAAAACTTCCATACATTGTTCCTGGAGTATAGACTCTCGATATTCTCAAGCGCGCGCTTCTCATGCTCTTTCTTCTTCTTTTGGAGAAGCCGATGTTCTTTCCGTCTCTTTTGCTCGTAGAGCTCACGAGCAGATCTCGTCTTCCTTTGCAGCGCCGCTTTGTATGCCTCTTGTTTTGCTGCATGCACTCTCCGGCATTCTTCGTCAAACCAGGGGTTTCGCGGTGGTGGGCGAGCGAGACCCAGCACATCAGTCGCGGCGTTTCTGATGGCATGTTGGTAGCGTTGCCATTGGTCTTCGGTACTTGATGCTGGCGGCAAAGGGGTAATTGAGAGATTTCGGGATACGCGTTCAGCGAAGAGTCTGGCGGTCTCTTGCGATTGTAGCTTTTCGACGTTAAATTTTCTCACAGTAATTCTTCTTTGTTGCTTAGATTGAGATATCCGCATTCGTACCTTGGCTACAACAAGGTAATGATCCGAGTCTATGTTGGCCGCTCGGAAGGTCCGGACATCCAGAATACTGGAGGCATGCCTTGCGTCGATCGCAATATGATCAATTTGGTTGATCGTGACATGATCATTGGACCGCCATGTCTGCTTATGAATATGGAGATGAGGAAACCATGTGCTTGCTATGGTGACATTTCGCTCCACAGCGAAATCAATTAGCCTTAGTCCGTTATCAGACGTGGTGTCGTGTAGGCTATGCTTACCGACTGCTCTACCGAAGACGTCCTCCTTTCCTATTTTGGCGTTAAAGCCGCCCAATACGATCTTAACGTCGTATTTAGGACATTGCTCGTATGTTTTGTCGAGGAGCTCGTAGAAACACTCTTTGGTGGCAGGGTCCTTTTCTTCTGTGGGGGCATGAACAAATATTAGGCTTATGTTAGCGAATTTAGCCTTGATCCGGATAGTCATAATACGCTCGCTTACGTGTCGGAAGCTTAAGACTTCTTGCCTAAGTCTGCAGCGTATGACAAATCCGCATCCGAATAAGCGTTGCCTGTTGCCTCTGTAGCAATCACCGTAGTAGATGTCACAGTTTTTCATCCTCTTTTTGCCCGGCCCATCCCATCGCACTTCCTGGATGGCGGTAATATCTGCTTTATAGCAGTCTAGGGCCTCTGCTAGTTGTTCGGCTGCACGTGGTCTGTAAAGGGACAGAACATTCCACGTACAGATCCGAAGGTCGTTGTCCTTATTTCGTTTGCTGGGGTCGTCATTAGTTGAGTCATCCTTATCCGAGGCTTTTGGTTGTTTCGGAACCATGAGTTTTTTTTTACGTGGTAGGGAAGTTACTCCGGTACTAGGCACTCGGCTGTCACCGCGTGGAGGTTGAAAGTAGGAGTTGGTAGGCCTCAGCTGAGTGAAAACGCTTGTGTTTTCATATGATCGCATGCACTACCGTTTGACCAGCCATGCGGAGTTGCAGTAAAGTGTCAAATTGACGACCATTTGCATAAACTTTTTGCACCAAGGTGCCCCAAAGATTTTCGATTGGGTTAAGATCAAGACTAATGGCCGGCCACTCCATTAATGGTATATTCCTTGACTTTAAGAAATCTTTGGTAAGTGCGGCGCTGTGTATGGTTGCATTGTCCTGCTGAAAAGTCCGATTATCCTCCAAAATTTTTCTTCAAAATGAATCAGAACATCGTCCAAGAGTTCGACATACTTTTCTAAATTCATCTTATGGGAGATAAGGCACATTGGAGACTATCCATGGTAGCTAAATGCAGCCCATACCATAAGTGAGCCTCCCTGGAAATTACGTGAATAACGAGTTTCTCGCTCAGTGCTTAGATCCCTCCAATATTTTTGGCAGCCATCAGGCCCATCCATATTACATTTTTTCTCATCACTAAAAATTATGTTTAAAAGCAAAGAAAATTTCTCAAATTTCCAAAAAAGAGATCATGCTCTTTTGTACGCTATACTTATTTCGTGCACTGTAGTGTCAGATTCTTACTGACTAAAAAAACACCACCCTTCGATATAAATTTGTTAGATATCGCAACTAAGTATTAACTTATCAAGCAATTTTTCTATCATGAAATAAAAACGTTTGGCGGGTTACTTTCCACTGAAAGATCCTGCATATTCCGCAATCTAGACGGGGTTAATCCTTATCTCGACAAGTCGAAAGGTTTCGTACTTTGTAGTCGGCGCAATAAATTGCTCTCATCCAAAATTTGTAGGACTTTATTGTTGACATGTCTGATTAGTCGGTTTCTATGCTTTCTCGCGAAGCTTCTAGTTTCAGCTTCGATTGTCGGAATTCCGAGATCCCTGTGGATATCGTCGTTTCTACTATACCACGGTGCTTGGACAATTTCTCTTAGCACTTTATTTTAAAAAGCTTGTAACATATTTGCATTTGTTTTCTTGGTACAACCCCAAAGTTGTACACCGTAGGTCCACAACGGCTTTAGCACTTGCTTGTATAAAAGCAGTTTGTTCTCAGTACTGAGCTGGGAATGTTTTCCGAGTAACCAGTACATTGCTTTTCACTACAAAAACCAAAATACCCGACTTCAATCTTCTTCTTCTTCCTTTTATCAGCGAGGCTATGATCCGAAAACAAGGGATCACAGCCCTCCCACTTCACTGCATTTCTACTGATCCGCCTGTGGGGTTCGCCTACCCGACTTCAATCTTCCTCGATTAAACGGTCAGATACTCTCCTTATCTTCCAGCGCTAAGTACCTAGGAGTTATTCTAGACCCTAAATTTAACTGGAAACCAAACATAGACGAACGAGTAAAGAAAGCATGTATAGCCTTCTATGCCTGCAACAGAATCTTCGGCAAAAGATGGGGTCTGCAACCAAAATTGATCCTGTGGATGTACACAGCCGTAGTACGCCCAATCCTTACCTACGGGTCGATAGTATAGTGGCCGGCCCTTAAAAAAGCCTATAACATAACCAAACTAAATAAGGTGCAAAAAGAAGCATGCATAGGCACCACAGGCGCCCTACGGTCAACTCCGTCAGACGCTCTAACAGTCCTGCTACACCTTTTACCCCTAGATCTACATATCACAAACATCTCAATCAGACTCAGAGAGTCCAAATGTTGGACTGCGAAACCCCATGGTCACAGCAATATCCTAGATTCTCTACCAGGAGAACTCATATCGACTCCAACAGACTACATCATCCCCACATTGAACTTCACAAAGCGTTTCGATGTACAATTCCCTACAAGAAAAGATTGGCAAGATGGACAGGCGACCAGTGGTTTCGATCTAACAGTCTACACCGATGGGTCAAAAATGGACTGTGGGGTTGGTGCGGGTGTTTTCTCGGAGTCCCTGAACATCGCAAGATCGTACCGACTCCCGGACGCTGCCAGCGCCTTTCAAGCGGAAGTACTCGCCATTCGCGAAGCCTATCGCCAAATACAGTCACACACAAATACACTACCAAGGCAAAGAATCGCTATTTTAGTCGATAGCCAAGCCGCTATCAAAGCCATTGCCTCGGAAACTATTTCCTCAAAACTAGTACTAGAATGCCGACAGGAGCTGGCCTCGCTAGATGGCCAATGCATGGTGACCCTAGTCTGGGTTCCAGGCCACAGCAACGTTGATGGCAACGAACATGCTGACGAACTGGCAAGGCGAGGCTCAGCCCTTCAATGCTCACTTGCTGAACTTGTTCACACCCCGCTCGGAACAATTAAGGCAAACATCTCCTCAATCTTTCATAGAAAAGCTAACCTTAAATGGTCCAGGTTAACGAACTGCGTCATATCCAGAAAGATGTGGCCTAACTACAACAAGACCAAAACAACCGCCCTATTGAACAGAACGCGCAAAGACATTGCCCGTACAATCGCGATAATCACGGGACACTGGCCGGTAGGAGAGCATGCAGCCAAACTAGGTATCCCATATAATACACACTGCCGTAGTTGCAACATAGCCACCGAAAAAGAAACAATTATCCACTACATGTGCAATTGTACAGCACTAGCTAGGGCTAGACATCAAGCATTAGGCAAACCCTTCTACAATTCACTTGAGGAAATCTCGGGTAAGAACATAAATGAGCTAACACTCTTCTTAAACTCCACAGGCTGGCTCTAGATTGTCCTCACCAACACACATCAACATCCAAGGTCGCATGAGTCGCGGTATCAAAACGGCACAACTGTGCTAGTTGGGTCTCTGTTTTTACAGAACCGCCACTTCTACCTACCTACCCAACCAGTACATTTCTCTATATTTGATTTCGAGTTCTTTTCGTTTCATTTTCACGTGCGAATTCCATTTCAGCCTTGCGTCGAGTGTCATTCCCAGGTATTTGGCCTTGTTTGCGAAGATTGGCAAGTTATTAGTTTTCTTGTAAGTGAAATTCACGTGAACAGATTTAGATTCGTTGAGGGTGATCCGCCAGTCCCTCGTCCATTCATTTACATTATTCAGTGCGTTTTACAGTTTTGCAGTCGTTTCTTCGATTGTTTTACCTACTGCTAGGATAGCGGTGTCATCGGCAAACGTAGCAAGGATAGTGCCATCTTCGTTCGGTATATCACGAGTATATAGCAAATAGAGAAGCGGCCCAAGAACGCTTCCTTGCGGTACGCCGGCCGAGATTTCCTTGAGCTCGGAGTATTCGACTCCATGTCTAACACGAAAGATTCTATTCCCGAGATATGATTCTAGAATATCGTATAAGCATACAGGGAGAACTTGTCGTAGTTTGCATTTCAAGCCATCATGCCACACCTTATCAAAGGTTTGCGAGACGTCAAGAAATACGCTTGAGCAAATCTTTTTGTTTTCTTCAAGTGCTTTCTCGATTACGTCAGTAATTCTATGCACCTGGTCAATTGTCGAATGCTTACTTCTGAACCCAAACTGGTGGTCAGGGATAAGATTATTTTCTTCTATAACCGGTTGGAGATGCCTTAATAATATCCTCTCGAAAATGTTCGATATGATGTCATCGTAGCTATTGGATAGCCTCGTTTGTATCAGCCACCGTGGAAGATATTTCCTCCAGCTCCAGATATAGGCTGTTCGTACTCTCTGCTTGATGCTGGGCGCACTTCTTCTTCGCTTTTTTTCTTGCAACATCTGTATTCCTCATCTAAAGGGGCATTTGAAAGCCGCTTTCTTCTCATTTATCACCTTCTTAGCTTCATCACTTCACCACCTTTTTTTTTTTTTTTTTTTTTTGGCTTGTTGGTGATGGCTTTTTGAAGCTCCTAGCAGTGATTTGGCCTTCTTTAAGCAAGTTCGCTGCAGGGACTCCCACTTATCTTGTGGTCTACACTCTTCATGCTCAGATCCGTTGATGGTGTGAGAGATGCCTTTTCCTTTGTCCAGATTGTACCACTTGATGTACTCAGGGAACCTTGTTTGTCTGCTTTTCTTTAGTGTCTTCATACAAATTTCTGTTAGCAGGAGACGGTGTTGCTGAGCGATTGCCTCTCCCAGGATCACTTTGTAATATTTTATCCGAGGCTTCATGAAACTGGCTACTAAATGGTAGTCAATCTGGGTTTCATCTCAACCACTGCTGAAAGTGATCATGTGCCGGCTTTGTTTGATGAACATGGTACGAGTATTTAACACGATAAGATCGTGTGATTTGCACATGCTTAGGATGTATTTACCAGGAAGGTTCCTGGTGCCGTATCCCATTCCTCCATGGCAGTCTTCATAGTCTTCGTTTGACTTCCCGACATGTCCATTCAAATCTTCTTCAACAAACAGAAACTCTTCCTTTGGGATGTTCTTAAGGAGATTGTGGAAATCTAGATAAAATGCATCTTTATCGCTCTGATCGCACCCAATATGGGGAGCATATGCGACGACAATATTCCACACCTCTCCTTGTATTACTAGTTTGAGAGTCATCAAACGATCGCTGGACACTTCGAAATGGACAAGACGTTACCAAGTAGCTCTGCCGCAAGGATGATACCGATTCCGTTCGTAGACTTTTCCGTTCCGTAGTAGAACATCTTGTAATCTTTTGTCCTAACGTCCAAGAAACGCGCCCGATTCCCGGTGTTTTTCCATTTCGTCTCTTGGACACACAAGATATCCACCCGCCTTCTATTCATCATCTGTTCCAGCTCGTAACTTCGACCGGTCATGCTTCCAACGTTCCAACTCGCGACCCTCAAATTTCTTCCAAACTGTTTCATTATTTTGCTAGTCCCCGGAAGCTCTGACCCTAACATTTCTGCTCGGTCCAGGATCAGTACCATGCACAGCAGTGGTAGTGCCTGGTGGGGTAGTGCCTTTCCTTTTTGCAAGTATTACCATAATGATACAGTTTTACAATATTACCATATTGCGATGGTGTTTGTTGTTTGACACGTGCATGCTCCTGTTTTAGTGTTGTTTGATCTTTCTTCTATGACGCCGGTGATCTCCAGTCGTGTCAACCCACGGTCTCGCATGGGGAGAGTTTTTAAGGGCTCATTTGGGTGTTACATTGCCTAGATATCTGATTCGTCCCCTTAGTCGAGTTTTACAACAAGTGTTATTTGTTGGGGGGCGCTGCATTGATATTCTTAACCCGTCCCTGCACGGGGAACCACTCGTGTTGCGTGTGTTATATCTTTTACACGAATGGAAGGGACCTACATTTTAGTGCCGCATCCGAAGTGTAATTTGTTTTGAGATGCTTTCTCGCGGCAACAATACTCTTGGATGTTTGTCAGACGTTCGCGAGAGATGGGACAGTGAAAAAACTTGTTTGGTGTTTTCTGGGATTCAAACTTGGAACCTCACGCGCAGTGGTCCGAAACACTAACCACTTGCGCCACGGCGCCCACGTTTTATTATTGCTTTCAATCTTTTTGGCATTGAATTAACGAGGTTTGATGTTACGTTTGATGATATAAAAGCCCATTCCTCCTGAAGCGCCATCCTTAAGGCCTTTTTGTTGGAAATACGCCTGGTTCTGATTTTCTATTTTTTTTTTTTCAAGACATCCCAAAGATGTTTAATAGGGTTAATGTCTGGTGATTGCGGTACAGCATATACGAAGGTGGATTGTATAGAGGAGCCACATTTTTGTGTTCCACGCAGTTGTGGTCGGGTCTTGTCTCTCGACTCGAGTGCACAAGAAAAATGATATTGTGTTTGTATTTTTTTTTTTTTTAAGGCCGTTATAACGAAATTATTGCCTGTAAAACGGAAACAAAGACATAAAAAAGGCCGTACAGCGAGGTATGAGTGTATTACTAAAGAACCTGACAAATTGCCGATGGGGTCTGTTTAATTAAAATAAACATCTTATCTTGTATCAAATACAAAAGATAGTGGTGCACGCCATACAAAAGAGAAATCCGGACAATTTTGTAGAGGGGGGATCCTATAACACGACCCCCCACGTTGTTAATTTTCAAATGTTGGGTTGGGAAAAAGTAGTGAAAGTTCAAATCATTTTCTTTTTCACATTTCAAATGAATTTTATTAAAACAAATATTGTCCATGTTCATGGAATTTCTTTTGGCATTTTTCGGGAAAATAATAATTGCATCCTCACAGGGACTTCTGAGAATTGATTTTCGCCGCAGTTCCTTATGGAATTCAAATTGATACCATGAAACAAATGATAATCCGACTGTGCGAGGCCTGGACTATACGGTGGATGCATCGAAGCTTCCCAGACAAGCTCTCAGTTTTTGGTGGGTCACCAAAGAAGTATGTCGTGATGGAAGGCAACGTCCTTTCTATTGATCAACTTCGGTCGCTTTTACTGAGCCGTTTCATTTAATCTTGTTAGCTGCTAACTAACTAAGAACTCTGCGAGTTGCACGTCTCAGCATTATCGGTGCACTGAGAACTTCTCCCACAGCGGCGCTCCAAACCATGCTGCACCTGCTTCCGATTGACATCGTCAGTAAACAATTGGCTGTCAGCTCGGCAATAAGACTGAGAGGCTCCAAGCATTGGAAGGAGCAACACACGGGACACGCCAATATACTTTCGATGCACCGTCATCTTTCCAATTCCACTGACCATCTGCCCACTGAATATGATTTTGACAAGGGCTACACGCACTCGATACCGCACAGAAGTGAGTGGACGCAACGCAATGTCCTTTACAAAAAAACGCTATCAATCTTCACGGACGGGTCCAAAACCAAGGACGGAGTCGGTGCCGGAATTTTCTCAAAAGATCTGAACATACACCTCTCCTTTATCCTTCCAGACTACTGCAACGTTTTTTAAGCCGAAATCACCGCAGTTCGCAAAGCTGCTGACTGGCTGGCGGCTAGCACACTACCAACACCTGATATCGTTATTTACGTCGAAAGTTAGGCAGCCATCAAATCCCTCACATGCAGCACTACGAGATCTAAGGCAGTGAAAGACTGTCGCATATCTCTTTACGATATAGCTGGTCAGTACAATCTCACCCTTTGCTGGGTACCAGGTCACTGTGACATACCGGGGAATTGTGCAGCCGTCCAACTAGCATGACAAGGCTCCTCTGGTACAGATAGCATAAGCATTATCGACATCGAAGCGCCAGCGTCTTATGTTAAGTACCTTATTCAAATTGACGCCGAGAAAGTAGCCAATCACCGATGGCAACATCTAGACCAATGTTATACCGCCAGACAGCTCTGGCCGACACTCAATAAATCCAGGTCCATCGGACTCTTGAAGCACAAGAGAGGAACCCTCTCAAAAATAACAAATGTCCTCACTGGACACTGCGTCATAGGAAGACATGCCCAAAGATTAGGTATCCCTCATAATGACTCCTGCAGAAGCTGCAGAGATGAAGAGGAAGAAGAGATCATCAGTCATCTCCTGTGCGCCTGTCCTGCGCTCGCCAACATCAGGAAGGCCACTCTGGGTGAATACTCCTACAATGATCTTAATGATCTCGACAACGCCTGCACGGCTAAAATTCACGCCTTCATTCAACGAAGCAAATGGTTCCAAGAGTAAGAGGGTGACCCACCCGCCTTACACATCGGTAGTACAATGGACCTACTCTCTGGTCTAAGTACATCCTCATCGAGGGCCGATCCTAAACCAACCAACCAAGCAACTTAAGCCAACCGGCAACAGCTCATGGGTTAAGTTCAGTTCCACCAAATACTCAGCATCACCTTTGCAACAGTTTGGGGAGCCTTAAGCTTTCTTTTTAAAAATGCCTCGATTTCGTTTCAATTTACAAATTGAAATCTGTTCCAGGAAATTTTTTTCTATCAGATTGTGTGGTATCCAAACGTCGAGTTTCTCTTTTCAGCCAGACTTCTGAACAAAGAAGCTCGACGGCGAGGCGGGCGTCTACTGCGTCGTTCCTCCGGGTTATATTTGAAGACTGTGCGGTCGGAACGTTGGTATCCATTCGCTCTACATCTACTAGTCAAGTTGATGTCGCTGTCTTCTTCTTCTTCCCATTTCGGCGAAGTTATGATCAGAAAACAAGGGATCATAACCCGCCCGCTTTTCTACTACGCTGTACAGCTGGTATAGTTCGTGATTGAATCTTCTCCAAAACCCGTTGACGCAAACGGGACCGAATGTCTTACGAAGAATTTTTCTCTCGAAGCGACCTAGGATATCTTCATCCTCTTTTAATAAAGTCCATGTTTCAGCGCCGCAAAGATGGGCTGGGATGATCAGAGTCTTACACAGAGTCTCCTAAGTTGTTCGAGATAGGGATTTACTGTTGAATTGCCTTATAAGGCATCTGGGGTCCAGATTGGTGCCGCGTAGTTGAGAACCGATCTTCCGATTACATGCTTGACATGTGGTGAGGAGAGTTTCTTTGTCTTTCCCCCATGTGCTACCAGCCAGAGATTTTAGGACCTTATTCCTGGACATGACTCGTTCACTGACATTTCTAGAATGATTAGAGAAAGTCAGTAGGCTGTCAAATATGACTCCTAGAATCTTTGGGTGGTTTGTTGTCGGGATCGCCCTGCGATGTATCTCAATGTCGAGTGGTAGGTTTACCTCTTTGGTCCCATTCTGTCCAATTCGTCGGTGTTGATTGTCCCTTCTTGTTGGTAGTATATACTTGGTTTTGCCCTCGTTTATCGCTAAACCCATTTTGGCCGCTTCCACCTCAATGCTGGCAAACGCACCGGTGACAGCCCGCTGAGTTCTTCCCATAATGTCTATATCGTCGGCGTATGCAAGCAGTTGTACAGACTTGTAATAGATTGTGCCTCTGGTATTTGCTAGTTAGATCCACACAATCAATTCAAGTTCAATACTCAAGAAGTCACATGACAGCGCGTCACCTTGTCTAAAACCTTTTTTGACATCGAAGGTCTCGGTGAGCTCATTGCCGACATTGATGGAGCAGCAAGCGTTCTCCATCGTCATCCTGCATAGACGGACAAGTTTGGCAGGTATGTCAAAACCAGACATGGCTCTATAAAGCTCCTCTCTATAGATGCTGTCATAGGTGGCCTTGAAATCGATAAAGAGGTGGTAAGCATCGATTTGGGCTTCTTGGGTTTTCTCCAGGATCTGCCGAAGTGTGAAGATTTGATCGATGGTGGACTTTCCTGACCTGAAACCGCATTGATAGAGGCTAATCAGGCTGTTTGTGAAAGGTTTCAGGCGTTCACACAATATCGCAGAAAAGATCTTGTATGCGATGTTGAGGAGACTGATGCTTCTATAGTTGGCACAGTTGAGGGTGCCTCCTTTCTTGTGGATCGGGCAAACGATGCTGAGATTCCATTCATCAGGCATACACTCGTCTGACCAAATCTTAGAGATGAGGTGTTGTATGCTCTCTACCAGTTGATCACCAGCTGCCTTGAAAAGTTCGGCCGGTAAGCCGTTAGGTCCAGCAGCCTTGTTGGATTTCAGCTTGGATATTGCTATCCTCATTTCGTTTTGGTCAAGTCGACGGAAATTTTGACTATCATCGTCTATGTCTAATGGTTCATTCTACCTGACAGCGGTGTGCTGGTCTTCGTCGCCGTTATACAGTCTGCAGAGGAAGTCTCAGCACCGACTGCGATTCTCCTATGTACGAGGTTTCCATTTTCAGCTTTACAGGTTTCTGTACGGGTTTTTTTTTTCTTCGATTCTCAGTAGGGCCTCGTTGAGCACTAAATTCCACTGTAGTGGAGGCAATATACCCCCTTGAAGGGTGCTTCGATGTGCATATCCTTTGACAGTGCGGTGATCGATGTAGTATTTGAAGAATTTTGAATTTTAAATTGCTGAACAGAAGCTGTTTTTGTTTAATTTTTGATTATCCAACGTGCCCTCCTCCTTGTCCAATGCCCCTTTTCAAAACAGTTCAGTTCCTGAGGTACTCGTACTCGTATGTATTTTTGTGGAAGTGTCAAACACAATTGTTGTATTTAGTTGATTGTTCGTTTGTTTTATGTTGATTTTGTTTATAGTAAAAATGTATTTTTTATAACAGATACATGTATCTTTTAAATGTTTACCCCTTTGAATGGTTTTTTGTATGAAAGCACAGTACTGTGGAAATTAATTGGGACAAAAAGATTTTTAGACATTTTTTTCCTTTTTATTTATAATACAAATATTTTGGATTAGTGGCCACCTTTTGCATTGTAATGAGTTCTTTTAGCCTGTTGGCCATTGAAGATATTAAGGTTCCGCACTCAATATTCACCTGTGTTGTGTGCCGGGGCATAGGGACATTCCGGGTAACTTCTCTCAATAGATTGCATATCGGCACTGCAATAGGTCTCATCACTGGACATTGTCTAATAGGCAAGCGTGCTACAAGGCTGAGTCTTTTTGGCGAACGACTTTTGTAGTAACTGCTTGGATGAAGAAGAGGGAAGCAACCAGCTCTCTTCCGTAGAAGGAAGCTTCATTTAGGAGTCTTTCTGGCGAACGACTTTTGTAGAAGCTGCTTGGATAAAGAAGAGGGAATAAACCAGCTCTCTCTTCCGTAGAAGCAAGCTTCATTTAGGAGCCTTTTTGGCGAACGACTTTTGTAGAAGCTGCTTGGATAAAGAAGAGAGAAGAAACCAGCTCTCTCTTCCGTAGAAGGAAGCTTCATTTAGGAGTCTTTCTGGCGAACGACTTTTGTAGAAGCTGCTTGGATAAAGAAGAGGGAAGAAACCAGCTCTCTCTTCCGTAGAAGCAAGCTTCATTTAGGAGCCTTTTTGGCGAACGACTTTTGTAGAAGCTGCTTGGATAAAGAAGAGAGAAGAAACCAGCTCTCTCTTCCGTAGAAGCAAGCTTCATTTAGGAGCCTTTTTGGCGAACGACTTTTGTAGAAGCTGCTTGGATAAAGAAGAGGGAAGAAACCAGCTCTCTCTTCCGTAGAAGGAAGCTTCATTTAGGAGTCTTTCTGGCGAACGACTTTTGTAGAAGCTGCTTGGATAAAGAAGAGGGAAGAAACCAGCTCTCTCTTCCGTAGAAGCAAGCTTCATTTAGGAGCCTTTTTGGCGAACGACTTTTGTAGAAGCTGCTTGGATAAAGAAGAGGGAAGAAACCAGCTCTCTCTTCCGTAGAAGCAAGCTTCATTTAGGAGCCTTTTTGGCGAACGACTTTTGTAGAAGCTGCTTGGATGAAGAAGAGGGAAGGAACCAGCTCTTTTCTGTAGAAGGAAGCTTCATCTAGGAGCCCCTTATTACAACGATATAGGCGACCTGATAGATATCGACATAACGAGCCGCCTACGCTTCATACGAAGCTCAAAATGGTTTGACGAGAAGGTAGAGAGAAACTTTTTTCCCATGATCCACGTGGTATCACAATGGACCCATTATTGGTCTAAGTGTATTGGCGATTCTTAGCTGGCAGCCTCTTCAACCTAACGTAACCTAACCTAAGGCTCCGCACATACATACCTATCCTTGACTTCTTCGTCGTGAAATGGCAAGGAGGAGCTCTGGAGATCTGATTGGAAAATATCATTTTCGGTTGGAAGTCTCTTTCGAATGGTAGCCAGGAGTATCTGGGCCAAGACGTCGGCGTATTTGGTGCTATTCATCATGCCTTCAAACTCAGAACCAAAAACAAATATTTGGCGCAACAGCTCTTTAAAGTGCCAGGGCCTAGCTTCTCGCAACCACTCATGTTGTGTGCGTTATATTTTTCACAACGAATGGAAGGGACCTACAACAGCTTAATGTCGAATCCGAACGGCGATTTGAGAAGCTTTTTCGTGACAGCAATATTCTCGGATGTTTGTCAGACGCTCGCGAGAGGTGGGACCGTGACAAAAACTTTTTGGTGTTTTCTGGGATTCGAACTTGGAACCTCATGCGTAGTGATCCGACACACTAACCACTTACGCCACGGCGCCCACGGAACTCAGAACCCCTTAGACGTAAAACAAACCCCAAGGCATACTTTGGCTGGGTGGTTTGAGTCTTGCCCATTATAACCGGATCGGAGTTTTTCATTTCCACTTCTTCTCACGTATCCGTAGACATCGAAGTGGCTCTCGTCTGAAAAAAAAAAAAAAAAAATCATATTCTTCCAATCCTCTAAGTCCAATATCTATGATTCCTCGCCCATTGCAGTCACTATTTTCTCATAGCAGCAGCAATCAGAAGTTGCTTCTTGAGTGGTCTTCTTGCATTGTGGCCCACTTCAAGAGGACACCATTGAATAGTAGACAAATCCACCTATACTATCCAGCTGATGACAAGTCTCTTTGAAGATCGCGCCACTTGCCTTCCCAGGATTTATTCGGACAATCATGAGGTCAAATAAGGCGGCATCCCGCAGACGCGGATCAGTAGAAATGCGGTGATGTGGGAGGGGATCCCTGTTTTTGGATCATAGCCTCGCCGAAATAGGAAGACGAAGAAGAGCTGTGGCTTTGAGTTTTCGCGAACCTTAAGCCTTTTGCAACGCAATTGCCTTTATTTTGAGAAGCTTTCTCGCGACAACAATACTCTCGGATGTTTGTCAGACGTTCGCGAGAGGTGGGACCGTGAAAAAACTTTTTGGTGTTTTCTGGGATTCGAACTTGGAACCTCACGCGCAGTGGTCCGACACACTAACCACTTGCGTCACGGCACCGAGAAGAAAAAAAAAGCTTCTCCTAATTCTACACAGAGCTGCACACACTCAGATAGTATGTGTTATGCGGTTTCGTCCTCTTTTAAGCAGAGGCGGCAGATGTCCTCCGAGATTCTCATTTTGTTGAGATGGTAGAGTACTTGGCAGTGACCGATAAGGAAGCTTAAGTCGTTTCTGCGGTGTTTAAGGATATCAACTGCCTTTTTTTTTTTTTTTTTTTTTTCTTCTTTTTTTGGCTTTTTCAGCTCTTTTAGCTTGTCTGAGACCTTAGGAGTTATTCCAGTGAAAAATGCACATGTTGCGTTCCCAACTGTTTACCGCATATTTAAAGGCAAAATCAGATATACCGCAAAAGGGTTCAGGTCCAGTGAACAACTCAGAGGAGCCTTTTGTGGCTAGCAGATCTGCAGTTTCGTTGCCGTCAACGCCTACATGTTCCGGTACCCATCACAATTTTACTTTATTGCATCGGGCCAAGTTTTGTAAACTGTCTCTGAAACAGCTTAGAACTGATCAAGTGGGGAAAGTATGTGGGTAGTGGCACCTTTGATGCCTGACTGCAGGTTTATACTAGCGCAAGTTTCGATAGCATAAAGCTCGCCCTGGAAAACACTGAGACTCTTTCCAAGTGGCTTCGAAACTTGTCCATACAGCGCCAACTGCTGAATCCATTTTTGCTGCGTGCGTCCGGTATACCACATGATTTCTCTTGGATCAAGCAACGGCCCGCCATTGTTCAATGTATCACGGCTTGGGATCTCAATCTCAAACCTTCTGCCGAAGTAAAGTGACCTAGGCATAATGTCAGAAACCCTGCTGAGCATATCTAACTCGGCAAAGTCGGATAATAAATCCATGAAATCCGCATGATCCCATGTACTATTAACACCAGACTTTCAAAGACTAACTGCGAATTGTACACTTTTTTGATGAATATATGTAGCGGAGTAAGTCCGATTGTGTAGACTCTATGGCTGTTGTGGGACAGGTATGCATTGTACCTGTGATTCCGAGGCGTGGGATACTAAAGCAAACAGTTTTCTTCTGAGTAAATGATGTATTCTTAGTCAAAAACTTAACATCTAGTCTGACTACATGGTCATACCCTGTTCTAATTGTTTTAGAGAAGCAATGAATATACACAAGTATCTTACATAGGTAGAAAGTCGAAACTTAGTATGAAGGCTTCTTGAATTTGGACAAAATTGGCTACCTATTCTCAATATTTTTATTTTTATTTTTTTAGAAATCATAAATTAATAGAAAATAAGAACGCGCACCGGTAAACGCTTATTAAGTACTACGAGACGAGAGGCATTACCAAGTCAAGGTACATATACCTAGTTTTTGATGTGACTTCATGTAACGGTTACTAATGTTTTATCTGTTTGTGTTACGTGCATTAGATGGGAGTCGTCGTGCTTACGAGGGTGGGTCCGTCAATAAGTCCCTGAAAATTAAGATCAGAAACATTCTTTTCGGCAAAAAGCTCGATATGTCCTGGTGGAAGAGAACTTTTTCCCTCGCCAAATGCGGTCGTTTTTTTGCTTCAAATCGCCATGGAATCGATCCAACAGCTCCAGTGATTGTTTTACTCTTTTCAAGGTAATCGATGTGAATGACACCACGCGCATCCCAAAAAAAAAAATTGTCGCCATGACCTTGTTGGCCGACAGACGAACCTTCGGCTTTCGATTCACCAGGGGAAGTCCACTGTCTCTCGACTGTTCCTTGGTCTCGGGTGTATTGTGATGACCTCCATGTTTCGTCCACGGTTACGAAACCGCGCAAAAACTCATTCAAATTGTGTTTGAACATCGTCAAGCACAACACCTTCTTTGAAGTTGTCAAACGATTGCGTTTGTTGTCAATTGTGAGCAAACGCGCCACCCCATCTGGCGGTAAGCTTTTTCATATCCAAAGGTGTAGTAAGAAGAAATCCATTATTTTTGCATGAAATTGAGTTTTTAGTTAGAATGATCCGATTTAGGTCAAATATGCACCGTTTTGTTCGATAACTTGTTGCCATTTTGAAGGTAATTCCACTATGCCTCTCTCACAGAAGCCTTTGTCCCTATTGGCAAAAAAAACTGAGACAGTCGATTTTCACAAGTCTCTCTTGAGGCGAATTTTTCACTAGCAAAATCGTTCGCCATGGACAGGAACAGGTGGTAGTCACTTAGTGCCAGGTCTGAACTATAAGGTGGATGCATAAGAACTTCCCAATCAAGCTTCCGGAGCTTCTGCCGGAACACAATTCTTCTCCTATTGGCCAGAGCTGGACGATTGCTTCCTTAAGACGGTCCAATTGTTGACAGAACAGGTCCGAAACAAGATTTTTTGCCGTAGGGGTGCAGGTCATAGTAGATGATTCCCTGCCAATCCAGAGCTGGACGATTGCTTCCTTAAGACGGTCCAATTGATGACAGTACAGGTCCGAATCAAGAGTTTTGCCGTAGGGGTGCAGCTCATAGTAGATGATTCCCTGCCAATCCCACCACACACATAGCAAAACCTTCCTAGCCGTCAATCATGGCTTGGCCACTGTTTGCGCCGCCTCAACGCCATTCGACCACGACCGTTTTCGCTTTAATTTGTCATAAGTCATCCACTTTTCATCACCAATCACCATCCGCTTCAGAAATGGGTCGATTTTGTTGCGATTCGCAGATGGAAATTCGGTCCATAAGGTATTTCTTTGTGCTAACTCGTGTGGCACCCATATATCGAGCTTCTTTTTGTATCCAGCCTTATTCAAGTGGTTCCAAACGATTTTTTTGTGCAATGTTTAGCTCCTGGGCAATCGAAATAGTGCATACATGACTGTCAGATTCGACGATTTCCATGATTTTATCGACATTTTTGATAATTGGCCTTCCAGAGCGTTGTGCATCTTGACGAAACCAAAACTGCGTCTGATTGGTTGTTACAGTATCACGATCATAAACACTATTCACATTTTCAGCCGCCTGGCTTGCGTTTTCGCCTTTATCGAAGAAAAACTGTAAAATATTGCGTATTTTCTCTTTTTCTCTGGTGTCCATCTTTGACGCGCGCTCAAACAAAATTGAGTCAACCAATCACAAAACTGTCAGAGACGTTTTTAACGTCATTTAGTGTACGTCCGATAGGACGTATACAAGGCAAGATACAAATTACGAAAGCCATCTGTTGGAAAAGTAATGGATTTATTTTTACTACACCTGATGTATGTATATACAGGGTGGGCCAACTACAAGTTTCTTTTTAAAAATGCAATAAAATGAACAAAATGATTTTTTTTCCATGTATTATGGCTTTATTAGTAAGAGCAAACATTCCCATTAATTATGGAACACAACGCCGTTCAAGTGGCTGCCTCGGCTGGCCTCGCAGTAGCGCATTCTATCACTCCAATTTTCCAAGACCTTGTTGATGGTTTCGGGCTGTAGCTCACGGATTGCTTGGATGAATTGGCCTTAAGTGCTTGAATCGTTTCCGGATTGTTGGCATAACATCGGTCCTTCACGGTTCCCCACAAAAAAAAAAGTCCAAAGGGGTCAAATGGGAGCTCCGAGGCGCCCAATTGACATCGCCAAGACGGCTGATAACACGATTTGGGAATTTGGTGCGCAAAAGACCGATTGTGGCATGGACTGTGTGGCATGGCGCGTCATCCTGCATGACCCAGAGATCGTCTAAATCTATGTCTTCAATTTCAGTAAAAAAAAAAGTCGTTAGCCCACCGTTGACCGAAACATTGTTCCCAGCCTCATTTTCGAAGAAAAATGGTCCAATGATGCCACCACTCCACAATCCGCACCAAACTGTCACTCTCTGTGGATGCATTGGCTTCTCGACAATAACGTGGGGGGTTTTCCGAGCCCCAGATGCGGCAATTTTGTTTGTTAACGTAGCCGCCGAGATGAAAATGTGCCTCGTTAGAAAAGATGATTTTTCGCCCAAAAACGTTGTCCAATTAAAGCTGCTCTAAGGCCCAATCTGCGAAGCGATAACGAAGCGGATGGTCGTGCGCTTTCAATTGCTGAATCAATTGGACCTTGTAAGCGAATAATCCCAGATCTTTGTGCAGAATTCTCCTCAGGCTAGTGCGTGAAATGTTGAGCTGTTGAGATCGATGACGAGTTGATGTTCGTGAATTGAGTCTCACACTCTCGGCTACAGCAGCCACATTCTCGTCTGTGCCACCGTACGACGACAGGGACCATGAGTGTTGTCCACTAGCATACCAGTCTCAGGAACTTTTTGCACAAACTTGCGTACAGCAGGCGCGGTGGGTGCTTCATTTCGATCAAAACTTCTTTTCAAAAAACGCACTGTTTGGGCTACACAGCACTCACTTTGGAAATAAGTTTTCAATATTTCCCAATGTTGTTGAAGCGTAAAGCGACTCATTTCGTTCCGCGGAGGTATGATACTGACTTTCTGTCAAGATTTCGAGCGGGAAACAGCTGTCAGTGTCAAAATAACCTATGATTTAAAAAGAATAAATCACTAGATGGCCCACCCGTTACAGGGTGACCAGATAAGAAGCATAGGGAAAAACAATTTAAATAAAACAACAGATTGATTTTTTGAAGCTACATACATGCCATTATGTGCGGAATAGCACATCATTTAAATGGCTGCCTCGGCTTCGCTGGCAGTGCATCAATCGGTCAGTCCAATTTTTGATGACTCAGTCTAATACGTACGGCGTTATTCTGGCAATAGCGTCTCGAATGTTGGCCTCGAGCTCGTCCAGAATGGTTGGCTTGTTAGCGTAGACTAAGGACGTGACGTAGCACCAGAGAAAATAATCGATTGGTGTCAAGTCGCATGATGGCGGCGGCCAATAAATGAACGCTCGTTGTGAGATGACCCAGTCGCCAAATTTCTCCTTCACAACTTTGAGCGTTTCGTCGCTTGTATGGCATAGAGCGCCGTCTTGTTGGAAGCCCAGCTCTCGGATATATCAATGTTCTCGAGCTATGGCCACAGAAAGTCGATTAACATCGCTCTATACCTGTGACCATTGACGGTAACGGTGTCTCCTTGCTCATTTCGAAAGAAATAAGGTCCGATGATCCCGCCATATCATAAATCGCACCAAACAGTCGATCTTTGTATGCATTGAAGCTTGGTCGAACACTTGTGGATTGTGTGCGCTACAATAACGACAATTTTGTCTGTTGGACATAGCCAACTATAGTCTGAGAAGATCATTTTTTGGCCAAAATCAGGGGCCTTATTTTGTATTGCGTTCCTATAGCAAATGTATACAAGCTCAATTTCCAAGTAACTTAAGTGACGTTTGATAGATGTTTTGACAATCTAACTTTCGGAAATGTTTGATTTTGAGTTGGAAGCACCGAATGGCAATCCGAATCCGAAAGCAGTACAAAATAAGGCCCTTGGATCTCCGGTCAACATTTCCAGCGCCCAATTAGCGAACTCACGGCGTTGTCTATGGTCGTTGGTTTCAATTCTTGCGTCAGCCCAATCTTATATGGATGTAGGCCCAAATCCAACCGTAAAGTAAGCCGGGTTGACTGTCTGGCGATGCCCAATTCAGCTGATCGGCGCCGAATCGACATGTCTGGGTCTTCTTCGATATTGGCCTATGTTTTCTTCATTTCGCACCAATCTCTGTCTGGTTGATGGCTTAAGGTCCAAAAGAGTGTACTCACGCTCAAACTTTTCCACAGTGCGACAAATTGCCTGCATACTGAAGCCATGATGACGACCGACCTCACGACGAAACTCACGTTGCGTATTTACAATTGAGCCGGAATTTCGATATTTTTTTTTTTAGATTTCCACACGTTCGTTCGGCAAGCGTGAAACGATGCATGATGAAATGGCAAACCTTACTGAAAAATTTTGACAGTTGGATGTCATTGGTAACTCTGACAGCTGCTGAAACATAACAATTGGAAAAAGTATCATTGTTATCTGGTCACCCTTTCTATCAACTTAATTCTATTTGTTAAGGATTAAGAATCAAGTGCAAAATCATTGGGGCTTATCCTGCTTAAAGGATAGATACTTACTTACTTACTTATGTATATACTTTAACCCCTCGGGGGGCATAGGGCGTCAACCACGCCTGCGCGCCATCGTGTTCGAAGTTCTGCAACGCGTTTGAGCTGCCTCCAACTCATTCCTAAAGAGCTCGATTCCTCCTCAACAGTTCTGCGCCACGTTTGCCTAGGGCGTCCCGCTATTCTGCCTGCCTGGGTGAGCTGATTCCACTGCATAGCGTATTTCGCAATGGAGATGTTTTCGCGCCGTAGGGTGTGTCCAATCCATTGCCACTTTCTTCTTCGTATAGGTTCTTGGCCCGTTCTCAGATAAAGTTGCCCGTTGGAGATGCGGTTCGGCCAAAAAATCCTCAAGATGATTCTTAAGCATTTGTTTACGAAGACTTGCAGCTTGCGTGTGTTAATGATGTCCACCTTCCAGGTACTGCACCCATAAAGCAGCACTGATTCTACGTTGGAGCGGAACAGTCGTGGCTTGGTTCTTAAGCTAATAACATTGCTTCTCCAGATTTTGGATAGCATTCCGAACCAGCTTTGGCCTTACCGATTCTGCTGAACACATCCAGTTCGGTGCCACCGCGATTAGCCGAGACGACACTTCCTAAATATAGAAAATTATCAACTTTCTCGACTTCCTGTCCGGCAATGTTAAGTTAAGCGCGGGTATTGGAAGTACTCAGGGCTTTTGTTTTGGCTGTGTTTATTTTTAGCCCCACTTTGTTTGCCTCAGCTTCTAGATTTTGGGCCATCAAATGAAGATCCATTAATTATCCGATGTGAAAGTAGACAAACATCATCAGCGTAATCTAGGTGTAAGATGTCATAGTCCAACGAATTCCATAATTAGCTTCCGTCAATGCTGCACGGAGTACATCGCTGATAACCACCAAGAACAATAGTGGGGACAGTATGCACCCTTGACGTACTCCACTTTGGACTTCAAAGTCCTCCGACACCTTACCATTGTGCACGATGTTACACTTGCCGCCCTCATATGTAGCCTTGATAATAGCTATAAGCTTTTCTGGAATGCCTCTCCTACGCAAGGCCAACCAGATAGCATCTCGATTCAAACTGTCGAAAGCCTTCTCGAAGTCGATAAACAGTAAATGTAGCGGAGACCAATACTCAACGCATTGTTCGATTATGATCCGTGAGATGTTTATGTGGTCGATGCAGGAGAATCCAGCGCGAATGCCTGCCTGTTCGACATCGAGAGTTGAATCTAAGTGTTCTTTAATTCGTTCTAGAATTATTCTAGCTATTATTTTGGCTACAGCTGGAAGAACACATATACCTCTCCAGTTACCGCACTCCATCAAGTTACCCTTCTTTGGAAGCTTAATGATCATCCCCCTTTTCCACTCCTGTGGAATTTGTTCACTATCCCATGCTCTCCGTATTAGCGGATGCAGCAAATCTGCCGCTTGAAATAGCTCGGCAGGGATGCCATCAATACCCACCGCCTTATTCTTCTTGAGAGACTTGATGGCTGTTATTATTTCAGTTTTACTGGAAGGTACGGTGCGAATTCGGGAATTTGTTGCTTCGAACTGCTCATTCGAATTCAAGACCATACCGCCATCGTCTAAGTGATTTAGCACAAAATGTTCCCTCCATCTAGAGAGCTGATCCTCATCCGAAATCAGAAGATTACCGTTTAGACTCTTCACTGGATGTTGTTCGGAGTTTCGACCACCAATGAGCTCCTTAGTGATGTTGTAAACAGTCCTACTGTCGCACCTACTCGCTACTTCTTCAGCCCTTGAGGCCAGTGAGTTGACATCTTGACGATTGTCACGTCTCACACTACGCTGCATTTCTTTCTTCTTCGCACGGTATTGGGCTTCAAGCTCGGTTCTCTCTACTGCTGAGGCCGCTGCAATCCGAGCCTTGATTGCTATACGCTCATCGATCCGTCTCCAGGTGTTTGTAGAAAGCCATGTGCGATGGTGTTTCTGCTTTTTACCGACATACGTGCGTGCCCCAGTCGCAAAAGCATTTTCCACAGCACTCCAGTGGTCATCCATGTTCTCTTGCAATATGCTGCTGATTGCTTCTGCTTCTAAGGCAAGATGGGTCCCTGAACTGTTGGCGCGCTTGGGGTACCTTAAGCCTGTCGATATTAAACCTGGTGATGTTAAGTTAAAGGATAGATGGAACCAACAAAGAATTAATTAAAAAAATCCTTATATATGCATTTTACTGCCCTGCCCCATAAATTGCACAATATTCGTATATTTATTACGAATCAATTTTTTATGTAATATGTCAATTAAAACTGTCTTCGCAGACATCCAACTGCATCGAATGACATTTCAAACAAGTGTGGGTTTCCATTTTTTTCCGCTTCGAACCAAGAGAGCTAATGCTGGAACTAATGCGAAGTTGCCTAGTCCATATAATAGTATATCAATGGCTGTCACAACGAAACTATTTGACAGATCTGTCTGAAAATTGTGGGTGCGTTCGTTTGAAAGACGATTCTTGGCTGAATTTGAGCTGGCAACGCCATCTGTTTTAATTTTCAGGGACTTATTGAACCCACCCTCGTAAGTATAGAAATTAAATGAACAAGTTCCTTATTTATTTCGTAATGTGCGAGTATCTTCAAATAGGAAATGTATATGTATTTCAAAATGTTATCTATAAAATTATGATCTCTTGTCTCTGTTAGTTGTTTGCATTTCATATTCCAAACACACATATCGTTGAAACAATTTTGTTGAACACAAAAACGCGTGTATTCAGTTGAAGCAGAATATTTTTTTCTTGTTTTTTTTTTTTGTTAATACTTTGTTTTGTATTGTTTTTGTTCTATTTGTAAATGCTCATAATTTTTAAGTTTGTTTTTTTTTTTTGTTTTTTGTTTTGCGTTTATTCGAGAAAAAACAAAAAAAAAAAAGGGAAGGCATCGGCTTTGAGGTAGAAAAAAACCTTTAGCCTTCTATGTCGTCCAATAAATTTTACAAAAAAAGAAAAGTTTAACAATGCGGCGTGCTTTTATGTTGTTCTCTTTTGTTTATATAATTTAGCAGCCAGGACAAAATAACAATAATAGCAACGCCGGTAATGGCAGTAATAGTGGTGCTGCCGCTGGTGGCCTTGTAGGAGGTGGAACGTCTGCAGCAGCTGCTAAGAATCAACTTGAACAATTAAACACAATGCGTGAAGCACTTTTTTCCCAGGATGGCTGGGGATGCCAACATGTGAATCAGGATACTAATTGGGAAGTACCCAGTTCACCAGAACCAACAAATAAGGATCCATCTGGTGGCCCACCGATATGGAAACCGAATATCAATAATGGTACAGACTTGTGGGAGTCAAACTTGCGTAATGGTGGTCAACCACCACCGCAGCCAGTGCAAAAGACACCATGGGGTCATACGCCGTCCACGAATTTGGGTGGGACATGGGGCGAAGATGATGACGGCACCGATACAAGCAATGTGTGGACTGGTGCACCAGCAAATTCAACTGGACCACAGTGGGGTCAAAGTAGTGGAGGTCCTGGCGCAGGAGGTAAGTGTCTATTGATTTTTTTTTTTTTCCTCAGTTTTTTTATGTTTTTTTTTCGACGTTCAATAGAGGCAGAATCTTGTAACCCATTCCATAGAATAGCTGTTGTTGTAGCAGCTACGGTTCCGCTGGGGACAAATCAGTTTCTAGGCTCAGGAATCGAGCCACGTCTATGGGTCGTTCCCAAAGTGCATCGGGGTGCAAGTCGGTTGGCTTTGCTGGGCAGTTGAATAGATGTTTGGTGCTGTGCGGGTCATTTCCGCAGTCAGGGCTTTGTCTTCTATGGAGGCGTCGAGACGGTTCTTGTAGCTGTTTAGTAGGCGGCACCAACCTGAGCATAGCTGAGCTAGGGTGGTTCTTGTTCTTCGAGGCAGACTACGTTATTCGTCTGCTATGGGTGATGGGCGGCCTCCGAGTACCACGTTGGGGGCAGAGATTCTCCATAGAGTGGGACACAGTCGTGTGATGAATACATCTTTGTAAGTCTGTCTGTCGTTCTTGGTGCTCTGCGTGTAGACATCGAGGTCGTATTTGTAGATTTGGAACCCTTTGCAATGGAATGGGGTGGTTGTGGTACCAATGTCAGCGGATAATTAGGGTGGTCTTGGAGGTGACAAGCTAGAAGGAACTGCTTGGAGAGCATGGTGTTATGGTCCCTTACTGGAAGCAACTTCGTCTCAGCATGGAGGTGATCAGCATGTGACATCCGGTGACGGTCCTCATGGCCGCTTTTTTGGCAGACTTGAAGATGATGCCAGTTAGTGTCATTCAGCTGCGGTGTCCAGATGGGGGCGGCAGACTTCAACACGGAGCGACCGATTGCCTTGTATGTGGCGAGTAACGCCTCTTTATCCATTCCCCAGGAAGATCCCGCTAAGGACTTGAGTACATTGTTACGAGGTCTAAGTCGACTTCTGATGTTTGATGTGACATCAGGTGACATCCGGTGGCGGTCTTCATGGGCGCGTTTTGGCAGGCTTGAATATGCTGCCAGTTTGTGTCACTGCGGTGTCCAGATGGGGGCGGCATAGTTCAGCACGGAGCAATGTGACGAAATCCACCCCCAGGGAAATCCCGCTAAGGAATTGAGTACATTGTTACGAGGTTTAAGTCGGCTTCTGATGTTTGATGCATATGCGGTGAACGTCATCCTGCTGTCGAAAGTGACGCCAAGAAGTCTTGGTTGCGTGGAAGTTGGGATTCGACGTCCTGCTATGTCTATGTCTAGGATTGACCTTATCTCCCTTGTCCAAGACGTGAAGAGTGTGGTTAAGAACTTCTCGGCCGACACTTCGATCTCTGAGAGATCCATCCAGTACAGAGAGATATGAGTTCAGCACTGTGCATAGTGTTGGCACGTTGGGTGCGGTTATAAGGACCGTACAATCGTCGGCATATGAAACAATATTGATTCCGTCCGAGGGGAGGGGTAGTTTGGAGATGTAGAGTTGAAAAAAAGTGGCGATAGGACGCCCCCTGTGGAACTCTCTGTTTGACTCTCCGGTACCGAGACTTGGCGTTCCTTCTTCTTCTTCTTCCTTTTATCAGCGAGGTTATGATCCGAAAATAAGGGACCTCCCACTTCACCGCATTTCTACTGATCCGCCTTGGCCAGACTTGGCGTTCCTGAACTTCACAAAGGATTGGCGGCCGCAAAGGTAGTTGGCCGGCCAGCGCTTGTGAGTGTTGGGTAGTGGAGACTCCAGCATATCGCTTAGCAGCGTGTCAAATGCCTTATATAGCTCCAGGGCGACGGCAACAGTTCTGTGACAGGGTTGTTTCTGGTTGAGTCCGTTGGTGTTCTACGTTGAAATCGTGTTTAGGGCTGAGGTGGTGGTGTGGTTTTTCCGAAAACCATGCTGGTAGTGCGCTAGCGTAAGGTGTTCGGTAAAATCCGGAAGAAGCAGAGCTTCCAGTATCTTGGCGACAGGTGAGAGAAGCGATATGGGGCGGAAGTGGGAGTACCCGTGCGACCTGCCTGGTATTTGCAGCGATTGGAAGGATAGGTTCAGAAGAGATGTTAGTCAATTCCTGGTTTGGCGAGTTTTTTTTTTTTTTTTTTTTTTTTTTTTAGCATCAGCATGGAAATCTCATCAGGACATCCTTGACTTGCTCCGATTATTCGTATAGATGGTAAAGTTTTCCCAGTCCGCCTTGTTGTAGTTGATGAAAGTCCTTTTCTCTGTAACTAGGAAGTTGTTTCGATAGTGATAGTGATTGGCAGGTAGTCGGAGGCCAAGGTGACATCTGTTTTCCAGGTGGTGCAGGTTAGGAGTGGTGCACTGGCTAGACTTATGTCGGGTGAGCTGCTGCAATTGTTCTCATTCAAAGTGCCAAAAGCCAGAGTTTTCGATTGGCTCGGCAAGATGCATGCCACGTTGATCGATGCCCAGGGCTGAAAACCATAGATCGTTGTGTGCGTTAAAGTCGCCTAAGATCGATCGGTTGTCTCCATAGAATAGTATCCTTATTTACTTAATTTGGTGGCGCTACAGTTCGGGGTGTACCTGGGCCTCAACCAACAAGCCTCTCCATTTAGGTCGGTCTTTAACTAATTGCCTCCAGTTGCGCACTTCAAGTTGGTCGAGGTCCCTTTGAACTTGTGCGCGAGGCCTTCTATTGCGTCGTCCCTCCGGGTTAGATTCGAAGACTGCTGGCCGGAGCGTTGGTGTCCATTCACTCTACATGTCCTAGCCATCTCAAACGTCCAATACGCAGTTTTTTTTTTGACTAGGTCGCTGTCGCTGTACAGCTCGTATAGTTCGTCGTTGAATCTTTTCCTCCAAAACCCGTCAACGCAAACGGGACCTAGGAGCCTACCTCTTCGCAAGTTTAGGCGAGCTAGCTAATGTCAGCATCGGCAGCCAGCAGTGCTTCATAACAAGCTCCAATTGGTATCAGGGGTAGCTTTCGCATAGATCCATGTGGTATCACAATGGGCGTAGTCTGACCTGAGTGAGGCTGCTTTTTGTAGCCTGCCACTCTAACTCAACCTAACCTAGACCACAAGAGGTCCATTGAGATACCCACTGGGTCTAGCAGCTACACATGGACTTACTAAGAGAACCGACCGAAACTTTTTATAAAGCGAAGGGGATGCTTCTGTCGTCTACATTCGCCATGGCGCCAAGGTTAGCGAAGAGTAGTGCTCCCATATAGAGTAGTTTGTTCCTCCTATTTGTCCATGCAGTTTCTACAGAAATCGTTTGGCAAGAGACCCCTATTGGGCAGTGTCTTGTGAGAACAGCGATAGTGGTAGCTGATATCTGATCGCGTCTGATCCCATAGTAGTCGTAGTTAGTTAAAAGTTTAATCATAAATATTTGCGTATGTCTGTACATAATCCAACATTATTTATCCGTTATCTCATTTTAGGGAGTGGTAATGCTGGAGCTGCAACAGCCAATGCGTGGGGTGATCCACGTGATATGCGACCATGCCCAATAGATATCCGTAACGTTGACCCAAGGGAAATGCGTACACCTAGTAGTGGGGATCCCCGTGATATGCGTGGTATGATTGACCCACGTGATCCCATACGTGGAGATCCACGTGGAATATCGGGACGTTTAAATGGGACATCAGAAATGTGGGGACAACATCATCCAATAGCAACACATGGTCAGATACCACTTAATAAAATGGTGGGAACGGCAGCAGGAGCAGTAGCTGCAGTTCCTACTGGCGCTGGCACAAATACTCAATGGGGAGCAGCACAACCGGTGGTAGGTCCAAAGGAGATGACCGCGGTTATGGGAGCGGGTGCCGGTAATACTGGCATAGTTACCGGGCCAGTTGGTGGTGGTAAACAAACGACTGGATGGGAGGAACCATCGCCTCCCCCTC
Organism: Brachypalpus laphriformis; assembly: GCA_945910035.1. Classification (NCBI taxonomy): domain Eukaryota; kingdom Metazoa; phylum Arthropoda; class Insecta; order Diptera; family Syrphidae; genus Brachypalpus; species Brachypalpus laphriformis. The sequence goes on along the minus strand of OX246757.1, from coordinate 12,075,468 downwards.
AACGTCGCAATATACCAAATTATGACGATGGCACATCCCTTTGGGGACAACAATCTCGTGTACCTGGAGGCAGCTCACACTGGAAGGATATGTCCGATCCAATGTCGCGTAATCATCTCATTCGTGGCACCATTGGTAATCCGAATGTCGGTGGCGGCAATGGTGCTGGAGGTAATGCTAACGTCAATAATTCTGTCGGTGTTAGCGGTCCAGTTAGTGGCAATCCTGGCAGCACAAATTCAGTACCAATGGGTGGTGGTGGTCCACAGGGTCGTTTGGGTGGCGGTCCAGCAGTTGGCGGTCAGTTGAAACCAGACAATACAATGTGGGTGCATCCCGCAGTGGCGGCTGCCGCAGTAGCTGCATCTGCAGCAGCTGCAGGGGTTAATGCAACTCGTAATAATGGCGCTTGGGGTGACGATCATAACGCGGGTGCCGGTGCTAATTGGGGAGATGACAAATCGGCTGGCATGGGCAATTTAAGTGGCGCCGGTGGTGGTGGCGCTCCATGGAATGACAGCACAGCAGCCGCTGCATGGAATAAGAATCAAAATAAAATCTCAGTTGCTGGCGGTGGTGTTGGTCAGGGTGGATGGGGTGATGCTAACGACTTAACTAATGAATGGGGCACACAGCACATAACGAAACCCCAACCAAAACTTATTGGTATGAACAGCGATATGATCAAAGGTAGCAAACAGTATCGCATGCTAGTTGAAACTGGTTACAAGAAGGAGGACGTTGAACGTGCACTAATTCAAACGAATTTGAATGTGGAAGAAGCTGCAGAAATGTTGAACTCGCGCGTTAATGCTATAGAGTCTTGGCGACGACATGATGAAACGATGGCAACGCTTGGCGGATTTGATCATTCAAATGCGGGTGGATTCCCAGGACGTTTTCCTTCAGCTAATGCGCAACCAACAATGCCATTTCCACCAGTTAGGGTAATGGTACTAATCTATCTAAATTTCCCTTTGTTTCTTCATTTTTTGTTTCATCTTTTGTTCCAGAATAACAATCTATTGAATAATATGGGAGGTAACAACGTTGGTGGTAATCCGAACTTGGCAGCTCTTAACAATATCCAGCCGCTGCAGGTGCAAAAATACTTAAACCAAGGTGGGCCGCATAATGTAGCTGGAGCACAATCAGCGGCGGCAGTAGCTGCATTTGGACCAAGCGCAGCAGCTGCTGCAGCGGCAGCTGCACAAAACAGTCAACCCACAGCACAGCAATTGCGCATGCTTGTGCAACAAATTCAATTGGCAGTGCAAAGTGGCTATCTGTCCAGTCAAATTCTAAATCAACCTTTGGCGCCTGCAACATTAGTATTATTAAATCAATTACTAAGCAATATTAAGGTGAGTTTATGATTATATTGCGTGCATCTTTGCAAAGCAAAAAACCAACCCATCGACAGACGGCCGACAAGTACTAAAACTAAGAATTCCACAAAAAAATGTTCGAAATATGGCAGTTTAGCCGTTTTTAAATGTTTTTGTCATTCCCTTTCTCTTGTATGTGTGCCCCCAAGACCTTCCAAAGAGGTTGGTTACCCAATTTCCGACAACACATGGAGGTGGAGAGTAGGAGTTGGTAGGCATTGGCTGACTGAGAACTTTGTGTTTTCATGTAATCGCATGCACACCTTTTGATCACAATTTTGTGGCTTAGGTCAAATTATATAGTCAGAGGCCTTTATAGCTGAATGTACCCGCTTCGCTGGGCGCTGCTTTAATGACTGTCACACGGAATTTCTTCTCGTGGACTTTTTTTTTGTAGAATTATTCATGAACGCGAAGATTACCTACCTCATCGACGATGCTTTTGTTTCCTACTTCACCGATATTCATCGTCCTATACTTCAGATAATCAATTATACATCTTAACCTTTCGCGTGAATCAATCTATCCAATCGTGAGAACCGGAACAAAATCCGTTCAGTAGTTACGGAGAAACTCACGCACAGACAGACAGACAAACAAACTTTCTTTTGTAATATATAAGTGATATCAATTGTAACGAGTATTCTCTTAATTTCTCAGCATCTGCAAGGGGCACAAGCATCATTAGGACGAGGAAATAATGCAAATACTATGCAAATCAATGTAACGGTTGCAAAATACAAACAGCAAATAACAAATCTTCAAAACCAAATCAATGCACAACAAGCGGTCTATGTTAAACAGCAACAGCCACAGCAACACTCACAACAGCCACATCCAGCTGCTGCGCATGTGAATAGTGCGAATGTAGAGTATCTGAGGGGACAACATGATGCCATAAGTGCCCTTCAAGGAAATTTCTCAGAAATTAATTTGAATAAGGTCAACTATCTCAGATACACACACACACATCTTTGTCTTTTTTGATTTTGAAATAATTTTTTTGAATTTTTTGGTTTTTATAGCCTGGAGGATATCAAGGTGCTCCCAACCAACAGTCCAGATTGAATCAATGGAAACTCCCAGTATTAGATAAAGATGGCACATCGGATGGTACAGATTTTTCACGCGCACCTGGTGCTACAGCTAAACCAAGCCTCTCATCGTCCTCTGCGAATAATATGGGATCTCTTGGATTACAAGGAGATGGGTAAGTACAAAATGTAGGCTTACCATTTGCATTGGATTGGAAGGGAAGTATTGAACCTTTTCTGTGTCACTAGATGGCATTAAATCAATACGATCTGGAAACATCTGGGCTTTTGTAGATAAATTTAGAAGAACAGCCGCCAACATTCGATCATTCAATCAGCCATTTTCGCGTAGCAAATATCATTGAAATTTGTGGATGAACTTCGCAATTTTACTTCGAAAAAGGTGAAAATGCTGCGAAGGTTGCCGATGAAGGTACTTTATCAAGAGCGACGATTCCGTTCTGAAAATTTTGATGTCAAAGATACACCACGCTCTGGTCGTCCAAATGAAATTCTGCAAAAAAGTGGAGGATGACCGGCACATAAGCAGTCGTGACATCGCTTCACAACCAAACATCAGCCACACGACAGTCTTAGATCATTTGGAGAAGTCTGACTGAACAAAGAAACTCGACGCACGTTTGGATACCACCCAATCTGATGGAAACAAATTTGCTGGACCAGATTTCAATTTGTGAATCGAAACGAAATCGAACAATTTTTTAAAAGATTGGTTACTGGGAATGAAAAGTGGATCACGCACGAAAATGTGGTGCGAAAAAGATCGCTCGGTCGAAGAAGGTTGAGGCTCCCCAAACGGTCGCAAAGGTGATGCTGAGTATTTGGTGGGACTGGGCTCGACTCATGCATTATGAGTTGTTACCAGCTGGCCAAACGATTACTTCTGAGCCCTACTGTTAGCAGCTAACAAGACTCAGTAAAAGTGAGCGGAGTTGGTCAATAGAAAGGGCATTGCCTTCCATCACGACATACTTTGGTGACCCACCAAAAACTAGGAGAGTTTGGCTGGGGGGAGCTTTGATGCATCCACCGTATAGTCCTTGGCCTTGCACAGTTGGATTACCATTTGTTTCGGTCCACGTAGAATTATCTTAACGGTGTCAAGTTGAATTCCATAAGGAACTGTTGCGAAAATCACTTGTCAGAGTTTTTCGTTAAGAAATCGCAAAAGTCCTGTGAGGATGCAATTATGGTTTTCCCGAAAAAATAACAATATTTGGCGCAATCAGTTAAACAACAACTTTAGTCGGCCATTTTGTAGACAGGATTTGATTGTTGAAAACGCTGTACAAACGTTTTCAATCGGTTCGCTGGGAGCTTTACAGACATGCTCACCTTTTTTATAAAATTTTGGTTTTTGCATTAAATCTTGGTTAAAGCCACACGTGTACACATGTTTATACATATATTCCATTTCTTCTTTATTTACAGAACCTGGTCAACGGGGCGAAATATCGGCGATGGATGGCCTGATTCGACAAATGATAATGAGAATAAAGACTGGCCAGTTGCTCAGCCTTCAACTGCAACTGCTTTTACTGATTTAGTTCCAGAGTTTGAACCCGGCAAGCCGTGGAAGGTAAGCACTAAGTACAACGATTAGATACACTTGTTGACCTGCATACAATACATACAATAGTAAGGTTCAAGTATATTTAGGAGATTTTAACTGGTCGCTATGCTTAACTCGATAGCGACGTAGATGCCGCCGCTAATATGATTACTGACATCCCATCCTCTTAGGTATGAATGACTATATTCCAAACAGAATAAAGAGTATCAAACCGAAAGCAAACTCGTGGTTTGACCAGAGCTGCAAACAGGCTATCAGGTTGAAACAAGTCTTATAAAGCCAACAAAACCGAAAGAAGTCAGGAATGACTGCAATGCCCATATTTGACGTGTAAAATTCGTACATTTTAAATTGAGGCAAACAATTCTACAATGTCCCAAAGGTGGTGAAAAATATTAAAACATTCTGCTATCCCAACATTCATCTACAATGGCATTCCAGCTGTGAGCTTCTAAGACAAGGTTAATCTGCTTGCAGCGAACTCTGCCTCGTCTGCTATCGCAACATTCATTTACAATGACATGCCAGCTGTGAGCTCCTAAGACTTGCTGATCACCTTGCAGCGAATGTTTTCCTTAGACCGCCAGGTCTTCTGCCATCCTGAGTTAAAGGGTACCATTGCATAGCATGGTTCGCTATGGAACTGTCACCCTTACGGAACGTGTGACCAATCCACTGCCACTTCCGTCGTTGGATGGTTGTGCCTATTGGTTCCTGATCCGTTCTCTCGTAAAGATGTTCGTTAGAGATACGATTGGGTCAGAAAATCCTTAAGATATTGCGCAGGCACCTATTAACAAACGTTTGCAGCTTTCTGGTGATAATAGTGGTCACTCTCCATGTGTTGCTTCCATATAACAACACGGATTCAACGTTGGAGCGGAACAGTCTTATCTTGGTGTTTAAACTGATTGCATTGCTTCGCCATCTTCTTCTTCTTCTTCTTCCTTTTATAAGCGAGGCCATATTTTGGACAATATCCCGAACGCGGACTTTGCTTTGCCGATCCTGTTGGCTATATCTAGTTCGGTTCCACCATCGGTCGAGACAATACTCCCAAGATACTGGGAATCCTCTACTCTCTCTACCGGTTGTCCAGCAATGCATATTTGAGCCGATGCGTTTGTTCCAGGACCAGTTCTTGCCGTATTCATTTTTAGTCCGACACGACGCCTGTCTGCCCTCTACACATCTGCTGGCATTTGCTGGAGGTTCATAATTCTGTGGGAGAGTAAGCATACATCGTCAGCGCAGTCAAGATGTTTCAGTTGGGATGTAGGAGTCCATCGAATTCCTCCGTTTCCCGTCGACAAAGCTGCATGAAGCTCAACGCTAATCACCATTAGGAATAATATTGGTGAAAGGATACAGCCTTGTCTTACCCCACTTTGGATCTCAAATTCCTCAGACAACCTCCCCCTGTGCAGAACGTGACATTTGGAGCCTTCATATGTAGCTTTGATAATAGCAATTATTATATTTTATCGGGGATACCTCTCCTGCGTAAGCCACGCCGCATTAACACCCTGTTGACAATATCGAACGCCTTCTCAAAATCGATGAACAGCAGATGGAGTGGCGATCGATATTCAACGCACTGTTCGATGATAATCCGCAGGGTGTTGATGTGGTCGGCACAGGAGGATCCAGAGCGGAAACCTGCTTGTTCGGCATCGAGTGTGTCTTCGAGATGTTGTTTGATTCGCTCAAGGATGATTTTAGCTATTGTCTTAGCTACAGCAGGCAGCACGCAGATACCCCTCCAGTTTCTGCACTCCATTAAATTTTCTTTCTTAGGAAGCTTGACGATCATTCACTTTTTCCACTCGTTAGGAAAGCTCTCAGCTTTCCACGCTATATCTATAAGTGGAAGCAGAAGCTCTCACCGAGAAATGCAACCATTATCTCCATTACTTCGGCAAAACAATGATGGTAGCGCACGATATTCTAAGACATGCGACAGAGTTTGTGCACCAGGTTCTTTTGTCGAACTAGAAATTGCCTTTCGGGTCCCTTCAGCTCCTACAACCTAGAAGCTGGAGGGTATTTCTTCTTTATTTATCTCTTGCAGCGTTTGTATTCCATTTCGAGACAGACTTTGTCGTCTCTTATATTAGAGGGGGACATTGACCAAGCTTTGTTCCCATTTATCACTTCTTTAGCTTCACCACCATGTCTCTGTGGCGTGTTGGTAATAGCCCTCTGAAGCGCCTAGCAGTGATTTGACTCTCTAATCAAGTTCATTGTAGAGAATCCCACATACTCGTAGCTTGTGCTCTTCACAGTTGCGTTGATGGTGTGTCGATTGGAGTTATCTCTCATAACAACTTTTACTCGCGAATGTATGGGGACTCGAATCTTGAACCTTACGCTCAGTAGTGAGCCACAGCATTCACACTACTTATTAATTTGATTATAGAATAGAATTTATAATATTGTTTGTGTATGCTTTCGTTATAGGGCTCGCAAATAAAAAGCATAGAAGACGACCCAAGCATAACTCCTGGTAGTGTAGCTAGATCTCCATTGTCTATTAATCCGACGCCAAAAGAAGCTGATATTTTTGCAAACACAAGCAAAAATTCCCCGACTGATTTACCACCATTAAGTTTATCATCATCAACATGGAGTTTTAATCCTTCAACTAGTAATCAAAATTTTCCCAGGTATGTACCACTTTGCGAGTTCTTATTGAAGAAGTTTTGTGTAAATTTTTAATTTTTTTTTTTTTTTTTAATTTCAAGTTGGTCAGATAATGTATCACAACAGTGCACAACGTCATCAGAATTATGGGCTGCACCAATGAATAAAACCTCGCGTGGTCCCCCACCAGGCTTGGGTACAAATAAGGCTAGTGCAGCTGGTGTTAATGTATCTGTTGCCTCTGTAACAAATCCATCCGTGGTAACTGGTAGCTCAAATGGTTGGATAGGTAGCGGTATAACTGGACGTCCAAATGCAAATGCAAATTGGTCTACCACGAATTCCAGTTGGAACTCAAATTGGCTGCTTTTAAAAAATCTTACAACACAGGTAAGTGGATCTTTCTTTATGTATTTATTTATTTATTTCATCTACGGAGTAGTGTGTATATAAAGGGTGTCCAGCAGAAGATTTTCAAGTCTAAAACTAAATCTGTGTCTATACATCTAATGAAACTTTAGGGAGTCGAAGCGCACGCATCACACGGTAACTACTGCACGGATTTTAATGAAACTTCCTGACTCATTTCCGTTACTCGTCCCTTACCACTGAGTGTCAATTTTTTATTAATTCCATTCGCTTTTGGAACTCCTTACCGCGTTCTATCAGAATAATTAATAACACAAGATGGTTTAAAAATGAATTAAGAAACCATCTGTCACATAATATTAATTAGTATTAACCCTTCTGTTCTGTTGGGGTCATTTCATGACCCAAAAGGATTACAAACTGAAATATTTTTATTTAGAGGCGCATTTTGTCGGTATGTTACAGCAGATTTCAAAAAGTTGTACAGAATGGCCCAGTTTTCTCCATTTAGATAACGAATGACTTCATCCGAAGAGAGAGTGTTTTTTCCAAAGTTGTGCATTCTAATTGAGCTCAGTATAGGTCAGGTTCCGATAAAATGCATGATGTCTTCTCTATATCCATGATTATACAGAGTACAGCTATCATTTCTATCAATTCTATGTGGCAAGTAATTTAAGTGTAACATTTCACCCCTCGCTTTGAATATTGTTGAAATTACATCTAATCCGTGCCGGTCATGAAAGTAGTTTTTTTCCCCCAAGGTCGTGATGAAGTACTTTATACATGTTTCTAGCTTGACTTTGTTGGGCTTGAATCCTAAATGTCTCCCGTGTTGAACCATCAATCTTAGTGAGTAACTCATGTAATGCATTTCCCAAGGCATTTCCCACTTAATGTAAGTGTATGCACATGATACGTTTTGGGTCATTTTGTGACCCGACGTCGTACGGCTTATATAAGCAAACTTTTGCTCGTGTGTTCCCACGTGAAATGCATTTGTTTGTCATTGCATTGTCTGTTTTTGTCGAAATATGTTATTCTTCGAAATACATATTCGACTTGCATATTGTTATTGCATGTTACCTAACCATGCTATTTACAAAGACACACCATATGAGTGGAAGTGAGATTGCTGAGCTGAAGATGAATATTATGACGATTTTGAAGATGAGGATAGTGATGGTGGTGATGTGGACTACGAACCAGACTTGAAGGACGAGGATGTTTCAGATGATCATATTAGAAATGAGAGTAACGATGTAAGTAAGATATATCTGAGATTCAGACTGAATATTTCAGTAAAGATCGTGATAGTGATCTCCGGATCCGGAAATCTGAGGTCACATGCGACAACTGAACATCAACCAACGCACGGGTGTAACATCTTTTACTGTTTACCGCATTTATGGAATAAAGGATGCTTTCGACATGTGTATGACTCAGGCTATGAAGAAATATGTTATCCATTTCAGTAATATGCAAGGAAACAGAGTGATCGAAAATTTCGAAAGCATAGATGAAATCGAGTTCGATGCATACTTAGGTGTTTTGTTGCTTATTGGTACATACGTAATAACCACAAACATACAAACACATGTTACATTTTTGTGCATGTTTTTATCGTTCACACCGTGAAAGTATCAGGAGTTTGTGGAATAAACTTCATGGGCGTCCAATGCTAAGTGCTGTAATGTCTCCAGAACGTTTCTTTGAAATTTAACGTGTACTTGCATTCGGCGACAGACAGAAACTCGTGGAGATAAGCTTGCACCGATTCGGGACTTTTATGAAAAGTGGACTGAGAATCTAGAGTTATTATATGTTCCTAATGAAAACATAATAGTGGACGAACAACTGATTCCTTTGCGTGGTAGATATCACTTCAAAGTTAACATGCCCAGTAAACCTGAAAAATATGGCATGAAGGCATGGATAGCAGCTGAAATTTCAAATTTACTTTGGACGAGCTGGAGGAGCACCAGCTGAAAGAAACCATGGTGAACGAGTCATTTTAGACTAGTATCGGAATATCATGGAAGAAATGTCACAACTAATCATTTTGTACCATCCATACTTTAGCATTAGAATTGCTCAAACGAAAAAAAAAAACTATTGTTGGGAAAGTTCGAATGAGCAAGAGATTTCTACCAGTTCATGCTACTGCTCAAGAACTCCGTAGGCTTTCAGTTTTATCCAAATGATTTTTCTTCTATGGGAAGGAAACAGTTGTACAGTATACACCGAAACAGTACAAATAAGTCACCTTGCTAAGTACTATGCATCATAATGATAAAGTCTTAGTTGCACATCCGAAAAAGATTCCAGAAATAATTGAATTTTACAACTCAACTAAGGGCGGTGTTAACGCGATGGATCAAATGGTTCGTACATATTCATGCAAACGATAAACTAACCGCTGGCCAGTAGCTTTATTTTGAAATTTTATCGACATTTCCGCGCTAAATGCCTTCATATTGTGGTCCAATATGGACCAAAATTCATCCAAATTGGAATAACAATAAACTGTACATACGTCGTTCATTTTTACAAAAGTTAGGTGAACATTTAGTTTGGGCATGTATTGTTCGATGAAACCGTTTTCCAAAAGCCGAAGCTTCTACTGCCATTGTTCGTAATATCTGAAATGAAGACACAATATCATCATCACCATCGCCATCATCGCTAAAAAGTTCAAAGCTAGCAATCGCAAACGGTGCAAGTTTTGTCCTACAAAGCATGAAAAGAAAACTTTTACTACATGCAGTGTCTGCAATAAGCCAGTATGTCCAACATATCGTCATAGCAGTCATTACTATTACTTATTGTGAAGAACGTATCCCATAAATTCTGAATTTGTATTTATTTTCTTGTTTCACTGCATTTTCCTTCTTTTTTTTCATCAAATATGTTCAAAAATTAATGTGGGTCATTTTGTGTGAAGGGTTAATGAATTTTTATTAAATTATTATACATTATTATAACTATGTAATTATAACTTGAAATATTATTCTCGTCAACTTTTTGTAGCTTTCAAATACAGAATTAGCCTAACACTAGTTTATAAGATACTAGCTTAATCCGTTCTCGCTTTGCTTCGCCCTATAAAGGCTTCCTCATGCGAACAAATCTGTAATATCAGAGCGAGTGAAGAAAGTATTTATCTAAGTCCATGAAATTGTTGTGTACAATAAATTTTGTGGATATGCATGCATTTTATCAATGTCGTTCCAATGGGTAACTTTCAGCCCCTAAGTGCAGATTTCATAGTTCTCAAAAACCAACATTCTCTAAAATATTATCAAACGTAATAAAAAATACAATTCTTTAAATAATGGACAATTGTATTTTATTATGGTAAACAAATTTTACAAAGCTTCTTTGTAAACAACGTTTGAGGTTGTTTGTTTGTGACGCGCGAGTCATACGTAGCAAGACGTTCATCTTCAGTGCCTGACCTACTGTGATGTTCTTCATTTTGGGTTCGAGGTTGCTTGCCTGTCTTTGGAAAACCAGCTGACTTTATGGCAGGTCTTATACTCAAACAAACATTACTTTACTACTTATGTCCTGTATCCCCTTGTGGGTCCTAGGGCCTCTACTACGCCTACGCGCCATCGTGTACGGTTTCTGGCAATGTGTCTGAGTTCTCCCCAACTTTTCCCTAACTGCCGTGCCTCCTTCTCGACTGTTCTGCGCCATGTTCTTCTCGGACCGCCAGGTCTTCTGCCATCCTGAGTTAGAGGGTTCCATTGCATAGCATGGTTCGCTATGGAACTGTCACCCTTTCGGAACGTGTGACCAATCCACTGCCACTTCCGCCGTTGGATAGTTGTGCCTATTGGTTCCTGACCCGTTCTCTCGTAAAGGTGTTCGTTAGAGATACGATTGGGCCAGAAAATCCTTAAGATATTGCGCAGACACCTATTAACAAACGTTTGCAGCTTTCTGGTGATAGTAGTGGTCACTCTCCACGTGCTGCAACCATATAGCAGCACGGATTCAACGTTGGAGCGGAACAGTCTTATTTTGGTGCTCAAACTGATTGCATTGCTTCGCCATATTTTGGACAACATACCGAACGCGGACTTTGCTTTGGCGATCCTGTTGGCTATATCCAGTTCGGTTCCACCATCGGTCGAGACAATACTACCAAGATACTGGAAATCCTCTACTCTCTCTACCGGTTGTCCAGCAATGCATATTTGAGCCGATGAGTTTGTTCCAAGGCTGATAATTTTAGTTTTTGCCGTATTAATTTTCAGCCCGACGACACCTGCCTCCCTCTCCACATCTGCTGTCATTTGCTGGAGATCCATAATTCTGTGGGAGAGTAAGCATACATCGTCTGCGTAGTCAAGATGCTTCAGTTGAGATGTAAGAGTCCATCGAATTCCTCCGTTTCCCGTCGACAAAGCTGCATGAAGCACATCGCTAATCACCAATAGGAATAATCACCCTGATTGTCGATGGCGTTTGTCGTTTTTCGACGATTGTCGTTTTATTCTTCAGATGAAACACGAATACATTTTCATAACTTTTCCAATGTAAAAGAGTTGTAATAGTATTTTACACGACAAATAAATTGCTTACTAAAGTTTAACAGTCAGCAGGTCGTAGCTATGAATAAAACGCCAATCGTCGAAAAGCGACAAACGCCAACGACAATCAGGGTGAATATTGGTGAAAGGATACAGCCTTGTCTTACCCCACTTTGGATCTCAAATTCCTCAGACAACCTTCCCCTGTGCAGAACGTGACATTTGGAGCCTTCATATGTAGCTTTGATAATAGCAATTAGTTTATCGGGGATACCTCTCCTGCGTAAGGTACGCCAAATAAACTCCCTGTTGACACTATCGAACGCCTTCTCAAAATCGATGAACAGCAGGTGCAGTGGCGATCGATATTCAACACACTGTTCGATGATAATCCGCAGGGTGTTGATGTGGTCGGCACAGGAGGATCCAGAGCGGAAACCTGCTTCTTCGGCATCGAGTGTGTCTTCGAGATGTTGTTTGATTCGCTCAAGGATGATTTTAGCTATTATCTTAGCTGCAGCAGGAAGCACGCAGATACCCCTCCAGTTTCCGCACTCCATTAAATTTCCTTTCTTAGGAAGCTTGATGATCATTCCCTTTTTCCACTGGTTAGGAAAGCTCTCAGCTTCCCAAGCTCTATCTATAAGTGGAAGCAGAAGCTCAGCCGATGTTGTTGGCGTTGCTCGTAAGAGCTCTGCTGGAATACCGTCAAGTCCTACCGCCTTGTTGGTTTTGAGTGCCTTGATCGCGGTAATAATCTCATCTTTACTGGGAGTCGTGGTGCGTATTCGGGTACTTCTCACCTCGGGCATCTCAGTCTGATTTGGGAGCATATCGCTAGCGAATACACGGTTCAAAACCGTAGCAAAATGCTCTTTCCATCTCTTGAGCTGGTCCTCATCCGAAATGAGCAAGGAGCCGTCTAGGCTTTTCACTGGGTGTTGGCTGGAGCTGCGACCACCTGTCAGCTCCTTCGTGATTCTGTAGACGGTCCTGCTGTCGCACCTCCGTGCAGCTTCTTCTGCTTCTGTAGCCAGCGCGTTGATGTAGTTGCGCTTGTCACGTCGTACGCTACGCTGAACTTCTCTCATCTTCATGTGATATAGGGACTCTAGCTCGCTTCTCCCTGCTGCTGGGGTAGCTGCAACGCGAGTTTTTAGCTGTTTTCGTTCGTCAATCCGTCTCCAGGTATCCTCGGAAAGCCACGCCCTATGTCTTCCCTGCGATCGACCGACAATTCTTTCAGCACCAGATGTAAAAACATTTTTCACAGCACACCAATGGTCTTGGATGGTTGCGGGCATTGAGCTGCTGATTGCTTCCACACCTTGCGAAAAGTGCTCCCTTAATTGTTTGCGCACTGAGGGATCACTAAGTCTATCGATGTTGAACCTGGGCATTCTTGTGTTGTCGTGGGATCTTCGAACTGCAGCAGTGCGTAGTTGGAGAGTAGCTATCATAAGATGGTGATCACGTACTATCCCCACATCTGCCCCTCGCCTGTTTCGGACGTCCAGGAGACTACTTCTAAAGCGGCGGCTGATAGCAAAATGGTCAATTTGGTTGGAGGTTGCTTGCCTATCATTGGAAACCCAGCTGACTTTGTGGCAGGTCTTGTGCTCAAACATGGTGCCACCTATCACAAGGCGGTTGGCATTGCAGAAATCCACAAACCTTTCGCCGTTGTCATTCCGGTTGCCTAGTCCATGCTTCTCGATTACATGTTTGAGCCCTTCGTTATCGCTGCCTACCTTGGCATTCAAATCCCCCATCACTATGACAATGTCTCCATTTGGTGTTGTGTTGAAGACGGCGCTTAAGAGATTGTAGAAGCTCTCCTTTTCATCCTCAGACGAACTATTCGTTGGGGCGTAACACTGTATGATGGTGACGGGTCGTACTCTAGTCCGGAATCTGGCCGTCAAAATCCTATCACCATGAGGCTGCCAGAAAATTAGGCCCTTGCGTACTGTTGTTGTTAGCAGCAGTCCGACTCCATATTCCCGCGGGTTTCCGGATGGTCTTCCAGAATAGAGTAGTACAGTGTTACGCGTTGGAGACTGGTACTCGCCCGCTTCTAACCATCTTACTTCACTTACCCCCAAAATGTCCAGTTTATATCGCATGAATTCGTTTTCCAATTGGAGGAATCTGGCATTGTAAGGACCTTCTCTTCCCGAGTCGAGGAGCGTCTTTACATTCCAGAAACCTATCTTTGTCCGGGTACAATAGCCAAAAGTCGTCAACATGTGATCATTCCTTATCCGAGGCATAGTGTCGGTTTCCGTAGCGGGCAATATTCGGTAACGCAGGTTGCTGGCCCACGTTACCTAGCCTACAATCAAGGCCCTAGACAACCCGCACTTACAATTTTGGCCTATACGTATAAGGGTTTATACGTATAGTTGCCCGGGGACCACCACTAGGAGGTAAAGTAAGCACTTCATCACGAACTTGATTGTTGCGCTACTGGCCCAAGCCAAGTTGGGAGAAGGTAACTTTCCCTCCATTGATTCGGCATTGGGTCACCTCTCACAAATTTGGAGATGAGAATTCTGAGCCATCTGAACCCGATGTTTCCCATCTTTTTCCAGAACTCAGAGGGCATCTCGTCTGGCCCAACCGCTTTGCGTTTTTTGGAGTATTTGACCGCCTCACTAACTTCTTCGACTGTAATGTCGGGTATTTTTTCACAGTTAGGGGTGGCTCTTGGAAAGTATAACCGGGGAGAAACTGTTCATTTAAAAGTTCTTCACAATACTGCCGCCAGTTCTGCAGAATTTTCTCGTCATCCACAAGAAGCTGGCCATGAGCATTGTTAATGAACTTTGGCGAACGAATCTCCTGAGCATTCCTCCTTCTTTGGGCGGCTATTTTGAAGATGGTTGCGCTCTTGTTCATATTGTGTCTTCGCAGCTCCTGGATAGCCTGGTTTGCATCAGCAACCGGGGAAGATATTTTCTCCAGCTCCCGATACAGGTCCTCCATACTCTCTGCTTGAAATCTGTATACTATATGAATCAATAAAAAATTTAAGCTTTCTAATTTAAAAATCTGTATTTTCTATCAAAATTATATTTTGCGTGAATTATGGGACACCCTTTATATGACTCTATTACGAATTCGCATTAGCAGTTTACAATTACAGTGAATAAGAAATCGCATTCACAGTTATAACTAAAAATGCAAATTCACGACTAAGCCCATCTCTAAGAAGAACTATTCACTTTCTTTTTCCTATGCAACAATTATTTATGTGTTTAACTGAATTTTTATTTTTTTTTTCTTTCAGATTGACGGTTCGACACTACGTACCTTGTGCATGCAACATGGTCCACTTATAAATTTTCATTTGTATTTGAATCAAGGAATTGCCTTATGTAAATACGCGACTAGAGAAGAAGCTAACAAAGCACAAATGACATTAAATAATTGTGTTCTCGGCAATACAACAATTTGCGCCGAATCCCCAAATGAAACCGAAGTTCAAAGTATTCTTCAACACTTGCCGCCATCTGTTGGCCAAGGTGGTGGCGGCCCTGTGAGTGGTCCTGCTGGTGGCAGTACTGGTGGTATTAATCCGGGTATCGTTGGTGGCGGTAATGGCGCCCCTAATCTTGCAACTGGCGGTGGTGGTGGTGTTGGAGGCGGCGGTGGTGGTGGCGGTGGCGGTGGTGGTGGTGGTGGTGGTGGAAACAATGGCGGCGGTAATAATAATAATGGCAATAATCCTGGCATTGGTGGTAACGGATCCGCTGGTATTGGTACCAACAATGTTCAAAACTCAGGAACTGCTACAGTTGGAGCCGGTTCAAGTGGCTCTGCCGGAGGCAATGCTCCTAATTCTGCATGGCGGCAACAAAATTCACAGAATCAATCTAGACCGACAGGTAGGGAAACCGATTTCGAGTACATAAAGAATTATGTACGTTCTATCGTTGAAGACTGAGTTTAAAAAAAGAAAAAAAAAAAAAAAAAAAAAATCCAAGCACAGAACAAGAAATGCGCGAAATGAATTTTTTTTCTTTTTTTTTTTTCTTTTTTTTTCTTTTAGTAGTATGCACATACGTATGTCAAATATGTACAAGTACATACACGATAATATCGATATAATTTCTCCAGAAAATATTATTTTTTTTTTTAAATCTATATATATTCATATATTCTGAACAAAACCTTTCTCCAGTGGTCTACTAAAAAAAAAAAAAAACAACAAATGCATATTTTTCAGAGAAACAAAAACAAAAAAAAAAACAAAAAACCAAAACCAAAACCGAAAAAAAAAATAAGTAAACACTAATCGAGCTTTAATTACACAAAAAGAAAAATTAAAAAAATAAAAATGCGTATTGAACCTCCTCATCTACATACTACCACCTGCCTATCTGCATATATATATAAACTAGTTTAAATTGATATATATATATATACACATGTATATATATATATTTAATTTTTTTATTTTTTGTTTTTAATTTATACCTAAACGCATATTTAAATGATTATTATACAAAGTAATTGACTTTTCATTTTATTTTAATTTAGTTTATATCTTATTCTTCTGGTTTGCAATTTTTTTTTTAAATTGTTTATATATTTTCAAATTATGTAAAAGAGTACACGAAACAGAGTACATCTAGTAGGAAAGTCTCGTCTACTATATATACACATACACACATATAGAATAGGCAATTCTTTTTTTTTTTTCTTCTTTTTTAGTTAAACACAAATTTGTTTCGTTAAATATAACTACATACATTTATATATATATATATATATTATAACTTTTTTTATTCAGTGTCTCTGTTATAAAATTATGCCATGAATAGAAGAAAGAGAATATATTCTTAGAATTGTTAAAATAAATTTCAAATAAACGTTCTTGTTTCTTAGTTTTTTTTTTTTTTTTTTTTTTTTTCCTTTCTGTCTTCCTTTCTTTCCTTGTTTCGTTCTTTATTTCTTTCTTACTTCAACAAACATTATTTTTTTTTTTGAATAGAATTTCCTTCCTTACATGGAAAAAGTATTTATTATTTTTATATTTTTTTGTGGGTAGGTGAATCCTCTAAGGTGATAGTTCTAAGGTGCGCGGTAGAAGGAGTATAAGTCAAAATTTGGTAAAAATGAGATAAGTACGCCATTCGATTGCAAATTTTATATGTCATGCTTAGTAAAAGCGGTATAAGTTCTATTGCACACACAAGTCGTTCAAAAAGACAGTGGTCAAAGTAGCCTTACTGTATGGGGCATAATTGTGGGAGGTTAAAAGAGTATAAGTAAACTTGTACTATTATGATCACACAAGGAGTCCTTTTTTTGACTGGCAGCTAACAATTCACTATGACTTGTACTCAAATGACCAAATAATGCTGTTGCGTTCGTTCGTTATTCTTTCGCGTTTGTTCTTGTTCCAAATAGTTGTTTTCATTTGGAGTTCCAAGCAAGATCATTACTCGTTAGTAGCTCTCCAACACACATAGTAAGTAGTTCATAGTGTACATTTTTTTTATAAAATAAAACAAAGTAAAATGTTTTCCAAGACTAACCGAGCTGCAAAAATGGTTTCACTTGCAATAAGCGTAAATCGAACAGGTACGCTTTTGTGACATGAAATATCATAGAACTAAATATACACTTGCCAGAAAAATTGTGCGTATAGATAAGTTTCCAATATTACTAAGTAAAGAAATGCTTTCAAAAGTGAATAAAATAACTTCAAAATTTATTTTGTTTGTTTATTATTATTATACTTCAGCCTTTGATTTAGTAAAATTTTTGAAACACAATAATTAAACAAAAAACAGCAACAAAACAAAAACGGAACTAAAACACAAATATTCATCAGAAAAAGTCTGCGTACAAGGCTAATTACTAAAAGAAAAGCACCTACTGTGTGAAATTTGTTCACATATAAATAGCTTGTTAAGTAGCCTTTACGCCTCAGAACTTCTGCCAAACGTTTTGGCATGGATTTAACGAGCTTGGATGTTTCTTCGCAGGTAATTTTGATCCATTCCTCGCGAAGTATTTCTTTAAGCCCGTTCTTGGAGGCGATATTGTGCTGGCGAATCCTCAATTTCATTTCATTTCATTTATTCAACGTTTCAACAACACTTACAATAGACTTTTACAATCTTTAAGGCATAAATGTTGACATTTCATTACATTATTTTAAAATTAGAATTGAGATGACATGACAAAATTAGAATTATTTTAAAACTTCATGTTAAATTCTGCGGTTAAAGTAAATTCAATAGAAAAGTAAGACAATTTATAATCTTAGATAGTATTATTTTGTATCTGCAATTTATGTGCATGTAATATGCCGAAAGAGAGTATCACAAAAATTATTCGCATCGTGTCTTCTTACGCTAAGAGAAAGTGCGTTCCAAAGGCGAATGGCATAAATAAAGAATTGGCGTTCCTAGACCTGATATGTTACGCGAGGTGGAACCAACGTCAAAGAGCGTTGTGATTGTGCGAATTTTAATTTTTCGTATAAGTATTGAGGCTGTTTGGTGGTTATGACTTGTGTAAATACTTGATTGTGCAAAAGTCAAGGTACTTTTCTAATGTACAACCAAGTATCTTCTTAGCATGGGCGGAAACATGGTCATATTTTCTTAACCCAAAAACATAACGTGTTATATTATTAAATGCAACTTGTAATTTGCGTGTTATGATAGTGTTATTGCAGCAGAAAATTTGACAGCTGTATGTAATTAGCGGCACGAGTAGAGTTCGTGCCAAAATTAGTCTTGTACTTGTCGGTGTGAAGTTTTGCGATAAAGATAGATTTCGGAGACATCCATAGATTTTGCCAATTAACGTCAAAATATGGTTATCCCAGCACAGCGTTTTACTGAACCAAACACCCAGATTTTTGGCTTTGTGGACGAATCCAATTTGAGCATTTCCAAGATAAATGGGGGGTAACAAATTTGGATCATGACCATTTCTACTGATTACAATCCTCCGTTCCAAAAAAATCCCACAGGTGCTCAATGGGATTGAGATCAGGTGATTGGGGTGGTGTGTGTAACTGTTTGGGCACATTATAAAGACACCAAAGCTTGACGATCATAGCAATGTGCTTTGGGTCGTTGTCTTGCTGGAAGTAGTAGTCTCTTCCAATACCCAGTTTTTCTGCGCTCTGTTTTAAATTTGCTTTTAATATGTCTAAATAACCTCTCTTGTCCATGATGGACTCAATAAACTCCAATTGGCCCACACCTTGACTGGCCATGCACCCCCAAACCATTATACCACCGCCACCATGCTTGACCGTAGGCATGAGATTCTCCTTATTCAGAGCAGTGTACAGCTTTCTCCACACCAACTTGCGTCCTTTTATGCCAAATATGCAGAACTTGCTTTCATCCGAAAAAATAACCTTATTCCAAAACTCTGGAGGCTTATTAATATGTTCATTAGTGAAAGCGATGCGTTCTTGCCGGTTTATTAAGGAAATGAAAGGCTTGTTACGTGCCACACGGCTATGATAGCCCGCTTTCTTCAAAATTTTGCATACAGTATCATTACAGATTGTCTTTTTAAAGTTCTTTCTTATGTCGTTCGCGATTTTAGATGCAGTTAATTTGGGATTCTGCTGCACAGATTGGAGAATGTGTCGTTTTTCTCGGTTGGTCAATTTGGAAGGGCGACCAGAACGTGGCTGCGATATAAAAACACCGGTCGTTTTGAAATTATTAACCACTCTGCCACCCTGCCACCCAGGAAAAACCCCGGTCCACTTGGACCGGTGAGTTTCAGTGCGCGGTGGGGTGGCCCGTTCTGGTTCCCTAATCCCTCTTCTTATTTATCAAAATAAAATAGCCGAAAGCCCTGGTAGCTAGTGCTGTTGTTGTAAGTTAAAACTATAATTTATTTACATTTTAATAAATATTAAATAAATAAAAATATTAACCACTCTTTGAATGGAGGAATGCTTTCTCCCAACAGTTTGACCGATTTCTCGAAGCGTTTTTCGCTCTTTCCACAACTTAACAATAATTTTCCTTTCGTCATGACTAATTTCTTTTCTTTTGGAATCCATGGCTGTACTTTATTTAATCACAGTATAACACTTGATAAAGTTACTTAAAATTGTTGTACAATGTAAAACAAACAAAAACAAACAATGATGTAATTTGTTCCAGGACTCCAAAGGAAGGAAAATCACCGTTAGTTTACTTGTACGCACACTTTTTCTGTGCCGCTGAATGGGTTATTGCCAGCTTTTGGCCAATAAATTGGGTGTTGCCAAATTATAAGCTTTGAAATCAATTTTAAAATGTTGTTGAATGCTTAATCTAAACCACTTCAAAGATATAAATATGCATACTTATAAAAATTAATGCGATTGGGAACCATTCCATATTACAACCTACTCTGTACGCACACTTTTTCTGCCAAGTGTAAATCTACAATTGCTTAATTACGTTTTTCATTGGGATAGAAAGTGTCCAATAGAAAAGCACATAAAAAGTCCTTCACAATGTTAATTCTTAATTTTCTATGTTTCTGCCAGAGCCGAACACTAATGGAGATGAAATTCCGTCAACGAGCAATGATCTAAACCAGCCAACTGATTTTACTTACTTACTTACTTATGTCCTGTATCCCCTTGTGGTTCCTAGTGCCTCTACTATGCCTACGCGCCATCGTGTACGGTTTCTGGCAATGTGTCTGAGTTCTCCCCAACTTTTCCCTAAATGCCGTGCCTCCTTCACGACTGTTGTGCGCCATGTTCTCTTCGGACTGCCACGTCTTTTGCCGTCCTGAGTTAGAGGGTTCCATTGCATAGCATGGTTCGCTATGGAACTGTCACCCTTTCGGAACGTACGTCCAATCCACTGCCACATCCGTAGTTGGATGGTTGTGCCTATTGGTTCCTGACCCGTTCTCTGGTAAAGGTGTTCGTGAGCGTAGTCAAGATGTTTCAGTTGAGATGTAAGAGTCCATCGAATTTTCCTCCGTTTCTCGTCGACAAAGCTGCATGAAGCACATCGCACATCACCAATAGGAATAATATTGGTGAAAGGATACAGCCTTGTCTAACCCCACTTTGGATCTCAAATTCCTCAGACAACCTTCCCCTGTGCTGAACGTGACATTTGGAGCCTTCATATGTAGCTTTGATAATAGCAATTAGTTTATCGGGAATGCCTCTCCTGTGTAAGGCACGCCGAATAAACTCCCTGTTGACACTATCGAACGCCTTCTCAAAATCGATGAACAGCAGATGGAGTGGCGATCGATATTCAACGCACTGTTCGATGATAATCCGCAGGGTGTTGATGTGGTCGGCACAGGAGGATCCAGAGCGGAAACCTGCTTGTTCGGCATCGAGTGTGTCTTCGAGATGTTGTTTGATTCGCTCAAGGATGATTTTAGCTATTATCTTAGCTACAGCAGGCAGCACGCAGATACCCCCTCCAGTTTCCGCACTCCATTAAATTTCCTTTCTTAGGAAGCTTGACGATCATTCCCTTTTTCCACTCGTTAGGAAAGCTCTCAGCTTCCTAAGCTCTCTCTATAAGTGGAAGCAGAAGCTCAGCCGATGTTGTGGGCGCTGCTCGTAAGAGCTCTGCTGGAATACCGTCAAGTCCTACCGCCTTGTTGGTTTTAAGTGCCTTGATCGCGGTAATGATCTCATCTTTACTGGGAGTCGTGGTGCGTATTCGGGAGCTTCTCACCTCGGGCATCTCAGTCTGATTTGGGAGGATATCGCTAGCGAATACACGGTTCAAAACCGACGCAAAATGCACTTTCCATCTCTTGAGCTAGTCCTCATCCGAAATGAGCAAGGAGCCGTCTAGGCTTTTCACTGGGCCTTTGAGCTCTTTGATGATTCTGTAGACGGTCCTGCTGTCGCACCTCCGTACAGCTTCTTCTGCTTCTGTAGCCAGCTCCTCTATGTAATTGCGCGTGTCACGTCGCACGCTACGCTGAACTTCTCTCATCTTTATGCGATATAGGGACTCTAGCTCGCTTCTCCCTGTTGCTGGGGTAGCTGCAACGCGAGCTTTCAGCTGTTTTCGTTCGTCAATCCGTCTCCAGATATCCTCGGAAAGCCACGCCCTATGTCTTCCCTGCGATCGACCGACAATTCTTTCAGCACCAGATGCAAAAACATTTTTCACAGCACACCAATGGTCTTGGATGGTTGCGGGCATTGAGATGCTGATTGCTTCCACACCTTGCGAAAGGTGCTCCCTTAATTGTTGGCGCACTGAGGGATCCCTAAGTCTATCTATGTTGAACCTGGGCATTCTTGTGTTGTCGTGGGATCTTCGAACTGCAGCAGTGCGTAGTGGGAGAGTAGCTATCATAAGATGATGATCACGTACTATCCCCACATCTTCTCCTCGCCTGTTTCGGACGTCCAGGAGACTACTTCTAAAGCGGCGGCTGATGGCAAAATGGTCGATTTGGTTGGAGGTTGCTTGCCTGCCGTTGGAAACACAGCTGACTTTGTGGCAGGTCTTGTGCTCAAACATGGTGCCACCTATCACAAGGCGGTTGGCATTGCAGAAATCCACAAACCTTTCGCCGTTGTCATTCCGGTTGCCTAGTCCATGCTTCCCGATTACATGTTTGAGCCCTTCGTTGTCGTTGCCTACCTTGGCATTCAAATCCCTCATCACTATGACAATGTCTCCATTTGGTGTTGTGTTGAAGACGGCGCTTAAGAGATTGTAGAAGCTCTCCTTTTCGTCCTCAGACGAACTATTCGTTGGGGCGTAACACTGTATGATGGTGACGCGTCGTACTCTAGTCCGGAATCTGGCCGTCAAAATCCTATCACCAGGAAATTAGGCCCTTGCGTGCTGTTGTTGTTAGCAGTAGTCCGACTCCATATTCCCGCGGACTTCCGGATGGTCTTCCAGAATAGAGTAGTACAGTGTTACGCGTTGGGGACTGGTTCTCGCCCGTTTCTAACCATCTTACTTCACTTACCCCCAAAATGTCCAGTTTATATCGCATGAATTCGTTTTCCAATTGGAGGAATCTGGCATTGTAAGGACCTTCGGTTCCCGGGTCGAGGAGCGTTCTTACATTCCAGAAACCTATCTTTGTCCGGGTACAATAGCCAAAAGTCGTCAGCATGTGATCATTCCTTATCCGAGGCATAGTGTCGGTTTCTGTAACGAGCTGGTTTCAGCAACGCAGGTTGCTGGCCCACGTTACTTAGTCAAGGCCCTAGACAACCCGCACTTACAAATTTAGCCAACACGTATAAGGGTTTAAACGTATAGTTGCCTGGGGACCACCACTAGGAGGTAAAGTAAGCACTTCATCACGAACTTGATTGTTGCGCTACTGGCCCAAGCCAAGTTTTGAGCAG
Source organism: Brachypalpus laphriformis (assembly GCA_945910035.1). Lineage (NCBI taxonomy): Eukaryota > Metazoa > Arthropoda > Insecta > Diptera > Syrphidae > Brachypalpus > Brachypalpus laphriformis. The sequence goes on along the minus strand of OX246757.1, from coordinate 12,052,549 downwards.
TCAGTAGTTTCCCGATCAATTGCAATGCAGGTCTCCAAAATGAACAGACGCAAAATATAGAAAATGCAGTGCTTTTAAATAATCCGACAAAGAAATTTTCCAGAAGAATTAAACCAGAGCGGAAATTGAAACGAAGTAGTGGAGAGGAGTATATTGACGTGAATGGAAAAGTGGTAAGACAAAGAAAAATGAAACCTCTAGGAAATTGTCGTCTTAAATGCAATGTAAATTTTCCGGAAAATGTTAGGCAGCAGCTTTTTGATGAGTATTGGTCCTTGGCGGATCATACCAAGCAAGTTGGATCTTCTTCCTTTTATCAGCGAGGTTATGATCCGAAAACAAGGGATCACAACCCTCCCACTTCACCGCATTTCTACTGATCCGCCTGTGGGGATCGCCTATACCAAGCAAGTTGGATATTTAGGAAATTTGATTGATACTTCTGCAACTAAGGTCACAAGGAAAAAAAATAATGTTCCGGAAGAAAATAAAAGAATTCGAAACGCTACTAACACATTTTTCTTCAAAATAAATGGAAAAAGAAAAAAGGTTTGCCGAAATTGTTTTATGAAAACGTACGTTATTAACCAAATGTTTGTAACTAATGTTATAAAAAAAATACGTTATCGATCTCGGGTGTTCCACAGCAAGACAGAAGAGGACATAGATCTAACAATAAACTTTCCGAAGAAACCATTGCAAGTGTTATAGAGCATATTCTTTCATTTCCTTCCTATGAATCACACTATACAAGGAGGACGAGTAAGAAAAAATATTTGCCATCTCACCTCAATATACAGAAAATGTATTCATTATATTGTGAAAAAGTACCTGCTCCAGTATCAAGGAAGATTTATTCCAGAGAATTTCACAACCAAAATCTCAGTTATAAGATTCCGCAAGTAGATACATGCCATACATGTGACACTCTAGCAATGAGAATTAAAATTGAATCTCAGATGCAGCTGAAGGAAAAATACATAACCGATTTAAAGGAACACCACGATCTTGCGGATGCAGCCTATAACTCGAAAAGAATTGACAAAGAGCAAGCAAAAACAACACCAACTCTACGAACTTTTCTTTTCGATCTAGTTAGTTACTTAGTTAGATAGACTTTTTATTAACTTCATATAATTTTCACAAACAGTATATACATAGTCGTTTATGGTTTGGCTTAAGGCCGTGTACCAGAATGACAATATGGTTGCTATTTCTGTTTAAAAATCGCCTTCCAAAATACGGGCTCTGTAGCGGATTGCAGCTGTAGCATAGTTGTATAAAACATCCCAACCATGACTTCCGTTCAGTAGGTTGATCACTTCATCCAAGTCTAGCGAAATTACTCCGAAGTATCTCGCGCGAAATTCTCCAAAAATGGGACATCTTCCGATCAAATGGTATACATCCTCCCTCTCTTTAAGGTTGCACAGGTCACATAAAATTGGAAGATCGGGTCGATGTGGAATAAAATAAAGACTTGTTAGTTCACCTCTAAGTTTTAATATTATGCTTATCATATGCAGAGAGTAGCGATTGAGGAAGTACGTTGAGTCGCTTGCAATGGGGTTAAAATTCAGCCTACTGTAGATCAGCCTATGTTGCGATGAATGTGCTTCAGCTGTAAATCTCTCATACATGAAATTACCTGCATTTTTCAAAACATTTGTAAGCATAGGTTTTATCATTGAAAGTTGCATATCAGATGCAATATTTAAGCTCGCGCCATAATTTGCTGCCAACTCCTCCCACTTTTGAACCAAGTGCCCTCTTGTCGAAAGTATATGCTTCAGAACAATCCTGGGCAGTCTTCCATCATCCAGCTCCACTACTTTTACAATATAATCTATATGCAGCTTTAGGGTATCTAAAACGAGAGGAGGGACTCCAGTTTCTAGATGCAGCATATAGTTCGGTGTACATATTGGAAGTCGAAAGATTTGTTTCAAAAAGTATCTGAAATTTTTCAACTTCTTCAAAAAAGCAATAACCCCAAATTTGGGCTCCGTACAGCAGTATAGAGGCAGCAGTTGTATGAAATAATTTATTCTTCGCTGTGTGATCGATAAACTTACTGTCGACGCAACGTCCCCAAACTGATGAAATAGCTCTTTTAGCTGCTGCTAGTTGACATTCAAAGTGTTTTTTTTCATATTGAGGTTGGATGCAATTAGCACGCCCAAATATTTATACTCTTTCACTATTTCAACGTTTTCACTCCGATAGGACCACTTTTCGTTGCTGGAGTATCTTCCACCACCATTTCTAAAAATCATCATATTTGATTTTGATAAATTCACCGTCAAATTCCATTGCTTACAGTAGTTTTCAAGACGGTTCATAGTAAGCTGCATCCCTTCAACTGTCTCCGATGAAAACACTATATCGTCCGCAAACTTTAACGCCGGTATCGGCACACCACCAAGCTCGATCCCTTCTCCTACTTCTACTATATCGTTGATAAATAAGTTGAAGAGTAACGTGCTTAAGATGCATCCTTGCTTAACTCCCATTTTTGTTCCAAATTCTTCCGATACATTCTCTCCATTCTATACGTACGCCACGTTGCTCTCATACATCGCTTTTAGCACATTTATCACTTTACTTGATAAACCAATTTTGTACAGCTTATAGAAAAGAGCTTCGCGCGCTATGGAGTCAAAAGCTGCACGAAAGTCAACAAAGAAGACATATAGCTTTTTGCTACTTTGTTCAAAAAACTCTGCAATGTTGGTGAGAATAAAAATGTGATCCAGTGTTGAGTAATGCTTTCTGAACTCCGCCTGGTATTCATTTAAAATCCTATTGTTTGCCATCCATTGTGTAAGCCTATTAAATATCAAAGCACTAAATAGTTTTGCCGAAGTGTTCAAAAAAGAAATGCCTCTGTAGTTAGCTAGCTCGCCTTTTTTTGTGCAACGGGAAAATTATCGCTCTTCTAAAGCTTTCTGGGACATTGGCTGTTTCAAAAATTTTATTAAATTCGTTTGTAAGTGCAGTGAGAAATTCTGTGGAACTGTTCTTGTAGAATTCGAAAGGGATCCGATCGTCACCTGGGGCTTTCTTCGTTTTAGAGCAATCAACTGCGCGTTTCACTTCCAAAAGAGTAAATGGTGAGTCTAAGAGCTCGTCTGTAAAAAAAAAGGGGCTGCATATTGCGGTAACGGAGAAAACTGGAGCGTTGAGTAAATTTTTAAAATACTCCCTCAGCTCAGAAGCTTGTAAAGTCGACGAAATCAAGTTAGTTCTTCCAGTGACAATTTTAACCGTCTTCCAAAAGTCTGCTGAACATCTTGAAGTATTAAGAACTGCAATGACTTCCTGATTAAATTTTTTCATTTTTTCTATACAAAGACGTTTGAAATATTTATTTGCTTCTGCATAGAGTTCTTTGACACAGTCATTATTTTGCTTCCTTAGGCGCCTTAGCAATGCAAATGATCGTTTTCTCGCCTTTAGACACTCGATATAGAACCACTTCTGTTTACTGGCTACATTCACCCTGTTTGTTGTTGGCGTTTGTCGATTTTCAACGATTGTCGTTTTACTCTTCAGATGTAGCACGAATCTGTTTTCATTACGTTTTCACTGTGAAAGAGTTGTAATAGCATTGTACACGACAAACAAATTGCTTAGAAATGTTTAACGGTCAGCAGGTCGTAGCTATGAATAAAACGACAATCGTCGAAAAGCGACAAACGCCAACAACACTAAGGGTGAATACGTCTTGCATTGACGTTAGACGGTAGAGATTTTTTTATAATTTGCGTTAGGATGTCAATGTGTGGAGCAGAATTATGTTCCATCAGACTCAAAAGTTCCGTATTCAAATTACTTTGATAAGAGGCACGAAAACTGTTATTCCAAAGCAACTTCGAAAGGAGAGCCAGCTGCTTTGAGTTTGACGTATCCCCTGCCTTCCAAATAGTGCACGAAATTTCCAATGGCATATGGTCGGAAAATGTTTGAACAGCTATTGAAAAATCGTTGACAATTGAGTTCCAATTACCGGACATAAAACAATAATCTATTACGGAACACGATGTTCCACGGATAAAGGTAAATTCACCACCTGTGTCATCCCTGCAGCTGCCATTTAAGATCTTACAATCGTACGCATCTGCAATTTCTATAATCTTGGAGCCCTTTCCATCGCAAAATTAATCTTTGGAACTCCGAGTTGAGTTTATAATTGTTGACACAGGTCCACTTGTAAAATTATTTTGCGATAATCCTATTCTCGCGTTGAAATCACCAGCAAGAAGAAGGTCCGTCGAACCTAAGATCTGCAGCATATCGGAAAGTTTATCGTAATCTCGCATCCAGTGACTGCAGTTCAAATAAACAGGTACTATGCAAAAAGTTCCGCCATTTTTTCGATCTACAACAATTCCTTCCCACTCCATATCTGAATACATCTGTTGCTTTTTACAAACGTCAACTATGAACTTTTAATCTGACTGTTCATAGCCTTGAAGGGTATGAAGTTAAGTGTTACATGTGGCATGAAGCAGAAGGAGGACGTGGAGCTAATCAAATAGCCACTGCATTATATGAGGAGCTTATAAATTTGCCTGATGAGGTAGATCATGTTGTATTTTATTCTGATGCATGTGGTGGTCAAAATAAAAATTCGCTAAAAAATGTTGCAGCTATGCTTTTAACATCTATGCAACACAAAACCGCATTGAAAATCATTGATCATAAGCAGGGTTAGGATTTTGTTGACATAAAAAAATAAAAAAAGGCAAAACAAAACACTTAAAAAAGGCAAACAAAGGCATTTAAAAAATAAGAAAAGAAAAGTAAATGCCCATTTAGTTATAGTAGCATTGAACTACCAAAAGCTTTTTGAAATTTTCTGGTAATAATCGTCTCCGGTTGTTTCTTAGAAGAGCCTTTAAGGAGCTAAATGACCTTTCTACTTCAGCTGAAACGAGTGGAGCCCATTTAAAGCTTTCAACATTATTAACATCAATATTTTCTGGACGTTTGGAGTCCAAGTCGCCGTTCATTACAGAATTTATCTGCTCAATAGTTTTCAGTCCCGTATTTGCATTGAAAACAGCATTAAACTTCTTCAGGACTTCCTTTGCAATCGGCCCTTTTGCTTTTTTCAAGTTTTGCTGAATGTTCTTTAAAACCGGCAACACTTCGCCAATTGATGTTTCTTGATCAGAATAATGCTAGTTAAAATTATAAGTACAGACTCTCAAAAATACCTGTTTTTTGTAAGTCTTAGAAAATTCGTTTTTTGGGTCGACTAAAAACCTAAAATTGACTTTGATGTACGCCAGCTGCGCTTGTACTGCTTCATCTTCAATCAATTCCTTTGCAAATACAACACAACTTGCATCGTCTTCAAGAACGCTGACGATTTTTTTAATCCGAGCAAAATAATCCGCATAATATGTGTTGTATACAAACAAGAAATATGTAATAGAGTTATACACAGTAAAGTCTGCGGTCACATACAAGTGCAAACCGCCTGTGATCATGTACATATTTCCATGTTGACTCTCCCCACAGACTAGACGTTTTAAATTTTAATTCGTCTAGGAATTTAGGTATGCGTATTACGTAGTGTGAGTAAGAAGCATGTTTGCACAGATATACATACATGCAAACGCGAATTTTTCTACAATTTTTTTTAGCGAACAAACTTTGAGAAAAAAGCAAAATAGGCAAAAAAGGCAGAAAAAGGCAACAACTGCAAAAAAGGCAATAATGATATAAAAAGGCAAAAAAGGCAAAATAAAATACATATACAGTAGTGACCGCTTAAAGCGAACCCGGTTAAAGCGAACTTTCGGTTATAATGAACTATTTCACTCACTCCCAATCAATGTCCTATAAGAACTGTGGATTATAATTTCGCATATAACGAACCCGCTTAAAACGAACTTTCGCATATAACGAACCCTTTTTGCGCGTTAAATGAAGAAAATGTTCGGTTATAACGAATCAATAATGTCTCACTTTACATTTTCATTTAGATTTCCCCAATTTTTCGGGGGTTCCCCGAGAACTGTACAGCTATACTTATGTATAGGGTGATGGCATGTAAGGTCGGCCCTCTCCAGTTGTCGGCCGCTGCGCCAAAAAATGATGCGTAATAGTTAATGCGTTTGTAAAACACACATGCAATTTTTTTTTTCCAAAAGGTTAACGGTTTTCCTGTTTGTGAGCAAAAGGTTGTTGCAATGTAGCTGCTAGTTTCTTCGTTAAAATTGTCACTTTGATTCAAGTTCTTGTCTGAAGTGAAACGTCTGGATTTTAGTAGTAAAAAAAATAGTGGAAGTGATTTACAAAAAAGTCTTAAAAGCAGTGAAATATTGACGTTAAGAGCGTTATATTATTATATTTATCTTATTAATAGATTCTTTTTACTGTTTATTGAACACAAATCTAAAAAAAAAAAGTTATTTTAAATAAAAAGAGAGAGGCCGACCTAAGAAGACATTTTTTGTGTGATTCTTCTAAGGTCGGCCGCCCGACTACCGAAGAGTGAGTTTTTTTTTTGTTTTGATTAACTAACGATTTAAATTCAAAGCTAACTTCAGCTATGATTGATTTTTGATAAAATTTGTAAGTTTTCTTCCTTGTTTTTAGTAGTCGGCCCCCTGTTAACGAAACGAAAGAATGGACGCCCGACTTTAGGAGACAGGTTTTGTTAAGTCGGCCTTCAATATTTTAGATTAAAAAATTATAATAGATAGGTAGATCGGGGCAAATTAACGGCTCAAAAAACTATTATTTATTAAAGCTTGATCAAAAATGGAAAAATCTGAAGGACGGCCAAAACGTGCTTTCCATAAGTACTCAGAAGAGGCACTTAATGAGGCCTTAAAGGATCAGGGAGGAAAATAAAACAATAACGAAAGCAAGCAAGGAATTCCGAGTTCCTAGAACAACAATCCAGGACCGAATTCATGGGAGAATTGTGGAAAAGCCAAGACAAATGGGGCCGGATACTGTGCTTAGTGGAGCAGAAGAACAGACCCTGGTAGACTGGCTTTTGAACTTAGCAAAATGTAGATTTCCACAAAAACCAACAGATCTGCTAAACACGGTGCAAAACATCATTTTACAAATCGAAAAACACAATTCAAAGACGGTCTACCACGAAAGACTTGGTACTACGGGTTCCTAAAGCGCCATCCTGAACTGGCCCTCAGAACACCAGAGGGACTCTCAAAAGGTCGGGCGATGGTCAGCGAAGAGTCGGTCAGGAAGTGGTTTTCAGACCTAAAAAATTATGTGCAGGAAATTGATGCTGCAGATATTCTTGAAGACCCTTCCAGGATTTTAAATGGGGACGAAACATAGTTCAGCATATCTCCGAAATCTGGGATTGTTTTGGCACCTAACGGCTGGAAAAACCTTTATAAGATTATCCAAGGCAACGGAAAGGAGACAGTCACTGTTTTGTTTCTTTTTAGTGCTAATGGTGAAACTTTACCCCCTTTAGTCGTGTTTCCATACGTTCGCCTCCCACAACCTCTAATCCAGAGTATACCAGACAAGTGGATTTTGGGAAGGTCACAGAGTGGCTGGAGAGCTATATAATAGCTATGTACCTACTGGGCACCCTATTGGTTTTCTGAACAAAAGTTGATGGTTTTTAGCATATCACTTATAACGAACTTCGGTTATACCGAACTAATTTGGTCGGTCCCTACGAGTTCGTTTTAAGCGGACACTACTGTATTTGGAATCAGGAGGACATGAAACGTGTTTGTGTAAAGTCGATACTATCTTCCGATTAAGCAAAAAAAAAAGAGGCAAAGTTAGCAAAATCCTATCCCTGATCATAAGTTTATGATCAGTTGCCATAGCAATATGGAGTGTGACATATATAGATCATGGCCTCATTGAAAAAAAAAAAACACAGAATATCCTATATCGCATCCATACGACTGGTATCAACTTGTCAGAACTGTTGGAAAAAAAGAAAAAGTTTGCTTTTAATGAGATGACACATGACAAGTTTTATGATTACGCATCATTGCTAAAGTCCGTACTGGTCTTAAAAAAAGATTCGACCGGTGAGCTTTTTAAGTGGCAGAAAGTAAATGGTTACAATATACTAGATCACCTGGAGAAGTTTTGTACAAAACTAGTTTGCAGGAGGATGAACCATTCATAAGCGTATCTTTCTTAAGGCGAGGAAAACCGGATCCGATACTGCAACCAAAAAAATTATACACTGATACTTTGCCTATTTCAAAAGAAAAGAAAAAGGACTTAATAAGTCTTCTGCCGCTCATAAGACCTGAAGTGGAATCCTCTAAGGCGATAGTTGATAGTCACACTCTTGACAGTCAAAATTGATGATCACACTTTGTTAGATCTCCGTAAAACGATCGCAAAGGCACACAAAAACGATCGCAAAAGGGTGATGATCACGCTGATGGTCACCTTAGAGAGAGCAAAAGGGATGATTGTGATCGTCAACGATCAACTATCACCTTAGAGGATTCCACTCCTGAGTTTCATGAATTTTACACCAACCTTAAGACTGAGAACTCTGCAGTTGATACACTTTCGGATATAGAAGAATTTGAAGGAGATTCAGTATATGTCACCTTTCGAACAAAAGCTTAATGATCAAATGAGTACAAGTCGTCATCTTATTTCCTTATTTACTACATAATATTAAAAAATCTTTGTATCTTTTAGTCTGTATCGCAAATCGCATTTTTTGACTTATACTCCTTCTACCGCACACCTTAGAGTTGATAGTCACACTTTTGACAGTCAAAGTTGATGATCACACTTTGTTAGCTCTTCGTAAAACGATCGCAAGGAATTATTCAAAACTTGATAGCACAGCTTTTTTTGAAATGCCATTTCCCTGTCAGTGCTTAGTCGCAGTTGTGTTTTTTGTGTTTGTCTTTTATACAGAGTTTTCCATTAAGCGTTTCCTGTCTTTAAATTTGAATAAAACAAACTGTGAGTGAGATTGAGATTTTTTTTATTTATTTAGAAGGTCCATGTATGCCATTATTTATGGAATATAACATCATTCAAATGTCTGCCACGGCTTCGCTAGGTGGCGCGCATCTAAAACGCCCAATTTTCCATAACTTTGGTGCATAAATCAGGCTGAATTGGACCAATGGCATTGATTATATGTTGGCTTTCAGCGCAGTGGTGGTTTGTGGTTTATTGCCATGGGTTGGGTACGATTGACCGCATTTTAAAATCTCGTTTTCAAAATCTCGCATAACAAAATCTCGCATATTCAAAATCTCGCATAATCAAAATTTATTAACTAGTTTTTGGTAAGTCTCTCGGGGCAGGTAGGTTTGATTGAGAAGCTTTTCGGCATCCCCGAAACTAGGTGGCTGGTTTGAAGCTATTAACTGATATGCCTGCCCCTTAACAGAGTAGAAAATATTTCCAAATTTATATTTCTTCTGTCAGGCAGTTCAAAACACGGTTGCAACAGCCCAGAAAGGTTTGCAACTCACAGTTAATTGTGGGACTGGGTTCACCTGTGAAAAGTGGAACCATTTGTGCTACCAGCTATGCAACTTTTGCGTAATCGATAGGCATTTTGGGAGGTTTTTTGATATCTACTAGAAGAAGCTCAGTTTCGGATTCGGTCAACGAGTCGCTCAACCAATCCAAAACAACTTGACCCGCACTATTTTTACTAAAACTATCTTGCTCAATCTCACCGCTTATACTTCTATTTCCTAAATTGAGAGAACGCGAGTGTTCTTGAAACTTTAACAATTCCTTTTTAAAATTTTCCGTTTCTTGTTTTAATTTGAGCAAGTCTCTGCTCACGAGTGTTAGATAATTGTGTGTTTAGACTATCACACTGAAGAATCGTTAAATATTCATTGTCTCGCACTGTCTCGTACAATGTTTTTAATTAATTTACAAGGCTTACTTTATGTGCTACACTGGGAAGAGTTGTGCCGCTTCGTAGTCTTCTTGGTGAGAACTCAGGTTCGTTCCTCCCTGTTGGTGTACTACCTGCTGCTGGTGTGGTAGTACTTCCTGGTTCGGGTGTCTGCTTTTCAGACATATGGTAGGTTTCTTACGATTCCAACAAGACTGGAATATTCGGTCTTCGTTTTCCTTTTTTCCTTGTAAAACCTGCTATGAGTATTCATGGATTCCCGTAACCTGAGTGGTTATGCAAATAATGCAGTGGGAAAATTTCAATTTGGTTTAATGTTTTAATTTGGTTTTTAGTTCAAATATCACTGCGGTGCTGCGGTGGAATGCGCGAAACGTGTGACCCTTTTGCTCCGACTTCATGGGAACAATACGGTGGGAATATTTGGATGTGGTTCAAATATCACTGCGGTGGAATGCGCGAGATGTGTGATCTTGGTTGTAACAACTGTAGCACAGAGTTGCTTTTCGCCCATGGTGGTTGATTTCTTGTTCGCCACTCTGTGTATTCGCTCAATAGTTGAATGTTGTCTCCTGAACCCGAACTGGTGATTGGGAACAGTATTAGATTGTGTCAGTATTGGCTGAAGTCTTTTCATTAGAAGTTTTTCGAAGGTCTTGGATATGAGGGGAAGCAAACTAGATAGGTCTATAGGAGTTTGGCTTTGTAGCGTCCTTTCCTGGCTTCGGAATAGTTATTACCTCTACGACTTTTCAGAGTTTTGGAAAGTGCTTTTGTCTAATTATGCTGTTGAAGAGATTGCGTACGAAGATGAAGGTTAAACGCGGTAATTCTTTTAGTAATGTACCAGTCAAGAGGTCATAGCCAGGTGCTTTCTTGCTGTTTACTTCATTTTTGATGCAGAGCCCTATCTCTTTGACTGTCATTCTATTCATCATCATTCTATTGCGTTTATTGAGTGTATTGTTGTTGTAGTGAAGTCCCCCGATGAGTCCCCGCCACCATCGGTGTTCGTAAAGGTGGCCTCGAAGTACTTGGCTAGGAGTGTCGCTTTGTCCATGTTGTCTCTAGCCCATGTGTTGTTCGGTTTTTTTTTTTAAGAGGTGGGTGATGCTATGTCCTGTTTGTCATATGCTTGGTGCCCCTCTATATGGAGAGGTTGTCTCGGATGTTGGCGTTAAGTTTTTTAAGTAATTGGACAGGTTGTTGTCCTCGATTTCCTTTAGTTTCTGTTTGAGGTCTTTGGTAAACTTGTTTAGCTTGGTTTTGTCAGTTGGTGCTCGAGTCATCTGCCATCTGTTCCTTAGTTTTCTTTTGCTCTGTATGAGTTCTTTAATAACTGGAACCGATGAAAAGTTGTTTGGTTTATATTCCATTTTAGGTGTTACTCTATGAGCCCCTTCGTTGATTGTGTCATTCAAGTGTATTATCGCCTTTTCAATGTCGTTTTGTGATTTGAGGGCAATGTTCGTTGATAAGGAGTTATCTATATGTTGTCGAAAAGTGTCCCAATCGGTTGTCGAGTTGTAGAGCTTGGTTGGTTCTGTTGCCTTTATTGGATGCGTGGAGTATTCGATGGTTATGGGTGAATGGTCTGATTACTTGATTTTTATATTATTAATGTTGATGCTCTTGACAATGCAAAAGTCAATAAAATCAGGAGTGGAATCCTATAGTTGATTGTTGACGATCATTCCTTTCGCTCTCTCTAAGGTGGCTATCAGCGTGATCATCACCTTTTTGCGATCGTTTTTGTGTGACTTTGCGATCGATTTACGGAGAGCTAACAAAGTGTGATCATCAATTTTGACTATCAATAGTGTGACTATCAACTATCACCTTAAAGGATTCCACTCTAGAGTTCTTCGTCAAGTCTGTGGGCCAGTAGATGGGTTCTCCCGTCCTGATGTGCTTGTACTTATTTGTTTGCGTCTAGTAGGTTTTTACCTTTTTTGGTGATTAGTCTTGAGCCCCCGCCTGTGTCGCCTGCCACTTGAAAAATGTTGCCTAGAGGTTTTAGATAGTGGTCAACTTGAGAAGTAGTGATTTGATGCTTTGGTGGGCAGTAGATTGAGGATATGATCATAGGCCCAACCCTTATTATGGTTAGCGAATCGAACGTTCGACTCAAGTCGAACTGCCTGGCGAATTGCTTCTGTCGCTTTTGACGCTTCACAGATGACATTTAATTTTTCTTTCCTTTGTCAGCACTGATTCTTTACTCGAATGAAAATGTTCGCTAACAGCAATACCACACCAGAAGCAATTCTCTGGCAGTTCGACTTGAGTCGAACGTTCGATTCGCTAACCATAATAGGGGTGTAAGCTACTATATATTTTGACCTTTAGGAGAATGGCAGACTCTTGCGACAGCACTTTGACCCATTGGTGCAGCCCAATCACCTCCAACTTGCTTTTACTAACCTTCACCATCAAGTAAATTTAGTAGGCGAACCCCACACGCGGATCAGTAGAAATGCGGTGAAGTGGGAGGATTATGATCCCTTATTTTCGGATCATAACCTCGCTGATAAAAGGAAGAAGAAGACCATCAAGTAAATTTAGTGTTGCAGCCAGTTGAAGAATTGGTGGTATATGTGCAGCGTTACAAAATAATTTCAGAGAGGTAAACATTTTCGTAGCACTTTGCAAATAGCACTTCTTCACTTACTTATTTACTTAGGTAGTTCTGCAGTCCGGGGTGGACCTGGGCCTCAATCAATAAACTTATACAGCCAGCACGGTTATGAGCCAGCTGTCTGTAGTTGCGCATGCCAAGTTGATCTTGTTTGGTCCACCTGTCGCGAAGTTGTCCTCTACTGCGCCATCCATCCGGGGTGGATTCGAAGATTTTGCGGACTGGAACGTTGTCCTCCAACTTCTTATCTGACTAAGTCTATGTCCTTGTATATGCCGTATAGTTCGTATTGTTCTGTCAAGACGCCAATAAGTTGTCTGCAGCTGTAACGACGACAATGCCATCGGCGAATTCAATTATCGGTGATCCGCCAGGTAGCGTTAACTGTAGGATCCGTCGTACATGATATTCCACAAAAGTGGCCCTAAGACCGATCCCCGTGAAACTCCCATTGTACTATTTAACCCCTTCGTCTGTATTGAAATGTTGTTTAAATAGTTCGTCACTATGTATAGCAGGTAATATGGCGTATCCATTCTGGCAAGTGACCTTATAATGAACGACCAGTTCGCAGAGTTTTTAACGTCCAAGTATGGCATAATGGTAAGGATAACTACACTCACATAGTGTTTCAGGGCTTAGATCTCGGCTGATGGCATACCCCTTGCCGTTTAGCTTGTTAACGCTTTTCCAAAACTCTGTTGGCCAGCCTCAAGGCCTCTGTTTCATAGAACGTAACTCCTTTTTCAACTGAATAGCGCTTTGTGCTGCCTATTGGCCTCGATATTTGGAGTATCCCTCACTGTCACAACAAAAAAGACTAAGCCAAGCGCAGACAGATATACTTCTTGCGATTCTGCAGTCATTGTTGTACCAGGGGTGAGTATAATGCCTTCTGTTGCTTCTGGTAGAGTCGAAAGCAGGATAAGAGAATTTGATTACCTCAGCCATTTTGCCAACATCGAGATCTTGGTGCATCATAAGTTCTCTATCCAGAGTCCTTCTATTGTTTGAATTTTTATTATTATTTTAAGGCATTTTGTCAACAAATTCTGGCAAACGTTAATCCTTCTCGATCCTCCGCCATTGACTCCAGCTCATCAGGAGGAGAATCCCTAGACGGCTCCAGGAGAGTTGTCGGAGTTGATCCAACCATTTATTTCGAAGTCTACCGAGGGGTATTACGGGTTGGCATCGTTAATAGTCCATAAATTCGATCAAATTCTTACCTATAGAGCATAGGTTAAATGTTAAGAGTTAAAGCTTTCTCGCTGTGTTTTGAAAAGCTTTTAAAAAGCTTTTCTTTGACTTACTTTGCTGCCTGCTACAAATTTTCCAATCAAAATTTCGACTAGTTCTTATAGAGCTAGGGCTTTGAAATTTTGCAGATGTACATATATAAGTCCGGTGACAATGCAGTAAAGTATACCTGATATCGTTCTAAATCCAAAAATGGCGGAAGCCCCAATTACTTTTTTCTTCACAACCCCCTTGATATAGGTATCAAATGAAAGGGTTTGACGAGTAGAATACGTTAAGCTATGTGACATTATTCAAAACCCAAAATGGCGGACGGTCCAATGATGGCGGACTACCTTTTTCTTCACAATCCACCTTGATATGGATACCAAATGTAAGTGTTTGACGAATAGAATATGTTAAGCTATGTGACGTTATTCAAAACCAAAAATGGCGGACGTTCCAAAAAATGGTAGATTACCTATTTCTTTACAACCCCCTTGATATGGGTATCAAATGAAAGGGTTTGATGAGTGGAATCCGCTAACCTATGTGATGTTATTTAAAATCCAAAATGGCGGACGTTCCAAAAAATGGTTGATTATCTTTTTCTTCACAACTCCCTTGATATGGGTATCAAATGAAAGGGTTTGATGAGTGGAATTTGTTAACCTATGTGACGTTATTTAAAATTCAAAATGGCGGATGTTCCAAAAAATGGTGGATTATCTTTTTCTTCACAACTCCCTTGATATGGGTATCAAATGAAAGGGTTTGACAAGTAAAATGCGATAAGCTATGTGACGTTATTCAGAACCCAAAATGGCGGACGTCCCAAAGATGGCAGTTTATCTTTTTTTTCACAACCCCCTTTGAAATGAAAGTGTTTGATGAGTGGAATACGTTAACTTATGTGACGTTATTTAAAATCCAAAATGGCGGGCGTTCCAAAAAAATGCTGGATTATCTTTTTTTTTCACAACTCCCTTGATATGGGTATCAAATGAAAGAGTTTGACGAGTAGAATACGTTAAGCTATGTCACGTTATTCAGAACCCAAAATGGCGGGATGGCAGTTTACCTTTTTCTTCACAACTCCCTTGATATGGGTATCAAATGAACGGGTTTGACGAGTAGAATACGTTAAGCTATATGAATTAATTTCGAATCCAAGATGGCGGATTACCTTTTTTCATTTTAGTATATCTAAATAATGAAAGCTTGCTTTTTTTTTTTAATATAATTTATTCTCTTATGTGTCGCTTAGTTTACTTAAAATCGAATTTTGAGTTTCATTCCCCTGATTCCCATACTCTTAAGTAGATTCTCTATGGACCATTAACATAACTAAATTGACCTTAAATATATGTATGACTATATGTAGATTCGTATTGTTTTTCGATTGTTTAGAAACTTAAATTATTAATAATTAAAACTTAACATGGTATATACTTTCTTTTCGTAATATTTCCGATATGCTGCTCCAAAACACTTTGCAAATATGCAAATGTACATAAAAAAATAAAAAATTAAAATAAAAAAAAAAACACGGCGTCTTCTGCTGTTTTCTGGCAAATCTTCCACTATCGTCCCATCAACCCAAAACGAAATGGAAAAACAATTTAATATAAACTAAATGAAATAAAAATTAAATTCATTGTGCATATGACAATGGATGATTACGCTGGATTTGCTTGCTCCTCCTTCTAACACACTAATTAGGAACAGATGCCTGGGGCTCGGGATCTGTATGGCAGACCACTAATACAACAGCTAACCTATGGACATCTCTAGATGGATCGACTGAACGTGGTACACCGTCAAATTTAAAGTCTTATTTACCAGAAAACCTACTCGAGCTAAACTGAACCGCATATAAAAGGCATAGAAGAAAATACAACGGGGAATGATATTGCAATTCATCCTTATTAGATTTTCTTCAAATTGATTTACAGTAATACTTGACAGCAGAAATATTTGCAAAGAAATAGTGTGTTTGACACTCAGAAGGTATTTTATTTATTTTTTTTTTTATATATTTTATTTCGTTTATGACAATACATTGGTACTTTCTATATATAGTATTTCAAAAAAGTACCGTAGAAAGCAGAAGACTAAGAATAACTTATGGAAACTGGCGTCCAATTGTCGTATCCGTGAACGTATGACTCGTCACGTTAGATCTATTATCAAAACAATACAGATTACGCGACCGGTCATCCGTTCATTGATATGGCTTCCGTCAACGAATGACTGGTGACGTAATTTGCATTGTGTTGTGGGTAGATCCAGCAACAACATACATACATATAAATTACGTGACGAGTTATCCGTTCACAGAAGACGCGGTTCGACACCTGATTTCCATTAAACAAATATGACAAAACTTTGTATTCATATTTATTTGTCCATTTGGCATAAAGTACGTCATAAATATAATTAAAAAAAAAACTAAATTAAGTTTGCCCTGCTTTACGATTGAACTCTTGCTAATATTTATTATTATGTTTCGTAATCTCTTAGTTTATTCAGCAACTCAACGTTTATTTATATATTTTTTTTTTGTTTTACAAATCGCTATAACTCGAGTGATGGCTGCTTTGTTTTGCTGAACCTATCTAATATATTTAACTCAAGTTTGTAATTAACAAAAATGGGCGCCCAAAACTGTGTCAGCATTCAGGATTTACTGTCGTCATGTAAGTTCGCCTTCGTCCTTATTCCAGAGAAGTACATGTACGTATGTATTACTGACCCGCATGTTCTACTATACCTAGTACTATCATCAATACCGTTAAAGATCTCAAATAATACTATTTATTGATTTATTTCGAACTTAAAAAAATTCAGCAATACACGCCTTGGGACGTCATAGATAGATATAAATTTGTAAAGGCAAACCCCACAGGCGGATCAGTAGAAATGCAGTGAAGTGGGAGGGTTATGATCCCTTATTTTCGGATCATAACCTCGCTGATAAAAAGGAAGAAGAAGAAGAAGTGCAAGTGCACTGCGACCTTTAGCTGATCTACTGTTCCCTCCAACTAAGGCTCTAGTCGATGATATACATATACTCGGTCTAGAGCGCTTCCTCCAGTCCAGCTGCTACTATGAACCGGAGTATCTTGAGTGGATCCAGCAAAGGAAGATCCGTTTCTGATAGGATATAGGCACCTAGGTGATTTCTTCTCTTGTGAATCAGTGCTTCGCATTCTATAAGAAGGTGTGCTGGTGTTTCTACGAGATCCCTGTACATTTCGTTCTATTCCCAGTTTCCTAAGATGCTCCTTGAGTCTACAGATCCGAAGTCGATTCTTGCTAACTTTTAGGCAGCTTCTACTTCTTTTCTGGTTGTGTTTCCTGTGAAGTTCTTTTGCCTGTCTTAATTGGGAGATATCGTCCCAATGCTTGACCCATTCGTTCTCTTTCTCCTTGCTTAAGTCTTTCCGTAGGAACCCACAAAAGGGTTCTGGTCTAAGGAATGACGTGTCTGATCCGTTTCTTGCTAGTTCATCAGCTGCTTCGTTCCCCTCCAATCCTACATGTCCTGGTACCCAGTTGAGAGCTACTTTATTTCCTTTTTTGAGACGTCATACGTTAATCGAAGTACGCACGATTTCCATTGGAAAACTGTCGACTACTCTCCTTCAGCTAATTTTGAGCGACTTCAGGTTTAGGTGTCTTCTGTTACAAGCCATGCCCTCTAAAACGGACCATTGCTTGGCCTAAATTCGCCCTTATACAGGCCTTGAGACGTCATACGCACGATTTCCATTGGAAAACTGCTGACTGCTCTCCTTCAACTAATTTTATGTCTTATGTTACAAGCGTTGCCCTCTAAAACGGACCATTGCTTGGCCTAAATTCGCCCTTATACAGGCCTTGAGACGTCATACGTTAATCGAAGTACGCACGATTTCCATTGGAAAACTGTCGACTACTCTCCTTCAGCTAATTTTGAGCGACTTCAGGTTTAGGTGTCTTCTGTTACAAGCCATGCCGTCTAAAACGGACCATTGCTTGGCCTAAATTCGCCCTTATACAGGCCTTGAGACGTCATACGTTAATCGAAGTAGGATTTCCATTGGAAAACTGTCGACTGCTCTCCTTCAGCTAATTTTTAGCGACTTCAGGTTTAGGTGTCTTCTGTTACAAGCCATGCACTCTAAAGCGGACCAAAGCTTGTAATCCAAAGGATTATGATTCGGACTTTTTGATGGCGAGGAAAATTGTCCGTGAGTCAAGCGTGGGTAGTTTTTGCTTTATAAACTGGAGCCGGAGTCCTGAGCTTGTTTTGGAAGAGGGACTGATTGAGCCACCCATTCGAAAACAGTTTCCTTGTAGACTGCTGCTGAAGTTCATACTCCATTTTCACAAAAATAGACTACTGTGATGCCTTCTTAAGGCACTCACCCCACCAAACCATGACAGGCAGGGTGATACCCTTTTTGTACCCTTGCCACAGGCTCCTCAGCTTCTTTAGGCGACCGGGCATAAATAAACTCAATTTCTTGTTCATTCGTAAACAGAATTCGTCAGTATTCAGCATCTACACTGCTAACAGCTAACAGCCGCTTTGATTTTTCTTTTCTCTTCACCATTAGCGCGTTATTCAGCAAAGTACCAGTATGTCTTTTGTATGCCCCTAAACCTAAATCTTCTTTAAACTCGTCAGACATGGTATTTTGCTTTCGCACCAGATTATTCCTTATTCGCGCCTTCACAGCTTTGATACGAGTAGCTTCTGGTGTTCTAATGATACGTGGTCTTCCCGGTCTTTATTTGTCTTTGACATTACCAGTACCTTCATACGGTTGATTCCGAGCGGTTGCGGCGTTTTAAAGATTAGCGCGTTTTCCATACCGCATTTATGAAGGGCAATACTGGGGTTGAATTGAGGTATCCGTGAACGGATGACTGGCCATGTAATTAGTATTGTCTTGTGTTGGTAGATTTAGCAACAATATACAAGCTACGTGACGAGTCTACTTTTCACGGATACAGCAATTCGGCACCTGTCTTCCCTATCGGTCCGCTTCATGTTAAAAACTTGACGAATCTCAATTTAAATTTGCGTGTGAACAGACCAAATCAATTGACGTAAGCCAATACAAAAGTGTGGGCAATACCAGAGGTTGTAGGGAACCGTTCAAAGTTGTAACACTCACCCCGATTACCGTTGGCCTTTTTCGCTTTTCGACGACTGCCGTTTTATTCATAGCTTCGAACGTTGCTAAGCAATTCTTTTGTCGCGTAGGATACTATTAGAACTCTTTCGACGACAATTGTCGAAGAGCAAAAAACGCCAAGGGGAATCCGGGTGAGTATTTATGAAAGTATTAGGTACGCCCTACCGAACCTCCTTTCATCGATATGTCATATGTACATGTCTTAGGAAACCATTTTCTCGACGCCTTATGTGTCCCTCCCGTAGTCCAATATTCTACATATTTTGAGTTTCAAAAACTGTGTATTTACCGTTTAGAACGGCAGGTGAGTGACTACGAGCAATGGGGTTTCTGCCCTTCGGTGCGCGCATATACATAAAATAAATAAATAAATAGGGTTCCTATCGTAGTACGTTCATGAAACCCCTAAAAACAATTTGCACGGACGTTACGGTAGCACTGGTGTCATGAGCTGCAGGTAGCAAAGCTCTCTTTGCGATTTATTTTACCTATTTCTGTCTAGGTACGTTAAGATAGATGGGTGCCTTGTGACAAAAGTATCGTAGTACGTTCATGAAACCCCTAAAAACTATTTGCACGGACTTTACGGTAGCACTGGTGTCATGAGCTGCAGGTAGCAAAGCTCTCTTTGCGATTTATTTTACCTATTTCTGTCTAGGTAAGGTTAGATAGATGGGTGCCTTGTGACAAAAGTATCGTAGTACGTTCATGAAACCCCTAAAAACTATTTGCACGGACTTTACTGTAGCACTGGTGTCATGAGCTGCAGGTAGCAAAGCTCTCTTTGCGATTTATTTTACCTATTTCTGTCTAGGTAAGGTTAGATAGATGGGTGCCTTGTGACAAAAGTATCGTAGTACGTTCATGAAACCCCTAAAAACTATTTGCACGGACTTTACTGTAGCACTGGTGTCATGAGCTGCAGGTAGCAAAGCTCTCTTTGCGATTTATTTTACCTATTTCTGTCTAGGTAAGGTTAGATAGATGGGTGCCTTGTGACAAAAGAGTCACTGCTCACTTAGACCAATTATTTAACCCTGGAAACACTGTAGATGGTGATATGAACCTCAGAAGGTCCATTAGCTCAACATTACCAAAATTCTCCAGTTCGGAGAAGAAGTTACTACCAAGAGTCCTCATTCTTCTGACAGATAGGGCAGGACAAACACACAGCAAGTAATGAACAGATTCAATTTGTTTTTCGTCCCTGCAACTTGTACAATAGTCGTTGTGCAGTACACCGAGTCGTTCCGCATGAATGTCAATGGCAGAGTGACCAGTAGATTTAGATTTTAGATTTAGATTCGATTTTTATTTTTTATACTTAAATATTTACAAAATCAAACAAAATCAGTTAGCATTGGCATTGCCGTCTGCCTGGTTGGCAAAAAGTAAAACATTAATTGTGACCAGTAATTATGCCGGAAATGGCCCGTGCGTTATGACTTGCTAAAGGCTGGCCATAGCACCCAGATGAACTCAGCGTCTGTTTGGCTCGACCGGTGGCTTCATCTTCCATTTTCTTCCATAAGGAACTAATTGGGGTCACTATAGAAGGGAGAGCTTGCTATACATGCAGCGCCAATCATTTCCTAGCAAGCTCGTCAGCCCTTTCGTTTCTTTCGATATTTATATGCACTGGTACTCAGCAAAGGGTCACCGCATTGGCTCTAGATATATCGTTTAAAAGTGATTTGCAGATCTTCACAAGCCTCGACCTAATTACTTATACAGCTGAGTCTAGGGCGTTAACGGCTGCCTGGCTATCAGTAGAGACAATCACCCTAATTGTCGGTGGCATGTGTCGCTTCTCGACGATTGTCGTTTTATTCTTCAGATGTAGCAAGTATCCATTTTCATAACTCTTTCACTGTGAAAGAGTTGTCATAGTATTCTACATGACAAACAAATTGCTTAGTAATGTTTAATTGCCAGCAGGTCGTAGCTATGAATAAAATGACAATAGTCGAAAAGCGACAAACACCAACGACAATCGGGGTGAGTGATCGTGTTTCCAACGATACTACTCGCGTTACCAACGATACTACTCGCATGTTTTCAATTGTACTCACCTCTGTAAGAGTTCATCTTCTCTTACCGGTGTTTGCAGAAATCCGAGACTTTGAGCTCGTGTAATTGTAGCGGTGTACTCGCGTGTAATTTAACCAGCCAATTAAGCAGTATAATGGTTGGGACTTTGGAAAGACGCTGCAGTCGTCGGTTTATTCCTAGGGCTTCTCAATAAACTCCGGCTCTATCTTAAAACCGTCGCTATAGAAGGGCAGTTTCTTTTTCTTCATAATTTGTCCGTTCTTCCAGCGCATCCTGTCAGGATCTCTTGTAGCGAATCTCCTTTCAAATGCTAGCATCGGGTTCATGTGATCAGTTTCCATCGATCCGCTGAAAGTCTCCCATCTGAACAAAATGGAGGCATGGCCGTAAGGGCTCGATGACCACAATCGGCCTTCTCTCAGTCTTACAGTGGTTTTTGGCCGTCAGACTTCTACAGTATATGTACATCAAGCGGAATGAAATTGAGCATGGTTATCACTGATGCTGTTGGTGGCGTGGTGTCTATATTTCTCTCTTAAGAAATGCGTCCATATTCGTTGGAACTACATACTAGTGCTGCCCCCTACCAAATCTTAGTTATGCTTTATGCCCTAATGAGAAACAAAAAACATTTAAACTTCGCAGTCCGCGCAAGTTCCTCGTTCGTAAGGGTACGGTCATAATGAACCAGCTTCTTGCTTACCAGCTTACCGGCGAGATTCACACTGGTACTCAGAGCTAGCGCGATTCTAACAGGTGACGGTCATAGTGAACTGTTTTGGTTGTAACCGGTTCCATCAGAATAGAATTCTTCCCAAATAAAACACACAGGACATGCTTGACAGCTGGTTACCGTCGTTAACAAGAATTAAAAATTCATTCCGGTAAAAGCTGGTAAAAACTCGTAAAAGCGGGTTAAAGCTGGAAACGAGTTCACTATGGATGTGCCCATTCATCGCCGGCCTTATTTTTTACCAGCGGCCGGAAAGCAAGAAAGCCAGAAGCTGGTTTTGCTGGGATTGCGCGCAAGATTTTCACCTCTCTTCCATCAAGTATTCCTGCTGTTCTTCTACACAGCTAAAGCCCGTCTTCTTCTTAGCTCCAATTCAGTTCAAAAGTCGAGATCCAAGTACCTTTTTTGGTCATACATAGCCTTCGTAATAAAAAAAATTAAATAAAAATAAGATAAAATAAAATAAAAATAAGAAAAAAAAAATAAAGAAAAAAAAAAAACGAAACCAAATCTGTTTAAAGAAAAAATACCAAGTGTCTGCTGCTGTTACTGTAAATAAATTTAAAAAATGTACGATCTGCAAAGACAACACTGTCTCAATGTCAGAACTTTTATATATAAATAAGAAGCCATGCGGGAAATTAAATTAAAACTAAAATCTTAGAACTTACAAAAAATAAAAAAAATAAATATTTACGAATAATAAATTATATTTATATCTCAACTTTAACGTCTACCTAGATGTCGTATTTATATACATTAATGTATATAATAATTGTTTATATACAAAAAAGGAAAAAATTTATTTTATTATGTATAAAAATAAGAAAAAGAGATTTTGTGTCAGTCATTAAATGAGAAGAAAATCTTAAGCAAAATATATATAAATTACGAAATTAAATATAAATTGTTGGTGCAAAAAAAAAAAAAATAATTAATAAATATTGTAATTTAGTGTTTAGACTATTCTTTAGCTAAAGTAAGAAATAAATTAGATAATAGATTTCTTGATCAAGCGTATTTACAAACAACCACACAACCTAGAACAAAGGACAAACAAAAAAATAAGAAAAAATAAAAAAATTAACAAAAGTGGAAAACAATTTTAATCTACCAACCAATCAGCAACATAATTGTGAACTAAACTATAAAATTTAGCTATAATGTGTATACTTTACTATATATATATATATGTGTATATATATATTCAACAGAAAAAAATGTATCAAATAATAAAAACTAAAGAAAAAAAAAATGGTGGTATCTAATAATTATTGTGTGTGAAATACACAAAAAAGTTTTATATATATTTTAAAATTAAAATTTAAAAAAAAAAATAAAAAAAAAAATAAATAAAAATCAACTTAGAAAATATGAAGATAAAAAATAAAAAAATAAAAAATAAAAGAAAATAGATTAGATAAGGAAATAGAGAACACCCTCCTAGAACTTATTAAGGAAAATTAATTCAAATAAAATAAAAATAGTTTATAATATATATCACACACCTTCACACATTGTAGACAATTATTGCGTGTAGTATATACAAAAAAAAAAAAAAAAAAAAAAACCAAAAAAGCAAAAAAACAAAAAAAAAAAAAAACTGAAAATGTGTACTTGAATTCAATTCAATAATAAATTAATAAAACCTATATATCGTACCGTAACATGTTGTTGTGTTTTGAATTGAATTTTCACAGATACACAGATGGGCACTGCGGTTCACTAGATCCTCGGTTCTTAAACTGTGTTCCGCGGGTTCCCCGACTTTCTTGAATTAAGAATAGAAAAACACAAAAATAATTTTTCTAAGTATGCAATTACAAACATTTTTGCGCAAAATATGTTTGACGTTTATATTTTCTTTTTATTGATGTGTGAGCTACCTATAATTAAAAAAAAAAAGCAAACAAAAATGGTACAGCAACATCCAGTTTCCAAAGAAAATTACGAGCAAACTATCTGACCACATTCAGGGCTATCGTGAATAAAATTCCCCCCGAGATGTTTCCCTTTTTCGAAAAATAGGTATCGGCAATGAATTTCGAACGAGGGAAAAAGTTTCCCCCGTACATTATTATTATTATTATAATTTATTAGAGACATAATTACAAATTAATATCCTAATACTAAAGAGCACCAGCTGCAGAGGCCTCCGCTCTGATATGACTTAAAACTATGTTAAATTGGATTAAATTATATAGTTGGACGTATTAATAAAGTTGTTAACGATGAATATGTTTTCTTGAGAAGGGTTCCGAAGTATAGAGTAGGGTGATGTTATGGTGGTTGAAGTTTGTATGTTTGATGTGCAGGTTCCAGATACTCCTATGCCTAGTATGTGGTTGACATCTATCTTGGCTTTACAAATTTGGCATATTGGTGGATTTTCTTTCCTGAGAAGATGTTTGTGCGTAACTGCTGTGTGGCCTAACCGAAGTCTGACGAAAACAGAGTTCATGGCTTTTGATGTGTTGGTTGGATAGAGCGGATGTGATCGGTCTGTGTTGATGGCAGAGTAATGATGTTTATAGCTGTACCATTCTAGCAGTTGTTGGGATTTGAGATGCAGGTTGATGTTTTGAAGCAAGTCCCTTTTAGTGTAATTTATAAATGTGTGGACTGGAGAGTTATGAGCTAGGTTAGCAGCTGCATCGGCATGATCGTTACCAGTAATCCCTGTGTGACTGGGGACCCACATTAGTTTAATTTTATTAGGCGATTTTATAATGTAGTCTCTAACTCTGGTTATAATGTCAGCGTCATGGTTAGGGTTTTTAATGGCGTTTAGTACCGATAGGCTATCAGAGCATATAACGAATTTGCCTCGCAAAGTCGAGATTGTAGCTGCTGTTTTGAGAATGGCTATAGCTTCGGCGGTAAAGATGGATACATTTCGGTTTAACAGGCCAATGTTGATTAATCTACCGCTTTCGTGAGTGGAGGCAAAAGATGTGCTGTGCTGGGTTTTGGATCCATCTGTGTAGACGAAGTTCCATCCTTTAGATTTTAAGTTGGTAGAGATGTCAATGAATAATTTACGGAACAAAAATGTTGGAGTATTAGTTTTCCGATAAGTGACCAAGGTCATAATAAAGGATGAAAGTTTTATGGACCATGGGGGGTATTTGGTTGTATACCCACTAAATCTCTTTATGGGGAGTTGTAATTGCCTTGCTGTCTTCAGTGATTGGGAGATTGCCGATTCAATGCGTTTTGGGAGACTGGCTTTGGTTGCAGAGTTCACATCCTTATCGATTATTGAGCCGTGGGAGAACAAAAGCTTAATACAGAGTTTAGCTCTTACAGTCGCAATGCGTTCTTCAATCGAAGGGAGGCCGGCTTCTACCAACATATTCTTCACGGTGCTGGTGGGAAAGGCATTAATACTTCTACGAACAGCTTGGTGATAAGGGGGTTTGATGAGATTAAGCGTGGATTTAGGTGAATTTCCATAGATGAACAGTCCATAGTCAATTTTGCTTAAAATTAGAGATTTAGTAATGTTACAAAGAGTGTTTAGGTGAGCGTTACATTTTTTACTTGCTAGATAATTCACAATATTTGCCCTTGCAGCTAAGTTCTTTTTAAGTTCTAAACAATGACCTTTCCAATTATATTTATCATTAAAAATTAAACCAAGAATACTTAGGGTGGTAACAGTTTCGATATTTACATTGTTAATACTAAATGAAAGTTTACTACAAGAAGTCTTCCGACATATATGTAAGGTTTTACATTTCTCAAGTGCTAGTTTAGCCCCAGAGTATGAGGACCAGCTTAAAATGTCATTTATAGCTTCTTGGAGTAAACTTTTTGTTTTAACTAAATCGTTTTGTTTGCAAAGAATATACATGTCATCTGCGTACACACAATGATCCAATAGCGTTCGCTTAGCCATAATTTGTGTTAAATCATCAAAAGCAATAATAAATAACACCACAGATAGTGGGGACCCTTGTGGGATCCCGTTAAAAAGAGGGTAGGTAGGGGAAAAAGAATTGTTTGCTTTTACACAGATTTTCCTGTTACATAGAAAAGACTTAATATAATTAAAGATTTTGGGACCAATACCCCACTTTTTCAATTTTACTAAAACTAGATGGATACCTATTTTGTTGAAGGCCTTTTCAAAATCAAGAGAGAGAATGGTGACATGATTTCGGGCCGCTAAAGCGTTTGATATATAACAATCTAAGTGTAGAAGAGCATCCGAGCAGCCCTTGTTATGTTGAAAAGCGACTTGGTTAGGACTTATGAGTTTATTGTATTCCGCAAACCAAAGCAGCCGTTTAGCAACAATTTTTTCCAGTACCTTCGACATGCACGGAATGAGTGAAATTGGTCGGAAACCATTAACAGTGTGTATGCTTTTGTTTGGTTTAGGTAGAGGTAGTATCGTTGCTGATTTCCAGCTCTGAGGGATGACTCCAGTGTTAAGGATGTTATTGTATAACTTGATTAGTCTAGTTTTTGCAGATGATGGGAGGTTCTTTATCATGGGGTATGAAATTCTATCTCGGCTGGGAGTTTTACCTTTAAGTTTAACTAAGCAGGTTTCTAGTTCTAATTCAGTTATAGGGCCATCGATAAGTCTAGCCGATGGAGTGGTGGTATTAGTGTCGACTGAAAGATTTAACGATGCTACTTTATGAGTGTTGAAGTTTTTTGGAAAATTGTCGTCTTTAGAATGATTCGACCAGGTAAGGGCAAAGTGGTTACTTATATCAGGTAAAGCTGTTATTGTACCTGCAGCAGTTTTGATTGATGATATTGTTTTTGGTGTGTAATTACCTGTTAGGCAACGAATATTGTGCCAAATTTTGCTAGCGGGAGAGTTAGGAGAAATCGATGCAGTGAGGTCGGCTAAGCACTTTGATTTGCTGTTTTTAACTTCTCTACGAAATTTTGAGTTCGCTTTTTTAAAAGAAATTAGATTATTTTGAGTGGGTGACCTTCTGAAAAGTCGCCAGGCAACAGTTTTATCGTTTCTTAATGCAGCCAACTCGGCGTTCCACCAGGGCACTGTGCGTTTATGAATGATCGTGGGTTTACTTTGGGGGATCGAGATGTTAGCTGCCGAACGAATAGCTTTCTGGAACAAAGCTGCTTCTCTGTTAATGTTGGGCGCGGTGGGATTAACTGATAAGTTTTCTAAAATGTGCTTGCCAAAACAAGCCCAGTTAGCAAGTTCGGTTTTAAATTTGGGAGTTACTTGTGTTTTGGGGTACAAAATTGGTATCGTGAACAAAATTTCCCTCGGAATTTCAACGCGATTTACCCCGGAATCTTTCCTCATCAATTTGCTGGAGGAATCCAAAACAAAAGCAGCAATTCATGGATAGCGTTACCTTTTTATGCCAATTTTGTTGTTTTTTTAAGCGGAAAATGAAAATACAGACGTCACGAATTTGATGTGTACCAACCGCAAAGGACAATTACAATTTTACAATTTATTTATTTATTATATGCTGACACATTAAGATACAATATCTTATAAATTTGTGGAGCTTGGCAAAAAAGAAAGCAAAAAAAAAAAAAACACAGTATTTCAATTATCAAAGTTAAATGCATTAAACGTAAGGAAAAATTAAATTAAGGAAAAAAGAAAGAAGAAGAAAAACAAAAAAGCTATGAACAGAGAACATAAAAATTATCTTGGTTCAGAAAGACCGGAAAGCTAATCGGATGTAGAGAGGAATAATTGCAGTCGTGTCCTAAATTCAGTGAGATTACTTGTTCTTCTTACAGTGGGTGGTAGAGAATTCCATAAGCGGGTGGCATTGACGAGAAATTGCCTTTCGGATGTCAAACACGAAAACCGGGGAAGAATGAGCTGTGAGAGTCTGTTTGATGCTGAGAACTGAAGTCTATTGTAAAGATAGGAAGGGTGATGGCTCTGAAGTATATTAAATAGTAGCAAAAGTGTTCGAAAATTTAAGAGGTTATCGAACGACATACCATAGATACTTTTAGAAAATCTCGAGACATGATCGTACCTCCTTAAACCGTAAATATATCGCGCGATATTGTTATATGCCACATTAAGTTTTCTCTTGCTCACAGCATCGCTTTTGCAAAAGATTTCACATCCATAAGTAAGGATAGGTATAACTAATGTCTTAGCGAGCATTTTGCGTGTTTTTAGAGGAGTGAAATCTTTTGTGACCCAAAGCGATCGAAGAGCACCATATACTTTACCGACAATGGAATTAACGTAGTCTTTCCAGGTTAAATTTCTATTAAATATAATTCCCAAGTTTTTTGCATTGTCAACAAATTCTATAGGAGCCTTATTTAGGTAAATTCGAGGGAAGTACGATAGGTCTACAGATTTCTTAGAGATCACAATGACTTTAGATTTTTCAGGATTTAATACTAAGCTATTGACTCGCGACCAGTTATAAATATTTTGAAGGTCCTCGTTTATGGTCTGAGCACAATGTTCTATGAGTCCCAGAGGACAACTTTTATATAACTGGACATCATCGGCGTACATATGTATAAGAGATTGCACAGCAATTTGAGGAATTTCATTAATGTACAAAGAGAAAAGAAGTGGCCCCAATATTGAGCCCTGCGGGACGCCTTGCTTTAAACTTAATAATACTGATGTCTTATCTCCCATTACTACAGCTTGCTTTCTACCTGATAGATATGAGAAAATTAATTTCACTGCTTCAGGTGCGAAATCGTACAGATTTGATAGTTTGCTGCATAATACGGGATGACTTATCGAATCGAATGCCTTCGAGAAATCAAGAAGCACCAAGAAGGTTATCTGATCGCTGTCTACTGCGCTTCTAATATCATCAACAACGTTCAGAACTGCTGTTGTGCAGCTTCGATTGGGACGAAAACCTGATTGGAATTTGGAAAGCAAACCCTTATCGTTCAGATACGTATTAATTTGTTTTTGAATGATCCTCTCGAACACTTTAGAGAGGAATGGGAGTATTGATATGGGTCTGTACTCATTCTTGTTTCTTCCTTTAGGGATGGGAATGACCTTTGCAAGCTTCCACTGTGTAGGAAATACAGACGTTGTTAGGACCGTGTTTAGCAAATGTGTTAAAAAAGGTAAAAGCTTGGGAAGGAGAGCTTTTACGAAAACCGGGTGAACGTCGTCCAGACTTACTGCATTCGATTTGATCGATATCACAATTTCAACCACATCAGCAGGCTCGACCCTGGAGAAGCTAAATCCTGTAGATGATTGATTTTCATACGTGAGGGTTGGAGGATCAGACAAGGGCTGTGGGACTTGGGAGATGAACTTAAAATTGAGTTCATCGCAGTCAGCATTTATTGGCGGGTCTGGTTTTTGCCTCCCAATTCCCATACTACGCAAGTTGTTCCACAGTTTTCGCCCGTTACCTGATGTGGCGATCCGGTTTGTAAGCACTCTTGCCTTTTCTGTGCGGATAGCAGTGACTACCTGGTTACGAAGCAAGCGATACCGACGACGATCCTCATCAATTTTGTATTGCTTCCACTGATTGTAAACTTCGTTTCTCTCATTTTTATTTATTTATTTATTTATTTATTGTTAACATTAGTGACATACACATTAAGAAAATAATCCTTATAATTAGTGATGCATATAATTAGGAGTTTTTAAATAAAAGGCAAAAAACATATTCAGTATTATATAAAAAGAAAAGAATGTATAAAATTGTAGAATTCAAATTTCGAGTTTAAGTTAAATTTAAAAAAAATTATCTCTTTTTCTTTCTCTTTGCCCATTTACTCAGTAGAAAAATGAACTATCTCGATGTCTGCAAATATTCTAAAAGTATGTCCCGAAAGTTTCTCAGATGATAGCTTCTCTTTACACGCATAGGTAAATAGTTCCAAGAATTAATAGTGTGATGAAAGAATTGATTTTGTGACGAGGCCGACGTTGATCTCGGTAATATAAAACCCACTACTCGCGACGAATTAGTTTGCTGTAACTTAGAGAACAAGTATGAAGGTTCCTTTGAAGTGATTAATTTGTGAAGAAACATAATCGATCTAAAGTCTAAGTAGTTATCGAGAGAGCAACCCAATATTTTGCATTTATATGTGGATACATGATCATATCGCCTAAGACCATATACATAGCGAGTCACATTATTAAATGCTACGTTCAATTTCCGATTTGAAGCATAGTCCCGTTTAGGAAAGAGTTCGCATCCATAAGTTATCAATGGGACAATTAAAGTTTTAGCTAGCATAGCTCTAGTGGAAACAGGTGTATACGATTGTGAGTGGTATAACGTGCGCAGGGTTGCGTAAATTCGAGAGCAGATTTTGTTAATATGTTCGTCCCACTTCAACGTACGATCAACGACTATACCTAGATTAACTGGTTTATTAACGTAAGTTAATGCAGATGAGGCAAGTTTGACAGGGGTCAATGATAAGGTGTCAATGATTTTTTTATAAATAACTATGCACTGTGACTTTTTAGGGTTCAAGCTTAAGCCATTACTAGCAGCCCACATCGATATTTGCATAAGATCGTAATTAATATGTTCAACAGCAGAATTGATACTATCAATAGGAGACGCCAGGTATAATTGAACATCATCGGCAAACATGTGAACATTACTATATTTAATAACACTTGGAAGATCATTGATATATATTGAAAATAAGAGTGGCCCCAGAATGGATCCTTGCGGAACTCCTCTTGTCAATGGCAGTGCAGAGGATATCTTATCATTCACGAAGACTCTTTGTTTCCTGTTAGTCAAATAGGAGTGTATAAGACCTGCTGCCGAATCGGAGAAGCTGAAGGAGTTCAGAAGTTTATTAGATAGGCTAGCATGATTGACAGTATCAAATGCTTTTGAAAAATCTAGAAGTGTTAGGAGTGAGATTTTCTTGGCGTTCATAGAAACTCGGATATCATCTGTCACCTTAAGCAAAGCAGTAACGCAGCTATGTTTTTCTCTAAACCCTGACTGTAGAGTACATAAGAGATTGTTTCGCTTTATAAATGCAGAGATCTGCCAGAATGCTAACCTTTCGAAGACTTTTGAAAGATATGGAAGGATCGCTACAGGCCTATATTCCACTGCAGCGGAAGGTGATGAACGCTTCTTTGTAGTGGGTATGACTTTCGCAAGTTTCCATTGAGTCGGAAAATTAGATGTAAGGAAAATTGTATTATAAATATGTGTTATAAAAGGAAGAATTTTGGAAAGGATCATTTTTATAAACAAAGGATGTATTGTGTCATACCCCATTGCGTTAGATTTTATACTAAGAATTGCCTTAACCACATCAGTTTCATCACATCTGGAGAAGTATAAAGGAGTAGCTCGCATATCTGAGCTCGCTGCTGAAGTCGTTGTATCCAAAACTCCAGATGGAGATACAGATGATATATCAGCAAAAAGTTTGTTTAGCTCATCTACGTCGACAGATTCTGGTGCTGTATTTTGGATCTTTCCCGTGCACGATTCTCTTATATTTCTCCAAAGCATTTTCGATGGTAGTTTACAATTCAATTTCTTTGAGAAATATTTCCGCTTCCGCCGACGAATGTCATTTGTGAACCAAGGCTGTGAGGTAGATCTTAACACTTTTGCTTTAATAGGGACATGTTCGTTAAAGAGATTAATAACATTGGTGTTCAGAAACTCAACCTGTTCATCTGAAGATGGCATGTGAAAAATATTTTCCCATGGAATACTATTAACACTATTTTCGAGTGCCAGTCTATCAATGCTTTTAAAATCACGAAATTTACATGATCGAACTGATGGTGAAGGTAGGTTGAAATCATACGTTAGATGAATAAGGTCATGACGTGAAAAAGCAGGTGCAGACAACTGGTCGTAGAATAGCGCTTTATTAGTGTCGGTTACAAAAAATACATCCAGAAGGGTGCTCTCAAATTGGGAGAAATGAGTTGGGGTCCGAACATTGACAGGGTACATGTTAAAGGAGCTCATATCATTCATTAACCCACCATTAGTTAACAAATCACTATTAAGATCACCGCAGACAATGATATTAGGACAGCTCGCGGCGATGTCTTCAAGCAAAACCATCAAAGGAGATAAGCTAATCGACCGTCTTGGCCTGTATACAGTTCCAAGTAAAAGTTTGTCATTGTTGCTGAGTAATTCAACGAACACATACTCCAATTCGCAGTCAACCGGTGATACGCAACGAGGGTTACACTTCATTCCTTCTCTCACATATGTATATAGCAGTACCGCCACCAATACGATTGCGTCTATCAGCTCGAAAGAGCCTATAGCCATTTAATCCGAATAATTTACTATTGTCATTATCATTAGTATCAGTCCAGAACCAAGTCTCGGAGACGCAAATTACATCGACCTTTGACCCCTCGAACAAAAAACGGAACTCCTCAATCTTAGGAAACAAACTCTGTGCATTTATATGACAGGACGGGCCATTTTAAAAAGTATTATAAAAAGTTTGATTGCTTTTATTTAAAAAATACTAAAATAGACATTTACACCTCTATTATGGTTAGCGAATCGAATGAAAAAGTAGTCGAATGAGATTTTTTCGTATTAGGATTAGCGAATGACAAAAATTTCATTCGACTCAAACGTCAAAATTTAGTCGAATTAAGACTTCACTTTATTACGGTTAGCGAACGTTCGACCAAAACTTCATTTCTTCTGTCAAAATCAGTTGAATGAAATTTCTTTGTGACAACGGTGGCCGTAGACATGAGTGGACTAAGAAAAAGGTAAATTAATGCAAAAGTATATATATTAACAGTAAAATAATGTTTCTCAAGTTTTAAGAAAACCAATCCTCGCCAATTTGGAAAGCTGGTCGAGTTGATGGAGGCAAACCCGGACATAGCAAAGGGGTTGGGGCAATTTGGTTCATCCAGGAAATGCAAAAAAGAATACTGGGAGTCATTTGCCGTTGAACTGAATTCGTTGGGTCCTCCTGCACGTGAAGGAAAGGAATGGCACAAGGTAATTTTGAAAATCCCCTTTTAAAACTTTGCTAAAAATCTGAAACTGCTTAAGGTTTGGTTGGACTACAAGCTAAAAATAAAGAAAAAAATTGTCTCTTACAAAAAAGAAGTTACTGCTACAGGAGGTGGACCTTCTTCAATTATCTCCTTGTCTCCTCTGGAAAAAGTTGTAGACGGACTAGTCAGTCTTCAACACGCCATCGATCCACCTGGCAGTACTTTCGGAGTAAGCGAAGATGTATGGGTGCCGCTAACAACAGAGGAAATTGAGATTGTGGAAGAGCAGGAGAATACGCCTGTCCATGTTACTCCTTTGCCTAGTACTAGTCGAGTAAGGAAAAATAATGATGTAAGGGAGGATGCCAAACTAAAAATCCTAGAAGATCAAACTTTGACCCAAACGGAGCTCCTCACTACTGCGAAGTCAATCGAAATAGCTTTATTAGACATAGCAAGATACACAAGAAAGTCCTATGAAGTGGAAAAGGAAAAACTTGTGCTATTGAAAGCCAAAGAGAAAAGGAAGGACAAAGAAAACATAGATAAAAACCACCGACACAAAGAAAACCTTGAGATAGGTTAGGTTAGGTTAGGTAGGGTTATGAGGTTGTCATAATTTGAGATACCTTGAGATACAATTGCGAAAACTGGAGGTAAAATCTCTAAAGTATACAAATTGCGACTAATTTTTTTTTGTATTTAAGAATTGAAGTTTTATTTTATTTAATTTATTTTGAAGTTTTTTTTATTTTCTTTTTTTAACTAGTTTAACAAATAATGAATAGTGATTTTTGTTGTTCCTTTAACTTTACGTACTAGACTGAAATGAAATATAGTACATACAGCTATGGCCAAAATAATAGGAACACTTATTACTTTTCGATACCAGTGAACGTAATTCTCATTCCATTTGAATATATAAGGCAAGAGTAGTGTCAGATTCATGGGAAATGTGTTCACAACATACTCCAGTATGCTTAATTCAAAGCAAATTATGTTTAGCCAGTTATAATTGGTTCATACTGCTTAATTACCTGGCCAAAAATATAGGAACACCGAGCCATAACAAAGAAAAACACATGCACAGCAATTTTTTATGAATTTATTTTGAATAGAAATTTAGTACATTGTTCCAATCGATGACTCATAGAGTTCACCAAGTTTTGGCATTTTTCGATAGGGATCGAATACCAAACTTCTTGGATAACTCTCCAAAGATCCGCTTTTTTTGATGGGTTTCGTTTGCCAACTTCAATCTTAAGATCGTTCCAGAGGTTCTCGATCGGATTAAGATCCGGAGATTGGGAAGGCCACTGCAAAACATCAACATTGGTTTCCTCAAACCACAGCTTTGTTAGTTTTGCCGAGTGTTTGGGGTCGTTATCTTGTTGGAACCGCCATTTCAGGGGCATATTTTCTTCGGCCCACGGCAGCATGACATCACGCAATATATCTACATAAGTTTCTTTTGTCATATTGCCTTCAATAAGATGTACTGGACCGATGCCCCACCAAGAAAAACAACCCAATATCATCACACTACCACCTCCATGCTTCACAGTGGGTTTTGTGTACCGTGGATTGTATGCCTCACCTTCTGGGCGACGAACAAACTGCTTACCGTCCATTCCAAACAGATTTATTTTAGTTTCGTCGCTCCATAATACATTTCTCCACTGCTTTGTTGTCTGGAGGGGATCGAGTGGCATGTGGTAGAGCTTAGCAAAAGCAATGCGTTTTTGTACATGAATTTTTTTTAATAGCGTCACTTTCCTTGGAGCTCGAACGCGCAGATTTGCATTTACTAGGACTCGGCGAATCGTCCTGGCACTGACGTCAATCAAAGTCTCGTTTTTAAGATCCTTTGAAGACATAAAAGGGTTCGCTTAGGCTTTCCTGACCAATCTGTTTTTGTCTTTAGCGGACATTTTAGGCGGACGTCCTCTGGTTTCTGGAACTTTTTTAGTTTGCAAAGCATTAAACACCATCGTTGGAGAGCAATTTATTGCTTCTGCTATGTTTCGGATGGATACACCCTGATCGCGTAGGACCGCAATGCTTGCACGCTGAGCATCAGTGCAGTGTTTACCTTTCCCCATTTTATTATTATTAACGTCTAAATAAATAATACTAAAATAACGGGTTACTGTTTAACAAATACAGCTTACCAATATATTAAAAAAAATTGTTTTCTTTAAATTTACTTTATTTTTGGTTAGTGCTCCTATTTTTTTGTCCACGCAGATCAGTAGCTTTTAACCGAATAATTGCAACTGATCGCTTTCTGCTTTGTTTTTCATCGATGTGCACATAAATAACAGTTACTCATATAAAGAACTGTTAGTTAGACTACATTGTTTTCATTTCATTCAAACGATGCAACTGCTACGAACGATGTCAGTGGGTAGTAATAAGTGTTCCTATTATTTTGGCCATAGCTGTACATATATACATTTTTTTTATTATTGTATTTTTAAATTATTTCTATATTTTTAGTTACCCTATAGAGAAGCTAGGTTTTCATTTCGTCTACGCTCGCCTTCCAAATTGTTAATCGGTAGATCAAACTGTGGAGGTTCAGTTGGCAAGACACCTTCATCGTAAATTTCATCGGGATCCAAAACGTTGTACCTGCGACAGATGTTATGTAATGCACAGCATGCATTTACTATTTTTGTAGCCTTTTCTGGGGAATAGTGTAGCTTCCGTTCGTTCAGAAGGCATCTGAATCTGCTTTTCAATACTCCAATTGTCCTCTCTACAATATTTCTGGCTTTTGCATGTAATTTTTTTAAAAATAGCTTGTCTGGATTCAGAGTCCGCATTTCTAAAAGGTGTAAGTAAATACGGCGAAAGAGGATAACCGGAGTCACCTAGAATGCAAAGATTAGTAATAATAATTAAATGCATATGTTTATGTACCAAGATATAATGAACGCTCGCCATTTTGATACCATTTTTCCAGAACTACTTTTAGTTGACTGCAGTTCCAGACAAATGAGTCGTGTGAGGAGCCCGGATACCTTGCATCAACGTAAAGGATGTTCATGTTGTGGTCGTAAGCCTATAATATTAACAGATCAATAAAAATTTCAATTAAGTACTCTAAAAACAAACTCACAATCATTGCATTTAAACTGTAAAACCCTTTTCTGTTTAAGTACTGATGGCGCAAACGTACAGCAGCCACAATTCCAATGTGAGTCCCGTCAACGCATCCGATTACTCCTGGTATTCTTGTTTTCGTGTAAAAATATTGTCGAGCATTTTGTTTTTCCCTTTCTGACATGTTAACATTTATCCAAAACGGGCAAATTTTCATTTCCAACACCCTAAGTACTTCCGATAAAATAATAGAAACTGTGGGCTGCGATACTCCTAGATCAAAGTCATTACCAACGCTAGTCTGATAGCTACCACTAGCGAAAAATCGCAGGGCACATGCCAACTTAATCTTCTTCTTCTTCCTTTTATCAGCGAGGTTATGATCCGAAAACTAGGGATCACAACCCTCCCACTTCACCGCATTTCTACTGATCCGCCTGTGGGGTTCGCCTATTTTTTTTTTTTTTTTTTTTTTTTTTTTTTTTTTTTTTCTCGTGGGTAGGTGAAAATCTTCATGAGACACTATGAGACCGTGTACTCATAGTAGTGTCAGATTTCTACTGACTAAAAACACCCTTCCCTTCGTTTTGTTTACTACGACTAAGTTTGACCTTATCAAGTAGTT
Source organism: Brachypalpus laphriformis (assembly GCA_945910035.1). Lineage (NCBI taxonomy): Eukaryota > Metazoa > Arthropoda > Insecta > Diptera > Syrphidae > Brachypalpus > Brachypalpus laphriformis. Next base: position 12,016,128 of record OX246757.1, on the reverse strand, counting down.
TAAGCTTCAGATTTATATTCGCGTGAGGCAGGTAGATTTCCAATAAAAGCACCTGCTGAAACCGTCATGACATGCGGCTTTTTGTCTTATTGCGCTAATTCGAACGGTTTCGTTCTTTGAAGTCGGCGTGTAAGATTTGTCACATCCAAAGTTTGGAGTATGGCACAGTTGCAATGGCCATGAAGACGAATACGAAGCTTGCGAGCGAAGTTTTTTATTTCGTCCTCCACGGTAGTTATCCCTAAGTCTCTGTGGATATCATTGTTTCTGATATACCAAGGAGCGTTCACGATTATTCTTATAATTTTGTTTTGCAATGATTGTATGAGATTCCTATTGCTTGGTTTGGTACAACCCCAGAGTTGTATACCGTACGTCCACACGGGTTTAAGCACTTGCTTATACAGAAGCAGTTTGTTATATACGCTTAGTTTGGAATATCTTCCAATTAGCCAATACATTTCTCTAAGTCGATTTTCGACTTCGTCACGTTTCTTTTTAACGTGAGGTTTCCATTTAAGTTTCGCGTCTAGTGTCATTCCCAGATATTTAGCTTCGTTTGCATGCGGTATTTGTACCGAGTTAATGAAAACGGGAAGGTTGATTATTTTCTTGTAAGTGAAGTTAACATGCGTCGATTTGGTCTCGTTAAGAACAATGCGCCAAGTTTTTGTCCACTCACAGATTTTATCCAAAGCTCGTTGGAGTTTTATGGTTGCTGACTCGATTGAACTTTCCGTTGCCAGAATAGCCGTATCGTCCGCGAACGTAGCTACAATAGTGCCTTCAGTTTGAGGTATGTCCCGAGTGTACAGCAAGAATAAGATAGGCCCAAGGACACTTCCTTGCGGAACTCCGGCGGCGATTTCTTTAAAATCAGAATATTCAGTTCCGTGCTTAACACGAAAAAGTCTGTTTTTAAGGTACGATTCTAAGATCTTATTAAGTTGCTCCGGAAGGATTCGTCTTAGCTTATAATTCAATCCATCGTGCCAAACCCTGTCGAAGGCTTGAGATACGTCAAGAAAAGCGCTAGAACAAATCTTTTTCTCCTCAAGGGCTTTTTCAATTTCGTCGGTTATTCTATAAACCTGGTCTATTGTGGAATGCTTGATTCTGAACCCGAATTGGTGGTCAGGTATTAGGCGTCTCTCTTCAATGACCGGAAGAATCCGTTTCAGAAGGAGTTTTTCAAATACCTTCGATATTATTGGTAGTAGCGATATCGGTCTGTACGATTTTTTGTCATTTGGAGATTTCCCCGGTTTCGGAACCATTATGACTTCTGCGACTTTCCATTGATTTGGAACGTATAATAATCTAATGGAAGCATTTATTAAATAAAGCAATTTTAATAGTGCCTTTTTTGGTAATTCCTTGAGGATTTGTCCGGTTATTAAATCATAGCCAGGAGCTTTATTGTTCTTCAGGTTTTTTATTGCCTGGCAAAGTTCTATAAGTGACACACTTTTTATTCTTAGGTTGTCAGATGTCGTAGTCGTACCGGTAAAATCGTCTACCAATGTTTCTCCATCAAATGGCTTAAAAGTCTCTTCTAAGTGCACGGCAAATAGATCCGCTTTTTCTTTGTCACCTTTTGCCCATTCGTCGTTGTTTTTTCTTATCGGTGGCGAGTGTATTTGCGGTTTTTTAATTCTTTTGACAGCTTTCCAGAGCGAGTAATTAGTGGTTTTTTCGGCGGTTAAACCTTCAAGATAAGCTGAAGTCTCTCGGTTTTTTAGGTCTTGTATCGCTTTTTTAAGCTTATTGCATAGGAAATTCGAGTGGGTTTTATGCTGGGGAGCGCGAGTTTGTTGCCATATTTTGCGTGCTCTCCTCTTTTCTCGAATAAGTTCTTTTATTTCCGGCGGATAATAAGCTTCATTGCATGGGACTTCTTTCCTCCTTAAAGGTGTATTTTTCCACGCGGCATTTTGTATTGATTCAATAAATTTGCCGAGCTCATCTTCTATTTCGAAGGGTGTTTTGAGCGATACACTTAAGACAATATTTTCTTCGCAATCAGTTCTAAAGTCGCGCCAGTTAGTTTTTTTGTTAGTTAATCTAGGCACACCTTCTACTGTCATTAGTCTGTCACTTATTGTCAAGATTACCGGCGAGTGATCTGAGGAGAGATCAAAGCTTTCCTCTACTTTTGCAAAATTTGAAGATACTCCTTTTGCTACGAAGAAGTCTATTAGGTCTGGTGTTTTTGCTGTATCAGAGGGCCAATACGTCGGTTTCCCCGTCGAAAAGAAATCAACCCCGAATTGCATACCGGCTTCGTACAGAAGTCTGCCTTTCCGTGAATTGGATCTGGAACCCCAAAAGGTGTGTTTTGCGTTGAAATCGCCACCTATAATGAAATTCGGTCCAAGTGAGTCAAGGAGACGTACAAAGTCGTTACTTCTAAACGTGCATCGCGGAGGACAATAAATGGACGCGATGTTGAAATACGAGTGCCTATTCTTAACTCGAACTGAGCTTGTTTGCATTGTATCGATTTCAATCGTCGTATTTATGGAGTGCTCAATGCAGTCTTTAATGAATAAGGAGGATCCGCCTCTAGCTCTTCCGGAAGGGTGGTATGCGTGATAAGCACGATACCCTCTTATTTTTACTCCGGATTCCTTTGTCAAATGAGTTTCAGAGATCAAGCAAATGTCAATGTTGTCATTCCGTAAGAATACTTCTAATTCGGCGTTTTTTTGTAGAAGGCCGTTTGCGTTCCATGTTAAAATTTTTAGTAACTGATTCATATTCATATGGGAGTTCTTTTTTGGCGAGGTTTTAACTCGAGCTTGCTCAATTTATCAAATATGACTTTGTTTACCTTCGTTTGCTCCTCAAGTTTCGCAAGAATTATAGAGAAGACTTGGGAGACTGGGTCTACCGTAACACCGCTTTGCTTGTTTTCTAGCGACGCAGCTTGAGCATATGTTAGCGTCTCTGGAGATTGTGGCTTTTCCTTTGATTTTGCCGAAGGAACTTTACTTTGCTCGACTCTCGTCTTAACTTTGACGTGTTTATTGACGGTCGTTACCCTTGGCTTAGCGATTTCACGACTATTTTTAACCGGTTCTGCGTTCTGGCGTTGAATATTTTTAAATGTGTCTCGCCTTTTTTGAAGCTCTTTTGCCACTTCGCAACCTCGATAGTTCGCTGGGTGCTTTCCTTTGCAGTTAATGCAGGTAGCCGGGGCCTGCTTATTTAGGTCACACTTTTCTGAGAGATGGTTACCAGCACATTTTACGCATCTCGGCTCTTTTTGACAATACGACTGTGTGTGATTAAAGCCTTGACAGCGTTTACACTGAGGTATTGATCTCGTACTCGTACGCATAGGCTCAATCTTGACTACGATATTCAGAATAGTTTTAACGTTATAAATATCGTCTACATTTTCGCTCCTGTCAAAGGTAAGCATAAAGAGCGGAAGTCCATGCTTGACCATGATTTCCTGGCCTTGTTCCGTTTGTTGCTTCACCTTTTTGAGAATATTGACGGCATTAAGAATTTTTAAACCTTTAGCTTTGAGGTCGTTCATTACGTCGTCTTTTGTGCACGAGGGGTGGAGACCCCTTGCTATAACACGCAGTGGTCTTTCTGACTTATTTTCATAAGTATACCACTGGATCTTTTCCGTGTTTAATTTTTGTGATATTGCTCGGTAGCCATCGGAGTCATCAACGTTAATTTTCCACGCATTGTTCCTGAGTGACGTTACCTTGAATTTCGATGTCGTCGTACCTTTAAGAAGGCAATGTAGCTTACTGTAGTCCGTTATGCCAACGACGTTTATTGCAGGCGGAGGACGCGCTTTAGCTTGAGTTTGTTTTGGCTTCGACTCATTTTGCTTGTCTTCTTTTCGCGGCTCGATTTCGGGCGAAGAGCCGGCTCTGCGTTTTTTGCTAGGTCTTTTCTTTAAGACGCAATTCGTTTCGCGTGCAAGCTCTTCTTCGTCCGTATGATATTGTGGAGCTGCGCGGGGAGGGGAATCTTCGCGTTCTTTTTGTAAAAGCGAGTTCTTTAGAAGCTTGTTTTCCTCTCTCAGCATGTCTACCTCTTTTTTGAGCTCTTGGTAGAGCCGATCCATTTCATCAAGCCTATTGCGAAGTTCGTTATTTTCCTTCTCAAAGCTTTTACATTTCTCTAAGTCCTGTTTCTTGTGCGCTTGCACTTCCGGCGGACTTTTTTTCCCGGAGACATTCGGTCTTGATGGTGGAGACCGAGGTACCCTTGAACTTTTTATAAAGGGATTTATCAATTGCAATAATTGGCTCTCCCCAGAATCCGTAGAGCCTACCTCCGAAGAGGGTGGATTTTCCAGTGAACCTGGACTGCCACCTGGGGTATTAAATCTTTTCGTTTTACTCATTGCATTTTTTTGTATACACTTTAAGCCCGGTATACGAAGGGTGGGTTTTAGTCGCCTCTTACGACAGGCATGCCTACCTCGGGTATATTCTAACCCCTACCCGAAGGGGGGGGGTTCGCCTATTTGACCTCAGAAAATATCGGCAGGCCTGCCGATTTTGGATCACTCGGTTACTGAGGCCAATGAAATGCCGATGTCGTCGCATTTGTCTGATCCAGGCGTTTATAGGCCTGCCTTTCCTACATCGCGATGTCTTTGGAACGTGCATAGATATTGCCTTTTTTACAGGGTTCAAATGATCTCTTCTTTGAACGTGGCAATACCAACTGAGCCGGTCGCGCTCTAATTTTCGTACGATGGTTTCCTTGATGTGAAAGCTTCCACGGATCTTCGAACTTCTTATTCGATCAAGCTTGGTCACTCCTGCTGTCATGCGAAGCATCTTCATCTCAGCTGCCGTTAATTTACTCTCATACTTTTTGTACATCGTCCAACATTGTGAACCGTATGTGAGCGCTGGACGTACAACTGCGGTGTAGAGCCTTCCTTTCAACTTAGGGGGCATTTTTCTGTCTTAGAAGATAGCGGAATTTTTTCGCCACTTCATCCACCCTACGCTTACACGATGATTGATGTCGTCATCACAAGTTGCTTTGCTATTGATCATAGATCCCAGATATTTGAACTTTTCGCACTTGGGAAGCACTGTTCCATTCAAATAAATGTCTGGAATAGGCCTGAGTGGATCAGAGAACGGGCAGCACAAGTACTCTGTCTTTTTTGAACTAATGCGATACCCATTTCCCTCCAAACCGTCCACCCACACATCAAGTGCTCGTTGCAGGGATGTAGGATCCTCACTTATGATGGCTCCATCGTCAGCAAAGAATAACTGATGTACCTTGGGGTCCATCACTTTACCTTCAAGCAGATAATCAAGGACTGTAATAAAGAGCAAAGGACTTAAAACGCTTCCCTGGTGCACCCCGACTTTGATTCGGAACTCTTCGGTTACTCCAGCGGGGCATCTTACTTTTGTCTTTGCTCCTTCGTACATGTCCATAATCATCTGTACATAGGTTTCTGGAACCCCTCGATGTCTTAGCGCCACCCATATCAGATCTCGTGGTTGTCTGTCGAATGCCTTTTCAAAGTCAACCAATACAATATGCAAATCCCTTAAGGAATCACGATGTTTTTCCATTATGATCCTTATACTTTGGATTGCATCTGTGGTTGATTTACCCGAGACAAACCCGCACTGATCATCAGATAGCCGTATTATTTTTCGCAGTCGGCCACCTAATACCCGCTCAACGATCTTCATGGTGTGTGACATCAGCTTGATCGAACGGTAGTTATCACAGTTTCGCGTATCACCCTTCCCTTTGTATACAGGGAGAAGGTAACTTTCCCTCCATTCATTCGGCATTGGATCACCTCTCACGAATTTGGAGATGAGAATTCTGAGCCATCTGAACCCGATGTCTCCCATCTTTTTCCAGAACTCAGAGGGTATTTCGTCTGGCCCAACCGCTTTTCGTTTTTGGAGTATTTGACCGCCTCACTAACTTCTTCGACTGTAATGCCGGGTATTTGTTCACAGTTAGGGGTGGCTCTTGGAAAGTATAGCCGGGGAAACTGTTCATTCAAAAGCTCTTCACAATACTGCGCCACCTCTGCAGAATTTTGTCGTCATCCACAAGAAGCTGGCCATGAGCATTGCTAATGAACTTTGGCGAACGAATCTCCTGAGCATTCTTCCTTCTTTGGGCGGCTATTTTGAAGATAGTGGCACTCTTGTTCATATTGTGTCTTCGCAGCTCCTGGATAGCCTGGTTTGCATCAGCAACCGGGGAAAATATTTTATCCAGCTCCCGATACAGGCCCTCCGTACTCTCTGCTTGAAGCTGAGCGCACTTCTTCTTCGCTTTTTTCTTGCAGCATCTGTATTCCATTTCGAGGCGAGCTTTTTCGTCATTATTATTAGAGGGGCACTTTGACCAAGCTTTGAAAGCCGCTTTCTTCTCATTTATCACTTTCTTAGCTTCATCACTCCACCACCATGTTTCTTTGGCGTGTTGATGGTGGCCTTTTGAAGCTCCTAGCAGTGATTTGGCCTTCTTTAAGCAAGTTCGCTGTAGGGAATCCCACATATTTTGTGCTCTGCACTCTTCATCCTCAGCTCCGTTGATGGCGTGAGAAAGGTAATTTTTCATTACGAAAACAAAAGCGTTGCCTTTTTCTTTGTCCAGATTGTACCACTTGATTTTCTCAGAGACCCCTGTTTGTTTGCTTTTCTTTGGTGTTTTCATAAAAATTTCTGTTAGCAGGAGACGGTGTTGACGAGCGATTGCCTCTCCCAGGATCACTTTGCAATCTTTTACCCGAGGCTTCATGAAACTGGCTACCAAATGGTAGTCAATCTGAGTTTCATCTCCACCACTGCTGTAAGTGATCAGGTGTCGGCTTTGTTTGATGAACATGGTATTTAACACGATAAGACCGTGTGATTTGCACATGCTTAGGATGTCTTCACCAGGAAGGTTCCTGGTGCCATATCCTAGTCCTCCATGGCAGTCTTCATAGTCTTCGTTTGATTTCCCGACATGTCCATTCAAATCTCCTCCCACAAACAGAAATTCTTCCTTTGGGATGTTCTTAAGGAGATTGTGGAAATCTAGCCAAAATGCATCCTTATCTATCTGATTGCACCCATTGTGGGGAGCATATGCACTGACAATATTCCACACCTCTCCTTGTATTACTAGTTTGAGAGACATCAAACGGTCGCTGGACTTCGAAATGCTCAAGACGTTTCCAAGTAGCTCTGCCGCAAGGATGATACCGATTCCGTTCCTAGCCTTTTCCGTTCCGTAGTAGAACATCTTGTAATCTTTTGTCCTAACGTCCAAGAAACGCGCCCGATTCCCGGTGTTTTTCCATTTCGTCTCTTGGACACACAAGATGTCCACCCGCCTTCTATTCATCATCTCTTCCAGCTCGTAACTTCGACCGGTCATGCTTCCAAGGTTCCAACTCGCGACCCTTAAATTGCGTCCAAACTGTTTCATTATGTTGCTAGCCCCCGGAATCCGTATAGCTCTGACCCGAACATTTCTGCTCGGTCCAGGATCAGTACCATGCACAGCAGTGGTAGTGCCTGGCGGGGTAGTGCCTTTCCTTTTTGCAAGTATTATCATAATGATACAAGTTTGCAATACAATTTTTGCACCATATTGCGATGGTGTTTGTTGTTTGACACGTGCATGCTCAACATGCCAACTTAATCAAAGGCGAAATGCCCGAATAACGTTTAAAACGAAAATGATCTTTTATTTCATTTAAGAGGAACACAAACGCTGCTTTATTTAATCGAAAGTACATGATAAACCTATTAAGGAAAGTATAGTAGATCTTCAAAGTCATAACTCTGGACTTACACATTATCCGGTAGCTCTAAAGGATTTGAGCTATCTCGAATTCCTCTGCGCAGTCTGCTCATTTGTACAATTCGCTCTTGGTCGGAGACATCTGTGAAGAAGAGTTCCATGCAACTAATCATGCCTTTTTTTTTTTTTGTTTTTTTCTTTAATGACCACGAAGAATGCAATTTTTAACTTTTAACTCAAATTAAACAATTATCAAAACAATTTTGCTTTTGACACTTCACAGATGACATTTAATTTTTTTTCTTTTGTCAGCACTGATTCTTTACTCGAATGAAAATGTTCGCTAACAGCAATACCACGACAGAAGCAATTCGCCTGGGAGTTCGACTAGAGTCGAACGTTCGTTTCGCTAACCATAATAGGGGGGTTACTTCTTTGAATTAAGCTTAACTTAACTATTCCTAAAACGAAAATAGAAAACACTAAAATGGTACTGGTGGATGCTATTTCAGGGAATACAGAATTTCCTATTTGGAAGAAAGCATAATTGGGATACATATGTTGCATGAGTGGATCAGTGAAATGTTTACCAAATAAAATAGGTCACGATGGATGATCCGATAATTGAGGGGGCACTTAACGTCATCTGGTAGTGTAATGAAGCGATATTGAACCTTCCAAAGATCCATCCCAACTAAAAGTACACATTATAAGGAGTATGTATCAACCATTCTAAAAGTATAATCTCGCCCAGGGGTGGAGCTACAGACGTTGCAATAACGTCCTTGGTTGTACTTGCAGCGCCTATGATAGCTTCAAAGCATTGGACTTGTCTATTTAACTCCTGGTTATGAATCTTTGTTCATTTCTATCTCATCAGTCTTACTCCCCGCTAGCAATGTAAGTTCTAGGCTATGCATTTATACACGTATTTTGTTTTAATCTGGAATAAATGGAACACTTTAATACCAAACTTTTTTTGGTTGCGCCTGGAGGTGCAGGAATCTTCAAAAGATACCAATGGTCCGTACCATTGGTTATGCCCGATTCATATATCTGACAATGCCATCAGTGCTAGTCAGTATATGCCTACGGGCTAAACCTCACCCCCTCAGAGAGGCACTATGGGAACCGGCTGCGCGTACTCATAGTAGTAGGAAATTCGTTCCTCTCATTTTTTCATTTTTTGTGATGACTATGACTAAGTTGCCTTAACGAGTAGTTTACGCTTCTGTAGTGTTAATCGCGTTAGGTAGGTAGCTTTCCAGTGAAGGCACCTACTAATACCGTCATTACATGCGGTTTTTCCTTACGGCGCTAGGTCGAAAGGTCTTGTTCTTTGTAGTCGGCGCTCAAGGCTTGTCACGTCCATAGTACGGATTATTTCATTATTGCAATGAACACGAAGACGGGTACGAAGTTTGCGAGCAAAGTTTGTTACTTCGTCCCTCACGGTAGCAATTCCTAGATCTCTGTGAATATCACTATTCCTTATATACCAAAGAGCATTCACGATTGCTCTTAGCATTTTATTTTGAAATGCTTGCAGTAGAGCCATATTGCTTGGTTTGGTACAACCCCAAAGTTGTATACCATATGTCCAAGACGGTTTTAGGACTTGCTTATACAGAAGCAGTTTGTTGTATACGCTTAACTTCGAGTATCTTCCGAGTAGCCAATACATTTCTCTAAATTTGATTTCGAGCTCTTCACGCTTCTTTTTAACGTGTGGTTTCCACTTAAGTTTTGCGTCTAGGGTCATTCCTAAATATTTTGCTTCGTTTGCGTACGGTATTTGTACCGAGTTAATGGATATAGGTAAGTTGTTAATCTTTCTCAACGTAAAATTGACATGCGTTGATTTTGTCTCATTGAGGACTATTCGCCAGGTTTTTGTCCATTCGCATACATTGTTCAAAGCTCGTTGGAGTTTTCCCGTTGATGATTCGACTGTCTCATCCGTTACGAGGATAGCCGTGTCGTCTGCGAACGTTGCTACAACGGCCCCTTCATCTTGTGGTATATCTCTTGTGTAGAGCAAGACCAGGATTGGACCGAGAACACTTCCTTGTGGAACACCGGCGTAGATATCTTTGAAATCCGAATATTCACTCCCGTGTCTAACACGGGAAAGTCTGTTTTCAAGATAAGATTCCAATATTCTGTACAACTTTTCCGGTAAGATTACCCTTAGCTTATACCTTAGGCCTTCGTGCCATACCTTGTCGAAGGCTTGCGATACGTCGAGAAAAGCGCTAGAGCATATTTTTTTCCCTTCTAGAGCTTTTTCAATCTCGTTCGTTATTCGATACACCTGATCGATTGTGGAATGTTTGACCCGAAACCCGAATTGATGATCCGGGATCAAGTGTCTTTCTTCAATTACTGGTTGCAATCGTTTCAGCAGAAGTTTCTCGAAGACCTTAGATATTATTGGCAGAAGTGAAATGGGTCTATATGATTTCTTGTCATTTGCACATTTCCCCGGTTTCGGAACCATAATAACTTCGGCGACTTTCCATTGCCTTGGGACATATAATAGTCTTAAGGAAGCATTTATAATGTAGAGCAACTTAACCAGCACTTTTTTCGGTAGCTCTTTCAAAATTTCGCCAGTGATTAAATCAATTAAGGCTCCGGCCTTGTTATTTTTCAATTTTTGTATTGTCATTCGAAGTTCGGACAGGGATACGGTTTTTACTCTAAAGTTGTCGGGTGCCATATTATCATTCGGATCTTCGATCAACGGTTGTCCATCGAACGGCTTGAACGTTTCCTCTAAGTGATCGGCAAATAATTCTGCTTTCTCTTTATCTTCTTTTGCCCATTCCCCGTTAGCTTTCCTAATTGGCGGCGAGTGCATTACAGGTTTCCTTATGGACTTCAAGGCTTTCCATAGAGAGTAGTTTGAATACTTATCAGCGGTCAAACCCTCGAGGTAAGTAGAAGTCTCGTGATTTTTTAGGTCCTGCAGCACTTTTTTAAGCTTGTTACAAAGATGGTTCAGATAAGTTTTATCCGGTGGCGCGCGGGATTGTTGCCATCTCTTGCGCGCTCTCCTCTTTTCTCGTATGAGGTCTTCGATTTCAGGCTGGTATTTGACTTTATTGTTCCGCGCTTCTGTCTTTCGCAAAGGAGTGTTTTTCCACGCTGAGCTCTGAATGGCTTCGACGAGTTTGTCCATTTCTTCTTCTATTTCGAACGGTGTCTTTAGCGGTACATTTAAAGCAACATTTTCCTTGCAGTCTCTTCTGAAAGCGTCCCAGTTAGTTTTGTTACTAGTTAACCTAGGCGGTCCTTCTTTTTTTACTAGACTTCCACCTATTTTCAGAGTGACTGCCGAGTGATCTGAGCATAGATCATAGCATTCTTCGATTTCCGTCAAATTTTTAGTTAACCCTTTTACGATAAAGAAGTCGACGAGGTCAGGGATTTTATTTTTGTCAGTTGGCCAATAAGTTGGCTTTCCTGTCGAAAAAAAGTTCACCCCACGTTTCATGCTGACTTTGTACAATAATCTGCCTTTTGTCGAATTGCATCTGGATCCCCAGAAAGTGTGTTTCGCGTTAAAGTCACCACCTAAGACAAAATTAGGTCCGAGTGAGTCAAAGAGACGAACGAGGTCGTCTTCTACTAGCTTATATCCCGGAGGGAAGTAACTAGATCCGATGTTGTAGTCTAAGTGGTTTATTTTTACGGAGACTGAGCTTATTTGCATAGAATCAAATTCTAATTCTATGTTTTCGGAGTGCTTAATACAGTCTTTGATGTAAAGAGAGGACCCGCCTCTCGCATTTTCCGAAGGATGACTCGCATGGTAATCGCTGTAGCCTTTTATTTTGGGTCTAAGTCCCTTTTTTAAGTGCGTTTCCGATACCAAACATATGTCAATGTTATTTTTCCGTAGAAACACTTCTAACTCGTCGATTTTTTTCAGAAGGCCGTTTGCGTTCCACGTTAGTATCTTAAGTAGCTGTTTCATATTCATGTTTTTTTGATTGTCTTGCGAGGTTTGAACTCGAGCTTGCTCAATTTGTCAAGTATAATTTTATTAACTTTGGTTTGCTCCTCAAATTTTTCCAATATAATGGTAAATATTTGGCTAACCGGATCTGTTGTAGCTGATCTTAATTTGTTTTCGTTTGACGCGACTTGCGCGTACGATCTCGCGTCAACCTGTGGCGGTTTTTCCGCTGCACTTGGACCAGCGACGTTCTCTTGCGCAATTTTTTTATTTCCCTTTATCGGTCGCTTCGTTTTGACTGGCTTAGCGGTCTTGGGCTTATCGGTTTTACGATCTCTTAAGCTTGGGTTCGGGTGTATCGGTTTCTTGAGAGTATCGCGCCTTTTTTGAAGCTCCTTTGCTACTTCACAACCTCGATAGTTTGCTGGGTGCTTGCCTTTACAGTTTATGCAGGTCGCCGGAGCCTGCTTATTTAAGTCACACCTTTCTGATAAGTGGCTCCCGGCACATTTTACACATTTCGGTTCTTTTTGGCAATACGACTGGGTGTGATTGAAACCTTGACAGCGTTTGCACTGAGGTATCGATCGTGTATTCGTACGCATAGGCTCGATTTTAACTACGATATTCAAAATACTTTTTACGTTATAAATATCGTCTATATTTTCGCTTCTATCGAAGGTTAGCATAAAGAGCGGAAGTCCATGCTTGACCAAGATTTCATTGCCTTGTTCCGTTTTCTGCTTTATCTTCTTTAAGATATTAATTGCGTCGATAATTTTCAAGCCTTTTCCTTTAAGGTCATTTATAATGTCATCTTTAGTGCACGAGGGGTGGAGACCCCTTGCTATAACACGGAGTGGTCTTTCTGATTTATTTTCGTAGGTGAACCACTGGATCTTTTCCGCGTTTAGTTTTTTCGATATTGCTCGGTAGCCGTCAGAGTCAACTACATTAATTTTCCAATCATTGTTTCGGAATGACGTTACTTTAAATTCCGATGTCACAGTTCCCTTAAGAAGGCAATGCAATTTATTGTAGTCCGTAAAGCCGACGACGTTTATTGCAGGCGGGGGACGTAATTTGTCGTGAGTTTGTTTCTGTTTCAAGTCTTTTTCCTTGTCTTGTTTTCGTGGCTCGACTTCAGGTGAAGAACCGGCTCTTCGTTTTTTGCTGGGTCTTTTCTTTGAGACCCCATTTGTTTCGCGTGCTAGCTCTTCTTCATCCGTGTGATATTTGGGACTAGCTGCACGGGGTGGGGTAATTTCCCGTTCTCTTTGCAAAAGTGAATTCTTTAACGCCTTGTTTTCCTCTTTTAGTGATTCTACCTCTCTCTTAAGCTCTTGGTAGAGTAGATCCATTTTATTTAGCTTAATACGGAGTTCATTGTTTTCTTCCTCAAAGCTATTACATTTCACTGAGTCCCGTTTCTCTTGCGCTTGCGCTTCCGGCGGACTTCTTTTTCCGGAGACATTCGGTCTTGATGGTGGAGACCGAGTTACCCTTGAATTTCTCAAAAAGGAGTTTATTAAATGCAACAATTGGCTCTCCCCAGAATCCGTAGAGCCTACCTCCGAAGAGGGTGGATTTTCCAGAGAACCTGGACTGCCACCTGGGGTACTATATCTATTTGTTTTACTCATTGCATATTCACCCCTATCGGGAATAATATTTCCCCCGGAATATTTCTCTTTTTCGGAAACTAGGTATCGTGAATAATTTTCGAAATTAGAAAAAAAAATTCCGTCGGAAAAGTAGGCATCGTGAATAACTTCGAAAGGGAACAATAAATTCCGTCGGAAAAATAGGTATCGTGAATGACTTCGAAAGGGAACAATGAATTCCGTCGGAAAAATAGGTATCGTGAATGAATTTCCGATGGAAATGTCACCGTAATTTTCCCTCGATTATTCCGTTGCTATTTTGCTGGGGAACTTTGTCTTTGAAGCAACAATGTAAGTGTTTTTGTCAAATATTTATAATGAATAATGAATATATTTTGATTTAAATAAGGTCAAACGCAACACATACAAAACAGCTACAAATAATCGTAGGCTTAATGGAAAAATATCCTGATATAGCAACAGGATTTACAAAGAGAAAAAAGGAAGACGTGCACAGTTTTTGGAAAACATTGGAAAAGGAAGTAAACATTGTCGGGCCACCGGTGAAGTCTATATTTGAGTGGAAAAAGGTCAGTTTTATCTTCGTATACGTAATAATTCATTTTTATAATTACAAAATACATTTCTTAGGTTTGGAGTGACAAAAAAAAAATATGTTAGAAAGAAGATGTCTGAAAATTTGAAACTAAAGAATGGAACTGGAGGCGGGCCTTACAAAGAATATAAATTTTCCCCCTTGGAAGAAGCAATCATCAGTATTTGTGCAATAAGTGAGTCAATTGAAGGTTCCACAAATGCAAAGCGATTCGGATTGCCTTCTTGCAACAAAAACTTAAAATTGCAAAATTGCGATTCAAATAAAGAAAATGCAGCCGCAGGTTCATCGCAGACTAAAAAGCAATTGCAATGCGATCCAAAATGCACAGATTTTGACGAGGAACAATGAACTGAATGGCTTTTGAATGATGATGATGATTGCGTGCAGCCTATGGATTTAAATGACTCGGCTAATAGTGGAAATAAAGCAAAAAAACAAGGTCAGCGGAAAAATAACACCACCGAAGAGCTTTTGCAAAAGGAGCTTCAGCTACAACGCGAACTGTGCGACAAAATTGGCGAAGCTCTTTTAATAACTAAAAATCATCAGGCGGAAATGGAGGCGAACGTCAAAAAAATCTATCGTTCCATTGATCGTCTACATGACCAGCAAAAACGGGTTCTGCAGGAAACAAGGCGCCATAACAATGAAATGAAGGAGTTTAGAAAGCATGAATTAGAAGAATCTCAACGCCACAACGCTGAGATGGAAAAGCTCCGAAGACACGAGATAGTGACAAAGATCGAGCATAAACAGCAACTCCTGGAAATAGAAAGAGAAAAACTCAAAAGACTTCAATGAAGTTAATTACATTTTTTTATACTTCTGAATAATATTTTTTTTTTTTATAAAAGTTAATAAACTATTTTTAGAATCCATTGGATATTTAGGCTATTATACGCTGCGCTTCGGCCATGTACTCGGAGTTACTTATTGTAGCTATTTCAGGTCTGGTTATGTTTTCATGTTCGTCTGTACAAATCGGAGCTGTTGGAATGTTGATGGTGGCATCGGTCTTGTAGAAAATGCAAATATTGTGCAGTGCGCAACAAACATTAGTAATTTGTGTCGCTTTGTTTGGCAAGTAGTGTAACTCCCTCGCTCCTAGCAAACACCTCCATCGATTTTTGAGGACACCGTTGGTTCTTTCAATAACATTGCGGCCGCGAGCATGGGCCTCATTGAATTTGCTTTCAGGCGAAGCCTCTTCGGTCGTTCTGTAGGGAGTTAAGAGCCATGGCTCTAATGGATATCCAGCATCTCCTGTTTACAAATACAAGTTCGATACAATTTATAATGAAAGTTGAGTGAAATCGGTATAAAAATCCTACCCAACAACCAAAAATTCCTTTCACCATTTCGATAGTTCTGCTCCATCCATAATCTCAATTCACTCACCTTCCACACTAGAGAATCGTGACACGCTCCAGGATGAGAAGCATCAACAAAACGAATTCTCATTTGATTCATCGCAAACCTGAAAAAATTTAATTTTAATCAAGTTTAAGTACACAAAAATCAAGAGCATACTTACAAGTAAGACATTTAAACTATAGAATCCTTTCCGATTGTAGTATAAATGCTTATTTTCTGCTGGTGAGATGATTTTGACATGGGTACCATCAATGCATCCAACCACCCCTGGCAAATTATGATTTTCATAGAAATGCATGTTTATACTTCTTTTCTCTTCTGCCGTTAATACCATATTTATCCAAATTGGACATAGTTTACTTTCAAATATGTTTAAGACACTTGAAAGCACTTCGGAAAAAGATGATTGAGCCAATCCAATTTCGTGATCCTTTCCCACACCTGCCTGGTACCCACCTTCTGCAAAAAAGCGTAAGCATGCGCTTAGCTTCACCATTGGGGACACGCCAAATGATTTTTTGGTTTGTGGCAAAGAATCTGCAAGCAACTCCAACAAGTATTTAAACATTGGCTTGTTCACTCGGTAATACATTTTTATAAATGACCTCTTGTCTGCTACTTCTAATCCAATCCATTCCTTCGCTGATGACAGTACCCTCAGTTTTTCATATTCATTCCCTAGCTCACGTCCCTGCTCTTCGGCCGTAGAAGAGGAACGACATCGTATGTTAAACACATTAAATTCCGACCTGGACAGCATAACCAAATGGGGCTCAATCAATAGAGTGGAATTTAATGTATCCAAAACTCAATGCTGTCTCCTGTCTCTCAAGCGCAACCAAGACCCTCAACCATTATCCATGAATGGTACTTGTATCGCTGAATCCGAAAGACTTGCCATTCTCGGTATGTGCATCAATAACCGTCTTCGATGGAACGATCACATATTCGAAGTCGCCAAAAATGCTGCAAAATGTCTAGGATTCCTTAAGCGGTGCAAGAAATATTTTACCCCGTCTGATCTGGCCTCCATCTATAAGGCATTCATCCGCCCAAAGCTGGAATATAACGCCCACATCTGGTCTGGTGCACCCAAGACCGTTCTGCACATTCTAGATAGGGTACAGAACCGCGCTTTAAAACTAATAGGTGATAGAGACATTGTGAACTCAATAGTTTCACTTGAACATCGTAGAAATGTCTCATGTCTTTCCCTTTTTTATCGCTTCTTTTACAAAAAATGCTCCAACGAAATAGCCAGCTGCATTCCTCCCCTTCAAAACTTCACCCGCAATACGCGTCATGCTTCGAATGCACATCAGTTCACCCTCAAGCCCAACTTCGGACGTACTGTCAAATATAGGGATTCGTTTATAAGCCGAACAACACGTTTGTGGAACGATCTACCAGCCTCTGTATTTCCTCATCATTACAGCTTACAAACATTTAAAGCCAACGCAAACCGGCATCTCCTCTGTCTCTTTCCCCCCTTTTCGCCACCGCCCGTGCCCTGAGAACCAGTATAAGGGTATTAATAATCCCTTTGGCACGCGCAAATTATAATAAAAAAAAAAAAAATAAAAAATCTAAGAAAATTGGTTAACAATACAGGGCGAAAAGTTAAGGAAAGTATTTAATTTCTACTTACAGTGCTTGTGGTAAATCTAAAGGATTAGAAGCATCCCTTAAGTTTCGCCTGATTGATCTTTGCCGAGTCCTCTCTATTTCTTCATACTCTTCCGCCGCTAATATAAAACCCGCACTTCTTAACATATTTATAGCGATTACTTTTGTATTTTATTCTTTCTTTGTATCAAAATTTACAACCTATTCACTAATTCTCAATTGTCTTTGAAAATTTTGTTTATGTGATGATTGCCTACTGTCAAAACATTCGAACACATTTTCGAAAGTATTTTTTTGAATTTTCATGGTGGTAAAACTGATTCCCCGGGAAAAAGAATTCCGATGGAAATTCACGATGGGTGGATTTAGTTCCCGGGAACAAAATATGTTCGGGGGAAACATTTTTCCCTCGGAATTCCCGATAGGGGTGATTATGTATACATTTTATCCCCGGTATACGAAGGGTGGATTTTAGTCGCCTCTTACGACAGGCATGCCTACCTCGGGTATATTCTGCCCCCTACCCGAAGGGGGTAACGATAAATAAAATCCGCGTCTTAGTACTTACCAAAATAAACACAATTTTCTCACTGAAAACAAATATTTGTACAAATATTTCAAATAAGTGATTAAAAAATAAATAAAAACAGCGGTGATTGACAACTGTCAAAACATTCGAACAAAACTTCGAAAATATTTTGCTGATTCCGGGGGAAATAAATTCCGATGGAAATTCACGATAGGAGGAATATTTTCCAGGGAACAAAAATGTTCGGGCGGAATTTTGTTTCCCCCGGAATTGCCGATAGCCCTGATTGAAGATGAACTCGTTCGCAGATTGAATGCTTGTGATATGTTTGCAATGCAACTCGATGAAAGCACGGATGTTGCCGGCTTTTCAATACTTCTTGTATTCGTAAGGTATACCTTCGACACATCTATTCTAGAAGATTTGCTCATCTGCACACCTTTGGAAACCAATACAACTGCTGAAGAAATATTCAAGGCCATAAATTGTTTTATAAATAAACACAGCATTAATTGGGAAAAATAATATAATAATAATATAAAAAATAGCGACGGAGCCGCAGTAATGGTAGGAAAGGTTAAAGGGGTCGTGTCAAAAATTAAAAACATTGCGCCAGGAAGTAACAGCAGTCATTGTATTTTGCATCGCTATGCATTTGTGGTAAAAAGAATGCCAACTGATTTGAAAAAAGTTCTTGATGAAGCTGTGAAGATTGGAAATTTCGTAAAAAGTCGTCCTCTCCAATCGAGATTGTTCAAAAAAGTGTGCAAAGATATGGAAAGTCAGTACGATCACTTCTCCGGCACACGGAAATAAGATGGCTTTCCAGAGGAAAAGTTTTATTTAGATTATTTCAACTTCGTGATGAGTTGAAAGTTTTCCAACTGGGCAAACATACCACCTTGATCAAAAAGTTCCCGGAATTTATTCAGAAAATTAAAAATACAAGTTTATTCATCTAAATCTATATTGTCCCCTTCAAAGTAATCCCCATCGACTGCAACACACTTATGCCAGCGCTTGATCCAATCTTCGAAACATTTTTTATATTCGGTTTTCGGTATGTCCATCAGTGCTTCCTGCGATTTTTCCATTACTTCCTCTCGGCTGCTGAAACGCGTTCCCCGTAATGGTTTTTTTTAACTCGATTGAACAGAAAGAAGTCACAGGGAGCCAAATCAGGTGAATTCGGTGGCTGTTGGATGGTATTTGTTGCATTTCTCGTCAAAAAATTACGAATATGATGATGGCACTGTGCGACGGTGCGTTATCATGGTGCAAAATCCACGAGTTTTCTGCCCACAATTGTGGTCTGGTAAAAAATCGCCAACACACACAGAGATAGATGTACTCTTGGCTACGTAACTTTTGCAAATGTCAAGCTATGACGCTAAGATTTAGATTGAATATCAACAACAGATGTACCAACTTAACAAAGAAAACAGAACTGAAATCGGAACGATAGGAGCGCCACATGGTTTTTATTCCGGGAACTTTTTGATCAAGGTGGTATGTCTTCATCTGCAAACCTTTTTGATGTATTGCATGATGAGCAATGGATAACAAAATTACCTTATCTTGCAGACATTTTTGAAAAGTTTAACGGAACTGCTACTGCTTTGCAGGGAAAATCCATAACAGTATTTTTTGCGAGAGACAAACTGGCGGCTTTAAAAAGAAAAATTCATTTCTGGCTTACCTGTGTACAAAAGAACAATGTTGAATGTTTTCCAGTTTTACATGAATTCTTGCAAGGAAACATGCTAGATCTCAGAGTAGATATTGGCAAAATGATCGCTGGACATTTGGTAAGTCTAGAAAGATCTTTATTATATTACTTTCCAGATACGAAAACTGACATCGAGTTGGTACAAAATCCATTTCTAATGAAAACCCAGCCTACGACACGAAGCATTCCGGAAAACGAGTCTCTTATAGATCTGCAGAGTTCTTCTTCATCAAAACATGTATTTGATTCTGTATCATTGAACGAATTTTGGGTTGGTATTAAGAGTGAATTGTGGGCGCCGTGGCGTAAGTGGTTAGTATGTCGGATCACTACGCATGTGGTTCCAAGATCGAATCCCAGAAAGTACCAACAAGTTTTTTTACGGTCCCAACTCTCGCGAGCGTCTGACAAACATACGAGAGTATTTTTGTCACGAAAAGGCTTCTCAAATTGCCATTCGGATTCGGCATTAAACTGTAGGTCCCTTCCATTCGTGTGAAAAATATAACGCACACAACATGAGTGTGTTTTATTTTTGTATTAGGAGTGAATACCCTGAACTTGCTCCCTTTTGTCACAACGTATCGCCGTGAAGCAGGCTTTTCAGCGTATACTTATGCAAAGACTAAATACAGATCGAGATTGGACTCATACTCGTAGAAGTCAATCTTAAAAAATTATAAATCGAAACAATGAAACAGTTTCATTCTTCACACTAACTTTGAAAAAAATATCTTACATAAAAAAATTGATTTTGAAATGTGTTGTTTTCATTTTTATATCGTTAAGAGTTGGGGTTCCGAAATATATTTGGGCCTTGTTTAGGGTTCCACAGCTTAATAAGTTTGAGAACCGCTGCACTAGATTACGTAGTAGAGGACAGATGGGGTGGATGTTGACAGGGGCGAATGTGGACATCGACATTTCCAGCGCACTCTTTGAAAGTTTCAATTTATTATTAACTAACATTAGGGTTGTACAAACCACGTGCAGCCGAACAACTTGCGGAGGCCCTAGAGTGTCTCAAAGCAGACATTACCGCCATCCAAGAAGTGCGATGGGATGGGCCGGGCAAAAGGAGTATGAAAAACTGCGACATTTACTACGGCGATTGCTACAGACAAAAAGGACAGCGTCTATTCGGGTGCGGATTTGTTATTGGAGGCAGATTTAGGCAAGAAGTCTTGAGTTTCAGGCATGTGAACGAGCGCCTTATGACTATCCGTATCAAGGCTAAATTTGCCAACATTAGCCTAATATGCGTTCACGCCCCTCATGAGGAGAAGGACGACGCGACAAAGGACGACTTCTACCAGCTCTTGGACAAGACGTATGAGCAATGCCCTAGCCACGACGTTAAAATTATCCTAGGTGATTTTAACGCAAAGCTAGGAAGAGAGGACGTCTTTAGTAGCGTGGTCGGAAAGCACAGCCTGCACGACAACACATCCGACAACGGACTCAGGCTAATCGACTTTGCAGCGGGGCGAAACTTTGTCGTAGCTAGTACGCGGTTCCCACGTCTCGATATTCACAAAGGAACATGGCTCTCCTTTGATCGAAAAATCGTCAATCAAATCGATCACATTGCGATCGACGCAAGGCATTCTTCCAGTATTCTGGGTGTCCGGACTTTCCGAGGAGCCAACGTGGACTCGGATCACTACCTAGTTGTAGCCAAGGTACGGATGCGGATATCCACAACGGAGCGAAATCAACGAAATACTGTGAGGAAATTTGACGTCGAAAAGCTACAATCGCAAGAGACCGCCAGAACCTTTGCCGATCGTGTTTCTTCTAATCTCAATCTAAGTCCTATGCCGCCACCAGCAAATGCGGAAGACCAGTGGCAGCGTTGCCAACAAGCCATCAGAGATGCCGCCTCTGATGTACTGGGTTTCTCTCGCCCACCACAACGAAACCCCTGGTTTGATGAGGAATGCCGGCAAGCACATGCAGCAAAACAAGAGGCGTACAAAGCGGCGCTGCATAGAAGGACTAGAGCTGCTTACGAGCTCTACGTGCGCAGAAGAAAAGAGGAACATCGACTTCTCAGAAAGAAGAAAAAGGAGCATGAGAAGCGCTCGATCGAGGAGATTGAGAGACTCTATTGCAGGAATAATGTTCGAAAATTTTACCAAAAGGTCAAAAGAACATGCCAGGGTTTCAAAGCCAGAACAGAAGCCTGCAGGGACGAAAATGGCAACATAGTAGTGGAATCGCAGTCGGTGCTGAGGATATGGAAGGAACACTTCTGCAGACTGCTAAACGGCGATGATGACCAATATTCCGCTGTCAGGCAGAATGAGCCATTCAACAGTGACGATGGCAGTCAAGATTCCCGTCAACCCGATCAGAATGAAGTGAGGATAGCGATATCTAAACTCAAATCCAACAAAGCTGCTGCAGCCGACGGCCTTGCCGCTGAACTTTTTAAGGCAGGAGAAGATGAGTTGGTAAGGAGCATGCACCAGCTCATCTGTAAAATCTGGTCGGACGAAAGTATGCCCGATGAATGAAACCTCAGCATCGTTTGCCCGATCCTGAAGAAAGGAGACCCTCTGAACTGCGCCAATTACAGAGGTATAAGTCTCCTCAACATCGCATATA
Organism: Brachypalpus laphriformis; assembly: GCA_945910035.1. NCBI lineage: Eukaryota > Metazoa > Arthropoda > Insecta > Diptera > Syrphidae > Brachypalpus > Brachypalpus laphriformis. Next base: position 11,994,303 of record OX246757.1, on the reverse strand, counting down.
AAATCCTGCCTGCCGTATTATGTGAACGCCTAAAACCGATCGTCAACAACCTGATAGGTCCTTATCAGTGCGGTTTCAGGCCGGGAAAGTCCACCATTGACCAAATATTCACACTACGGCAGATCTGGGAAAAAACCCATGAATATAAAATCGATACGCACCACCTCTTCATCGATTTCAAAGTTGCCTATGATAGCGTGTATAGAGACGAGTTATACAGAGCCATGTCTAGTCTTGGCATCCCTGCCAAGCTAGTCCGTTTGTGCAGAATGACGATGGAGAACTCTCGCTGCTCCATCAAAGTCGGTAAGAACGTCACCGAACCGTTCGATGTCAGGAAAGGTCTTAGACAAGGTGACGCGCTATCATGCGATCTCTTTAATATAGTACTTGAGAGAATTGTACGAAACTCACAAGCCAACACCGGAGGTACAATCTTTTACAAGTCTGTACAACTATTCGCTTATGCCGATGACATTGACATAATCGGAAGAACTCAGCGGGCCGTCAATGGGGCATTTACGAGTATTGAGACCGAGGCAGCAGAGATGGGTCTAGCGGTCAATGAAAGCAAAACAAAATATATGCTGTCTACAAAAAAGGACACCGAACATCGGCGTCTTGTACAGAACGCCACAATAGACAGATATAATTTTGAGGTAGTAAAGGATTTTGTCTACCTAGGCTCTATGGTGAACTCCGCAAATGACATCAGTAGGGAGATCACACGAAGAATTACTCTTGCCAATCGTTGTTTCTATGGGCTAAAACGGCAATTGAGTAGCAAAGCCCTATCTCAAACTACCAAGGTAAGTCTTTACAAGACACTAATCATCCCAGTCCTGCTGTATGGCGCAGAGGCATGGGCTTTGAGAAAACCGGATGAGGATGCCCTTGGTTATTTCGAGAGAAAAGTTCTTCGAGCGATCTTTTGTCCCGTCTGCATAAACGGTGAGTGGAGGAGAAGGTACAATGCCGAACTATACGGCCTGTACAAGGACATCGACTTAGCCAGAAGAGTTCACATACAGCGACTAAGATGGCTGGGTCATTTAGAGCGGATGGAGCCCAACCTTCCCGCTAAGAAAGTCTTCGAATCCGCCCCGGACGGACGGCGCAGTAGAGGACGACCTCGCGGTAGGTGGCGCAAACAAGTGGAGGGGGACCTCAACCAACTTGGAGTGCGCAACTGGAGGCAGCTGCCTCGTAACCGTGCTGGCTGGAGAGGTTTGTTGGTTGAGGCCCAGGTCCACCCCGGACTGTAGCGCCATCTAAGTAAGTAAGTGTTGTTGTTGTAGCAACTATGTTGATTCGTATGGTTCAAACGTTAAGGTGGTGCAGGTGGGTTGTCATCAGTGAGGTCGAGGCCCAGGAAAGCGGCAGCTTCGACTGGGTGAGTCCATAAGGATCTTGGTGTAAGTGTTGTGGGATGCGACGGACAACTGAACAAATGGGCGGTGTTATGTGGTGACGAGCCACAGTCTGGGCATTGATCAGTGATACTGTCGCGTAAGCGGTGCATATAATTGTTCAGCATGCAGCTCCAGCCGGATCGCAGTTGGGCAAGTGTGGATCTGGTGCGTCCAGGAATATGATCTTCACTATGATGTATCGGTGGAGGACGGCCGCCTAGCCTGGCGGTTATCAAGCGCAGTTTGGACAGCGTGTTGGTGGATAGAGTTCAAAGCCAGCTTGTGAAACACTGGGACAAGTTGTGTATGAGTTATAAACCTATTAACCTCTTCACGGTATGAACGGATCTTCTTCTTCTTCCTTTTATCAGCGAGGTTATGATCCGAAAACAAGGGATCATAACCCTCCCACTTCACCGTATTTCTACTGATCCGCCTGTGGGGTTCGGATCCGGTATGAACGGATGTCAGATCGAATATGCCTCGGAGGTGCAGGGAGGCTGAGTATATCTCGGTTCGGGTGATCGGGACGATTGCAAGCCAGTAAGAACTGTTTCGATAGAAGTTCGTTATGCTCTTTGACTTTGAGCAGCTTTGTTTCCTGATTTAGGTGATCTTCATGGGACATGCGGTGACAGCCTGTGATAATGCGTAGAGCAGCATTCTGGCTTGTTTGGAGCTTATGCCATTGAGTATCACTGAGGCGTGGGGTCCAGATTGGTGCCGCATAGTTGAGAACCGATCTTCCGATTGCTTGATATGTGGTGAGAAGAGTTTCTTTGTCTTTTCCCCATGTGCTACCGGCCAGAGATTTTAAGACCTTATTCCTGGACAGGACTCGTTCACTGACATTTCTAGAATGACTAGAGAAAGTCAGTAGGTTGTCAAATGTGACTCCCAGAATCTTTGGGTGGTTTGTTGTCGGGATCGCCCTGCCATGTATCTCAATGTCGAGTGGTAGGTTTACCTCTTTGCTCCAGGTGGTGAATAGGATGGATGAGGATTTTTCTGGGGACAGCTTGATATTGCGACTGGCGAAGAAGTCATCCAATTCATTGTTAAAAAGGTATAGTGGGGATTTAGTTCTGATAATGCGGAAAGGTAGATACAATTGCGCGCGCTAATATATAACGTCTTAGTAACGTCGAAAGCTTTTGAATGGCTAACCTTATATATAAATCTAAGTAAATAAATATGGACGCTTTGCTTAAAATAGTAACATGGAATGCAAATGGACTCTTACAAAAATCTAACGAATTAGAAATATTTCTAATAAAAGAAAATATCGACATATGTTTGATCTCCGAAACCCATCTAACAAGGGAATCGCAAATAAAGATAACAGGCTACGCTGGTTATCACGCCTACCATCCTTCTGATAGAGCGCGGGGCGGTTCGTCCTTATTCAATAAAACTAACATCGAACATTCGGCCGATATAAGCATAGAGCTGAAGACTGCAGTTGTGCGCGGTAAGGGTTAAAAATAAACACCTGAGCTACAATATAGCATCTGTTTACTGTCCGCCGCGATGCTTACTAGAAAAAGATGACTACTTTCGTGTCTTCAATGACCTTGGCTCAAATTTCCTTATTGGTGGAGATTTCAACGCGAAGCACACCTTCTGGGGTTCAAGATGTACATCTTCTAAAGGAAAAATTCTCTAAGAAGTGGCATATGAATTCGGTTGTTGTTTTTATTCGACAGGAAAACCGACCTATTGGCCAACTGACTCACAAAAAATTTCCGATCTTATCGATTTTTTTGTTACAAAAGGCATTTACGAGAAGTTTATTACAGTCAAAGAATGTTTTGATCTCTCTTCTGACCACTCGCCGGTAATTTTATTACTTGGAGAAGCGCTGATCAAGAAAAAAGGACCTCCAAGACTCACTAGCAATAGAACAAACTGGGAGGGCTTTAGAAATGATTGCGAAACAAATATCGCCTTAAATGTGTCACTTAGAACACCTTGCGAACTAGAGGACGAAGTTGATCGTGGAAACAATCCAAAGAGCGGCGTGGAAAAACAGTTCTTCTAGAAGCTATAAGATCAACCGCAACGAAAAGTATCCCAGAGAAATCATTGAACTGGTGAGGGAGAAACGAAAAGCACGAAAGAAGTGGCAAATCACTCGTGCACCGCAGCATAAAAGGGTCCTTAACCGACTATGCAATCGGCTTAGAGATAGTATTCGCCAATTTAAAAGCAAAAATATAGCGAACTAGCTTGAAAATCTCTCCGGTGAAAGAGAATCCTATTATTTGCTTTGGAAAGCGCTAAAAGGCATCCGGAAACCTCAATGCAAGCACCACCAATTTGGAAAATCGATGGAAACTGGGCCAAGAGCGACAGAGAAAAGGCAGAACTTTTTGCTTTACACTTAGAATCTGGGGAGAGCCAATTATTGCAATTGATAAATCCCTTTATAAAAAGTTCAAGGGTACCTCGGTCTCCACCATCAAGACCGAATGTCTCCGGGAAAAAAAAGTCCGCCGGAAGTGCAAGCGCACAAGAAACAGGACTTAGAGAAATGTAAAAGCTTTGAGAAGGAAAATAACGAACTTCGCAATAGGCTTGATGAAATGGATCGGCTCTACCAAGAGCTCAAAAAAGAGGTAGACATGCTGAGAGAGGAAAACAAGCTTCTAAAGAACTCGCTTTTACAAAAAGAACGCGAAGATTCCCCTCCCCGCGCAGCTAATCCACAATATCAAACGGACGAAGAAGAGCTTGCACGCGAAACGAATTGCGTCTTAAAGAAAAGACCTAGCAAAACACGCAGAGCCGGCTCTTCGCCCGAAATCGAGCCGCGAAAAGAAGACAAGCAAAACGAGTCGAAGCCAAAACAAACTCAAGCTAAAGCACGTCCTCCGCCTGCAATAAACCTCGTTGGCATAACGGACTACAGTAAGCTATATTGCCTTCTTAAAGGTACGACGACATCGAAATTCAAGGTAACGTCACTCAGGAACAATGCGTGGAAAATTATCGTTGATGACTCCGATGGCTACCGAGCAATATCACAAAAATTAAACACGGAAAAGATCCAGTGGTATACTTATGAAAATAAGTCAGAAAGACCACTGCGTGTTATAGCAAGGGGTCTCCACCCCTCGTGCACAAAAGACGACGTAATGAACGACCTCAAAGCTAAAGGTTTAAAAATTCTTAATCCCGTCAATATTCTCAAAAAGGTGAAGCAACAAACGGAACAAGGCCAAGAAATCATGGTCAAGCATGGACTTCCGCTCTTTATGCTTACCTTTGACAGGAGCGAAAATGTAGACGATATTTATAACGTTAAAACTATTCTGAATATCGTAGTCAAGATTGAGCCTATGCGTACGAGTACGAGATCGATACCTCAGTGTAAACGCTATCAAGGCTTTAATCACACACAGTCGTATTGTCAAAAAGAGCCGAGATGCGTAAAATGTGCTGGTAACCATCTCTCAGAAAAGTGTGACCTAAATAAGCAGGCCCCGGCTACCTGCATTAACTGCAAAGGAAAGCACCCAGCGAACTATCGAGGTTGCGAATTGGCAAAAGAGCTTCAAAAAAGGCGAGACACATTTAAAAATATTCAACGCCAGAACGCAGAACCGGTTAAAAATAGTCGTGAAATCGCTAAGCCAAGGGTAACGACCGTCAATAAACAGGTCAAAGTTAAGACGAGAGTCGAGCAAAGTAAAGTTCCTTCGGCAAAATCAAAGGAAAAGCCACAATCTCCAGAGACGCTAACATATGCTCAAGCTGCGTCGCTAGAAAACAAGCAAAGCGGTGTTACGGTAGACCCAGTCTCCCATGTCTTCTCTATAATTCTGGCGAAACTTGAGTAGCAAACGAAGGTCAACAAAGTCATATTTGATAAATTGAGCAAGCTCGAGTTAAAACCTCGCCAAAAAAGAACTCCCATATGAATATGAATCAGTTACTAAAAATTTTAACATGGAACGCAAACGGCCTTCTACAAAAAAAACGCCGAATTAGAAGTATTCTTACGGAATGACAACATTGACATTTGCTTGATCTCTGAAACTCATTTGACAAAGGAATCCGGAGTAAAAATAAGAGGGTATCGTGCTTATCACGCATACCACCCTTCCGGAAGAGCTAGAGGCGGATCCTCCTTATTCATTAAAGACTGCATTGAGCACTCCATAAATACGACGATTGAAATCGATACAATGCAAACAAGTTCAGTTCGAGTTAAGAATAGGCACTCGTATTTCAACATCGCGTCCATTTATTGTCCTCCGCGATGCACGTTTAGAAGTAACGACTTTGTACGTCTCCTTGACTCACTTGGACCGAAATTCATTATAGGTGGCGATTTCAACGCAAAACACACCTTTTGGGGTTCCAGATCCAATTCACGGAAAGGCAGACTTCTGTACGAAGCCGGTATGCAATTCGGGGTTGATTTCTTTTCGACGGGGAAACCGACGTATTGGCCCTCTGATATAGCAAAAACACCGGACCTAATAGACTTCTTCGTAGCAAAAGGAGTATCTTCAAATTTTGCGAAAGTAGAGGAAAGCTTTGATCTCTCCTCAGATCACTCGCCGGTAATCTTGACAATAAGTGACCGACTAATGACAGTAGAAGGTGTGCCCAGATTAACTAACAAAAAAACTAACTGGCGCGACTTTAGAACTGATTGCGAAGAAAATATTGTCTTAAATGTATCGCTCAAAACACCCTTCGAAATAGAAGATGAGCTCGGCAAATTTATTGAATCAATACAAAATGCCGCGTGGAAAAATACACCTTTAAGGAAGAAAGAAGTCCCATGCAATGAAGCTAATTATCCGCCGGATATAAAAGAACTTATTCGAGAAAAGAGGAGAGCACGCAAATGGCAACAAACTCGCGCTCCCCAGCATAAAACCCACTCGAATTTCCTATGCAATAAGCTTAAAAAAGCGATACAGATACAGATACAGATATTTGGCGCAACAGCTCTTTAAAGTGCCAGGGCCTAGCTTCTCGCAACCACTCATGTTGTGTGCGTTATATTTTTCACACGAATGGAAGGGACCTACAGTTTAATGCCAAATCCGAACGGCGATTTTGAGAAGCTTTTCGTGACAACAATATTCTCGGATGTTTGTCAGACGCTCGCGAGAGGTGGGACCGTGACAAAAACTTTTTGGTGTTTTCTGGGATTCGAACTTGGAACCTCATGCGTAGTGATCCGACACACTAACCACTTACGCCACGGCGCCCAGCGATCCAAGACCTAAAAAACCGAGAGACTTCAGCTTATCTTGAAGGTTTAACCGCCGAAAAAACCACTAATTACTCGCTCTGGAAAGCTGTCAAAAGAATTAAAAAACCGCAAATACATTCTCCACCGATAAAAAAAAACAACGACGAATGGGCAACAGGTGATAAAGAAAAAGCGGATCTATTTGCCGAGCACTTAGATGAGACTTTTAAGCCATTTGATGGAGAAACATTGGTAGACGATTTTACCGGTACGACTACGACATCTGACAACCTTAGAATAAAAAGTGTGTCACTTATAGAACTTTGCCAGGCAATAAAAAACCTGAAGAACAATAAAGCTCCTGGCTATGATTTAATAACCGGACAAATCCTCAAGGAATTACCAAAAAAGGCGCTATTAAAATTGATTTATTTAATAAATGCTTCCATTAGATTATTATACGTTCCAAATCAATGGAAAGTCGCAGAAGTCATAATGGTTCCGAAACCGGGGAAATCTCCAAATGACAAAAAATCGTACAGACCGATATCGCTACTACCAATAATATCGAAGGTATTTGAAAAACTCCTTCTGAAACGGATTCTTCCGGTCATTGAAGAGAGACGCCTAATACCCGACCACCAATTCGGGTTCAGAATCAAGCATTCCACAATTGACCAGGTTAATAGAATAACCGACGAAATTGAAAAAGCCCTTGAGGAGAAAAAGATTTGTTCTAGCGCTTTTCTTGACGTATCTCAAGCCTTCGACAGGGTTTGGGACGATGGATTGAATTATAAGCTAAGACGAATCCTTCCGGAGCAACTTCATAAGATCTTAGAATCATACCTTAAAAACAGACTTTTTCGTGTCAAGCACGGAACTGAATATTCTGATTTTAAAGAAATCGCCGCCGGAGTTCCGCAAGGAAGTGTCCTTGGTCCTATCTTATTCTTGCTGTACACTCGGGACATACCACAAACTGAAGGCACTATTATAGCTACGTTAGCGGACGATACGGTTATTTTGGCAACGGAAAGTTCAATCTAGTCAAACGGTAGTGCATGCGATCATATGAAAACACAAGCGTTTTCACTCAGCTGAGGCCTACCAACTCCTGTTCTCAACCTCCACGCGGTGACAGCCGGGTGCCTAGTACCTTAATCCAAGAAATGGGTAACCAACCCCGTTTGGCGGATTCTTGGTGGCAGCAGATGAGAGAGGGGGGGAAGAGTGCTTTTCTCACTAGAGCGCTTCTTCCTGTTCCAGGCGGCAGCGGACGAATTCCCTAGACGGAGTCAACGGTGACGTCTGTAGTTCCAGTTAGGTTGAACTCAGTGAATACCTTGCGCGAGCTGCTTCGACGTATTCGGATCACAGGTCGGTAAGGAATTTCCAATGTTGGTCAGGACATTGGAATAGAGATGGTGGCGGAGGAGCCCTTAATGGGCCAACGGTAGCGCTCATACTCCCGTAGTGGACTACTGGCACCGGTGTACCCGGCCCCTCGTCCTAGGGGAATAATTAAGGAACTGGCCCTCCAGGTTGGGGGTTGTGCCGTCGGGGTAACTTCCCTACTACGTAAAAAACGCATGGTTCCGAAACAACCAAAAGCCTCGGATAAGGATGACCCAACTAATGACGACCCCAGCAAACGAAATAAGGACAACGACCTTCGGATCTGTACGTGGAATGTTCTGTCCCTTTACAGACCACGTGCAGCCGAACAACTAGCAGAGGCCCTAGACTGCTATAAAGCAGATATTACCGCCATCCAGGAAGTGCGATGGGATGGGCCAGGCAAAAAGAGGATGAAAAACTGTGACATCTACTACGGTGATTGCTATAGAGGCAACAGGCAACGCTTATTTCGGATGCGGATTTGTCATACGCGGCAGACTTAGGCAAGAAGTCTTAAGCTTCCGACACGTGAGCGAGCGTATTATGACTATCCGGATCAAGGCTAAATTCGCTAACATAAGCTTAATATGTGTTCATGCCCCCACAGAAGAAAAGGACCCTGCCTCCAAAGAGTGTTTCTACGAGCTCCTCGACAAAACATACGAGCAATGTCCTAAATACGACGTTAAGATCGTATTGGGCGATTTTAACGCCAAAATAGGAAAGGAGGACGTCTTCGGTAGAGCAGTCGGTAAGCATAGCCTACACGACACCACGTCTGATAACGGACTAAGGCTAATTGATTTCGCTGTGGAGCGAAATGTCACCATAGCAAGCACATGGTTTCCTCATCTCGATATTCATAAGCAGACATGGCGGTCCAATGATCATGTCACGATCAACCAAATTGATCATATTGCGATCGACGCAAGGCATGCCTCCAGTATTCTGGATGTCCGGACCTTCCGAGCGGCCAACATAGACTCGGATCATTACCTTGTTGTAGCCAAGGTACGAATGCGGATATCCCAATCTGAGCAACAAAGAAGAATTACTGTGAGAAAATTTAACGTCGAAAAGCTACAATCGCAAGAGACGGCCAGACTCTTCGCTGAACGCGTATCCCGAAATCTCTCAATCACCCCTATACCGCCAGCATCAAGTGCCGAAGACCAGTGGCAACGCTGCCAACATGCCATCAGAAACGCCGCGACTGATGTGCTGGGTCTCGCTCGCCCACCACCGCGAAACCCCTGGTTTGACGAAGAATGCCGGCGAGTGCATGCAGCAAAACAAGAGGCATACAAAGCGGCGCTGCAAAGGAAAACGAGAGCTGCTCGTGAGCTCTACGAGCAAAAGAGACGGGAAGAACATCGGCTTCTCCAAAAGAAGAAGAAAGAGCATGAGAAGCGCGCGTTTGAGAATATCGAGAGTCTATACTCCAGCAACAATGTACGGAAGTTTTACCAAAAGGTAAAAAGAACGTGTCAGAGAAGTAATACCCGTACAGAAACCTGTAGAGATGAGAATGGAAACCTCGTAGTAGAATCACAGTCGGTGCTGAGAATATGGAAAAACTACTTCTGCAGACTGTATAACGGCGACGAAGACCAACATCCCGCTGTCAGGCAGAATGAACCATTCAACATGGACGATGATAGTCAAAATTTCCGTCCACCTGACCAAAACGAAGTGAGGATAGCAATATCCAAGCTAAAATCGAACAAGGCTGCTGGACCTGACGGTTTACCGGCCGAACTTTTCAAGGCAGCTGGGGATGAATTGGTAGAGTGCATACACCAACTCATTTCTAATATTTGGTCAGAGGAGTGTATGCCTGATGAATGGAATCTCAGCATCGTTTGCCCGATCCACAAGAAAGGAGACCCCCTCAACTGCACCAATTATAGAGGCATCAGTCTCCTCAACATCGCATACAAGATCTTTTCTGCGATATTGTGTGAACGCCTGAAACCTTTTATCAACAGCCTGATTGGACCCTATCAGTGCGGTTTCAGGCCAGGAAAGTCCACCATCGATCAAATCTTCACACTTCGGCAGATCCTGGAGAAAACCCAAGAATTCCAAATCGATACTCACCACCTCTTTATCGATTTCAAGGCCGCCTATGACAGCATCTATAGAGAAGAGCGTTATAGAGCCATGTCTAGTTTTGACATCCCTGCCAAACTTGTCCGCCTGTGCAGGCTGACGATGGAGAACGCTCGCTGCTCCATCAAGGTCGGTAATGACCTCACCGAGACCTTTGATGTCAAAAAAGGCTTTAGACAAGGTGACGCGCTGTCATGTGACTTCTTCAATATTGTACTTGAACGGATTGTGCGGAACTCACAAGCCAACACCGGAAGCACAATCTATTACAAGTCTGTACAACTGCTTGCATACGCCGACGATATAGACATTATCGGAAGATCTCAGCGGGCTGTCACCGGTGCTTTTGCAAGCATTGAGGCGGAAGCGGCCAAAATGGGTTTGGCGATAAACCAAGTATATGCTGTCAACAAGAAGGGAAAGCCAACACCGACGAATTGGACAAAACGTCACCGTGGGCAGCTATAACTTCGAGGTAGTAAGGGACTTTGTCTACCTTGGCTCTGCTATAAATTCAGCAAACAAAATCAGCACAGAAATCAATCGAAGAATAACTCTTGCCAATCGCTGTTTTTTTGGGCTTATAAGGCAATTCAACAGTAAAGCCCTCTCTCGAACAACTAAGGAGACTCTATATAAGACCTTGATCATCCCAGTCCTGCTTTACGGCGCTGAAACATGGACTTTATTAAAAGAGGATGAAGATATCCTTGGTCGCTTCGAGAGAAAAATTCTTCGTAAGATTTTCGGTCCCGTTTGCGTTGACGGGTTTTGGAGGAGAAGATTCAATCACGAACTATACGAGCTGTACAGCGACATCGACCTAGTCAAAAAACTGCGTATTGGACGTCTGAGATGGCTAGGACATGTAGAGCGAATGGACACCAACGCTCCGGCCCGCAGAGTCTTCGAATCTAACCCCGAGGGACGACGCAGTAGAGGGAATTATCGCCGTAGGTGGCGCGCACAAGTTCAAGGGGACCTCGACCAACTTGGAGTGCGCAACTGGAGGCAATTAGCTAAAGACCGAGCTAAATGGAGAGGCTTGTTGGTTGAGGCCCAGGTTCACCCCGAACTGTAGCGCCACCTAAGTAAGTAAGTAAAGTTCAATCGAATCAGCAACCATAAAACTCCAACGAGCCTTGGATAAAATCTGTGAGTGGACAAAAACTTGGCGCATTGTTCTTAACGAGACCAAATCGACGCATGTTAACTTCACTTACAAGAAAATAATCAACCTTCCCGTTTTCTTAAATACCGCATGCAAACGATGCTAAATATCTGGGAATGACACTAGACGCAAAACTTAAATGGAAACCTCACGTTAAAGTCGAACTCGAAAATCGACTTAGAGAAATGTATTGGCTAATTGGAAGATATTCTAAACTAAGCGTATATAACAGACTGCTTCTGTATAAGCAAGTGCTTAAACCCGTGTGGACGTACGGTATACAACTCTGGGGTTGTACCAAACCAAGCAATAGGAATCTCATACAATCACTCCAAAATAAAATTATAAGAATAATCGTGAACGCTCCCTGGTGTATCAGAAACAATGATATCCACAGAGACTTAGGGATAGCTACCGTGGAGGACGAAATAAAAAACTTCGCTCGCAAGCTTCGTATTCGTCTTCATGGCCATTGCAACTGTGCCATACTCCAAACTTTGGATGTGACAAATCTTACGCGCCGACTTCAAAGAACGAAACCGTTCGAATTAGCGCAATAAGACAAAAAGCCGCATGTCATGGCGACTTCAGCAGGTGCTTTTATTGAAAATCTACCTGCCTCACGCGAATATAAATCTGAAGCTTAAACTGCTTGATAAGGTCTAACTTAGTCGTAGTAAACAAAACGAAGGGAAGGGTGTTTTTAGTCAGTAGAAATCTGACACTATTATGAGTACACGGTCTCATAGTGTCTCATGAAGATTTCCACCTACCCACGAAAAAAAAAAAAACTTAGAAGAAACCCGAAACCAGGCAAACCGCTAACTGAGAAGAAATCATTTCGGCCTATTTCCCTATTGCCGGTTATCTCAAAAATATTTGAAAAACTTCTTTCCAAACGTCTACAGCCCGCAATCGACGAAAGACGTCTCATTCCTGACCATCAGTTTGGATTTAGAATTAAACATTCTACAATTGACCAAGTCCATAAAATAACTGACGTGATTGAGAAAGCTCTGGAAGAAAAAAAGATTTGTTGTGGTGTATTTCTTGACGTCTCACATGCTTTCGATAAGGTTTGACACGAAGGCTTGGAGTATAAATTGCAGCGACTACTGCCACGGCAACTCTTTCTGATCCTACTATCGTATCTCACCGAGAGACTCTTTCGTGTTAAGCACGGAAATGATTACTCTGACTTCAAGGAGATTGCGGCCGGAGTTCCACAAGAAAGTGTCCTTGGCCCGCTTCTATATGTACTCTACACGCATGATATCCCGCAGGAAAGAAACTGCGTCATCGCCACGTTTGCGGACGATACGGCGATATTGACCACGGGCGAAACTATTGAAGCAGCAACTGGAAAGCTGCAACATGCTATTAATAAAGTCCACGCTTGGACGAATTCTTGGCGTATTGTGCTGAACGAAGGCAAATCTACTCACGTCAACTTTACGTACAAAAAAGTGGATAGATTGCCTGCCTGTATATCTAAACTCGGCTCAAATACCGTTCGCGAACGAAGCAAAATATCTAGGAATGACTCTAGATGTTAAGCTTAAATGGAAATCACACGTAAAAAAGAAACGCGAAGAGCTCGAAAACAAATACCGACAAATGTACTGGCTACTCGGAAAACATTCGAAGTTGAGCCTACATAACAAACTGCTTATCTATAAGCAAGTGCTAAAGCCTGTGTGGACGTATGGTATACAACTATGGGGTTGTACCAAGAAAAGCAATGGAAACATCATACAAACTTTTGAAAATAAAGTTCTTAGAACGATCGTCAACGCACCGTGGTATGTACTTACTTACTTACTTACTTAGATCCTTTAACCCCTCGGGGGCATAGGGCGTCAACCACGCCTGCGCGCCATCGTGTTCGAAGTTCTGCAACGCGTTTGAGCTGCCTCCAACTCATTCCTAAAGAGCTCAATTCCTCCTCAACTGTTCTGCGCCACGTTTGCCTAGGGCGTCCCGCTATTCTGCCTGCCTGGGTGAGCGGATTCCACTGCATAGCGTATTTCGCAATGGAGTTGTCTTCGCGCCGTAGGGTGTGTCTAATCCATTGCCACTTTCTTCTTCGTATAGTAATGCTTATAGGTTCTTGGCCCGTTCTCAGATAAAGTTGTTCGTTGGAGATGCGGTTCGGCCAAAAAATCCTCAAGATGATTCTTAAGCATTTGTTTACAAAGACTTGCAGCTTTCGTGTGTTAATGGTGTCAACTTCCAAGTACTGCACCCATAAAGCAGCACTGATTCTACGTTGGAGCGGAACAGTCGCAGCTTGGTTCTTAAGCTGATAACATTGCTTCTCCAGATTTTGGATAGCATTCCGAACGCAGCTTTAGCCTTCCCGATTCTGCTGCACACATCCAGTTCGGTGCCACCGCGATTAGCCGAGACCACACTTCCTAAATAAAGAAAGTTATCAACTTTCTCGACTTCCAGTCCGGAAATGTTAAGTTGAGCGCAGTTGTTAGAAGAAGTGCTCAGGGCTTTTGTTTTGGCTGTGTTTATTTTTAGCCCCACTTTGTTTGCCTCAGCTTCTAGATTTTGGGCCATCAGATGAAGATCCATTATCCGATGTTAAAGTAGACAAACATCGTCAGCGTAATCTAGGTGTTTAAGGTAAGATGTCATAGGCCAACGAATTCCAGAATTAGCTTCCGTCAATGCTGCACGGAGTACATCGCTGATAACCACCAAGAATAATAGTGGGGACAGTATGCACCCTTGACGTACTCCACTTTGGACTTCAAAGTCCTCCGACACCTTACCATTGTGCACGACGTGACACTTGCCGCCCTCATATGTAGCCTTGATAATAGCTATAAGCTTTTCTGGAATGCCTCTCCTGCGCAAGGCCAGCCAGATAACATCTCGATTCAAGCTGTCGAAAGCCTTCTCGAAGTCGATAAACAGTAAATGTAGCGGAGACCTATACTCAACGCATTGTTCGATTATGATCCGTAAGGTGTTTATGTGGTCGATGCAGGAGGATCCAGCGCGAAAGCCTGCCTGTTCGACATCGAGAGTTGAATCTAAATGATCTTTAATTCGTTCTAGAATTATTCTAGCTATTATTTTGGCTACAGCTGGAAGAACACATATACCTCTCCAGTTACCGCACTCCATCAAGTTACCCTTCTTTGGAAGCTTAATGATCATCCCCCTTTTCCACTCCTGTGGAAATTGTTCACTATCCCAAGCTCTCCGTATTAGCGGATGCAGCAAATCTGCCGATGTATTTGGCGCCGCTTGAAATAGCTCAGCAGGGATGCCATCAATACCCACCGCCTTGTTCTTCTTGAGGGACTTGATTGCTGTTATTATCTCGGTTTTACTGGGAGGTACGGTGCGAATTCGGGAATTTGTTGCTTCGAACTGCTCATTCGAATTCAAGATCATACCGCCGTCGTCTAAGTGATTTAGCACTGCAGCAAAATGTTCTCTCCATCTAGTGAGCTGATCGTCATCCGAAATCAGAAGGTTACCGTCTAGACTCTTCACTGGATGTTGTTTGGAGTTTCGACCACCGATGAGCTCCTTAGTGATATTGTAAACAGTCCTACTGTCGCACCTACTCGCTGCTTCTTCAGCCCTTGAGGCCAGTGAGTTGACATGTTGACGCTTGTCACGTCTCACACTACGCTGCACTTCTTTCTTCTTCGCACGGTATTGGGCTTCAAGCTCGGTTCTCTCTACTGCTGAGGCCGCTGCAATCCGAGCCTTGATTGCTGTACGCTCATCGATCCGTCTCCAGGTGTCTGTAGAAAGCCATGTGCGGTGGTGTTTCTGCTTTTTACCGACATAAGTGCGTGCCCCAGTCGCAAAAGCATTTTTCACAGCACTCCAGTGGTCATCCATGTTCTCTATGCTGCTGATTGCTTCTGCTTCTAAGGCAAGATGGTCCCTGAACTGTTGGCGCACTTGGGGAACCTTGACCCTGTCGATATTAAACCTGGTGATGTTAAGCAGGTTTGAGCGGTTGCTGTTGACGGATGCAGTACGAAGGCGTAAATGAGCTACCATAAGATGGTGATCTCGTTCTAGTCCGACGTCAGCTCCACGTCTGTTTCGGACGTCCAGGAGACAATTTCTAAAGCGGCGACTGATCGCAATGTAGTCGATCTGGTTGGATGTTCGCTGCCTATCAGTAGAGACCCAACTGATTTTGTGGCAGGTGTTATGCTTAAACAGCGTACCTCCGATGACTAGGCGGTTGGTATTGCAGAAGTCCACAAACCGCTCACCGTTATCATTACGGTCTCCGACGCCGTGAACTCCCATCACGTGCTTAAGCATGGTGTTGTCGCTACCCACCTTGGCATTGAAATCTCCCATCACCATTACGATGTCCCCATTAGGCGTTTGGTTGTAGGCGGCGCCTAAGTGGCTATAAAAATTATCCTTTTCGTCCTCAGTCGCGTCTAGAGTCGGAGCATAACACTGTATGATGGTAATTTTTCTAACTCTACTCTGGAACCTAGCCGTCAATATCCGGTCACTATGGGGTTTCCAGGATATGAGGCTACTACGTGCTGATGGAGTTAGCATGAGTCCTACTCCGAAACTCCGTGCACTTCCAGCTGGTCTACCAGAGTAGAGCATGATAGTATTTTTGGTTGGGGAGATGAATTCCCCAGCATCGAACCATCTTATCTCGCTCAGCCCTAAGATGTCTATTTTATACCTTGCGAATTCGCGTTCTAATTGGAGGAATCTGGCGTTATAAGGCCCTTCCTTGAGTGAGTCCAGGAGGGTCTTAACGTTCCAGAATCCGATCGTTGTCCGTGTCCGATAGCCAAAGGTCGTCATCAAATTATCCGTCCGTATCCGAGGCGTTGGTTTTCGTTTCGGAGCAGTAAAAGTTTTTACGGTTACGGCTCGCTGGGCCACAGACCAACCGACACTTATCCTGTTTTTTGGCGCAGGAAGCTCGCCATTCGTCCTCTCCCGTTAGCAATTTCCGAAGAAATCCCCAGATGGCACCACGAGGAGGTGGGAGTAGGGCTTACTAACAGAGCTGCTAAGTTTTCGGCTGCAGTGGCTCTTTCTCTTTACTTAGCGGTGGTATGTACGTAACGAAGATATTCACCGAGATCTGGGAATTCCCAGCGTCGTCGAAGAGATAACAAAATTTGCGCGTAAACACAAAGATCGTGTTCACGGCCATTGTAACCGTACCGTCATTCAACTACTTGACACGAATAATTCAATTCGTCGTCTGCAAAGGATAATACCTTTTGACCTCGCGTCATAGTATATGCCGGTCGCGAAAAAGGCAATCTAGCTTTGAGTATCAAATGCTGAAATGTCACTTTGAAGCAAATTTCGTTCCAAAGAATTTTGTGTTTTATTTATATTTGAGAAAGAAAGTTAAATATATGTTAAGAAATGGAAATGGATGCTGTCGAATTTTGGTTTCATCAAGATGACACACAAGGAGAAAGAATAGAACGTAGGAGAATTAGAGATAGGTCGAATATAATGGAGCTAAGTGGTAAAAAGTAGAAGAAAATACTACTAAATAGAATAGAGAAATACTGATGTATGCAGCACACACATACAATTTGCATACGACTTACGTACAACCAGAAATTTTAACCCCTATTATGACGATTCTCTTGACAATTGGGTCTACGTCCCGGAATCGACCCAGGAATTTCCTGGCCAAAGATTGTCAACAATTCAACTACAAGCAAATGTCGCCCACCTCCTTGCTCCGCATATTATTATTACGCGCCGGCATTGAGTCAAACCCCGGTCCACCGATCTGGATTTGTTCCATATGTCACACAAAGATCAATAAAAACATAACCTCAGTTAAATGCAACATGTGTGGTAACTGGTGCCATTTTCGACGCTGCTCTGGCCTTTCCAACACAAACGAGTGGAGCGAAAATTTCGTCGCGGACTGCTGTAACACACGAACCCAGACGAACAACCCCTCTACCACCTGGTTCTGTTCAGTGTGCTGAAATCGCATTCATGGCAAGGCGATCTCTGTTAAGTGCAATGGATGCGATAACTGGTGCCACCTCAGACCAATGGACTTCCAGCTTCTTAGCTCCATGCTGCCCCAATGCAGCTATGCCTCGCACTCCATCAATTACTCCACCTCTAACCAGAAGTCCGTCGATAGATTATGCCACTTTAGCCACCAACACTCCGCCCCAGTCGCCGGTTTCGCTTGCCTTGGCTAACAACCAGATCCCAACTCAGGACCATCGCACACCTTTCACAGTAATGCATCTAAACTGTAATGGCCTACGAGGGAAAATTGCTGAAATCACCAACTATATGGAACGTCACGGAATACTAATTGCCGCCATACAAGAAACTAAACTCACTCCTTCATGTATGCTCACCAGAAGCTCAGACTACAACATCATTCGTAAAGATAGAGACAGCGGCGGTGGGGGCCTGGCATTCATCGTTCACAACTCTGGAGTCGAATCGCGTCCTACGTCAACGGATGACTGGTAACGTAATTTGTATTGTGTTGTTGGTAGATCTAGCAACAACATACATACAAATTACGTGACTAGTTATACGTTCACGGAGGACGCCGGAGGACGTTACACCTAGAAACACAAACTATTGCTGTCAGATCGAACAACACCTTGATTGACATAACTAATGTGTACATCCCGCCGCCAGCTAGCTGCACTTCTGGTTACCTTCCAACACTAGATCATCTTCTCACGGGTGATTACCACATGGTTATAGGAGACTTCAACGCTCATCATGAGTGCTGGCACTCCAACCTATTTAATGATCGCCGCGGTATAAATATCGCCGAGCAAATCGACGAGTCAAGTTTCGGAGTCATCAACGAAGAGTTTCCTACCAAGATCTGTGCCACCTGTTTCAGCTCACCAGACATCAGCATTATGAGTGCCTCATTGCTCCCATGTACATCCTGGAGTGCCGATATAGCGCTCAACTCCGATCATATCCCGATCATCATCACCGTGAATAGACCTGATGACTTTATATCAGCTGAAAACCGCACGTTTATCAACTACGCCAAGGCTGATTGGTCAGGCTTTGAACGGCTCGTTGATCGAAGACTGGAGCAACTCCTGTCTCCCCCTAATGTACACTCAGGGGAAAAACTCTTTCGACGGATCCTAACCAAAGCAGCAGCCCGTTTCATTCCTGCAGGCAGAATCCCTAAACTTAGACCTTACTTTCCAGCCGAAGCCGCCCAGCTCGCCAACGAACGCGACCTGTTACGTCGAACAAATCCTGACAACCCCAGAATTGATCATCTCAACCAGGAGATTTACCACCTAGTCAACCAACATCGACGGACTAAATGGCTAGAATACTTGCAGTCCTGCGATAAAGGATCCAAGAAGCTCTGGGCTACTATCAAGGAGCTTTCCAATCACACCAAACGCAGGGACTTTACAACCATCTCCTTCAACGCCTCACAGCTTGATGATCCCAGGAAATGTTCCTCATCCTTCTGTCGCCAATTCATCGAACACCCGACAAACTGCAGCAAGATTAAACGTGCCATCCTCAGGAAACTTCACCGCCTTACTCCAGATACTACTCCTTGCTCTTTACTACCGTCCGAAGTCGAATCTGCCATCCGCAAAGCTAAACTCTCTAAAGCCATGGGACCGAACGGAATTTCAATGATTATGCTCAAGCACCTGGGGCCTATA
The DNA here is from genome assembly GCA_945910035.1 of Brachypalpus laphriformis. Taxonomy (NCBI): domain Eukaryota; kingdom Metazoa; phylum Arthropoda; class Insecta; order Diptera; family Syrphidae; genus Brachypalpus; species Brachypalpus laphriformis. The sequence continues at coordinate 11,975,304 of OX246757.1, read as the reverse complement.
GGAATCTCTTACCTTACCCAGCTGCTCAATCTTTCGCTTCAAACATTGGATATTCCTGACCCCTGGAAGGTGGGCAGAATCATACCGATTCTTAAACCAGGCAAGCCAGCAGACCAAGGTACTTCATATCGCCCGATATCTCTTCTCTCTCCAGTTGCGAAAATACTCGAAGCTTTGATACTACCCAAGCTTCATTCTGAATTTCAGCTAGCCGACCACTAACACGGCTTCCGCAAATTGCGAAGTACTACAACAGCCCTTTCCGAGATCACGACACACATCACACAAGGTCTTAACCAACAACGACCATGCGATCGCACTGCCATAGTTGCACTTGATTTATCAAAGGCATTTGATACTGTTGACCTCCTAGGAATCTTACTTCAAGACATCCTAGACTCACAATTCTCAAACTCCACTAAAAGATGGCTTGCCAATTACCTAAATGGTCGACAGTCCTTCGTTGAATTCCGCAGTCATTCTAGAAATGTCACTGAACGAGTCATGTCCAGGAATAAGGTCTTAAAATCTCTAGCCGGTAGCACATGGGGGAAAGACAAAGAAACTCTTCTCACCACATATCAAGCAATCGGAAGATCGGTTCTCAACTATGCGGCACCAATCTGGACCCCACGCCTCAGTGATACTCAATGGCATAAGCTCCAAACAAGCCAGAATGCTGCTCTACGCATTATCACAGGCTGTCACCGCATGTCCCATGAAGATCACCTAAATCAGGAAACAAAGCTGCTCAAAGTCAAAGAGCATAACGAACTTCTATCGAAACAGTTCTTACTGGCTTGCAATCGTCCCGATCACCCGAACCGAGATATACTCAGCCTCCCTGCACCTCCGAGGCATATTCGATCTGACATCCGTTCATACCGGATCCGAACCCCACAGGCGGATCAGTAGAAATACGGTGAAGTGGGAGGGTTATGATCCCTTGTTTTCGGATCATAACCTCGCTGATAAAAGGAAGAAGAAGAAGATCCGTTCATACCGTGAAGAGGTTAATAGGTTTATAACTCATACACAACTTGTCCCAGTGTTTCACAAGCTGGCTTTGAACTCTATCCACCAACACGCTGTCCAAACTGCGCTTGATAACCGCCAGGCTAGGCGGCCGTCCTCCACCGATACATCATAGTGAAGATCATATTCCTGGACGCACCAGATCCACACTTGCCCAACTGCGATCCGGCTGGAGCTCCATGCTGAACAATTATATGCACCGCTTACGCGACAGTATCACTGATCAATGCCCAGACTGTGGCTCGTCACCACATAACACCGCCCATTTGTTCAGTTGTCCGTCGCATCCCACGACACTTACACCAAGATCCTTATGGGCTCACCCAGTCGAAGCTGCCGCTTTCCTGAGCATCGACCGCACTGATGACAACCCACCTACACCACCTTAACGTTTGAACCATACGAATCAACATAGTTGCTACAACAACAACACTTACTTACTTAGATGGCGCTACAGTCCGGGGTGGACTTGGGCCTCAACCAACAAACCTCTCCAGCCAGCACGGTTACGAGGCAGCTGCCTCCAGTTGCGCACGCCAAGTTGGTTGAGGTCCCCCTCCACTTGTTTGCGCCACCTACCGTGAGGTTGTCCTCTACTGCGCCGTCCGTCCGGGGCGGATTCGAAGACTTTCTTAGGGGGAAGGTTGGGCTCCATCCGCTCTAAATGACCCAGCCATCTTAGTCGCTGTATGTGAACTCTTCTGGCTAAGTCGATGTCCTTGTACAGGCCGTATAGTTCGGCATTGTAGCTTCTCCTCCACTCACCGTCTATGCAGACGGGACAAAAGATCACTCGAAGAACTTTTCTCTCGAAATAACCAAGGGCATCCTCATCCGGTTTTCTCAAAGCCCATGCCTCTGCGCCATACAGCAGGACTGGGATGATTAGTGTCTTGTAAAGACTTACCTTGGTAGTTTGAGATAGGGCTTTGCTACTCAATTGCCGTTTTAGCCCATAGAAACAACGATTGGCAAGAGTAATTCTTCGTGTGATCTCCCTACTGATGTCATTTGCGGAGTTCACCATAGAGCCTAGGTAGACAAAATCCTTTACTACCTCAAAATTATATCTGTCTATTGTGGCGTTCTGTACAAGACGCCGATGTTGGGTGTCCTTTTTTGTACTGATGACAGCATATATTTTGTTTTGCTTTCATTGACCGCTAGACCCATCTTTGCTGCCTCGATCGCAATACTCGTAAATGCCCCATTGACGGCCCGCTGAGTTCTTCCGATTATGTCAATGTCATCGGCATAAGCGAGTAGTTGTACAGACTTGAAGAAGATTGTACCTCCGGGGTTGGCTTGTGAGTTTCATACAATTCTCTCAAGTACTATGTAAAAGAGATCGCATGATAGCGTGTCGCCTTGTCTAAGACCTTTCCTGACGTCGAACGGTTCGGTGATGTTCTTACTGACTTTGATGGAACAACGAGAGTTCTCCATCATCATTCTGCACAAACGGACGAGGTTGGCAGGGATGCCAAGACTAGACATGGCTCTGTATAACTCGTCTCTATACACGCTATCATAGGCAACTTTGAAAACGATGAAGAGGTGGTGCGTATCGATTTTATATTCATGGGTTTTTTCCCAGATCCGCCGTAGTGTGAATATTTGGACAATGGTGGACTTTCCCGGCCTGAAACCGCACTGATAAGGACCTATCAGGTTGTTGACGATCGGTTTTAGGCGTTCACATAATACGGCAGGCAGGATCTTATATGCGATGTTGAGGAGACTTATACCTCTGTAGTTGGTGCAGTTGAGAGGGTCTCCTTTCTTCAGGATCGGGCAAACGATGCTGAGGTTCCATTCATCGGGCATACTTTCGTCCGACCAGATTTTACAGATGAGCTGGTGCATGCTCCTTACCAACTCATCTTCTCCTGCCTTGAAAAGTTCAGCGGCAAGGCCGTCGGCTGCAGCAGCTTTGTTGGATTTGAGTTTAGATATCGCTATCCTCACTTCATTCTGATCGGGTTGACGGGAATCTTGACTGCCATCGTCACTGTTGAATGGCTCATTCTGCCTGACAGCGGAATATTGGTCATCATCGCCGTTTAGCAGTCTGCAGAAGTGTTCCTTCCATATCCTCAGCACCGACTGCGATTCCACTACTATGTTGCCATTTTCGTCCCTGCAGGCTTCTGTTCTGGCTTTGAAACCCTGGCATGTTCTTTTTACCCTTTGGTAAAATTTTCGAACATTATTCCTGCAATAGAGTCTCTCAATCTCCTCGAGCTTCTCATGCTCCTTTTTCTTCTTTCTGAGAAGTCGATGTTCCTCTTTTCTCCTGCGCACGTAGAGCACGTAAGCAGCTCTAGTCCTTCTATGCAGCGCCGCTTTGTACGCCTCTTGTTTAGCTGCATGTGCTTGCCGGCATTCCTCATCAAACCAGGGGTTTCGTTGTGGTGGGCGAGAGAAACCCAGTACATCAGAGGCGGCATCTCTGATGGCTTGTTGGCAACGCTGCCACTGGTCTTCCGCATTTGCTGCTGGCGGCATAGGACTTAGATTAAGATTAGAAGAAACTCGATCGGCAAAGGTTCTGGCGGTCTCTTGCGATTGTAGCTTTTCGACGTCAAATTTCCTCACAGTATTTCGTTGATTTCTCTCCGTTCTGGATATCCGCATCCGTACCTTGGCTACAACTAGGTAGTGATCCGAGTCCACGTTGGCTCCTCGGAAAGTCCGGACACCCAGAATACTGGAAGAGTGCCTTGCGTCGATCGCAATGTGATCGATTTGGTTGACAGTTTTTCGATCAAAGGAGAGCCATGTTCCCTTGTGAATGTCGAGACGTGGGAACCGCGTACTAGCTACGACAAAGTTTCGCCCCGCTGCAAAGTCGATTAGCCTGAGTCCGTTGTCGGATGTGTTGTCGTGCAGGCTGTGCTTTCCGACCACGCTACTAAAGACGTCCTCTCTTCCTAGCTTTGCGTTAAAATCACCTAGGATAATTTTAACGTCGTGGCTAGGGAATTGCTCATACGTCTTGTCCAAGAGCTGGTAGAAGTCGTCCTTTGTCGCGTCGTCCTTCTCCTCGTGAGGGGCGTGAACGCATATTAGGCAAATGTTTGCAAATTTAGCCTTGATACGGATAGTCATAAGGCGCTCGTTCACATGCCGGAAACTCAAGACTTCTTGCCTAAGTCTGCCTCCAATAACAAATCCGCACCCGAATAGACGCTGTCCTTTTTGTCTGTAGCAATCGCCGTAGTAGATGTCGCAGTTTTTCATACTCCTTTTGCCCGGCCCATCCCATCGCATTTCTTGGATGGCAGTAATGTCTGCTTTGAGACACTCTAGGGCCTCTACAAGTTGTTCGGCTGCACGTGGTGTGTAGAGGGACCTAACATTCCACGTGCAGACACGAAGATCGTTGTCCTTTTTACGTTTGCTTGGGTCGTCAACAGTAAATTCATTCGTATCCGAGGCTGTTGGTTGCTTCGTAACCGAAGGTTTTTTACGTGGTAGGGAAGTTAACCCGACGGCACAACCCCCAACCTGGAGGACCAGATCCTTTTTTAGCAACCCCTAGGACGAGGGGCCGGATACATCGATGTCAGTAACCCACTTCGGGGATCTTAGCACTGCCGTTGGCCCATTAATGGTTCATCCGCCACCATCTCTTTTTCAATACCCTGACGTAGTATTGAAAATCCTTACAGACCTCAGCTTCAAATATGTTGAAGTAGCTCCGGTAAGGTATCCGCTGGTCTGTAGACGTCACATTTGCTTCCATCGAGAGAATTCATCCGCCGCACGTCCTCCTTCTGAGGAGCTCTTGCTAGACTTCTGAGATGCATATTTCAGCCAATCAGGTCAACAAGAGATGCCTCGTCCAGTTAAACATATGCGCGCTGAAGTTCACCCAGATGTGCTTACGCAGGTCCGAGTGTTAAGCTACCCATATATCGTTAGACTCAGAATACGCTCATCGTTAGTTCACTATCAGATAGCTATCCAGCGGCCACCACGGGGAGGTGATGATGCGATTTTGATGAAGTCTCTATGTCTTACCATAACCACATCAGATTCGATATAGGGATATTACAGGAACCCTAGGCACACTAATTGGGATTCCTATCGGTTTATCCTCGAGGCAGAACTAAATCGTGCTTCGAATCCTATACATACCATTCCAGAGTTGGAATTCGAGGCAGAACACCTTCGAAAAACCATTTCCGTCGCTTATGAAGACAGTTGTGTCGAAACACAGAAAAGGACCAACCGCGACGCCCCCTATTGGAATAAGCGTCTTGAGTCACTTAGGCGTGAAACTAGGAAGCTATTCAATAGAGCTAAAATCAATGGCGATTGGTGCCTTTACAAAGAAACTCTAACAAGTTATAACAAACAACTTAGAAAATCTAATCGCGAATCTTGGAGAACTCACTGCGAACGTATCGAAAGCTTCCCCACTGCGGCTCGCCTTCAAAATGCCCTAGCCCAGAGTCACTCGAAGCATCTTGGCTCCCTAAAGAAACAAGATGGGGAATTCACCAGCAGTCCGGGGGAAACCTGTCAAGCCTTACTTGATACCCACTTTCCAGGCTGTATATCCGATTGTGCTGTCTCTCCAGAACACCAGAGGAACAACGTTCTCATTTATTCTACACGAGACTATAGCCTATCTGGCAATATCTTTACTGCCAACCATATTAGATGGGCTCTATCTACCTTTAGCCCATTTAAATCACCAGGTATATTTGGGGACCTGCATTGCGATTGGTCGGGAAACTACTGACTGCCCAAAACTTGGCTTGGGCCAGTAGCGCAACAATCAAGTTCGTGATGCTTACTTTACCTCCTAGTGGTGGTCCCCGGGCAACTATACGTATAGACCCTTATACGTATAGGCCAAAATTGTAAGTGCGGGTTGTCTAGGGCCTTGATTCTAGGCTAGGTAACGTGGGCCAGCAACCTGCGTTACCGAATATTGCCCGCTACGGAAACCGACACTATGCCTCGGATAAGGACTGATCACATGTTGACGACTTTTAGCTATTGTACCCGGACAAAGATAGGTTTCTGGAATGTAAAGACGCTCCTCGACTCGGGAAGAGAAGGTCCTTACAATGCCAGATTCCTCCAACTGGAAAAGGAATTCATGCGATATAAACTGGACATTTTGGGGGTAAGTGAAGTAAGATGGTTAGAAGCGGGCGAGTACCAGTCTCCAACGCGTAACACTGTACTACTCTATTCTGGAAGACCATCCGGAAGTCCGCGGGAATATGGAGTCGGACTACTGCTAACAACAACAGCACGCAAGGGCCTGATTTCCTGGCAGCCTCATGGTGATAGGACTTTGACGGCCAGATTCCGGACTAGAGTACGACGCGTCACCATCATACAGTGTTACGCCCCAACGAATAGTTCGTCTGAGGACGAAAAGGAGAGCTTCTACAATCTCTTAAGCGCCGTCTTCAACACAACACCAAATGGAGACATTGTCATAGTGATGGGGAATTTGAATGCCAAGGTAGGCAACGACAACGAAGGGCTCAAACATGTAATCGGGAAGCATGGACTAAGCAACCGCAATGACAACGGCGAAAGGTTTGTGGATTTCTGCAATGCCAACCGCCTTGTGATAGGTGGCACCATGTTTGAGCACAAGATCTACCACAAAGCCAGCTGGGTTTCCAATGGCAGGCAAGCAAACTCCAACTAAATTGACCATTTTGCCATTAATCGCCGCTTTAGAAGTAGTCTCCTGGACAATCGAAACAGGCGAGGGGCAGATGTGGGGATAGTACGTGAACACTATCTTATAATAGCTACTCTCCAACTACGCACTACTGCAGTTTGAAGATCCCACGACAACACAAGAATGCCCAGGTTCAACATCGATAGACTTAGTCATCCCTCAGTGCGCCAACAATTAAGGGAGCACCTTTCGCAAGGTGTGGAAGCAATCAGCATCTCAATGCCCGCAACCATCCAAGACCATTGGTGTGCTGTGAAAAATGTTTTTACATCTGGTGCTGAAAGAATTGTCGGTCGATCGCAGGGAAGACATAGGGCGTGGCTTTCCGAGGATACCTGGAGACGGATTGACGAACGAAAACAGCTAAAAACTCGCGTTGCAGTTACCCCAGCAGCAGGGAGAAGCGAGCTAGAGTCCCTATATCGCATGAAGATGAGAGAAGTTCAGCGTAGCGTACGACGTGACAAGCGCAACTACATCAACGCGCTGGCTACAGAAGCAGAAGAAGCTGCGCGGAGGTGCGACAGCAGGACCGTCTACAGAATCACGAAGGAGCTGACAGGTGGTCGCAGCTCCAGCCAACACCCAGTGAAAAGCCTAGACGGCTCCTTGCTCATTTCGGATGAGGACCAGCTCAAGAGATGGAAAGAGCATTTTGCTACGGTTTTGAACCGCGTATTCGCTAGCGATATGCTCCCAAATCAGACTGAGATGCCCGAGGTGAGAAGTTCCCGAATACGCACCACGACTCCCAGTAAAGATGAGATCATTACCGCGATCAAGGCACTCAAAACCAACAAGGCGGTAGGACTTGATGGTATTCCAGCAGAGCTCTTACGAGCAGCGCCAACAACATCGGCTGAGCTTCTGCTTCCACTTATAGATAGAGCTTGGGAAGCTGAGAGCTTTCCTAACGAGTGGAAAAAGGGAATGATCGTCAAGCTTCCTAAGAAAGGAAATTTATTGGAGTGCGGAAACTGGAGGGGGTATCTGCGTGCTGCCTGCTGTAGCTAAGATAATAGCTAAAATCATCCTTGAGCGAATCAAACAACATCTCGAAGACACACTCGATGCCGAACAAGCAGGTTTCCGCTCTGGATCCTCCTGTGCCGACCACATCAACACCCTGCGGACTATCATCGAACAGTGTGTTGAATATCGATCGCCACTCCACCTGCTGTTCATCGATTTTGAGAAGGCGTTCGATAGTGTCAACAGGGAGTTTATTTGGCGTGCCTTATGCAGGAGAGGCATTCCCGATAAACTAATTGCTATTATCAAAGCTACATATGAAGGCTCCAAATGTCACGTTCTGCACAGGGGAAGGTTGTCTGAGGAATTTGAGATCCAAAGTGGGGTAAGACAAGGCTGTATCCTTTCACCAATATTATTCCTATTGGTGATTAGCGATGTGCTTCATGCAGCTTTGTCGACGGGAAACGGAGGAATTCGATGGACTCTTACATCTCAACTGAAACATCTTGACTACGCAGACGATGTATGCTTACTCTCCCACAGAATTATGGACCTCCACCAAATGATAGCAGATGTGGAGAGGGAGGCAGGTGTCGTCGGGCTGAAAATCAATACGACAAAAACTAAAATCATCAGCCTTGGAACAAACTCATCGGCTCAAATATGCATTGCTGGACAACAGGTAGAGAGAGTAGAGGATTTCTAGTATTTTGGGAGTATTGTCTCGACCGATGGTGGAACCGAACTGGATATAGCCAACAGGATCGCCAAAGCAAAGTCCGCGTTCGGGATGTTGTCCAAAATATGGCGAAGCAATGCAATCAGTTTGAGCACCAAAATAAGACTGTTCCGCTCCAACGTTGAATCCGTGCTGCTATATGGTTGCAGCACGTGGAGAGTGACCACTACTATCACCAGAAAGCTGCAAACGTTTGTTAATAGGTGTCTGCGCAATATCTTAAGGATTTTCTGGCCCAATCGTATCTCTAACGAACACCTTTACGAGAGAACGGGTCAGGAACCAATAGGCACAACTATCCAACGGCGGAAGTGGCAGTGGATTGGTCACATGTTCCGAAAGGGTGACAGCTCCATAGCGAACCATGCTATGCAATGGAACCCTCTAACTCAGGATGGCAGAAGACCTGGCGGTCCGAGAAGAACATGGCGCAGAACAGTCGAGAAGGAGGCACGGCAGTTAGGGAAAAGTTGGGGAGAACTCAGACACATTGCCAGAAACCGTACACAATGGCGCGTAGGCGTAGTAGAGGCCCTAGGACCCACAAGGGGATACAGGACATAAGTAAAAAAGTAAGTAAAGTAGGTATAGATGGCATATTTCCCTGCCTACTACAACAAGGAGCAAACCTGTTAATTCCTACCCTTATAAGAATTTTCAGATCCAGCCTTACACTAGGCTACATACCAAAAAGTTGGAAGGAGGTTAAGGTGGTCTTCATTCCAAAGGCGGCAAAGCAGGCGGAGCAATCGCCTAAATCCTTTCGACCCATTAGTCTCAGTTCTTTTCTCCTAAAAACGATGGAGAAAACTTTCGATCATCATATAAGGGAAAAGTTCCTTATACATGATCCTCTGCATACAAACCAATTTGCTTATCAATCTGGGAAATCTACAGAGATAGCCATTCATAGCTTAACGCTATTGATTGAAAAATCATTAGCTGCCACAGAAACATCCCTATGTGCCTTCATAGATATACAGGGAGCATTCGACAACACTTCATATGAGGCTATCAAAAAGGCTATGATCAGGAAAAATATCGCTCCTCTGATCATAAACTGGATCCTAACCATGCTATGCAGCAGGAAGATAAGAATCGAGTGCGGAGGCTCGCATAAAATTATAACAGCTACCAGAGGTTGCCCGCAGGGAGGAGTCCTCTCTCCCCTGCTCTGGGCCTTAGTTATTGACGAACTCCTAGAGCTTCTTGAAAAATCGGGTTACAAAGTACAAGGATACGCAGACGACATTGTCATCAGCGTCAGAGGCAAATTTGAGGACATAATTTCTCAACTAATGCAAGGTGCCCTCAATTTAACTTCCGATTGGTGCAGGACAAAGGGACTTACCATCAACCCCGGAAAAACTATACTTGTACCCTTTTCCAGGAAAAGAAACCACACACTCAAAGAACTTAGACTGGAACACGTCAAAATCGACATATCCAAGGAAGCGAAATACCTAAGTGTCATACTTGACAAGACGCTCACCTGGAATTCACACCTGAACAAGGTTACCGAGAAAGCGACAAGAGCAATGTTTATGTGCCAGCGCCTACATGGTAAAACTTGGAGGCTAAAACCCAAGATAATATATTGGACGTACAGAGCCATCATCAAACCCATGGTCACCTATGCATCGTTGGCTTGGTGGCCAAAAACCTTACAGGCCAAGACTCAGGAACAGTTGAATAAAATACATCGTCTAGCCTGTCTGAGTATCACAGGAGCAATGAGAACGTGCCCTACGGCAGCAATGGGAGCAATGCTTAGCCTCATACCGTTGCACCTTGCAGCACAAAAAGAAGCTATGCTGAGTGCTCTTAGGCTACCCAAGATCTCGGACCTTAAAATCGGCAACTTTACAGGCCATTTGAAGATTCTAGGTTATATTCAAAATGACCCTATTCACAAAATCCCAGATACTATGATCAAGAAATACCGGTTCTCCAGGAAATTCAATGTGGTCATAGGTGACCGCCACACATGGAGGAATGAAGGACTTGTAGTCTTACCAAACTCTCAAACTTGGTACACAGATGGTTCCAAATTGAAAAATGGTAGCACTGGCGCAGGGGCTTATGGACCCAGGTTCCAACGTGCGGGTGCGCTTGGGAAATCACCAACAATATTTCAGGCGGAAGTCCATGCGATCGAGCTCTGTGTACGAGAATGTCTGCGTAGAAGAGTCGAGGGTAGGTAGGTAGGTAATGTGGCGGTCCAAAAAGAACCCAATTAGCGCTTAAAGTGCGCCGTTTTGTTACCACGGACTCGTGTCTACCTGTTGTAGTGGCTAGTTAAAGATGATGTTAAGTTTAAACCCAGCCCGTGGAGTTCAGAAAGAGGAGTAGTTCTCCACTCGTCTTGTCCGCTATCTCTCTCAGATCCTCGAAGAAGGGTTTGCCAAGAGTTTGCTGTCTGATCCTCGCCAGGGCCGGACATCTGCAAAGGAAATGACATAGAGATTCTTCTCATTAATATCCTTGCAGCTCCTACAAAAGGTGTTGTGGGGGATACCAAGCTTGGCCGCATGGTCTCCAACTGGCCAGTGGCCTGTGATAATAGCTACGATTTTGGCAATAACTGGTCTTGGTTTACCTAGTAACTCTTTTGACCTGGGTTTGTTGAAACTGGGCCACGTCTTCCTAGATATGACACAGCTTGTGAGGTTGTTCCACCCGCGATTGGCTAGCTGGAGGAAGTGAAGGTGAATAAAGCCCTTAACGGCACCAAGCGGAATGTCGACTCTTTCTGCTGGAGAGCCGTTAAGGGCCGACCCTCGCCTGGCCAGCTCATCTTACTTACTTACTTAGGTGGCGCTACAGTTCGGGGTGAACCTGGGCCTCAACCAACAAGCCTCTCCATTTAGCTCGGTCTTTAGCTAATTGCCTCCAGTTGCGCACTCCAAGTTGGTCGAGGTCCCCTTGAACTTGTGCGCGCCACCTACGGCGATAATTCCCTCTACTGCGTCGTCCCTCGGGGTTAGGTTCGAAGACTCTGCGGGCCGGAGCGTTGGTGTCCATTCGCTCTACATGTCCTAGCCATCTCAGACGTCCAATACGCAGTTTTTTGACTAGGTCGATGTCGCTGTACAGCTCGTATAGTTCGTGATTGAATCTTCTCCTCCAAAACCCGTCAACGCAAACGGGACCGAAAATCTTACGAAGAATTTTTCTCTCGAAGCGACCAAGGATATCTTCATCCTCTTTTAATAAAGTCCATGTTTCAGCGCCGTAAAGCAGGACTGGGATGATCAAGGTCTTATATAGAGTCTCCTTAGTAGTTCGAGATAAGGCTTTACTGTTGAATTGCCTTATAAGCCCAAAAAAACAGCGATTGGCAAGAGTTATTCTTCGATTGATTTCTGTGCTGATTTTGTTTGCTGAATTTATAGCAGAGCCAAGGTAGACAAAGTCCCTTACTACCTCGAAGTTATAGCTGCCCACGGTGACGTTTTGTCCAATTCGTCGGTGTTGGGTGTCCCTTCTAGTTGACAGCATATACTTGGTTTTGCCCTCGTTTATCGCCAAACCCATTTTGGCCGCTTCCGCCTCAATGCTTGCAAAAGCACCGGTGACAGCCCGCTGAGATCTTCCGATAATGTCTATATCGTCGGCGTATGCAAGCAGTTGTACAGACTTGTAATAGATTGTGCCTCCGGTGTTGGCTTGTGAGTTCCGCACAATCCGTTCAAGTACAATATTGAAGAAGTCACATGACAGCGCGTCACCTTGTCTAAAGCCTTTTTTGACATCAAAGGTCTCGGTGAGGTCATTACCGAACTTGATGGAGCAGCGAGCGTTCTCCATCGTCAGCCTGCACAGACGGACAAGTTTGGCAGGGACGTCAAAACTAGACATGGCTCTATAAAGCTCTTCTCTATAGATGCTGTCATAGGCGGCCTTGAAATCGATAAAGAGGTGGTGAGTATCGATTTGGAATTCTTGGGTTTTCTCCAGGATCTGCCGAAGTGTGAAGATTTGATCGATGGTGGACTTTCCTGGCCTGAAACCGCACTGATAGGGTCCAATCAGGCTGTTGATAAAGGGTTTCAGGCGTTCACACAATATCGCAGAAAAGATCTTGTATGCGATGTTGAGGAGACTGATGCCTCTATAATTGGTGCAGTTGAGGGGGTCTCCTTTCTTGTGGATCGGGCAAACGATGCTGAGATTCCATTCATCAGGCATACACTCCTCTGACCAAATATTAGAAATGAGTTGGTGTATGCACTCTACCAATTCATCCCCAGCTGCCTTGAAAAGTTCGGCCGGTAAGCCGTCAGGTCCAGCAGCCTTGTTGGATTTTAGCTTGGATATTGCTATCCTCACTTCGTTTTGGTCAGGTGGACGGAAATTTTGACTATCATCGTCCATGTTGAATGGTTCATTCTGCCTGACAGCGGGATGTTGGTCTTCGTCGCCGTTATACAGTCTGCAGAAGTAGTTTTTCCATATTCTCAGCACCGACTGTGATTCTACTACGAGGTTTCCATTTTCATCTCTACAGGTTTCTGTACGGGTATTACTTCTCTGACACGTTCTTTTTACCTTTTGGTAAAACTTCCGTACATTGTTCCTGGAGTATAGACTCTCGATATTCTCAAACGCGCGCTTCTCATGCTCTTTCTTCTTCTTTTGGAGAAGCCGATGTTCTTCCCGTCTCTTTTGCTCGTAGAGCTCACGAGCAGCTCTCGTTTTCCTTTGCAGCGCCGCTTTGTATGCCTCTTGTTTTGCTGCATGCACTCGCCGGCATTCTTCGTCAAACCAGGGGTTTCGCGGTGGTGGGCGAGCGAGACCCAGCACATCAGTCGCGGCGTTTCTGATGGCATGTTGGCAGCGTTGCCACTGGTCTTCGGCACTTGATGCTGGCGGTGATTGAGAGATTTCGGGATACGCGTTCAGCGAAGAGTCTGGCGGTCTCTTGCGATTGTAGCTTTTCGACGTTAAATTTTCTCACAGTAATTCTTCTTTGTTGCTCAGATTGGGATATCCGCATTCGTACCTTGGCTACAACAAGGTAATGATCCGAGTCTATGTTGGCCGCTCGGAAGGTCCGGACATCCAGAATACTGGAGGCATGCCTTGCGTCGATCGCAATATGATCAATTTGGTTGATCGTGACATGATCATTGGACCGCCATGTCTGCTTATGAATGTCGAGATGAGGAAACCATGTGCTTGCTATGGTGACATTTCGCTCCACAGCGAAATCAATTAGCCTTAGTCCGTTATCAGACGTGGTGTCGTGTAGGCTATGCTTACCGACTGCTCTACCGAAGACGTCCTCCTTTCCTATTTTGGCGTTAAAATCGCCCAATACGATCTTAACGTCGTATTTAGGACATTGCTCGTATGTTTTGTCGAGGAGCTCGTAGAAACACTCTTTGGTGGCAGGGTCCTTTTCTTCTGTGGGGGCATGAACACATATTAGGCTTATGTTAGCGAATTTAGCCTTGATCCGGATAGTCATAATACGCTCGCTCACGTGTCGGAAGCTTAAGACTTCTTGCCTAAGTCTGCCGCGTATGACAAATCCGCATCCGAATAAGCGTTGCCTGTTGCCTCTGTAGCAATCACCGTAGTAGATGTCACAGTTTTTCATCCTCTTTTTGCCTGGCCCATCCCATCGCACTTCCTGGATGGCGGTAATATCTGCTTTATAGCAGTCTAGGGCCTCTGCTAGTTGTTCGGCTGCACGTGGTCTGTAAAGGGACAGAACATTCCACGTACAGATCCGAAGGTCGTTGTCCTTATTTCGTTTGCTGGGGTCGTCATTAGTTGAGTCATCCTTATCCGAGGCTTTTGGTTGTTTCGGAACCATGCGGTTTTTACGTGGTAGGGAAGTTACCCCGACGGCACAACCCCCAACCTGGAGGGCCAGTTCCTTAATTATTCCCCAAGGACGAGGGGCCGGGTACACCGGTGCCAGTAGTCCACTACGGGAGTATGAGTGCTGCCGTTGGCCCATTAAGGGCTCCTCCGCCACCATCTCTATTCCAATGTCCTGACCAACATTGGAAATTCCTTACCGACCTGTGATCCGAATACGTCGAAGCAGCTCGCGCAAGGTGTTCACTAAGTTCAACCTAACTGGAACTATAGGCGCCACCGTTGACTCCGTCTAGGGAATTCGTCCGCTGCCGCCTGGAACAGGAAGAAGCGCTCTAGTGAGAAAAGCACTCTTCCCCCCCCTCTCTCATCTGCTGCCACCAAGAATCCGCCAAACGGGGTTGGTTACCCATTTCTTGGATTAAGGTACTAGGCACCCGGCTGTCATCGCGTGGCGGTTGAGAGTAGGAGTTGGTAGGCCTCAGCTGAGTGAAAACGCTTGTGTTTTCCTATGATCGCATGCACTACCGTTTGACCAGCCGGCCAGCTCATCAGCACGCTCATTTCCCTCATGGTTGCTGTGCCCTGGGACCCAGATGAGAGTGATTCTCGAGTGAGTGCTTTGTTGATTCAATTCAAACCGGCATTGCTCTACCAGTTTTGAAGAAATGCAGACTGCATCAATGGCCTTGATGGCAGCCTGGCTATCCGACAAAATAGCGATGTTATTGTTAGATGTTGGAAGATTGTTTAGCAGGCGGCAGGCTTCTCGAATCGCAAGAAGCTCCGCTTGGAAAACGCTAGCAGAGTCTGAGAGACGGAAGGACCTTGATATATTCAGCTGGTCAGAGAAGATGGCTGCGCCGACTCCGCAGTCCATCTTCGAACCGTCCGTGTATATCCCTATATCATAGTTGCAGGTAACGCTTCCGTTCTTCCATTCTTCTCTGGAAGGGAATTTTGCTAAGAAGAATTTTCTGAAGTTGAGTTTGGGTATCGTGTAGTCGGTAGAGGGCGCAACCAGTTCACTTGGAATCGTCTCCAGGACCTTGCCGTGAACATATGGCCTTGTGGTCCAGCATCCATATTCCCTGAGCCGGACTGCGCTGTATATAGCTGTGTCTTTGATGTGTAGTTCGAGAGGGATCAGATGTAGGATCACACTGAGAGCATCTGTTGGACAAGACCTCATTGCTCCTGTGATACCCACGCACGCCGATCTCTGTACTTTTTTTATTCTGTCGATATTGTACTTTTTGCTCAAAGCTGGCCACCAAACGATGGCGCCGTAAGTAAGAATTGGACGCACAACGGCTGTGTACATCCAAAGGGTCATCTTTGGCTGGAGTCCCCATTTGTTACCGAATGTTTTATTACAGGCATAGAAGGCTACGCTTGCCTTCTTAATTCGCTGTTCTATATTGAGTTCTATAGCCCCCCTGGCAGCTGACCTCCTCGTGGTGGGGGGCGGGCAACGTGACTGGTATGTGCGGATGGGGTAACTTAAATAGTTATTCCCATCCATACAACCCAGTCACGGCTAACAAAGCGCACACCCCATGATGACACGAAGAAGACGACCGGCTTCGGATATTGCCAAGCCTGGTAAGCCAGGGCATCCTTTGGAGCCAGGCCTGAAGGGTGTCAGGATGCGAGCGTCTGGTGGTCGGCTTGTCCCGCTCGGCAGCCGGCCGGGTCAAACCCGAAATGGCTACGAGCTTCCTGTCAATGGTCTCGCGAACCATTACGGGGGTCAAGGGGTGAACGCGCTGTGCACCGATAGGGGCACAGATGGACTTTCTGAGATTCGACAACGGCATCGACTTAGGATAGGCACATGGAACGTCTCATCGCTCACAGGGAAGGATCTTGAGCTTGTTGGGGAGGCTGTTAAAAGTCGACTAGATATAGTTGGCGTCTCTTCAACAAAGCAGAGAGGTTCTAAAACTGTGGACCTTTCAGGTGGGTGGAAGCTCTTCCTGTCAGGAGTCGCACCCTCAATGTCTGCTCAGGCGGGAGTGGGGATACTCACAAGTCCCAGGTTGACAGACAGAGTATTGGAGTGGATACCATTAGGAGGGAGAGTTGCGATCTTAAAGCTCAAGCTTGAAAGATCAACTCTGGCATTGGTGCAGGTGTATGCACCGAACCTTCAGTCAGAGTACGAAGCTTTCTTAGATGAAGTTGATGTGGCCCTTGAAAAGGTTGCAGATATGGATTCTTTTGTCCTGATGGGTGACTTCACTGCTCATGTGGGTGTAGATGTTATGACATGGGGGAGTGTGATTGGGAGGAACGGTGATCCTGATCAAAATGCGAACGGAGAGAGGTTGTTGGATTTTTGTTGTGAAAATGGCTTATCCATCATGAACACCATCTTTCCACACAAAGACATTCACAAATACACGTGGTACCGTCAGAGTCTTCAGCAGAAGTCGCTGATCGATTTCCTTGTGGTACCATCGTGTCTGAAGAGAATGGTTTGTGATGTTCGCGTATTGAGAGGGGCCGAACTGTCAACTGATCATCACTTAGTGCTGTGCAAATTGTATCTTAGCGAGAGAGTGCCTCCCCTACCAAAGCGTAAACCAAGGATGGTTACACGCATACGATGGGAAAGGTTACAGGACGATGAGATACGGGAGACATTTGCACGGCAAATATCTGAAAGGTTTGAACGAATTCCAACTGTTCCATCAAATGTAGAGGAAGAATGGCAACTGTTTTCAACAGCGGTTATTGCCTCTGCGGGAGATGTTTGTGGAGTGAAGCGGCTTGGTGTGGCGGCTGGTGGTGAGAAAAGAACTGCCTGGTTTAAAACGCCCGGAGTTCAAGAAGCCATCAGAGAGAAGAAGAGAGCCTTTAAGGTGTGGATTCACTTGGGGAACTCCGATTCTCGAAGTCGGTACACTGAGGCACGAAGAACTTGCAAATTAGCTGTGAAAATAGCGAAAGAACAGTCTTGGAAGGAGTTTGGCGAGAAATTGGAACGTGACCACAGATCTGCAAAAAAGATGTTCTGGCAGACCGTCCGCCAACTCAGAGGAAAAAAGTTGAATATCGTTGAAGGAGTCAAATCCAAAGACGGTAGACTTCTTTCCAATGAGGAGGACATCTTACGCAGATGGAGCGAGCACTTTTCAGAATTGCTCAATCCCGAACAGGGCACCGAAGATGACAGACCTATGGTCGAGAGTTGGGCGGAAAGTAGTCCTACGGTAGAGGAAGTAACTTTGGCGATCAAAGCGCTAAAAGTTGGCAAATCTGCTGGTGTGGACGAAATTCGGCCAGAAATGCTCAAGGCTTTAGGTAAAGAGGGAGTGCAATGGCTCTCGCGTGTCATTAAAGTGGCCTGGAAATGCGGTGAAACACCTGGTGATTGGCAAATGGGGGTGATAGTTCCTCTTTTTAAAAAAGGGGACAAAAGAGATTGCACCAACTATAGGGTATATCTCTTTTAAGTCTCCCTGGAAAGGTCTTCGCTAAGGTGCTAGAAAAGCGTTCCAGAGCTGTGGTTGAGGACAGTTTGGGGGATGAGCAGTGCGGTTTTCGTCCCGGTAGAAGCACAACCGACCAGTTGTTCACTCTCAGAATGGTTCTTGAGAAGGCATGGGAATATGCCAAACCTGTCTACACTTGTTTTGTGGATTTGGAAAAAGCATATGATAGGGTTCCTCGAGGCAAACTCTGGAGTGTTCTGCAGGAGTATGGGATTGATGGTATTCTCTTAAGGGTGATTCAGTCTTTATATACAAACTGTAGAAGCTGTGTTCGGATAAACGGTGTTAAATCAATACCCTTCACTGTGGGCGTTGGACTCCGCCAGGGGTGCGTTTTGTCACCTCTCCTCTTTATTCTATATATGGATTGGATGTTGCAGCGCAGCCATGGCGGGGAATGGTTCGAAGTGGGAGACCTAAGGATTAGTCATCTGCTCTTTGCGGATGATTTGGTCATCCTTGGGTCCTCTCAAACTGAACTTCAGCGCGCACTCGAAAGGTTTGTAGCCGTTTGTGATGATGCTGGAATGAAGATCAACGTGAACAAGTCAGAAGTAATGGTCGTTTCCAAAAAACCCATTCAGTGCACTCTGCATGTTAGTGGAGTCCCACTGAAGCAGGTTTAAGTACCACGGGTCTTATTCACGAGTGATGGAAAGAGCAATGCCGAGTTATCCTGTAGAATTGGTCAGGCTGGATCAATTTTGAGAGAGCTTAGCCAATCTGTTATAAGGAAGGCTGAACTTAGTGTTCAAGCTAAGCTATCGGTTTTTAACTCGGTGTATGTTCCAACTCTCACCTATGGTCATGAAATTTGGGTAGTGACCGAAAGAATAAGATCGCGGGTACAAGCTGCTGAAATGAGGTTCCTTCGCGGTGTTGCTGGAATAACTCGTAGGGATCTAGTGCGCAACACCAGAGTACGCAAGGCGCTCAATGTTGAGCAGCTACTTCTCCGAACGGAAAGATCCATGCTTCGATGGTTTGGTCACGTAGTGCGTATGCCCCCAGACCGGCTTCCAAGACGTGCCATGGTGGCCGTGGCATCAGGTAGGTGACCCCGTGGTAGGCCTAGAAATAGATGGTTGGACCAAGTCCGGCTTCTCTCCTGGAGTCGTCTAGGGATTCCTCCTGATGAGTTGGAGTCAATGGCGGAGTATCGAGAAGGATGGAGAGTCCACCTGAGCATCCTACCCCCGAGACCCTCATGAAGGATTAGCGGGCCATTGAAAATGTATGTATGTATATGTATATGACCAACCTACTGCCAGTGTCATACCTTCGCAATAGTGTTTCACGCAAGCTTTCGCAATTGATCGGACTGACATTATACGTATATATTTCGTGAGAAATAAATAAATGCTTGCTGACGTCAGTATTTGAACCATAAACCATTAGCGTGACAATTGACGACGTTACCACTACACTATTGCCACATCATGCACCATGTGAAGGACGAGTTCAAATCGGATTACAGAGAGACAGCAGCTGATGGAGAAACGATTTCTTTTATCGTCCGCCCGCATACGTGGATAGATCAGAATCCTTGTAGATGAGACCAACATGGTTTATTGTTAAGACAAAGATGAGTGGTCCAAGGTGACTGCCTTGAGGAACACCGGTAGTGGCGCTAATTGGTTTGGACACTTTTCTAAGTATGACCTTCTTCTTTCTATTTCGGTGAGGAGGTTATGATCTAAATGCAATGGATCATAGCCCTCAACCTGTGGGGGCTCGCCACTAAGCATGACCTAATCGTAGGCTTTAAGTTCAAGGTAATTTATTTGCTTGGAGATTTTATCCAACTCTTTACTGTAATCGGTGGTAGTACAATTGAAAACTAAAAGAGCTTCACTCGACTACCACTATCCCATTACTAAGGCAATCGTAGAACTAAACACACGTAAGAGAATCATTCGATACCTCTCTCCATATGTTCGCTTTACGCAAACTGCAGTAAGGGTGCAAATACACCGTCTTTAGCGTTAAGTTAATTACAAAAAAAAAAACCAAAAACCCATCCGAACTGCAGCTGAACAACTGAAGCTCTAAAACTCCCTTATACCGTAGACGTCGTCGTTTAAAGTTGAATAAAAATAAAGTCAATACTCTTATATCGAATGACACTGCTGTGTGCAGAAAAAAGGGTGAGTCTAACAACGTTCACCCGGGGGGGTTTTAAAAAAAAAAAAAAAAAACTTTAAATTCATTCATTCAGAATACAGTACTGTGCAAATGCATTGGGACACGCAGATTTTTTTTTAGACATTTCTCGTTTCATCTTGAAATAAGTTTGGATATGATAAGAAGAATGTGGGCGCTCAGCAATGACGTACTAGGACGAAGGAAGGCACTATGACGCCCGGCACTACCACTGCTGTGCATGGTACTGATCCTGGACCGAGCAGAAATGTTCGGGTCAGAGCTATACGGATTCCGGGGGCTAGCAAAATAATGAAACAGTTTCGGCAAAATTTGAGGTTCGCGAGTTGCAACGTTGGAAGCATGACCGGTCGAAGTTACGAGCTGGACGAGATGATGAATAGAAGGCGGGTGGATATCTTGTGTGTCCAAGAGACGAAATGGAAAAACACCGGAAATCGGGCGCGTTTCTTGAACTTTGGGACAAAAGATTACAAGATGTTCTACTACGGAACGGAATTGGTATCATCCTTGCGGCAGAGCTACTTGGAAACGTCTTGGGCATTTCGAAGTCCATTGACCATTTGATGTCTCTCAAACTAGTAATAGAAGGAGAGGTGTGGAATATTGTCAGTGCATATGCTCCCGAAATTGGTTGCGATCAGAGGGATAAAAATGCATTATGGCTAGATTTCCACAATCTCCTTAAGAACATCCCAAAGGAAGAGTTTCTGTTTGTTGGAGGAGATTTGAACATGTCAGGAAGTCAAACGAAGACTATGAAGACTGCCATGGAGGACTAGGATATGGCACCAGGAACCTTCCTGGTGAAGACATCCTAAGCATGTGCAAATCACACGGTCTTATCGTGTTAAATACTCGTACCATGCTCATCAAACAAAGCCGACACCTGATCACTTACAGCAGTGGTGGAGATGAAACTCAGATTGACTACCATTTGGTAGCCAGTTTCATAAAGCCTCGGGTAAAAGATTTGCAAAGTGATCCTGGGAGAGGCAATCGTTCGGCAACACCGTCTCCTGCTAACAGAAATTTTTATGAACACACCAAAGAAAAGCAGAGTAACAAGGGTCAATGAGAACATCAAGTGGTACAATCTGGACAAAGAAAAAATCGAGGCTTTTGTTTTCGTAATGAAAAATTTCCTCTCTCACACCATCAACGGAGCTGAGGATGAAGAGTGCAGATCACAAAATATGTGGGATTCCCTACAGCGAACTTGCTTAAAGAAGGCCAAATCACTGCTAGGAGCTTCAAAAGGCCACCATCAACACGCCAAAGAAACATGGTGGTGGAGTGATGAAGCTAAGAAAGTGATAAATGAGAAGAAAGCGGCTTTCAAAGCTTGGTTAACGTGCCCCTCTAATAATAGAGACGAAAAAGCTCGCCTCGAAATGGAATACAGATGTTGCAAGAAAAAAGCGAAGAAGAAGTGCGCCCAGCTTCAAGCAGAGAGTACGGAGGGCCTGTATCGGGAGCTGGAGAAAATATCTTCCCCAGTTGCTGATGCAAACCAGGCTATCCAGGAGCTGCGAAGACACAATAAGAACAAGAGCGCAACCATCTTCAAAATAGCCACGCAAAGAAGGAGTAATGCTCAGGAGATTCCTTCGCCAAAGTTCATTAACAATGCTCATGGCCAGCTCCTTGGGCGAACCACATAGGTTTTTTTTTTTTTTTTTTTTTTTATTCCAAACATAATAAGCTGTAAAGGATTACAAATGTTTGTTAACACTGCGACTAGTTATGAAACCAACGAGCAGTTTGCTTTTCAGTATAAATAGTGAGAGAAAAGTAAATGGGAAACAGTTTACTATTTTTAAAGTACAATATAATTATAATTTGTTGTATGTCATTCTTAACTTTTAATGAAAGTAACAAGAGCATAGATGGGATTTAATCCATCCAAAGCGTTGGAGGTTAAATTCACTCCGAGCGCCTCTTTTCGCTCGTTGTTGTCGCTCTGTCACTATCTAGTAGAGGATGTGGTAAGTCGTCTGGTTTGCGGTTGCCTTGCAAGATCTGATGGTCTTATACGTTGCAGTCGTCTCACGCCATATACGTTTAGAAGAATTGTTGCTTCCTCGTTAATATGTTCCTGGAGACTCTTCTCGTGTGCTTTGGCCCTAGTGTTGATTTCTTCAAGAATAGTAGGAATCCCTAGGTCCCGATGGAGGTCGCTGTTTCTGATGTACCATGGAGCGTTCACAATACTTCGAAGGACTTTATTCTGGAATCGTTGGATGACTGCAATATTAGTTTGGCTGGCACATCCCCAGAGTTGAGCGCCATAGTTCCACACTGGTTTTAGGATTTGGTTATATAAAAGAATTTTATTATTAATTGATAGTCCTGACTTTCTGCCTATAAGCCATTCTAATTTTCGCCATTTAATATCTAATTCTTGTCTTTTCATTTTAATATGCTCTTTCCAACGAAGCTTGGCATCTAGAGTCATACCTAGATACTTCGCTGTATTAGAGTAAGGTATTGTCGTGCCTGATATTGCTATGGGGGAGTACGAGATAGACTTATTTGTGAAGTCAATATGTACAGATTTGTTCGAATTTAGTTTTATACGCCATCTTTGAGTCCACCTGATAATTTGGTCTGTAGCAGCTTGTAGCTTTTGCGTCGATTCTAGCGTAGTATCTCCCACTGCTAAGACTGCCGTGTCGTCGGCAAAAGTTGCCGTTTTGGTGTAGGGCGTTGTAGGTAGGTCTTTAGTATAAAGGAGGTATAACAGAGGTCCGAGGACGCTTCCTTGAGGAACTCCGGCTTCGATCTGCATTAGCTTAGAGTAGTAGTTTTCTTGTTTTATACGGAAGTAACGCGATGTTAAATAAGACTCCATTAGGTGGAAGTACTGTTCTGGCAGGTACACTTTTAGTTTATTGAGAAGACCTTCATGCCATACTCTATCGAAAGTATGCTACATCTAAAAAGATAGCAGAGCATACTTTTTTTTCTTCTAGTGCTCTTTCGATTTCAGATGTTATTCTGTGGACTTGTTCTATCGTGGAGTGTTTGCTTCGAAAGCCAAACTGATGATTTGGGATTAAATTTCTTGATTCTACGATTGGTTTGAGACGCTTAAAAATCAGTCTTTCAAACAACTTTGATGTTGACGGAAGTAGCGATATTGGTCTATATGAGGATACCTCGTGAGGGTCTTTACCTGGTTTAGGGATCATTATCACGTCAGCTACTTTCCAGACGCTTGGTACATACTCAAGGCTAATTGTTTTATTCATTAACCGTAAGAGTTTCACTAACCCTTTGTTTGGCAGTCGCTTCAGGACTTCCGCAGTGATCAGGTCAAAACCTGGAGCTTTTTTGTCTTTTAATCGCCTTATCTCATATTTTAACTCGTGCATTTTAATGGGAGCAATCATAGAACTAGTACTTTCATTGACATTTAGAAGCTCATCACAGGAAGCATCATTAGGCTTAAAGGTGGTCGGCAAAAGCAATAGCTTTTTCCTCATTGCTTTTAGCCCATTGCCCATTACTGCATCTTATTGGAGGAATGTGATTTATTGGTCGCTTAAGATATTTTGTACTTTTCCAAAGTGAATATTCAGTGCTCTTGTCAGCAGTTAGCTCTGAGAGATATATTTTCATCGTCTCATTCCGGATCAGCTTTATCTCAAGTTTAAGATCTTGTGTGGCCTTGTTTAGTCTCGTTTTGTCGGAGGGAGATCGAGTTTGTTGCCACCTACGCCGAAGTTTTCTCTTGTTTATTATAAGCTCCTTAATTTCTTTTGGATAATTGCTACCGACCGTTTTTCTCTTCGTTGGAGGAGTACAGCTCCAAGCTGCGAATTGGATTAGTTGGATGAAAGCATTTGCTTCGTTTTCCAGTTGGTCTGTCGTCTCAATAGGCGTACTAATATTGACTTTATCCTGAAGGATTTGTTTAAAACTAAGCCAATCTGTGAATTTGTTTGAAAGGTATGGACTTTCTTCTTTAACTATAACAGTTTCACTGAGTGTCAGGTATATTGGTGAGTGGTCCGAGTCGAGATCCAAACCTTCTTGTACCCGGATAAAATTCCTTGACAATTTATTTATGACAAAAAAGTCAACCAGATCTGGAATTTTGTTAACGTCTGTCGGCCAGTATGTAGGCTTACCAGTAGATATAAATTCACACCCTGTCTTTTTAGCTGCATCGTAGAGTTCACGACCTTTTGTTGTAGTGAGTCGGGATCCCCAGTATGTGTGCTTAGCATTAAAGTCTCCTCCCATTATGAACTTAGAACCACATAGGTGGTTCAGTAGAAATGCAGTGAAGAGGGAGGGTTATGATCCCTTGTTTTCGGATCATAGCCTCGCCGAAAATGGAAGAAGAAGAAGAAGAAGAAGAAGAAGAAGATGGCCAGCTTCTTGTGGATGACGACGAAATTCTGCAGAGGTGACAGAAGTATTGTGAAGGACTTTTGAATGAACAGTTTCCCCGGCTACACTTTCCAAGAGCCACCCCTAACTGTGAAGAAATACCCGATATTACAGTCGAAGGAGTTAGTGAGGCGGTCAAATACTCCAAAAAACGAAAAGCGGTTGGGCCAGATGAGATGCCCTCAGATGGCTCAGAATTCTCGTCTCAAAAATGTGATCCAATGCCGAATCAATGGAGGGACACTTACCTTCTCCCTTTGTACAAAGTGAATGGTGATATCTACCATTCGATCAAGCTGATGTCACACACCATGAATATCGTTGAGCGGGTATTAGGTGGCCGACTGCGAAAAATAATACGGTTATCTGATGATCAGTGCGGGTTTGTCTCGGGTAAATCAACCACAGATGCAATCCAAAGTATAAGGATCATAAGGGGAAAACATCGTGATTCCTTAAGGGATTTGCATATGGTATTGGTTGACTTTGAAAAGGCATTCGACAGACAACCACGAGGTATGGGTGGCGCTAAGATGTCAAGGGGTTCCAGAAACCTATGTACAGATGATCATGGACATGTACGAAGGAGCAAAGACAAGAGTAAGATGCCCCGCTGGAGTAACCGAAGAGTTCCCAATCAAATTCAGGGTGCACCAGGGAAGCGTCTTAAGTCCGTTGCTCTTTATTACAGTCCTTGATTATCTGCTTGAAGGTAAAGTGATGAACCTCAAGGTACATCAGTTATTCTTTGCTGACGATGGAGCCATCATAAGTGAGGATCCTACATCCCTGCAACGAGCACTTGATGTGTGGGTGGACATTTTTGGAGTGAAATGGATATCACATTAGTTCAAAAAAGACAGAGTACTTGTGCTGCCCGTTCTCTGATCCACTCAGGCCTATTCCAGACATTTATTTGAATGGAACAGTGCTTCCCAAGTGCGAAAAGTTCAAATATCTGGGATCTATGATCAATAGCAAAGCAACTTCTGATGACGACATCAATCATCGTGTAAGCGTAGGGTGGATGAAGTGGCGAGAAAATTCCCCTATCTTTTGTGACAGAAAAATGCCACCTAAGTTGAAAGGAAGGCTCTACACCGCAGTTGTACGTCCAGCGCTCACATACGGTTCACAATGTTGGACGATGTACAAAAAGTATGAGAGTAAATTAACGGCAGCTGAGATGAAGATGCTTCGCATGACAGCAGGAGTGACCAAGCTTGATCGAATAAGAAGTTCGAAGATCCGTGGAAGCTTTCACATCAAGGAAACCATCGTACAAAAAATAGAGCGCGACCGGCTCAGCTGATCAAAGAAGTGATCATTTGAACCCCGGCCCCGTGAAAAAGGCAATATCAATGCACGTTCCAAGGACATCGCGATTATGAAAGGCAGGCCTATAAACGCCTGGATCAGACAAATGCGACGACATCGACATTTCATTGGCCTCAGTAACCGAGTGATCCAAAATCGGCAGGCCTGCCGATATTTTCTGAGGTCAAATAGGCGAACCCCACAGGCGGATCAGTAGAAATGCGGTGAAGTGGGAGGGTTTTGATCCCTTATTTTCGGATCATAACCTCGCTGATAAAAGGAAGAAGAAGAGATTCAAAGTTTGCAAACATCAAAGACATGGCCTATGTCGTCTGCCAGATTGACAACACTGTTAACAAGTAATATGCCTATTGCGCTTTTAAGATAGTAAATTTACTCATAATTACTTTACAACAGAGAAATACCCATTTTTTTAATTTTAGTTTTTACATTTAGATTTATTAGAAGTTTTCGTTAAGTATTCGGTCCCTATATGTCATTGCTGTTTTACAGTACGGATAAAGCTTGTGGACATGCAGCTCATTAAGGAGTTCAAACACCTGATCGTCTGGCAAAAAATCAGCTCCAAAGATTTGTCTTCTTATTTCTCGTAGGGCAGGACACCTGCCCATAAAATGAATTACATCTTCCCTCTCTGCAACGTTACATATTACACACAGAATTGGGAGGTCGTTCCGATGAGGTACGTAGTTTAAGGGAAGAAGTTGTCCTCGCAGTCTTACCATCATAGATATTTCGTGAATACAGCTCAAAATCAGCTCATCTCAAAAGTAGTTATTGTCAGGTTGCAAGTCATGATTTAGCCTGCTATAGATCGATCTATGTAGAGAGCCCGAAGCGTTCTCTAGGAATCCGTTTCTGCATTCGTTCGTCCACTTTTTCTATAAGAAGGTATAAGGCAGCTTTCCAGCTTGCAGTATCTGCTTGCCTGTAGTTTAGAACCAATCCACATTTTTGTGCTAGCTCCAGCCGTTCACCATACCAGCTGCTCCTATTAGATATAAATTTAAGGGCTGCGATCTTGGGAAGTTTCTCATTTGGCATGTTTAGTACTTTGAGTATATAATCGACTTGAAATTTTCAGGTCTTAATAAAAAGGGGGGACAGACCCGTTTCCAACATTATCATGTAGTTGGGCGTGTTAGCAGGAAGATGAAATTACCTTTTGATGTAATACTGTAAGAGTCTTTCCACAGTTTCATATTTTTTATATCGCCATACTTACGCTGCATATAGCAAAATAGTTTCGGAGGCAGCTTCGAATACTCTATACTTGCTACTGTGGGTTATATTCTTATTGGTGAAGCATCTTTTCCACGATATATTCACTGCTGTTTTGGGTTTGATCAGTTTTCCAGGCCTTCATTAACGTAGGAGGCACCCACTGCGCCATTGTAATTGCTTCGGCCTACTTCGTCGGAGGCTGGGAGACACCGCCAGAAGAAGTTCAAAGGCTAGTGAGACACTGCAGAAGGAACAAACTGCCACTTCTGCTAGGATGCGATGGCAACGCCCATTGCCTGGAATGGGGCAGTAGCGACAACAACGCTAGAGGTGAGCGCCTTCTCGAATTCATTATTAATGAAAACCTAGATATTTTGAATGTGGGAACTACACCAACCTTCGTAACTAGGGTAAGGGAAGAGGTTCTAGATATTACACTCGGCAGCCCGAGTATTAGTAACTGTATCACAGGTTGGAATATTTCTGACGAGCCGTCCATGTCGGGCCACAGGATCATCACTTTCAACATAGAAGGTCTCAGTAAGGAGGTTACCCCGAATAGAAACCCCCGCAAAACTGACTGGGACAGATATAGGTCTACACTTGAGTGGAACCTAATAAATGTGAAAGGAAAGAAAACGGCGAGCCACTTCCTAGAACTGGAAAACAACGTAGAAGTGGTTAACAGGGCGATCGAAGATGCATTTGAAAGCAGCTGCCCTATTACCCATAAGAAAGATCCGACGGACACACCCTGGTGGAACAAAATGCTAGTCGAACTAAGATCAAAGGTGCGCAAGCTCTTTAATAAAGCAAAGCGTGACGGAGACTGGCAAACATACACTGAGCAATTAACAAAATACAACTTGGAAATCAGAAAAGCTAAAAGAAATAGCATCAGAGCATTCTGTGAGAGCATAGCGTCAATCCCTGCAGCGGCCAGGTTACATAAAGCACTGGCTAAGGAGAAAGCAGGCGCGCCACGCTCACTGAAAAAGCAAGATGGCAGCTATACCGAAGAAGAAGAGCAGAGGGCCCTTCTACTATTAGAAACACACTTCCCGGGTAGCTCAATCTACAGTAGCACAGATGTATTAGAAAGACATAAAAGGCCCGGGAGAGAGGACTGGTCGATGGCAAGAGACATCTGCACGAATCAAAGGCTAAGTTGGGCTCTGAACACCTTGCAGCCGTTTAAAGCATAGGGAGCGGATGAAATATTCCCTGCCCTACTACAACAAGGCCAGGAAATCATTATGCCACACCTCCTCGGACTATTGAGAAGCAGTGTTGCACTTGGGCATATACCAAGAATATGGAGAAGGGCAAGGGTCATATTTATTCCGAAAGTGGGAAAAAGAGACACCACTTCACCAAAATCCTTTAGGCCCATCAGCCTGATCTCATTCTTGTTAAAGACACTAGAAAAGGTCATAGATAATCACCTAAGAATGACTGTGCTGGAGAGAATACCTCTCCACCACATTCAACATGCCTACAGAGCAGGAAGAACCACCGAAACTGCGCTCTACCAGCTGACAAGTTGGGTTCAGGATACACTGCAGAGCAAGGAAACAGCAGTATGCGCATTTCTAGACATCGAAAAAGCCTTTGATAACACCTCCCATGAAGCAATTAAAAGGGGTCTTGAAATAAAAGGAGTACATCAAACCCCAAGTAACTGGATGTGTGAGATGCTAAGAACTAGGACTGCTGAGATGGAGGTGGGACAAAAAAACCATCACAATAAGCACCACTAGAGGCTGTCCACAAGGAGGGATATTATCACCATTGATGTGGTGCCTAGTAGCAGATGAACCTGGCATTACGTGCCAGGGGTACGCGGACGATATAGTCATTGTCGCAAAAGGAAAATTTGCAGAAACGATATGTGAAATCATTCAGAGGGGTCTACGAATAACACAGAAGTGGTGTAAAACGGTAGGACTTAGAGTGAACCGTGCCAAAACCACTGTGATACCCTTCACCACGAAAAGACAGCTAAAGTGTATGCAACCTATCCTGTTGGAAGGGATCAGGGTCGACCCACAAAAACAGGTCAAGTATCTAGGTCTAATACTAGACAGCAAGCTCCTCTGGAAAGAACATGTTGAAACTATGGTAACGAAAGCCACCAGAGCACTTATGGTGTGCAGGAACATTTCAGGAAAAACCTGGGGTTGCAGCCCAGCCACACTGAGATGGATGTACCTGATGATAGTAAGACCCATCATCACTTACGGGGCAGTGTCATGGGTTAACAGAACTAGGCTAACCACGACGAGGACATCCCTCAACAAAGTGCAAAGATTAGCCTGCATATGTATAACAGGAGCCATACGAACCTGTCCCACTGCAGCACTAAAAGTGATCGTAGGTATACCTCCGCTACACATAGTGCTAGAGCGGATCGCCAAGGAGACCATATTGAGAATCAGCAAAGAGGGCACTGGAAAAGGAACATGCATCGCAAATAAAGAGCGAGTTGCCCTATCCAAATCAGTGCCGCTTTTGGATTACTTACTTTACTTATGTCCTGTATCCCCTTGTGTGTCCTAGGGCCTCTACTACGCCTACGCGCCATCGTGTACGGTTTCTGGCAATGTGTCTGAGTTCTCCCCAACTTTTCCCTAACTGCCGTGCCTCCTTCTCGACTGTTCTGCGCCATGTTTTCCGCGGACCGCCAGGTCTTCTGCCATCCTGAGTTAGAGGGTTCCATTGCATAGCATGGTTCGCTATGGAGCTGTCACCCTTTCGGAACGTGTGACCAATCCACTGCCACTTCCGCCGTTGGATAGTTGTGCCTATTGGTTCCTGACCCGTTCTCTCGTAAAGGTGTTCGTTAGAGATACGATTGGGCCAGAAAATCCTTAAGATATTGCGCAGACACCTATTAACGAACGTTTGCAGCTTTCTGGTGATAGTAGTGGTCACTCTCCACGTGCTGCAACCATATAGCAGCACGGATTCAACGTTGGAGCGGAACAGTCTTATTTTGGTGCTCAAACTGATTGCATTGCTTCGCCATATTTTGGACAACATCCCGAACGCGGACTTTGCTTTGGCGATCCTGTTGGCTATATCCAGTTCGGTTCCACCATCGGTCGAGACAATACTCCCAAGATACTGGAAATCCTCTACTCTCTCTACCGGTTGTCCAGCAATGCATATTTGAGCCGATGAGTTAGTTTCAAGGCTGATGATTTTAGTTTTTGTCGTATTGATTTTCAGCCCGACGACACCTGCCTCCCTCTCCACATCTGCTGTCATTTGGTGGAGATCCATAGTTCTGTGGGAGAGTAAGCATACATCGTCTGCGTAGTCAAGATGCTTCAGTTGAGATGTAAGAGTCCATCGAATTCCTCCGTTTCCCGTCGACAAAGCTGCATGAAGCACATCGCTAATCACCAATAGGAATAATATTGGTGAAAGGATACAGCCTTGTCTTACCCCACTTTGGATCTCAAATTCCTCAGACAACCTTCCCCTGTGCAGAACGTGACATTTGGAGCCTTCATATGTAGCTTTGATAATAGCAATTAGTTTATCGGGAATGCCTCTCCTGCATAAGGCACGCCAAATAAACTCCCTGTTGACACTATCGAACGCCTTCTCAAAATCGATGAACAGCAGGTGGAGTGGCGATCGATATTCAACACACTGTTCGATGATAGTCCGCAGGGTGTTGATGTGGTCGGCACAGGAGGATCCAGAGCGGAAACCTGCTTGTTCGGCATCGAGTGTGTCTTCGAGATGTTGTTTGATTCGCTCAAGGATGATTTTAGCTATTATCTTAGCTACAGCAGGCAGCACGCAGATACCCCTCCAGTTTCCGCACTCCATTAAATTTCCTTTCTTAGGAAGCTTGACGATCATTCCCTTTTTCCACTCGTTAGGAAAGCTCTCAGCTTCCCAAGCTCTATCTATAAGTGGAAGCAGAAGCTCAGCCGATGTTGTTGGCGTTGCTCGTAAGAGCTCTGCTGGAATACCGTCAAGTCCTACCGCCTTGTTGGTTTTGAGTGCCTTGATCGCGGTAATGATCTCATCTTTACTGGGAGTCGTGGTGCTTTTGGATTAACCCAGAGATGATATGGTCAAGAAATACTGCTTTTAAACGAAATTTGACTCAAAGCTGAGCAACAAAAGAGATTGGAGCAGCGAATCCGATAAATACCAACTCAAACAGCACGCAACTAAATGGTACACAGACGGATCGAAAACATCTACTGGCACTGGGGCAGGAGTGTACGGGCCCAGCACCAGATACTTAGAATCACTGGGAGAATTCCCCAATATATTTCAAGCAGAAGTTCACGCGATCGAAGCATGCGCGAAATTTAACCTAGACAGGAAATATCGCTGGCAGGACATCGCAATACTGTCAGACAGCCAAGCCGCTATTAAAGCACTGACCTCGCACGAGATTAGATCCAAACTGGTATGCCTCATCAGGATCAACAAACTGGGAGAAACAAACAAAGTAACTCTCCACTGGGTACCAGGACATGTAGGAGTGGACGGGAACGAATAGCTGATGAACTAGCTACAAACGGATCAGACACGCCGTTCCTTGGACCAGAACCCTTCTGTGGGATAGGACCCCACAAAATAAGGGAAGACTTAAGGAAAGAGGAAGAGAACAAATGGGCCATACTTGGACGATATCCCCCAAATAAGACAGGCAAAAGACATTCTGGGGAAATACAGCCAGAAAAGAAGCAGAGTCTGCCTAAGAGTTAGTAAGAATCGACATCGCATCTTGGCGGGCATGTTAACGGGTCATTGCAGACTTAAGAAGCACCTCAGGAAACTGGGAATAGAAGGAGATGGACACTGCAGATTCTGCAGGGACTTTGCCGACACACCAGCGCACCTTCATACGGAATGCGAAGCATTGATGCACAAAAGAAGGAATCACCTAGGTGCCCACCTCCTATCAGAAACGGATTTACCTTCGCTGGATCCACTGAAGATACTCCGGTTTGCTGTAGCAGCTGGACTGGAGGAAGTGCTCTAGACCGAGTATATCATCGGCTAGAGCCGTAGTATGGGGGGCACAATAGATCTTTTATAGATCGCAGTGCATTTGCACCTCACAA
This sequence comes from Brachypalpus laphriformis, assembly GCA_945910035.1. Classification (NCBI taxonomy): domain Eukaryota; kingdom Metazoa; phylum Arthropoda; class Insecta; order Diptera; family Syrphidae; genus Brachypalpus; species Brachypalpus laphriformis. The sequence goes on along the minus strand of OX246757.1, from coordinate 11,943,279 downwards.
TAATATACATCTACATCTATTCAAGGAAATTCTACTTCCCCTTTTCTTGAAAATCATCACTTTCGACTTTTCCAAGTTGAATAAAAGACCCCATAAACTGCAGCAATTGTATAGCCGATTAATCATCAGCAGCAAAGCTTCTGGTGAATATGCCAACATGACTATACCATCCGCAAAAAGAACGCCTTGATGAGTAGCCCAGCAAATTCAATGCCTCCTGGCAAGGAGTCGATTAAGTCTTCTATAAAAAGTGCAAATAAGAGCGGACTCAATGTGCAGCCTTCTCTTACTTCTGATACTTGGAACCACTTATACACTCCGACTGTCCGTTGGACTGTGGGTGGAAAGGTGTTGTTCGAATATGTTTTATACCGTCCCTAGCGCTGAAATCGGCAAGCTCTCCTGATGGAAACTGAGTTCCGTTATCCGTCACCATGAGATCAGGTAATCCAAGTCTCGCAAAAACTTCTCGTAGAACATTGATGGTAGCAGCTGTTGTGATGGGCCGCATACAAAAAACTTCGGCCATTTCGAATAGGCATCCACTATGATGAGATACATCTGCTTTTGGAACGGTCCGGCATAATCGAGATGAATTCGTGACCATGGTTTGGTTGACACAGGCCACGACGCTAATGGAACCTTGACTGGAGCCGGCCCACGATTCCGCAGGCAGGACATTCTCGCACCATCTGCGCTATTTCCTGATCAATACTTACTTACTTAGATGGCGCTACAGTCCGGGGTGGACCTGGGCCTCAACCAACAAACCTCTCCAGCCAGCACGGTTATGAGCCAGGTGCTTCCAGTTGCGAACGCCAAGTTGGTTGAGATCCACCTCCACTTGTTTGCGCCACCTACTGCGAGGTCGTCCTCTACTGCGCCGTCCATCCGGGGTGGATTCGAAGACTTTCTTAGCGAGAAGGTTGGGCTCCATCCGCCCTAAATGACCCAGCCATCTTAGTCGCTGTATGTGAACTCTTCTGGCTAAGTCGATGTTCTTGTACAGGCCGTATAATTCGGCATTGTACCTCCTCCTCCACTCACCGTCTATGCAGACGGGACCAAAGATCGCTCGATGAATTTTTCTCTCGAAATAACCAAGGGCATCCTCATCCGGTTTTGTCAAAGCCCATGCCTCTGCGCCATACAGCAGGACTGGGATGATTAATGTCTTATAAAGAGTTACCTTGGTAGTTCGAGATAGGGCTTTGCTACTCAATTGCCGTCTTAGCCCATAGAAACAACGATTGGCAAGAGTAATTCTTCGTGTGATCTCCCTACTGAAGTCATTTGCGGAGCTGACCATAGAGCCTAGGTAGACAAAATCCTTTTCTACCTCAAAATTATATTCGTCTATTGTGGCGTTCTGTCCAAGACGCCGATGTTGGGTGTCCTTTTTTGTAGACAGCATATATTTTGTTTTGCTTTCATTGACCGCTAGACCCATCTTTGCTGCCTCGATCTCAATACTCGTAAATGCCCCATCGACGGCCCGCTGAGTTCTTCCGATTATGTTAATGTCACCTCCGGCGTTGGCTTTTGAGTTTCGTATAATTCTAAGTCTTCTATAAATAGTGCAAATAAGAGCGGACTCAATGTGCAGCATTGTCTTACTCCTGATCTTGCTTGGAACCACTCGGACTTTTCCCTTCCATTCCAAACCGACACCTGTGTATCTTCATAGAGGTTCTGGATGACTCGACCCAACTTCCGCGACAATCCCATGCCATACAGCTAGTGAATTAAAGCTCTGCGGACTATAGTCTCAAAGGCTGCTTTGAAGTCAACGTAGAATAGGTAGAGTTTTTTATTTTTCGAGATAAAAGATTCTGCTATGCTACGCAAAACGAAGATGTGGTTTATTGTGGAATATCCTGGTCTGAAACCTGCCTGAAATTCTTTTAACAGCTTATTTACGCGAATCCATTCCGTAAGCCTGCTTTGCAAAACCGAAGTGAAAATCTTGTAAGTTGCATTTAGGAAGGAAATCTCACGATATTTTCCCGGATCACTCGTGCAGCCTTTCTTATGGATAGGGAAGATTAAAGCATCCTTAAACTGTTTTGGTATATTCCCATTATCTATCACATCATTAAACTCATGGATAAGTATGTGACAGAGCTCATTCGTCCCATACTTATAGAACTCGACTGGTATTCCGTCAGATTGTGCCGCTTTGCCATCTTTCAACCTATTTAAAGCCGTGATCACTTCTGGGTATGTTATTCTCGAGTCTAATAGTTCATCTTCAAAGTCCGGTGTCAAACGGTAGTGCATGCGATCATATGAAAACACAAGCGTTTTCATTCAGATGAAGCCTACCAACTCCTACTCTCAACTCCCACGCGGTGATAGCCGAGGGCCTAGTACCTTAATCCAAGAAATTGGTAACCAACCCCGTTTTGGCGGATTCTTGGAAGCAGCAGATGAGAGAGGGGGGGGAAATTGCTTTCTCACTAGAGCACTCCTTCCTGTTCCAGGCGGCAGCGGACGAATTCCCTAGACAGAGTCAACGGTGGCGTCTATAGTTCCAGTTAGGTTGATCTTAATGAATACCTTGCGCGAGCTGCTTAGACGTATTTGGATCAAGGGTCGGTAAGTAATTTCCAATTACTTGCGAAATGTCACCAAAGCAAGCACATGGTTTCCTCATCTCGATATTCATAAGCAGACATGGCGGTCCAATGATCATGTAACGATCAATCAAATTGATCATATTGCGATCGACGCAAGGCATGCCTCCAGTATTCTGGATGTCCGGACCTTCCGAGCGGCCAACATAGACTCGGATCATTACCTTGTTGTAGCCAAGGTACGAATGCGGATATCCCAATCTGAGTAACAAAGAAGAAACTCTGTGAGAAAATTTAACGTCGAAAAGCTACAATCGCAAGAGACCGCCAGACTCTTCGCTGAACGCGTATCCCGAAATCTCTCAATCACCCCTATGCCGCCAGCATCAAGTGCCGAAGACCAGTGGCAACGCTGCCAACATGCCATCAGAAATGCCGCGACTGATGTGCTGGGTCTCGCTTGCCTACCACCGCGAAACCCCTGGTTTGACGAAGAATGCCGGCGAGTGCATGCAGCAAAACAAGAGGCATACAAAGCGGCGCTGCAGCGGAAGACGAGAGCTGCTCGTGAGCTCTACGAGCAAAAGAGACGGGAAGAACATCGGCTTCTCCAAAAGAAGAAGAAAGAGCATGAGAAGCGCACGTTTGAGAATATCGAGAGTCTATACTCCAGGAACAATGTACGGAAGTTTTACCAAAAGGTAAAAAGAACGTGTCAGAGAAGTAATACCCGTACAGAAACCTGTAGAGATGAAAATGGAAACCTCGTAGTAGAATCACAGTCGGTGCTGAGAATATGGAAAAACTACTTCTGCAGACTGTATAACGGCGACGAAGACCAACATCCCGCTGTCAGGCAGAATGATCCATTCAACATGGACGATGATAGTCAAAATTTCCGTCCACCTGACCAAAACGAAGTGAGGATAGCAATATCCAAGCTAAAATCCAACAAGGCTGCTGGACCTGACGGTTTACCGGCCGAACTTTTCAAGGCAGCTGGGGATGAATTCGTAGAGTGCATACACCAACTCATTTCTAATATTTGGTCAGACGAGTGTATGCCTGATGAATGGAATCTCAGCATCGTTTGCCCGATCCACAAGAAAGGAGACCCCCTCAACTGCGCGAATTATAGAGGCATCAGTCTCCTCAACATCGCATACAAGATCTTTTCTGCGATATTGTGTGAACGCCTGAAACCCTTTATCAACAGCCTGATTGGACCCTATCAGTGCGGTTTCAGGCCAGGAAAGTCCACCATCGATCAAATCTTCACACTTCGGCAGATCCTGGAGAAAACCAAAGAATTCCAAATCGATACTCACCACCTCTTTATCGATTTCAAGGCCGCCTATGACAGCATCTATAGAGAAGAGCTTTATAGAGCCATGTCTAGTTTTGACATCCCTGCCAAACTTGTCCGTCTGTGCAGGCTGACGATGGAGAACGCTCGCTGCTCCATCAAGTTCGGTAATGACCCCACCGAGACCTTTGATGTCAAAAAAGGCTTTAGACAAGGTGACGCGCTGTCATGTGACTTCTTCAATACTAAACTTGAATGGATTGTGCGGAACTCACAAGCCAACACCGGAGGCACAATCTATTACAAGTCTGTACAACTGCTTGCATACGCCGACGATATAGACATTATCGGAAGATCTCAGCGGGCTGTCACCGGTGCTTTTGCAAGCATTGAGGCGGAAGCGGCCAAAATGGGTTTGGCGATAAACGAGGGCAAAACCAAGTATATGCTGTCAACTAGAAGGGAAAACCAACATCGACGAATTGGACAATACGTCACCGTGGGCAGCTATAACTTCAAGGTAGTAAGGGACTTTGTCTACCTTGGCTCTGCTATAAACTCTGAGAACAACATCAGCGCAGAAATCAAGCGAAGAATAACTCTTGCCAATCGCTGTTTTTTTGGGCTTATAAGGTAATTCAACAGTAAAGCCCCATCTCGAACAACTAAGGCGACTCTGTGTAAGACCCTGATCATCCCAGTCCTGCTTTACGGCGCTGAAACATGGACTTTATTAAAAGAGGATGAAGATATCCTTGGTCGCTTCGAGAGACAAATTCTTCGTAAGATTTTCGGTCCCATTTGCGTTGACGGGTTTTGGAGGAGAAAATTCAATTACGTACTATACGAGCTGTACAGCGACATCGACCTAGTCAAAAAACTGCGTATTGGACGTCTGAGATGACTAGGACATGTAGAGCAAATGGACACCAACGCTCCGGCCCGCAGAGTCTTCGAATCTAACCCCGAGGGACGACGCAGTAGAGGGAATTATCGCCGTTGGTGGCGCGCACAAGTTCAAGGGGACCTCGACCAACTTGAAGTGCGCAACTGGAGGCAATTAGCTAAAGACCGAGCTAAACGGAGAGGCTTGTTGGTTGTGGCCCAGGTTCGCCCCGAGCTGTAGCGCCACCTAAGTAAGTAAGTAAACAGAAAAAGAAGCTTAAAAGACAGGCAAATAAATGCAGAAGGTAGACAATTGCTAGAACTGTGCAATGATTTTGGATTTAGTATTCTAAACGGGTGTAGTGATAGTGACTTCGAAACTGAACTGACTTTTATTGGGAAGCAGGGCAGTTCAACAATAGATTACTGTCTTACAGGTAGAGACTTGCACTCCATAGTTAAATGCTTCGAAGTGGAGGACGAAACATACTCGGATCATCTTCCAATTTCAGTATCGATTGAAATAGAAAGTATCCAATGCACCCCCGAAATGACAACAACTGCCAACTCCCAGATACTAAAATGGAAAGCTCTGTTCCAGGCTAGAATGAATAAGCTGCTTGTAGAAAAGGAAGCCTCTGTCAAAATACATCTCTTACCACTGCATGATTTGGAATGCTTAATACGCGATGCAGTGGGTCAAATGAGCACTTCATCCAGTTGGCGAAAAAAAAACGTTTGGTATGATTTTGCGTGTGAAAAGCTAAGAAAGAAATCGCTAGCATTATTAAAGCTTGTACGAGGGTCCGAAACAAGAAGCATTAAAGCACAGTATGCAGAAGCAAACAAACAATATAAGCGCTTTTGCATGGATAAAAAGGCGAGGTACGAGGAAGGTTTGGCTAAGTCTCTTAGTCAATGTAGGGATTCAGAAGAGTTTTGGGCATTGACAAGGAAAATAAATGGTAATGGGGGAACAAAACGAGTAACCGGTATTGAGGTGAATGCTTTGCGATCACACTTTGCGACGTTGCTGAATTCTATTACGAACCATTAAGTTTGGAATTTTGCGAATCTGGATTCGGCAATATTGCTAGAGGAGGTTGATATGGTTTTGGAGTCCTTAAGAGATGTGAAGGCGGCAGGAACAGATGGCATACCAGCACAATTTTTTAAGTACAATACGTTGGCCTTCAAAACTAATTTTACTACTGCGTTAAACTTAATTTTTAAATTTGGAATCTCTCCGGATCATTTTTATGAAGCGCTAATATGACCCATCCTTAGAAAAGGCGATCCCAGCGATCCAAAAGACTATAGAGGGATATCGTTTTCAAACTATGCCTTAGAAATATACACCTTCTTGTTTTATAAGAGACTAAACAAATGGGTGAATATAAATAGCAAACTGAGAGAGTATCAGGCTGCTTTTCGTAAAGGGTACTCCACAATAGATAACATTTTTACGCTTATAAGTTTGGTTCGATTAAAGCTTACTTACTTACTTAGGTGGCGCTACAGTTCGGGGTGAACCTGGGCCTCAACCAACAAGCTTCTCCATTTAGCTCGGTCTTTAGCTAATTGCCTCCAGTTGCGCACTCCAAGTTGGTCGAGGTCCCCTTGAACTTGTGCGCGCCACCTACGGCGATAATTCCCTCTACTGCGTCGTCCCTCGGGGTTAGATTCGAAGACTCTGCGGGCCGGAGCGTTGGTGTCCATTTGCTCTACATGTCCTAGCCATCTCAGACGTCCAATACGCAGTTTTTTGACTAGGTCGATGTCGCTGTACAGCTCGTATAGTTCGTGATTGAATCTTCTCCTCCAAAACCCGTCAACGCAAACGGGACCGAAAATCTTACGAAGAATTTTTCTCTCGAAGCGACCAAGGATATCTTCATCCTCTTTTAATAAAGTCCATGTTTCAGCGCCGTAAAGCAGGACTGGGATGATCAAGGTCTTATATAGAGTCTCCTTAGTTGTTCGAGAGAGGGCTTTACTGTTGAATTGCCTTATAAGCCCAAAAAAACAGCGATTGGCAAGAGTTATTCTTCGATTGATTTCTGCGCTGATTTTGTTTGCTGAATTTATAGCAGAGCCAAGGTAGACAAAGTCCCTTACTACCTCGAAGTTATAGCTGCCCACGGTGACGTTTTGTCCAATTCGTCGATGTTGGTTTTCCCTTCTAGTTGACAGCATATACTTGGTTTTGCCCTCGTTTATCGCCAAACCCATTTTGGCCACTTCCGCCTCAATGCTTGCAAAAGCACCGGTGACAGCCCGCTGAGATCTTCCGATAATGTCTATATCGTCGGCGTATGCAAGCAGTTGTACAGACTTGTAATAGATTGTGCCTCCGGTGTTGGCTTGTGAGTTCCGCACAATCCATTCAAGTTTAGTATTGAAGAAGTCACATGACAGCGCGTCACCTTGTCTAAAGCCTTTTTTGACATCAAAGGTCTCGGTGGGGTCATTACCGAACTTGATGGAGCAGCGAGCGTTCTCCATCGTCAGCCTGCACAGACGGACAAGTTTGGCAGGGATGTCAAAACTAGACATGGCTCTATAAAGCTCTTCTCTATAGATGCTGTCATAGGCGGCCTTGAAATCGATAAAGAGGTGGTGAGTATCGATTTGGAATTCTTGGGTTTTCTCCAGGATCTGCCGAAGTGTGAAGATTTGATCGATGGTGGACTTTCCTGGCCTTAAACTGCACTGATAGGGTCCAATCAGGCTGTTGATAAAGGGTTTCAGGCGTTCACACAATATCGCAGAAAAGATCTTGTATGCGATGTTGAGGAGACTGATGCCTCTATAATTGGCGCAGTTGAGGGGGACTCCTTTCTTGTGGATCGGACAAACGATGCTGAGATTCCATTCATCAGGCATACACTCCTCTGACCAAATATTAGAAATTAGTTGGTGTATGCACTCTACCTAATTCATCCCCAGCTGCCTTGAAAAGTTCGGCCGGTAAGCCGTCAGGTCCAGCAGCCTTGTTGGATTTTAGCTTGGATATTGCTATCCTCACTTCGTTTTGGTCAGGTGGACGGAAATTTTGACTATCATCGTCCATGTTGAATGGTTCATTCTGCCTGACAGCGGGATGTTGGTCTTCGTCGCCGTTATACAGTCTGCAGAAGTAGTTTTTCCATATTCTCAGCACCGCCTGTGATTCTGCTGCGAGGTTTCCATTTTCATCTCTACAGGTTTCTGAACGGGTATTACTCCTCTGACACGTTCTTTTTACCTTTTGGTAAAACTTCCGTACATTGTTCCTGGGGTATAGACTCTCGATATTCTCAAACGCGGGCTTCTCATGCTCTTTCTTCTTCTTTTGGAGAAGCCGATGTTCTTCCCGTCTCTTTTGCTCGTAGAGCTCCCGAGCAGCTCTCGTCTTCCTTTGCAGCGCGGCTTTGTACGCCTCTTGTTTTGCTGCATGCACTCGCCGGCATTCTTCGTCAAACCAGGGGTTTCGCGGTGGTGGGCGAGCGAGACCCAGCACATCAGTCGCGGCGTTTCTGATGGCATGTTGGCAGCGTTGCCACTGGTCTTCGGTACTTGATGCTGGCGGCAAAGGGGCGATTGAGAGATTTCGGGATACGCGTTCAGCGAAGAGTCTTGCGGTCTCTTGCGATTGTAGCTTTTCGACGTTAAATTTTCTCACAGTAATTCTTCTTTGTTTCTCAGATTGGGATATCCGCATTCGTACCTTGGCTGCAACAAGGTAATGATCCGAGTCTATGTTGGCCGCTCGGAAGGTCCGAACATCCAGAATACTGGAGGCATGCCTTGCGTCGATCGCAATATGATCAATTTGATTGATCGTTACATGATCATTGGACCGCCATGTCTGCTTATGAATGTCGAGATGAGGAAACCATGTGCTTGCTATGGTGACATTTCGCTCCACAGCGAATTCAATTAGCCTTAGTCCGTTATCAGACGTGATGTCGTGCAGGCTATGCTTACCGACTGCCCTACCAAAGACGTCCTCCTTTCCTATTTTGGTGTTAAAATCGCCCAATACGATTTTAACGTCGTATTTAGGACATTGCTCGTATGTTTTGTCGAGGAGCTCGTAGAAGCACTCTTTGGTGGCAGGGTCCTTTTCTTCTGTGGGGGCATGAACACATATTAGGCTTATGTTAGCGAATTTAGCCTTGATCCGGATAGTCATAATACGCTCGCTTACGTGTCGGAAGCTTAAGACTTCTTGCATAAGTCTGCAGCGTATGACAAATCCGCATCCGAATAAGCGTTGCCTGTTGCCTCTGTAGCAATCACCGTAGTAGATGTCACAGTTTTTCATCCTCTTTTTGCCCGGCCCATCCCATCGCACTTCCTGGATGGCGGTAATATCTGCTTTATAGCAGTCTAGGGCCTCTGCTAGTTTTTCGGCTGCACGTGGTCTCTAAAGAGACAGAACATTCCACGTACAGATCCGAAGGTCGTTGTCCTTATTTCGTTTGCTGGGGTCGTCATTAGTTGAGTCATCCTTATCCGAGGCTTTTGGTTGTTTCGGAACCATGCGGTTTTTACGTGGTAGGGAAGTTATCCCGACGGCACAACCCCCAACCTGGAGGGCCAGTTCCTTAATTATTCCCCAAGGACGAGGGGCCGAGTACACCGGTGCCAGTAGTCCACTACGGGAGTATGAGTGCTGCCGTTGGCCCATTAAGGGCTCCTCCGCCACCATCTCTATTCCAATGTCCTGACCAACATTGGAAATTCCTTACCGACCTGTGATCCGAATACGTCGAAGCAGCTCGCGCAAGGTGTTCACTAAATTCAACCTAACTGGAACTATAGACGCCACCGTTGACTCCGTCTAGGGAATTCGTCCGCTGCCGCCTGGAACAGGAAGAAGCGCTCTAGTGAGAAAAGCACTCTTCCCCCCCTCTCTCATCTGCTGCCACCAAGAATCCGCCAAACGGGGTTGGTTACCCATTTCTTGGATTAAGGTACTAGGCACCCGGCTGTCACCGCGTGGAGGTTGAGAGTAGGAGTTGGTAGGCCTCAGCTGAGTGAAAACGCTTGTGTTTTCATATGATCGCATGCACTTACTTATCATTAAAATCAGGTATTTTCCCATCTGTATGGAAAAACTCTTTTATTATACCACTTTTTAAAAGTGGTAGGAAAAACTAAGTTGAGAACTACAGAGGTATATGTAAACAATCGTCAATCCCTAAATTGTTCGACAAATTAGTTTCTGAAAATTTGAATTTTTATTGCAAATCTTTATTGTCCAACAACCAGCATGGTTTTGTAAAGAACAGATCCACAGTGACCAATCTGCTTGAGTTCACAAATTTCGTGATATCGGAAATTAGTAAAGGAAATCAAGTTGACGCAATCTACACTGATTTCAGTAAAGCGTTTGACCGTGTTGACCACAAAATTCTGCTTTATAAACTGGACAAACTAGGATTTCCATGTTCCTTTTTACGCTGGTTATCATCCTTTTTATCGGAAAGATGCCAATTTGTCAACTTTCGAAATCACATTTCTAGTAAAATTTGTGTGACATCTGGGGTTCCCCAAGGTAGTCACATTGGTCCTATTTTGTTTATCCTCTTTGTAAATGATGTAGTCTCATTTTTACCGGAATGCAACATTCTAATGTTTGCTGATGATTTTAAAATTTATTTATCAGGCAATGAGAATCATACATTTAAACTCTTAAACGAGTATCTTTTTAAATTTCATCTATGGTGTTCAAAAAATTATCTCTCCCTTAATGTTGGCAAATGTTCAGTAATTACTTTCTCACGGCGTATTTCGCCCATTTTATCTAATTACTCACTTGGTGGTGAAGCCGTGTCTCGTGTTACCTTAATAAAAGATCTAGGTGTATTGTTAGATACTAAGTTATCATTTAACACTGATATAGACCACATTATAAATATGGCTAAACGATCTTGGGGAAGAATAAGGCGTTATGCCGGTGAATTCTCCGACCCTTATGTTATTAAATCACTATACCAAGCATTTGTTAGGTCTCTGTTGGAATATGCATCAGTTATTTGGTGTCCGTATTACAAGTTCCATATAACCAGAATCGAAGCTGTCCAGAAAAAATTCTTGAGATTTGCTTTACGTGGGCTTCCATGGTCTGACATTTACAACCTCCCGTCCTATCAATCAAGGCTAAAGTTAATTAAGCTTGACTCGCTGGAGGATAGGAGGATTGTTGCTAAAGTGGTTTTTGTTCACAGAGTGCTTACAAATGATATTGATTCCTCCGGAATTTTGAACTGTATTAACATTAATGTCCAATCGGCGTCCAATCTACGTAGTAATAGATTTTTTACTATTACACATTCGCGCACTAACTACGGTCGCTCATCCTCTATTAATGGATTATTGATAACTTACAACGCTAATGCTATTTTGATTGATTTTAATATATCTTTGGTATCTCTTAAAAAGAGATTGATAAGTAATATTCTGTCATGATTGCTAACTCTACGGATATGCTGCAAGTGAGTTCTGTATCTGATTATAAAATTTCTCATCATTGCATGATTAGCTTACTCCTACATGACTACACACCTCGCCGTGGTGTAGGGGCCTAGTAATGGTCAAGGATTCTCGGGTACTTCCCCAGATGAGACACGAAGCCAAGTTGTAGTCGTCCTAATCCCTCCCCGTCATATCCTTTCCCTCCCTCTCTTCTCTCCAGTGGGCCGGATCAAGGTGTAATACGACCCGTGCCGAGGATCAGCCTGGCTGGGGGCCCACTTTAAATAATAGTCCAGTCGCTAACAGAGTATCCGGATACCTGGCGACCTCCGGATTAGCCTGCCTTGCCTGCACAATGCGGATCTCTGTGCAGGTCGACCTCCCATTCTCCGCCACTCGTGGGTCCAAATATGAACAAAAAAAACAAAAACATACAAAATATAAAAAAGATAAAGAAAGAGGACGGTCCTCTTAAAAAACCGTCTTCCAGCCTCCTGGGAAGCATACCCGCAAGCTCTGCTGTGGCAATCCCATCTAGCGCATTAGCCTTGAGGCCTAGCACTAGCGTTGCAAGCAGTTGCAAGCAGGTTGACGCCCCCAGGATTGCTGAACGCGCGTCTGGTACACTGGCGGATAGGACAGTGGTGTCAACACCTGGTCCCATCGTAAAGCCAGACCATGAAACGCGAGGGAGCAAACCCCTTAACATCTCTGCCCCTTTAGGGACAGCATACTGTTCGGCCTCGAGCTTACAGCGTGCTGTGCCCTCCACCTCGAAGGATCCACATCCCCTTCTCAAATCTCTTTCGGGGGCGACGGATGGCTCGGCTTCGAGCTTGCCGAATGTCGCTCTCCCCAAGATCGCCGGCTAGCTTATAAACTAATTCGCCGCATCCAGGTAATTCCTGAACAGGACAGGACCCAGAAGCATAAGACTTCTCTAAGCTGGGCACTCAAACGTGTCCAGCTCCCCCCTGACTCATCCAGCAAGGACTTGCCGTCCAAACGCCAGAGGTCTCAAGATGAGTCTCCCACCCTTACCAAAAAGACCAAGGTAGTACAGTCCATCGCTATTACCAAGCCCTTCAACCAAGTGCTTAAGGCACACTTGGAGATTGCGGTCGTTGACCATAGCGATCCGGATGGCAGCATTACGGCGGATAAGTGGAGGAAGGTGGAGATTAAACTCGCCGCCAACTGTCTCCAAATCCTACGTGACCATCCCGGCCCTGATGTTCCTTGCAGGGATGGTGGCTGGCATCAAGGGCATGTCAAACTCATTGCCTGCGCTGACCAAAGATCGAAGGATCTCTATAAACTTGCTGTCTCCAGATTAGGACAGGTTTGGCCAGGTGCACAGTTGGAGGTCGTGGAAAAGGACCAGATTCCTAACCGACCAAGAACACGTGCTACCATTCCGGCTGAACCCTCTGATCCTAAAATCATCCTGGATATTCTGAAGGCTAACAACAGCTCCCTTCCTACCCATAATTGGAAGATTGTCAAAGTGGACGAGCCGAGAGGAGACGTCAGAAGTGTGATCATTGTCATCAATGAAGAGTCTCTGGCCCCCCTGGCATCTTCTAAAGGGGTAGTAAATTATGGTTTCAGCTCCATCACCCTGAAAGTCTACAAATGTGACGAGAAGGAGCTCGAGAAAGTACCTCCCAAGCAGGTTGCAGTCCCTTCTGCACCAGCTGAGAATACCTCTCCTTCCGAGCCCCTTCCCTCGCTCCCTTGCGTCGATCCATCTTTTTCGGGGGTTGACTCCTCGTCGACAGACACCGAGATGGTTGACACTCTTTTGAAACTGGACTTTTCTGGTCCTCCCTCTCCCTCTCCATCACTCCTGGACAGTGACCCATGTGGCCTCTCTCTCGAGGATGACCTTCTGTCATCAGATTCAGAGGAAGCCAATAATACCGTGGTAATGGTATCTGTAGCGAGAAGTAGCCCCAATGCTGCGGATCCTACAGATTAACCTGCATCACTCCATCACGGCTTCGGCCTCCCTCATTCTCCGGCTCAGCAAATACGGGGAAGACTTAGTCTTGATCCAGGAACCATGGGTTGTTGGAAACCGGGTTTGTGGACTCAAGACTCCAAACTACATATTAATCTACGCAAGAAAGGAAGGTAAACCGAGATCCTGTATCCTTGCGAAGAACCATCTAAACATTCTTTTACTCTCTAATTTCAGCAATCAAGACATAGTCGCTACCAACCTGGAATTGCGATCAAGAAATTACTGGTTGGTATCGGCTTATTTAGGTCACGATCTTGCGGGCCCACTCCCCCCAGACATCTTGGGGAGCTTGATTGCTGTAGCAGAGAGCCGAAACACTGGTCTCATCATTGGCTGTGATGCGAATGCCCATCACTCAATCTGGGGCAGTTCCGACATAAATGTAAGAGGTGAGCAACTTTTTGACTTTATCCTTAGTACTAAACTCCTAATCTATAACCGGGGGTCCAAACCGACGTTCATTACTCGAAACCGACAAGAAGTCCTGGACATCACTCTTGTCTCCGATCATTTATATAACTTGGTTAAGGACTGGAGAGTCTCTGATGAGCACTCTTTTTCAGACCACCGTTACCTCCAATTTAGTCTTGATGACTATCTGCCTGACCAGAAGGCTTTTAGAAATTATAGAAAAACCAACTGGTCCCTTTATAGGAAACGTTTATTAACGCTTATTCCCTCCCATCTGCCTACTGAACCTTCTTGCACTGAAGACCTCGACGATTTAGTCAACACCCTAACATGGGCACTAAATGGTGCCATGGCCGAGGCCTGCCCACTCCGCAAACCTCGAGGTAGAATGAAACCTCCCTGGTGGAATGCAAATCTCAGTACTCTTAGGAAAGACAGTAGGCTCCTTTTTAATACTGCTAAAAGCTCCCGTGAGACGGCCGACTGGGACTCCTATAAACTGTCTCTCAGAAAATACAAAATCTCACTGAGGAAGGAGCAACGACGCTCCTGGAGACTTTTCTGCGACAGCATTGAAGAGTCCTCGGAAACTTCCAGGTTGCGGAAAATCCTCTCTAAAAGCCCTGCTAGCTTCCTTTTGCATCCGGATGGTTACTGGACCTCCTCTGCGGAGGAATCCATTGACATCTTACTGGATACCCACTTTCCTGGTAGCTCCCCTGTTGCTATATCGCGAGAGGGAAATCCCCCCCCTCAACCTTGCAGCAACTCGCTAGTCTTGATAACTACAGAAAAGATCCGTTGGGCCATGCGCAGTTTCAAACCCTTCAAGTCCCCAGGACCTGACGGTGTTATTCCAGCTGAATTTCAGCAATGCGAGGACATTGTGCTTCCATGGCTCAAAGTCATCTTGTCGGGCTGTCTACATCTGGTCTATATTCCCAAACTATGGACCGAGGTTGAAGTCATATTCATGCCTAAGGCAGGAAAGAGCTCGCACGTGGAACCAAAGGATCTCCGACCTATCAGTCTATCGTCCTTTCTGCTCAAAACGTTAGAAAGGTTAATTGATATCCATCTTCGGCAAAGCATTAGCCCAGCTCTGCTCTCGCCGTCCCAACATGCGTACTGCAAAGGCAAATCGGTTGAGACTGCCCTACATTCGCTTGTGCGCATCATCGAAAAATCATTGAGCATCAAAGAATACACCATGGTGGCTTTCCTTGACATTGAGGGAGCTTTTAACAATGTCAAACCAAAGGCAATTACCGACGCACTTGTAAATCTGAAAGTGGATACCTCGCTCGGAGTGTTGATCAATCAATTGCTTACATGCAGGATTATTAACACGCAGCTGGGCGGAGCATCGGCCAGAAGAATTGCTCGCTGCGGTATACCTCAAGGTGGAGTCTTGTCACCTCTTCTGTGGAACCTGGTAGTTAATGAACTACTGTTGGACCTGGATACGTCAGGTTGTAGAGTGATCGCCTATGCTGATGACATTGCTATTGCTGCCTCCGGTAAACACCCGGACACTCTCAGGGATATCCTCCAATATGCTCTCCTTCGGCTCATCAAATGGGCCTCCAATTGTGGACTGGGGGTTAACCCCCATAAAACGGAACTCGTTCTCTTCACGAGCAAATATAAAGTTCCCCTCATAGACCGTCCTTTGATAAATGGCACCAGTCTCACCTTCTCTGAAAACGCAAAATATCTGGGTCTTATTTTGGATAGGAAATTAAACTGGAAGGCCAATCTACTAGAGCGCGTCAAGAAGGCTAATGTAGCTCTCTATTCCTGTAAAAAGGCTATAGGTAGGAGCTGGGGTATTAAACCTCAAATCACCCATTGGCTATACGTGTCCGTTATCAGGCCTATACTACTATATGGCGTGATCGTATGGTGGCCTGCTCTTGAAAGGGCTGTCCACCTCACTCAACTAGCTAAGGTGCAAAGATCTGCATGCATCTGCATCAGTGGTGCACTTAGAACTACTCCCTCCGCGGCACTGGACATCTTGTTCAACCTGCTACCCTTAGATATTTTCGGCAAACAGATGGCAGCCTGTGCGGTCATCCGCTTGAAAGCCTCCTCTCAGTGGTCTAGCTATCGCTTTGGCCACTCCTCGATCCTTGATCTTCTCAACTTCAAACACGAAAACACGGACTACACCCCGCCGAAACTGAGATTTGACCGTAACTTCAGTACGAGCATCCCTAAGCGGGATGTATGGGACACCTCCCCCCCCCCTGTCGATGGTAGTTCGGTTCACTTCTTTACAGATGGATCTAAGACGGAGGGTGGGGTGGGTTGTGGTGTTTTCTCCGAACAGCTCAATCTGAGCATCTCTTTCCGCCTCCCCGATCATTGTAGCGTTTTCCAGGCGGAAATCATGGCGATTAAAGAAGCCCTATGCTGGCTGAAATGTAATGTATTATCTGTCAGGGATATTAGCATTTTCACTGACAGCCAAGCGGCAATCAAGTCCCTGGAATCGTTCTCCTTCACTTCAAAGGCTGCCTTAAACTGTCGTCTATCTCTTATGGAGATGACAGAGCAGTTCAACATTCACCTATGCTGGGTGCCGGGCCATAGAGACATTCCAGGTAACTGCAGGGCTGACGACCTCGCCAGACAGGGTACCACTCTAAGGATTTTGCCTGAAAGGCAAGCCCTGAGTATGCCCCTCGCTACATGTAAGTATCTACTAAAGCTGAACGCTATTAGCACGACCAACCTTATATGTGGAAACGGCTCAACGTGTCACATTTCGAGACAGATCTGGCCTAAGCTGGATCAAAAACGTAGTGCCGATCTGATCAAGTTAAAGCGTACACTAATCAGCTGCGTTGTCGGTGTTCTCACTGGACACTGTCTTATAGGCCAGCACGCCAAAAGACTTGGCCTCTTCTCCAATGACTTCTGCAGAAGCTGTAGGGACGAGGAGGAGGAGGAAACCATCCTTCACCTCCTATGCACATGTCCAGCCCTGTCGCATAAAAGAATGCTCCATCTAGGGTCCCCCTTCCTTGACGACCTCTGCGATCTGGCGTCCTTGGACGTCATGAGCATCCATCGCTTTGTCAAAAGCTCCGGTTGGTTTTGTTAGTCCCTGAGTGGCCTAATGGTTTGATCCTGGTATCACAAAGGACCTTCGCTGGTCTAAGTGTGTCTACACTCTCGTGTGGACAGCCAACATAACCTAACCTAACCTATGATTAGCTTATTCTTTTTAGATGACAAAATCAAATTTTCCAATAATTATATACCTTTCGAAATATCTGAATCAATTAACTTTGGAGCTCTTAACGCAATTCTACTGCATGAATCCTGGACAGATGTCTACGCTGAAAATAATCCATCCAGATGGCTAAAGTATTTTACAAGCGTTGCATCAAATACACTTCTAGATGCGGGTCTTAACAATACTTCCATTCATTGTGAGGCGGATTGCTTCTGCAAGGAAACAAGCCTAGGACGTAGTTTTTTTTTTGAACCTATCTCTTCCATAGATTTGCTTAGAATAATCAAGATTTTGAGCAATTCTAATTCCTCGACGAGGAACAGTTGGTCCAATAACTTTATTAAAAAAATTGCCTACAATATTGTCGATGTACAAGCTCATATTTTTAATAAAAGTGCTTATTGTGTTATATTCCCTGACTCATTAAAAATCGCTGAGGTTATACCTATTCTAAAGAAAGGGGATAGAAAAAATCCAAATAATTATAGACCTATATCACTTCTTCCTGCCTTTTCCAACATTTTTGAAAAGCTATTAAAACTAGAGTTGTCACCTTCTTAGAAAAAAATTCATTTTTTAGCCCAAATCAGTTTGGCTTTACATCAGGCAAATCAACCGAAGGTGCCCTCTTCCAGTTTTGTAGCTTTAATTACGAAAGTCTGAATGGAAGAAAATTTACTGCTGTTCCATTCATTGATATTACTAAAGCTTTTGACACTGTAGACCATGAAATATTACTAACAAAACTAAATAAAGCTGGTTTCAGAGGGTTCATCCTTAATTGGTTTTCTTTATATCTCAACAACCGATTACAATTGTGTGGAGTACCACAAGGTTCATTTATTGGTCCCATACTTTTCTTGATATATATCAATTCTATTTTCAGTCTGGCCTTAAAAAGAAGTCAGACGGATTTCAAAGAAATCTACGCCGGTGTTCCAGAAGGAAGTGTTCTCGGTCCAATCCTGTTCCTGCTCTGCACAAGAGATATACCACAAGATGAAGGGACCGTTGTAGCAACGTTCGCAGACGACACGGCTATCCTCGTTGAGGCCCAGGTTCACCCCGAACTGTAGCGCCACCTAAGTAAGTAAGTAAGGCTATCCTCGTAACGGATGAATCAGTCGAATCATCAACGAGAAAACTCCAACGAGCTTTGAACAAAGTATGCGAATGGACAAAAACCTGGCGAATAATCCTGAATGAGACAAACAAATTCAACGCATTTTATGTTAAGAAAGATAAACAACTTACCTATATCCATTAACTCGGTGCAAATACCGTACGCAAACGAGGCAAAATATCTAGGAATGACCCTAGACGCAAAACTTAAGTGGAAACCACACGTTAAAAAGAAGCGCGAAGAGCTCGAAATCAGATTTAGAGAAATGTATTGGCTACTCGGAAGATACTCGAAGTTAAGCGTATACAACAAACTGCTTCTGTATAAGCAAGTGCTAAAACCATCTTGGACATATGGTATACAACTTTGGGGTTGTACCAAACCAAGCAATATGGCTCTACTGCAAGCATTTCAAAACAAAATACTAAGAGCAATCGTGAATGCTCCTTGGTATATAAGTAATAGTGACATTCACAGAGATCTAGGAATTGCTACCGTGAGGGACGAAGTAACAAACTTTGCTCGCAAACTTCGTACCCGTCTTCATATTCATTGCAATAATGAAATAATCCGTACTATAGACGTGACAAACCTTGAGCGCCGACTACAAAGAACAAGACCTTTCGACCTAGCGCCGTAAGGAAAAACCACATGTAATGACGGTATTAATAGGTGCCTTCTCTGGAAAGCTACATACCTAACGTGATTAACACTACAGAAGCGTAAACTACTTGTTAAGGCAACTTAGTCGTAGTCATAACAGAAATGAAAAAATGAGAGGGACGAATTTCCTACTACTATGAGTACGCGGATGGCAAACGACTAACAAAGGCCTCGTAGGGGCAGCATCTCCCGATAGGTGCTGGTCCGCTAAGTAACGAGTAGGAGCCACTGCAGCCGAAAACCTAGCAGCTCTGTTAGTAAGCCCTACTCCCACCTCCTCGTGGTGCCATCTGGGAATTTCTTCGGAAATTGCTAACGGGAGAGGACGAATGGCGAGCTTCCTGCGCCAAAAAACAGGATAAGTGTCGGTTGGTCTGTGGCCCAGCGAGCCGCAACCGTAAAACAAACTATTGCTCCGAAACGGAAACATACGCCTCGGATACGGACTGATCATTTGTTGACGACCTTTGGCTATCGGACACGGACAACGATCGGATTCTGGAACGTTAAGACCCTCCTGGACTCACTCAAGGAAGGGCCTTATAACGCCAGATTCCTCCAATTGGAGCGCGAATTTGCACGGTATAAAATCGACATCTTAGGGCTGAGCGAGATAAGATGGTACGATGCTGGGGAATACATCTCCCCAACAAAAAGCACTGTCATGCTCTACTCTAGTAAACCAGCTGGAAGTGCACGGAGTTCTGGCGTAGGACTCATGCTAACTCCAGCAGCACGTAGTAGCCTCATATCCTGGAAACCCCATAGTGACCGGATATTGACGGCTAGGTTCCAGAGTAGAGTTAGAAAAATTACCATCATACAGTGTTATGCTCCGACTCTAGACGCGACTGAGGATGAAAAGGATAATTTTTATAGCCACTTAGGTGCCGCCTACAACCAAACGCCTAATGGGGACATCGTAATGGTAATGGGAGATCTCAATGCCAAGGTGGGTAGCGACAACACCATGCTTAAGCACGTGATGGGAGTTCACGGCGTGGGAGACCGTAATGATAACGGTGAGCGGTTTGTGGACTTCTGCAATACCAACCGCCTTGTCATCGGAGGTACGCTGTTTAAGCATAACACCTGCCATAAGATCAGTTGGGTCTCTACTGATAGGCAACGAACATCCAACCAGATCGACCACATTGCGATCAGTCGCCGCTTTAGAAATTGTCTCCTGGACGTCCGAAACAGACGTGGAGCTGACGTCGGACAAGAACGAGATCACCATCTTATGGTAGCTCATTTACGCCTTCGTACTGCATCCGTCAACAGCAACCGCTCAAACCTGCTTAACATCACCAGGTTTAATATCGACAGGCTCAAGGTTCCCCAAGTGCGCCAACAGTTCAGGGACCATCTTGCCTTAGAAGCAGAAGCAATCAGCAGCATAGAGAACATGGATGACCACTGGAGTGCTGTGAAAAATGCTTTTGCGACTGGGGCACGCACTTATGTCGGTAAAAAGCAGAAACACCACCGCACATGGCTTTCTACAGACACCTGGAGACGGATCGATGACCGTACAGCAATCAAGGCTCGGATTGCAGCGGCCCCAGCAGTAGAGAGAACCGAGCTTGAAGCCCAATACCGTGCGAAGAAAAAAGAAGTGCAGCGTAGTGTGAGACGTGACAAACGTCAACATGTCAACTCACTGGCCTCAAGGGCTGAAGAAGCAGCGAGTAGGTGCGACAGTAGGACTGTTTACAACATCACTAAGGAGCTCATTGGTGGTCGAAACTCCAAACAACATCCAGTGAAGAGTCTAGACGGTGACCTTCTGATTTCGGATGTGGATCAGCTCACTAGATGGAGAGAACCTTTTGCTGTAGTGCTAAATCACTTAGACGACGGCGGTATGATCTTGAATTCGAATGAGCAGTTCGAAGCAACAAATTCCCGAATTCGCACCGTACCTCCCAGTAAAGCTGAAATAATAACAGCAATCAAGTCCCTCAAGAAAAACAAAGCGGTGGGTATTGATGGCATCCCTGCCGAGCTATTTCAAGCGGCGCCAAATACATCGGCAGATTTGCTGCATCCGCTAATACGGAGAGCTTGGGATAGTGAACAATTTCCACAGGAGTGGAAAAGGGGGATGATCATTAAGCTTCCAAAGAAGGGTAACTTGATGGAGTGCGGTAACTGGAGAGGTATATGTGTTCTTCCAGCTGTAGCCAAAATAATAGCTAGAATAATTCTAGAACGAATTAAAGATCATTTAGATTCAACTCTCGATGTCGAACAGGCAGGCTTTCGCGCTGGATCCTCCTGCATCGACCACATAAACACCTTACGGATCATAATCGAACAATGCGTTGAGTATAGGTCTCCGCTACATTTAATGTTTATCGACTTCGAGAAAGCTTTCGACAGATTGAATCGAGATGCTATCTGGTTGGCCTTGCGCAGGAGAGGCATCCCAGAAAAACTTATAGCTATTATCAAGGCTACATATGAGGGCGGCAAGTGTCACGTCGTGCACAATGGTAAGGTGTCGGAGGACTTTGAAGTCAAAAGTGGAGTACGTCAAGGGTGCATACTGTCCCCACTATTATTCTTGGTGGTTATCAGCGATGTACTCCGTGCAGCATTGACGGAAGCTAATTCCGGAATTCGTTGGACTATGACATCTTACCTTAAACACCTAGATTACGCTGACGATGTTTGTCTACTTTAACATCGGATAATGGATCTTCATCTGATGGCCCAAAATCTAGAAGCTGAGGCAAACAAAGTGGGGCTAAAAGTAAACACAGCCAAAACAAAAGCCCTGAGCACTTCTTCTAACAACCGCGCTCAACTTAACATTGCCGGACAGGAAGTCGAGAAAGTTGATAACTTTCTATATTTAGGAAGTGTCGTCTCGGCTAATCGCGGTGGCACCGAACTGGATGTGTGCAGCAGAATCGGGAAGGCTAAAGCTGCGTTCGGAATGCTGTCCAAAATCTGGAGAAGCAATGTTATTAGCTTAAGAACCAAGCTACGGCTGTTCCGCTCCAACGTAGAATCAGTGTTGCTTTATGGGTGCAGTACCTGGAAGGTGGACACCATTAACACACGCAAGCTGCAAGTCTTCGTAAACAAATGCTTAAGAATCATCTTGAGGATTTTTTGGCCGAACCGCATCTCCAACGAACAACTTTATCTGAGAACGGGCCAAGAACCTATAAGCATTACTATACGAAGAAGAAAGTGGCAATGGATTGGACACACCCTACGGCGCGAAGACAACTCCATTGCGAAATACGCTATGCAATGGAACCCGCTCACCCAGGCAGGCAGAATAGCGGGACGCCCTAGGCAAACGTGGCGCAGAACAGTTGAGGAGGAATCGAGCTCTTTTGGAATGAGTTGGAGGCAGCTCAAACGCGTTGCAGAACTCCGAACACGATGGCGCGCAGGCGTGGTTGACGCCCTATGCCCCCCGAGGGGTTAAAGGACATAAGTAAGTAAGTAAGTATGAGTACGCGCAGCCGGTTCTCATAGTGCCTCCCTGAGGGGTGAGGTTTAGCCCGTAGGCATATACTGACTAACACTGATGGCATTGTTAGATGTATGAATCGGGCATAACCAATGGTACGGACCATTGGTATCTTTTGAAGATTCCTGCACCTTCAGGCGCAACAAAAAAAAAATAAAAATTGGCAAGGTTAGGTTAGGTAAATGGGCAGGTGTAGGGGGATAGAAAACCTCCACACCACACTCAGGTTAGTATAGACCCATTGTGATACCCATGGGGGGAAAGGAGATAGAAAAGAGAATCCCTTCCTCGTGGAAAAATACCGTCTTTGTAAATATCCTAAAGAAAGAACTTAGTACTCACTGTGCCCTAGATATAAACCATCCAGAGGATTTGATGAAGTTTGCGATGTCATTTATTGGTCTGTTGGACAACTCTTCTAGATCCTCAAAGAAGTGTTGTCCAAGGATCTTATTTCTCAAATTATAGAGGCCTGGACAATGACAGAGAAAGCGGGCGGTGTCCTCCTGAGCCTACTCGTCGCCGCAGCCTCTACAAAGGTCTTCGTTAGTCACACGTAGTTTTTTCATGTGGTACCGCATGATATTATGCCCCGTAATGACTCCAATTAGAGTAGAGAGGGATTTGCTATGCGTCTGTATGAGTCTATTGGTTCTTACTCTGTCAAATGCAGGCCACAGCTTCCTCGTGGTGACACAAGTATCTAAAGAGGTCCACCTATTGTTAGCCTCCGTTATGGCTTTGTTTCCTGCTTCGAGCTTAAGAGCGCAAGGCGGGATGTACACCGAGGGGTCGGATTGTTCCGAGCTTAGTGCTGAGCCTCCTCTAGCCAGTTCATCGGCTTTCTCATTCCGTGGTATGCCTTCCTGACCAGGCACCCAGCAGAGCTTTACCTCGTGCTGTGTTCCAAGAAACTTGAGCTCTTCTCGACAACACTTCACAAGCTTCGATTTTATTTCTATAGCAGATATTGCTTTTATCGCCACCTGACTGTCGATGAAAAAGGTGATATCCTCTCGTGGTATTGCCCTCATCGCAGTCTCACGAGCTGCTATTGTAACTGCTAGGACCTCCGCCTGGAAAACGCTGCTGTAGTTCGGAAGCCGAGCTGACATGGAGAGGCCAAGCGTTTCAGAGAAGATGCCTGCGCCTACACCTATTTTCATTTTAGATCCATCGGTGTAGACAGCTAAGGATCGCTCGTTAGGCGTTCTGTCATTTTTCCAGTCTTCCCTGCTCGGATAGGTGCTAGAGAATGGTCTTGTGAAGTCTAGGTAAGGCGCTAAGTAGTCTGTATTAGATACACTGCCTAGATATCTCTGCAGGATCGTGGTGTGACCCATTGCATTTGGTCTCCAGCTATCTGTTTGGCTTAATCTTACGGCACTATGGGCTGCCGATACTTGTATAAAGATGTCTAGCGGAAGCAGATTGAGAATGGCCTCGAGTCCTGCTGTAGATGTCGTTCTCATCGCACTGGTTGTGGCGATGCACGCTAGTCTTTGTACTTTTGTGATAGCAGCTAGGTTATTTATTTTGCTGGCTGCCTGCCACCATACAAGGCTGCCATACGTTAGTATTGGCCTTACTATAGCTGTATACATCCATAGGATGATTTTGGGGTTCGGTCCCCAAGTCTTCCCGAATATTCTATTGCACGAGTAAAAAGCTATTGTGGCTTTTTTGACTCTTTCGTTGATGTTTAGTCTCCAGTTCAGTTTCCTATCGAGCACCAGGCCAAGGTATCTCGCACTACTGGAGATACTCAGGGGAGTACCCCTTACGGAAGGTGTTACGAATTGTGGAATTATTCTTTTGTTAGTGAATAGTACTAACTCTGTCTTCTGCGGATTAACCGCCAGCCCACATCTCTCCTTCCAGGAGTCAATGATTTCCAGCGCCCCTTCGATTTGTTCGCTCAGGGTCGGGAGAAATTTACCTGTTGCTAGCAGCACAACATCGTCCGCATATGCTATGGCCTTGACGCCGCTGTTTCTCAGTTTAAGAAGGACTTCGTTCAGGACAATTACCCACAGTAGTGGGGATATAACCCCTCCTTGAGGGGTGCCTCTTGAGGCATAGACTTCAAGCTTAGTACTTTGTAGCTTAGGAAGTTAGAAGGGTGGTGTCTTTTATTTTCTACTGAAGAGTACCAATTCGGTTTAATCCAGGTTGACGTGTAGTCCACACCCTCTAGCCCATTTTCCGAGCCTATTAAGAGCTGATTCCATCATTTCACTTAATGTGTCAAGTAACTTGCCCTGAACTTAAATCACGACGTCATCCGGGTAAGCAGTGACGCTTATGCCTGTATTGCTTAATTCTTTAGGTATCCCGTCGATGATACCTGCCCGTGCAGGGACGGGTTAAGAATATCACTGCAGCGCCCCCCAACAACTAGCGCTTGTCGTAAAAGGCGACTAAGGGGACAAATCAGATCTAGGCAATATAATACCCAAGAGAGCCTAGCGACACATACACTACCTTAAAAGCCCTCCCACAAGTGTGCATGCGAGTCCGTGGGTTGACACGACTGGAGATCACCGCTGTCATAGAAGAAAGATCAAACAATACTAAAACAGGAGCATGCACGTGTCAAACAACAAACACCATCGCAATATGGTGCAAAAATTGTATTGCAAAACTGTATCATTATGGTAATACTTGCAAAAAGGAAAGGCACTACCCCGCCAGGCACTACCACTGCTGTGCATGGTACTGATCCTGGACCGAGCAGAAATGTTCGGGTCAGAGCTATACGGATTCCGGGGGCTAGCAACATAATGAAACAGTTTGGACGCAATTTAAGGGTCGCGAGTTGGAACGTTGGAAGCATGACCGGTCGAAGTTACGAGCTGGAAGAGATGATGAATAGAAGGCGGGTGGACATCTTGTGTGTCCAAGAGACGAAATGGAAAAACACCGGGAATCGGGCGCGTGTCTTGGACGTTAGGACAAAAGATTACAAGATGTTCTACTACGGAACGGAAAAGGCTAGGAACGGAATCGGTGTCATCCTTGCGGCAGAGCTACTTGGAAACGTCTTGAGCATTTCGAAGTCCAGCGACCGTTTGATGTCTCTCAAACTAGTAATACAAGGAGAGGTGTGGAATATTGTCAGTGCATATGCTCCCCACGATGGGTACAATCAGAGAGATAAAGATGCATTTTGGCTAGATTTCCACAATCTCCTTAAGGACATCCCAAAGGAAGAATTTCTGTTTGTTGGAGGAGATTTGAATGGACATGTTGGGAAATCAAACGAAGACTATGAAGACTGCCATGGAGGACTAGGATATGGCACCAGGAACTTTCCTGGTGAAGACATCCTAAGCATGTGCAAATCACACGGTCTTATCGTGTTAAATACCATGTTCATCAAACAAAGCCGACACCTGATCACTTACAGCAGTGGTGGAGATGAAACTCAGATTGACTACCATTTGGTAGGCAGCTTCATGAAGCCTCGGGTAAAAGATTGCAAAGTGATCCTGGGAAAGGCAATCGCTCGACAACACCGTCTCCTGCTAACAGAAATTTTTATGAAAACACCAAAGAAAAGCAAACAAACAAGGGTCTCTGAGAAAATCAAGTGGTACAATCTGGACAAAGAAAAAGGCGAGGCTTTTGTTTTCGTAATGAAAAATTTCCTCTCTCACACCATCAACGGAGCTGAGGATGAAGAGTGCAGATCACAAAATATGTGGGATTCCCTACAGCGAACTTGCTTAAAGAAGGCCAAATCACTGCTAGGAGCTTCAAAAGGCCACCATCAACACGCCAAAGAAACATGGTGGTGGAGTGATGAAGCTAAGAAAGTGATAAATGAGAAGAAAGCGGCTTTCAAAGCTTGGTCAAAGTGCCCCTCTAATAATAGTGACGAAAAAGCTCGCCTCGAAATGGAATACAGATGCTGCAAGAAAAAAGCAAAGAAGAAGTGCGCTCAGCTTCAAGCAGAGAGTACGGAGGGCCTGTATCGGGAGCTGGATAAAATATTTTCCCCGGTTGCTGATGCAAACCATGTTATCCAGGAGCTGCGAAGACACAATATGAACAAGAGTGCCACTATCTTCAAAATAGCCGCCCAAAGAAGGAAGAATGCTCAGGAGATTCGTTCGCCAAAATTCATTAGCAATGCTCATGGCCAGCTTCTTGTGGATGACGACAAAATACTGCAGAGGTGGCGGCAGTATTGTGAAGAGCTTTTGAATGAACAGTTTCCCCGGCTATACTTTCCAAGAGCCACCCCTAACTGTGAAGAAATACCCGACATTACAGTCGAAGAAGTTAGTGAGGCGGTCAAATACTCCAAAAAACGAAAAGCGGTTGGGCCAGACGAGATACCCTCTGAGTTCTGGAAAAAGATGGGAGACATCGGGTTCAGATGGCTCAGAATTCTCATCTCCAAATTCGTGAGAGGTGATCCAATGCCGAATCAATGGAGGGGAAGTTACCTTCTCCCTGTATACAAAGGGAAGGGTGATACGCGAAACTGTTGTAACTACCGTTCGATCAAGCTGATGTCACACACCATGAAGATCGTTGAGCGGGTATTAGGTGGCCGACTGCGAAAAATAATACGGCTATCTGATGATCAGTGCGGGTTTGTCTCGGGTAAATCAACCTCAGATGCAATCCAAGGTATAAGGATCATAATGGAAAAACATCGTGATTCCTTAAGGGATTTGCATATTGTATTGGTTGACTTTGAAAAGGCATTCGACAGACAACCACGAGATCTGATATGGGTGGCGCTAAGACATCGAGGGGTTCCAAAAACCTATGTACAGATGATTATGGACATGTACGAAGGAGCAAAGACAAAAGTAAGATGCCCCGCTGGAGTAACCGAAGAGTTCCCAATCATAGTCGGGGTACACCAGGGAAGCGTTTTAAGTCCTTTGCTCTTTATTACAGTCCTTGATTATCTGCTTGAAGGTAAAGTGATGGACCCCAAGGTACATCAGTTATTCTTTGCTGACGATGGAGCCATCATAAGTGAGGATCCTACATCCCTGCAACGAGCACTTGATGTGTGGGTGGACGGTTTGGAGGGAAATGGGTATCGCATTAGTTCAAAAAAGACAGAGTACTTGTGCTGCCCGTTCTCTGATCCACTCAGGCCTATTGCAGATATTTATTTGAATCAGTGCTTCCCAAGTGCGAAAAGTTCAAATATCTGGGATCTATGATCAAAAGCAAAGCAACTTGCGATGACGTCATCAATCATCGCGTAAGCGTAGGGTGGATGAAGTGGCGAGAAAATTCCGCTATCTTCTGTGACAGAAAAATGCCCCCTAAGTTGAAAGGAAGGCTCTACACCGCAGTTGTACGTCCAGCGCTCACATACGGTTCACAATGTTGGACGATGTACAAAAAGTATGAAAGTAAATTAACGGCAGCTGAGATGAAGATGCTTCGCATGACAGCAGGAGTGACAAAGCTTGATCGAATCAGAAGTTCGAAGATCCGTGGTAGCTTTCACATCAAGGAAACCATCGTACAAAAAATAGAGCGCGACCGGCTCAGTTGGTATTGCCACGTTCAAAGAAGAGATCATTTGAACCCTGTAAAAAAGGCAATATCTATGCACGTTCCAAAGACATCGCGATGTAGGAAAGGCAGGCCTATAAACGCCTGGATCAGACAAATGCGACGACATCGGCATTTCATTGGCCTCAGTAACCGAGTGATCCAAAATCGGCAGGCCTGCCGATATTTTCTGAGGTCAAATAGGCGAACCCCACAGGCGGATCAGTAGAAATGCGGTGAAGTGGGAGGGTTGTGATCCCTTGTTTTCGGATCATGGCCGACGATAATGAACTGATTTTTATTATAATGCTCCTTTACAATTTTCCACGCTTCTGCAAAATTTTCATTACTCGGAGGCATGTGCTTAATGAGAGACGCCGCCTCTCCCTTAAGCCGTGTCTGCAGATATTCCATTTCTTCGATATCCGCGATCGATGATTTGCTTTCTACTAAAGCCGAAAATAGATCCCGAAACCTGATCCATTTATCATATTTACCGGAGAAGTCAGACAATTTTATTTCAGGCAATCGCGGGGTTTCATATTTATTGATGTGGACAGGACTGCGAGAAGATTCAGCTAATGTTTTTACGAGCGCACTGAGCGTAGCCTGACTTTCGGTTAATGCATCTAAGGTGGACTGATCATATGAAATATTATTGGGGGAAGATAGATTCGATTGGATCGAGTTTAACTTCTCATGAAGCTTTGCGTGTACATTATAATATAGATTTTCGAAGTCTGCACGATATGCAATTTCTTCTGCAAGTCGATTTTCATCCTCGGTGACCAGGGATTCGATTTCACTTTGGATCTTCTCAAAATCCAGCATGTATTGCTCCAATTTCGATTGACGAGCCTGCAAATGTGGAATTGAGATATCCGCTGACTGACAATACGTGTCAATCCTTGTGATTTGCCCCTTGTTAGAAGCACGTTGCCGTTTAAGAAGTTCCATGAATAATCCGATAATTCATGCACAATCCGCGCTCGATAGGACCAAAATGTATGCGATAGAGAACGCGAGTAAATATAATTTTGCTTTTTTGTGAATATTTTTGAGTTTTATTAATAAACAAAAACAATTTTTTTATAAATTTATCGCGACGACAACTTGATGCGTTGGAGGATGAAAAAAGAAAAGAGGGAACTCAATTAAACATGTAGCTAGTATGACAGTATGCCAATATGACAATATAAACGTTGGCGTGTTAACGTAAAACGTAACGTGATGTTATTTCCGTACTCGGAAAAATTAAGGTTGGAGTGTTGCCTTTGTTACATATTGAGAGGTTATTTGCAAGGATATATTCGAACAAGGACTCACCTCGCTCATTGCCTTCGGAACTGTCAATTGCAATTGCGTCGCAGCCCATAAGCAGGTTGGTCTTTGTTGTGGAGATAGCCGTCACCATATCTTAAAATTCTTCCGGCGGTGATTGACGGTCGTGCGCCATGTAGGCAGAGGAGATGTATAGGTCTGCACTGCCTGCGTTCTGTATTTTGACCGTTGTTAAATCGGACGAGCTAAAATTTGGACATATAAAGGCTTTAATATGCTTTTTAGCTAGAATGCAGGTCCTTGGCTTACTATGATTGATGTTATTCCGGTTCTAAAAAAGGTTGTATTGGTTGTCATTGAGGCTATTCATGTCAGGGCCGTTTACCCAGGGTTCTTAGACAATGTTGATGTCAATGTTTTCCTCCTTGAGAAAAACCACCAGATTATCTGTAGCACTAATCGAGTGGTGCAGATTAATCTGAATGACTTTCAGCATTGGTATTGTCGGTGCTATTTGTGGTTTGGGATGTAGTTTCAATCCTCATGTCCTCCAACAATTTGTTGGCATCGTCGACTTCGTCTAAGTCGTCAGTGAGACCAGAGGATCGGAAAATTCTTACTTTGGCATGCCTGATGCCGAAGCAGAGTTTGCATCCATTCTTCTCAATGGAGACGGCACTGTCTTCATTAATAAGAAGAAGGAAGGAGAGGGTATTGTTGTGGGGTTCCTCAACCTTGATAACTTTCCAGTCATCCATGGGAACCATAGGGTTATGCAGCTTAAGGCAATTTAGCAGTAGGTTGTCGTTAAGGGGCATGTTAGGGAGCCAAATGCGGATTCTCGGTCTCGTCGGAATCTCTCTGGCCAGGATCAGCTTGACCCTCAAGTCGTCCCATGCGTCACGGATCTAGTGAACGCAGCCGCTTAGGAATTCCTTAGAGAAGGCGTCCTCGCATTTGATGACCCTGTACCCTCGTATGATCTCAGCTGAGTCAAAGCAGGGCAGCGATCCTGCTTGGTTGTTAATAAGATGGTCCATGACCATCTGGGATAGTTTGACCTCAATGGCTCCCCAGACTTCAGTCACTGCCTGGCCGTCGGTAGAGAGCTCGTCTACCAGGGCGACTTGGAGGTTGTTTCTGACAACCTCGCTGACAGTTTGTATCGCTTGGAAAGCCGAGGAGGTAGAAGGTTCATTGGGGTTGGTTGTTGACAGCTTAGCGACTTTTATCCTTTGGGAATCGGACTTGCTTTCCTCCTGGGATCGGTTACGCTTTGCTGCATCGCTTTTGGAAAATTGTGGGGTATTGCGGAAGTTGATGTACTCATCAATAACCTTCTGGAATTTGACTTCATCGGCCAGGTCCCGTTCGGAAGCCTTCTTAGTAATCTTACCCAGAATGAAGATGGCACGCTGGTACGCGCTTTTCCTACGGTTGCTGGCCGACTTGCGAGAGTTGGGTGCTTCGCGCTTATGGGCACTAAGTCGAGTGTTCGACGCTGTGGTTGTAGTGGTTGTTAAAGGTTGGGGGAGAGTCTCGCTCTCCGCCGTCTTTTCCTGGCTGGAAGCGAGCAGTTCGTCTTCCGATGAAGTGCCAGGAAATTCATTTTCTTTTGTTTTTTTTTGTTCATTTTTAAATTTTTTCGGATTTTGGACCCACGAGTAATACGCAGTACCTTAATCCAAGAAATGGGTAACCAACCCCGTTTGGCGGATTCTTGGTGGCAGCAGATGAGAGAGGGGGGGAAGAGTGTTTTCTCACTAGAGCGCTTCTTCCTGTTCCAGGCGGCAGCGGACGAATTCCCTAGACGGAGTCAACGGTGGCGTCTATAGTTCCAGTTAGGTTGAATTTAGTGAACACCTTGCGCGAGCTGCTTCGACGTATTCGGATCACAGGTCGGTAAGGAATTTCCAATGTTGGTCAGGACATTGGAATAGAGATGGTGGCGGAGGAGCCCTTAATGGGCCAACGGCAGCACTCATACTCCCGTAGTGGACTACTGGCACCGGTGTACCCGGCCCCTCGTCCTTGGGGAATAATTAAGGAACTGGCCCTCCAGGTTGGGGGTTGTGCCGTCGGGGTAACTTCCCTACCACGTAAAAACCGCATGGTTCCGAAACAACCAAAAGCCTCGGATAAGGATGACTCAACTAATGACGACCCCAGCAAACGAAATAAGGACAACGACCTTCGGATCTGTACGTGGAATGTTCTGTCCCTTTACAGACCACGTGCAGCCGAACAACTAGCAGAGGCCCTAGACTGCTATAAAGCAGATATTACCGCCATCCAGGAAGTGCGATGGGATGGGCCGGGCAAAAAGAGGATGAAAAACTGTGACATCTACTACGGTGATTGCTACAGAGGCAACAGGCAACGCTTACTCGGATGCGGATTTGTCATACGCGGCAGACTTAGGCAAGAAGTCTTAAGCTTCCGACACGTGAGCGAGCGTATTATGACGATCCGGATCAAGGCTAAATTCGCTAACATAAGCCTAATATGTGTTCATGCCTCCACGGAAGAAAAGGACCCTGCCACCAAAGAGTGTTTCTACGAGCTCCTCGACAAAACATACGAGCAATGTCCTAAATACGACGTCAAATTCGTATTGGGCGATTTTAACGCCAAAATAGGAAAGGAGGACGTCTTTGGTAGGGCAGTCGGTAAGCATAGCCTACACAACACCACGTCTGATAACGGACTAAGGCTAATTGATTTCGCTGTGGAGCGAAGTGTCACCATAGCAAGCACATGGTTTCCTCATCTCGATATTCATAAGCAGACATGGCGGTCCAATGATCATGTCACGATCAACCAAATTGATCATATTGCGATCGACGCAAGGCATGCCTCCAGTATTCTGGATGTCCATCAACAGCCTGATTGGACCCTATCAGTGCGGTTTCAGGCCAGGAAAGTCCACCATCGATCAAATCTTCACACTTCGGCAGATCCTGGAGAAAACCCAAGAATTCCAAATCGATACTCACCACCTCTTTATCGATTTCAAGGCCGCCTATGACAGCATCTATAGAGAAGAGCGTTATAGAGCCATGTCTAGTTTTGACATCCCTGCCAAACTTGTCCGCCTGTGCAGGCTGACGATGGAGAACGCTCGCTGCTCCATCAAGGTCGGTAATGACCTCACCGAGACCTTTGATGTCAAAAAAGGCTTTAGACAAGGTGACGCGCTGTCATGTGACTTCTTCAATATTGTACTTGAACGGATTGTGCGGAACTCACAAGCCAACACCGGAAGCACAATCTATTACAAGTCTGTACAACTGCTTGCATACGCCGACGATATAGACATTATCGGAAGATCTCAGCGGGCTGTCACCGGTGCTTTTGCAAGCATTGAGGCGGAAGCGGCCAAAATGGGTTTGGCGATAAACGAGGGCAAAACCAAGTATATGCTGTCAACTAGAAGGGAAAACCAACATCGACGAATTGGACAAAACGTCACCGTGGGCAGCTATAACTTCGAGGTAGTAAGGGACTTTGTCTACCTTGGCTCTGCTATAAATTCAGCAAACAAAATCAGCACAGAAATCAATCGAAGAATAACTCTTGCCAATCGCTGTTTTTTTGGGCTTATAAGGCAATTCAACAGTAAAGCCCTCTCTCGAACAACTAAGGAGACTCTATATAAGACCTTGATCATCCCAGTCCTGCTTTACGGCGCTGAAACAAGGACTTTATTAAAAGAGGATGAAGATATCCTTGGTCGCTTCGAGACACAAATTCTTCGTAAGATATTCGGTCCCGTTGGCGTTGACGGGTTTTGGAGGAGAAGATTCAATCACGAACTATACGAGCTGTACAGCGACATCGACCTAGTCAAAAAACTGCGTATTGGACGTCTGAGATGGCTAGGACATGTAGAGCGAATGGACACCAACGCTCCGGCCCGCAGAGTCTTCGAATCTAACCCCGAGGGACGACGCAGTAGAGGGAATTATCGCCGTAGGTGGCGCGCACAAGTTCAAGGGGACCTCGACCAACTTGGAGTGCGCAACTGGAGGCAATTAGCTAAAGACCGAGCTAAATGGAGAGGCTTGTTGGTTGAGGCCCAGGTTCACTCCGAACTGTAGCGCCACCTAAGTAAGTAAGTAAGTAAGTAAGTAATACGCAATTACGGTCAGTCCCGATAGCGCCGTAGTATCGGGATAAGGCAAAATACGACGGACCCCGCCTGTGCGTTCGAAGGAGCTCATTAGAGACTAGTTTAACCCCCAGCCTTGCATTCTTGGGCACGGTTTCGTGCATTAAGCGCTCACTCTACCACTGAAATCAGGTACCGCGATCCGATGACCAAAAAGCATAAAAAGAGAATTAAGCTATGGAGGAGCTAAGAATTCTCTTTAATGCCTCCTGGTCTTGGCTAACCCCATCTTGACATCGTACAAGACTGCTGTGGTGGTTATTTCCGGCTGGCACCCACGTGGGTTAGGATGAGGATTTTTGCCAGCCGGCAGTCTTCATAGTCTTTGTTTGATTTCCCGACATGTCCATTCAAATCTCCTCCAACAAACAGAAACTCTTCCTTTGGGATGTTCTTAAGGAGATTGTGGAAATCTAGCCAAAATGCATCTTTGTCTCTAAGATTGCACCCATTTTGGGGAGCATATGGTGGGTAAATTGCATCATAACCTCCTCGCGGTGCCCGCTGGATAGCTATCTGATAGTGAACTAACGATGAGCGTGTGCTGAGTCTGACGATGTATATGCAGCTGAACACTCAGACCTGCGTAAGCACATCTGGGTGAACTTCAGCGCGCATATGTCTAACCGGACGAGGCATCTCTTGTTGACCTGATTTGCCGAAATATGCGTCTCAGAAGTCTAGCAAGAGCTCCTCAGAAGGAGGACGTGCGGCGGATGAATTCTCTCGATGGAATCAACGGTGACGTCTACAGACCAGCGGATACCTTACCGGAGCTACTTCAACATATTTGGAGCTGAAGTCTGTACGGATTTTCAATACTACGTCAGGGTATTGAAGACAGATGGTGGCGGATGAACCCTTAATGGGCCAACGGCAGTGCTCATATCCCCGAAGTGGGTAACTGACATCGGTGTATCCGGCCTCTTGTCCTAGGGGTACAAAAAAAAAAGGATCTGGCCCTCCAGGTTGGGGGTTGTGCCGTCGGGTTAACTTCCCTACCACGTAAAAAACCTTTGGTTACGAAGCAACCAACAGCCTCGGATACGGATGATCTTACTGTTGACGACGCATGCAAACGTAAAAAGGACAACGATCTTCGTGTCTGCACGTGGAATGTTAGGTCCCTCTACAAACCACGTGCAGCCGAACAACTTGCGGAGGCCCTAGAGTGTCTCAAAGCAGACATTATCGCCATCCAAGAAGTGCGATGGGATGGGCCGGGCAAAAGGAGTATGAAAAACTGCGACATTTACTACGGCGATTGCTACAGACAAAAAGGACAGCGTCTATTCGGGTGCGGATTTGTCATTGGAGACAGACTTAGGCAAGAAGTCTTGAGTTTCCGGCATGTGAACGAGCGCGTTTTGACTATCCGTATCAAGGCTAAATTTGCCAACATTAGCCTAATATGCGTTCACGCCCCTCATGAGGAGAAGGACCACGCGACAAAGGACGACTTCTACCAGCTCTTGGACAAGACGTATGAGCAATGCCCTAGCCACGACGTTAAAATTATCCCAGGTGATATTAACGCAAAGCTAGGAAGAGAGGACGTCTTTAGTAGCGTGGTCTGAAGCACAGCCTGCACTACATCACATCCGACAACGGACTCAGGCTAATCGACTTTGCGGCGGGGCGAAACTTTGTCGTAGCTAGTACGCGGTTCCCACGTCTCGATATTCACAAGAGAACATGGCTCTCCTTTGATCGAAAAATCGTCAACCAAATCGATCACATTGCGATCGACGCAAGGCACTCTTCCAGAATTCTGGGTGTCCGGACTTTCCGAGGAGCCAACGTGGACTCGGATCACTACCTAGTTGTAGCCAAGGTACGGATGCGGATATTCACAACGGAGCGAAATCAACGAAATGCTCTGAGAAAATTTGACGTCGGGCGGCTGCAATCGCAAGAGACCGCCAGAACCTTTGCCGATCGTGTTTCTTCTAATCTCAATCTAAGTCCTATGCCGCCAGCAGCAAAAGCGGAAGACCAGTGGCAGCGCTGCCAAAAAGTCATCAGAGATGCCGCCTCTGATGTACTGGGTTTCTCTCGACCACCACAACGAAACCCCTGGTTTGTTGAGGAATGCCGGCAAGCACATGCAGCTAAACAAGAGGCGTACAAAGCGGCGCTGCATAGAAGGACTAGAGCTGTTTACGAGCTCTACGTGCGCAGGAGAAAAGAGGAACACCGACTTCTCAGAAAGAAGAAAAAGGAGCATGAGAAGCGCTCGATCGAGGAGATTGAGAGACTTTATTGCAGGAATGATGTTCGAAAATTTTACCAAAGGGTAAAAAGAACATGCCAGGGTTTCAAAGCCCGAACAGAAGCCTGCAGGGACGAAAGTGGCAACATAGTAGTAGAATCGCAGTCGGTGCTGAGGATATGGAAGGAACACTTCTGCAGACTGTTAAACGGCGATGACCACTAATGTTCCGCTGTCAGACAGAATGAGCCATTCAACAGTGACGATGACAGTCAAGATTCCCGTCAACCCGATCAGAATGAAGTGAGGATAGCAATCTTCCTCCTTTTTCAGCGAAGCTATGATCCGAAAACAAGGGATCACAACAATCCCACTTCACAGCAGTTTTACTGATCCGCCTGTGGGGTTCGCCTGAAGTGAGGATAGTGATATCTAAACTCAAATCCAACAAAGCTGCTGGAGCCGACGGCCTTGCCGCTGAACTTTTCAAGGCAGGAGGAGATGAGTTGGTAAGGAGCATGCACCAGCTCATCTGTAAAATCTGGTCGGACGAAAGTATGCCTGATGAATGAAACCTCAGCATCGTTTGCCCAATCCTGAAGAAAGGAGACCCTCTGAACTGCGCCAATTACAGAAGTATAAGTCTCCTAAACATCGCATATAAAATCCTGTCTGCCGTATTATGTGAACGCCTAAAACCGATCGTCAACAACCTGATCCTGGTCCTTATCAGTGCGGTTTCAGGCCGGGAAAGTCCACCATTGTCCAAATATTCACACTACGGCAGATCTTGGAAAAAACCCATGAATATAAAATCGATACGCACCACCTCTTTATCGATTTCAAAGTTGCCTATGATAGCGTGTATAGAGATGAGTTATACAGAGCCATGTCTAGTCTTGGCATCCCTGCCAACCTCGTCCGTTTGTGCAGAATGATGATGGAGAACTCTCGTTGTTCCATCAAAGTCAGTAAGAACATCACCGAACCGTTCGACGTCAGGAAAGGTCTTAGACAAGGCGACACGCTATCATGCGATCTCTTTTACATAGTACTTGAGAGAATTGTACGAAACTCACAAGCCAACCCCGGAGGTACAATCTTCTTCAAGTCTGTACAACTACTCGCTTATGCCGATGACATTGACATAATCGGAAGAACTCAGCGGGCCGTCAATGGGGCATTTACGAGTATTGAGACCGAGGCAGCAAAGATGGGTCTAGCGGTCAATGAAAGCAAAACAAAATATATGCTCTCATCAGTACAAAAAAGGACACCCAACATCGGCGTCTTGGACAGAACGCCACAATAGACGAATATAATTTTGAGGTAGAAAAGGATTTTGTCTACCTAGGCTCTATGGTCAGCTCCGCAAATGACTTCAGTAGGGAGATCACACGAAGAATTACTCTTGCCAATCCTTGGTTCTATGGGCTGAGACGGCAATTGAGTAGCAAAGCCCTTTCTCGAGCTACTTAGGTAACTCTTTACAAACCACTAATCAACCCAGTCCTGCTGTATGGCGCAGAGGCATGGGCTTTGACAAAACCGGATGAGGATGCCCTTGGTTATTTCGAGAGAAAAGTTCTTCGAGCTATCCTTGGTCCCGTCTGCATAGACGGTGAGTGGAAGAGAAGGTACAATGCCGACCTATACGGCCTGTACAAGAACATCGACTTAGCCAGAAGAGTTCACATACAGCGACTAAGATGGCTGGGTCATTTAGGGCGGATGGAGCCCAACCTTCTCGCTAAGAAAGTCTTCGAATCCACCCCGGATGGACGGCGCAGTAGAGGACGACTTCGCGTAGGTGGCGCAAACAAGTGGAGGGGGACCTCAACCAACTTGGCGTGCGCAACTGGAGGCAGCTGGCTCGTAACCGGGCTGGCCCGGGACCGGATGTTATTTTTCCGGCCCAGATTCAGACGGTCATCAGCATAGTATGGCAGTATCTCTCCTGTATACTGAAGGCTTGTCTTGAGCTCGGAACAACACCAACTGCCTGGACCGAGGTAAGAGTGGTCTTTATACCCAAAGCAGGCAAGACATCGCACACCCTCCCAAAGGACCTTAGACCTATTAGTCTAACATCCTTCCTTCTCAAGATTCTAGAAAGAATCCTGGACCTACACATCAAGGCCACTATTGATAGCACCCTACTATCCACGTCACAGCACGCCTACCAAAAAGGTAAGTCTGTCGAAACGGCTTTGCACTCCATCATTCACCCTATCGAAAAATCACTCTCAACCAAAGAGTTCACCCTAGTGTCATTTCTAGACATAGAGGGAGCCTTCAACAACGTTGAAAGAAATTCGATTACCAGTGCCTTACGTGGGCTCAACATCTGCGAACCCATCTGTTGTTTCATAGAACACATTCTAAAGAACAGGGTAATAACAGCATCCTTCGGAAGTAGTACTGTCAAGCGACATGCACATCGAGGCATCCCCTCAAGGGGGTGTACTATCTCCACTATTGTGGAACTTTGTGCTCAACGAGGCCCTTCTAAAGATCGAAAAACCTGGATGCAATCTTATTGCCTATGCAGACGATGTCGCCATTCTAACAACAGGCAAATACCCGCAGACGCAGGCCGATGTCATGCAGTCTGCTCTCAATGAACTGCTCAGATGGACCGATAAATGCGGCCTCTCCGTTAACCCAACGAAGACCGAGCTAGTTCTATTCACAAGAAAACACAAACTCCCTGACTTCACTCCACCCAAGATAAGGGGATCCACCCTCAAGCTTTCAAATAGTGCCAGCTATTTAGGCCTAAAGCTTGACCGCAAGCTTATTTGGAAGGAGAATGTTGTCGAACGGGCCACGGAAATCGCTGGCCGCTCTATACATCTGCAAGAAAGCAGTAAGCTCCACCTGGGGCCTTAAACCAAGCATCATGCACTGGCTATACACGTCGGTCATTAAACCGATTCTCATGTATGGAGTATTGGTATGGTGGCCCGCCTTGGAGAAGAAATCCAACCTATCCATAATGGAAAAAACTCAGCGAGTTGGATGTCTCAGTATTACCGGTGCACTGAGAACTTCTCCCACAGCGGCGCTCCAAACTATGCTCCACCTGCTTCCGATTGACATCGTCAGTAAACAATTGGCTGTCAGCTCGGCAATAAGACTGAGAGGCTCCAGGCAGTGGAAAGAGCAACACACGGGACATGCCCGTCATCTTCCCAATTCCACTGACCATCTGCCCACTGAATATGATTTTGACAAGGGCTACACGCACTCGATACCGCACAGAAGTGAGTGGACGCAACGCAATGTCCTTTACAAAAAAACGCTATCAATCTTCACGGACGGGTCCAAAACCAAGGACGGAGTCGGTGCCGGAATTTTCTCAAAAGATCTGAACATACACCTCTCCTTTATCCTTCCAGACTACTGCAACGTTTTTTAAGCCGAAATCACCGCAGTTCGCAAAGCTGCTGACTGGCTGGCGGCTAGCACACTATCAACACCTGATATTGTTATTTATGTCGACAGTCAGGCAGCCATCAAATCCCTCGCATCCAGCACTACGAGATCTAAGGCAGTGAAAGACTGTCGCATATCTCTTAACGAGATAGCTGGTCAGTACAACCTCACCCTTTGCTGGGTACCAGGTCACTGTGACAAACCGGGGAATTGTGCAGCCGACGAATTAGCACGACAAGGCTCCTCTGGTACAGATAGCATGAGCATCACCGACATCGAAGCGCCAGCGTCTTATGTTAAGTACCTCATTCAAATTGATGCCGAGAAAGTAGCCAATCATCGATGACAACATCTAGACCAATGTCATACCGCCAGACAGCTGTGGCCGATACTCAGTAAATACAGGTCCATCGGACTCCTGAAGCACAAGAGAGGAGCCCTCTCAAAAATAACAAATGTCCTCGCTGGACACTGCGTCATAGGAAGACATGCCCAGAGATTAGGTATCCCTCATAACGACTTCTGCAGAAGCTGCAGAGATGAAGAGGAAGAAGAGACCATCAGTCATCTCCTGTGCGCCTGTCCTGCGCTCGCCAACATTAGAAAGGCCACTCTGGGTGAATACTTCTACAATGATCTTAATGATCTCGGCAACGCCTGCACGGCTAAAATTCTCGACTTCATTCAACGAAGCAGATGGTTCCAAGAGTAAGAGGGTGACCCACCCACCTTACACATCGGCAGTACAATGGACCTACTTTCTGGTCTAAGTACATCCTCATCGATCCTAACCTAACCTAACCTAACCGTGCTGGCTGGAGAGGCTTGTTGGTTGAGGCCCAGGCCCACCCCGGACTGTAGCGCCATCTAAGTAAGTAAGTAAGTTGGGGAGCATATGCACCTACAATATTCCACACCTCTCCTTGTATTACTAGTTTGAGAGACATCAAACGGTCGCTGGACTTCGAAATGCTCAAGACATTTCCAAGTAGCTCGGCCGCAAGGATGATACCGATTCCGTTCTTAGCCTTTTCCGTTCCGTACTAGAACATCTTGTAATCTGTTGTCCTAACGTCCAAGAAAAGCACCCGATTTCCGGTGTTTTTCCATCTCGTCTCTTACTTACTTACTTATGTCCTGTATCCTCTTGTGGGTCCTAGGGCCTCTACTACGCCTACGCGCCATCGTGTACGGTTTCTGGCAATGTGTCTGAGTTCTCCTCAACTTTTCCCTAACTGCCGTGCCTCCTTCTCGACTGTTCTGCGCCATGTTTTCCGCGGACCGCCAGGTCTTCTGCCATCCTGAGTTAGAGGGTTCCATTGCATAGCATGGTTCGCTATGGAGCTGTCACCCTTTCGGAACATGTGACCAATCCACTGCCACTTCCGCCGTTGATTTTCAGCCCGACGACACCTGCCTCCCTCTCCACATCTGCTGTCATTTGGTGGAGGTCCATAATTCTGTGGGAGAGTAAGCATACATCGTCTGCGTAGTCAAGATGTTTCAGTTGAGATGTAAGAGTCCATCGAATTCCTCTGTTTCCCGTCGACAAAGCTGCATGAAGCACATCGCTAATCACCAATAGGAATAATATTGGTGAAAGGATACAGCCTTGTCTTACCCCACTTTGGATCTCAAATTCCTCAGACAACCTCCCCCTGTGCAGAACGTGACATTTGGAGCCTTCATATGTAGCTTTGATAATAGCAATTAGTTTATCGGGAATGCCTCTCCTGCGTAAGGCACGCCAAATAAACTCCCTGTTGACACTATCGAACGCCTTCTCAAAATCGATGAACAGCAGGTGGAGTGGCGATCGATATTCAACACACTGTTCGATGATAATCCGCAGGGTGTTGATGTGGTCGGCACAGGAGGATCCAGAGCGGAAACCTGCTTGTTCGGCATCGAGTGTGTCTTCGAGATGTTGTTTGATTCGCTCAAGGATGATTTTAGCTATTATCTTAGCTACAGCAGGCAGCACGCAGATCCCCCCCCCGGTTTCCGCACTCCATTAAATTTCCTTTCTTAGGAAGCTTGACGATCATTCCCTTTTTCCACTCGTTAGGAAAGCTCTCAGCTTCCCAAGCTCTATCTATAAGTGGAAGCAGAAGCTCAGCCGATGCCGTTGGCGCTGCTCGTAAGAGCTCTGCTGGAATACCGTCAAGTCCTACCGCCTTGTTGGTTTTGAGTGCCTTGATCGCGGTAATGATCTCATCTTTACTGGGAGTCGTGGTGCGTATTCGGGAGCTTCTCACCTCGGGCATCTCAATCTGATTTGGGAGCATATCGCTAGCGAATACACGGTTCAAAACCGTAGCAAAATGCTCTTTCCATCTCTTGAGCTGGTCCTCATCCGAAATGAGTAAGGAGCCGTCTAGGCTTTTCACTGGGTATTGGCTGGAGCTGCGACCACCTGTCAGCTCTTTCGTGATTCTGTAGACAGTCCTGCTGTCGCACCTCCGTGCAGCTTCTTCTGCTTCTGTAGCCAGCGCGTTGATGTAGTTGCGCTTGTCACGTCGTACGCTACGCTGAACTTCTCTCATCTTGTGATAAAGTTACTCTAGCTCGCTTCTCCCTGCTGCTGGGGTAGCTGCAACGCGAGCTTTTAGCTGTTTTCGTTCGTCAATCCGTCTCCAGGTATCCTCGGAAAGCCACGCCCTATGTCTTCCCTGCGATCGACCGACAATTCTTTCAGCACCAGATGCAAAAACATTTTTCACAGCACACCAATGGTCTTGGATGGTTGCGGGCATTGAGATGCTGATTGCTTCCACACCTTGCGAAAGGTGCTCCCTTAATCGTTGGCGCACTGAGGGATGACTAAGTCTATCGATGTTGAACCTGGGCATTCTTGTGTTGTCGTGGGATCTTCAAACTGCAGTAGTGCGTAGTTGGAGAGTAGCTATTATAAGATAGTGTTCACGTACTATCCCCACATCTGCCCCTCGTCTGTTTAGGACGTCCAGGAGACTACTTCTAAAGCGGCGATTAATGGCAAAATGGTCAATTTGGTTGGAGTTTGCTTGCCTGCCATTGGAAACCCAGCTGGCTTTGTGGTAGATCTTGTGCTCAAACATGGTGCCACCTATAACAAGGCGGTTGGCATTGCAGAAATCCACAAACCTTTCGCCGTTGTCATTGCGGTTGCTTAGTCCATGCTTCCCGATTACATGTTTGAGCCCTTCGTTGTCGTTGCCTACCTTGGCATTCAAATTCCCCATCACTATGACAATGTCTCCATTTGGTGTTGTGTTGAAGACGGCGCTTAAGAGATTGTAGAAGCTCTCCTTTTCGTCCTCAGACGAACTATTCGTTGGGGCGTAACACTGTATGATGGTGACGCGTCGTACTCTAGTCCGGAATCTGGCCGTCAAAGTCCTATCACCATGAGGCTGCCAGGAAATCAGGCCCTTGCGTGCTGTTGTTGTTAGCAGTAGTCCGACTCCATATTCCCGCGGACTTCCGGATGGTCTTCCAGAATAGAGTAGTACAGTGTTACGCGTTGGAGACTGGTACTCGCCCGCTTCTAACCATCTTACTTCACTTACCCCCAAAATGTCCAGTTTATATCGCATGAATTCCTTTTCCAGTTGGAGGAATCTGGCATTGTAAGGACCTTCTCTTCCCGAGTCGAGGAGCGTCTTTACATTCCAGAAACCTATCTTTGTCCGGGTACAATAGCCAAAAGTCGTCAACATGTGATCAGTCCTTATCCGAGGCATAGTGTCGGTTTCAGTAGCGAGCTGGTTTCAGTAACGCAGGTTGCTGGCCCACGTTACCTAGCCTAGAATCAAGGCCCTAGACAACCCGCACTTACAATTTTGGCCTACACGTGTAAGGGTTTATACGTATAGTTGCCCGGGGACCACCACCAGGAGGTAAAGTAAGCACTTCATCACGAACTTGATTGTTGCGCTACTGGCCCAAGCCAAGTTTTGGGCAGTCAGTAGTTTCCCGATCAATCGCAATGCAGGTTCCGTCTCTTGGACACACAATATGTCCACCCGTCTTCTATTCTTCATCTCATCCAGCTCGTAGATAGATAGATTTATATTGTTGAGAGGTGCAAGTGCACTGCGACCTGTTTTTTTTTTTTTTTTTTTGGATTGCGCCAGGGATGTGTAATCTTCATAGATACTAATAGCCCGAGTGCTACTAGCATGCACGATTCGCAAACCTGAGTAATCGATTTCAGGAATACGCCTACGTACTAAACACACACCCTACACACTTCAACCACTCTCCCCGCGGGACTGCTGTTAGGTATTACTTCGCGGGGCTGGTTAGCAATTTATGCTATGCTTCTTGTGTCAGCTTCTTCCGCTGCTTCAGCTGCTCTTCTTAGCTCTTCTATTCTCCGCAGCTCTTTTTGTAGAGTTGTTACGAAGGAACATA
The DNA here is from genome assembly GCA_945910035.1 of Brachypalpus laphriformis. NCBI lineage: Eukaryota > Metazoa > Arthropoda > Insecta > Diptera > Syrphidae > Brachypalpus > Brachypalpus laphriformis. The sequence continues at coordinate 11,900,052 of OX246757.1, read as the reverse complement.
TTGCCATCCAATTCTCTTCCGACCGTAACATATGGTCGAGGAGTAGTGACGGACTTGGCAGAGTAATTCTCCATGCCGTGAAACGTGTGCAGTAAAACACTGCGTGCTCCGTATCTTCATCTTCACCTGGGCATTCCGGGCAGGATGGTGAGTTCTCATGTCCAAAACGGTGTAGATATTTGCGGTAGCCACCGTGGCCAGACAGGAACTGCGTTAGATGATAGTTGCAGTCTCCATGCTTTCGACTTATCCAGTCTTGGATTGTCGGTATAAGTTTATATGTCCATCTGCCTTTTGTTGTATTAGCCCAACGAGCTTGCCACATAGCTGCTGACGCTGCCCTTTCTTCGATTTTTATCACCTTGATACCAGTGGCGTCGTGATGACTCAATGCTCTTCTGTTATATATCCTCAGCATTTCATCTGCGAGAATATCGATGGGGATCATTCCAGCTATGACAAATGCAGCTTCGTCAGAGATGGTTCGAAAGCCGCTGATTGTCCGTAGCGCACAGAGTCTGTATGATGACGATAGTCTCCTTTTGGTCTCCTTCGTCCTCAGTGCCTCCGCCCAGACTGGGGCGGCATACAACAGAACTGAGGTGAGTGCACTGCGACCTATAAGAGATCTATTGTGCCCCCTTACTAAGGTTCTAGCCGATGATATACTCGGTCTAGAGCACTTCCTCCAGTCCAGCTGCTACAGCAAACCGGAGTATCTTCAGTGGATCCAGCGAAGGCAAATCCGTTTCTGATAGGAGGTAGGCACCAAGGTGATTCCTTCTTTTGTGGATCAGTGCTTCGCATTCCATAAGAAGGTGCGCTGGTGTTTCTGCGAAGTCCCTGCAGAATCTGCAGTGTCCGTCTGCTCCAGCTCGTAACTTCGACCGGTCATGTTTCCAATGTTCCAACTCACGAGGGTCTACTCTACTATTCTATAGGTATCCGTACATAATTGTGAATTGTGTTCTTTTAAAAAATTAAAATTCCTCTTAAGTGGACACTCTCTTATGTGTGACCGTCCACTTAAGGGATTGTAATAAGGTTTATCTATTCCATCGCATCTGCTCGTATGTGTGCCGCTGTTTTAAGAAATCATCCCGCATTTAACGCAATTTCCAACAGTAAGGACACTCTATTTGAATCCTTTTCACCACCAATGTCTATACACATCGCCCCCCCGCCCCCATGACTACTGACATTCTCTTCATTTTTCTTAAGAGTTTCATATTCTCTTTTAAAGGAAAAAATACAAAAAATAAATAAAAATCAACCAAATATTGTGTGTGGTGAAAATACTACTGTTATTGTATTTATCCTCTTTTCTTTGGTTTTTTTTTTTTTTTTTTTCTTTTGCCCTTTTTCAAAAGAGTAAGTGATAATTTTGTTTTTGTTGAGAATTTATCATTTGGTTCTTCTTCTTTAGCGTGGTGGTGGTGAACTACGTTCTGATTCTATCGGCCCCTGCAGTTGATTACGATTGAATACTGTTAAAGCTTTCAGAAACTTTCGGTACGGTCTTATATTCAGTTGTTCGTCCTGACAAAAAATAATTAGAAATAAAAAAAAAAAAAAAAAAAAAAAATACAAAAAAATAGAACAAATATCGTTATTTAAATAGTTTTACTGTTCGTTTTTTTTTTATGTGTTTTCATTGTTGTTCTAAAGTATATATATATATATATAAAACAAAAAATAAATAAATAAATAAAAATAACATTTAATATTATTAATACTGTTTAAAAAAAAAAAAAAAATTTTAAATTTAAAAAAAAAGTTTAAGGGATTTAAAAAAAACCTATTTTTCAAATACGAATAGTATTTGGTGCTAAAAAAAAAGAAAAACTAATAAAAAAATAAATTTTTTTTTTTTGTTGGGGGATAGTGGGACAGTGGGACTACTCGCCATCTCGTCGGTATCTTGTCGTCGATTTGGTTTCTTATCGTTTTGTACGAAGAGCATGTGTGTCGCCAGTGTTCGATTGGATGTTGGAAAATACAAGATACAAGTGGAATTATAAGAAAATTAATAATTTAATAAGATTTTGCCATTTGTGTTGCGGTTCGAATCAATTAAAAATGAATTAATGGGAAATTTGTCGTAACGCACCAGATATATGATAACCACGTGCTTGCCTAGCATACATACATACATATATATATATGCGTACATTTGTATGAGGATGTGTAGACACTACACATATATATTTATATATATATATATATATAGTATATAATATATATAAACCCCCCACATACATAGTCTATGTTCACATATAAGGTTAAGGTACTACGAACGTTCTCGTATATGCATTTGAATTTGTCTATAAGGTCCCCGACTGCCCGACAGTGTATCCAAATCTATCTCATTTAGTATTTTAATCATTTGCCGTAAATAGTTTATCCTTTTTCACTTCCAGTTGGACAATTTATAATAAACCTACACAAACTATATACTTTATTTTTTAACGACGATTTATCTTTTTTTCTTTATACGAGTACAATTCGAACGTATATACCCATCAATATATATATATATACATTGCTACAATGTACATTATAATAATAATAATAACAACTCGCACACTGTATTCATATTATGTACATATGTTCACATAAGATACTTCAATCTATTGCTCGTCTGCCGTCATAGTCGTCTGCGGAAAATGAGAAAAAAAAAAAAAAATTCTCAAAAGCTGACTAAGAGTATGGACCAAAGTACTACTACCACACATCAAGAGTTGAAAATGAGAAAAAAAAAAAAAAAAAAAAACGCCAAAGGATGATGACTGGAAAATAGTTACGTATACGTACCGTATCTACTCTACTCGTATGTGCATAGAAAAATGAATACAAGTGAAACGCATTGCAGATTCCCACCGACATACATACTGAGTGTATGAAAATTAAAACATGACACACAGAGAGAGAGAGAGTGAATCCTAATTGTAAAGTACTTTAGCTGTTATTGTGTCGTCGTCGCATGTCGCATGCCGCATCACCTCCCTATTTGCTAGAAACTTTCCTTAAAACAATTTTATTCATTCAAATGGCAAATTGTCTACAGAGAAAAAAAAAATAAAAATAAAAATCCATCCAATAGATACACAATGTTCAAATAGGGTGTATAAGCCAGTAGATATGTATGTAATGTGCAAAGTAAAATAAACTATCCTAAGCATACTTACAGATACATATATGTATGTATGTATGTAGTTTAGAGATTCATGGAATAGGAAACTTATGGATGTAATTTACAAAATTACTTTTGTTCGTACGAGCATATTATATACCTAATGCATACGAGTATAGTACAGATACTCCTTAGATTAAGTCTCTTTGTGAATTTTTTTTTTATAGTTTGTACGGATTTGTAAGAAAAGTATTGATTTCACCCACTTTCTATCGCCCGATGTGTAGGGTTCTTCAAACTTTCTTATTAAATAGTTCGATCATTCATATCCTGTTGGTTGTTAATTAGATACGAGTAAATGCATCAATTAGTATGCAAAATATACAAAAAAGTTACAATCCAGTTGGCATTATATCCTATCTCTTAGATTTTAACCCCATCCGCTCTAGTAATGTGGGCGTGGTGTTAGGAAATAAACATTTTTTTTGCATCATAATTTGATTGACAGCTAAACAACATTATATATAATTATAAGAAATTTTAATTTCCAACTCTTTAACGATACTATGCTTGTTGAGATACTTACTTACGTACTTATGTCCTGTATCCCCTTGTGGGTCCTAGGGCCAGTACTACGCCTACGCGCCATCGTGTCAAAGTGTCTCAGCTCTTCATCAATTGCCTCTCGACTGTTCTGTGCCATGTTTTCCTCGGACCGCCTGGGTGAAAGGGTTCCATTGCATAGCATGATTTGCAATGGTTAGGTTAGGTTAGGTAGATGGGTGCCTTGTGACAAAGAGTCACTGCTCACTCAGACCCTGGAAACGTTGTACAGAAAACCCGCCGTTAGAACCACTCAGAAAGTGATATGAATCTCAGGAGGTTCGCTAACTCAACATCACCCAAGTCCTCCAGCTCCGAGAAGAAGTAACTACCAAGAGTCTTCATCCTTCTGACGGATAGGGCAAGACAGTCACACAACAGGTGACGAACAGATCCAATTTCTTCTTCGTCCCTGCAACTTCTGCAATAGACATTATGCAGCACACCTAGTCGCTCCGCGTGAACGCCAATGGCACAATGTCCGGTAATTTGCCAGAAATGACCCGTGCGTTATAACGACTTAGTTTTACCCGAGAGGTTACTTACTTACTTACTTAGGTGGCGCTACAGTTCGGGGTGAACCTGGGCCTCAACCAACAAGCCTCTCCATTTAGCTCGGTCTTTAGCTAATTGGCTACAATTGTGCACTCCAAGTTGATCGAGGTCCCCTTGAACTTGTGCGCGCCATCTACGGCGATGATTTCCTCTACTGCGTCGTCCCTCGGGATTAGATTCGAAGACTCTGCGGTCCGGAGCGTTGGTGTCCATTCGCTCTACATGTCCTAGCCATCTCAGACGTCCAATACGCAGTTTTTTGACCAGGTCGATGTCGCTGTACAGCTCGTATAGTTAGTGATTAAATCTTCTCCTCCAAAACCCGTCAACGCAAACGGGACGGAAAATCTTACGAAGAATTTTTCTCTCGAAGCGACCAAGGATATCTTCATCCTCTTTTAGTAAAGTCCATGTTTCAGCGCCGTAAAGCAGGACTGGGATGATCAAGGTCTTATACAGAGTCTCCTTAGTGGTTCGACATAGAGCTTTACTGTTGAATTGCCTTATAAGCCCAAAAAAACAGCGATTGGCAAGAGTTATTCTTCGCTTGGTACCTTCGCTTATGTGGTTTTCAGAGTTTATAGCAGAGCCAAGGTAGACAAAGTCCCTTACTACCTCGAAGTTATAGCTGCCCACGGTGACGTTTTGTCCAATTCGTCCGTGTTGGCTTTCCCTTCTTGTTGACAGCATATACTTGGTTTTGCCCTCGTTTATCGCCAAACCCATTTTGGCCGCTTCCGCCTCAATGCTTGCAAACGCACCGGTGACAGCCCGCTGAATTCTTCCGATAATTTCTATATCGTCGGCGTATGCAAGCAGCTGTACAGACTTGTAATGGATTGTGCCTCCGGTGTTGGCTTGTGAGTTCCGCACAATCCGTTCAAGTACAATGTTAAAGAAGTCACATGACAACGCATCACCTTGTCTGAAACCATTTTTGACATCGAAGGTCTCGGTGAGGTCATTACCGACCTTGATGGAGCAGCGAGCGTTCTCCATCATCAGCCTGCACAGACGGACAAGTTTGGCAGGGATGTCAAAACTAGACACTGCTCTATAAAGCTCTTCTCTATAGATGCTGTCATGAGCGGCCTTGAAATCGATAAAGAAGTGGTGAGTATCGATTTGGAATTCTTGGGTTTTCTCCAGAAGAACCCAGCGTCTGTTCACTCGACCGGTGGCTTCATCCTCTATTTTTTTGCGCAGGGAACTGATTGGGGTTGCTGCAGAGGGGAGGGCCCGCGATAAGTGCAGCGCTGACCCTTTCCTAACAAGCTCGTCGGCCCTTTCGTTACCTTCGATATCCATATGAACTGATACCCAGCAGAGGGTGACCGCGTTGGCTCTTGATATCTCATTTAAAAAGGATTTGCAGGTACTCACAAGCCTCAACCTAATTACAGCAGAGTCCAGAGCGTTAACGGCTGCCTGGCTGTGTCTATATAGACAGTGATCGTTCAACCAACAATATTACTTTTGCCTATAGTTTCAGCAGCCTATATCATCGTCGCTTATTCTAATGGAGCAGTTTATTCCTACGGCTTCATAATAAACTCCGGCTCCCGTGCCAACGTCCATCTTAGAACCGTCGTCGGTATAGAACGCAAATTCCTTTTTCTTAATGGTTCTTCGGTTGTTCCAGCATTTTCTGTCAGGAATTCTTGTAGTGAATCTCATTTCAAATGCTAGCATCGGGTTCATGTGATTTGTTTCCGTCAATCACCCATCGGGACAAAATGGAAGCATGCCCATAAAGGCTCGATGACCACAATCGGCTTTCTATCAGTCTTACAGCAGTTTTGGCCGCCAGACTGCTACAGTATATCAAGCGGAATGAAACTATGCATGGTTTCCATTGCCGCTGTTGTTGTTGTTCTCATTGATCCCATGACTCCGATGCACGCTGGCCTCTGGATTGCGGTGAGGTTTGAAAGCTGGTATTGCTTCTCAAGTACCATCCACCATACTAGTGAACCATATATGAGAATGGATCTAACAACCGCCGTGTATATCCAGTACACGACAGCTGGTTTGGCAAAAATAGAAAGCTACGCTTGCTTTTTTGATGCGTTCGGCAATATTTTTAGTTTGAAATTCAGAATTACGCCCAGGTATCGAGCTGAACTTGAGATACTTAGCATGCTTCCTTAAGAGACAGTGGTTAGAGAGTATTCCTATCGCTGTTCTAAGACGTGACCTTTCTAATTTTATGATCTCCCCAGATTTTCTGCGGTCTAACACAGGCCACAAGGCCTTAGACACCCTGTGACCATCTAAGTTTGACCATCTTAGATTGGCCGTAGGTAGGTAGGCAGGAGTGGTTGTGTCAGCAAACCATGCCGACGCTTAATTAGCGCAGAAGCACCGTTTTAATACCACGACTCAAGTGACCTAACGGATGTAACAAGGACGTTAACTACTAGGGAAAAGAATAAGAAAAAGGGGGTAAGGAGTATTCAAATCCATCCCGTTACATTGAGGAAGCTGATAATATCCCCAATCTCCGCTAGCTCTATAAGGTTGTCGAAAAAGAGTTTACCTAAGGTGCACTATCTGGCCTTGCCTAAAGCCGGACACTTGCAGACGAATTGTAAGATTGTTTCTTGTCGGCAGTATTGCAGCTCCGACAGTGTGCATTAAATGCAATGCCTGTTCTGGGCGCATGAACCCCGATGGGCAAGTGGCCAGAATTCTTGTGATATCTGCACGGTTTCTGTTTAGTAGATCTTGCGTCCTTTTCAGGGAGTATTTACGCCACATCTGCCTGGAGATGACACAATGCCGCACCCCCTGCCATCTACCATCAGCCTTTAGCAGATAGTGCTCGAAGATGCCTCCCTTAATGACCCCCAACGGGACGTTCACCTCCTTTGCCAGGGAAGCATCAAGGGCAGATCCTTGCCGCGCGAGTTCATCAGCTCGCTCATTCCCCTCAATGTTGCTATGACCCAGAACCCAAAGGAGACAGATTCTTAGCCGGTGACCAAGCGAGGCGAGTTCTTTTTTGCACTGTTCTACTAGCCTTGAGGATGTAGTGGCAGCTACTATAGCCTTGAAAGCCGCCTGGCTGTCAATGAGGATGGCGGTGGTAATTAGGGGTGTAGAGGTTTGCTTGAGTATGCGGCAGGCCTCACGTACAGCCAAAACTTCCGCCTGGAAGACACTGCACGAATCAAGAAGCCGATACAAACTGGAAATATTGAGGGAATCAGAGAATATCCCCGCCCCTACCCCGCAGTCCATTTTTGAACCGTCGGTGAAAATTGTTGATTCGAACTCATTTATCAGTACGCCAGTTTCCCATTCCGCCCTGTTTGGCAATCTGACCGTGACGTCATTTCTAAAGTACGCTGTGGGAGTTATATAGTCGGTCGGATTAGCTACCAGATCCTGTGGTAGCAGATTCAGGATACTGTTGTGACCATACGGATTGGTGGACCAGCATCTGCTTCCCTTAGCCTGACCGCGCTACATGATGATAGATGCATAATGTGAAGATCGAGTGGTAAAAGGTGCAGGACAACATTCAAGGCTTCAGTTGAACATGTTCTCATGGCACCCGTTGCGCCTATAGCCGCAGTTCTTTGTATCCTGTTAATGAGTTTGATGTTGTAAGCCTTCCTTAACGCAGCCCACCAGACTAGCGATCCATAGGAAAGAATAGGACGCACCACTGCAGTGTACATCCATAAGACCATCCCCACTTCTTACCAAAGGCCTTGTTGCAAGCACAGCAAGCCACACAGGCCTTCTTAACCCGCTGCTCAATGTTAAGCTTCCAGTTTTTTTTTTTTTTTTCCCCTCTTGTAAAACCCATGCCCGCGTGGCAACGACACTGCGACCTGAAAGATCTATTGTATCGGAAACTTCCAGCTTAGTTTTGGATCAAGTGCCTGACATCTAGGTACTTGGCACTGGAGGATTGGGAGAGTAAATGATTTCTTAGCCGTGGAAGCGTAAATGTCGGTATTTTGGTTTTAGTGGTAAAGAGCATCAGTTTAGTTTTGCTTGGGTTGACGCTGAGTCCACATCCAGTGGCCCATGAGCTAATCTTGTCCAAGTCACCTTCCATAATCTCACTGATTACGGGTGGAAACATCTCCGATATCAGTATTACCACGTCATCTGCATAGGCGACAACCTTAACTCCATCCCTATCAAGTCTACATAAAATTCTATGACCATATGCCATAGAAGAGGAGACAAGACCCCACCTTGAGGAGTTCCTCTAACAACAGATATGGTGGAGATGCTGTTGCGGAGAGTCGATTGAATGGTTCTAGTTTTTAGCATTGTCAATATCCATTTGTTAATGAACTCTTCCACACCCAGTTGGATCAGAGCTTCCTGAATCGACTCCGTACTGACCTTATTGAAGGCACCTTCAATGTCTAAGAAAGTAGCAAGGGTATACTGTTTGAAATTGATTGTCTTTTCTATCGTTCGCGCAACTTCGTGGAGTGCCGTCTCTGTCGATCGCCCCTTAGTGTACGCATGTTGAGATTTGGATAGAAGGGATTTGTCTAGGGTATATTTCGAATATGTGTATCTAAGATGCGTTCTAACGTCTTTAAAAGGAAAGAGGATAAGCTAATGGGTCTGAAATCCTTTGCGGATCCATGACCCCGGCTCGTAGCTTTGGGGATAAACACAACACGACCACGTCTCCAGTTCAGGGGAACGTGGTTCAGGAGAATACATCTTCTGTACATCGGAGAAGATGAGATCACCTGGTCCAATGTTTTTTGCAGCATAATAGGGAGAATGCCGTAAAGGCGGGCCGATTTATAGGGAGAGAAACTGTTAATAGCCCAGGAGGTATTAACTGCTGTAATTGTTGTCTTAATGTCATTCAAGGAAGACGATTGCACGACCTGAGCTACTAGTGGGAGGGCAATCTCATTACTACATCCTGGAAAGTGTGTTTGCATTAAAAGTTCAAGTGACTCGCTAGAGGCAGTAAAGCGTAACTTTATTGTTTCTGCGCAATTCATTAAGTTTGTATAGGCATTCCCACACAAGTTTTGACTTGATGACATAAGAGTTAATTGCTTTGATAGCTGCTTGGCTGTCTGACAGTATTGCTATGTCGCAGTTGCTGTATCTTCTTTCGAGATTAAGTTGGATGCATCTATCTACAGCACATATTTCAGCTTGAAAGAAGCTGGTACTCTTGCCCATGGGTTCTGAGTGCTTCGTCCTTGGCCCAAAGACGCCCACCCCTGTGCCTTTTGAGTTCTCGAGCCGTCTGTATATCACTTTATCGTGTGGCTGCCCAGTCCGTATATCGTGGATTCGTTGCTCCACTCTTTCTTGTTACTTAACTTTGTACTAAAGCTTTTGCCAAAGTTAAATTTCCTGATACTGTCATACTGGGGACGGCCAAAAAGGGATGTTTCTTGAGAAGTGCATCGTATTCTCTCATACCAACACATTTCTCCCTTCCAATACCTTCCTTTGCCAACCTTAGGATCGTCTGCTGTGCATTTTGCTCCACTACAAGATGGAGCGGTGTTAGCTCCAGGAGTACTTCCATGGCTGCAGTTGGACACGTTCGCATGGCTCCAGTGATGCAGAGGCACGCAAGTTTTTGCACTTTAGTGAGTGTCTCCCTCGTAGTGACTAGACTAGTTCGCTTTGTCCATGCTATTGCTCCATAAGTGATCATTGGTCTCACAATGGCAATGTACATCCATCAAAGAATATTTGGACTAAATCCCCAAGACTTACCCGCTAGGCTCCTGCATATCATTAGAGCATGGGTAGCTTTTTTGAATATCTCCTCTATGTGTTTCTTCCACAAGAGTTTGCTATCTAGGTGTACTCCTAGATATTTCACTTCCTTTACCGGTGTATCGTATATATCGTATGTATCGTGCCCGACAGTCGGGTTGCCTTCAGTTCAAGTTTTCTCTTCCTCGTGAACTGTACTATTGTGGTTTTGGGTTTATATTAAGCCCAGCCGTGCTGCACCATTCTTGAGTTACTGTTAGGCCCCTTTGTATAAAAGCACATATGGTTTCCTCGAATTTCCCCCTGGCAATCAGTACAATGTCATCGGCGTAGGCTTGACAGTTAATTCCAAGGTTTGTTAACTTTTCAAGAAGCTCATCCACAACAAGACTCCACATTAGGGGAGATAACACTTCTCCTTGTGTGCATCCTCTTGTTGTGTTGACCCTGATAATTCCATGTGAAGTTTGAGTTTGTTCTCAGCAATTCATTTATCCACTTAGATACTATTCTGCTAACTCCCTTTCCGTCAAGGGCGCGTTTAATAGCTTTATGTGAAGTGTTATCAAATGCCCCTTCAATGTCTAGGAAGGCGCAGATTACTATCTCTTTTGTTTCAAGAGCACTTTGGATTGTTTCCGCCCGCTCTGTATGCATGCTGACGATAACGCAGTGGGGGTGTATTAAGTACATCCTCCCTTAAATGGTTGTCCACAGCTTTCTCCATTTTTTTGAGAAGAAACGATGTTAGGCTGATCGGTCTGTATGACTTAGGCTGTGTTGGGTCCTTCTTCCCCATTTTTGGTATAAACACAACTCTCGCCCGTCTCCATTGGTTTGGAATATATCCCAGTGCAAGACTGCTTTTTGTTATTCTGACCAGGTGTGGTAGTAGTTTTTCTTGCCCCCTTTGCAATAGGGCTGATATAATACCATCCGCACCTGGTGACTTGAAGGGCTGGAAAGAGCTTATTGCCCACTCGATTCTCCCTCTGGAACAGATAGCACCTGCAATCTCGGAATCTTCCTTCCGAGGTCTGGTCGTGTTGGTCATGCTCCCGTCACAGGTGTTCTGCAAACTTTGTACTTTATCTTCAGTAAAGCTGCCGTCAGGTTTTTTAAGGGGTGTTGGCATTCCTCCGATTTTGCAAGGATTTTATGTAACCTAGCTGCAGCAGGAGTGCTGTTTATTGTCTCACAGAACTTCCTGAAACTTTCTTTTTTCGCCCTTCTTAACTCCTTGTTGTAGTTTGTGAGTGCCGCCCTGTAGCTTTGCCAATCCCCATTACGCTTTGCTCTGTTAAACAGCTTGCGTGTATCAGAGCGTAATTTTGTTAGGTTGCTGCTCCACCATGGCACATCTTTCCCACCCTTTCTGTTGCTTATGGGGCAACTCGATTCGAACGCGTTTGTGATTGCGGTACTAAAACCCTCTACCGCGTTTTCTAACTCTAGATAGTGTGCTGGAGCCCTTCTCAGATCAATATGCTCCAGATTACTGTCTAGGGTTTCTTTAAAAACCTCCCAATTTGTTTTTCTTGGGTTCCTGACTGGATTTCTTGTGATACATGCACTATCTAACTCAAACACAATGATTCTATGGTCAGATAATGACGGCTCATCTGATACTTTCCAGTTCCTGTACTGATGCTCGGACTAACCAGCGTGAGGTCAAGAACTTCGTTTCTAACTCTAGTAACAAAGGTTGAGGTATTCCCTACATTATCAAGGGATGATCAAAGAATGAATTCTAGTAAAGACTCACCCCTGGTATTGGTGTCGGTGCTCCCCCATATAGCATTGTGAGCATTGGCGTCACATCCAATCAGCAGCGGCATTTGGAGCTTATTACAGTACTCCACTAAGCGCTGCAGTTCTGTTGGGACAGCTGGTTCATCCCCAGCACAGTATGCAGAAGCGATGATGATGGTGCGTGGTACTCCGTCGATGTTCAAAGAAACCTGCAATGGTAGGTTATTGGTAAGGATACATGCCCTTGGATTGGTCACCCTTATATCTCAAATTACCTTTGCATCCTTGCATGACAGTCCTTTGACTCCTCCTTTCAAGATCCATGGCTCCTGAATCAATACAATGCCCATGTTTTGTTTGGTAAACATCCTAGCTATTGCGGCTGATGCCGCTATGGCATGGTGTATGTTTACCTGGGCGACCTGTTTATTTTTCTGGTGGAGGTCATCGAGCTAGTGCTCGTCGGGGGCTGTTGCCCCACTCTTTATCAGCAGAATCTCTTCTTCTTCCAGGTTAAAGTGAAGAGGGAGAGAGATTACTGTACTGTTTAGGTCCTCCTCAGATAACGAGTCATCTGAGATGGACATAAATTCGTCTGCGCTCCGAGCGTCCTGTTCTACAGTCGGAGTTGGTGCTTCGACCGTCAGCGGAATTGGATGCTCCACTTCTGGTAGTGTCCGCTCTGAGGTTGGTTTCGAGCTGGTACTCTGCCCTGCGCTGTCCTCTAGCTTCTTGTGTCTACCCACCGGCATTCTGCCGAACCGGTAGCTCAGAGAGCAGTTTTGAGCCTTAGTGGCTTCAAAAGACTCTTGGTCAATTTCGAGGGCCAGTATCTGCCCAGTCTCCTCGTTACGACCACACGGAACCTTCCATGCCTTGATATTCAAGCCATGATTCTGCGCTTCTAGGAGTGCCAAAGAAATTTGGTAGTCCTGATGCACGCTGCGTGGTAGGAAGATGGTGATGGAATGGGCACGTGGTATTTTCGCACTGCCACATGTAGTAAGGCCCACCCCTTTAGTTTGGGAGCCACGGTCTTCAGCCATTCCACGGTCTGCGGAGTTTCGCGGTCGACCAGTAGCATGCCATTCTTAAAATGAACGCCCTGGAACTTGAGCTTATGCTCCCATCCCAGGGTCATTTCCGCCACGATTGCCTTCTCGAATGCTTCGATGTCCTCAGCATCGAGCATTTCCTGTTAGTAACTCACAGGAAGTACCACAATCTGCTCAGCCTTCGCGGCCTAAGCATGTCTTCCACCAGCCGGAACTGCCTCAGCAGCCACAGCATAACTTCTACCAGCTGAGACAGCGCTAGCTTCGCAGGCTCTGCCTGGGGCCTCTTAGCGCTCTCCTCAGACCTCAGCATTTTCTGCACATTACATGCAGGAGGTGTTATGGCATTATTGCCCCTCTTAGCTGTTGGCACAGCGGTGGAGTTGGGCTTTGGTCCTATGCTCCTCCGCCTTTTTCCTGGCCACCTCAGGTGCAAAGCCCTTTTCGAGGTTGCGCAGGTACCAGCTAGATCCCGCACCACTCAGACCCTTTCTCAAGGGGTCATCTTTGCCTCCCGGTTGCCCAGGTGGTGGCATCGGCGGGCAAGCTCGCTTTGTCTTGGTCGGAGCAGCATTGGATTGGAGAGCTGTAGGTGTCCGATCTATGCCCGAACTCCTCGCCTCATTAGCCGCCACAGCTACCTTGCCCAAGAGTCGGGGGGCTACAGCTTGGCACGTTCCAAACGTGCTGCTATTTTTGACAGCTCAGGGATCTTCCTTGAGGTCATAGCGGCTGTGTGGCTGGTGCTTGGTTACACTCGTCTAAAACCTCCCTCACGGCTTGTCCCTGGCCGATTTTCACTTACCGGGTCGTCCACACAGAGTCTCTGCTCCATCCGACCCGCTAGCATAGATGCTATCTAGGCTGTTTTTATTTTTTTTATTTTTTTTTTGCTTTTTGTTCTGGTTCATAGTCCCATGAGAAGCACGGGAAAGGAAGGTCAATTGCGCCGGAGCCCCGCATTGAAGTAGTAAGATTGAGGTTACTCCCTGAGGCGATTCTGTTTTAGAGAGGCTCCGTTATAATACCGCCGGTATACCCTCTGGCTGCAAACCATCCAATAGGCACGGGTCGCATTACACCTTGGATTAGGAGGGCAGATCTTGGTTCGTTACTCATCAGTCAGCCCATCCGAGAGCTAGGCTCCGAAGGCTGAGTAAGTCCTTGCAACTTAAGCTTTCGCACCACGTCAAGGTGCCTGCCAAGCCAGAGCAGAACGCCACAGTAGACAGATATAATTTTGAGGTAGTAAAGGACTTTGTCTACCTAGGCTCTATGGTGAACTCCGCAAATGACATCAGTAGGGAGATCACACGAAGAATTACTCTTGCCAATCGTTGGCAAGGTACAATGCCGAACTATACGGCCTGTACAAGGACATCGACTTAGCCAGAAGAGTTCACATGGCTAAGATGGCTGGGTTATGTAGAGCGGATGGAGCCCAACGTTCCCCCTAAGAAAGTTTTCGAATCCACCCCAGATGGATGACACGCAGTAGAGGACCACCTCGTGGTAGGTAGCGCAAACAAGTGAAGGGGGACCTCAAACAACTTGGCGTGCGCAACTGGAGGCAGCTGGCTCGTAACCGTGCTAGCTGGAGAGCTTTGTTGGTTGAGGCCCAGGTCCACCCCGGACTGTAGCGCCATCTAAGTAATTTAGTAAGTGTGATAGCACTTTATATACTTATTTTTGTTTAGTAGAGGTTCAAGTACTTTCACCATAAATAAAACTTAAGATTTTCCCTAGAGCTTAGAAAGAAATGCAACTTGCTGCTAAGGCTCTCTCTCTCCCTCCCATTGATACCATTTCCAGTCTAAAAATTAGAAAACGATTTCCTTCTTACGTTTTTACCACTGAAGTTCCAATTCTGTGCGACAAAGGTTGTTTATGTTGTAATGATGGGGGAATTCAGGGTTCACTATACTAATATTCGTGGGCTTAGAACAAATTACTTTGACTTATACGCCCACGCCCATTCCCATAAACCAGCTGTTTTGGCACTTAGCGAAACACAGGTAGTCGAAGAATCTTCCGATCTAAAGCTGCCTGGATATAGCTTAGTGCCATTTATGTTCGTAGTGATATAGCTTACCAAGTTCCACCACAGTATGGCCACTGTTCCAATCTGGAATTTAATTACAAATGACTAAAATGCACCGTCCGTAAGCAAATAATTCACTACTGTTTTATTTATAGAAGCCCTAGTGCTCAACTTTTAACGAGTTTGATGCGCTATCCGATTCCATTACACGAATTGTCTCCCTGTATCGTCATACTGAAATCGTCATTGCGGGCGATTTCAATATACACAATTCGGACTGGCTTCGACATTCTGGCCAGACAACACCCGAAGGAAGGTATGTTGAACTTTTCGCTAAAGTAAATAATTTGACTCAGCTTGTAAATGAGCCTACACGTATACCGGACATTGCAAGTCATTCTGGCAACACTCTGGACTTGTTTCTTACCTCACACCCTGATAAATACATCATTGATGTTTTAGCGCCTCTAGGCCGGTCTGACCACAACAACGTATCAGCTAAATTCTCGTACTCTGACCACACAGTTAAAGAAAAAACTCCCAAAAGAAAAGTATGGCGTTACGAGAAAGCCAACTGGGACGGCCTTAATAATTTCTTTAGGAGTTTTAACTGGTCGCTATGCTTCCTCGATAGCGACGTGAATGCCGCCGCTGATATGATTACTGACACCATCCTCTTAGGTATGGATGCCTTTATTCCTAACCGAATTAAAAGCATCAAACCTAAGGCAAGGTTAGGTTAGGTAAGTGGGCAGGTGTAGGGGGATAGAAAACCTCCACACCACACTCAGGTCAGTATAGACCCATTGTGATACCCAAGGGGGGAAAGGAGATAGAAAAAGGAAATCCCTACCTCGTGGAAAAATACCGTCTTGTAAGTATCCTAAAGAAAGAACTAAGTACTCACTGTGTCCTAGATACAAACCATCCAGAGGATTTGATGAAGTTTGCGATGTCGTTTATTGGTCTGTTGGACAACTCTTCTAGATCCTCAAAGAAGTGTTGTCCAAGGATCTTATTTCTCAAATTATAGAGGCCTGGGCAATGACAGAGAAAGTGGGCGGTATCCTCCTGAGCCTCCTCGTCGCCGCAGCCTCTACAAAGGTCTTCGCTAGTCACACGTAGTTTTTTCATGTGGGTTAGGGGTCAGAATATACCCACGGTAGGCATGCCTGTCGTAAAAGGCGACTAAAATGCCAACCCGCCGTCTTTCTTTAGATTACGGTACTAAAATTTTATGCAATGAACACAACAAACGGTATTAATACCCCAGGTGGCAGCCCAGTTCAACTGGAAAATCCACCCTCGCAAGAGGCATGCTCTACGGATTCTGGGGAGAGCTATTTATTGCACCAAAGTTTAATAAACCCACTTAGGAAAAGCTCGAGACTACAAAGATCTCCGCCTCAAAAGACTTCTCCTAAAGCGCAAAATGAAAGTCTCGCAAACCCGGATGTGTTAATTCGGGAAACGCAAACCTTGGAAGAGAGTACTCTGAAAAAGGAAAACGCCGTGCTCCGTAAGAGGCTCGACGAAATGGAGCTGTTGTGTCGGGAGCTCAAAAGCAAAGTTGGGAAACTTGAATCAGAGAATAAAGTTTCTTTGCTTCAAAACGAGTCTTCAAAAACTCATACGGTTACTCATAGTGAGCCTTCTCCGGATAGCCATCACTACAGTACGGACGAAGAAGAACTCGCTCGCGAAACGGATTGGATACTTAAACGAAGACCATCTAAAAAACGTAAGGCCGGCTCATCGCCCGAGATTGTTCCACAACACGAACCTAATCGGAAAGCGCAGCCAAAATCTGATAAGAAAATTGAAAGCAAACGCGCACCTCCACCAATAAATATTACAGGCATTGTGGACTACAATTCTTTGAGGAAAATTTTAAAAACAACGATCGCTACTGAATTTAAAATAACTTCTTTGCGAAACGATGCGTGGAAAATCAAGGTTAATGACGCTGAGGGCTATCGGGCTGTATCTCAAAAGCTTAACAATGAAAAAATTCAATGGCATACTTACGAAAACAAGTCTGTGAGACCCTTGAGGGTCGTAGCTAGAGGACTTCATCCATCATGCGCTAAAGAAGACGTTATAGGTGATTTACGCGATGGAGGTTATAACATTCTCGACGCCGTGAACCTTTTAAAAAAGGAGAGAAAACGACCCGAGCGTGGAGAAGAACCTAGGTATAGTGAAACGTAAACTTTCCCTTTTTGTGCTGTCATTCGATAAAACGGAAAGCCAGCAAAAGATATATAACATTCGTACAATCATGAGTATGGTCGTTAAAATTGAGCCGCTACGTGCCAACACGAAGACCATCCCTCAATGTAAGCGTTGCCAAGAGTTTAACCATACACAGGCGTACTGTCGGAAAGAGCTGCGCTGCGTTAAGTGCGCTGGAAAACACTCTTCGGAAAATTGCAGTTTGAGCAAAAATTAAAAAGCAACTTGCGTTAACTGCAAAGGAAGGCACCCAGCAAATAATCGCTGTTGCGAAGTCGCTAAGGAATTACAGATGCGACGGAAAAAATCTACAACGCCGATCGTACGGGGAATAAAATCAGTCGATCGGGGTCCTAAGTCGATAGAAGGTATTGCTAGGCAGACTGAGCGGGCTCGTAAACCAATTGTTCAATCTACTAAGCCGACTGAAAGGACGCTTGAATCAGCAGGGCAGACTCTTACAGCAGTAAACCAGCCTTCTGAGCCGATTAAACGTACGTCAAAGTCGTCTACTAAAAAGGCTGAACGAAAAATAACCTCTGACAAGCCAGCGAACCCCGTACGTCTGACGTATTCTCAGGCTGCAGTCAAAGCAACCAAACGAAACGACGGCCCACCCTCTGATCCGTTGAATGAAATTCTGAACTGCATCTACGCTAAGTTCGAGGAACAATGTGAAGTTAACAAACGGATTCTTGAACGTCTTAGTAACGTCGAAAGCTTTTGTATGGCTAACCTTATATCCAAATCTAAGTAAATATGGACGCTTTGCTTAAAATAGTAACATGGAATGCAAATGGACTCTTACAAAAATCTAACGAATTAGAAATGTTTCTAATAAGAGAAAATATCGACATATGTTTGATCTCCGAAACCCATCTAACAAGGGAATCGCAAATAACGATAAGAGGCTACGCTGGTTATCACGCCTATCATCCTTCTGATAGAGCGCGGGGCGGTTCGTCCTTATTCATAAAAAATAACATCGAACATTCGGCCGATATAAGCATAGAGCTGGAAAAACTGCAGTTGTGCGCGGTAAGGGTTAAAAATAAACACCTGAGCTACAATATAGCATCTGTTTACTGTCCGCCGCGATGCTTACTAGAAAAAGATGACTACTTTCGTGTCTTCAATGACCTTGGCTCAAATTTCCTTATTGGTGGAGATTTCAACGCGAAGCACACCTTCTGGGGTTCAAGATGTACGTCTTCTAAAGGAAAAATTCTCTACGAAGTGGCATATGAATTTGGTTGTTGTTTTTATTCGACAGGAAAACCGCCCTATTGGCCAACTGACTCACAAAAAATTCCCGATCTTATCGATGTTTTTGTTACAAAAGGCATTTACGATAAGTTTATTACAGTCAAAGAATGTTTTGATCTCTCTTCTGACCACTCGCCGGTAATTTTATTACTTGGAGAAGCGCTGATCAAGAAAAAAGGACCTCCAAGACTCACTAGCAATAGAACAAATTGGGAGGGCTTTAGAAATGATTGCGAAACAAATATCGCCTTAAATGTATCACTTAGAACACCTTGTGAACTAGAGGACGAAATTGATCGTTTCGTGGAAGCAATTCAAAGAGCGGCATGGAGAAACACTCCTTCTAGAAGCTATAAGATCAACCGCAACTAAAAGTATCCCCGAGAAATCATTGAACTGGTGAGGGAGAAACGAAAAGCACGAAAGAAGTGGCAAATCACTCGTGCACCGCAGCATAAAACGGTCCTTAACCGACTATGCAATCGGCTTAGAGATAGTATTCGCGAATTTAAAAGTAAAAAGATAGCGACCTACCTTGAAAATCTCTCCGGTGAAAGAGAATCAAATTATTCGCTTTGGAAAGCGCTAAAAGGCATCCGGAAACCTCAAATGCAAGCACCACCAATTCGGAAAATCGATGGAAACTGGGCCAAGAGCGACAAAGAAAAGGCAGAACTTTTTGCCTTGCACTTAGAAGAAACGTTTAAGCCGTTCGACGGCCCTTCGTTAACGCCCGACTCCCTAGTCACGACATCTGACAACTTTAAAGTAAAAAATGTTGCATTGATTGAACTGAGGGAAGTGATTGAAATTAAAAGACAAAAAAAGCTCCGGGTTACGACTTGACAACGGCGCAGGGAGTCAAGGAATTGCCGAATAAAGCTATTATCAAACTGCTATATTTGATCAACGCTTTGTTCAGATTGCTTTATGTTCCGAGGCAATGGAAAGTCGCCGAGATTATAATGGTCCAGAAATCAGGCAAACCGCTAAATGAGAAGAAATCATTTCGGCCTATTTCCCTATTGCCGGTTATCTCAAAAATATTTGGAAAACTTCTTTCCAAACGTCTACAGCCCGCAATCGACGAAAGACGTCTCATTCCTGACCATCAGTTTGGATTTAGAATTAAACATTCTACAATTGACCAAGTCCATAAAATAACTGACGTGATTGAGAAAGCTCTGGAAGAAAAAAAGATTTGTTGTGGTGTATTTCTTGACGTCTCACATGCTTTCGATAAGGTTTGACACGAAGGCTTGGAGTATAAATTGCAGCGACTACTGCCACGGCAACTCTTTCTGATCCTACTATCGTATCTCACCGAGAGACTCTTTCGTGTTAAGCACGGAAATGATTACTCTGACTTCAAGGAGATTGCGGCCGGAGTTCCACAAGAAAGTGTCCTTGGCCCGCTTCTATATGTACTCTACACGCATGATATCCCGCAGGAAAGAAACTGCGTCGTCGCCACGTTTCCGGACGATACGGCGATATTGACCACGGCCGAAACTATTGAAGCAGCAACTGGAAAGCTGCAACATGCTATTAATAAAGTCCACGCTTGGACGAATTCTTGGCGTATTGTGCTGAACGAAGGCAAATCTACTCACGTCAACTTTACGTACAAAAAAGTGGATAGATTGCCTGCCTGTATATCTAAACTCGGCACAAATACCGTACGCAAACGAAGCAAAATATCTAGGAATGACTCTAGATGTTAAGCTTAAATGGAAATCACACGTAAAAAAGAAACGCGACGAGCTAGAAAACAAATACCGACAAATGTACTGGCTACTCGGAAAACATTCGAAGTTGAGCCTACATAACAAACTGCTTATCTATAAGCAAGTGCTAAAGCCTGTGTGGACGTATGGTATACAACTATGGGGTTGTACCAAGAAAAGCAATGGAAACATCATACAAACTTTTGAAAATAAAGTTCTTAGAACGATCGTCAACGCACCGTGGTATGTACTTACTTACTTACTTACTTAGATCCTTTAACCCCTCGGGGGCATAGGGCGTCAACCACGCCTGCGCGCCATCGTGTTCGAAGTTCTGCAACGCGTTTGAGCTGCCTCCAACTCATTCCTAAAGAGCTCGATTCCTCCTCAACTGTTCTGCGCCACGTTTGCCTAGGGCGTCCCGCTATTCTGCCTGCCTGGGTGAGCGGATTCCACTGCATAGCGTATTTCGCAATGGAGTTGTCTTCGCGCCGTAGGGCGTGTCCAAACCATTGCCACTTTCTTCTTCGTATAGTAATGCTTATAGGTTCTTGGCCCGTTCTCAGATAAAGTTGTTCGTTGGAGATGCGGTTCGGCCAAAAAATCCTCAAGATGATTCTTAAGCATTTGTTTACAAAGACTTGCAGCTTTCGTGTGTTAATGGTGTCAACTTCCAAGTACTGCACCCATAAAGCAGCACTGATTCTACGTTGGAGCGGAACAGTCGCAGCTTGGTTCTTAAGCTGATAACATTGCTTCTCCAGATTTTGGATAGCATTCCGAACGCAGCTTTAGCCTTCCCGATTCTGCTGCACACATCCAGTTCGGTGCCACCGCGATTAGCCGAGACCACACTTCCTAAATAAAGAAAGTTATCAACTTTCTCGACTTCCAGTCCGGAAATGTTAAGTTGAGCGCAGTTGTTAGAAGAAGTGCTCAGGGCTTTTGTTTTGGCTGTGTTTATTTTTAGCCCCACTTTGTTTGCCTCAGCTTCTAGATTTTGGGCCATCAGATGAAGATCCATTATCCGATGTTAAAGTAGGCAAACATCGTCAGCGTAATCTAGGTGTTTAAGGTAAGATGTCATAGGCCAACGAATTCCAGAATTAGCTTCCGTCAATGCTGCACGGAGTACATCGCTGATAACCACCAAGAATAATAGTGGGGACAGTATGCACCCTTGACGTACTCCACTTTGGACTTCAAAATCCTCCGACACCTTACCATTGTGCACGACGTGACACTTACCGCCCTCGTATGTAGCCTTGATAATAGCTATAAGCTTTTCTGGAATGCCTCTCCTGCGCAAGGCCAACCAGATAGCATCTCGATTCAAGCTGTCGAAAGCCTTCTCGAAGTCGATAAACATTAAATGTAGCGGAGACCTATACTCAACGCATTGTTCGATTATGATCCGTAAGGTGTTAATGTGGTCGATGCAGGAGGATCCAGCGCGAAAGCCTGCCTGTTCTACATCGAGAGTTGAATCTAAGTGTTCTTTAATTCGTTCTAGAATTATTTTAGCTATTATTTTAGCCACGGCTGGAAGAACGCATATACCTCTCCAGTTACCGCAATCCATCAAGTTACCCTTCTTTGGAAGTTTAATGATCATCCCCCTTTTCCACTCCTGTGGAAATTGTTCACTATCCCAAGCTCTCCGTATTAGCGGATGCAGCAAATCTGCCGATGTATTTGGCGCCGCTTGAAATAGCTCGGCAGGGATGCCATCAATACCCACCGCTTTGTTTTTCTTGAGGGACTTGATTGCTGTTATTATTTCAGCTTTACTGGGAGGTACGGTGCGAATTTGGGAATTTGTTGCTTCGAACTGCTCATTCGAATTCAAGATCATACCGCCGTCGTCTAAGTGATTTAGCACTGCAGCAAAATGTTCTCTCCATCTAGTGAGCTGATCCTCATCCGAAATCAGAAGGTTACCGTCTAGACTCTTCACTGGATATTGTTTGGAGTTTCGCACCTACTCGCTGCTTCTTCAGCCCTTGAGGCCAGTGAGTTGATATATTGACGTTTGTCACGTCTCACACTACGCTGCACTTCTTTCTTCTTCGCACGGTATTGGGTTTCAAGCTCGGTTCTCTCTACTGCTGAGGCCGCTGCAATCCGAGCCTTGATTGCTGTACGCTCATCGATCCGTCTCCAGGTGTCTGTAGAAAGCCATGTGCGGTGGTGTTTCTGCTTTTGACCGACATAAGTGCGTGTCCCAGTCGCAAAAGCATTTTTCACAGCACTCCAGTGGTCATCCATGTTCTCTATGCTGCTGATTGCTTCTGCTTCTAAGGCAAGATGGTCCCTGAACTGTTGGCGCACTTGGGGAACCTTGAGCCTGTCAATATTAAACCTGGTGATGTTAAGCAGGTTTGAGCGGTTGCTGTTGACGGATGCAGTACGAAGGCGTAAATGAGCTACCATAAGATGGTGATCTCGTTCTTGTCCGACGTCAGCTCCACGTCTGTTTCGGACGTCCAGGAGACAATTTCTAAAGCGGCGACTGATCGCAATGTGGTCGATCTAGTTGGATGTTCGTTGCCTATCAGTAGAGACCCAACTGATTTTGTGGCAGGTGTTATGCTTAAACAGCGTACCTCCGATGACAAGGCGGTTGGTATTGCAGAAGTCCACAAACCGCTCACCGTTATCATTACGGTCTCCCACGCCGTGAACTCCCATCACGTGCTTAAGCATGGTGTTGTCGCTACCCACCTTGGCATTGAAATCTCCCATCACCATTACGATGTCCCCATTAGGCGTTTGGTTGTAGGCGGCGCCTAAGTGGCTATAAAAATCATCCTTTTCGTCTTCAGTCGCGTCTAGAGTCGGAGCATAACACTGTATGATGGTAATTTTTCTAACTCTACTCTGGAACCTAGCCGTCAATATCCGGTCATTATGGGGTTTCCAGGATATGAGGCTACTACGTGCTTCTGGAGTTAGCATGAGTCCTACTCCGGAACTCCGTGCACTTCCAGCTGATCTACCAGAGTAGAGCATGACAGTGTTTTTGGTTGGGGAGATGAATTCCCCAGCATCGAACCATCTTATCTCGCTCAGCCCTAAGATGTCTATTTTATACCTTGCGAATTCGCGTTCTAATTGGAGGAATCTGGCGTTATAAGGCCCTTCCTTGAGTGAGTCCAGGGGGGTCTTAACGTTCCAGAATCCGATCGTTGTCCGTGTCCGATAGCCAAAGGTCGTCATCAAATTATCCGTCCGTATCCGAGGCGTTGGTTTTCGTTTCGGAGCAGTAAAAGTTTTTACGGTTGCGGCTCGCTGGGCCACAGACCAACCGACACTTATCCTGTTTTTTGGCGCAGGAAGCTCGCCATTCGTCCTCTCCCGTTAGCAATTTCCGAAGAAATCCCCAGATGGCACCACGAGGAGGTGGGAGTAGGGCTTACTAACAGAGCTGCTAGGTTTTCGGCTGCAGTGGCTCTTTCTCTTTACTTAGCGGTGGTATGTACGTAACGAAGATATTCACCGAGATCTGGGAATTCCCAGCGTCGTCGAAGAGATAACAAAATTTGCGCGTAAACACAAAGATCGTGTTCACGGCCATTGTAACCGTACCGTCATTCAACTACTTGACGCGAATAATTCAATTCGTCGTCTGCAAAGGATAAAACCTTTTGACCTCGCGTCATAGTATATGCCGGTCGCGAAAAAGGCAGGAACTGTCATTGGAATTTAACCTGCCTATAGTTCTACATTTCTTTTAACTTCGTACGAACATTTGTTTTTTTTTTTTCCAAAAATCACGTGTATCGTAAGCGAAAATAAAACTACTGGATAAGCGTCGGCTTAGTTGTAGTATTACTTTTGAAGAGAGGTGTTTTTTTAGTGAGTAAAAATCTCACACTACCATAAGCACGCTCGGTTGGGCCTTATGGTGTCTTTAGAAGATTTTTCACCTACTCTCGGCAAAAAAAAAAAAAAAAATGTGGTACGGCATGGTGTTATGCCCCGTAATGACTCCTATTAGAGTAGAGAGGGATTTTCTATGCGTCTGTATGAGTCTATTGGTTCTTACTCTGTCAAATGCAGGCCACAGCTTCCTCGTGGTGACACAAGTATCTAAAGAGGTCCACCTATTGTTAGCCTCCGTTATGGCTTTGTTTCCTGCTTCGAGCTTAAGAGCGCAAGGCGGGATGTACACCGAGGGGTCGGATTGGTCCGAGCTTAGTGCTGAGCCGCCTCTAGCCAGTTCATCGGCTTTCTCATTCCCTGGTATGCCTTCCTGACCAGGCACCCAGCAGAGCTTTACCTCGTGCTGTGTTCCAAGAACCTTGAGCTCTTCTCTACAACACTTCACAAGCTTCGATTTTATTTCTATAGCAGATATTGCTTTTATCGCTGCCTGGCTGTCGATGAAAAAGGTTATATCCTCTCGTGGTATTGCCCTCATCGCAGTCTCACGAGCTGCTATTGTAACTGCTAGGACCTCCGCCTGGAAAACGCTGCTGTAGTTCGGAAGCCGAGCTGACATGGAGAGGCCAAGCGTTTCAGAGAAGATGCCTGCGCCTACACCTATTTCCATTTTGGATCCATCGGTGTAAACAGCTAAGGATCGCTCGTTAGGCGTTCTGTCATTTTTCCAGTCTTCCCTGCTCGGATAGGTGCTAGAGAATGGTCTTGTGAAGTCTAGGTAAGGCGCTAAGTAGTCTGTATTAGATACACTGCCTAGATATCTCTGCAGGATCGTGGTGTGACCCATTGCATTTGGTCTCCAGCTATCTGTTTGGCTTAATCTTACGGCACTATGGGCTGCCGATACTTGTATAAAGATGTCTAGCGGAAGCAGATTGAGAATGGCCTCGAGTCCTGCTGTAGATGTCGTTCTCATCGCACTGGTTGTGGCGATGCACGCTAGTCTTTGTACTTTTGTGATAGCAGCTAGGTTATTTATTTTGCTGGCTGCCTGCCACCATACAAGGCTGCCATACGTTAGTATTGGCCTTACTATAGCTGTATACATCCATAGGATGATTTTGGGGCTCGGTTCCCAAGTCTTCCCAAATATTCTATTGCACGAGTAAAAAGCTATTGTGGCTTTTTTGACTCTTTCGTTGATGTTTAGTCTCCAGTTCAGTTTCCTGTCGAGCACCAGGCCAAGGTATCTCGCACTATCGGAGATACTCAGGGGAGTACCCCTTACGGAAGGAGTTACGATTTGTGGAATTATTCTTTTGTTAGTGAATAGTACTAACTCCGTCTTCTGGGGATTAACCGCCAGCCCACATCTCTCCGTCCAGGAGTCAATGATTTCCAGCGCCCCTTCGATTTGTTCGCTCAGGGTCGGGAGAAATTTACCTGTTGCTAGCAGCACAACATCGTCCGCATATGCAATGGCCTTGACGCCGCTGTTTCTAAGTTTAAGAAGGACTTCGTTCAGGACAATTACCCACAGTAGTGGGGATATAACCCCTCCTTGAGGGGTGCCTCTTGAGGCATAGACTTCGAGCTTAGTACCTCCGAGTTCAACTTTGATATGTCTTTCCTTTAGCATATTGACGATCCATTTTATCACAGAATTGTGAACATTAAGGTTCGTTAGAGTTCTATTGACCGCTTCCGTTTTGACATTGTTAAAGGCTCTTTCAATGTCCAGGAAAGCGGCTAGTGTATATTCTTTATTTTTCAGTGATTTTTCTATTGAGCCGACTACACAGTGCAGCGCTGTCTCTACGCTTTTTCCTTTCGTATAAGCGTGCTGCGCTGGGGATATGTCACCTGGGCGTAGTTTACTACGGATGTATATGTCAGCTAGCCTTTCAAAGGTCTTTAGGACAAAGGAGGTAAGGCTAATTGGCCTAAAGTCCTTTGCAGTAGTGTGGCTTGCTTTACCGGCCTTGGGTATGAAGACCACTTTGACCTCTTTCCATGATCTAGGTATATACCCCCACATGAGGCTGTTGAGGTACAGTTCTTTAAGTACCGGGATGATTGTGGTTATTGTTTTCTGTAGCATGATCGGGTATAATCCCGTCGGGTCGTGGGGATTTAAAGGGAGAGAATGATCCGATTGCCCACTCAATTCTTTCCTCTGTGATAAAATCCGTCGGAGTTTCCGTTACAAAACTAAACCTAAGGCAAACTCGTGGTTTGACCAAAGCTGCAAAGAGGCTATCAGTTCGAAAGAGGTAAGTTTTCGGTCTTATAAAGCCAACAAATCTGAGGAAAACTGTTGTATACTTATACAACATTAAAACTCAAGAAAATAAGATTAGATATAATATCAGACTTTATTGGTGGGCAGGTTATAATCGAATGATAATCGATATGTCAAGATCCCCACATGGCTTATGACAGCTGACAGATGACCGGTGAAAAGCCAGTAGGTCTGTTTGCTTGTGATGTCCACAACATCTCCCCTTTTGCTTAATGGTACATATATCTGCCAGCTATCTCGTTGGAGGGGTCGAATCGTTTAGGTGGTACTCGATGTCGAACGGGACGTTGCGGCTGTTCCTTGTTGTCATCTGTACCCGCACTATGCACTGTACCTGCCGGGCTATGGGGCTGTTGCGGCTGTTCATCATTGGGATAAAGGTCCTCACTTCTATCCGCACTGTGTACTGTACTGGTCGGCCTACGGGGTTGTTCGAGGTGTTGGCGGTCATTTTTATCGGGATGCCTTAGCTCTGTCTCAGTTGCCAAGTTCTGAAAATCGAAAACTGTATTAGGGTCGCAATATTCGTTTGTATTAAATCGAGGTTTTAATTGGTTTAAGTGTCTTCGCCACGTCTTGGTGCCTACTTGGACAGCGTACATTACCGATCCAATCCGTTTTACTATAATACCTGGTAATCAAGGGCCTTGAGTACAATTATAGTTTCGAGCAAAAATCGTATCCCCTGCTTGAAATGCTCTTGATTTTGTTCCATGCTTCTTGTTGAACTGCTCCTCCATTAGCGAATCTCTTACTTTTACCTCCTGAGATTGTGGGTGGAGTAGGTCTAATCGTATTTTAATTTTGCGTCCCAGCATAGCCTCTGCTGGTGTAAGGTTGTCATTTGGTATTTGGTGTAGAACGGTAGCTCTTTAGAAAAGTTGTTACCGACGCGTTACCTGCTGTATCACTTCCTTCCATCTTCCTCATACTCCGCTTGAAAATGTCTACGAACTTCTCCGCCTGACCGTTGGACTGCGGGTGGAAAGGTGCCGTTCGAGTATGTTTGAT
The DNA here is from genome assembly GCA_945910035.1 of Brachypalpus laphriformis. Classification (NCBI taxonomy): domain Eukaryota; kingdom Metazoa; phylum Arthropoda; class Insecta; order Diptera; family Syrphidae; genus Brachypalpus; species Brachypalpus laphriformis. The sequence continues at coordinate 11,872,754 of OX246757.1, read as the reverse complement.
ACCGTCCCTAGCGCAGAATTCGGCAAACTTCTCTGATGAAAACTGAGTTCCGTTGTCCGTCACTATGACATCAGGTAATCCAAATCTCGCAAAAACTTCTCGCAGAACATTGATGGTAGCAGCTGTTGTGGTGGACCGCATACAAAAAACTTCCGGCCATTTCGAATAGGCATCCACTATGATGAGATACATCTGTTTTTGGAACGGTCCGGCATAATCGAGATGAATTCGTGACCATGGTTTGGTAAATACAGGCCACGACGCTAATGGAACCTTGACCGGCACCGGCCCCGCAAGTGCACAGGCAGGACATTCTCGCACCATCTGCGCTATTCCCTGATCCATATAAGGCCAATAAACATAGCTCCGCGCTAGTGCTTTCATGCGCACAATGCCCGGATGTCCTGTGTGTAGTTGCTCCAGGACTTGTTTCTGCAACGAGAGAGGAATTATAATTCTATTTTGCAATAAAATACAACCTTGTGTTTCGCTTAATGCTTCCCGTCGGTTGTAAAACATCTTGAGGTTAACATCATTAACCTTGTTCGGCCATGAGGTTCGCACGAACATCCGAACTTGTTTTAAAACTTCGTCGCTTTCTGTTTCTCTTTGTACTGCCTGAAAAGTTACTGGCAACTGTTGTAGTGTGTCGGATAATACCTTATTGATTTCCGCTTCAATTTGTATAGAAGCGATAACAAAATCCTCTTCTTTATCCACTTCTTGGCGGCTTATTAGTCGCGATAACGCATCCGCATATCCAAACTTCGAGGTATTTACATACTCAATCGCGAAATCGTACATAAGCAGTGTAAGGGCCCATCATTGTAACCGATGTAACACCAACGCCAATGCTTCCTTTTCAGATTGACTGTAGCTTTGCTCTGCTTTGGATAAAACCCTCGAAGCTTATGTGACTGGTCTTGTGGAGCCATCCGCGAATCGGCGCATTATAACCCCGCCAATACCATCTTTTGATGCATCTCCTACTTACTTACTTAGGTGGCGCTACAGTTCGGGGTGAACCTGGGCCTCAACCAACAAGCCTCTCCATTTAGCTCGGTCTTTAGCTAATTGCCTTCAGTTGCGCACTCCAAGTTGGTCGAGGTCCCCTTGAACTTGTGCGCGCCACCTACGGCGATAATTCCCTCTACTGCGTCGTCCCTCGGGGTTAGATTCGAAGACTCTGCGGGCCGGAGCGTTGGTGTCCATTCGCTCTACATGTCCTAGCCATCTCAGACGTCCAATACGCAGTTTTTTGACTAAGTCGATGTCGCTGTACAGCTCGTATAATTCGTGATTGAATCTTCTCCTCCAAAACCCGTCAACGCAAACGGGACCGAAAATCTTACGAAGAATTTTTCTCTCGAAGCGACCAAGGATATCTTCATCCTCTTTTAATAAAGTCCATGTTTCAGCGCCGTAAAGCAGGACTGGGATGATCAAGGTCTTATATAGAGTCTCCTTAGTTGTTCGAGAGAGGGCTTTACTGTTGAATTCCCTTATAAGCCCAAAAAAACAACGATTGGCAAGAGTTATTCTTCGATTGACTTCTGCGCTGATTTTGTTTGCTGAATTTATAGCAGAGCCAAGGTAGACAAAGTCCTTTACTACCTCGAAGTTATAGCTGCCCACGGTGACGTTTTGTCCAATTCGTCGATGTTGGTTTTCCCTTCTTGTTGACAGCAAATACTTGGTTTTGCCCTCGTTTATCGCCAAACCCATTTTGGCCGCTTCCGCCTCAATGCTTGCAAAAGCACCGGTGACAGCCCGCTGAGATCTTCCGATAATGTCTATATCGTCGGCGTATGCAAGCAGTTGTACAGACTTGTAATAGATTGTGCCTCCGGTGTTGGCTTGTGAGTTCCGCACAATCCGTTCAAGTACAATATTGAAGAAGTCACATGACAGCGCGTCACCTTGCCTAAAGCCTTTTTTGACATCAAAGGTCTCGGTGAGGTCATTACCGACCTTGATGGAGCAGCGAGCGTTCTCCATCGTCAGCCTGCACAGGCGGACAAGTTTGGCAGGGATGTCAAAACTAGACATGGCTCTATAAAGCTCTTCTCTATAGATGCTGACATAGGCGGCCTTGAAATCGATAAAGAGGTGGTGAGTATCGATTTGGAATTCTTGGGTTTTCTCCAGGATCTGCCGAAGTGTGAAGATTTGATCGATGGTGGACTTTCCTGGCCTGAAACCGCACTGATAGGGTCCAATCAGGCTGTTGATAAAAGGTTTCAGGCGTTCACACAATATCGCAGAAAAGATCTTGTACGCGATGTTGAGGAGACTGATGCCTCTATAATTGGCGCAGTTGAGGGGGTCTCCTTTCTTGTGGATCGGGCAAACGATGCTGAGATTCCATTCATCAGGCATACACTCCTCTGACCAAATATTAGAAATGAGTTGGTGTATGCACTCTACCAATTCATCCCCACCTGCCTTGAAAAGTTCGGCCGGTAAACCGTCAGGTTTTGATGCATCTCCTGCCACTATAATTTTCTTTGTCGGGTCAAAGTGCACTAGAAGAAGTTCTGATTGGAGGGCTGTTATTGCTTTGTTGTACGCAACCTAGCATTCTTCTGTCCAACCAAATGGCACGTCCTTCAGTAAGAGCTTGTCCAAAGGCGCGCGAATTTCACGCATATTTGAAATAAATTGGGAGTAAAAATTTAGCATACCTAAAAAAGCACGAACTTCAGTAGTGTTTCTGGGTTCCGGCATATTTGCAATTGCCGTGGTTCTTTTTGAGTTAGGCCAGCGGCCATGTTGATGTACAATAAACCCCAGGAACTTAACACTGGGCTGGAAAAAGGCGCACTTCTCATACTTTAGATGAAATCCCCAGTCCTTGATACGCTGCAGCACCATATCCAGATTTCCCCTGTGTTCTTGTCGGGTTTTCCCAACAACGCAAATGTCATCTAGAAAACATACTACACCAGGTAGACCTGACAACATCGTACTCATGATTTGTTGAAAACACCCCGGTGCTGATTTGACACCAAATGGTAGACGTTGGTATTGTAGTAATCCTTGATGCGTGTTCACTGTTAATAAATGCTGAGACTCCTCGCTCACCTTGATCTGCAAATAGCATCAGACATATCATGTGTAGAAAAAAAAAAATACCTCCAGCGAGTGTCACAAATATGTCATCGGGCAGTGGCAGTGGATGGTGGTTAGCTTCGAGTGCGTTATTTAATCCAGTTGAGAAATCCCCGCAGAGTCTTACACCACCCTTAGCCTTACGAACCGCAACAATTGGAGCTGCCCACTGCGAGGAATTCACTCTTTAATAACGCCCATTTGTTCTAGCCGTCCAATTTCTTCATCGATCATTTGCATCGACGCGTATGGCACGGGCCGCCTTGGCTTAAAAGTAGGGACGATTCCAGGCTTAAGATGCAGTACTGCTTCAGCTTTAGTGCATAACGCAAGCGATCCGTCGAACAAATCTGCATACTTCAATCTTAGTTCTGCAACTTCTTGTTGTACCTTGAGGGATGAGCTTTGACATTCCTGTTCTACCTGTAAGCAAATGGCGTTTATAGGGATGTTGAAAAGATCCATAGCCTCTATGCCATCAATTCCCAAGATATTCAATTGAGGAATGTTCGTTATGTAACAAATTGTAACAATTTGCTTGCCCCAAAATGTGATTTGACACTTGAACTCGGCCGATAAAACGAGTGGCTGCCCACTAGCATTTCTAGCAGAGTGAGTTGTCGGGGTGGTATCGGGTTTTCCTATACTCTTCCACATGTGTTCGGAAATTATAGTGATATCCTAAGCGGTGTCAATCTGGAGTTGAACCGGGTGTCCGTTCATTTCCACGCAAATGTACCTGCGGCGTTCTGCATTGACCACTTTAGAAACTGAAAAGATACTTTTCGACTCAAATTTAGTGTTTGTTTTTGAACGGTTGTGAAATTTGTTGTTAAAAGTTCCCTTTTTCTCACTTTTGATGTTAGCGTTCTCACAAAAACCCTCCTTATGCCCCGTGCGTCCACAATCAGTGCATATATGTGCTGTATACCAGCACTTATCAGCGTAATGCATTGCACCACAGAACCAACATGGGTTTTTAGGTGCCCGCGAATACTTTGTTTTTGGCTGACGTACCGCTTTCACCTCACTGTCTACCACTCGCCCTTCCACCAGCGCAACATCATACTTTACTTACTTATGTCCTGTATCCCCTTGTGGGTCCTAGGGCCTCTACTACGCCTACGCGCCATCGTGTACGGTTTCTGGCAATGTGTCTGAGTTCTCCCCAACTTTTCTCTAACTGCCGTGCCTCCTTCTCGACTGTTCTGCGCCATGTTTTCCGCGGACCGCCAGGTCTTCTGCCATCCTGAGTTAGAGGGTTCCATTGCATAGCATGGTTCGCTATGGAGCTGTCACCCTTTCGGAACGTGTGACCAATCCACTGCCACTTCCGCCGTTGGATAGTTGTGCCTATTGGTTCCTGACCCGTTCTCTCGTAAAGGTGTTCGTTAGAGATACGATTGGGCCAGAAAATCCGTAAGATATTGCGCAGACACCTATTAACGAACGTTTGCAGCTTTCTGGTGATAGTAGTGGTCACTCTCCACGTGCTGCAACCATATAGCAGCACGGATTCAACGTTGGAGCGGAACAGTCTTATTTTGGTGCTCAAACTGATTGCATTGCTTCGCCATATTTTGGACAACATCCCGAACGCGGACTTTGCTTTGGCGATCCTGTTGGTTATATCCAGTTCGGTTCCACCATCGGTCGAGACAATACTCCCAAGATACTGAAAATCCTCTACTCTCTCTACCGGTTGTCCAGCAATGCATATTTGAGCCGATGAGTTAGTTCCAAGGCTGATGATTTTAGTTTTTGTCGTATTTATTTTCAGCCCGACGACACCTGCCTCCCTCTCCACATCTGCTGTCATTTGGTGGAGGTCCATAATTCTGTGGGAGAGTAAGCATACATCGTCTGCGTAGTCAAGATGTTTCAGTTGAGATGTAAGAGTCCATCGAATTCCTCCGTTTCCCGTCGACAAAGCTGCATGAAGCACATCGCCAATCACCAATAGGAATAATATTGGTGAAAGGATACAGCCTTGTCTTACCCCACTTTGGATCTCAAATTCCTCAGACAACCTCCCCCTGTGCAGAACGTGACATTTGGAGCCTTCATATGTAGCTTTGATAATAGCAATTAGTTTATCGGGAATGCCTCTCCTGCGTAAGGCACGCCAAATAAACTCCCTGTTGACACTATCGAACGCCTTCTCAAAATCGATGAACAGCAGGTGCAGTGGCGATCGATATTCAACACACTGTTCGATGATAATCCGCAGGGTGTTGATGTGGTCGGCACAGGAGGATCCAGAGCGGAAACCTGCTTGTTCGGCATCGAGTGTGTCTTCGAGATGTTGTTTGATTCGCTCAAGGATGATTTTAGCTATTATCTTAGCTGCAGCAGGAAGCACGCAGATACCCCTCCAGTTTCCGCACTCCATTAAATTTCCTTTCTTAGGAAGCTTGATGATCATTCCCTTTTTCCACTGGTTAGGAAAGCTCTCAGCTTCCCAAGCTCTATCTATAAGTGGAAGCAGAAGCTCAGCCGATGTTGTTGGCGCTGCTCGTAAGAGCTCTGCTGGAATACCGTCAAGTCCTACCGCCTTGTTGGTTTTAAGTGCCTTGATCGCGGTAATGATCTCATCTTTACTGGGAGTCGTGGTGCGTATTCGGGAACTTCTCACCTCGGGCATCTCAGTCTGATTTGGGAGCATATCGCTAGCGAATACAGGGTTCAAAACCGTAGCAAAATGCTCTTTCCATCTCTTGAGCTGGTCCTCATCCGAAATGAGCAAGGAGCCGTCTAGGCTTTTCACTGGGTATTGGCTGGAGCTGCGACCACCTGTCAGCTCTTTGGTGATTCTGTAGACAGTCCTGCTGTCGCACCTCCGTGCAGCTTCTTCTGCTTCTGTAGCCAGCGCGTTGATGTAGTTGCGCTTGTCACGTCGTACGCTACGCTGAACTTCTCTCATCTTCATGCGATATAGGGACTCTAGCTCGCTTCTCCCTGCTGCTGGGGTAACTGCAACGCGAGTTTTTAGCTGTTTTCGTTCGTCAATCCGTCTCCAGGTATCCTCGGAAAGCCACGCCCTATGTCTTCCCTGCGATCGACCGACAATTCTTTCAGCACCAGATGTAAAAACATTTTTCACAGCACACCAATGGTCTTGGATGGTTGCGGGCATTGAGCTGCTGATTGCTTCCACACCTTGCGAAAAGTGCTTCCTTAATTGTTGGCGCACTGAGGGATCACTAAGTCTATCGATGTTGAACCTGGGCATTCTTGTGTTGTCGTGGGATCTTCGAACTGCAGCAGTGCGTAGTTGGAGAGTAGCTATCATAAGATGGTGATCACGTACTATCCCCACATCTGCCCCTCGTCTGTTTCGGACGTCCAGGAGACTGCTTCTAAAGCGGCGGCTGATAGCAAAATGGTCAATTTGGTTGGAGGTTGCTTGCCTGTCGTTGGAAACCCAGCTGACTTTGTGGCAGATCTTGTGCTCAAACATGGTGCCACCTATCACAAGGCGGTTGGCATTGCAGAAATCCACAAACCTTTCGCCGTTGTCATTGCGGTTGCCTAGACCATGTTTCCCGATTACATGCTTGAGCCCTTCGTTGTCGCTGCCTACCTTGGCATTCAAATCCCCCATCACTATGACAATGTCTCCATTTGGTGTTGTGTTGAAGACGGCGCTTAAGAGATTGTAGAAGCTCTCCTTTTCGTCCTCAGACGAACTATTCGTTGGGGCGTAACACTGTATGATGGTGACACGTCGTACTCTAGTCCGGAATCTGGCCGTCAAAATCCTATCACCATGAGGCTGCCAGGAAATCAGGCCCTTGCGTGCTGCTCTTGTTAGCAGTAGTCCGACTCCATACATCATGCAACATCATGCTTCAGCATGATCAACCGTTCGCATTCATTTGCCAAAGCAGTAAATGTTAGTTTTTCTTCTCGTTCGTCGGCTTCTAATTTTGCAAGTAATCGGGTTCGTATGTCTAAATCCGCGGCACTTGTTAGACCGCTGACGAACATGAGGCATTTAAATACATCAGTCTTGATTGAGGTTATTTTAAAACTTTCGCACATCTTGTTGACAGTTCCTGCATACGTTTGAAAGTCATCGCCTGCTCTTTTTTCCAGTTTGAGACAGTTATAGCGGTCTGCGAATAGTGAAGTCTTACGGGAAAATATTTCCTTTAGTTTTGTCACCGTTTCCGCGAATTTTAGATCCCGCTTATTTTTGGGAAGAATGAGGTTAGCATAGCGATTGTATGTAGTTTCATCTAATTTTCGGAGCAGCAACCTTACCTTCGACGGGTCGTCTAAATCTTTACCATCTACTTCGAAGACGTCCTCATGTCGACTATACCACTCCGTAAATGTTAATCCAATTTTGGGATCATACACGAACATGCTAATACCATTCGCCAGCGTCTCCATTATCTTCTCTGCAGAAGGTTTAATCATTGTAGATGCTGTGATGGAGCTATTGCTAAGAGAAGTATCCATAAACGATTTCATGAACTCCTGCTGATGCTTCAAAAGCTGCTGCTGATTTTGCATGAAAGCTGCAAATTGGTCCTTATCCATTGCACACTAGGTGTTCTTTGCAGTCGTTTATAAAAAAAATATCCTCGTCGCCACAATATGTTGTATACTTATACAACATTAAAACTCAAGAAAATAAGATTAGATATAATATCAGACTTTATTGGTGGGCAGGTTGTAATCGAATGGGAATCGATATGTCAAGATCCCCACATGGCTTATGACAGCTGACAGATGACCGGTGAAAAGCCAGTAGGTCTGTTTGCTTCTGATGTCCACAACAAAAACCGAAAGAAGTTTAAACAGGCCAGAAATGACTGCAATGCCCACATTCGAGGTGTAAAATTCTTACATGACCACAAATTGAGGCAACAAATTCTTCAATGTCCCAAAGGTAGCAAACATTTTTGGTCATTCGTCAAAAATATTAAAAAGTCTGTCTCGTCTGCCATTCTAATGCTCATTTGCAATGACATTCCAGCTGTGAGCTCTTTAGACTAAGTCAATCTGCTGGCTGCTCACTTTGCAGCAAACTCCACTATGCTAGATAGTGCTTTGTCTCCGCCTGTACTTGAGAGCGTCGAATTTTCCATGGGACAAGTCCACTTTCGCACTCGTACAGTTGCAGGAGTACTTAAAAGTCTCAACATACACAAATTCGCTGGTCCAGATGGCGTCTCCCCCACAGTTTTGAAGAGGTGTTCTTTCACGCTGGCAAAACCTCTGCGGAAGCTTTTTTGTCTGTCCTACTCTTCTGGGATTTTTCCGAGTAGATGGAACACGGCATTTGTCCAGCCCGTCCCTAAAAAAGGCGAATCCCCGTCTAATTACCGACCCATTGCACTTACGTCCCTTCTTTCCAAGGTCATGGAAACGCTGATAAATCGTCAGCTTATGAATTATTTTGATTCACGAAAATTCCTCAATGACCGGCAGTATGGTTTTCGTAGCAAAAGGTCCACTGGTGAGTTGATGGTATACCTCACCGAAAAGTCGAACTAATCTCTCCATCACTTCGGTGAAACAAAGATGGTTGCGCTCGATATTTGTAAAGCATTTGACAGAGTTTGGCATCACGCTCTTTTGTCGAAAATGCGTGCATATGGCATCGATGAGTCTCTTCTTCAATGGATTAGAAATTACCTTTCGGGCCGTTCAATACAGGTTGTCTTGGACGGCTGCAAGTCTGCAATTCACCATATAAATGCTGGTGTTCCCCAGGGCTCCGTTTTGTCTCCGAATCTCTTTCTCATTTTTACAAATGACCGCTTGCCTGCAACTTCTAATGCAATCCATTCCTTCGCTGATGACAGTACTCTCAGTTTTTCATATTCGTTCCCTAACTCACGTCCCTGCTTTTCGGCCGTAGAAGAGGAACGATAAATAAAAAATAAAAAATAAATATTTAGCGCAACAGCTCTTGAAAGTGCCAGGGCCTAGCTTCTCGCAACCACTCATGTTGTGTGCGTTATATTTTTCACACGAATGGAAGGGACCTACAGTTTAGTGCCGTATCCGAACGGCGATTTGAGAAGCTTTTTCATGACAGCAATACTCTCGGATGTTTGTCAGACGCTCGCGAGAGGTGGGACCGTGAAAAAACTTTTTGGTGTTTTGTAGGATTCGAACTTGGAACCTCATGCGTAGTGATCCGACACACTAACCACTTACGCCACGGCGCCCAGAGGAACGATAACGTATGTTAAAAACATTAAATTCCGGCCTGGACAGCATAACCAAATGGGGATCAATCAATAGAGTGGAATTTAATGCATCCAAAGCTCAATGCTGTCTTTGGCTCTCAAGCGAAACCAAGACCCTCTGTTACGATAACGTACCGTGCTTTCCCGTATTCGGGAGAAGAGTACGAATCGGAGTATAGTTTAAAGCAAAACAATTAGTTTACTTGATAATTTATTTATTTTACTCTAGGGCCCGCTGTCTCAATGCTTGGCTGCGACCGTTCGAGTTAAAATCAAGAACTTATTCTTTTAAATTCTAAATCTATACTGACTTATTCTACCTATCCTCCGCCTTATATAGTATCGATTCCATCCATATCATCCACATAAGACATTATGCACATTCGGTACCACCTTCGATCTTTGCGTACCTGATCATAAAACGTTTCCCAGCTTACCCATGCTGTTGTATTGGGAAAACTCTTGGGGGGTTTTATAGCATGTGGTGCCTAGACCGTCATAACCCATTCTCGGTATGTGTATCAATAACCGTCTTCGATGGAACGATCACATATTCGAATTCGCCCAAAATGCTGCAAAATGTCTAGGATTCCTTAAGAAGTGCAAAAAATATTTTACTCCGTCTGATCCGGCCTCCATCTATAAAGCATTCATCCGCCCAAAGCCGGAATATAACGCCCACATCTGGTCTGGTGCACCCAAGACCGCTCTGCACATTCTAGATAGGGTACAGAATCGCGCGTTTAAATTGATAGGTGATAGAGACATCGTGAACTCCATAGTCTCACTTGAACATCGTTGAAATGTCTCGTGTCTTTCCCTATTTTATCGCTTTTTTTATAAAAAATGCTCCAGCGAAATAGCCAGTTGCATTCCTCCCCATTTCTTGTAGTGAATGAGCTACTAGTGGACCTGGACAGGTCAGGCTGTAGAATGATTGCCTATGCTGATGACATTGCGATTGCTGCGTCTGGCAAGCACCCAGACACTCTCAAGGAAATCCTCCAATATGCTCTCTCTCGGCTCACTTGGTGGGCCTCCAATTGTGGATTGTGGGTTAACCCTCATAAAACAGAACTTGTTCTCTTCACAAGGAAATATAAAGTTCCCCATGTAGACCCTCCTATGATTAATGGCACCAGTCTCACCTTTACTGTTAATGCAAAATACCTGGGTCTTATTCTGGACAGAAAACTGAACTGGAAAGCCAATCTACTAGAACGCGTAAGGAAAGCCAATGTAGCTCTCTATTCCTGTGAAAAGGCTATAGGTAGGAGCTGGGGTATGAAACCTGAAATCACTCGCTGGCTTTACGTGTCTGTTGTCAGGCCTATACTACTCTATGGCGTGATCGTTTGGTGGCCTGCTCTTGACAGGGCTGTTCACCTCTCTCAAGTAGCTAAAGTGCAACGATCCGCTTGCATGTGCATCAGTGGTGCACTAAGAACTACCCCCTCTGCAGTACTGAACATTATGTTCAACCTGTTACCCCTGGATATCCTCGGCAGGCAGACTGCTGCCAGTGCGGCTATTCGTCTTAAAGCCTCCTCTCAGTGGTCTGGTTATCACATTGGCCACTCCTCGATCCTTGATCTTCTCAACTTCACACATGAAAACACGGACTACACCCCACCGAAACTGAGATTTGACCGACACTTCCGTACGAGTATTCCTGAACGGGATGAGTGGGATGGCTCTCCCCCTGATGATGGAAATTCGGTGCACTTCTACGCAGATGGCTCTTAGACCGAAGGTGGGGTGGGCTGTGGTGTTTTCTCCGATAACCTCAACCTCAGCATCTCGTTCCGCCTCCCTGATCATTGTAGCATTTTCAGGCGGAAATCATGGCGATTAAGGAAGCCCTTTTTTTTTTTTTTGATTGGGAGGGGTAATCTTCAAAAGACGAAACTCAGTACGTCCTGAGTAACAGTGTGGGTCTCTTACCCACTAAACCCCCCTCCCACGACCGCCCCATTCCCCGCGGTACTGCCGTCAAGCATTTCATCGCGGGGGGGGTTTTAGTCTGATGTATTCGACTAGTGCCTGTTTGCATTATCCTGCTCAGCATTGATTGTATTTCGCCGGTCTGATTCTTTCCTTTCTCTTTCTAGGGTTCTTAGAATCTTCATTATGCGCATTGTGCTCCCAGCGACTGCGTCCCATGCCTCCTGGCTTTTGAGCATTTCGCCAACGATGTTTTCTGGCGTCAGTGGGTGGCCGAGTTCACTCCTTAGTGCATTCCTTTCGTCGAGGAATCTTGGGCATTCAAAAAATATATGTTCGGCGTTTTCTACGCAGTCAGCGCAATGCGGACAGTAAGGGCTATTGTCGTGTTTATACTTATGTAAGTACGAACGAAAGCATCCATGGCCCGTTAGGAACTGCGTTAAGTAGAACGACGATGGCAAACGACTAACAAAGGCCTCGTAGGGGCAGCATCTCCCGATAGGTGTTGGTCCGCTAAGTAACGAGAAAGAGCCACTGCAGCCGAAAACCTAGCAGCTCTGTTAGTAAGCCCTACTCCCACCTCCTCGTGGTGCCATCTGGGGATTTCTTCGGAAATTGCTAACGGGAGAGGACGAATGGCGAGCTTTCTGCGCCAAAAACAGGATAAGTGTCGGTTGGTCTGTGGCCCAGCGAGCCGCAACCGTAAAAACTTTTACTGCTCCGAAACGAAAACCAACGCCTCGGATACGGACGGATAATTTGATGACGACCTTTGGCTATCGGACACGGACAACGATCGGATTCTGGAACGTTAAGACCCCCCTGGACTCACTCAAGGAAGGGCCTTATAACGCCAGATTCCTCCAATTAGAACGCGAATTCGCAAGGTATAAAATAGACATCTTAGGGCTGAGCGAGATAAGATGGTTCGATGCTGGGGAATTCATCTCCCCAACCAAAAACACTGTCATGCTCTACTCTGGTAGATCAGCTGGAAGTGCACGGAGTTCCGGAGTAGGACTCATGCTAACTCCAGAAGCACGTAGTAGCCTCATATCCTGGAAACCCCATAATGACCGGATATTGACGGCTAGGTTCCAGAGTAGAGTTAGAAAAATTACCATCATACAGTGTTATGCTCCGACTCTAGACGCGACTGAAGACGAAAAGGATGATTTTTATAGCCACTTAGGCGCCGCCTACAACCAAACGCCTAATGGGGACATCGTAATGGTGATGGGAGATTTCAATGCCAAGGTGGGTAGCGACAACACCATGCTTAAGCACGTGATGGGAGTTCACGGCGTGGGAGACCGTAATGATAACGGTGAGCGGTTTGTGGACTTCTGCAATACCAACCGCCTTGTCATCGGAGGTACGCTGTTTAAGCATAACACCTGCCACAAAATCAGTTGGGTCTCTACTGATAGGCAACGAACATCCAACCAGATCGACCACATTGCGATCAGTCGCCGCTTTAGAAATTGTTTCCTGGACGTCCGAAACAGACGTGGAGCTGACGTCGGACTAGAACGAGATCACCATCTTATGGTAGCTCATTTACGCCTTCGTACTGCATCCGTCAACAGCAACCGCTCAAACCTACTTAACATCACCAGGTTTAATATCGACAGGCTCAAGGTTCCCCAAGTGCGCCAACAGTTCAGGGACCATCTTGCCTTAGAAGCAGAAGCAATCAGCAGCAAAGAGAACATGGATGACCACTGGAGTGCTGTGAAAAATGCTTTTGCGACTGGGGCACGCACGTATGTCGGTCAAAAGCAGAAACACCACCGCACATGGCTTTCTACAGACACCTGGAGACGGATCGATGAGCGTACAGCAATCAAGGCTCGGATTGCAGCGGCCTCAGCAGTAGAGAGAACCGAGCTTGAAGCCCAATACCGTGCGAAGAAGAAAGAAGTGCAGCGTAGTGTGAGACGTGACAAACGTCAATATATCAACTCACTGGCCTCAAGGGCTGAAGAAGCAGCGAGTAGGTGCGACAGTAGGACTGTGTATAGCATTACTAAGGAGCTCATCGGTGGTCGAAACTCCAAACAACATCCAGTGAAGAGTCTAGACGGTAACCTTCTGATTTCGGATGAGGATCAGCTCACTAGATGGAGAGAACATTTTGCTACAATGCTAAATCACATAGACGATGGCGGTATGATCTCGAATTCGAATGAGCAGTTCGAAGCAACAAATTTCCGAATTCGCACCGCACCTCCCAGTAAAACCGAGATAATAACAGCAATCAAGTCCCTCAAGAAGAACAAGGCGGTGGGTATTGATGGCATCCCTGCCGAGCTATTTCAAGCGGCGCCAAATACATCGGCAGATTTGCTGCATCCCCTAATACGGAGAGCTTGGGAAAGCGAACAATTTCCACAGGAGTGGAAAAAGGGGATGATCATTAAGCTTCCAAAGAAGGGTAACTTGATGGAGTGCGGTAACTGGAGAGGTATATGTGTTCTTCCAGCTGTAGCCAAAATAATAGCTAGAATAATTCTAGAACGAATTAAAGAACATTTAGATAGGACTCTCGATGTCGAACAGGCAGGCTTTCGCGCTGGATCCTCCTGCATTGACCACATAAACACCTTACGGATCATTATCGAGCAATGCGTTGAGTATAGGTCTCCGCTACATTTAATGTTTATCGACTTCGAGAAAGCTTTCGACAGATTGAATCGAGATGCTATCTGGTTGGCCTTGCGCAGGAGAGGCATCCCAGAAAAACTTATAGCTATTATCAAGGCTACATACGAGGGCGGTAAGTGTCACGTCGTGCACAATGGTAAGGTGTCGGAGGATTTTGAAGTCCAAAGTGGAGTACGTCAAGGGTGCATACTGTCACCACTATTGTTTTTGGTTGTTATCAGCGATGTACTCCGTGCAGCATTGACGGAAGGCAACTATGGAATTCGTTGGCCTATGACATCTTACCTTAAACACCTAGATTACGCTGACGATGTTTGTCTACTTTCACATCGGATAATGGATCTTCATCTGATGGCCCAAAATCTAGAAGCTGAGGCAAACAAAGTGGGGCTAAAAGTAAACACAGCCAAAACAAAAGCCCTGAGCACTTCTTCTAACAACCGCGCTCAACTTAACATTGCCGGACAGGAAGTCGAGAAAGTTGATAACTTTCTTTATTTAGGAAGTGTGGTCTCGGCTAATCGCGGTGGCACCGAACTGGATGTGTGCAGCAGAATCGGGAAGGCTAAAGCTGCGTTCGGAATGCTATCTAAAATCTGGAGAAGCAATGTTATCAGCTTAAGAACCAAGCTGCGACTGTTCCGCTCCAACGTAGAATCAGTGCTGCTTTATGGGTGCAGTACTTGGAAGGTGGACACCATTAACACACGGAAGCTGCAAGTCTTTGTAAACAAATGCTTAAGAATCATCTTGAGGATTTTTTGGCCGAACCGCATCTCTAACGAACAGCTTTATCTGAGAACGGGCCAAGAACCTATAAGCATTACTATACGAAGAAGAAAGTGGCAATGGATTGGACACACCCTGCGGCGCGAAGACAACTCCATTGCGAAATACGCCATGCAGTGGAATCCGCTCACCCAGGCAGGCAGAATAGCGGGACGCCCTAGGCAAACGTGGCGCAGAACAGTTGAGGAGGAATCGAGCTCTTTAGGAATGAGTTGGAGGCAGCTCAAACGCGTTGCAGAACTTCGAACACGATGGCGCGCAGGCGTGGTTGACGCCCTATGCCCCCCGAGGGGTTAAAGGATCTAAGTAAAAGTAAGTAAGTTAAGTAGAACTCAAGTTCTCCATGTTGTCTGTCGAACCATGGCTGGATTTGGTGTATGAGCCTATGGGTCCACCTGCCTTTCTCAGAAGCATTCCAGCGTTCTTGCCATTCTCTTAGGCTTTCTGCTCTATAGAGCCGGTTTTCGCTGGCCTCGTTTCTTTCTCTTCTTGCGCAGTACTGACGTTGCTGTTCTACTGCCAGGATATCTATTGGGAGCATTCTCGCTACCACGCAAGCTGCATCGCTAGAAGTAGTGCGAAATGCGCAGCTAGCTCTCAATGCACATATTCGATACACAGATGTGATATGTGATCTGTATGTTTTAATTGCCATGGCCCCGGCCCAAATTGGTGCGGCGTATAGGATTATAGACGTAACCACTCTAGCCAGCAGTAACCTACGGCTATGTCTAGGTCCTCCTATGTTGGGCATGATACGCGCGAGTGCAGCACTTGCTATTGCAGCTTTTCGGCCTACATACTTAAGGTGATCTCTAAATGAAAGTCTCGTATCTATCATGACACCTAGGTATTTTATATGCGGTTTAGATGTTATTTCATGGCCGCCGACTATAATGGTGAGAGTTTCTACCTTCTTTCTACTACTTATCAGGACTGCTTCAGTTTTATGCTCCGCCAGTGTTAGACCAACTGAGGTGAGCCATTTTCGTATTATCCTTATTGTCGCATTGCTTATCTGTTCCACCTCCTCCAACAGTTTAGCAGTGACAATAATGGCGATATCATCAGCAAATCCCACTATTTTTGTTTCTGCGGGTATAGGAAGTCACAGTATACCGTCATACATAATATTCCAGAGCAAAGGGCCAAGGACTGAGCCCTGTGGTACTCCGCCTGTGATCTTATATTCCTTGGGGCCGCGGTCTGTATTGTATACCAAGATTCTGCACCTGAAGTAGTCAACAATAACGTCTATGAGGTATTGTGGAACTCTCATCCTTCTGAGCGCTTGTAAGATGTGACTCCAATTTGCCGTATTGAAGGCGTTTTTTATGTCAAGAGTTATAACCAAGCAGTACTTTTTGGAACCGCCTCTCCATCTTCTTCCCTGTATAGCCTCTTGTGCCGTTTTAACTGCCACATTGATTGCATCTGTTGTTGAGCGCGCTTTTCGAAAACCGTATTGGTGTTCTGAAAGACCTCCAGGTTCTTGAATTGCTGCCTCTACCCTGTTACAGATGATTCGCTCCAATATTTTGCCAGCCGTATCTAACATACAGAGCGGGCGGTATGATGAAGGTTCATTTGGTGGTTTCTTACCTTTGGGAAGAAGTACTAGGTTTTGCCGTTTCCACTGATCCGGGAAGACTCCTTCCTTCAGGCACGAGTTGTAAATGTTAATAAACATTTCTGGGCTTACTTTTATAGCTGTCTTGAGTGCTATATTTGGGATACCATCTGGTCCAGGTGCTTTTTTATCTCCAATTGCAAATCTCGATTATTTCTTCTTTGGTTACCTCTCGGATTGTTGGTGCCTCTACTATTGGATCATCCGAGAATGCGTTCTCTTGTTGCTGAGGAAATAGTCCGACCACGATGTTGTGTAAGAACTCTGGGCAGGTGGAAATCTGTGGCTGGCACCTTTTCAATTTTTTCATGACGATTTGGTAGGCTTTGCCCCAAGGATTTTCGTCAGCTTCATCACACAGCTCGGCGAAACACTTCCGTTTGCTCTTTAGTATAGCTGTTTTTAGTTCCTTTCGAGCCACCCTGTAGTCTTCTTGCAGTTCACTGGAGACGGCCCTCGCTCTAGATCGCGTATACGCCCTTCTCGCTCGATGACACTTGGTACGTAGATGCGCGATTTCTTCATTCCACCAGTAAACTGGGGGACGATGTTCCATAGCCTTTCTTCTCCTCATTGTGGCGTCACATGCCCGTGTAACCTCATTTATGGCCTGCATTGCTTTACTGCCCGCGCGACCCGTCAGTACTGCGTTTCTGTTGAAGATACATGTGAATGCTTCCACGTCGAAAGAGTCTGATTTCCAGCCTTTTTTCTGGGGTAGCCTGGCTAGCGGTGTTTGTCTTCTTGCTTCCGGCAGTACTTCACATATTATCGCCTGGTGGTCGCTATGAGTATAGAGGTCACTGACTTCCCACTTTGTTCTTCCTATCAAGGAGCTACTCACGTATGTGATGTCTATAATAGAAGTGCCAATTCCTCTGCAAAACGTGGGTTTATTTCCGCTGTTTACTAGTACCACGTCTAGGGCTGTAAAAGCCTCCAGTAGGGATCTTCCGCGTCTGTTCGTTTCTTTGCATCCCCATTCAGCGGCCCATGCATTAAAGTCGCCACCAATGATCGCCGGTTTTCGATCTAAAGCATTGTTTACGAGTTTGTCCAGCAGCTCTTGGAACTCTGCTATCGAGAGGCTTGGTGGTGCATAGCAGCTATAAATATATATTCCGTCGATTTTTGCCCATATAAAACCATCTCCTGATGTTGGCATTCTCTCTTGGAAGGCGGTTTTCCCACAGGTCCATATGGCCGCTTTTCCCGTAGTGTCCGTTATCCACGCGTTTGCATCGAATTCTTTGTAGGGCTCACTAAGGATTACGACGTCTACTTTTTGTTCGCGCACAGATTGTATGAGGAGATCGTTCGCAGCTTCGCAGTGATTGAGGTTGAGCTGTTTTATCTTCATATAAGGTGTTTTAGGTCTCTCAAGGCTTTTTGGAAGGCTGGGCATTTGCCGCTTCCCGTGACATGGTTGCTATTTGTGTCCTTTTTGTCACAACACAGCAGGCATTTTGGCTCTAGGGCACAAGATTTTGCGGTGTGTCCACTCGCACCACATCTAATACACCGGTCAGAATAATCCACCGCACTTTTGCATGCTCTGGCAGTATGTCCGAAGTCCATACATTTGTAGCATTTTGTTGGAGTGACCACCCAGCCAATGCGCACTTTGCTGGCAGTCATCAGCCTCTCAGCGACTTCCGCTGGCAGGCTCACTGTCGCTATCTGTGTCCCTAAGTAAGCTTTTCGCAGAGACTTTATGGCACTTGTTCCGACATGGTACTCTTTGGATCCCTCTAATTGCTTGGTTAGGGCTTCGCAGATCTCCTCCTTCGTTGTGATTCCGTCCAGATCTTTGACTTCTATGAGTACCTCGTGCGTTAGGGTTTTCACTTCCGCTTCTGTTCCCAAGGCCTTTTCCACGGATGCATGAAGCTTGGTCGTTTCCGTTGTTGGGAGGCTCCTTAGTTTTAAGAGTAGGTCTCCTTTGGCCGTCCTCCTGATTTGGTTGACCTTTTGGCCGAGCTCTCTCAATTCAGGGTTGTCCTTTACCTTGTGCAGCATTTCTGCATAAGAGAGACCATCCTTAGCTTTAATCACTAAAGCATCTGGGCGCGTTTTCAGCCTTTTTTTGGTACTTCCTCTTGGCTTTTCCCACTTTTCGGCTTTCGTGTTATGGGTTTCCACCTGGACGGGTTTTTCTTTTCCTATCGGGACCACGGTCTTTTTCTTCTTCACGGCTGGGAGCTGCTGGCTCGTAATTTTGCTTTCCCGCCTGCGTTTGGGCGTTTGTGGTCGTATGTCACAGCTATCTACCGCAGGCTTTGACCCCTGTTTCTGACCTTGGCTGGAGCTTTTTGCAGCATAGCTGGCAAAATTCCATCAGGGCCTGGTGCCTTGAATGGTGCGAATGACATAATAGCCCGTCGCAAATTCTTCCATGTAATGAGATTTTCTACGTCGCCCCCTATTGACCTACCAGTGTACGAGTAGCCATGAGTAGTAGAATCCATTGGCAATTTACTTCCTGGGAAGTGAGCTTCAATTAACGTTTCTAAAACTTCTTCCCTACTTTTTGCCCACGAGCCGTCAGATTTTTTGATGAAGCTTGGGACGGAAGTGTCTTTAGCTAGCATCTTGCGAAGTCTGGAAGCTTCACTGGTATCCGCAATGGACTGACAAAATTCCCCCCACGACTTTCTTTTTGATTGCCTAATTATGTATTTAAACTCCCGCTTGCGGTCCATATATTCATCCCATGTAGTACCGTCCCTATTTCTTTGGCCCTGTTGTAGAAATGCCTAACCTGTTTTTTCTTGGAGTTGATTTCCTTGCTCCACCAAGGAGGTTGGGACCTCTTGGACTACTTTCTTAGTGAACAGGCCCTTTCAAATGCCATGTTCATTACTTTGCCTAAGTTGTCTACCATCTTATCTATATCTTGAGGGTCGCCGCTGCGAAGAGGCCTATCCTTAAGATGTTTTCTTACTAGCTCTGTGTACATACCCCAGTCTGTACTCTTAGGGTTTCTGTAGCTGTTGCTAGCCCTAGTTTGGAAATTAATATGGAAGCGTATCCATCTGTGATCAGAAAGAGATGCCTCCTCCAAAACCCTCCATTTTTCTACCGTTAGGTGATCAGAACAAGAAGCTAGTGTTATGTCAATCACTTCTTGTCTGATCCTAACCACATAAGTTGGCGTAGATCCCTTATTACATATGGTGAGCTTGGTCGAAAGAATGAAATCGAAAAGACACTCACCTCTTGTATTGGTATCACTGCTACCCCATTGCGAGTGATGCGCATTTGCATCACAGCCCACGATGAAGAGCCAGTTGTCCTTCCTTACCAACTGCTTCATTTTACCAGATGGAATCTCAGCCAGCTCATACGGGAGATAGGCAGAGACCAGGCACAGCGGGTTTCTTCTCTCACTTTCACAGGAGACTGCTACTAGATCGCCGTCACTGAAATTATTCAAAAGAAATGCCCTTAGTATACAAGCCCTGATTTTATCTTCGTTGGCTTTGTAGAACAACGTGTAATTCCTGTTTTTGAG
Source organism: Brachypalpus laphriformis (assembly GCA_945910035.1). Lineage (NCBI taxonomy): Eukaryota > Metazoa > Arthropoda > Insecta > Diptera > Syrphidae > Brachypalpus > Brachypalpus laphriformis. The sequence goes on along the minus strand of OX246757.1, from coordinate 11,852,887 downwards.
CCCTTGGATCTGGTTGTTGTCGCTGATCCATGGCTCTTGTACCAGTATGGCCGAGACGTCATGCTTGATGATATAGTTGATCAAGCATGCCGTCGCAGCCTTACTGTGATGCAGGGGTATCTGCATCACCTCCATCATCTTTGGGCTCCTCCTCCTCCTCAACACCCTTGGTCATGATCTTTAGCATGACCTTCCCCATGCTATATCGCACCATCCCTTTGGTCTTTTCAAGGGGTGGCAGCGATTCCCTATTTAGGGCCAGCAAGAAGTGCTGACCAAACTGCTTCCTAGGCCCAGTCTTGAGCACCCTCCATGTATTGGCCTTCAACTCCCTGTTCTGCATGTGGAGGAGACCAAGCAGTTTTTCTGGGTAGGTGTATGGCAGCGGAACCCAGACCCAAGCTTTGGGCGGAGTGTATCTCGCCAACTCCGCCATAGTCACGCACTTGAGCTGAGACCCGCTCCACACTTCCCCAACCTCCGAAATAAACTGTCTGAGGAAGTCAGCAGAGGCTTTGTTCCCACAGGCAACAACCTTCCGGCCCCCTTCCCATCCAGCACCGTCGAATTGAAGGTCACTATCCTCAGTGGAAGACATCTTCTTCCACAGAGCATCCTGAAACTTCTCCTCGACGGTAATCCACTGGTCCATGGTCAGGCGACCGCAGGGCTCCTGCTCGTTGACAATAGCAACATGGAGCTCATCTTCCGGGTCGTATTTCGGGTGCGCCGAAGGCGAAATACCAGCCTTCGCCTTTTTCGTAGCGCTCGGTTCCACGACATCGTCAGATCTACTCCTTTTGCTTTGGAATGCCACCTTACTAGCCCCCGCAGCTGAAGTCTCCCCCCCCCCCCCCCCTGACTGTGCCCACAATATTGCTGAGAGGCTCTACTTCACTCGTAGACCCCCAGCTCCTCCCTACTTCTAGCCTCACCTGCCTGTGTGGCCGCTATCTTCCTGGCAGCCTCATCGGGTAAGACTACCTTAGCCCGATCAAGCTGCAACCTATCCCAAGCACTTAATGAGTCAACGTCACACCCCCCGAACTGTTCAACTTTGCCCTTAGCACTCTCGACCTTTCGTCGAGCATTGCGCACAAGCATCTTCTCCAGTTGGTGTGCGTTTTTCCTGCTACCCTTCCGCACGACCTCAGAGAAACTAGGAGCAGCAGAGTTCTCGCCAACTGCGCTACCAGTTCCTTTGGTCACTATTCCCTTTTCACATTTAGTGAGAGTGCCAGCCAACTCACTGTTACCCTTTTTAACTACTGTGAGAGTACCACTTACTTATGTCCTGTATCCCCTTGTGGGTCCTAGGGCCTCTACTACGCCTACGCGCCATCGTGTACGGTTTCTGGCAATGTGTCTGAGTTCTCCCCAACTTTTCCCTAACTGCCGTGCCTCCTTCTCGACTGTTCTGCGCCATGTTTTCCGCGGACCGCCAGGTCTTCTGCCATCCTGAGTTAGAGGGTTCCATTGCATAGCATGGTTCGCTATGGAGCTGTCACCCTTTCGGAACGTGTGACCAATCCACTGCCACTTCCGCCGTTGGATAGTTGTGCCTATTGGTTCCTGACCCGTTCTCTCGTAAAGGTGTTCGTTAGAGATACGATTGGGCCAGAAAATCCTTAAGATATTGCGCAGACACCTATTAACGAACGTTTGCATCTTTCTGGTGATAGTAGTGGTCACTCTCCACGTGCTGCAACCATATAGCAGCACGGATTCAACGTTGGAGCGGAACAGTCTTATTTTGGTGTTCAAACTGATTGCATTGCTTCGCCATATTTTGGACAACATCCCGAACGCGGACTTTGCTTTGGCGATCCTGTTGGCTATATCCAGTTCGGTTCCACCATCGGTCGAGACAATACTCCCAAGATACTGGAAATCCTCTACTCTCTCTACCGGTTGTCCAGCAATGCATATTTGAGCCGATGAGTTAGTTCCAAGGCTGATGATTTTAGTTTTTGTCGTATTGATTTTCAGCCCGACGACACCTGCCTCCCTCTCCACATCTGCTGTCATTTGGTGGAGGTCCATAATTCTGTGGGAGAGTAAGCATACATCGTCTGCGTAGTCAAGATGCTTCAGTTGAGATGTAAGAGTCCATCGAATTCCTCCGTTTCCCGTCGACAAAGCTGCATGAAGCACATCGCTAATCACCAATAGGAATAATATTGGTGAAAGGATACAGCCTTGTCTTACCCCACTTTGGATCTCAAATTCCTCAGACAACCTTCCCCTGTGCAGAACGTGACATTTGGAGCCTTCATATGTAGCTTTGATAATAGCAATTAGTTTATCGGGAATGCCTCTCCTGCGTAAGGCACGCCAAATAAACTCCCTGTTGACACTATCGAACGCCTTCTCAAAATCGATGAACAGCAGGTGCAGTGGCGATCGATATTCAACACACTGTTCGATGATAATCCGCAGGGTGTTGATGTGGTCGGCACAGGAGGATCCAGAGCGGAAACCTGCTTGTTCGGCATCGAGGGTGTCTTCGAGATGTTGTTTGATTCGCTCAAGGATGATTTTAGCTATTATCTTAGCTACAGCAGGCAGCACGCAGATACCCCTCCAGTTTCCGCACTCCAATAAATTTCCTTTCTTAGGAAGCTTGACGATCATTCCCTTTTTCCACTCGTTAGGAAAGCTCTCAGCTTCCCAAGCTCTATCTATAAGTGGAAGCAGAAGCTCAGCCGATGTTGTTGGCGCTGCTCGTAAGAGCTCTGCTGGAATACCGTCAAGTCCTACCGCCTTGTTGGTTTTGAGTGCCTTGATCGCGGTAATGATCTCATCTTTACTGGGAGTCGTGGTGCGTATTCGGGAACTTCTCACCTCGGGCATCTCAGTCTGATTTGGGAGCATATCGCTAGCGAATACACGGTTCAAAACCGTAGCAAAATGCTCTTTCCATCTCTTGAGCTGGTCCTCATCCGAAATGAGCAAGGAGCCGTCTAGGCTTTTCACTAGGTATTGGCTGGAGCTGCGACCACCTGTCAGCTCTTTCGTGATTCTGTAGACAGTCCTGCTGTCGCACCTCCGTGCAGCTTCTTCTGCTTCTGTAGCCAGCGCGTTGATGTAGTTGCTCTTGTCACGTCGTACGCTACGCTGAACTTCTCTCATCTTCATGCGATATAGGGACTCTAGCTCGCTTCTCCCTGCTGCTGGGGTAGCTGCAACGCGAGCTTTTAGCTGTTTTCGTTCGTCAATCCGTCTCCAGGTATCCTCGGAAAGCCACGCCCTATGTCTTCCCTGCGATCGACCGACAATTCTTTCAGCACCAGATGTAAAAACATTTTTCACAGCACACCAATGGTCTTGGATGGTTGCGGGCATTGAGCTGCTGATTGCTTCCACACCTTGCGAAAAGTGCTCCCTTAATTGTTGGCGCACTGAGGCATCACTAAGTCTATCGATGTTGAACCTGGGCATTCTTGTGTTGTCGTGGGATCTTCGAACTGCAGCAGTGCGTAGTTGGAAAGTAGCTATCATAAGATGGTGATCACGTACTATCCCCACATCTGCCCCTCGTCTGTTTCGGACGTCCAGGAGACTACTTCTAAAGCGGCGGCTGATAGCAAAATGGTCAATTTGGTTGGAGGTTGCTTGCCTGTCATTGGAAACCCAGCTGACTTTGTGGCAGGTCTTGTGCTCAAACATGGTGCCACCTATCACAAGGCGGTTGGCATTGCAGAAATCCACAAACCTTTCGCCGTTGTCATTGCGGTTGCCTAGTCCATGCTTCCAGATTACATGCTTGAGCCCTTCGTTGTCGCTGCCTACCTTGGCATTCAAATCCCCCATCACTATGACAATGTCTCCATTTGGTGTTGTGTTGAAGACGGCGCTTAAGAGATTGTAGAAGCTCTCCTTTTCGTCCTCAGACGAACTATTCGTTGGGGCGTAACACTGTATGATGGTGACGCGTCGTACTCTAGTCCGGAATCTGGCCGTCAAAATCCTATCACCATGAGGCTGCCAGGAAATCAGGCCCTTGCGTGCTGCTCTTGTTAGCAGTAGTCCGACTCCATATTCCCGCGGACTTCCGGATGGTCTTCCAGAATAGAGTAGTACAGTGTTACGCGTTGGAGACTGGTACTCGCCCGCTTCTAACCATCTTACTTCACTTACCCCCAAAATGTCCAGTTTATATCGCATGAATTCCTTTTCCAGTTGGAGGAATCTGGCATTGTAAGGACCTTCTCTTCCCGAGTCGAGGAGCGTCTTTACATTCCAGAAACCTATCTTTGTCCGGGTACAATAGCCAAAAGTCGTCAACATGTGATCAGTCCTTATCCGAGGCATAGTGTCGGTTTCAGTAGCGAGCTGGTTTCAGTAACGCAGGTTGCTGGCCCACGTTACCTAGCCTAGAATCAAGGCCCTAGACAACCCGCACTTACAATTTTGGCCTATACGTATAAGGGTTTATACGTATAGTTGCCCGGGGACCACCACTAGGAGGTAAAGTAAGCACTTCATCACGAACTTGATTGTTGCGCTACTGGCCCAAGCCAAGTTTTGGGCAGTCAGTAGTTTCCCGATCAATCGCAATGCAGGTCCCCAAAGAGTACCAGCCAACTCACATCTGCCCTGCTCTAATAAAATGGGAGTACCCGCCAACCCACTATCGCCCTTAGTTACGGAAGTGAGAGTACTAGCCTGCTCACTTCCCACTGCGCTAGCGTCAGTGAGTGTGCTGTCCGCATCCTCGCTGTCGCTGGCCAGTAACACGTCCTCAAGCTCCTTCTCTAGCCCAGACGTGGAAGACTGTGGGGATGACACTACGTCATCGACCCCCAGTTCCATCCTTGTCTGCTCAGAGAGTACTTCCCCAGGTATGCAATCATTTTTTTGTATTTTTTGTATTTTTTGCATTTTTTGCAGTTTTGGTTTTGTTTTTTTTTTTTTTTGTTTAAATTTTTCTCCATTTGGTTCCCACGAGTAGTAGGCACGGAATAACTGGTCGATCTTAGTTTACCGGCATGCTAAGACAAGACGCAACTTACTGTGAGCCCTGCCAGGGCGCCCACAGGAGCTCGTTAGGACTGGTTTAACCCCCAGTCTTCCATCCCTCGGGGAGTTAGGTATCTGTTGTTATCTCATTCTCGACGATCACTGCGCACGATTGATGCGTGCGTGTTAGTCTTAGCTGACACTAACCTAGTGAACTAGGATTAGCCATTTCCAGCGGGCGCCCACGGGGAGGACTAGAGAAGAGGATTTTTGCCCACCCTGCACGGGTTTAAGTTATGTCTTAAGTTTTTGCCACTGAAGTTCCAATTCTGTGCGACAAAGGTTAAGCTGACGAATGCATTGTAACTTTTTTGTATATGCATTCCTTAAATAATTTCTTTCTCTCTCTCTCCCATACATATAGCTTAACAATTTAATAGAACATTAAGTGCCTACATATTATATAATAGTAACATATTCTTAAACATATTCGCCAAATGTATGACTAAAACTAAAATTCAATAATACAAACGAACTCGTCCAAATAAACAATTTCCAATCTTCATGGCATTAATTGTTGAACAAAATAAAAGTTACACTCAACTAGTATATAAATAAATAAACGAGTAAAACATTATCCGTCCAAAAACAAAAAAAAAAAAAAAAAAAAAAAAACAACAAGAAGAATATTTAAACTTAAACTTTGCATAACGATTAAAAGAAAAAAAGAAAAAAAAAATGCTTAAACGTAATTAATAAGAAAATCAATTCAACTATGTGGATTCGTCAAAGTTTTATATGAATATGAACATTCCTCAGCAATATAGAAACTTCCTAGCATATAAAATAAATATATATATTTTTTACTATGTCCACAAACAATAATTGTTAATAAAATTTACTAAACAAAATTTATGTGTGCGTGTGCTTGGGTTTTTCATACACAATTTTTGGTGCTTTTTATTTTTCTAAAATAAATAAAAAATAAAATAAATAATTAATCAAATAATTAACAAGTAAAACTAATAAATAATAATATGGCCTGAAACGGACGACTCACGGAGAGTCGCAAATATTTTCAAAAACTTCACAAAAGTTCTTTAAAAAAAATTCTCCATTCGGTAATGAAAGAAAAATTCACACTCCTTGTGGCAGCAGTACTTCTACTCATAATCAAACTAAACGCTGTCCTTTCCAATATACCAGAGGCAGAGATTTCCCATAGCCAAGATGACATTGTTATAGAATTCCAAAGGAATGGATCAGCTTTGAAGCAGTGCTCCTTGGAGATAGATAATAGAAATGGATACACCACTTTAGTCCATCGCCAAGTAGATGCTCTGATTGAAAAGACTTACAAGCTATATACAATATATGGCAATGGAAATGAATGTAATTCTCAGCCTAGCAATATATATACGAAGACGAATAGAAGACTAGATAGTGTGCCAGCAGCAGTAGTCAATTCAAAAGATACTATTCTCAATTATAATACAGAGTTGTCGAGGAGTGAAGTGATAACTTTTATGGTAGCAATAACTTTTGTAAAGCTTGTAATTGTTGTCATTGCCTATCAACAGTTGCTACACAATGGTTATATAATTATTCAAAATCTGTATCATAAGCGTATTAGACAATTTGAGCATTTAATATGCAACCGGCCATATCAACTGAAATCTGGTCGTGGACTAGACGAAGACGAAAATTATTTAGAGCACCTGAAGCATCAAATCGATCAAACCGATGGCGGTAAGAAGGAAATTCACAAACAAGTTGAAAATAATGTTGTTGCAACCGAACAACAATATAGTTCAATAGAAAAGGAGGAACAACCACAAGTGTCGGCTGCATTGAAGGCAAACAATAACAACCAATTGTACCATCAGCAGCATCAGCAAATCAAAGATCATAATTACTATCAACAGCTTGATTACAATCATTACAATCATTACAATCAGTATCATCAGCAGAATCATCGTTATTATCATGAGAATCATCAATGTTTTTATCAAAGGGATCAACAGTGCTATCAACGATATTGCCATCAAGTGGACGAACAAATGCCCCCCAATCAGTATGTGCCTTTTGCACGACAAACATCTTCAGAAACCTTGCCGTCGCCGTCGCTGTCAATGAAATTCAAAAGTCCAAGACTGACAACAACATCCATATTGAAATGGAAGATGGCGGCAAGGGTGTGCAATAATCGTCGTCCTGGAGATATATCGACATCGCAACAAACTACACCGGTCATACCATCACTGCTGTCAACGATTTGCTGTTGGAAAATGTCGGGAAGTCGAAAGCGCCGCAAACGAAAATCCAACTTTTGTTGGGAGAAATACTCCTATGCTAGGAATTGTAATTACATAATTTGGAAGCAATCCTGTGTGTACTCGTATAGTTGTTGTTGCTGTTGCAATGATGCGGCGACGGGTTTTTGTGACATTTTTTCTCAATGCACCACAAGTAGTGCTGAGTATTTTCATATACATTGCTACAGCCAGTGTGACTGTTGTGTATTTACTTGTTGCTGCTGCTGTTGCTATTGCATTTGTGACAGCCAAACACCGGTGACGAACCATTTAAATATCACCAGGTCGAGCAGTAGCAGTTTACACAAAACAAATAGTCATCAATTGAATATAAGACATCGGTGCATAGGTGCATCGCATCATGGTGACGATGACGCCGATGACGATGATGACGACGACGTCAGTGAAGTGCATAGTGGTAGCAATCTACTTCGATCCTTAAATGCGGTTAAAGCAATCACATCAACTATACACAATCAGAGCTATAAGCGAAAGCTGAAGAAGAATCTGGTATGGTTGTTCATTGGACTAGTGTGGCTTGAGGGACCTAAACTCATCAATTGTAGCATTAGTAATAATAACAACGATGTTACCAGTATGAGTGGTAATGAGACCACAAATAAAATTGGCAATAGCCAAAGCAGTAATAGTGACAATAATAGCGGTAGTAGTGGAAGTGGTAGTGATGCCAGAAATGGCAGTAGAAGTAGTAGTAATACAAATGGTCCTGGCCCAAGTCCCAGGCCAGACAGTGCTGAAAGTAAGGGACAAAATCTCAAAAGTAGTAATTTACTTAAAATAAAAAATTCACTTGGACACAGTGTGACTAGTTATAGTAAGAATCGTTACACACAAAACACAATCTCAATTGGGCAGCCATTGCAAATAAAGACACAATACAAATATGAGACATTCTATCAGCAAAATCGTAATCACCGACGCGAGCCTTATGTTGTTTCAAGGACGACTGGCCATAGTTCTGATCGAGCTACCACAGGCACATCAACTTTGGCATCGGCTTCAGTGTTCGAGAGCGAGGACGGTAAGTCTAAAATTTCATTTCTTTGCCAATCAGTTTGAGTAGTTTAAGTTGACTTAACCCTTAGATGCACGATTTCTCCAAATTTCGATTAAAAATTATCCTGACTAAGTGCTTAGGTCTATTAATGAAACTCGAAATAATGGATAGAGAGTATAAGCTTTATTTAGGTTGATGTGGTCTTAACAAGAGTGATACTGCTAATGGCTCGTTAGAATCACATATCAAGCAATCTATGCCAAAGTGTTATACAACTTGTTACATATACAAACTATGTTATAAGTAGTATAACATGTATGTAAGTATATACTCTACACTAAGTAATGGCTCCAGAAACACGTCCCCATCAATAATTTTTAGTTTTGTCAAATTGTTTGTTACGGTAGTGCATGCGATCATATGAAAACACAAGCGTTTTTCATTCAGCTGAGGCCTACCAACTCCTACTCTCAACCTCCACGCGGTGACAGCCGGGTGCCTAGTACCTTAATCCAAGAAATGGGTAACCAACCCCGTTTGGCGGATTCTTGGTGGCAGCAGATGAGAGAGGGGGGGAAGAGTGCTTTTCTCACTAGAGCACTTCTTCCTGTTCCAGGCGGCAGCGGACGAATTCCCTAGACGGAGTCAACGGTGGCGTCTATAGTTCCAGTTAGGTTGAACTTAGTGAATACCTTGCGCGAGCTGCTTCGACGTATTCGGATCACAGGTCGGTAAGGAATTTCCAATGTTGGTTAGGACATTGGAATAGAGATGGTGGCGGAGGAGCCCTTAATGGGCCAACGGCAGCGCTCATACTCCCGTAGTGGACTACTGGCACCGGTGTACCCGGCCCCTCGTCCTACGGGAATAATTAAGGAACTGGCCCTCCAGGTTGGGGGTTGTGCCGTCGGGGTAACTTCCCTACCACGTAAAAAACGCATGGTTCCGAAACAACCAAAAGCCTCGGATAAGGATGACCCAACTAATGATGACCCCAGCAAACGAAATAAGGACAACGACCTTCGGATCTGTACGTGGAATGTTCTGTCCCTTTACAGACCACGTGCAGCCGAACAACTAGCAGAGGCCCTAGACTGCTATAAAGCAGATATTACCGCCATCCAGGAAGTGCGATGGGATGGGCCAGGCAAAAAGAGGATGAAAAACTGTGACATCTACTACGGTGATTGCTACAGAGGCAACAGGCAACGCTTATTCGGATGCGGATTTGTCATACGCGGCAGACTTAGGCAAGAAGTCTTAAGCTTCCGACACGTGAGCGAGCGTATTATGACTATCCGGATCAAGGCTAAATTCGCTAACATAAGCCTAATATGTGTTCATGCCCCCACAGAAGAAAAGGACCCTGCCTCCAAAGAGTGTTTCTACGAGCTCCTCGACAAAACATACGAGCAATGTCCTAAATATGACGTTAAGATCGTATTGGGCGATTTTAACGCCAAAATAGGAAAGGAGGACGTCTTCGGTAGAGCAGTCGGTAAGCATAGCCTACACGACACCACGTCTGATAACGGACTAAGGCTAATTGATTTCGCTGTGGAGCGAAATGTCACCATAGCAAGCACATGGTTTCCTCATCTCGATATTCATAAGCAGACATGACGGTCCAATGATCATGTAACGATCAACCAAATTGATCATATTGCGATCGACGCAAGGCATGCCTCCAGTATTTTAGATGTCCGGAACTTCCGAGCGGCCAACATAGACTCGGATCATTACCTCGTTGTAGCCAAGGTACGAATGCGGATATCCCAAACTGAGCAACAAACAAGAATCAAGCTACAATCACAAGAGACCGCCAGACTTTTCGCTGAACGCGCATCCCGAAATCCCTCAATCAGTCCTATGCCGAAAGCATCAAGTGCCGAAGACCAGTGGCAACGCTGCCAACATGCCATCGGAAACGCCGCGACTGATGTGCTGGGTCTCGCTCGCCCACCACCGCGAAACCCCTGGTTTGACGAAGAATGGAGGCAAGTGCATGCAGCAAAACAAGAGGCATACAAAGCGGCGCTGCAAAGGAAGACGAAAGCTGCTCGTGAGCTCTACGAGCAAAAGAGACGGGAAGAACATCGGCTTCTCCAAAAGAAGAAGAAAGAGCATGAGAAGCGCGCGCTTGAGAATATCGAGAGTCTATACTCCAGGAACAATGTACGGAAGTTTTACCAAAAGGTAAAAAGAACGTGTCAGAGAAGTAATACCCGTACAGAAACCCGTAGAGATGAAGATGGAAACCTCGTAGTAGAATCACAGTCGGTGCTGAGAATATGGAAAAACTATTTCTGCAGACTGTATAACGGCGACGAAGACCAACATCCCGCTGTCAGCCAGAATGAACCACTCAACATAGACGATGATAGTCAAAATTTCCGTCCACCTGACCAAAACGAAGTGAGGATAGCAATATCCAAGCTAAAATCGAACAACGCTGCTGGACCTGACGGCCTACCGGCCGAACTTTTCAAGGCAGCTGGGGATGAATTGGTAGAGTGCATACACCAACTCATTTCTAATATTTGGTCAGACGAGTGTATGCCTGATGAATGGAATCTCAGCATCGTTTGTCCGATCCACAAGAAAGGAGACCCCCTCAACTGCGCCAATTATAGAGGCATCAGTCTCCTCAACATCGCGTACAAGATCTTTTCTGCGATATTGTGTGAACGCCTGAAACCTTTTATCAACAGCCTGATTGGACCCTATCAGTGCGGTTTCAGGCCAGGAAAGTCCACCATCGATCAAATCTTCACACTTCGGCAGATCTTGGAGAAAACTCAAGAATTCCAAATCGATACTCACCACCTCGTTATCCATTTCAAGGCCGCCTATGACAGCATCTATAGAGAATAGCTTTATAGAGGCATGTCTAGTTTTAACATCCCTGCCAAACTTGTCCGTCTGTGCAGGCTGACGATGGAGAACGCTCGCTGCTCCATCAAGTTCGGTAATGACCCCACCGAGACCTTTGATGTCAAAAAAGGCTTTAGACAAGGTGACGCGCTGTCATGTGACTTCTTCAATACTAAACTTGAATGGATTGTGCGGAACTCACAAGCCAACACCGGAGGCACAATCTATTACAAGTCTGTACAACTGCTTGCATACGCCGACGATATAGACATTATCGGAAGATCTCAGCGGGCTGTCACCGGTGCTTTTGCAAGCATTGAGGCGGAAGCGGCCAAAATGGGTTTGGCGATAAACGAGGGCAAAACCAAGTATATGCTGTCAACTAGAAGGGAAAACCAACATCGACGAATTGGACAAAACGTCACCGTGGGCAGCTATAACTTCGAGGTAGTAAGGGACTTTATCTACCTTGGCTCTGCTATAAATTCAGCAAACAAAATCAGCGCAGAAGTCAATCGAAGAATAACTCTTGCCAATCGGTGTTTTTTTGGGCTTATAAGGCAATTCAACAGTAAAGCCCTCTCTCGAACAACTAAGGAGACTCTATATAAGACCTTGATCATCCCAGTCCTGCTTTACGGCGCTGAAACATGGACTTTATTAAAAGAGGATGAAGATATCCTTGGTCGCTTCGAGAGAAAAATTCTTCGTAAGATTTTCGGTCCCGTTTGCGTTGACGGGTTTTGGAGGAGATGATTCAATCACGAACTATACGAGCTGTACAGCGACATCGACCTAGTCAAAAAACTGCGTATTGGACGTCTGAGATGGCTAGGACATGTAGAGCGAATGGACACCAACGCTCCGGCCCGCAGAGTCTTCGAATCTAACCCCGAGGGACGACGCAGTAGAGGGAATTACCGCCGTAGGTGGCGCGCACAAGTTCAAGGGGACCTCGACCAACTTGGAGTGCGCAACTGGAGGCAATTAGCTAAAGACCGAGCTAAATGGAGAGGCTTGTTGGTTGAGGCCCAGGTTCACCCCGAACTGCAGCGCCACCTAAGTAAGTAAATTGTTTGTTAATAATTTGCTAAAATATGATTTGTGCCATATAGTAAGTAAAGTAAGTGATTTTATTATGTTCATCAAAATCTTCGAGTTTACAATTCACAAAATTTAGCATTGCCGTTAGCCGTCAGCCAGATAAAACAGATTGATTACAATTTTACTTAAAATTATTAAAATAAATTTCTACGGTTATAAAGGATTTAATGTTTTTTCTTGTTTGGTATGTACTTTTGGCGGTAATTCCATGCGCATTTTATGTAGCTGTATAGAACGTCTCAATCCTGCCCGTTTAGTATGGCTTGCATTTCACTCTCAGTTAGATAATTTTTCCCAAAGTGATTTTGACGAAATTCTTTTAAAATTGGACAAATTCCTAAGAAGTGGGAGACATCTTCCCTCACCCGTGAGCTGCATAGAGTGCATTGCTCATCACGAGCATCCCTGTAGGGCATAAGTATATCCTAGATGCAGAAGTTCTCCTCTCGTCTTGAAAATAGCAGAAATGGCTTCTAGGCTATGCCGGTCATGGAAGTAGTTCTTTTCGCCAAGGTTATGTTGCAATACTCGACACGAATGCTTTGTAATACTTTCCTGAGCCTTCTCTGTATATTTCGAGAAGATGGATTCTTGAATCTTAATAAATAACACTTGATGAGTGCTCTCCCAGCTCGAAGTGTCTTTCTCCATTACCAAAATACTGTGCTGGCTTCCCAGCCTGGAGCATTCCTTAAAGAATTATAGTTTCCGGTGTTGCAAGTGTGAAACCACAACATTTGGAAGTCGATGATTTGTCAGGGCTGTAATGTACCTTATGTAGGCGAAGTGCATTTTCAGGGTAAACATCTATAATGGAGGTAGGCCAGTTTCCAAATGAATCATGTAGTTTGGCATATTTTCAGGTAATCTGAAAATTTTCTTGATTTTCTTGTAGCTTCTCTACTGCTTCGTACTGCAAGATTCCCCAAACTTGCGCCGCATAACACATGATGGACCTCATAATAGCTTCAAAGAGTTTATATTTTGCACTTGTAGTAATATTCTTTTTACTCAGTATACCCCTCCAATAGCCAATGGATAGTCTCTATGCTCAGCACTAGAACCATTCAGGCATCTCTAGGAAACAGCACCATAAGCAAATTTGCCAGTAGAGGAACGTCCCAAGGTGGAGTCATCTCACCTCTACTATGGCTAATAGTCATGAATAAAATCATTTTATGCTTAGACAGAGAAAGAATTAAAGTAGTTGGATATGGGGACTTACTCAACGTCTGTCTCGAGATTGAGACCCCTAAACCTTATAGAAACCCAAAACGCATAAACTGGACAAAGTTTAATCGTATAGTTAAGTCAAAACTGGGTAGCACATCAATGTATAAAATCGACTCGACCACGGAACTGGATTCAAAGCTGGAAATCTTTGAGAAAGCAATTAACGTTGCCTTTAAAGTCTAGTGTCCAATCAGTTATTGTAAAAAGAAAGTCCCAACATGGTGGAATGAAGATCTATCAAAGCTTAGGAAGATGACCAGAGCGATCTTCAATATCTGCTACATTCACAACTTCTGGCAGCCCTACAAGGACTGCCTAAAAATATATAAGGAGTCCATCAGAATGGCCAAGAAACAGGGCTGGAGAGATTACTGCCAGTCTATCGAGTCCCTTAAAGAATCCGCAAGGTTCAGCAAAATTTTGTCCAAAGGGCATAGCAACCCGTCCTTTCTTAAAAAGACGGATGGAAGCTGGACAGATTCTTCTGCGGCATCTCTGGAACTCCTGATGAGTACTCACTTCCCAGGCTGCAGTGAGATTAGAGTAGAACAAGCTAGTTTCACCTGTACGCCACTGGCAGCTTGGGATAACACCACAAACATTATTACGGAGGATAAAGTCTCCTGGGCTATAAATAGCTTCTCTCCCTATAAGTCACCTGGCTCTGACTGCATCATGCCTATTATGATGCAGAAATTGCAAGACATAGCAATTCCCTGGCTATTACCGATTTATAGGAGTTGCTTAAACCTAAACCATGTTCCCCAAACCTGGAGAAGTGTCAAAGTGGTTTTCATCCCCAAGGCGGGCCGGCGAGGACATAAATCCACGAAGGATTTTAGACCCATAAGCCTGTCCTCCTTTGTTTTGAAAACTTTAGAACGTATCCTAGACTTCCATATCCGCGATAACCTGAGTCGAAATCCCAGCATGCGTATCTCAAAGGGCGGTCCACAGAAACTGCTCTTCATGAGGTCGTGCGTACAGTGGAAAAAAACTCTTCACTACAAAGAATATACTCTCGCCACATTTCTTGATATAGAAGGAGCCTTCAACAACATTTTCACTGAATCTATTCAGGAATCTCTCACCGAGTTAGGTGTAGAAGGCTTTATTAGCCAATGGATAGTTTCTATGCTCAGTACTCGTATAATCCAAGCAACACTAGGCAACAGTAGTACAACTAAGACGGTAAACAGAGGAACTCCACAAGGCGGAGTCATCTCCCCCTGCTCTGGTTAATGGCAATCAATAGAATCTTGGTGCGACTTGATAGGGAGGGTTTTAAGGTGGTTGCGTACGCGGATGATATGGTTATACTAGTATCAGGAAAGTTCCTCTCCACGATAAGTCAACTCATGGAAAGGGCTCTGGATAAGGTACACTCATGGGCTAGGAGCTGTGGCCTCGGAGTAAATCCGGAGAAGACTGAAATGATGCCCCCCCCCCCCCCCCCCCCCCCCCAAAAAAAACGTTATGGTCAGCCTCTCTCGCTTTGCTCCAGTGCAAAATACCTAGGCACAGTTCTAGACCCGAAACTTAGTTGGAAACTCAATATAGAACAGCGAATTAAGAAGGCAAGCGTAGCCTTCTATGCCTGTAATAAAATATTCGGTAAGACATGGGGACTCCAGCCAAAGATGACCCTTTGGATGTACACAGCCGTTGTGCGTCCAATTCTTACTTACGGCGCCATCGTTTGGTGGCCAGCTTTGAGCAAAATGTACAATATCGACAGAATAAAAAAAGTACAGAGATCGGCGTGCGTGGGTATCACAGGAGCAATGAGGTCTTGTCCAACAGATGCTTTCAGTGCGATCCTGCATCTGATCCCTCTCGAACTACACATCAAAGACACAGCTATATACAGCGCAGTCCGGCTCAGGGAATATGGATGCTGGACCACAAGGCCATATGGTCACGGCAAGGTCCTGGAGATGATTCCTAGTGAACTGGTTGCGCCCTCTACCGACTACACGATACCCAAACTCAACTTCAGAAAATCCTTCTTAGCAAAATTCCCTTCCAGAGAAGAATGGAAGAACGGAAGCGTTACCTGCAACTATGATATAGGGATATACACGGACGGTTCGAAGATGGACTGCGGAGTCGGCGCAGGCAACTTCTCTGACCAGCTGAATATATCAAGGTCCTTCCGTCTCCCAGACTCTGCTAGCGTTTTCCAAGCGGAGCTTCTGGCGATTCGAGAAGCCTGCCGCCTGCTAAACAATCTTCCAACATCTAACCACAACATCGCTGTTTTTTCGGATAGCCAGGCTGCCATCAAGGCCATTGATGCAGTTTGCATTTCTTCAAAACTGGTAGAGCAATGCCGGTTTGAATTGAATCAACAAAGCACTCACTCGAGAATCACTCTCATCTGGGTCCCAGGGCACAGCAACCATGAGGGAAATGAGCGTGCTGATGAGCTGGCCAGGCGAGGGTCGGCCCTTAACGGCTCTCTAGCAGAAGGAGTCGACATTCCGCGTGGTGCCGTTAAGGGCTATATTCACCTCCACTTCCTCCAGCTAGCCAATCGCAGGTGGAACAACCTCACAAGCTGTGTCATATCTAGGAAGACGTGGCCCAGTTTCAACAAACCCAGGTCAAAAGAGTTACTAGGTAAACCAAGACCAGTTATTGCCAAAATCGTAGCTATTATCACAGGCCACTAGCCAGTTGGAGACCATGCGGCCAAGCTTGGTATCCCCCACAACACCTTTTGTAGGAGCTGCAAGGATATTAATGAGAAAGAATCTCTATGTCATTTCCTTTGCAGATGTCCGGCCCTGGCGAGGATCAGACAGCAAACTCTTGGCAAACCCTTCTTCGAGGATCTGAGAGAGATAGCGGACAAGAGGATTGGAGAACTAATCCTCTTTCTGAACTCCACGAGCTGGGTTTAAACTTAATATCATTTTCAACTAGCCACTACAACAGGTAGACACGAGTCCGTGGTAACAAAACGGCGCACTTTAAGCACTAATTGGGTTCTTTTTGGACCGCCACTTTACCTACCTACCTACCTGGGGACTTACTTACTTACTTATGTGGCGCTACAGTTCGGGGTGAACCTGGGCCTCAACCAATAAGCCTCTCCATTTAGCTCGGTCTTTAGCTAATTGCCTTCAGTTGCGCACTCCAAGTTGGATAATGATTCCCTCTACTGCGTCGTCCCTCGGGGTTAGATTCGAAGACTCTGCGGGCCGGAGCGTTGGTGTCCATTCGCTCTATATGTCCTAGCCATCTCAGACGTCCAATACGCAGTTTTTTGACTAGGTCGATGTCGCTGTACAGCTCGTATAGTTCGTGATTGAATTTTCTCCTCCAAAACCCGTCAACGCCAACGGGACCGAATATCTTACGAAGAATTTTTCTCTCGAAGCGACCAAAGATATCTTCATCCCCTTTTAATAAAATCCATGTTTCAGCGCTGTAAAGCAGGACTGGGATGATCAGGGTCTTATACAGAGTCTCCTTAGTTGTTCGAGATAGGGCTTTACTGTTGAATTGCCTCCTCAGTCTTCCTCTGGCTTCTCTCTTCGCTTGATTTCTGCGCTGATCTTGTTTTTAGGATTTATAACAGAGCCAAGGTAGGCAAAGTCCCTTACTACCTCGAAGTTATAGCTGCCCACTGTGACGTTTTGTACAATTCGTCGGTGTTGGCTTTCCTTTCCTGTTGACAGCATATAGGTTAGGTTAGGTATGTGGGCTGGCAGGGAGCGACGCTCTCTGCCACACTCAGGTCAGCGATGACCCATTGTGGTACCCATGGGGGAAAAAGTGATCCCTTACCCAATGAAACTAAAAACTACTCAGTCACTTACTTCATTTCTGCATACAAACCACCCCGATGATTTGATGAAGTTCAACATCTTTTCCGTTGAAACGCCGGAGAGTTCCTCGAGATCCTGGAAGAAGAATTTACCAAGGAACTTTTTCCTGGAATGCTGAAGACTCGGGCAGTGGCACAGGAAGTGGGTTGTGTCCTCAAAAACTTCCTCGTCACCACAGCCTCTGCAGAGTTCCTCCTCCGTCAGGCGCAGTTTCTTCAAGTGGTACCGCAGAGTGTTGTGTCCCGTGATGATGCCCACGAGGGTGGAAAGGGATTTCCTGTCTTTACGGATGATTCTCTCGGTCTTTGCTTTGTCGAAAGATGGCCATAGCTTCCTAGTGATGGCGCAAGTTTCCATGGAGTTCCATCTTGTGTTCGCCTCCTCAGTGGCTTTATTCCCTGCAGCGAGCTTGAGTGTGCAAGGCGGGATACACACAGGGGGGTCAACTTGTTCTGTTGGGGCTGCTGAGCCAATTCTCGCCAGCTCGTCGGCTTTCTCATTGCCTGGGATACCCTCGTGTCCAGGGACCCAACAGAGCGATACCTTGTGCTGTGCTCCAAGAACCCTGAGCTCTTCTCGACAACACTTCACAAGCTTCGATTTAATTTCTATGGCAGTAATCGCTTTTATAGCTGCCTGGCTGTCGATAAAGATGGTGATACCTTCTGGCGGTATTGCCCTTATCGCAGACTCACGGGCGGCTGTTGCCACTGCTAAGACCTCTGCTTGGAAAACACTGCTGTGGTCTGGAAGTCGTATGGATATTGATACACCTAGAGGGTCGGAGAAGATACCTGATCCTACACCAGTGCTCATTTTTGAACCATCCGTGTAGATGGCTATAGATTCGGCATTAGGTATATGACCGCTTTTCCAATCTTCCCTGCTAGGGTAGGCGGTAGAGAAAGGCCTTGTAAAGTCTAAATATGGCGTCATGTAATCCGTTACGGGCATGAGGCCAAAGTAATCGAGTAGGATCTTCGAGTGACCTGTTCTGCTTGGTTTCCAGTTCGCTGACTGACTTATTCTCATAGCATTAATGGCTGCTGATGTTCGTGTAAAGATGTCTAGCGGCAGCAGGTTGAGGATAGCCTCGAGTCCTGCGGTTGGGGTTGTCCTCATTGCACTGGTGATGCCAATGCACGCTAGTCTTTGAACTTTGGTGATTGCCTTTAAGTTGGTGCATTTGTTGACAGCTGGCCACCATACTAGATTGCCGTAAGTCAGTATGGGTCTAACTATAGCCGTATACATCCATAGTATGATTTTGGGGGAGGGTCCCCAGGTTCTACCAAAAATTCTACTACATGAGTAAAAGGCTATTGTTGCTTTCTTGATTCTTTCCTCTATATTTAATCTCCAGTTGAGCTTTTTGTCAAGTACAAGGCCCAGGTATTTTGCGCTATCGGATAATCTGAGTGGGATACCATCAACAGAAGGTGTATTGAACTCCGGTATTTTCCTCTTGTTCGTAAAAAGTACGAGTTCGGTTTTCTGGGGATTAACCTTTAAACCGCAGCTCCTGGCCCATATGCTAAGAGTATTGAGGGCTCCGTCAAGTTGTTCGCTGAGGGTAGGCAGGAATTTACCTGTAGCAAGCAGCACGACGTCATCCGCGTACGCTGTAGCTCTGACCCCGCTGTACCTTAGTTGTTGTAGTACCTCATTAAGAACAATGACCCAGAGCAGTGGGGAGATTACCCCGCCTTGAGGGGTACCCCTCGAGGCGTATGCTTCGAGCTTTGAACCCTTAAGTTCGGTGGTTATATGTCGTTCCTCGAGCATGCTAACAATCCAGTTTATTAGACTAATGTCGATGTCTAGGTTTCTTAGGGTTCTTTTAACCGCTTCGGTATTTACATTATTGAAGGCTCCTTCAATGTCCAAAAAAGCAGCTAGTGTGAACTCTTTATCCTTAAGTGATTTTTCTATAGAGCCGACAACATGGTGTAGGGCAGTTTCCACACATTTACCCTTCGTGTATGCGTGTTGGGCTGGGGATAAGTCCCCCGGGCGTATTCTGCTACGTATGTAAATGTCGAGCAATCTTTCAAAAGTTTTCAGGATGAAAGAGGTAAGGCTAATTGGTCTGAAGTCCTTCGCGGTGGTGTGACTAGCCTTGCCCGCCTTGGGTATAAAAACCACCTTTACCTCCCTCCATGTTCTTGGTATGTAACATTGTTTAAGACTACTGGCAAATAGCTTTTTGAGAATTGGGGTAATGATTGGTGCAGTTTTTTGTAGCATGATCGGTATAATCCCATCAGGTCCTGGGGATTTAAAAGGGGAGAACGATCTTATTGCCCACTCTATTCTGTCCTCTGTTACCAGATCCGCAGGGGGTTCCGATTCGCTGTGATTGTTATTAGTACTGCTACATGGTACGGTAGTACACCCCGGGAAGTGCGTTTTAATAAGCAATTCAAGGGATTCCGAACAGGACTCGGTCCAGTTTCCTTCAGTGTTCTTTAGGGAACCTAGAGTCTTCGATTCTCTGGAGAGGATTTTCCTCAATCCGGCCGTTTCTGTTGTACCCTTGATCTCGTCGCAGAAGCGTTGCCACGACTGTCTTCTGGCTTTTTGCGTTGCGCTCTTGAAGTTCCTCTGACTGGCTTTGTATAGCTCCCAGTCAGAGTCAGCTCCCGTTGATTTCGCCAGGTTCAAGAGTTTCCTTGTTCCTCTCCTTATTCTGCCTAGTTCTTTGGTCCACCATGGGGGGGAGACTTTTGTCTTAGGTCTAGTTACGGGGCATGCCTTCTGGAAAGCCTCTTTGAAGACGGCAGTGATTTCCTCGGCTTTTCGGTCAATGTCCGCTGGCTCATGTAGGTCACATTCTTGTGGTAGATTCGCCTTCCTCCGCACCTCGTGACAGCATATACATGGTTTTGCCCTCGTTTATCGCTAAACCCATTTTGGCCGCTTCCGCCTCAACGCTCGCAAACGCACCGGTGACAGCCCGCTGAATTCTTCCGATAATGTCTATATCGTCGGCGTATGCAAGCAGTTGTACAGACTTGTAATAGATTGTGCCTCCGGTGTTGGCTTGTGAGTTCCGCACAATCCGTTCAAGTACAATGTTAAAGAAGTCACATGACAACGCGTCACCTTGTCTAAAGCCTTTTTTGATATCAAAGGTCTCGGTGATGTCATTACCGACCTTGATGGAGCAGCGAGCGTTCTCCATCGTCAGCCTGCACAGACGGACAAGTTTGGCAGTGATGTCAAAACTAGACATGGCTCTATAACGCTCTTCTCTATAGATGCTGTCATAGGCGGCCTTGAAATCGATAAAGAGGTGGTGAGTATCGATTTGGAATTCTTGGGTTTTCTCCAGGATCTGCCGAAGTGTGAAGATTTGATCGATGGTGGACTTTCCTGGCCTGAAACCGCACTGATAGGGTCCAATCAGGCTGTTGATAAAAGGTTTCAGGCGTTCACACAATATCGCAGAAAAGATCTTGTACGCGATGTTGAGGAGACTGATGCCTCTATAATTGGCGCAGTTGAGGGGGTCTCCTTTCTTGTGGATCGGGCAAACGATGCTGAGACTCCATTCATCAGGCATACACTCGTCTGACCAAATATTAGAAATGAGTTGGTGTATGCACTCTACCAATTCATCCCCAGCCGCCTTGAAAAGTTCGGCCGGTAAACCGTCAGATCCAGCCTTGTTGGATTTTAACTTGGATATTGCTATCCTCACTTCGTTTTGGTCAGGTGGGCGGAAATTTTGACTATCATCGTCCATGTTGAATGGTTCATTCTGCCTGACAGCGGGATGTTGGTCTTCGTCGCCGTTATACAGTCTGCAGAAGTAGTTTTTCCATGTTCTCAGCACCGACTGTGATTCTACTACGAGGTTTCCATTTTCATCTCTACGGGTTTCTGTACGGGTATTGCTTCCCTGACACGTTCTTTTTACCTTTTGGTAAGACTTCCGTACATTGTTCCTGGAGTATAGACTCTCGATATTCTCAAGCGCGCGCTTCTCATGCTCTTTCTTCTTCTTTTGGAGAAGCCGATGTTCTTCCCGTCTCTTTTGCTCGTAGAGCTCACGAGCAGCTTTCGTCTTCCTTTGCAGCGCCGCTTTGTATGCCTCTTGTTTTGCTGCATGCACTTGCCTCCATTCTTCGTCAAACCAGGGGTTTCGCGGTGGTGGGCGAGCGAGACCCAGCACATCAGTCGCGGCGTTTCCGATGGCATGTTGGCAGCGTTGCCACTGGTCTTCGGCACTTGATGCTTTCGGCATAGGACTGATTGAGAGATTTCGGGGTACGCGTTCAGCGAAGAGTCTGGCGGTCTTTTGTGATTGTAGCTTGATTCTTGTTTGTTGCTCAGTTTGGGATATCCGCATTCGTACCTTGGCTACAACGAGGTAATGATCCGAGTCTATGTTGGCCGCTCGGAAGTTCCGGACATCTAAAATACTGGAGGCATGCCTTGCGTCGATCGCAATATGATCAATTTGGTTGATCGTGACATGATCATTGGACCGCCATGTCTGCTTATGAATATCGAGATGAGGAAACCATGTGCTTGCTATGGTGACATTTCGCTCCACAGCGAAATCAATTAGCCTTAGTCCATTATCAGACGTCGTGTCGTGTAGGCTATGCTTACCGACTGCTCTACCGAAGACGTCCTCCTTTCCTATTTTGGCGTTAAAATCGCCCAATACGATCTTAACGTCGTATTTAGGACATTGCTCGTATGTTTTGTCGAGGAGCTCGTAGAAACACACTTTGGAGGCAGGGTCCTTTTCTTCTGTGGGGGCATGAACACGTATTAGGCTTATTTTAGCGAATTTAGCCTTGATCCGGATAGTCATAATACGCTCGCTCACGTGTCGGAAGCTTAAGACTTCTTGCCTAAGTCTGCCGCGTATGACAAATCCGCATCCGAATAAGCGTTGCCTGTTGCCTCTGTAGCAATCACCGTAGTAGATGTCACAGTTTTTCATCCTCTTTTTGCCCGGCCCATTCCATTGTACTTCCTGGATGGCGATAATATTTGCTTTATAGCAGTCTAGAGCCCCTGCTAGTTGTTCGGGTGCATGTGGTCTGTAAAGGGACAGAACATTCCTCGTACAGATCCGAAGGTCGTTGTCCTTATTTCGTTTGCTGGGGTCGTCATTAGTTAAGTCATCCTTATCCGAGGCTTTTGGTTGTTTCGGAACCATTCGTTTTTTTACGTGGTAGGGAAGTTACCCCGACGGCACAGCCCTGGACCTCCAGGGCCAGTTCCTTAATTATTCCCTAGGGACGAGGGGCCGGGTACACCGGTGCTAGTAGTCCACTACGGGAGTATGAGCGCTGCCGTTGGCCCATTAAGGGCTCCTCCGCCACCATCTCTATTCCAATGTCCTGACCAACATTGGAAATTCCTTACCGACCTGTGATCCGAATACGTCGAAGCAGCTCGCGCAAGGTATTCACTAAGTTCAACCCAACTGGAACTATAGACGCCACCGTTTACTCTGTCTAGGGAATTCGTCCACTGCCGCCTGAAACAGGAAGAAGTGCTCTAGTGAGAAAACACTCTTCCCCCCCTCTCTCATCTGCTGTCGCCAAGAATACTCCAAACGGGGTTGGTTACCCATTTTTTGGATTAAGGTACTAGGCACCCGGCTGTCACCGCGTGGAGGTTGAGAGTAGGAAATGGTAGGCCTCAGCTGAGTGAAAACGCTTGTGTTTTCATATGATCGCATGCACCACCGTTTGACCAGCCACTCCACTGATGTGAAGAAATTATCAAAAAACAGATGAAACTTGTTTGTGTGCCATTTTCGTCTCAAACCGTCTGCATATTGAAGGACCACCCCAGCACCAACTCCGTACTCCGCATATGTGGTGCTAATATTGGTGGACGCGCCTTGGTAAAGATCAAACCAGTTGCCATATCCCACCCTTATTGTACCAACGCACAATTTGTAGCCATGACTAATGGGCTTGCCATGGATAAATTGCTTACAGCCATGACGCCCGAAATAAGGTACCATTGCTTCGTCAACAGAATGGTTTTCCTCAATTGGGGCATTATCCAAAAACTTTTTGTTCAGGTGTTTGAATAAACACCTTACTTTGGAAAATTTCTCGGCTTGGTCCAGGTTTTCGTTGTCTGCTAGATGAAGATTTGAAAGGATGTATTCAAACTTATCCCTTGTAATGGCATCTGCAACCAAATCATTATGGCCATCCTTCTCTCGTTCCCAGTAAATTCTTCTTCGTGGCACCTGAATGTAACCGCTCAAAACTAAAACTCCAACAAAAGTTTTGAGTTCATTCAATTCGATGATTCGTTGCCTGTTTTATTGGGAAATATATATATTGCTTTCAGTTAGGATAAGTTCAAATAGCTCTCCATCAAAAAATCTAGAAAATAACTCCAAAGGAGTTTGTAAAGGGTTCAACTCTTCTGGATTTTTAAATTCAGGATTGTTGGAAGCAAGTGCCGTTAAATCCTCTTTTACCCAATGGTAAATCTTTTTCTTCTTATTTTGTTGGTTCTTAGAAGATTGTGCTGAAGTACCTGGCGCCGTCGGCTTTAAAAATTCGGACAAGGAAATAGCATCATCAGATGAATATTCATCATGAATACCATGGCTGCATGTTATTTCAGCTGGAGCTTGTAACTGAGAACCTGGTAAATTGCTGACAGAAACAAATTCTTCGCCACCAGAATCTTCATCTGTTAATTCCGCACAGTGAAACAAGTGATTAGCTTAATTAAATTGATGATATTTTCAAACATTCCGCCCGCTTCGACGTTTCATTTGGAGCGTTGAAAAAAAAATCTGCTGCCTAACTCTATGGTTTTTCTTCGGTGACTTCATTGGAAACTGGCAGTAAACAAATTTGACTATGGGACGCTT
This sequence comes from Brachypalpus laphriformis, assembly GCA_945910035.1. Lineage (NCBI taxonomy): Eukaryota > Metazoa > Arthropoda > Insecta > Diptera > Syrphidae > Brachypalpus > Brachypalpus laphriformis. The sequence goes on along the minus strand of OX246757.1, from coordinate 11,828,674 downwards.
AAGTGTTGTTGATTGTGTCTTCACAGTGATGACTCTGACAAGTCCGTCAGCACTAGGAAGTGTTGAAATAACTTGTGCTAGGGGCCACTTGCTTGGAGGATAGCGTTCATCCACCACAAGCACCAAAGCTCCTTCTTTGATATTTTTTGATGATTGATGCCATTTACCAATGTCTTGCAATCGTTGAAGATACTCGTGAGACCATCCCTGCCAGAATCTTTCTAGCATTTGACGTAGCTGTTGATAACGTGAACGCTTTGTTATGGGTAGCTGTATTAAAGATGGCTCAGGAACTGTGGTTAAGGCGTCTCCAACGATGAAGTGGCCTGGGGTGAGTGCTTCAAGGTCACTTGGGTCATCCGAGAGAGAGCATATGAGACGGGAGTTCAAAACAGCTTCCACTTGGATCAGGAATATCGTATCTTCTTCCTTTTTATCAGCGAAATTATGATCCGAAAACAAAGGATCATAACCCTCCCACTTCACCGCATTTCTACTGATCCGCCTGTGGGGTTCGCCTATTTGACCTCAGAAAATATAGATTTTGATCGCTCGGTTACTGAGACCAATGAAATGCCGATATTGTCTCATTTGTCTGATCCAGGCGTTTATAGGGCTGCCTTTCCTACATCGCGATGTTTTTGGAACGTTCATTGATATTGCCTTTTTCACGGGGCGGGGTTCAAATGATCTCTTCTTTGAACGTGGCAATACCAGCTGAGCCGGTCGCGCTCTATTTTTTGTACGATGGTTTCCTTGATGTGAAAGCTTCCACGGATCTTCGAACTTCTTATTCGACCAAGCTTTGTCACTCCAGCTGTCATGCGAAGCATCTTCATCTCAGCTGCCGTTAATTTACTCTCATACGTTTTGTACATCGTCCAACATTGTGAACCGTATGTGAGCGCTGGACGTACAACTGCGGTGTAGAGCCTTCCTTTCAACTTAGGTGGCATTTTTCTGTCACAGAAGATAGCGGAATTTTCTCGCCACTTCATTCACCCTACGCTTACGCGATGATTGACGTCGTCATCACAAGTTGCTTTGCTATTGATCATAGATCCCAGATATTTGAACTTTCCGCACTTGGGAAGCACTGATTCAAATAAATATCTGCAATAGGCCTGAGTGGATCGGAGAACGGTCAGCACAAGTACTCTGTCCTTTTTGAACTAATGCGATACCCATTTCCCTCCAGAACGCCCACCCACACATCAAGTGCTCACTGCAGGGATGTAGGATCCTCACTTATGATGGCTCCATCGTCAGCAAAGAATAACTGATATACCTTGGGCTCCATCACTTTACCTTCAAGCAGATAATCAAGGACTGTATAAAGAGCAAAGAACTTAAGACGCTTCCCTAGTGCACCCCGACTTTGATTGGGAACTCTTTGGTTACTCCAGCGGGGCATCTTACTCTTGTCTTTGCTCCTTAGTACTCGTACATGTCCATGATCATCTGTACATAGGTTCCTAGAACCTCTAGATGTCTTAGCGCCACCGATATCAGATCTCGTGGTTGTCTGTCGAATGCCTTTTCAAAGTCAACCAATACCATATGCAAATCCCTTAAGGAATCACGATGTTTTTCCATTATGATCCTTATACCTTGGATTGCATCTGAGGTTGATTTACCCGAGACAAACCCGCACTGATCATCAGATAGCCGTATTATTTTTCGCAGTCGGCCACCTAATACCCGCTCAACGATCTTCATGGTGTGTGACATCAGCTTGATCGAACGGTAGTTACAACAGTTTCGCGTATCACCCTTCCCTTTGTATACAGGGTAAAGGTAACTTCCCCTCCATTGATTCGGCATTGGATCACCTCTCACGAATTTGGAGATGAGAATTCTGAGCCATCTGAACCCGATGTCTCCCATCTTTTTCCAGAACTCAGAGAGTATCTCGTCTGGCCCAACCGCTTTTCGTTTTTTGGAGTATTTGATCGCCTCACTAACTTCTTCGACTGTAATGTCGGGTATTTCTTCACAGCAAGGGGTGGCTCTTGGAAAGAATAGCCGGGGAAACTGTTCATTTGAAAATTCTTCACAATACTGCCGCCACCTCTGCATAATTTTGCCGTCATCCACAAGAAGGTGGCCATGAGCATTTTTTTTTTTTTTTTTGTCGGGATAGGAAACACTCGACTGGAGCACTCAGACACAACTGGTCCATTGTACTACCAGAGAGCAAACCCTGATTTACCCATTTTATTGGAATTTCCTTGACTTTCGAAGAAAGCCAAGCAAGCACTTCAGTGATGAGGAGCTTACAGTACCAGCACTCACCACATCCGCACCGAAGATCTGCCACCTGATACGAGCAAAGGCCGGACACTCACAGAGATAATGTTCCGCGGTGTCGTCGCTCTCTCCACACGCATCGCAGATTGTAGTGTCACTTAAGCCATACACGTTAAGGTGCTTGGCAAAAGCAAAGTAGCCTGTCATGACCCCAATAAGTTGTCTACAGTCTTTTCTGCTGAGAGACAGTAAGAATGCCGCTGATTTCTTACAGACGTCCGGGAGCATGCGTTTAGTCAACCTGCATCTTGGAGAGTCATGCCACGCACAATTGTGTTCTTGAGAGACCCAATCATCAATGGAAGTCCTAACCGAGGACACAGGGAGACCCAACGCGGGTTCGGGACCTGAGAAAGCCTCCTCTGAGCCTTGTCTAGCAATCTCATCAGAGATCTCGTTCCCCTAGATCCCAGTGTGATAAGAGACAGAGAATTCAGCCTTGCGACCGAGTTCAAAGAGTTTTTGGTTTTACGAATTATTTTGGAAGTGGTTAAAGGGTTAAGCAAGGCCTTAAACGCAGCCTGACTGTCACTACAGATGCAAATACTACGGCTCTTCCATCTGTTCTTCACAATGTAGTTCATGGCCATTAGGATTGCATAAGTTTCCGCTTGGAAAACAGACGCATATTTGCCTAACGAGAAGTGAAGTCTAATGTTGTCGACTTCCACGAAGACCCCAGCGCCAGACCCTTGACTGGTTTTGGAACCATCCGTGAAAATACGACTACATTCCATTCCCGGCTCAGACTCTGACCGAAGCCAGTCCTAGACACAAGGAAAGCCGACTCTGAATTTGCGCATCAGCTGGAGTTCTGGTGTCATTGCATCAGACGGCATATCTATAAGACAGGAGTCGTAAGATAAGTGTCGCGCAAGTTCATCAAAGTTCCAGTGTGGAGTATACCAAAAACCGCCCCGCCTAAGACGATGGATGGCTTTGATAGTGCAACCCATGATATAAGTATCAAGGGGAGGTAAGTTCAGCAAAGCGTCTAGAGCAGAGCCAGGCGTACTCGGGAAAGCTCCCGAGCAGCCGAGACAAGCCGTTCTTTGGAGATTCGCACAAAAGGCAACCACATATTTACGCGAGGGCCCCTTCCACCAAACAACCGACGCATATGCGAGGAATGGTCTTATCATAGCCGTTTAGATCCAGAGAACCTTATTCGGTGACAGGCCCCAAGTCTTGCCAAAAGCACCCTTACACTGCCAGAAGACTGAGAGCGCCTTGGATGTTTTCGACTCGACGTGTTTGGACCAATGAAGTTTCTTATCTAAAATCACTCCCAGATATTTGGCTTCATTGGAAATGCGAATGGTGACGCCTTTTAGTACTGGCTGAGTCAGACCGGTCAAAATCCTCCTTCTCGTAAAAAGAACAACCTCAGTCTTAAGAGGATTCACCGAAAGCCCACTCCTAGTACACCATTCATTGATCATTTCCAGCGCCGCCTGCGCGTTAGCACAGACCGTCGCCAGGCATGGCCCGACAGAAAGTACGGCGACATCATCCGCATATGCCTGAGTTAGAACTATTTAGAGTGTTCAACAGAGAGTCGACCACCATGCACCATAACAATGGAGACAGAACGCCACCTTGCGGACAGCCCCTGTTTACCCCTGTCATAACATATTGGCCACAATCCGCATCCACTACCAGAGTTCTATTCATTTGCATTGCTTTAATCCACAACACTAATGTTTCATCTATCCCGTGTTGTCTGGCAGAGTCGCACATGCACTCAAAAGTCGCATTGTCAAAAGCACCCTCAATGCCGCGTATTCTCTCCTATCAAGCGCGCATTCAATTCTGGCCACTAGATTTTGAAGTGCGGTCTCACAGGATTTCCCACGCTGATAGGCATGCTGCATCTCCGATAGTGGATGCAGTTTCAAAGCAACTTTGCGCACGTGAAATTCTACCAGTCTCTCCATACTTTTCAGTAAGAAGGATGTCAAACTTATAGGTCTGAAACTCTTGGGGAGCGAATAGTCTTCCTTACCAATTTTCGGTATGAAAGCTACTCTGACTGTCCGCCAAGGTGTAGGAATATATGCCAGCGCCAAGCCAGCGGTGAAAATTCTTTTCAGAGTTGGCAATAGCTGATCTATACCCTGTTGCAGCATAGCCGGATATATTCCATCGGTGCCAGGCGATTTGAAACCATCAAAAGATGCCACAGCATATTTGATGGCCTCATCTGTTACCACGGCTGATGCAATATACCAGCTGCGCCGAGTTTTCTGACTTAGATCAAGCTCAGCCTGGGTAAGCGGGCCAAGCTGCGACCTAGTGATTATCCGATTGCCAGGAAAGCGAGTCTCCAGCAGAAGACTAAAAGTTTCCGCTTTCGTCTCAGTAAACTTGCCATCAGATTTTCTCAGTGACTCCGGTTTGGTCGGCTTGCCCCTTTTGAGAACCTTAACCAACCTGCTGGTTTCACCGAGTGTCTCGATCTTTTCACAAAAATCTCTATAAGAAGCACCTTTCGACAACCGAATTAACTTCTTGTAGTCTTTTTGCTCCGATCTAAAAAGATTCCAGTCACCTTCTAAATTTGTCTTGAGTGACCTATTTAGAAGTTTTCTGGATTCTTTCCTAAGTCGCTGCAGTTCCGGGCACCACCAGGGAACCGGAGTTCGGCAGGGGGTTTTTGTCAATGGGCACGTCAGTTCAAAACAGCTGGTAAGGACACTAGTCAGGTTTTGAACAGCATCCTCAACCTTTCGTTTCGTTCTGAGTTTAGTTGGAGTTTTGACAGATCTGTCTAGCTCTTCCCTAAACCGCACCCAGTTGGTTTTCCGCGGATTCCTCCTCTCCTGCAAAGTTATGGCCTCGCATTCGATTTGGAAAGCGATGTATCTATGGTCTGACAAGGACACCTCCGGCAGTACCCTCCAGTTAGTAATTGACTTGAAATACCTATTAGACAAAGTCAAATCAATTACCTCCTGCCTCCTTGCCGTAACAAAAGTTGGCTGGGAGCCAACATTGTTAATTACCATGCCAGACGATAGTATAAAATCTAGGAGATAGCTTCCTCGTATGTTACATTTGCTGCTGCCCCAGACTGTATTCTGAGCATTCGCGTCGCAACACATGACTAGTCCCATCTCCCGAGTGTCACAGTACTTTATGAGTTCGGCAACCGCCTTCGGTGGTGAAGGCATTACCGAATCATAAGGGAAGTAAGCCGACGCAACGACGAAGGTTTTCCAACTTCCGGTCGTTTCGTAGCTTACAGTTGCAGCAACCAGGTCCTGTCTACAAAATTGTCCAAGCTTGGTTACTGAGAGGAAATTCGGCACAATTAGACAAGCTCTCGGTCTTTCAGATCGCTCGTCACATAGCACCCTTACTCCACGAACACCCCCAAAACCACATATGCGCTTGTTCCGCACGTATGGCTCCTGGATAGATGTTATGTGGGGTTTTGTACGCACCACGGAAAGTCTGCTACTTAAGAGAGCGGTAGCAGCCTTTGAGTGGTGGAGGTTTATCTGCGAAAATATCAAAGATATAGTCGCAGTTTTATTAGCAGAACGGCGCGTACCAAATGCGCACATGCTTCCGGCGAGGCGAGCGCCCCTACCCGTGGCATTGCCTATGTCAGACATTTTCTGTCCGCTAGTGCTGGGACCTTTAGGGGTAACAGCACCAGTATCCACCAGATTTTGTGCGCAGATGACGCCACCGGTAAGAGTGTGCCCGACAGAAGAGCGCACATCTGATGCGCACACGCTTCCACCAAGAAGAGCAGGCGAAACTTGCTCCATCAGATTGGACCTGTTCGAGCCGACCGAAAAGGAGCCAGCGTTAGGTCTGAGGGATTGATCGGCTCCAGTTGGAATACTTTCTGCCGACCTAGGCTTCTTTCCTGTCACTACTGAAGGATGACTGCTTTCGGCGCTTGCGCCTTCAGCTGACTCTGCAGCTTCTTTGCACCGCGCCATCGCTGCCTTCCTGCTTCTCCTTTTCAGTTGACTCTTAGTCAAGAGCCCATCGGAGTGCGCAGCTTCAGGAGCTCGTTCAGCCTTATTGGTTTCCCGAGTCAAACCGTCACCGACACAACTTCGACCAGCTACCCTTCTATTGAGACAGAGATTAGACGTTCCAGCCGAAGCCGTTCCGCCACTTTCTTTGCCATTCCAGCCCAGTCTACCAAACGAGTCAGAGACAGAGCTGCAGGGGTCTTCTGAAACAAGCGTCGCTTCTGCTTCTGATTCAACGCCTGAGGCGGGGGGTAAAAGTATGGTGGTTGGGACCTCCAGAATCCTCGTCCCGGCCGTAGTCAAAAAGACCACGGGTGGATTATCATTTTCACGAGTATCACCTGGAGTAGATACCGTACAAGTTTCTTCCATCATACTGTCGACAGGTTTTGCGTCACAGTCAAGACGTCTTCAGCCTTTAGTTCGATATCTCACCTGGGGTCCTTTCGAACCCTTAGGGTCATTGACTCTTAAGCCGTTCCGCCACGTCAAGGCAGCTGAAGAATGGGAACGGTTGGCCATGAGCATTGTTAATGAACTTTGGTGAATGAATCTCCTGAGCATTCCTCCTTCTTTAGGCGGCTATTTTGAAGATGGTTGCGCTCTTGTTCATATTGTGTCTTCACAGCTCCTGGATAGCCTGGTTTGCATCAGCAACTGGGGAAGATATTTTCTCCAGCTCCCGATACAGGCCCTCCGTACTCTCTGCTTGAAGCTGGGCGCACTTCTTCTTCGCTTTTTTCTTGCAACATCTGTATTGGATCACTGGATCACTACGCATGAGGTTCCAAGTTCGAATCCCAGAAAACACCAAAAAGTTTTTTCACTGTCCCACCTCTCGCGAGCGTCTGACAAACATCCGAGAGTAATGCTGTCACGAAAAAGCTTCTCAAATCGCCGTTCGGATTCGGCATTAAGCTGTTGTAGGTCCCTTCCATTCGTGCGAAAAATATAAACGTACACAACATGAGTGGTTGCGAGAAGCTAGGCCCTGGCACTTTAAAGAGCTGTTGCGCCAAATATTTGTATTTGTAAGTGTCTCACTCCTACGCGTTGAAGAGGCCTGTCCTGCCGACTCGGGTTGCCTGGCCTCCTCAGCGAGAATGCTGCCTGACCAGTGTAACGTCTCTTTGTCCTTTTACTTCCACATATGCTCTGGTTTTTCGAGAATCAGTGCGAGTAAGTGCTTTGCCAAGTGAAGGTTTCTGTGCTTCTTGGCACTGGGCGAGTTCCTCTTCTGGATATCGTACCCGCAACGTGCCGATACGGCTTTTGTCTGGGACTTCGCGTCCGAAGTGGTCCGGAATCAGAAGGCGAAGGGTTCGTAATTTTGTCATTGTCCGTCGTGTATCCGTATGAAAGTTTGTCGGTCGGCTCGTTGTTCTTGTTCGCAGCGGTAGAAGGCAGAGCCTCGGAATTTGTGCTTGGTTTTGTTTTTAGAATTGAATGCATATTCCTACGAGTAAGCCTGTGTGAAGTGTCCACCGCCAGCATAGCCGGTTTGACTGGCGGTAGGGCTAATTACGACAGGGCGCCTGAAGAAGCTCGTTAGTGATTGATATAACTCTCAGCCTTTCATCCCCGGGCACGGTTTACATAAACGCTTAGTTCACCCTTTAATGTGGGTTGACTAGACTTTAGTAGACACCCTCATCTGGAGACCTTACAGCGTAGGCGGCCCTATTGCAATCGCCCTTCAGGATCATTGGATCCTTACTAAGCATCTCCACCGCGACAAGATATGCAGTTAAAGAAGATGAGATGGGAGGCTGCTTGCCTGTCATTGGAAACCCAACTGACTTTGTGGCAGGTCTTGCACTCAAACATGCTGCCACCTATCACAAGGCGGATGGCCTTGCAAGAATCCAGAAACCTTTCGCGGTTGCCTAGTCCATGCTTCCGATTGCGTGTTTGAGCCCTTCGGGTTCGTTGCCTACCTTGCCATTCAAAACCCCCAGCACTATGACAATGTCTCCATTTGGTGTTGTGTTGAAGACGGCACTTAATAGATTGTAGAAGCTCACCTTCTCGTTCTCAGACGAACCCTCCATTTGGGCATAACACTGTACGATGGCGACACGTCGTACTCTAATCCGGAATCTTACCCTCATAATCCTATTACCATGAGGCTATCAGGAAACTAGGCCCCTGTCTGCTGTTGGTGTTAGTAGCAGTCTGACTCAATATCTGGAGTCTTCCAGTATAGAGTAGTACAGTGTTATGCGTTGGGGACTGTTACTCGCCCGCTTCTAACCATCATGTTTCACTTTCCCCCAAAAGGTCCAGTCTATATCGACCATATGACTGCCTTGAGGTACACCTGAAGTTAGTGGGGTCAGAGATTGAAAATTTGAAGAGAACCCTGTACTGGCGTTTCTCTAGGTACGATATCAGGGTGGAAATCGAGTTAAGGTAAATAGTTAGGTGACAGATTTTATCAAACGCCTTACTGTAGTCGGTGGCAATGACATCAACTTCCTTACCTTCCTCTAATGCTTGCAGTGTTTTGGACACGAATTCGGTTAGGTTTGTCGTTGTGGACGAACCGTGCTGTTGTGGGGAAAACATGAAACTCAGTGAGCCGTAGACAAAGCTTTCGAAGAGCTTGGGGATAGAGGAGGGTTTGGTTATGTGTCGATCGCTTCGAATTTACTGCATTTTTTATGGGTAAGGAAAATAAAGGAGTCCTTCCATAATTCTGGGACAACGGCTTGAGAGAGTGAGAGTCGAAATAGGGGTTGTAAGGGGCACAGTTGAATTAAATGTATTTTTTTTTGTACATTATATCGCTTACAAACCACTTGTTGTTTCCAATGCTAATTCTTGACGTTTTTCATTTTCTCTTTAAAGCGAATCGTGCCCAAAGTGATCTTGTCCGATTGGAATCAATCAAAAGACAAATTCTAACTAAACTCGGCTTAACTGAGAAGCCAAATGTTACACATCCGCTGCCAAAGCAATTTATATGGGACACGATATATCGAGCTGATGGCATCAAGAGCGCCAGTGACTTTGATTTTAATGACAATCATCGAACGCAAGAGCATATGCGTCTGACGGCAGCCGTACTGGAACCGCCGCCTCTGATACCTCGTCACTATCCTCAGATCGTCAACACTATTCCAGATATGAAAGACATACACACTGATCAACTAACAATCAGTAGAGCTGTAGAAACTAATTTTAGTGATAAAAAAAATGGCGTTCCTTCTGAGAAAGATATGCTCGACTTTGGTACGAAAACTCTCAATCTAACCACCGTCGAGGTGAACGAGCATGATGAGCAGATGCTTTCGCAATATCAACGCAAACATAGACAACAGCATCAGCAGCAAAGGCTGCGAAGCAACAAGAATAGCAACAGCCAAGCTAAGAGCAGATATTCCGAGCCAGACTATTTCGAAGGGGATGATTTTTTTGGCAGCACTCAAGAGATAATCACGTTCGCTGAGAAGGGTGAGTTAATTCAATCAAAATTATATTTTTGTATTGTACCTATAGCATGTAGATACTTAGTCTTTTGGATATCAGTCTTCATTATGACTGGCCCTGGCCCTTGCCCCTGTTATCTGATCCACACTATACGTAAAAACTGAGGCGTGCTCGCCGAGCACGCAAGTGTTCCTTGTGAAAATCCGACATTTGACGCGGTGTTTCCACGTGAAGTGTTTGTGTCTGTAAGTTAGTGCTATTTACGGTTGTGAAGTGCACGCTCTGCCCCATGTTGTAAGAAAAAATTTAACTTCTTTAGCGAGACTGGTGAATCAGAATGAGCTCGACACAAAAACCAAACATGAAACGATCAACCACGCTCGTCCAATCATCGAAATCAAGCAGCGTCGGGCGTCATTTGTACTTGGATGCCGTCCCAACCGCGTTTTCTTGGTATTTAATTTTTTTTCCCACAGTAAAAGTAACTTCTGGTGTTCCCCAAGGTAGCCATCTGGGCCGTCATTCGGAAAGTGAAATGCCAGAGACAGTGTGTGAGAGAGCGATGCGATGAGTAGATGTACGAGTATAAGAGAAAGATGGATCAGTAGCGAATTCTCATAAGTCAACTACGAGCATAGGTCGGTGTTGATTGCTACGTTTACATGGCAGTTTGAATCCGGATTTAATTTGATTCGGTATAACTCGAACCGATCACAAAGTTTCACAAGATCGAGTTTGACAGATAGAGATGGAAGAGAGGATAGGGAAAGGTAAGATGCTTCACGTACAGTGGAAGAAGTGTCAAACTCGATCCTCTTTCATTTCGAAACGAAAATGTGAACCGAAACTCAGTCCTGTGTTAATTCGATCCCTCAATCTGGTTATGGAAACTTAGTAGATGGGCGCAAGTTCAAGGGGATCTCAACGAAAAACCACTGTAAGACTGAGAGAAGACCGCACCCTTAATTTTGTCCCGATGGAGGACTACCAGCGGGTCGATGGAAACTGATCACATGAACCCGATGCTAGCATTTGAAAGGAGATTTACTACAAGAACTCCCTACAGAATATACTGGATGAACCGAAGAACCATGAATGAAAAGGAACTCCTTACGGTTCTAAGATGGACGTCGGCCCAGGAGCAGGAGTTTATTGTGAAGTCTACTCATTTGGAATAAGCGACGGTTGCAGCGTCTTTCAGGCCGAAGTCACAGCAATTATGCAGGCTCCAGAAGTTGGTAGAACGATCACTGTATTTGAAATAAAAGACGATTATTTTGTAGTTTAAAGATTAATTTATTAGCCGTGTCGTGTTGTACGACACCAAAGAACACGACGAGAAGGAATAGCGTGAGTAGTACGACATTATGACAGTTGAAGTGTAGCCAGATGATAGTTTCTACACCCCTCCTCAACTTCATAAATGTCAAGCACCGTATCTTTAATTTAAAATTACTTGAATTTAACATTGTATGATGTTTCTATTGCTTTTCTTGGTACAACCCCATAGTTGTATACCATACGTCCACACTGGCTTAAGCACTTGCTTATAGATAAGCAGTTGTTATGTAGGCTCAACTTCGAATGTTTTCCGAGTAGCCAGTACATTTGTCGGTATTTGTTTTGAAGTTCGTCGCGTTTCTTTTTCACGTGCGATTTCCATTTGAGCTTGACATCTAGAGTCATTCCTAGATATTTTGCTTCGTTTGCGTACGGTATTTGTGCCGAGTTTAGATATACAGGCAATCTATCCACTTTTTTGTACGTAAAGTTGACGTGAGTAGATTTGCTTTCATTCAGCACAATACGCCAAGAATTCGTCCAAGCGTGGACTTTATTAATAGCATATTGAAGCTTTCCGGTTGCTGCTTCAATGGTATCTCCTGTTGTCAATATCGCCGTATCGTCTGCAAACGTGGCGACGACACAGTTTCTTTCTTGCGGGATGTCACGCGTGTAGAGTACATATAGAAGTGGGCCAAGGACACTTCCTTGCGGGACTCCGGCTGCAATCTCCTTAAAGTCAGAGTAATCGTTTCCGTGCTTAACACGGAGTAGACGTGTTTCTCCGAACGGCAACCTTTTTTAAGTTTAAAATAATTAAATCTTTTATAATATTCCCTCAAACCGCCTTCTCTTGATATATTCAGTTGTACGCGACTATCTGCATTTTGTTTCTACTCTAGTTAAAGTGATTTTTTTTCCAATTTCGGAAACAAAAATATTATTCAAATACTCAATTTGTTTTAATTTGAAATTTATGATTGCTTGAGTGACTATTTAAAACGCTATAATCCTACTGCACTCAACCAATACAAAGATGAACAACATACCAGCACACGAAAAAATAAATACACGCTCGCAGAAGAATGCTGTTAGACACTTGGCCTTGCACACCTCATCACCATCACCATCAACACAATCAAATCAATGCACACCCTTAACAAAAGTTCAATCCCCAAATAACAACACAAATAGTCTTGCTTGTCTGATTAAGCAAATTAAGACACAAGGGGATCAAATTATGAGTCGACTAACAGCTTTGGAGGAAAATTTGTCTATGAGAATGACGACTATCGAGAAAAACTCAGCGAATTCGACAGGGAAGTAAGCCTCCTTAAAGACCGGGTTTCTTCTTTGGAGGTTTGCTCAGAGAATGTCAGCTGCTTGCAATTGGAAGTTGACAATCTCAAACAACAACTACAACAAAAGCTGGAGCAGCTGAAGACCCCTGAGCATAATGCAGCCGATGAACTGTCACAACTCAAAGCACAAATTGAAGTACTTCAAATGAAGAATATTGCCACAGATGCTGTTCTTGTCGGGATACCATTCTTTCCCGATGAGAATTTGAGGTGCACTTTTAACAGGATGTGTATCACGATAAATGGTCAACCGCCTTCCATCAACAGAATCTTCCGAGTGCAGCAGAAAAAAGACGCCGTTGTCATCGTCAAGTTTCTTTCAACTCACGACAAATTTTCAACGATGAAGGCACTTGCTGACTTCAGAAAGAAACACTCGCGTCGTTTTTGCCAATCCGACATTGGTTTTGCGACAAATGGACCAATATATTTACACGAAAGCCTAACGCCACACAACCGAAACATTTTCCGACTTGCTATCCAGTTAAAACGACGAAATAGAATATTCGCAGCCTTCACCGCGCGTGGCTTTGTTTACATCAAAACTACCGAGGAAGCCAATACTGTGCAGATTGACAGCATCGAGAGACTTTTTGAAATCGCCCAACTGACTGAAGATAATAATCCACGTTTTTCGCCGCAGAGAACCTACTTACTTATGTCCTGTATCCCCTTGTGGGTCCTAGGGCCTCTACTACGCCTACGCTCCATCGTGTACAGTTTCTGGCAATGTGTCTTAGCTCTCCCCAACTTATCACCAATTACCGTGCCTCCTTCTCGACTGTTCTGGGTTATGTTCCCCTCGGACCGTCAGGTCTTCTGCCATCCTGAGTTAAAGGGTTCGCTATGGAACTGTCACCCTTTCGGAACATGTGACTAATCCACTGCCAATGATTGTGCCTATTGGCTCCTGACCCGTTCTCTTGTAAAGCTATTCGTTACGAGATACGATTGGATCAGAAAATTCTTAAGATATTGCGCAGGCACCTATTAACAGAGAGTGACCACAACTATCACCGGAAAGCTGCAAACGTTCGTTAATGGTGTTTAGCTCTGGCCTAATGTAAAGCCGTACTTAGGCTGTTAAGGTATATGCGGAGGTTTGTTGTTTGCTTGCTGCAGATATGGCTAATATCTATCAGACGACGTCCTCCGAGGTATCTCTCTAGTGACGAAGAGGTGTGATGGACTCGGAACTTCGTCAATGGCCTTCGTAGAGGTCTTTCAAGTTTCTTAAGGTCCATGTCGTTGTGCAACCACACCGAAAACGCAGTTGACCAACTCGAGCAAACAATTTTGTTTTTCTTACGAAAATCAAACAAGTTGTACGGGCTTAGTCAACGATTAGTTGACTACTTGATTTTCCTTTTTTTTTTCTTTTGTATGCACATGTACGGGTAAGAATCCTACGAGTTAAAAGAAAACCCCTCCTATTCCTGTGTCCTGTTGTTCCGCTGCGGCATAGCCAGCCGAAGCAGGTTTTCCGTCGCAGGGCAGGTTTGACACTTTGTCACTTCCTTGTTAGCTGCCAGGGTTGCTACGATCTTCGTTCCTTTCGTTTCTCCTTTCTCGTTCCTCTATACGTAGTTGCTGCATCATATTCGTGATTATTTCGTCTGCAGATGCTCCCAGCTTTCGCTCCTCTCCGGCATAAATGAGATTAGACTTCTTGGGGTCACTTGGCCGCCAATTTCTCTTTCTAGGATGTTCCTAGCCCTTGTGTTTCGATCAGTACATGCTTTGCGTTCTGCGGTTTTTCTTCACAGTGCTGGCAGAATGGATATCCGCGTTCTTGTACTTGTAGAGCTACTCCCGGAAGCATTCGTGCCCTCATAGAAATTATGTTAGTAGTTTAGTTAGTCCCCGTGCTCGTCCCACATACCTAACCTAACCTAGAGCGTCCCTTCCTGCCAGCCCACATACCTAGTCCCCGTGCTTTCTGCTAATCCGTTTATCAACTTCGCGGATTAATTTATATGTCTATCGCCCTTTGGCTATAATGTTCTACGTCCTTAGTTGTTATTCTGTTATAGTGTTCGCTTTCAGGTAGTACTGCGGTCTTCTTCGCATCTAGATCGATAGGCATTCGGCCTGAGATTACACTTATCGCATTCACTGACCCGGTTCTAAAGGCGCAGCATGCCCTTAAAGATGCGAGTCCATGCGCCGAGTTCGTCCTTCTAATATAAGACTTATGGTGCGCCGCATACAAGAGTATTGACTTACTCTCGATTCTTAGAAGGTTTCTGATTGACTATCTTGGTCCCCCAATATTTGGTATTAGCCTACATAGTGCTGCTACTGCCCAAGAGGCTTTCTCGCCTGCATAAAGTAGATGTTCCCTGAAGCTGAGTCTGTGGCCCAGCAACACTCCCAGGTACTTGATGTACGGCTTCGACTCGATGATTTGCTCACCGTCCTGTATGGTAAGGTGTTCCACTTGTATACGGCTGCTTATGAGAACGACTTGTCTGTAACTCTAGAGGGTACAACATAAACTGCGAGATTGAGGAAAATCCTCTCAAGAGAATCCAAAACTCTGGGTTCCTTAAGGGACCCCGAAGGAAACTGGACCGAGTCTTTTACGGAGTTCCTAGATTAAAACGCATTTTCCGGGATGTACGACCGTACCACGCAGTAGTACTTATAACAAAAATCACATTGAATCGGGTCTCCCTGCGTATTTGGTAACAGATCATTCTGCCCCTTTAATTCCGCAGGATAGCCTGGACAGCTGTAAAACCAAATAATGCCATAGAAATTAATTCGAAGCTTGTGAAGTGTTGTCGAGAAGAGCTCAGGGCTCTTGGTACTGCTCAGCTGTGTCCCTGGACACCAGGGTATTCCAGACAATGAGAAAATCGACGAGCTAGCAAGAACCGGCTCAGCAGCCTAGACTCGAAAAAGTTGACCCCTCTGTGTGTTTCCCGCTATGCATACTCAAGCCCGTTGCAGGGAATAAAGCCATTAGTGAAACGAACACTAGATGGACGTCCATGGAAACTTGTGCCGCCACAAGGAAGCTATAGCCGTCCTTCGACAAAGCAAGGACCGAGAGAATTTCTCGGAAAGACATGAAATCCCTTTCCATCCTCGTGGGTATCATTACGGGGCACAACGCTCTGCGGTAAGAAACTACGCCTGACGAAGGGGAAACTCTGTGATGACGAGGGAGTTTTTGAGGACACTACCCACTTCTTGTGCCACTGTCCGGGTCTTCAACACTCTACGAATAAGTTCCTTGGTAAATATTTCTTCGAGGATCTTGAGGAGCTCTTCGGCGTTTCGACAGGAAAGATGCTGAACTTCATCAAATCGTCAGGGTGGCTTGTATGCAGAAACGAAGTGAGTGATTGAATTTGAATAGTTCTTAGCTTCAATGGGTAAGGGATTACTTTTTCCCCTATGGGTATCACAATAGATCAACGCTAGATGTAGATGTATATGTAGTGATTTGCGCTACATTTAAAGAAAAACAACTCCGTTTAATTAAAACTAATTTTATTTTAAGAGCGGTTTATAATTGCTCCGACCACCATGAACACTCGATTTCGACTCTCTCGAATCTGACAGTGGACTCTCTATAAATGTGGCGTGATAGCAAATTGTCTACTGTAGGGTGTTGCCACATATCTCCCCTTCCGTGGAAAAAAACGGTGATGCTAAGGCGCAAATCGGACGTGTTTTGTCGGGGGAGCGGCGTTGCTGGTCGAGGGCGAGTTGGGTGGGTTGGTGTCGGTGTCGTCTTGGAGAATATATGCCGGCTTCAAGCGATCGACTGAAATCGGTACGTTGTTGCCCTTGAAGCAGACGATGAAGAACTTCTCGCGTTTTTCAACGATCCGGAAAGGTCCATCGTAGGGTGTTGCGAACGACTGGCGGATGTGGTCGTGTCTCACGAAGACATGTGTGGCTTCAGCTAGATCTTTAAAAACGAAGGTTGATCGCTGGCCATGACGGGACATCTGTTGTGATGCGAGTTGTCTGAAATGATCACGAAGCACGCGCACTAATTCCGGCGCTGAGGTGGTTCTTGAAGAGGGATGAAGGAACTCACCTGGTAAAGGGATTGGCTCACCATATACGAGCTTCGCTGGTGTTGCCCCAAGGTCTTCTTTCCAAGCTGCGCGTAGACCGAGGAGGACGGCTGGTAAGACGTGGTACCATGAATCTTCGTGGCACAGCAAGGCTGACTTCAGCTGTCTATGGAAGCGTTCCACAAGACCATTCGACTGCGGATGGTATGACGAAGTTCGTAAGTGCTTGCAGCCGAGGATTTGCATGAGGTTTTTGAAGAGGTCCGATTCGAACTGTCGTCCTAAATCTGACGTTATTCGAAGAGGAACTCCAAAGTGTGAAATCCATGATGAGACCAGCGCTCGGGCAACAGCTTCTGCGGTTCAATTCTCCAGTGGGACGGCTTCAGGGAACCTGGTGAATCTGTCGATGATGCTCAAGCACTGATTATGCCCTTGAGATAGTTTGATCATTAGCAGGTCGATGTGGATATGCTCAGAGCGTTGTGATGGAAGTTCAAAGTTGGCGATGGGCGAGACTGTATGGCGGGTAACCTTGTTGGCTTGGCAGGGAATGCAGCATTTTGACCACTTCGCACAATCCGTGTTCATCGAAGGCCAAACATAACGTTCTGCCACTAGTTTCCGGGAAGCTCGTTGTCCAGGATGTGCCAATGAGTGTACCGAGTTGAAAACCTGACGTCTGAGGTGCTCCGGGACAAATGGGCATATGACTCCCGTCGAGACGTCACAGAAGAGTTCAACGTCGGGTAACAGCTTAAGTTTGCGAAGCTGGAGTGTCGTATTGGGATTTCGCAGATCTCGATGAGCTCGGTGTCAGTTGATTGAGCTTGAGCTAGCTTCTCAGATGAGACTGCAGTTGAAATCGTTTCAACACGAGACAGTGTGTCTGCGACGATGTTGCCGCTGCCGGCGACATGTCTGATGTCAGTGGTAAATTGACCAATAAGTTCCAACCTCCGGAACTGCCAGGGTGAAGCGCGTTCGAGGCGTTGTTTGAAGGCATGCATGATTGGCTTATGGTCGGTATAAATGGTTAAATGCCGGCCCTCAAAGATGTGCCGAAAATGGCGAACGGCTTCATAGATGGCATGCAGCTCTCTGTCATACGTCGACTGCTTCTGGACGGATGGCGATAGTTTACGACTGAAGAAGGCCAATGGTTGCCAGGCCGTTCCACAGCGCTGTTGAAGGACTGCTCCAATGGCTTGCTCCGATGCGTCGGTGAAAACTGCCCACTCGGCATTGATGTCGGGGTGCGCAAGTAGCGCCGAGTTTGCGAGCGCCTGCTTGCAGCTGACAAATGATTGCTCCAACTCCGGTGTCCAAGTGATTTCCTGAGAAGCCTTCACATTTGGTCCTGCCAGTTTGTTGTTGAGTGGTCCGAGAAGCTGAGCGGCATTTTTTATAAATTTCCGGTAAAAATTGACAGTGCCCAAAAAGGCACGAAGCTGTTTGACTGTCTTGGGTATCGGAAAATCCATAATTGCGGACGCTCTCTCTGGCGGGGGAGATATTCCATGCGCAGAAACCAAATGGCCCAAAAATACAACTTCTTGTTTTCCGAAGAGGGACTTCGAGACGTTAATGACGAGTCCGGCTTCTTGAAGTCGTTGGAATAGCATCTTCAGATGCTCTAATTGCTGCTGCTGGTTTTCTGAAGCCACTAACAAATCGTCAATGTACGTGAAGACGAAAGGAAGATTCCGAGTCACCTCATCCATGAAACGTTGAAACGTTTGTGCCGCGTTCCGCAAGCCAAACGTCATGAATGGGAACTCGTAAAGTCCGAACGGAGTGATGATCGCCGTCTTCTGGATGTCTTCGGGCGCGACTGGTATCTGGTTGAATGCACGGACTAAGTCGATGGTTGAGAAAATTTTTTTCTTGTGCAGATCAGCAGCAAAGTCGTCTAGATAACGCACTGGGTAGGAATCTGGAATGGTGAGATCATTTAAGCGTCTGTAATCCCCGCAGGGACGCCACTCACCGGATTTTTTGGGTGCGAGATGAAGAGGGGACGACCATGGACTGCTGGATCGGCGAGCGATGCCAAGAGCAACCATCTTCTCGAACTCAGCCTTGGCGATTTTGAGACGGTCCGGTGCGAGTCTCCTAACTTTGGTGGAAACTGGCGGTCCTGCTTTGGTTTTGATGTGGTGCAGCGTTGAGTACTGATGCGATTGTGCTGCCTGGCCTGGTTGAGTGATACTTCGAAACTGGTTTAAAAGTGTCGCATACGGCTCGTCAGTGACTGCTGGTGGAACTCGGATAGAACATGCTTGGGCGAGAGATAATTTTCCTTTTGCTGAACATCCTGTTGTTCCATCGATGATACGCTGCTTCTTGAGGTCGACAAGTAAGCCAAAATGACCCAGCAGGTCGGCTCCAATGATGGGAGTAGAGATGTCGGCCACAATGAATCGCCAGGTGAGAGCTCTGCGCAGGCCCAGATTGAGCGTAATGTTGACTGCGCCGAAGGTGTTTATCGGCGAGCCATTCGCAGCGATCAACTTGTAATTGAGGGCTATCACAGAGTCGCGCATCTTCCCAGAAGGGTAGACTGACACATCCGATCCAGTGTCAACTAGGAATTTGTCCTTGTTTTGGGCATCGGTGACAAAGAGGCGGCAGGAAGGAGAGCGAAAATCGTTTACTGCCGCTAGCGACTCTCGTTGGAGTTTTCCTGGAATTTGCACCCAGGAAGGCACTTCTTTGCATTTGATACCAGCAGATGAAATTTGCATTTGATGACACACGATCCTCGTGTCTGCTGCGCGACCTGGTTCTATTTTGACGTTTGCCATCTGTCAGTCGACGGTGTGACGTTTGTGTGGTGGATAGTGTCGATGTAAGTGCTGCCACTTGTTTGGTCAAATCGGCTATCTGCTTACTGACGTCATTCGTTGTGACTGCTGCCAAATAGTGTGGTGAATAAGCCTCGTGGAGAATATCTGCTTGTTCGGCTAGTTCTGCGAGCGTAGAGGATTTTTGGATTGCCAAGCTAGCCCGAGTCTCTCTGGCAAATGGGATAGCCAGCGAGTTTTTAACACTGTTTCGTCGATGTCTGGAACTAAACTTCTTAGATGACGCAGGTGTTGGGATGGGGTGCGGTCTCCTAGTTTTTCTCCGTCTAAGAGCTGAATCAATTTAGCTTCCTTCGACTTGGAAAAACGTGTGATGATTGCTGTCTTAAGAGCCTGGTACGGGTTGAGTACCGGTGGTTGGACGATGATGTCTTCTACCTCTGCTGCATACCGCGTGTCGATCATTGGAACTGTCCGGAAGAATTTTTGTGTCTCGGATAGGATTCCGCGGAGGGTAAACTGAGCCTCTAACTGGGCGAACCAGAGTGGCACCCTAACCTCACTTGATGACATGAGACCACTCGGCAGTGCGGGTCGAATGTTCTGCGCTTGTTGTGATTGGTCCGGCGGGTCAGGCATGATGGCGTGAGGGGAAGAAAAAAAAACGCGCGGTGGTGGTGGAAGTGGTATAAAAATTATGAATTGAAATTGAAAATCGCGATTGAAATCACAAATTGGGTCGCCAATAGTATGATGCGGGTACCAATAATGTGATGCTTTAGCGGAACGGTCGGATGTATCAATAATGTGACTTTAATGAAACCGTCGGAGGTGCCGATAATATGACGCTTTTACGATCACGTCGGGAGTGCCGATAATATGACGCTTTTACGATCACGTTGGGGTCACCAATAATGTAGTGGTTTGCGCTACATTTAAAGAAAAAC
Organism: Brachypalpus laphriformis; assembly: GCA_945910035.1. Lineage (NCBI taxonomy): Eukaryota > Metazoa > Arthropoda > Insecta > Diptera > Syrphidae > Brachypalpus > Brachypalpus laphriformis. Next base: position 11,808,501 of record OX246757.1, on the reverse strand, counting down.
AACTCCGTTTAATTAAAACTAATTTTATTTTAAGAACGGTTTATAATTGCTCCGACCACCATGAACACTCGATTTCGACTCTCTTGAATCTGACAGTGGACTCTCTATAAATGTGGCGTGATAGCAAATTGTCTACTGTAGGGTGTTGCCACATATACATAGTGAGGTGCAAGTGCACTGCGACCTTTAGCAGATCTATTGTGCCCTCCCCATACTACGGCTCTAGCCGATGATATACTCGGTCTAGAGCACTTCCTCCAGTCCAGCTGCTACAGCAAACTGGAGTATCTTTAGTGGATCCAGCGAAGGTAAGTCCATTTCTGATAAGAGGCAGGCACCTAGGTGATTTCTTCTTTTGTGGATTAGTGCTTCGCATTCCATAAGTAGGTGCGTTGGTGTTTTTGCGAAGTCTCTGCAGAATCTGCAGTATCCGTCTTCCTCTATTCTCAGTTTCTTAAAGTACTCCTTGAGTCTGCAGTGACCCATTAACATGCCCGCCAAGATGTGAAGTTGATTCTTGCTAACTCTTAGGCAGGCTCTGCTTCTTGTATGGTTGTATTTCCCCAGAAGTTCTTTTGCCTGTCTTAATTGGGGGATATCATCCCAATGTTTGGCCCATTTGTTCTCTTCCTCTTTCCTTAAGTCTTTCCGTATTTCGTGGGGTTCTATCCCACAAAGGGTTCTGGTCAAAGGGACGGCTTGTCTGATCCGTTTTTAGCTAGCTCATCAGCTGCTTCGTTCCTCTCCACTCCTACATGTCCTGGTTCCCTGTGGAGAGTTGCTTTGTTTGTGTCTCCCAGTTTGTTGATCTTGGTGAGGCATTCCCATACCAGTTTGGATCTGATCTCGTGCGACGTCAGTGCTTTAATAGCGGCTTGGCTGTCTGACAGTATTGCGATGTCCTGCCCGCGATATTTCCTGTCTAGGTTGAATTGCGCGCATGTTTCGATCGCGTCAACTTCTGCTTGGAATATACTGGGGAATATTTCCGGTGATTCTGAGTATCTAGTCCTGGGCCCGTACACTCCTGCCCCAGTGCCAGTAGGTGTTGTCGATCCGTCTGTGTTTCCAACTGTGTGCTCCAGTCTTATTTGTTGCTCAGCTTTGAGTCGAATTTCCTTTCAAAGCAGTATTTCTTCACCATATCATCTCTGGGCCAGTCCAGAAGCGGCACTGACTTAGATAGGCTTACTCGCTCTTTGTTTGCGATGAATGTTCCTTTCCCGATGCCTTCTTTGCTGATTCTCAATATAGTCTCCTTGGCGACTCGTTCAAGCATTATGTGTAGCGGAGGTATACCCACGATCACTTCTAGTGGTGCTGCGGGACAAGTTCGCATGGCTCCTGTTATTCATATGCAGGCTAGTCTTTGCATTTTGTTGAGAATGTCCTCGCCGTGGTTAGCCTAGTTCTGTTAACCTATGCCACTTCCCCGTAAGATATGATGGGTTTTTTGCCACCACGTTTTGCCATCTTGTGTGTAAAAAAAAATAAATATTTGGCGCAACAGCTCATTAAGTGCCAGGGCCTAGCTTCTCGCAACCACTCATGTTGTGTGCGTTATATTTTTCACACGAATGGAAGGGACCTACAGTTTAGTGCCGTATCCGAACGGCGATTTGAGAAGCTTTTTCGAGACAACAATACTCTCGGATGTTTGTCAGACGCTCGCGAGAGGTGGGACCGTGAAAAAACTTTTTGGTGTTTTGTAGGATTCGAACTTGGAACCTCACGCGTAGTGATCCGACACACTAACCACTTATGCCACGGCGCCCACCATCTTGTGTGTACTGTCAAAAAATATACGCGGAGGAAATGTTTTTTCTTTCCTTTACGTGCGGGCGAAATTTTATTATCGCTAAATACGTTCAATTCTCGAAGAAAAAAAAGTATTAACACGTACGAATAAATAATATCTTTCCTGCATTCTGAAGGCTTGTCTTGAGCTCGGAACAACACCAACTGCCTGGACCGAGGTAAGAGTGGTCTTTATACCCAAAGCAGGCAAGACATCGCACACCCTCCCAAAGGACCTTAGACCTATTAGTCTAACGTCCTTCCTTCTCAAGATTCTGGAATGAATCCTGCACCTACACATCAAGGCCACCATTGATAGCACCCTACTATCCACGTCACAGCACGCCTACCAAAAAGGTAAATCTGTTGAAACGGCTTTGCACGCCATCATCCACCCTAGCGAAAAATCACTTTCAATCAAAGAGTTCACCCTAGTGTCATTTCTAGACATAGAGAGAGCCTTCAACAACGTTGAAACAAATTCGATTACCAGTGCCTTACGTAGGCTCAACATCTGCGAACCGATCTGTTGTTTTATAGAACACATTCTAAAGAACAGGGTAATAACAGCATCCTTCGGAAGTAGCACTGTCAAGCAACACGCACATTGAGGCACCCCTCAAGGGGGTGTACTGTCTCCACTATTGTGGAATTTGGTGCTCAACGAGGCCCTTCTAAAGATTGAGAAAACTGGATGCAATGTTATTGCCTATGCAGACGATGTCGCCATTCTAACAACAGGCAAATACCCGCAGACGCAGGCCGATGTCATGCAGTCTGCTCTTAATGAACTGCTCAGATGGACCGATAAATGCGGCCTCTCCGTTAACTCGACGAAGACCGAGCCAGTTCTATTCACAAGAAAACACAAACTCCCTGACTTCACTCCACCCAAGATAAGGGGATCCACCCTCAAGCTTTCAAATAGTGCCAGCTATTTAGGCCTAAAGCTTGACCGCAAGCTTATTTGGAAAGAGAATGTTGTCGAACGGGCCACGGAAATCGCTGGCCGCTCTATACATCTGCAAGAAAGCAGTAAGCTCCACCTGGGGCCTTAAACCAAGCATCATGCACTGGCTATACACGTCGGTCATTAAACCGATTCTCATGAATGGAGTATTGGTATGGTGGCCCGCCTTGGAGAAGAAATCCAACCTATCCACAATGGAAAAAACTCAGCGAGTTGCATGTCTCAGTATTACCGGTGCACTGAGAACTTCTCCTACAGCGGCGCTCCAAACTATGCTCCACCTGCTTCCGATTGACATCGTCAGTAAACAATTGGCTGTTAGCTCGGCAATAAGACTGAGAGGCTCCAGGCAGTGGAAAGAGCAACACACGGGACATGCCCGTCATCTTCCCAATTCCACTGACCATCTGCCCGCACTCGATACCGCACAGAAGTGAGTGGACGCAACGCAATGTCCTTTACAACAAATCGCTATCAATCTTCACGGACGGGTCCAAAACCAAGGACGGAGTCGGTGCCGGAATTTTCTCAGAAGATCTGAACATACACCTCTCCTTTAACCTTCCAGACTACTGCAGCGTTTTTCAAGCCGAAATCACCGCAGTTCGCAAAGCTGCTGACTGGCTGGCGGCTAGCACACTATCAACACCTGATATTGTTATTTATGTCGACAGTCAGGCAGCCATCAAATCCCTCGCATCCAGCACTACGAGATCTAAGGCAGTGAAAGACTGTCGCATATCTCTGGTCAGTACAACCTCACCCTTTGCTGGGTACCAGGTCACTGTGACATACCGGGGAATTGTGCAGCCGATGAACTAGCACGACAAGGCTCCTCTGGTACAGATAGCATAAGCATCACCGACATCGAAGCGCCAGCGTCTTATGTTAAGTACCGCATTCAAATTGATGCCGAGAAAGTAGCCAATCATCGATGGCAAGATCTAGACCAATGTCATACCGCCAGACATCTCTGGCCGATACTCAATAAATCCAGGTCCATTGGACTCTTGAAGCACAAGTGAGGAACCCTCTCATGGTTTGGTTCCTCTCTTGTGCTTCAAGAGGTTTGGTCACGTAGTGCGTATGCCCCCAGATCGGCTTCCAAGACGTGCCATGGTGGCCATGCCATCAGGTAGGCGACCCCACGGTAGGCCTAGAAATAGATGTTTGGACCAAGTCCGGCATCTCTCCTGGAGTCGTCTAGGGATTCCTCCTGATGAGTTGGCGGAGGATCGAGAAGGATGGAGAGTCCACCTGAGCATCCTACCCTCAAGAAGGATTAGCGGGACATTGAAAATGTATGTATGTATGTATTGCTATCCTCACTTCGTTTTGCTCAGGTGGACGGAAATTTTGACTATCATCGTCTATGTTGAATGGTTCATTCTGCCTGACAGCGGGATGTTGGTCTTCGTCGCCGTTATACAGTCTGCAGAAGCAGTTTCCCCATATTCTAAGTACGGACTGTGATTCCACTACGAGGTTTCCATCTTTTCATCTCTACGGGTTTTGCCCTTCTGACACGTCCTTGTTACCTTTTTCCGCACATTGTTCCTGGAGTATAAGCTCTCAATGTTCTCGATCGCCCGCTCCTCATGGCCTTTATTTTTCTTTTGGAGAAGCCGATGTCGTTCCCGTCCGTTTTGCTCGTAGAGCTGAGTGTGTATGCCCCTACTGGTAGACCGGCTTCCAAGAAGTGCCATGATTGCCGTGCCATCAGGTAGGCCTAGAAATGGGTGATTGGATCAAGTCCAACATCTCTCCTGGAGCCGTCTAGGGATTCCTCGTGATGAGTTGAACGCAATGATGAAGGATCGAGAAGGATGGAGGGTCCACTTGAGCATCCTACCCCCTTTGCAGCGCCGCTATATATGCGTAACGTTGTGTTTTGTTGCATGCGCTCGCCTTTATTTTTCACCAAAACAGGGGTTTCGCGGTGGTAGGATCCGATGTTGAGAAGACTGATGCCTCTATAATTGGCGCAGTTGAGGGGGTCTCCTTTCTTGTGGATCGGGCAAACGATGCTGAGATTCCATTCATCAGGCATACACTCGTCTGACCAAATATTAGAAATGAGTTGGTGTATGCACTCTACCAATTCATCCCCAGCTGCCTTGAAAAGTTCGGCCGGTAAGCCGTCAGATCCAGCCTTGTTGGATTTTAACTTGGATATTGCTATCCTCACTTCGTTTTGGTCAGGTGGACGGAAATTTTGACTATCATCGTCTATGTCGAATGGTTCATTCTGCCTTACAGCGGGATGTTGGTCTTCGTCGCCGTTATACAGTCTGCAGAAGCAGTTTCCCCATATTCTCAGTACGGACTGTGATTCCACTACGAGGTTTCCATCTTTTCATCTCTACGGGTTTTGCCCTTCTGACACGTCCTTGTTACCTTTTTCCGCACATTGTTCCTGGAGTATAAGCTCTCAATGTTCTCGATCGGCCGCTCCTCATGGTCTTTATTTTTCTTTTGGAGAAGCCGATGTCGTTCCCGTCCGTTTTGCTCGTAGAGCTGAGTGTGTATGCCCCTACTGGTAGACCGGCTTCCAAGAAGTGCCATGATTGCCGTGCCATCAGGTAGGCCTAGAAATGGGTGATTGGATCAAGTCCAACATCTCTCCTGGAGCCGGCTAGGGATTCCTCGTGATGGGTTGAACGCAATGATGAAGGATCAAGAAGGATGGAGGGCCCACTTGAGCATCCTACCCCCTTTGCAGCGCCGCTTTATATGCGTAACGTTTTGTTTTGTTGCATGCGCTCGCCTTTATTCTTCGCCAAAACAGGGGTTTCGCGGTGGTGCGCGAGCGAGAACCAGCACATCAGCCGCGGCGTTTCTGATGGCATGTTGGCAGCGTTGCCACTGGTCTTCGGTACTTGATGCTGGCGGCAAAGGGGTGATTGAGAGATTTCGCGATACGCGTTCAGCGAAGAGTCTGGCGGTCTCTTGCGATTGTAGCTTGATTCTTCTTTGTTAATCAAATTGGGATATCCGCATTCGTACCTTGGCTACAACAAGGTAATGATCCGAGTCTATGTTGGCCGCTCGGAAGGTCCGGACATCCAGAATACTGGAGGCATGCCTTGCGTCGATCGCAATATAATCAATTTGGTTGATCGTTACATGATCATTGGACCGCCATGTCTGCTTATGAATATCGAGATGAGGAAACCATGTGCTTGCTATGGTGACATTTCGCTCCACAGCGATATCAATTAGCCTTAGTCCGTTATCAGACGTGGTGTCGCTTACCAACTGCCCTACCAAAGAAGTCCTCCTTTTCATATTTTGTCGTTAAAATCGCCCAATACGATTTTAATGTCGTATTTAGGACATTGCTCGTATGTTTTGTCGAGGAGCTCGTAGAAACACTCTTTGGTGGCAGGGTCCTTTTCTTCCGTGGAGGCATGAACACATATTAGGCTTATGTTAGCGAATTTAGCCTTGATTCGAATCCGGTCATAATACATTCGCGCACGTGTCGGAAGCTTAAGACTTCTTGCCTAAGTCTGCCGCGTATGACAAATCCGCATCCGAATAAGCGTTGCCTGTTGCCTCTATAGCAATCACCGTAGTAGATGTCACAGTTTTTGATCCTCTTTTTGCCCGGCCCATCCTATCGCACTTCCTGGATGGCGATAATATCTGCTTTATAGCAGTCTAGGGCCTCTGCTAGTTGTTCGGCTGCACGTGGTCTCTAAAGAGACAGAACATTCCACGTACAGATCCGAAGGTCGTTGTCCTTATTTCGTTTGCTGGGGTCGTCATTAGTTGAGTCATCCGTATCCGAGGCTTTTGGTTGTTTCGGAACCATAGGTGTTTTACGTGGTAGGGAAGTTACCCCGACGGCACAACCCTGAACCTGGAGGGCCAGTTCCTTAATTATTCCCCTAGGACGGGGGGCCGGGTACACCGGTGCCAGTGGTCCACTACGGGAGTATGAGCGCTGCCGTTGGCCCATTAAGGGCTCCTCCGCCACCATCTCTATGATCTCTAGAGATGAGTTCACTGTCTAGTGCTAGACCTAGATACTTGACCCGCTTCTGTGGGTCGACCCTGATCCCTTCCAACATGATAGGTTACATACGCTTTAGCTGTCTTTTCTTTGTGATGGGTCAACACTAACCTGAGTGTGGCAGAGGGTGTCTCTCCCTGCCAGCCCACATATCTAACCTAATCTAGTCCACTCGGCCTCTGTGCTCTTAGTGCTCGTATGTCATCGTACATTATGCTCCGTAGAATTGGTCCTAAAACCGACCTTCGTGGAACTCCTCCTGTGATCGAGTACCTCTTCGGTCCCTCCTCCGTGTTGAAGTTGAGGATTATCCGCAGTAGGTAGTTCGCTACCTACGCTATTAGCATACAATTCTAGTTGGCTGAGTTGAACGTGTTCTTGAAATCGTCGTCCAGAATACTGAAGGCATGTCTTACGTTCATCGCAATATGGCCAACTTGATTGACAGCTACATGACCCTGTAGCGCCATGTCTGCTTGTGAATACTGCGGTGAGGAAGCCGTGTGCTTGCTAAGCTGACAATAAGTCAAATAGCTTTTCTCCGTTGTCAGACGTGGTGTGGTGTTGGGTAGGTTTACCGACTGCCCTACCAAAGACGCCCAATATGATTTTACCTTCGTATCCAGGACATTGCTTATATACTTTGTCTATCTAGGGAATTCGTCTGCTGCCATCTGGAACAAGAGGAATTACCCTCGTCTGCTTCCCCCCCGCAAGGGGTTGGTTACTCGATCTCCAAACAAGGTACTATGTACCCAGGCCTAGGCTAAGTGGGAAGTTTATGTTTTCATGAAACCGCAGCGAAACAGTCGCTAGTCGGTAGCCCTATAGCTCTATATAGGTATCTTCTAGGATGGTCCCTGTTTGTGGAATCAATCACGAGGAAGCACAGCATCATCGCTTGGCAGATACATGAAGCTTCTACAATATGTTATATCTACCTATACACCTCCACCTCTGTTTATAATTGTTAATTCGTTCTTATGTATTGTTTGCCTTTAGCCAGACAATTTCATATACCCAGCCGCCCCATAAAGAACATCTTGTGTGTGCAGACGGGTATTATAGTGGTTCATCAAGTGTTAAGAAGTGTAACTGAGTACGTGTGCATATTTTATAAACAGACGTATGCACACCTATGCATGTCTCATGCTTAAGTCATTTGCATGCACATGCACCCTCGTTGAATGCGTCTATGCAGTACCACCGACTCTCCGTACATGTATGACTTTCTGTTGCCAGTCTATTGTATGACTAACGTGCCAGACAAGTGGTGCTTAAGTTGAAGTGTTAAGCACATTTGGAGTGCTAGCGGCCGGCGGCGGCGGCGGCCGCAGCAGGGTGGTGTGATTAACGAATATCCTCCATTCATTGACGGAGTTTACTTGGTGAGACGGATTTGCATGGGATCAGCGATGCCATGGCAAACAAGGTAAAATTGTGTCTCGTTACGAGTACGCGGAGAAGTCATAGGAAATCGTATTAGTTAGAAATATTTTGAAGTCCTCGTTCTCGTTTTCCTATCATATCACATCGGGAGGCGGGTGGGATGGCGCGATGGTGTAGTGGTAACGTTATCGATTGCCACGCTAATGGTTCATGGTTTATTTATTTCTCATGAAATATCTATACAAAGCTGACGAGTATTACCACGACTTATAATAATAATAAAAAGGAATAAACAAGAAAAAAGTGAGGAGTCTGGCGTATTACTTAATTAGGTGGCGCTACAGTCTGGGGTGGACCTGGGATACAACCAACAAATCTCTCCAGCCAGCCCGGTTACGAGCCAGTTGACACTTTTATACGTTATTAGGTGCTCTTCACTTTTTTTTCAAATGCGTTGACAATAGCAAGGATTCCTGATAATTGCTCAATCACTAGCAATCTTGTTCAAGGACCTGACACGTACGCAGAGAATGTTCAGATGATGATTTGATGATCATTGTGCTCAGATATAATGTATATTGCCACAAAAGGTAGAGTCAAACCGAGTAAGCAGTTAGTGTTAGAGTTGGCAATGAACTCAATAACGAGTAATAGGAAGGTACAGTTAGTTAGTTAGTTTGTTCAGTTTAATTGACTAATTTATTTCAAAAAAGATATAAAATTTTCTTACATCAGATAGTTCTTAGTCTTTATGGTTTGGCCCTCTTGGTCGTCTACCAGATTGACATTAAATAATAGTTTACTATATAAATATAAGTATGTGTAATAAGAAGTAAAAAAAATTAAAAATGAGAAGGTTGTGATTTCTTAAAAGCTTTCTTCTAGTATTTGGCTCCTGTATCATAGTGCATTTACTGTGTAGCCTTTAGTATGTCCCAGCCTTTGTCACCATTTAGGATGCGGATTGCTTCATCTAACTCCAGTGCCTGTGCTCCGAAAACATGTAGGCGCAATTCCCTAAGAATAGGGCACTTCGCAATGAAGTGCAACACATTTTCTCGTTCCCTGAGGCTACTTAGGCCACATAGAAATGGTAACTCTTGGCGGTGTGGGATGTAGTTAAGACTAAGCAGTTCTCCTCTTATTTTGAAGTTAGCGTTCATTTTATCTGTAGAGTTGTTGATCAAAAAATACGTCTTATCTTCTAAACAATGATCGAGTTGGCTATAGTAAGATCTATGTATGGATGACTGACTTACTTACTTAGGTGGCGCTACAGTTCGGGGTGAACCTGGGCCTCAACCAACAAGCCTCTCCATTTAGCTCGGTCTTTAGCTAATTGCCTCCAGTTGCGCACTCCAAGTTGGTCGAGGTCCCCTTGAACTTGTGCGCGCCACCTACGGCGGTAATTCCCTCTACTGCGTCGTCCCTCGGGGTTAGATTCGAAGACTCTGCGGGCCGGAGCGTTGGTGTCCATTCGCTCTACATGTCCTAGCCATCTCAGACGTCCAATACGCAGTTTTTTGACTAGGTCGATGTCGCTGTACAGCTCGTATAGTTCGTGATTGAATCATCTCCTCCAAAACCCGTCAACGCAAACGGGACCGAAAATCTTACGAAGAATTTTTCTCTCGAAGCGACCAAGGATATCTTCATCCTCTTTTAATAAAGTCCATGTTTCAGCGCCGTAAAGCAGGACTGGGATGATCAACGTCTTATATAGAGTCTCCTCAGTTGTTCGAGATAGGGCTTTACTGTTCAATTGCCTTATAAGCCCAAAAAAACAGCGATTGGCAAGAGTTATTCTTCGATTGACTTCTGCGCTGATTTTGTTTGCTGAATTTATAGCAGAGCCAAGGTAGATAAAGTCCCTTACTACCTCGAAGTTATAGCTGCCCACGGTGACGTTTTGTCCAATTCGTCGATGTTGGTTTTCCCTTCTAGTTGACAGCATATACTTGGTTTTGCCCTCGTTTATCGCCAAACCCATTTTGGCCGCTTCCGCCTCAATGCTTGCAAAAGCACCGGTGACAGCCCGCTGAGATCTTCCGATAATGTCTATATCGTCGGCGTATGCAAGCAGTTGTACAGACTTGTAATAGATTGTGCCTCCGGTGTTGGCTTGTGAGTTCCGCACAATTCGTTCAAGTACAATATTGAAGAAGTCACATGACAGCGCGTCACCTTGTCTAAAGGCTTTTTTGACATCAAAGGTCTCGGTGAGGTCATTACCGACCTTGATGGAGCAGCGAGCGTTCTCCATCGTCAGCCTGCACAAACGGACAAGTTTGGCAGGGATGTCAAAACTAGACATGGCTCTATAAAGCTCTTCTCTATAGATGCTGTCATAGGCGGCCTTGAAATCGATAAAGAGGTGGTGAGTGTCGATTTGGAATTCTTGGGTTTTCTCCAGGATCTGCCGAAGTGTGAAGATTTGATCGATGGTGGACTTTCCTGGCCTGAAACCGCACTGATAGGGTCCAATCAGGCAGTTGATAAAAGGTTTCAGGCGTTCAAACAATATCGCAGAAAAGATCTTGTATGCGATGTTGAGGAGACTGATGCCTCTATAATTGGCGCAGTTGAGGGGGTCTCCTTTCTTGTGGATCGGGCAAACGATGCTGAGATTCCATTCATCAGGCATACACTCCTCTGACCAAATATTAGAAATGAGTTGGTGTATGCACTCTACCAATTCATCCCCAGCTGCCTTGAAAAGTTCGGCCGGTAAGCCGTCAGGTCCAGCAGCCTTGTTCGATTTTAGCTTGGATATTGCTATCCTCACTTCGTTTTGGTCAGGTGGACGGAAATTTTGACTATCATCGTCCATGTTGAATGGTTCATTCTGCCTGACAGCGGGATGTTGGTCTTCGTCGCCGTTATACAGTCTGCAGAAGTAGTTTTTCCATATTCTCAGCACCGACTGTGATTCTACTACGAGGTTTCCATCTTCATCTCTACAGGTTTCTGTACGGGTATTACTTCCCTGACACGTTCTTTTTACCTTTTGGTAAAACTTCCGTACATTGTTCCTGGAGTATAGACTCTCGATATTCTCAAACGCGCGCTTCTCATGCTCTTTCTTCTTCTTTTGGAGAAGCCGATGTTCTTCCCGTCTCTTTTGCTCGTAGAGCTCACGAGCAGCTCTCGTCTTCCTTTGCAGCGCCGCTTTGTATGCCTCTTGTTTTGCTGCATGCACTCGCCGGCATTCTTCGTCAAACCAGGGGTTTCGCGGTGGTGGGCGAGCGAGACCCAGCACATCAGTCGCGGCGTTTCTGATGGCATGTTGGCAGCGTTGCCACTGGTCTTCGGCACTTGATGCTGGCGGTATAGGGGTGATTGAGAGATTTCGGGATACGCGTTCAGCGAAGAGTCTGGCGGTCTCTTGCGATTGTAGCTTTTCGACGTTAAATTTTCTCACAGTAATTCTTCTTTGTTGCTCAGATTGGGATATCCGCATTCGTACCTTGGCTACAACAAGGTAATGATCCGAGTCTATGTTGGCCGCTCGGAAGGTCCGGACATCCAGAATACTGGAGGCATGCCTTGCGTCGATCGCAATATGATCAATTTGGTTGATCGTTACATGATCATTGGACCGCCATGTCTGCTTATGAATATCGAGATGAGGAAACCATGTGCTTGCTATGGTGACATTTCGCTCCACAGCGAAATCAATTAGCCTTAGTCCGTTATCAGACGTGGTGTCGTGTAGGCTATGCTTACCGACTGCTCTACCGAAGACGTCCTCCTTTCCTATTTTGGCGTTAAAATCGCCCAATACGATCTTAACGTCATATTTAGGACATTGCTCGTATGTTTTGTCGAGGAGCTCGTAGAAACACACTTTGGAGGCAGGGTCCTTTTCTTCTGTGGGGGCATGAACACATATTAGGCTTATGTTAGCGAATTTAGCCTTGATCCGGATAGTCATAATACGCTCGCTCACGTGTCGGAAGCTTAAGACTTCTTGCCTAAGTCTGCCGCGTATGACAAATCCGCATCCGAATAAGCGTTGCCTGTTGCCTCTGTAGCAATCACCGTAGTAGATGTCACAGTTTTTCATCCTCTTTTTGCCTGGCCCATCCCATCGCACTTCCTGGATGGCGGTAATATCTGCTTTATAGCAGTCTAGGGCCTCTGCTAGTTGTTCGGCTGCACGTGGTCTGTAAAGGGACAGAACATTCCACGTACAGATCCGAAGGTCGTTGTCGTTATTTCGTTTGCTGGGGTCGTCATTAGTTGGGTCATCCGTATCCGAGGCTTTTGGTTGTTTCGGAACCATGGATGACTGAGCTTCACTTACAAAACTGTCGTATAATCTGTGTCCTATTTTTTCCAGTAAGGTGTTGAATTTTTGTTGGAGTGCAACTGGGTGCTCATTTGGTGTAGTATTTATATTAAAATTATTTTCCGTTCCCAGCTTTTCCCACTCTTGAACACATTTTACTCTGCTCCGAGCACTAACCTCGGTATTCTTTCAGGATTCATTGCCATGACTTTTACAACGTAATCAAAATGTAGTTTGAGAGTGTCCAGAAACAAAGGTGCTACTCCAGACTCCAAGTGAATAATATAGGTGGGCGAACTACTTGGGAGTCTAAATACTCGCTTTATAAAGTAGCGGAGAAACTTTTCCACAATTTCAAAAGAGCAAAAACCCCAGGCTTGAGGGACGGAAGTAGCGGTAGCACGAAATATTTTTTGTTTAGCTATATGCGAGACGTTTTTGTTGTTAATGCAACTTCCCCAAATTGCACAAATTGGCCGTTTGGCTTCAGCAAGTTTAATTTCGAGGTGTTCCTTAAGTTGGGGGTAATCAACACTCCTAGGTACTTATATTCTTTTACCCTTTCAATCTCCTTACCTTGAAACGCCCACTTATCGCTTCTAGCACATCTCCCTCCAACATCTCTGAAAATCATCATCTTATATTTTGCTAAGTTTACAGATAAGTTGCAAGTTGTGCAATATGTATCCAGCCTATTTATCATTAACTGCATGGTCTTTTCTTTCTCAGCAAGCAAAAGGAACATGCATAGCAAACAAAGAGCGAGTAACGCTATCCAAATCGTAGGTAATGTAGAGCTGACGGACCTCCTGAGGTTCATATCGCTATCTGGGTGGTTCTAACAGCGGACTATCTTTACAGTGTTTCCAGGGCTAAATCATTGGGCACAATGGACCCGAACTTTTGGTCTAAGTAACTCTTTTGTCACAGGGCATCCATCTACCTAACCTTACCTAACCATATTTAACTCCAACTACCCCAGAGATGATATGGTCAAGAAATACTGCTTCGAGCAACAAAATAGATTGGAGCAGTGAGTCCGATAAGTACCAATTCAAACGACACACCATTAAATGGTACACGGACGGGTCGAAAACATCTACTGGCCCAGGACCAGGTACTCAGAGTCACTGAGAATTTTCCCCAGCGTATTTCAAGCAGAGGTTCACGCGATCGAAAGATGCGCGCAATTCAGGAAATATCGCGAGCAGGACATCGGAATACTGTCAGACAGCCAAGCCGCTATCAAAGCACTGACCTCACACGTGATCAGATCCAAACTGGTATGGGAATGTCTTACCAAGATCAACAAACTGGGAGAAACAGACAAAGTAACTCTCTACTGGGTACCACCCTTCCTTGGACCAGAACCCTTCTATGGGATAGAACCCCACAAGATACGGGAATACTTAAGGAAAGAGGAAGTGAACAAATGAGCCAAACACTGGGACGATATCCCCCAAATAAGGCAAGGCAAAAGAACTTCTGCGGAAATACAAACAGAAAAGAAGCAGAGCCTGCCTAAGAGTCAGTAAGAACCGACTTCGCATCCTGACGGGCATGTTAACGGGTTACTGCAGAATTTAGGCGCACCTCAGGAGACTGGGAATAGAGAGAGACTGACACTGCAGCTTCTGCAGGGACTTCGTAGAAACACCAGCGCACCTTCTCATGTAATGCGAAGCACTGATCCACAAAAGAAGAAATCACTTAAGCGCATACATCCTATCAGAATTGGATCTACCTTCGTTGGATCCACTCAAGATACTCCGGTTTGCTGTAGCAGCTGGATTGGAGGAAGTGCTCTAGACCGAGCATGTCATCGACTAGAGGCTTAGTTTGAGGGGCACAATAGATCTGCTAAAAGTCGCAGAGCACTTGCACCTCACAATAATTAATTATCTGTCTTATGTACTCGTATTATGGACATGTATGAAAGAGCAAAGACAAGAGTAAGATGCCCCGCACGAGTAACCGAAGAGCTTCCAATTAAAGTCGGGGTGCACTAGTGAAGCGTCTTAAGTCCTTTGCTCTTTATTACGGTCCTTGACTATCTGCTTGAAGGACCCCAAGGTACATTAATTATTCTTTGCTGACGATGGATCCATCATAAATGAGGATCCTACATCCCTGCAACGAGCACTTGATGTGTGAGTGGACGTTTTGGAGGGAAATGGGAATCGCATTAGTTCAAAAAAGACAGAGTACTTGTGCTGCCCGTTCTCTGATCCACTCAGACCTATTCCAGACATTTATTTGAATGGAACAGTGCTTCCCAAGTGCGAAAAGTTCAAATATCTGGGATCTATGATTAATAGCAAAGCAACCTGTGATGATGACATCAATCATTGCGTAAACGTAGGGTGGATGAAGTGGCTATTTTCTGTGACAGAGAAATACCCCCTGAGTTGAAAGGAAGGCTCTACACCGCAGTTGTGCATCCAACGCTCACATACGGTTCACAATGTTGGATAATGTATACAAAGTATGAGAGGCAGCTGAGCTGAAGATGCTTCGCATGAAAGCAGGAGTGAGAAAGCTTGATCGAATAAGAAGTTCTAAGATCCGTGGAAGCCTTCACGTCAAGGAAACCATCGTACTGGTATTGCCACGTTCAAGGAAGAGATCATTTGAACCCCCCCCCCCTCATCAAAAAGTCAATATGAATGAACGTTCCAAAGACGTGGCAGGAGAGGCAGGCCTATAAACGCCTGGATCACACAAATGCGACGACATCGGTATTTCATTGTCCTCAATAGCCAAGTGGTCCAAAAACGAGAGGCGTGCCGATATCTGAGGTCAAATAGGCGAACCCCACAGGCGGATCAGTAGAAATGCAGTGAAGTGGGAGGCTTATGATCCCTTATTTTCAGATCATAACCTCGCTGAAATAGGAAGAAGAAGAAGAAGAAGAATTTTTTCCTGGAGTTTTGAAGACTCGGACAGTGGCACAGGAAGTGGGTAGTGTCCTCAAAAGCTTCCTCGTCACCACAGCCTCTACAGAGTTCCTCCTCCGTCAGGCGTAGTTTCTTCATGTGGTACTGCAGAGTGCTGTACCCCGTGATGATGCCCATGTTGGTGGAAAGGGATTTGCTATCTTTCCGAGTAATTCACTCGGTTCTTGCTTTGTCGAAAGATAGCCATAGCTTCCTAGTGATGGCACAAGTTTCCGTGGAGTTCCATCTTGTGTTCGCCTCTTTAATGGCTTTATTCCCTGCAGCGAGCTCGAGTGTGCACGGCGGGATACACACAGGGGGGCTCGTTCTGGTAGGGCTGCTGAGCCGATTCTCGCCAGTTGGTCGGCTTTCTCATTGCCTGGTATACCCTAGTGTCCACGAACAGAGCGATACCTTGTGCTATGTTCCAAGAACCCCGAGTTCTTCTCGACAACACTTCACAAACTCCGATTCAATTTCTATGGCAGTAATCGCCCTTATAGCTGCCTGGCTGTCGATAAAGATGGTGATACCTTCTGGCGGTATTGTCCTTACCGCAGACTCACGGGCGGTTGTTGCTACTGCTAAGACCTCAGCTTGGAAGACTCCGCTGTGGTCTGGAAGTCGCATGGATTTCGACATACCTAGGGGGTCAGAGAAGATGCCTGATCCTACACCAGTGCCCATTTTTGAACCATCTGTGTAGATGGCTATAGATTCGACATTCGGTATATGACCGCTTTTCCATTCTTCCCTGCTAAGGTAGACGGTAGAGAAAGGCTTTACAAAGTCTAAATATGGCGTCATGCAGTTCGTTATGGGCACGAGGCCAAAGTAATCATATAGAATCATCGAGTGACCTGTTCTATTTGGTTTCCAGTTTGCTGACTGACTAATTCTCATAGCATTAATGGCTGCTGATGTTCGTATAAAGATGTCTAACGGTAGGAGGTTGAGGATAGCCTCGAGTCCTGCAGTTGGGGTTGTCCTCATTGCACTGGTAGTACCAATGCACGGTAGTCTTGAACTTTGGTGATTGGCTTTATGTTGGTGGTAGCGCGGTGGTAGGCATATGTGTATCCGGGCTCTTGTCCTACGGTTGAAAAAAAAAAGGATCTGGTCCTCCAGGTTGGGGGTTGTGCCGTCAGGTTAACTTCCCTGCCACGTAAAAAACCTTCGGTTACGAAGCAATCAACAGCCTCGGATACGGATGATCTTACTGTTGACGACCCAAGAAAACGTAAAAAGGACAACGATCTTCGCGTCTGCACGTGGAATATTAGGTCCCTCTACAGACCATGTACAGCCGAACAACTTGCGGAGGCCCTAGAGTGTGTCAAAGCAGACATCACCGCCATCCAAGAAGTGCGATGGGATGGGCCGGGCAAAAGGAGGATGAAAAACTGCGACATCTACTACGGCGATTGCTACAGACAACAAGGACAGCGTCCATTCCGGTGCGAATTTGTCATTGGAGAAAGACTTAGGCAAGAAGTGAACGAGCGATCCTAATATGCACTCACGCCCCTCACGAGAAGATGGACGACGCGACCAAGGATGACTTCTACCAGCTTTTGGACAAGACGTATGAAGAATGCCGTAGCCATGACGTTAAACTGTCCTGGGTTATTTGAACGCAAAGCTAGGAAGAGAGGAGGTCTTTATTAGCGTGGTCGGAAAGCACAGCCTGCATGACTATTCGACTTTGCGGCAAGACGAAACTTTGTCGTAGCTCGTACGCAGTTTCGATATTCACAAGGGAACATGGCTCTCCTTTGATCGAAAAACTGTCAACCAAATCGATCACATTTCGATCGACGCAAGGCACTTTTCCAGTATTCTGGGTGTCCGGACTTTCCGAGGAGCCAATGTGGACTCGGATCACTACCTAGTACCAATGCGGATATCCAGAACAGAACGAAATCAGCGAAATACTGTGAGAAAATTTGACGTCGGGTGGCTGCAATCGCAAGAGACCGCCAGAACCTTTGCCGATCGAGTTTCTCTTAATCTTAATCTAAGTCCTATGCCGCCAGCAGCAAATGCGGAAGACCGGTGGCAGCGTTGCCAACAAGCCATCAGAGATGCCACCTCTGGGTTTCATGTACTGGGTTTCTCTCGGCCACCACAACGAAACCCCTGGTTTGATGAGGAATTCCGGCAAGCACATGCAGCTAAACAAGAGGCGTACAAAGCGGCACTGCATAGAAGGACTAGAGCTGCTCGCGAGCTCTACGTGCTGAGGAGAAAAGGGGTACATCGACTTCTCAGAAAGAAGAAAAAAGAGCATGAGGAACGCTCGATCGAGGAGATTGAGAGACTTTATTGCAGGAATGATGTTCGAAAGTTTTACCAAAAGGTAAAAAAAACATGTCAGGGTTTCAAAGGCAGAACAGAAGCCTGCAGGCATGAAAATGGCAACATAGTAGTAGAATCGCGGTCGGTGCTGAGGATATGGAAGGAACACTTCTGCAGACTGTTAAACGGCGATGACAACCAATGTTCCGCTGTCAGACAAAATGAGCCATAAGATAGTGACGATGACAGTAAAGACTTCCATCAACCCGATCAGAATGAAGTAAGGATAGCGATATCTAAACTCAAATTCAACAAACCTGCTGGAGCCAACGGCCTTGCTGCTGAACTTTTCAAGGTAGGAGGATATGAGTTGGTAAGGAGCATGCACCAGCTCATCTGTAAAATCTGGTCGGACGAAAGTATGCCCGATGAATGGAACCTCAGCATCGTTTGCCCGATCCTGAAGAAAGGAGACCCTCTGAACTGCGCCAACTACAGAGGTATAAGTCTCTTAAATATCGCATATAAGATCCTGTCTGCCGTACTATGTGAACGCCTAAAACCGATCGTCAGCAACCTGATAGGTCCTTATCAGTGCGGTTTCAGGCCGGGAAGGTCCACCATTGACCAAATATTCACACTATGGCAGATCTTGGAAAAAACCCATGAATATAAAATCGATACGCACCACATCTTCATCGATTTCAAAGTTGCCTATGATAGCGTGTTTAGAGACGAGTTATACAGAGGCGAACCCCACAGGCAGATCAATAGTGAAAAATGCAGTGAAGTGAAGTGGGAGGGTTATGATCTCTTGTTTTTGGATCATAACCTCGCCGAAATAGGAAGAAGAAGAGACGAGTTATACAGAGCCACATCCAATATTGACATCCCTGCCGAGCTCGTCCGTTTGTGCAGAATGACGATAGAGAACTCTCAAAGTCATCAAAGCTCCGTGGTTGCACCCCCCTCGAAGATGACCTACGTGAAGGACGGCCAAAAACCGCAACCACACCCAAAACCATCGAAAAAGTTTTTTTTTTTCCGAGGGTAGGTGAAAATCTTCAATAAGACACTATGAGGATCGACAGCGCGTGCTCATAGTAGTGTGGGATTCTTACCCACTAAAAAACCTCCCTTCAAAACAGACTTGTTTTCATTTTTACTACAACTAAGTCATCGACTTATCAAGTAGTTTTCGTTTCGCGAAATAAGGACGTTTTGCAGGTACCTTCCCATTAGAAGTTCCTGCTAGCTCCGCAGTTTAGACGCGGTTACTTAACGCGCTAAGTCTAAAGGTTTAATTCTTTGTAGACGGCGAAGTAAATTTCTTTCATCCAAAACTTGGAGGACTGTTATATTAGCGTGACTTTCTAGTCGACTTTTATGCTTTCTCGCGTAGTTTTTGATTTCGTCTTCGATTGTTTTAATGCCGAGATCTCTGTGGATATCGCTATTTCGGATATACCATGGCGCATTAACAATACCCCTTAGCACTTTGTTCTCAAAAGTTTGTAAAATTTTAATGTTACTTATTTTGGTACAACCCCAGAGTTGTATACCATATGTCCATACAGGCTTTAGCACTTGCTTATATAAAAGCAGTTTGTTCTCTATATTAAGCTTGGAATATTTTCCAAGTAACCAATACATTTCTCGATATTTGTTATCTAGTTCTTTGCGTTTTTTCTTAACGTGCGTTTTCCATTTCAGCTTTGCATCAAGTGTCATTCCAAGATACTTAGCCTCGTTTGCAAACGGAATTTGAACCGAGTTTGAAAAGATCAGCAGATTATTTACTCTCTTATAAGTAAAATTTACATGAACAGATTTGGTCTCGTTGAGTGCGATTCGCCAAATCTTTGTCCATTCATTTACTCTATTCAAAGCTTCTTGCAGTTTTTTCTGTAGTATCTTCGACCGTTTTACCTACTGTCAAGATAGCAGTGTCGTCGGCAAATGTAGCTAGCTCAGTGCCTTCTACTTGCGGTATATCACGAGTGTATAATAGATATAAGACTGGAGCAAGAACGCTTCCTTGCGGCACCCCAGCCATTATTTCCTTAAAATCAGAATATTCGTTTCCACATTTGACGCGGAATAGCCTATTCGTAAGGTAGTTCTTCAAAATATTATATAGGTGCTCTGGCAGAACTTGTCGTAATTTAAACTTTAAGCCTTCGTGCCAGACCTTGTCAAAGGCTTAAGAAACGTCAAGGAATACGCTTGAACAAATCTTTTTTTCTTCAAAAGATTTTTCGATTACATGTGTTATTCGATGTACTTGTTCAACTGTAGAATGCTTACTTCTGAATCCGAATTGATGATCAGGGATGAGATGCCCTTCTTCTATTACCGGCTGTATTCGCCTAACCAATATTCTCTCGAACACTTTGGATATAATTGGAAGAAGCGAAATCGGTCTATAAGAGGTTTTTTCATTCGGCGGTTTTCCAGGCTTAAGGACCATTATAACTTCGGCGACTTTCCATTGACTGGGAACATATTCTAGTCTAATCGCGGCGTTTATAATGAACAGAAGCTTAATTAGAGCTTTTCTTGGTAGTGCTTTAAGAACCTCTCCCGTAATTAGGTCGTATCCAGGAGCTTTCTTAGGTTTAAGTTTCTTTATTTCTTCCTTAAGTTCGGTAAGTGTTGACTTTCTTTTTACGCTATTGTCTATATACGACGTATTTATATTTTCAATAAGAGCTTCTCCATCAAACGGTTTGAAAGTTTCTTCCAGGTGGGCGGCAAAAACTTGCGCTTTCTCTTTATCATGCCTGTCCCATTCGTCTTGATTTTTTCTAATTGGCGCGGCTTGAATTTTTTCTGCCGTTAAGCTTTCTAGGTAAGTTTGTATTTCATTATTCTTAAGGTCTTTAATAGATCGTTTTAGTGAGTTGCACAAACGGTTAAGATGTGCTTTATGTTGCGGAGCCCGAGTTTGTTGCCATCTTTTACGCGCTTTTCTCTTCTCCTTAATCATCTCTTTTATTTCCTGCGGATAAGTTTGAATGTAACTGGCCGGCGTTCTCTTTGGTTTGGGAGTATTCTTCCACGCGGCATCCTGTAAGATTTCGACGAAGCGATCTACTTCAACTTCAAGTTCATAGGGCGTTTTAAGAGATACGCTCAGCTCAATATTTGCTTCAATATCTTTTTTAAAGCCACCCCAATTAGTTTTTGCGCCAGTTAATATGGCCGGTCCTACTTTTTTAATCAAAGTTTCGCTTATCGTCATAATGATTGGAGAATGATCAGAGGAGAGATCAAAGCTTTCTTCAACTTTTATACAGTTGCCAGATATTCCTTTAACAACAAAGAAATCAATCAGATCTGGTATCTTATTTCTATCAGTTGGCCAATATGTTGGTTTACCCGTCGAGTAAAAATCACAACTGAATTGCATACCCGCAGTATAAAGCTTTCTACCTTTCTGAGAGGCGTACCTTGAGCCCCAGAAGGGGTGTTTCGCGTTGAAGTCACTACCAATAATAAAATTTGGTTTAAGGAAGCTGAAGATGTTTGTGAAATCACTTTCTTCAAGTTTACATCGCAGTGGACAATATATAGACGAAATGTTGAAAGCAAAATGTCTATTTCTAACGCGTACCGTGCTAACTTGCATTGCTTCTAATTCAATCTTTACTTCCGCTGAGTGTTCGATACATTCTTTTATAAACAAGGATGATCCGCCTCTGGCTCTTTCCGATTGGTGAAAGGCGTGATACCCGCTATATCCCCTTATCTTAATATTCGATTGCTTTTTCAGATGAGTTTCACAGACCAAGCATATATCAATATCTTTCTCTCGCATAAATATTTCTAACTCGTCGAGTCTTTGTATGAGCCCGTTAGCGTTCCAAGTAAGAATTTTAAGCGTTTCTTTCATATTCTGGTTGATGTGCGCGTGTTATGAATGTTGTTTTCTAGTGCAACTAGTCTCTCGGAAATTAGTTTATTTGTTTTGCATTGCTCTTCAAGTTTCGCAAGAATTAGGGAAAAAACATTGGATACATGATCTTCTGAACTACCTCTATCACCATTTTTCAATGTCGCAACTTGAACAGGAGTCTTCACATTAAAGTTCGGACGGTTTCTTGCTTTGATCTCCCGTGAGTTGTCGGTCGTGTACGTACCCTTAACTGTCTTCGCCGCTTGAGCATAAGACTGCACGCCAATATTCGGAGATTTTGCTTCTGTTACCTTATCTCTATTACTTTCGGATTTTTTATCATTAACCGATCTTAAGTTAATATTGACGGACTTTCTACCTTTCGCAGCTTTTTTCGTAGCTATTTTGGGTCTGTTCTTAATTGGTTTTGGATTCGTGCCCATGGAATTTTTAAGCGTATCGCGCCTTTTTTTGGAGCTCTTTTGCCACTTCGCAACCTCGATAGTTCGCAGGGTGTTTTCCTTTACAGTTTATGCAAGTGGCTGGGGTTTGCTTGTTTAGGTGACACTCTTCCGAGAGATGTTTACCTGCGAATTTGACGCATCGCGGTTCTTTCTGGCAGTAAGTCTGCGTGTGATTGAAACCTTGACAGCGCTTACACTGCGGGATCGATCTGGAGCTCTTACGCATAGGTTCGATTTTGACCACGATATTTAGAATAGTCTTAATACCATATATAATATCTTTATTTTCGTCTTTATCAAAACTAAGCATGAATAGTGGAAGTCCGCGCTTTACCAATTTTTCCTGATCTCCCTCCGACTGTTGCTTCTCCTTCTTGATAATATTGACGGCATCAAGAATTTTAAAGCCTTTGTCTTGAAGGTCGTGCATTACATCTTCTCTAGTGCACGAGGGGTGGAGTCCCCTTGCTACAACACGCAGTGGTCTTTCTAACTTATTTTCATAAGTATACCACTGAATCTTTTCGGCATTCAATTTTTTAGATACTGATCGGTAACCGTCGGCATCGTCGACATTGATTTTCCACGTATTGTTTCGCAGAGATGTCACCTTAAACTTCGAAGCCAGAGTTCCTTTAAGGAGGCAATGCAACTTATTATAGTCCGTAATTCCAACGACGTTTATCGGTGGCGGAGGACGTAATTTTGGTTGTTGTTTCTTTTCTTGCATCTCCTTGCGGTTTTCATCTTTTTGTGGCTCGACTTCCGGTGACGAACCAGCTTTTCGTTTTTTGCTAGGTCGTTTCTTTTCGACCCAATTCGTTTCGCGTGTTAGCTCTTCTTCATCCGTCTGGTATTCGCGACTAGGTGAGCGATGTGAGCTAACTGTATTTTCTTTTTGTAGGCACGTGTTTTTTAGGGCATTATTTTCTTGCCTGAGTAAATCTACCTCTTTCTTGAGCTCACGATAGAGTAGCTCCATTTCGCTAAGCTTGGTACGGAGTACGTCGTTTTCCTCCTCAATGCTTTTAGATTTCGCTGAGTCCCGTTTTTCACGCGTTTGCGCTTCCGGCGGACTTCTTTTTCCGGAGACGTTCGATCTTGTTGGTGGAGATCGAGATACCCTTGTACTTTTTGAGAAGGGATTTATAAGGTGCAATAAATGGCTCTCCCCAGAATCCGTAGAGCCGACCTCCGAAGAGGGTGGATTTTCCAGTTTACCTGGACTGCCACCTGGGGTATTCAAATCTTTTGTTTTGTTCATTGCATGTTTTTTGTATACGCCATACTCGGTATACGGAGGGTGGATTTTAGTCGCCTCTTACGACAGGCATGCCTACCTCGGGTATATTCTAACCCCTACCCGAAGGGGGATTTGTCGTGGTGGAATTTGACTGTTGTTTGGCAATGCTTCGCAAGTTTTGAGGGGTTCTTGCCATGTCGGCAAAGGAAACATTTTTATCGGTAAACATATTAATTGAGTTTAGAACTTGCCTTTTTGATCTCTCAGCTACAAACTTTGCATTTTCAATTAACATTAACCTTTTTTCCTTGTATCTTATATATGCTTCACACTCAACGGAGTTTGCTGAGTGTTCTTTAGAGCAGTTGGCACATTTAAGAGCGGGTATTTCTTCATTTTTCTCCTTGAGAGCTTTAACGGAGTTTATGCAAACTTCGGAATCGTGAAACTCACTACACAGAACGCATCGGCTGTTGTAAGAACAACACTCACCTGTGTGCCCAAACCTCTGGCAGCGATAACATCTAATCACTGCTCTGTTATATTTCTTTTCCCAATAGACTCGTTAATGGAGAAGAGATCTTATCTGAGTTAAGTCTTTAATAGACTCTCCAACGTCTAATTGAAGAATAAATATGTTTAATTTAAGGCCTTGCTCTTTAGTTTTATTGGTAGAAAATGGCGAAATCTTGTTTATTTTAACATTTGGTAAAGCTTCGTTTAAAGCTCTCTTGATTGTTTCTGGTTGTGTATCTCCGTCAATACCTTTTAGCAGAATGGATGCTCTTCTAGATTCTTTTGGTGAAAAAGAGAAAGCCCCAATGCCTGTTCCTCGAAGTTTTTCTATGACTAATTTATGTACAGCTGTATCATCTACGTAAACCTTGGTTTTTCTATAACCTAAATTGACAAATTTATATTTTATATTACTAGCCTTACACTCGAGAGCAGCAAGATTAAGCAGATCAGTAATTAAAGTACAATTAGCACCAAAAATAAAAATGGGAGGGCAAAAGTTTTTATTGCTTACAATAGTATTGGAGTTGTCCGAAGGAGTCTCCTCTCCAGTTGAGGTTGATGGAATGTTGTTGTTGTTCCTGTTGTTTTCTGCTTCAGTGACGTTTGTTTTCGCGCTTTTTTTTTTGTTTTTTGTTATCAGGGAGCCCCAGAGGTGATGCCTGATCAAAGTCCGATAATGGATAGAAGGTGTTGTTTGATAAATTTGGTTGATGAGATACTTCTGTATTATCTGTATCAATTCGTCTTCTTTTGCCATAACTTTTGGCGGCATGCTTAAGATTTGTGAGCACAGTGGTCCAGTCATTTTCTTTGACAGATTCGTTTTCACTTGCCATGCTTGATTCGAAGGGATTCTTAGTCATGTGATTTTGCGTGACATTTACACTAGCATTCATTGTATTTGAGGACACAAAATTAATATGCGAATCATGAGACCTCCTTGGATTTTTTATTTCACTAAAGTTAATACCCGAAGTGGTACTACTTTCATGAGTTGCTCGTAAGTGCCCCAGAACGTGTTCTGGGGCACAGGTGTTTTCTTTATCTATATCCACTGTATTATTTAATAAGAGTCACTGTCTCAATTCAGAAAATATTATTTGGGCGATGTAAGCCCAGTTCAATGGGAAATTTTAATCGATTTTACAAATTGTAATGCAACGCTCACTATATAGCTTATCACACATCAGTACTCGACGACGGTTACCGACGCAATCCCTCTTTCGGCACTTGGCAAGGTAAAACAAGCACATTTTATAATTTCATAAAAGGCAAGTCTATTTACATTTTCACATTTAGTTTTATTTTCTCTTCTATATTTTGTATACATATTATAATAATTTTTTTATGAATTTAGCACAAAACCGTATGAACTTTTAAATATTTGAATTATATACATATCTCATTTATAGTTTAAAGATGATGTAAAGTCTATTATAAATGATGTTACTTAATTAATAATAAATACTAATAAAACAAACCTACGCGCAGACGGTAAACTTAGACTCTCCCTCAAAAACCAACGATAATAAGACAATGCTTAATGAAATACTAAAGAACATAGAATCCCTCAACAGGAGACTAGATGACCAAAACGAAACAAACCAAAAAAATGTTCATAACTTAAAAAAGATAGAAACACATATCAAAAATGCCAGCAAACAAAACAAAAAGAAAAGTAAAACCATTTGGGATGCAAATGGCTTATCGAAAAATGAATCCGAAATAAAGATCCTTCTTCATACTAGAGAGCAAGGTGAACAGTTCTCGGCCTGACAATGAAAGACTGTGATTTTCAGTTGAAAAATGATTTTATTTTTCTACATAATCTCCCTTAACTTCAACACACTTAGTCCAGCGTTTCTCCAACATCAGTATTCCTTCTCGGATGTGAGAGTCTGGAAGGGTGTGAAAATATTCATCTACGGCCCTCTCAACATCTGCATTGGATGCGAAGCGCTTCCCAGAAACAAATTTCTTCAGGTTTGGGAACAGATGGAAGTCTAAGGGTGCCAAATCAGATGAATAGGGGGAGATGGCTGAGCAAATCGTACCCCAAATCCCGCAGTTTTCCCATCGCCGACGCACACTTGTGTACAGGTGCATGGTCCTGGTGAAAGATGATTTTTTTCTTCTTCAAGCCAGGCCTCTTCTCGCGAATTTTGGCATCCAGCTGGTCAAGAAGGTTGGAGTAATATTCGCCTGTAATTGTTCTGCTTTTCCCAAGGTAATCAATTAACAAGATCCCTTTCGCATCCCAAAGCACACTGGCCATGACCTTTCCGGCAGATGTGATCGACTTCGCTTTCTTTGGCGCTGAACCACCGGCTTCCACCCACTGCTTCGACTGCTATTTCGTTTCTGGCGTGTAGTGGTGGACCCATGTCTCATCTATGGTGACAAATCGCCGCACAAAATCGATCGGATTCCTATTGAATCGGTCGAAAGATTGCCGCGAAAATCGTTTGCGCATTTGCTTTTGATCGGCATTCAGCAAATGCGGCACCCAACTTGAGCAGAGCTTTCGCATCCCTAAGTTTTTGTGCAGGACGTTTCGCACCCTCTCTTCCGATATACACACAGCCTCAGCTATCTCACTCACCTTCACTCGCCTATCGTTCAACACGATATCATGCACTTTTTCTGCCCCCTTCGGGTAGGGGTTAAAATATACCCGAGGTAGGCATGCCTGTCGTAAGAGGCGACTAAAATCCACCCTCCGTATACCGAGTATGGCGTATACAAAAAACATGCAATGAACAAAACAAAAGATTTGAATACCCCAGGTGGCAGTCCAGGTAAACTGGAAAATCCACCCTCTTCGGAGGTCGGCTCTACGGATTCTGGGGAGAGCCATTTATTGCACCTTATAAATCCCTTCTCAAAAAGTACAAGGGTATCTCGATCTCCACCAACAAGATCGAACGTCTCCGGAAAAAGAAGTCCGCCGGAAGCGCAAACGCGTGAAAAACGGGACTCAGCGAAATCTAAAAGCATTGAGGAGGAAAACGACGTACTCCGTACCAAGCTTAGCGAAATGGAGCTACTCTATCGTGAGCTTAAGAAAGAGGTAGATTTACTCAGGCAAGAAAATAATGCCCTAAAAAACACGTGCCTACAAAAAGAAAATACAGTTAGCCCACATCGCTCACCTAATCGCGAATACCAGACGGATGAAGAAGAGCTAACACGCGAAACGAATTGGGTCGAAAAGAAACGACCTAGCAAAAAACGAAAAGCTGGTTCGTCACCGGAAGTCGAGCCACAAAAAGATGAAAAGCGCAAGGAGATGCAAGAAAAGCAACAACAACCAAAATTACGTCCTCCGCCACCGATAAACGTCGTCGGAATTACGGACTATAATAAGTTGCATTGCCTCCTTAAAGGAACTCTGGCATCGAAGTTTAAGGTGACATCTCTGCGAAACAATACGTGGAAAATCAATGTCGATGATGCCGACGGTTACCGATCAGTATCGCAAAAATTGAATGCCGAAAAGATTCAGTGGTATACTTATGAAAATAAGTTAGAAAGACCACTGCGTGTTGTAGCAAGGGGACTCCACCCCTCGTGCACTAAAGAAGATGTAATGCACGACCTTCAAGGCAAAGGCTTTAAAATTCTTGATGCCGTCAATATTATCAAGAAGGGGAAGCAACAGTCGGAGGGAGATCATGAAAAATTGGTAAAGCGCGGTCTTCCACTATTCATGCTTAGTTTTGATAAAGACGAAAATAAAGATATTATATATGGTATCAAGACTATTCTAAACATCGTGGTCAAAATCGAACCCATGCGTAAGACCTCCAGATCGATCCCGCAGTGTAAGCGCTGTCAAGGCTTCAATCATACGCAGACTTACTGCCAGAAAGAGCCGCGATGCGTCAAATGCGCGGGTAAGCATCTCTCGGAAGAGTGTCACCTAAACAAGCAAACCCCAGCCACTTGTATAAATTGCAAAGGAAAACATCCTGCGAACTATCGAGGTTGCGAAGTGGCAAAAGAGCTCCAAAAAAAGGCGCGATACGCTTAAAAATTCCATGGGCACGAATCCAAAACCAATTAAGAACAGACCCAAAATAGCTACGAAAAAAGCTGCGAAAGGTAGAAAGTCCGTCAATATTAACTTAAGATCGGTTAATGATAAAAAATCCGAAAGTAATAGAGATAAGGTAACAGAAGCAAAATCTCCGAATATTGGCGTGCAGTCTTATGCTCAAGCGGCGAAGACAGTTAAGGGTACGTACACGACCGACAACTCACGGGAGATCAAAGCAAGAAACCGTCCGAACTTTAATGTGAAGACTCCTGTTCAAGTTGCGACATTGAAAAATGGTGATAGAGGTAGTTCAGAAGATCATGTATCCAATGTTTTTTCCCTAATTCTTGCGAAACTTGAAGAGCAATGCAAAACAAATAAACTAATTTCCGAGAGACTAGTTGCACTAGAAAACAACATTCATAACACGCGCACATCAACCAGAATATGAAAGAAACGCTTAAAATTCTTACTTGGAACGCTAACGGGCTCATACAAAGACTCGACGAGTTAGAAATATTTATGCGAGAGAAAGATATTGATATATGCTTGGTCTGTGAAACTCATCTGAAAAAGCAATCGAATATTAAGATAAGGGGATATAGCGGGTATCACGCCTTTCACCAATCGGAAAGAGCCAGAGGCGGATCATCCTTGTTTATAAAAGAATGTATCGAACACTCAGCGGAAGTAAAGATTGAATTAGAAGCAATGCAAGTTAGCACGGTACGCGTTAGAAATAGACATTTTGCTTTCAACATTTCGTCTATATATTGTCCACTGCGATGTAAACTTGAAGAAAGTGATTTCACAAACATCTTCAGCTTCCTTAAACCAAATTTTATTATTGGTAGTGACTTCAACGCGAAACACCCCTTCTGGGGCTCAAGGTACGCCTCTCAGAAAGGTAGAAAGCTTTATACTGCGGGTATGCAATTCAGTTGTGATTTTTACTCGACGGGTAAACCAACATATTGGCCAACTGATAGAAATAAGATACCAGATCTGATTGATTTCTTTGTTGTTAAAGGAATATCTGGCAACTGTATAAAAGTTGAAGAAAGCTTTGATCTCTCCTCTGATCATTCTCCAATCATTATGACGATAAGCGAAACTTTGATTAAAAAAGTAGGACCGGCCATATTAACTGGCGCAAAAACTAATTGGGGTGGCTTTAAAAAAGATATTGAAGCAAATATTGAGCTGAGCGTATCTCTTAAAACGCCCTATGAACTTGAAGTTGAAGTAGATCGCTTCGTCGAAATCTTACAGGATGCCGCGTGGAAGAATACTCCCAAACCAAAGAGAACGCCGGCCAGTTACATTCAAACTTATCCGCAGGAAATAAAAGAGATGATTAAGGAGAAGAGAAAAGCGCGTAAAAGATGGCAACAAACTCGGGCTCCGCAACATAAAGCACATCTTAACCGTTTGTGCAACTCACTAAAACGATCTATTAAAGACCTTAAGAATAATGAAATACAAACTTACCTAGAAAGCTTAACGGCAGAAAAAATTCAAGCCGCGCCAATTAGAAAAAATCAAGACGAATGGGACAGGCATGATAAAGAGAAAGCGCAAGTTTTTGCCGCCCACCTGGAAGAAACTTTCAAACCGTTTGATGGAGAAGCTCTTATTGAAAATATAAATACGTCGTATATAGACAATAGCGTAAAAAGAAAGTCAACACTTACCGAACTTAAGGAAGAAATAAAGAAACTTAAACCTAAGAAAGCTCCTGGATACGACCTAATTACGGGAGAGGTTCTTAAAGCACTACCAAGAAAAGCTCTAATTAAGCTTCTGTTCATTATAAACGCCGTGATTAGACTAGAATATGTTCCCAGTCAATGGAAAGTCGCCGAAGTTATAATGGTCCTTAAGCCCGGAAAACCGCCAAATGAAAAAACGTCTTATAGACCGATTTCGCTTCTTCCAATTATATCCAAAGTGTTCGAGAGAATATTGGTTAGGCGAATACAGCCGGTAATAGAAGAAGGGCATCTCATCCCTGATCATCAATTCGGATTCAGAAGTAAGCATTCTACAGTTGAACAAGTACATCGAATAACACATGTAATCGAAAAATCACTTGACGAAAAAAAGATTTGTTCAAGCGTATTCCTTGACGTTTCTCAAGCCTTTGACAAGGTCTGGCACGAAGGCTTAAAGTTTAAATTACGACAAGTTCTGCCAGAGCACCTATATAATATTTTGAGGAACTACCTTACGAATAGGCTATTCCGCGTCAAATGTGGAAACGAATATTCTGATTTTAAGGAAATAATGGCTGGGGTGCCGCAAGGAAGCGTTCTTGCTCCAGTCTTATATCTATTATACACTCGTGATATACCGCAAGTAGAAGGCACTGAGCTAGCTACATTTGCCGACGACACTGCTATCTTGACAGTAGGTAAAACGGTCGAAGATACTACAGAAAAAACTGCAAGAAGCTTTGAATAGAGTAAATGAATGGACAAAGATTTGGCGAATCGCACTCAACGAGACCAAATCTGTTCATGTAAATTTTACTTATAAGAGAGTAAATAATCTGCTGATCTTTTCAAACTCGGTTCAAATTCCGTTTGCAAACGAGGCTAAGTATCTTGGAATGACACTTGATGCAAAGCTGAAATGGAAAACGCACGTTAAGAAAAAACGCAAAGAACTAGATAACAAATATCGAGAAATGTATTGGTTACTTGGAAAATATTCCAAGCTTAATATAGAGAACAAACTGCTTTTATATAAGCAAGTGCTAAAGCCTGTATGGACATATGGTATACAACTCTGGGGTTGTACCAAAATAAGTAATATTAAAATTTTACAAACTTTTGAAAACAAAGTGCTAAGAGGTATTGTAAATGCGCCATGGTATATCAGAAATAGCGATATCCACAGAGACCTTGGCATTAAAACAATCGAAGACGAAATTCAAACCTACGCGAGAAAGCATAGAAGTCGACTAGAAAGTCACGTAAATATTACAGTCCTCCAACTTTTGGAAGAAAGAAATTTACTGCGCCGTCTACAAAGAACCAAACCTTTAGACCTAGCGCGATAAGTAACCGCGTCTAAACTGCGGAGCTGGCAGCAACTTCTAATGGGAAGGTGCCTGCAAAACGTCATTATTTCGCGAAACGAAAACTACTTGATAAGTCGAATACTTAGTTGTAGTAAAAATGAAAACAAGTCTGTTTTGAAGGGAGGTTTTTTAGTGGGTAAGAATCCCACACTACTATGAGCACGCGCTGTCGATCCTCATAGTGTCTTATTGAAGATTTTCACCTACCCTCGGAAAAAAAAAAAAAAAAAAAAAACCTTTGAAAGGGGTTTAGTGCTTGAATTTCTGACAAAAAAACAGTAGTGGTCAGCTTAATATCACTTTTACTACGCCGTTTTTTTTTTCAAATGCCTTTGCTTAATCTTGTATTTAAATTTCACAGGGAGCTATATGCTTTGGCCAACTATCTTACTGCAGGGTTGCCATACTAATATTATAGTAGTTGTGGATTGTGCGTTGTCATTTCCATGCGAGCACTTTGGTTCGGTAATGGGGTGTTTTGCGCCTCCTTGCGCCCTATTCTTAATCGATTTAGACTCTCGCGTAATATTTTTCGATTAGGAATCTTCATTGGCACTCCACAACCGCGATAGCTAGAAGGATGTTGTCCCATACAATTGGCGCACATGTTGTTAATACTTTGTGAGAATGCGAATTTCTTTTCGAATTAAAATAATCTAAATTATGATTTTGTTGGAGCCGATGTAAAACACAACACACTCTCTCTCTCGCTTCTATTATTAAATAAATAAATAAAAAAATGTTCGATGAAATATTTGTGATTGCAGGAAAAATTTACAAGAAGCATCGACTTGTTGAATTCAGTCCACCTTCGAACAAAATTCCAAAACAAAAACTTCAGATTCGTAATGCCGAGATTCATATAAGGATCGAAAAGGTTGCAACACGTTCCAACATTGCAACGGAACAATTAGAGCATCATCACTTTCCTCGTCAAAAGTATACATCGTCGTCGAAAGAGCCAAATTTGAAAATATGGATTTTTCAATTAATTGGAAACGATTTCTCTAGTAAGGTAAGTTTGAAAATATTATTACTTTTTTTTGTTTGCAAGTATCCTTTATAGTTTTGAAAAGGTTATAAACAAATTAAAAAAAAATAAAAAAATAATAAACAGGGCTTCGATCAAGTGGCTACACTTTGCACGTCATTATCCGTCGATCATAATGTGCTCGGATGGCAAAAGCTCGATATTACCGAGACCGTTCAGTTCTGGTATGGCAAACATCAGAAGGATAAGCTGCGACTACTTATCGATTGCACAGGATGCGGCAGTCGTTATATTCTTCATTTATTTGACAGAAAATTCCATCACTCATTGTTGTCACCATCATCATCATCATCACTATCATCATCATCATCATCATTATCATCATCATCATCATCAAAACCATTATCATCGGTGAAGGCATTCCGTCCACCGTTGAATAAAATGCGAGAAAATAAAAATGCCCCTCGTTACAATATAACAAGTTTGACGAGCAAATCTGAGCAAGTTGATAAGAACCAGACGCAACGCTATTACTATCACTATAGGCAATACAACCACCATCGATATAGACGAAAAAATCGAACCACCCCGACGGAGGTGTTAAACCCCTCGGATGATCGATTGAAAATGCCAAAGGAGCCATCATATTGGCTGACGACGACCAAAAAATACCGCAAAAGTCGAGGGGCTGCCGAAAATCCTAACAGCAGCCATGAGGCGGCGGCGGTGGCGGCGGCAGCAGCACTGGAGGGTATTTCTTATGAAGTCGGAGCTGAATATCATCTCGAGGATCGTTTGAATCCAAATCGACCGTTTTTAGTTCTGCACACAGAACCCAGTCGTTCGCGACGAGTTAGACGACGCGCTGTTGACTGTTCCGGTGCCATGCAAGGCCAATGCTGTAAGGAATCGTTTTATGTTAGTTTCAAAGCGCTCGGATGGGATGACTGGATCATCGCACCACGCGGATATTTTGCCAACTATTGTCGTGGCGATTGTACAGGACCCTACCGAACCCCCGACACATTCCAGACGTTCCATGCTCACTTCATCGAGGAATACCGCAAAATGGGACTCCTAAACGGCATGCAGCCGTGCTGTGCTCCCGTCAAATTTTCTAGCATGTCACTCATCTACTATGGCGATGATGGCATCATAAAGCGAGATCTTCCCAAAATGGTCGTCGATGAATGCGGTTGTCCATAGAGTCCTTCTTCCTCACATATATTCTCATTTTTCTTTCTCTCTTCTTTTTTTGTTTTTCTTTTGTTTTTTTACTTCTCCTTTCCATTTTTATTAATTTCTCTTTTAGTTTAGTGCAAATGGTGTATCAGTGATAGACTGTAATAAAACTTGAAATTAATCGAAATAATTTGTAAACGAATAGTACGAATATTTTTTTATCAAATATAAAAACAAGAAACAATTGTAAAATAGTATTAAAAATCAAAAAAACAAAAAACAAAAAAACAAAAAAACAAAAACAAAAAAAAAACTAAAAATCCAAAAAAACTAAAAAAAAAAAAAAAAAAAAGAGAACAAGTGATCCACTCTATAAGATTTGACACATTTTTTGTATTGTAAATTATCTTATTCATAATTTATTTGGCAACTCTATCGTTCTATCGATTTATAAATGGCAGACTAGTTAGGTATTTATTTTTATTTATTTTTTATTCTTTTATTTAAACTTTAAAAAGTATTTAAACAAAAAATAAGCTCAAGATGATTTCTATAGTGTATCTGTATAGTCAACGACGAGAGATATGCAATTTTAATTATTAAATAACTAAACTATGATTTCCACTAATACTTACATAGTACGAGTACGAGTATATATATATATATCGTTTCATAAAAAAATAATAATAAGAAAAACAAAAAAAAACAAAAAAAAAAAAAAACCCAATCAACGCTGTCTAAATTTTCTGCGCGCTGTACTTCTTTCATGCTTAATCGCTGCACAGTTATTCATACTTGCCCATCCATCTTATTCAGGGATATATTAAAGTCGAGCATTTTTGGCTTTTTAATTACATATAATGGCCATGTAATAATAAAAATAAATAAAACCTAAACAAAAACTATTTTTAATGGCTTAATAATGTTAGAAAAACATATACATTTGTTGATATGAATTTAAATAATTTGAATAAATCCAACGAAAAAAAAAGAAAAACGTGAGCATCCTCAGTTGAAGGGGACTCACAAAAAACCATTGGGGACTTATTAAATTAAAACAAAAAAACAAAAAATTAATTATAAACCTAAAACTATTAAAAAAAAAAAAAAAAAAACTTAAAAACAAAATAATGAATAATTTAGTGCTATCGCTAGCGGTGTTTTTTCTTGAGATAGCCGCCAATACTTTCCACACACCGAAAACGAAAGGGATTCTTAGTGAAACTCATACATATACCAGTGCAGTGGCACAGTGGTGCAAGTCAAACTTGGCGCCCAAACAACAATGCAATGTGAGGCAAAATCTAGCAGCAGCGAGAGGAAGTTAAGGAAGAAACTACAAAAATACTGAGTCCTAGGTTTCGGGTGGGCGCCGTGGCATAGGTAGGTAGGTAGGTAGGAGTGGTTGTGTCAGCAAATCATTCTTCTTATGTCCTGTATTCCCTTGTGGGTCCTAGGGCCTCTATTACGCATACGCGCCATCGTGTACGGTTTCTGGCAATGTGTCTGAGTTCTCCTCAACTTTTCCCTAACTGCCGTGCCTCCTTCAGCGCCATGTTCTCCTCGAACCGCCAGGTCTTCTGCCATCCTGAGTTAAAGGGTTCCATTGCATAGCATGGTTCGCTATGGAGCTGTTACCCTTTCGGAACGTGTGACCAATCCACTGCCACTTCCGCCGTTGGATAGTTGTGCCTATTGGTTCCTGACCCGTTCTCTCGTAAAGGTGTTCGTTAGAGATACGATTGGGCCAGAAAATCCGTAAGATATTGCGCAGACACCTATTAACGAACGTTTGCAGCTTTCTGGTGATAGTAGTGGTCACTCTCCACGTGCTGCAACCATATAGCAGCACGGATTCAACGTTGGAGCGGAACAGTCTTATTTTGGTGCTCAAACTGATTGCATTGCTTCGCCATATTTTGGACAACATCCCGAACGCGGACTTTGCTTTGGCGATCCTGTTGGCTATATCCAGTTCGGTTCCACCATCGGTCGAGACAATACTCCAAAGATACTGGAAATCCTCATCTCTCTCTACCGATTGTCCAGCAATGAGCCGATGCGTCTGTTCCATGACTAGTTTTTACCGTATTCATTTGCAGCCCGACGACGACTGCCAGATCTCCAGAACTGTTGTCATTTGTTGATATGATTCTGTGAGAGAGTAAGCATACATCGTCAGCGCAGTCAAGATGTTTCAGTTGAGATGTAAGAGTCCATCGAATTCGACCGTTTCCCGTCGACAAAGCTGCATGAAGCAATCGCTAATCACCAATAGGAATAATATTGGTGAAAGGATACAGCCTTGTCTTACCCCACTTTGGATCTCAAATTCCTCAGACAACCTCCCCCTGTGCAGAACGTGACATTTGGAGCCTTCATATGTAGCTTTGATAATAGCAATTAGTTTATCGGGAATGCCTCTCCTGCGTAAGGCACGCCAAATAAACTCCCTGTTGACACTATCGAACGCCTTCTCAAAATCGATGAACAGCAGGTGCAGTGGCGATCGATATTCAACGCACTGTTCGATGATAATCCGCAGGGTGTTGATGTGGTCGGCACAGGAGGATCCAGAGCGGAAACCTGCTTGTTCGGCATCGAGTGTGTCTTCGAGATGTTGTTTAATTCGCTCCAGGATGATTTTAGCTATTATCTTAGCTACAGCAGGCAGCACGCAGATACCCCTCCATTAAATTTCGTTTCTTAGGAAGCTTGACGATCATTCCCTTTTTCCACTCGTTAGGAAAGCTCTCAGCTTCCCAAGCTCTATCTATAAGTGGAAGCAGAAGCTCAGCCGGTGTTGTTGGCGCTGCTCGTAAGAGCTCTGCTGGAATACCATCAAGTCCTACCGCCTTGTTGATTCTGAGTGCCTTGATCGCGGTAATGATCTCATCTTTACTGGGAGTCGTGGTGCGTATTCGGGAACTTCTCACCTCGGGCATCCCTGTCTGATTTGGGAGCATATCGCTACCGAATACATGGTTCAAAACCATAGCAAAATGCTCTTTCCATCTCTTGAGCTGGTCCTGATCCGAAATGAGCAAGGAGCCGTCTAGGCTTTTCACTGAATGTTGGCTGGAGCTGCGACCACCTGTCAGCTCTTTGGTGATTCTGTAGACGGTCCTGCTGTCCCACCTCCGTGCAGCTTCTTCTGCTTCTGTAGCTAGTGCGTTGATGTAATTGCGCTTGTCACGTCGCACGCTACGCTGAACTTCTCTCATCTTCATGCGATATAGGGACTCTAGCTCGCTTCTCCCTGCTGCTGGGGTAGCTGCAACGCGAGCATTCAGCTGTTTTCGTTCGTCAATCCGTCTCCAGGTATCCTCGGAAAGTCACGCCCTATGTCTTCCCTGCGATCGACCGACAATTCTTTCAGCACCAGATGTAAAAACATTTTTCACAGCACACCAATGGTCTTGGATGGTTGCGGGCATTGAGCTGCTGATTGCTTCCACACCTTGCGAAAAGTGCTCCCTTAATTGTTGGCGCACTGAGGGATCACTAAGTCTATCGATGTTGAACCTGGGCATTCTTGTGTTGTCGTGGGATCTTCGAACTGCAGCAGTGCGTAGTTGGAGAGTAGCTATCATAAGATGGTGATCACGTACTATCTCCACATCTGCCCCTCGCCTGTTTCGGACGTCCAGGAGACTACTTCTAAAGCGACGGCTGATGGCAAAATGGTCAATTTGGTTGGAGGTTGCTTGCCTGTCGTTGGACACCCAGCTGACTTTGTGGCAGGTCTTGTGCTCAAACATGGTGCCACCTATCACAAGGCGGTTGGCATTGCAGAAATCCACAAACCTTTCGCCGTTGTCATTGCGGTTGCCTAGTCCATGCTTCCCGATTACATGCTTGAGCCCTTCGTTGTCGCTGCCTACCTTGGCATTCAAATCCCCCATCACTATGACAATGTCTCCATTTGGTGTTGTCTTGAAAACGGCACTTAAGAGATCATAGAAGCTCTCCTTTTCGCCATCAGACGAACTATTCGTTGGGGCGTAACACTGTATGATGGTGACGCGTCGTACTCTAGTCCGGAATCTGGCCGTCAAAATTCTATCACCATGAGGCTGCCAGGAAATTAGGCCCTTGCGTGCTGTTTTTGTTAGGAGTAGTCCGACTCCATATTCCCGCGGACTTCCGGATGGTCTTCCAGAATAGAGTAGTACAGTGTTATGCGTTGGAGACTGGTACTCGCCCGCTTCTAACCATCTGATTTCACTTACCCCCAATAGGTCCAGTCTATATCGCATGGATTATTTTTTTCCAATTGGATGAATCTGGCATTGTAAGGACCTTCGCTTCCCGAGTCGAGGAGCGTCTTTACATTCCAGAAACCTATCTTTGTCCGGGTACAATAGCCAAAAGTCGTCAACATGTGATCATTCCTTATCCGAGGCATAGTGTCAGTTTCTGTATCGGGCAACATTCGGTAACGCAGGTTGCTGGCCCACGTTACCTAGCCTAGAATATAGGCCCTAGACAACCCGCACCTACAATTTTAGTCTACACGTATAAGGGTTTATGCGTATAGTTGTCTGGGGGCCACCACTAGGAGGTAAAGTAAGCACTTCATCACGAAATTGATTGTTGCGCTACTGGCCCAGGCCAAGTTTGAGCAGTCAGTAGTTTCCCGATCAATCGCAATGCAGGTCCCCTGTCAGCAAACCATGCGGACACCTAATTGGCGCACAAGCGCCGTTTTATTACCACAACTCAAGTGACCTAACGGATGTAAGAAGGGCGTTAACTACTGGGGAAGAGAAGAACAAAAAGGGGGTAAGGATTATTCAAATCCACCCCGTTGCATTGAGGAAGGTGGTAATATCCCCAATGCTAATCTCCGCTAGTTCTATAAGGTTGTCGAAAAAGAGTTTACCTAAGGTGCGCTGTCTGGCCTTGCCTAAAACCAGACTGTTGTTGCGCA
The DNA here is from genome assembly GCA_945910035.1 of Brachypalpus laphriformis. Taxonomy (NCBI): domain Eukaryota; kingdom Metazoa; phylum Arthropoda; class Insecta; order Diptera; family Syrphidae; genus Brachypalpus; species Brachypalpus laphriformis. Next base: position 11,770,448 of record OX246757.1, on the reverse strand, counting down.
GGTGGCGTAATGTGTTCCCTGGCAAGAAACTCGAGCGTGTTTTAGTACCGAAGCCAAACATTCGCATTTGAGGATAGAACTATGAAGTTGTTTATTCTCTACAAAGTGTACAAAGGTTTTAAATATTCATATGAAAAGATATAAAGGGAAACTTACTATTTTTTAGCGAACTCGTGGCGTCGGCTTGGACTTCTAAAACGAGAATACCAGGAAAAATGGCTGATTCCAACAATTCGAGCTTTTCGAGCCTTTTTTCCTTCCAGGCGGTTCTTTTTTTGATATTTAACCGAATGTATTCAGCTTGAGTTTGTTCGAGTAGTTCACTTTTAAAGTCTGTTCGTTTTTAAAACCCAAACCGTCGACACTGGTACAATATGGCGATCATAAGTATTAAGCATATAATAATTTATTACATCCCACCCCCCGTGAGGCGCCCTCCTTAGCCTCACCAACGTCCAAAACAGCCAACTTCACAGCTGGCCTTCGAAAAATTCGCGCGGCAGTCTTCACATCGGCTGTACGAACTTGTTCATCTCGACCCGGAAATACTCTAAGAATCCTTCCACGCAACCACTGACTTCTTGGCAAGTCGACATCGCAAACGAGAACTAGATCACCGACCTTCAGTGGCGGGACCTTTTTGAACCATTTACATCGTCTTGTTAACACCGGCAAATACTCCCGAATCCATCTTCTCCAGAATCGATCCTTTATCTGTCGGCTCATCCGCCATTGCCTGCGAAGACAGAGAGCTCTTTCGTCAATCTTCCCTGGACTCTGCGTCGAATTTGGACCACCGAGTAGAAGGTGATTGGGCGTCAACGGCTCTTCTTCCTCAGCTGGCACAGGAAGGTATGTTAGGGGACGACTGTTGATAATATTCTCTGCTTCGATAAAGGCACTTTGCAGAGTATCAATTTTAGGAGCAATCTCATTGAGCGCGTAACACAGGACCGTTTTGGCACTTCTAGTCTCTCCCAGCATCCGCCTGCTTGCGCATTCAACGGACAGTTGAAAACCCATTCTATTCCCCTCGTCGAGAGTTCCGCTTTTATGGCATCGTTGTCGAAAATACCAGTGGTCATCAATTCATTTTTTGTGCCGATGAAATTGGTCCCGTTGTCACTCCGCATACTTACTTACTTATGTCCTGTATCCCCTTGTGGGTCCTAGGGCCTCTACTACGCCTTCGCGCCATCGTGTACGGTTTCTGGCAATGTGTCTGAGTTCTCCCCAACTTTTCCCTAACTGCCGTGCCTCCTTCTCGACTGTTCGGCGCCATGTTCTCCTCGAACCGCCAGGTCTTCTGCCATCCTGAGTTAAAGGGTTCCATTGCATAGCATGGAACTGTCACCCTTACGGAACGTGTGACCAATCCAATGCCACTTCCACCGTTGGATGGTTGCGCCTATTGGTTCCTGACCCGTTCTCTCGTAAAGGTGTTCGTTAGAGATACGATTGGGTCAGGAAATCCTTAAGATATTGCGCAGGCACCTATTAACAAACGTTTGCGGCTTTCTGGTGATAGTAGTTGTCACTCTCCACGTGCTGCAACCATATAGCAGCACGGATTCAACGTTGGACCGGAACAGTCTTATTTTGGTGCTCAAACTGATTGCATTGCTTGGCCATATTTTGGACAACATCCCGAACGCGGACTTCCCACATATGATTTGGCCATCTTGTTGGCTATAACCAGTTCAGTTCCACCATCGATTGAGACAATACACCCAAGATACTGAAACTCCTCTACTCTCTCTACCGGTTGTCCAGCAATGTATATTTGAGCCGATGCTTTTGCTCCAGGACCCGTTCTTGTCGTATTAATTTTCAGCCCGACATGACGCCTGCCTTCCTCTCCACATCTGTTGGCATTTGGTGGAGGTCCACAATTCTGTGATGGAGTAGGCATACATACCCCGGATTGTTCACTGGATATATACGGCAGTCGTTAGAATCATCCTTATGTACGGAGTACTAGTCTGGTGGATGGCACTGGACAAGGAAAGCGACATTGCTATACTTGAGAAGGTTCAAACACTATCATGCCTCTGTAAAGCGGGCGCCCTTAGAATCACTCCTATAGATGCACTAAAAACTATGCTCCATCTTCCTCTCATTAATATCTTTGAGAAGCTAATGGCGGCCAAAGTAGCATTACGGCTTAGAGAATCCTCGCAACTGGATCGTAGAAATATGGGTCACGCAAGCATCCCAAACATTATTCCGCGTAATTCGGACTACATTGTCCCCTATTTGGACTTTAACGTCAAGTATAATACCAGGATTCCTAGCAGAAGCGCTTGGGAATCGGGAAAAACTCTAAATGAATCTGTGATAGAGATTTACACAGATGGATCCAAGACAGCGTCTGGAATAGGTACGGGAGTTTACTTCATTGCACTGGATACCTGTATCATCACACGACTGCCGGACCACTGTAGTGTATTTCAAGCAGAAGTCGCAGCAGTCCGCGAAGCCACGACTCGGCTTTCAATTAACTCGATAGAGTGCAGCGCCAATATAGAAGGGGTGAAACCAATTCTACATTATGTTAGACAGTCACAAGCTACGACAAAAGCCTTGGAATCGCCAATAATTCGATCCAAGTTGGTAAAGCAGTACCGCGGATCTTTTAATAAGATCGCTGTCGGGTGCGACGTTTCACGGCACAGGGATAATCCAGGCAAATGCAAGGCGGACGAGCTAGCTAAGGAGGGTGCAGACCGGAGAACCGCCAGCACCTATTAAATCGATGAAATTCTAATTAGATACCGCAGCCATTAGATTGGAAAACCGTAGGTGGAACAACATGTCTCTCTTCTAAGCAAATCTGGTCAAAACTGGATTGCAGGAAAACCAGTGGACTTATTCCCGTTAATAGGACAAATCTAAGAAAGGTAATTGGGGTCCTCACGGGGCATTACCTGAAGAAGACTAGGTGCTTCCTTCAACGATTTCTGTAGAAGCTGCAGAGACGAGCTGTGTACCTGTCCTGCCCTATCGGCCTTGAGAAGGAAACCCTAGGGGGATACTTCTTCGAAGATCTTAACGATCTGTCTAGGCTCGACTTAAGCAAAATAAAAAGCTTTGTCTCCGGGTCAAACCGGTTTAATGCCCAAACGGCGAATCATATTCCTTCGGCATGGGTTCACACCGAAACCGGTTGCCCTGCCTCTTGTCCAATTCTCTTGCGAATTTTCCGTGTAGGTCTCCTGTGCTGCTAGTCCGGTTTTTCCGCATAGTGGTATCACAACGGACCTTCTTTTGGTCTAAGTCAAAGCTAACCTAACCCAACCAAGCATACATCGTCAGCGTAATCAAGATGTTTCAGTTGGGATGTAAGAGTCCATCGAATTCCTCCGTTTACCGTCGACAAAGCTGCATGAAGCACATCGCTAATCACCAATAGGAATAATATTGGTGAAAGGATACAGCCTTGTCTTACCCCACTTTGGATCTCAAATTCCACAGACAACCTTCCCCTGTGCAGAACGTGACATTTGGAGCCTTCATATGTAGCTTTGATAATAGCAATTAGTTTATTGGGAATACCTCTCCTGCGTAAGGCACGCCAAATAAACTCCCTGTTGACACTATCGAACGCCTTCTCAAAATTGATGAACAGCAGGTGGAGTGGCGATCGATATTCAACACACTGTTCGATGATAGTCCGCAGGGTGTTGATGTGGTCGGCACAGGAGGATCCAGAGCGGAAACCTGCTTGTTCGGCATCGAGTGTGTCTTCGAGATGTTGTTTAATTCGCTCCAGGATGATTTTAGCTATTATCTTAGCTACAGCAGGCAGCACGCAGATACCCCTCCATTAAATTTCGTTTCTTAGAAAGCTTCACGATCATTCTTTTTTTCCACTCGTTAGGAAAGCTCTCAGCTTCCCAAGCTCTATCTATAAGTGGAAGCAGAAGCTCAGCCGATGTTGTTGGCGCTGCTCGTAAGAGCTCTGCTGGAATACCATCAAGTCCTACCGCCTTGTTGGTTCTGAGTGCCTTGATCGCGGTAATGATCTCATCTTTACTGGGAGTCGTGGTGCGAATTCGGGAACTTCTCACCTCGGGCATCTCAGTCTGATTTGGGAGCATATCGCTACCGAATACACGGTTCAAAACCATAGCAAAATGCTCTTTCCATCTCTTTAGCTGGTCCTGATCCGAAATGAGCAAGGAGCCGTCTAGGCTTTTCACTGAATGTTGGCTGGAGCTGCGACCACCTGTCAGCTCTTTGGTAATTCTGTAGACGGTCCTGCTGTCCCACCTCCGTGCAGCTTCTTCTGCTTCTGTAGCTAGCGCGTTGATGTAGTTGCGCTTGTCACGTCGCACGCTACGCTGAACTTCTCTCATCTTCATGCGATATAGGGACTCTAGCTCGCTTCTCCATGCTGCTGGGGTAGCTGCAACGCGAGCATTTAGCTGTTTTCGTTCGTCAATCCGTCTCCAGGTATCCTCGGAAAGCCACGCCCTATGTCTTCCCTGCGATCGACCGACAATTCTTTCAGCACCAGATTTAAAACATTTTTCACAGCACACCAATGGTCTTGGATGGTTGCGGGCATAAAGCTGCTGATTGCTTCCACACCTTGCGAAAAGTGCTCCCTTAATTGTTGGCGCACTGAGGGATCACTAAGTCTATCGATGTTGAACCTGGGCATTCTTGTGTTGTCGTGGGATCTTCGAACTGCAGCAGTGCGTAGTTGGAGAGGTTCTATCATAAGATGGTGATCTCGTACTATCCCCACATCTGCCCCTCGTCTGTTTCGGACGTCCAGGAGACTACTCCTAAAGCGGCGGCTGATGGCAAAATGGTCAATTTGGTTGGAGGTTGCTTGTCTGTTATTGGAAACCCAGCTGACTTTGTGGTGGCTTTGGGTAAGCATCCTTACCTTTGACTTTATAACCGCGGATGAGATGGCTTGACTATCCATGTAAATATCAATCTTTTTCTCTGTAACAAGTTTCGTGAATAGTTCTCGTGCCGCCTCTGCTATCGCTAGGACTTCTGCCTGGAGCACACTACTGTGGTTCGGAAGCCTTAGTGATATTGCAATATCAGGTTCCGCTGAGTAGATACCCGAGCCCACTCCTTCGTTTGTTTTGGCCCCGTCAGTGAAGACTGAAATACTATGCGGGTTAATGGCCCCATCGTCTTCTCAGTATTATAACCTTGATGGGATGACCGTTTTGACGTTTTGCCTTAAGATAGTCTGTGGTGGTGTCTAGGTGAGCCCATCTTGAGATGCTTCGGTGTTGCCCTTTTTCCAAAGATTGGATTCTTTTAATCGCAGGACACTCATCGCGGCTGATTTCATAACAAACGAGTCTAGTGGAATGCGTGCGAGAATTGTTTCAAGTGCTGCGGTCGGGGTAGTTCTAATGGCGCCTGTGATTGCTATGCAGACAAGTCTCTGGATTTTAGTCAACTCTTTAAGATGCGTGTGTTTTTCTCTGCTATTGGCCACCAGACAATGCACCCATATGTAAGAATGGGTGTGGCTATGGCTGTGTACATCCAATGGATGATGCCAGGTTTGAGTCCCCATTTTTTACCAAAAATACTGCCGTAAGCATAGAACGCAATGTACGCTTTCTTTATTCTTTCATTTGTGTCATCTCTCCAGCTCAGTTTGCGTTCAAGTATGGACCCAAGATACCGTGCTTTATCCGAGACTTGGAATGGAGTGTCACCGAGTCGTAGGGGTCCGAAAGCTGGGATTGTTCTTTTGTTCGTGAAGAGGAAAACTTCTGTTTTCGCTGGACTAACGTTCAGTCCACAACATCTCGCCCAGTTATGGACGGTATTCAGGGCCGATTGTAGAAGTTCGGTGATAGTGTCGAGACGAGAAATTTGCCGGACATAAGTAGGACGATGTCGTCTGCATAAGCAACAACTTTTACTCTGCTGACATAATTTTTTCTAGATTTGCTGCACCATAGACGACAACGTCGCCAAGATAGACCATGCAACAACTAGAAGGTAATTCTATCAATACAAGTTCCATTAGGCGTTGAAATGTCGCAGGTGCATTTGACAGCCCAAAAGCCATGACACTGAACTTCCAAAGACCACTTCCAAGAGAGAATGCAGTTTTTTTCCTTATCAGCCTCATCCAGCTCTACCTGCCCAGTATCCACTCTGAAGATCAAACGTTGAAAACCACTTAGACCCAGAAGAGTGTCCAGGGTAAGATCAATCCGAGGCAGCGTCTTTCTGGGCCAAGTCGTTAAGATGCCGATGGTTAGGTTAGTTTGGCTGTCCGACACACTTAGACCAGTGAAGGTCCTTTGTGATACCATGGATCAGCCATTAGGCCACTTAGGGACTAACAAAACCAACCGTAGCTTTTGATAAAGCGATTGATGCACATGACGTCTAAGGACGTCAGATCGCCGATGTCTTCAAGGAAGGGGGACTCTAGATGGAGCATTCTTTTATGCGATAGGGCTGGACAAGTGCATAGGAGGTGAAGGATGACTTCCTCCTCCTCCTCGTCGTTGGAGAGGAGGCCAAGTCTTTTGGCGTATTGGCCTATAAGACAGTGTCTAGTGAGAACACCGACAATGGAGCTGATCTGTGATCGGCAAATATTTTTTCACGGTCCCACCTCTCGCGTGCGTCTGACAAACATCCGAGAGTATTGTTGTCACGAAAAAGCTTCTCAAATCGCCGTTCGGATACGGCACTAAACTGTAGGTCCCTTCCATTCGTGTGAAAAATATAACGCACACAACGTGAGTTGTTGCGAGAATCTAGGCCCTGGCACTTTCAAGAGCTGTTGCGCCAAATATTTGTTTTTTTTTGTGATCGCTTTAGCTTGATGAACTCGGCATTACGTTTCTGGTCCAGCCTAGGCCAGATCTGTCTCGAAATGTGACACGTTGAGCCGTTTTCCCATCTAAGGTTGGTTTCCCTAATAGCGTTCAGCTTTAGTAGATGTTTGCATGTAGCGAGGGGCATACCCAGGGCTTGCCTGTCAAGCAGAATCCTTAGAGTGGTACCTGTCTGGTGAGCTCGTCCGCCCTGCAGTTTCCTGGAATGTCCCTGTGGTCTGGCACCCCCAGCATAGGTGAATGTTGAACTGCTCTGTCATCTCCATAAGAGTTAAACGACCATTTAAGGCGGCCTTTGAACTGAGGGAACACGATTCCAGGGCTGTCAGTGAATTTGCTAATATCCCTGACAGATAGTACATTACATTTCAGCCAGGACAGGGCTTCCTTAGTCGCCATGATTTCCACCTGAAAAACGTTACAATGATCAGGGAGGCAGAACGAGATGCTCAGGTTGAGCTATTCGGAGAAAACGCCACAGCCCACCCCACCCTCGGTCTTAGAGCCTATCTGTGTAGAAGTGTATAGAATTACCATCAACAGGGGAAGAGTTATCCCATTTATCCGGTTCAGGGATACTTGTGCGGAAGTTTCTGTCAAATCTCAGTTTCGGTGGGGTGTAGGCCGTGTTTTCATGTATGCAGTTGAGAAGATCAAGTATCGAGGAGTGGCCAATGTGATAAATAGACCACGGAGAGGAGGCTTTTAGACGGATGGCCGCACTGGCAGCAATCTGTCTGCCGAGGATATCTAGGGGTAGCAGGTTGAACATAATGTTCAGTGTCGCAGAGGGAGTAGTTTTTAGTGCAGTACTGATGTATGTAGAAACTGTGATTTTTACTCTTCTTCTTCTTCCTTTTATCAGCGAGGTTATGATCTAAAAATAAGGGATCATAACCCTCCCACTTCACTGCATTTCTACTGATCCGCCTGTGGGATTCGCCTGTGAACAGCACCACGTATCTCTGCTTTTATTATACTTCCTTTCTAGGTCATTTGCATCACGTTGATAGCGAGTCATTACCCACCACTATGCTGGCGAATGTGAGCTCTCAGCTACCCACTGCATTGCAGTAACACGATCGCTCCGGAATGCGGCGAAGCGAAAACAATGAATGAACTCAATGGACATCGGGCATGCTGCGTCGGTGGTCTGGAAAGATTAGGTTAGGTTAGGTAGATGGGTGCCTTGTGACAAGAAGTCACTGCTCACTCAGACCAAAAGTGCGGGTCCACCCAGAAAGTTATATGAATCTCAGGAGGTCCGCTAGCTCAACACTACCCAAGTCCTCCAGCCCCAAGAAGAAGTAACTACCAAGAGTTCTTATTCTTCTGACGGATAGGGCAGGACAGTCACACAACAGGTGGTGAACAGATTCAATTTCTTCTTCGTCCCTGCAACTTCTGCAATAGTCATTATGCAGCACACCGAGTCGCTCCGCGTAAACGCCAATGGCACTATGTCCGGTAATTATGCCAGAAATGACCCGTACGTTATAACGACTAAGTTTTACCAGAGAGGTTGATCTCTTCTTGCTGTAGGCCGGCCATAGCGCCCTGACTGTAGCGCATGTTTCCAGATGAGCCCAGCGTCTGTTTTCTCGACCAGTGGCTTCATCCTCTATTTTTTTCCGCAAGGAGCTGATCGGGATTGCGACAGAGGGGGGGGGGGGGGCCCGCGATAAGTGCAGCGCCGACCCTTTCCTAGCAAGCTCGTCAGCCCTTTCGTTACCTTCGATATCCATATGCCCTGGTACCCAGCAGAGGGTCATTGCATTGGCTCTAGATATCTCGTTTAAGAGTGATTTACAGCTTCTCACGAGCCTCTACCTAACTACGACAGAGTCCAGAGCCTTAACGGCTGCCTGGCTATCTACATAGACAGTGATCGTTTTGCCAACGATATTGCTCTCGCGTATAATTTCAGCAGCCAGCAGCCTGTATAATGGCTCGGCCTGGAAGACGCTGCAGTCGTCGTTTATTCTAAAGGAGCGGTTTATTCCTAGGGCCTCACAATAAACTCCGGCTCCCATGCCAACGTCCATCTTAGAACCGTCGGTATACAGAGCCAACTCCTCTTTCTTTATGGTTCTTCGATTCTTCCAGTATATTCTATCGGGAATTCTTGTAGTAAATCTCTTTTCGAATGCTAGCGTCGGATTCATGTGATCAGTTCCCGTCAATTCGCTGGTGATCCCCCATCGGGACACAATGGAGGCATGGCCGTAAAGGCTTGATGACCACAACCGGCCTTCTCTCAGTCTTACAGCGGTTTTAGCCGCCAGACTGCTGCTGTATATGTCAAGCGGAATGAAACTAAGCATGGTTTCCATTGCCGCTGTTGGTGTTGTTCTTATTGATCCCATGACACCGATGCGTGCCGCCCTCTGGATTTTGGTGAGGTTTGAAAGCAGGTATTGTCTCTCAAGTGCCGTTCACCATATTAGTGAACCATATGTGAGAATGGGTCTTAAAACCGCCGTGTATATCCAGTACACCACAGCCGGTTTGAAGCCCCACATATTGCTGAAAGCCTTTTTCCGGGAGTAGAAAGCTACGCTTGCTTTTTTAACGCGCTCGGCGCTCCTTCCAGTTAAGTTTGGAATCTAGAACTACGCCCAGATATCGAGCTGAGCTTGAGATACTTAGTTCAGTGCCACCAATATTTGGGGGTCTGAAGGTAGGGATTGATCTCCTCTTAGTGAAGAGAACTACTTCCGTCTTTGAAGAATTCACTCCCAACCCTTTGCTGTTGACCCAGTTATCCACTAGTTGTAGCGCGAAGCTGAGCCTTAGGACTGGATGAAATTCTCCCGAAACCAGGATAAGGACATCGTCCGCATAGGCCGTCACGTTGAAGCCGTTTTCCTTCAGTATTACCAAGATCTCATCCACCACAAGGAGCCATATTAGCGGGGACGAGACTCCATCTTGGGGTGTTCCTCTGCAGACCCTTCCCCGAATGGTTACATCTCCTTGCGTTGAAGATATTATCCTTGATTGAAGCATCTGCGCAATCCAGTTGCAGAGGCCGGTGTTGAGATGTGCTCTGTGCAGACTGTTCAGGATTGCGTTAGAGCTTGTGTTGTTGAACGCTCCTTCGATGTCCAGGAACGCCCCAAGAGTGAACTCCTTGAAGTGGAGGGATCTTTCTATGCTCTATACGACCCGGTGGAGGGCCGTGTCTACCGATCTGCCGCAGATGTATGCGTGTTGTGATTTAGATAGGTAATCATCGCCGATCACGCCTCTTATATATGGTATACATCTATCAAACGTTCCAAAGTTTTCAGCAAAAAGGACGATAGACTGATAGGTCTCAGGTCTTTTGCGTTTGTATGGCTTGCTTTCCCTGCTTTGGGAATGAAAACAACGCGCACCTCCCGCCATGCTTTAGGAACATAACCTAGCTTAAGGCATCCTGTGAATATACGTTTGAGCCATGGAATGGCAATATCCACTGACTCTTGCAGCATCACAGGTCGAATGTTATCCATTCCTGGCCCCTTATATGGAGCAAATGATTTAAATGCATACGCTATCTTGTCATCATCTATTATATAACCCACCTCTTCCGCACTTATTCCCGATGTCGTCTCTGGAATGGTTAGATCATCTCCCGAGATTGATGTACATCCAGGAAAGTGAGTACTCAGTAGCATATCCAGCGTTTCCTCGTTCTGCCCAGGTGCCATCGCTTTTCCTAGTATTGGATTCCGGCGTTGGTGTCTTGGCCAGGACCTTCCTTAGGCGGGACGCTTCGTTTGTTGATTCTATAGATACGCAAAAGGACCTCCAAGAGTTCCTCTTTGCGAACATAATCTCTTTCTTGAGGAGCTTCACGCTTTCTTTATAGGTGGACCACTTGACGACCCCCTCTTTAGCGAGGTTCTACCCTACTCTTGAAATACGAATGAGTTCCGCTATTTTATCGTTCCACTATGGTGGACGCCTTTTACCGCTAAGCCTACTAACCGGACAGGACTTCTCGAAGGATCGCGTAAGGGAACCAGTCAGTGCATCGACTGCATTGTCAACTGCTTCAGTCGAGTCGAGGTCCTCAGTGAGGTGATACACTGATTTCCTCAGTTCTCTCTTGAATTTTGACCAGTTGGCCCTACGCGGATTTCTAAAGGTCCCACTCCCATGAGTAGTAAGTTGTAGCTTTAAGAGTATCCAACAGTGGTCAGATAGTGACGCCTTCTTGGAGACTCTCCAGTTAACAATTTCAACAGAGCTCTGGCCAGAAATAAAAGTTATATCCAAGACTTCCCTTCCATTATACGTCACAAAGGTGAGGTCATTGCCTCTATTACAAATAACAAGATTGGTTTCAAGAATATAATTAAACAAAACTTCACCTCTAGCATTGATGTCGGTGCTACCCCATAGAGTATGGTGGGCGTTGGCATCACATCCCAAGACTAAGTTTTTCTCACCTTTTTGAGACGCTGATATGAGCGACCTCAGATTTTCCGATGGGACATTGATGCCGTCATCGTAGGGTAGGTACGCAGATGCCACCGTGCAGTTTCCATTCACCCCTCTCACGTTTACCACTGTCAAGTCGCCGGAGCGGAAAGATTAACATGTTAATAGGAAAAATATGTACTATGCTGAATCTTAAAACTTATCTTTTCTACATTCGGCCATCCTGGTATTCGACTGCCCTCAGTCGGATACTTCGTCGCACACCTCTTCACCCTCTGCGCCTTCGCTGTCATCATCTGCGACCCATGGTTTCATATAATCTGCTGCTGTCGATGTCGTATTTGGGCTTTCGTACTGCCCTAGCTTTCGGACATCGTACCTGTTCTTCCCTTTTATTTTGACCACTTCGTATGATCCGAAGTATTTGACGTGCAACTTCAACCCCACGCTAAACTGTGTCCTCATGATTGCGACTAGATCGCCCACCTTGTATTGTTTTGCCGCTTTCCTTTTCCGGTCGTAAGTTCTACGATTCTCCGCCTGTACCTTTGAGAACTGCTGCTTAGCGGCTTGCGTGACCTCGTCTCGCCCATTCTCGAAATCATCCCCCATCACTTCCTCTAATAGTACTCGCAGCTCATGGCTCCCCTCTCTTCTCATTATCGTCCCGAACATAAGCTGGAACGGACTGCGCTTCGTACTCCGTGACACTGTCGAGTTGATCACGCTCTGCACCCTGCTCGCATGCTTGTACCATTTCTTAGCATCGTCTACTGATAATTTAGTAACGATCTCCACAATGATTCGGTTCATCCGCTCCACCTGCCCATTTCCCCTCAGCACTCCGGTTGTTGTTAGAACTTGCTGGATATTGTTTAACTCATAAAATTCTTTGAATGCACTAGCGGTGAAGGCAGCCCCTCTATCTGGCCGGCTGGCCAAAGACTTCACTCTGCAGCTCCAACTTCTTCACCACTTCGTCGCACTTCGTTGTTCTTACAGGGTAGATCCAGATAAACTTCGTGAATGCATCTTCTTCTTCCTTTTATAAGCGAGGCTATGATCCGAAAACAAGGGATCACAACCCTCCCACTTCACCGCATTTCTACTGATCCGCCTGTGGGGTTCGCCTTCGTGAATGCATCGACCACTACAAAGAGATAATTGTAAAATTTATTAGTTGACGGAAGTGGTCCTAAATGATCGACATGATACATGTGCAGTGGGACTTCGCTTTTTTCTATCGGATACAGGAAGCCATCCGTCTTCCTACTTTTCTTCGCCGACAATATGCATGTGACGCTGTTAGCTAATACACCTTCGACACAGCTACTTAATGCAGGGATGAAATAGTCCTGCTTACAAACGGCTTCCTGTTCGTGGACCCCCCTTATTATTTCCCACTGCATTGCCCTTGGTACCACATGTAGATGGGCTCGCCCTTCAAACTTGTAGAGAATGTCGTTTCTTAGTTCGTAATCCTTGTAGCATCCTGTTGCTGCCAGTATTTCCATCACCAATTGGCAATGTTCATCCTTAGTTTGTGCCACCTTTATCCTATGTAAGACTCCATCCTTGACTCTCATTACCGTTGGGTACCTACTCAATGCGTCAATATGCTGCTTCGCCGTTCCTGCTCTGTGTACCACCTTCATATCGTACTCTTGCAGCATTATGGCCCACCTGACTACTCACGGGCACAAATCCTTCTTCGGCATCGTAGCCTGGAATGCTTTACAGTCCGTTACCACTGTAAACTGGATCCCCAGCAGATACACACGCAATTTTTTGAGGCATTTCATTATGGCTAACACCTCCAGTTCGTAACTCGTATAGTTCTTTTCCGACGCTGCTGTCTTAGAACTTAGGTTGAATGTAGGATGGAACTCACCGTCATCATGCTTCTGTAACAATGCACCATTATATCCTATAAGACTCGCACCTGCGTGGAGCTCAGTCGGCAACGCAGGATTAAATAGTTTCAGCACCGGTTCGCTACACAGACACGACTTCAGCGCGTTAATCGCAGCATTCTGTTCTTCTCCCATGTTAAATTTAACTGACTCGCACAACAGGTCTGACAGCGGCCTTGCGATTTGTGAGTATCCCGAAACAAATTTCCGGAAGAACCCCGTTAGCCTTAAGAAACCCTGTATCTGCTTCACGTTGCTCGGTACTGGGAATCTCTGCACTGCTTTTACCTTCACCGTCGATGGCTTAATACTTCCATTCTCCACTATGTGCCCTAGAAACTCAACTGACCTGCCCAAGAAATTTCACTTTTCCCACTTGATCTTCAGCCCAAACTCTTCTGCTACTCCAAGTACTACGACTAGCTTCTCCAATGCTTCTTCCTCTTCTCTGGCGAAAATTATAATGTCATCTACATACAGCAATAGGTATCGCTTTAGCACTAGGTGCCGGAATATCTGCATGCAGATCTTTGCACTTTAACTAACTGAGAGAGGTGGACAGCCCTATCAAGAGCAGGCCTTAGATTAGTATAGGTACACGTATTAGTAACACGTAAAGCCAGCGAGTGATTTAAGGGTTCATATCCCAGCTCCTATCTTTAGCCTTTTTACAGGAATAGAGAGCTACAATAGCTTCCCTTACGCGTTCTAGTAGATTGACTTTCCAGTTCAGTTTTCTGTCCAGAATAAGAGCCAAGACAAGTGAGACTGATGCCATTTATCATAGAAGGGTCTATCACTCACTTACTTACTTAGGTGGCGCTACAGTTCGGGGTGAACCTGGGCCTCAACCAATAAGCCTCTCCATTTAGCTCGGTCTTTAGCTAATTGCCTCCAGTTGCGCACTCCAAGTTGGTCTAGGTCCCCTTGAACTTGTAAGCGCTACCTGCGGCGATGATTCCCTCTGCTGCGTCGTCCCTCGGGATTAGATTCGAAGACTCTGCGGGCCGGAGCGTTTGTGTCCATTCGCTCTACATGTCCTAGCCATCTCAGACGTCCAATACGCAGTTTTTTGACTAGGTCGATGTCACTGTACAGCTCGTATAGTTCGTGATTGAATCTTCTCCTCCGTCAACCCGTCAACGCAAACGGGACCGAAAATCTTACGAAGAATTTTTCTCTCGAAGTGACCAAGGATATCTTCATCTTCTTTTAATAAAGTCCATGTTTCAGCGCCGTAAAGCAGGACTGGGATGATCAGGGTCTTACACAGAGTCTCCTTAGTTGTTCGAGATGGGGCTTTGCTGTTGAATCGCCTTATAAGGGTCTATCAGGGGAACTTTATATTTCCTCGTGAAGGAACAAGTTCCGTTTTATGGTGATTGACGCCTAGTCAACATTTGCAGGCCCATCTGGTGAGCCGAAGGAGAGCGTATTGGAGGATTTCCCTGAGAGTGTCTGCTTGATTGCCAAAGGCAGTAATGTCATCAGCATAAGCGATTATTCTGCAGCCTGTCGTATCCAGATCCACTAGTAGATCACTTACTATCAGATTCCACAGAAGAGGTGACAAGACTCCACCTTGGGATGTTCCGCCGCAGGCAAGTCTGCTGGCCAATGCTCCGCCCAGCTGTATATTAACAATCCTGCATGTGGGCAATTGACTGATCAACACTCCCAGCGCAGTATCCATTTTCAGACTTGCAAGTGTATCGTTGATATTGTCGAGGAACGCCACCATTGTGTATTGCGCATAAGTGAAGTGAGTGTAAGGCGTTTTTTTTTTTTTTTTGGTTGCGCCAAGGGATGTGGTAATCTTCGAACGATACTAGTAGCCCGGGCTACTAGCATGCGCGATTCGCAAGCCCGAATAATCGATGCCAGGAATGCGCCTACGTACTAATCCACACCCTGCACACATCTACCACTCTCCCCGCGGGACTGCCGTAAGGTATTACTTTGCGGGGCTGATTAGCTTCTTGAATTGCTGCTTCTGCTCTCCTTGCTCTCTCAATTATTCGGAGCTCTTTTTGCACATTCGTTATAAGGGTACAAATTTCCAGCCAATTCTCCTCTGACCGCAGCATTTGGTCTAAAGGGATGTTGGACTTGGCAGGTTATTTCTCCATTCCGTGAAGCGATTGCAATGGAATATTGCATGCCCTGTATCTTCCTCCTGGTCTGGACAATGTGGACAGAGAGGTGAGTTATCATGTCCAAATCTGTGTAAATATTTGCGATAGCCACCGTGACCCGATAGGAACTGCGTAAGGTGATAGTTGCAGTCCCCAAACACTCGCTTCGATCAGACCTCAATGGTGGGGATCAGCTTATAGGTCCATCTACCTTTTGTACTGTTATCCCACCTGACTTGCCATATAGCTAGTGATGTGGCCTTCTCCTCCGCCTTTATCCTCTTGACGATATCTGCTGACAATATCTCTTGATGACTCGAGGTTCTCCTTTCGTAGATCCTTACCATCTCATTTGCGAGGACGTCGATGGGGATCATTCCGGCTATGACACAGGCTGCTTCGTCCGATATTGTTCGGAAACCGATGATTTTTCTTATCGCGCATAGCCTGTATGTTGACGATAGTTTTCTCCGTGTTTCTATCGTCGCTAACGTCGCCACCCAAGCTGTTGCAGCATATAGAAGAACCGAGCTAACCACTCTGGATAGTAGAACCCGTCTAGCACATCCAGGTCCACCGATGTTTCGCAGTATTCGAGAAAGGGCTGCCTGCAGTAGTGAAGCCTTCTTGCTTGAGTATTCCACGTGTGTTTTAAACCTTAACCTGTTGTCGAGCATTACTCCTAAGTATTTAACTGCTTCCTTGTGTTATGTCCTGTATCCCCTTGTGGGTCCTAGGGCCTCTAATACGCCTACGGGCCATCGTGTACGGTTTCTGGCAATGTGTCTGAGTTCTCCCCAACTTTTCCCTAACTGCCGTGCCTCCTTCTCAACTGTTCTGCGCCATGTTCTCCTCGGACCGCCAGGTCTTCTGCCATTCTGAGTTAGAGAGTTCCATTGCATAGCATGGTTCGCTATGGAACTGTCACCCTTTCAGAACGTGTGACCAATCCACTGCCACTTCCGTCGTTGGATGGTTGCGCCTATTGGTTCCTGACCCGTTCTCTCGTAAAGGTGTTCGTTAGAGATACGATTGGGCCAGAAAATCCTTAAGATACCACCTATTAACAAACGTTTGCATCTTTCTGGTGATAGTAGTGATCACTCTCCACGTGCTGCAACCATATAACAGCACGGATTCAACGTTGGAGTGGAACAGTCTGATTTTGGTGCTCAAACTGATTGCATTGCTTCGCCATATTTTGGACAACATCCCGAACGCGGACTTTGCTTTGGCGATCCTGTTGGCTATATCCAGTTCGGTTCCACCATCGGTCGAGACAATACTCCCAAGATACTGGAAATCCTCTACTCTCTCTACCGGTTGTCCAGCAATGCATATTTGAGCCGATGAGTTTGTTCCAAGGAAACTGCTTCCTTGGTTCTTATAGTCTGAGTTCCGACTTGAATATTCGCATATTCAACAGCTTTTCGTCTTGTTATAAGAACAGCTTCAGTTTTGTGGTCTGCTAATTCTAAGCCGGCGGATCCTAGTCAGTCTTTAATTTTTCCGATTGCTTCGTTTGTCGGTGATTCTATTTCGTGGATGTGTTTAGCCACGGTGACCACGGCGTTGTCGTCAGCGAACTCGATTATCTTAACTCCTCGTGGAAGTGCTAGTCGCAGGACTCCGTCGTACATGATATTCCATAAGAGAGGGCCTAGTACCGATCCTTGTGGGACACCTGCCGTGACGTTGTAGTGCCTTACCCCCTCGTCGGTTTGATACCTCAACTTCCTGTTGGTGAAGTAGCTTGTAACTATCCTCAATAGGTAGTATGGCTAGCGATCTTCTTATGAATGTCCAATTTGCCGAGTTAAAGGCGTTTTTGATGTCCAGAGTCACTACTGCACTTTGTTCCCCCTCGCCATCTTTCTCCTTGGATCGCTCCAGTGGCTGTGTCAACTATCGCTTTTATGGCATCACCGGTAGAACGCGATTTTCTAAATCCGAACTGATGGTCTGACAGTGCTCCTTTCTCTTCAGCTACCACGAGCAGTCTGTTGTATATTATTCGTTCAAGTATCTTTCCCAAAGTGTCGAGTAAATACATATATTGGGCGATATGACGATGGTTCTCCAGGTGGTTTGTTTCCTTTTGGTAGCAGTACTAGATGTTGAAGCTTCCATGGCCCAGGAAAAACTCCTTCTTCCATACACTTTTGCCTAGTGGCTATAAAAATGTCTGGCCTCTTCTGGACAGCCACTTTCACTGCCTTATTGGGGATGCCATCTGGTCCAGGTGCTTTGTTGCTTCCTATCTTCCTGCATGCTTCGAATAGCTTCTCCCGTGTGATAGCAGGGATGTGCTCTGCATTAGTCTCTCTGATTATATCACACAGAGTAGATGGTCTATGGGGGAATAGGTGCTCTATTATGGATCTTAACTGCTGCTTAAGCTGGGCAAGTTATTTGTGGGGACCTATGACCTTTCAGCTTTGTCATCACCATCCTGTACGCCATACCCGAAGGGTTTTTATCTGCTTCGTTACAAAGTCATTTAAAACATATTGTTTTACTCTCTTTGATCACATTTTTTAAGTCGCGTCTCGCCAGTTTAAATGTGTCTAGACGCTCCTGAAAATCGACTCTTCGCCTTCCATACCTAGTTACGTACGTAGGGGTGTCGTTAACTTCAGTGGGGTTCTGGGGCTGCTGTTTTTCTTGTGCGTCGTCCAACACATGAGCAGCTTTCAACCTGTCGATTGAGATATTTACCTGTTTTCCATTTCTTTCAACAGTGTAGAATTTCAACGATCGCTTTACAACAGGGAATGGTCCGGTTTATGGTGGGTGCAAAGGCGGTTTGACCGTATCATCACGTATGAAGACGTGGGCAGCTCGCGCGAGATCTTTTTGAATGAAAAATGGCTTCTTGCAATGCATTGAAGTCTCAGGAAATCGTACTTGAGACATTGTGCAGCGCAAAGATGTGACAAAATCAGATGTTGCTTGATTCGATTTCGAAGGATGCACGAATTCTCCAGCAATCGTCAAATTGGTTCCGTAGAGCATTTCCGCAACGCTGGCCTTTATATCCTCTTTGAAAACTATTCGAAGTCCTAGGAGGACGGTGGGAAGGACGCCGAAATAATTCGTGGAGGTGTGGCATTTAATTGCTGCTTTCAGCGTACGACGCCATCGTTCGATGATTCCATTTGATTCCGGGTGATACGGAGTTGTGCGTAGGTGTGTAATGTCGAGAGTTTTTGATACTTCCTTAAACAGTTCGCTCTCAAACTGCCTACCCTGGTCTGTTGTTATTCTCTGTGGAACTCCGTACCGACATATCCAGGTTGTGTATAGGGCGCGGCAAACTGTCTCTGCCGTAATGTCTTCGATAGGTACAGCCTCCGGCCATTGAGAAAATCTATCGATCATCGTTAAACAATAACAGCATCCTCCCGACGATGGTAAGGGGCCAACGATGTCGATGTTTATATGCTGAAATCGGTTATCTGTCTTATTGTACTCACCGATATGCGTAACATTATGGCGTGAAATTTTTGCAGCGCTGGCATGCCAGACACATCCTTGACCATGTCCGACATTCGCTCTTCATATTCGGCCAGATGAATCGCTCACTCACCATCTTCGTAGCAGCTCGAACACTAGGGTGTGCCATGGAATGCACGCTGTTGAATTGTTGTGGGCGCCGTGGCGTAAGTGGTTAGTGTGACGGATCACTACGCATGAGGTTCCAAGTTCGAATCCCAGAAAATACCAAAAAGTTTTTTCACGGTCCCACCTCTCGCGAGCGTCTGACAAACATCCGAGAGTACTATTGTCACGAAAAAGCTTCTCAAATCGCCGTTCGGATTCGGCATTAAACTGTTGTAGGTCCCTTCCATTCGTGTGAAAAATATAAACGTACACAACATGAGTGGTTGCGAGAAGCTAGGCCCTGGCACTTTAAAGAGCTGTTGCGCCAAATATTTGTATTTTTTTTTTTTTTTTGGAATGCTGATCGTCTTAGCTCTTTCGTCATATACGGTCGGATGCGCTCGGTGGAAACATCACAGAAGATGGTAATGTTGTCGCTGCCTGGCACTGGGAATTTCTTAAATACCAGTCCCGTAGAGCTGTCGGTTAAAAATCCTTGTAGTTCCTCGTCCTTTAACTGGGATCTTGAGAGGACGGAATAGTCTATGGTGTCGGTGGCGGTGATGGTTTCGATACAGGACAATGCATCAGCAACGATGTTCTCACCTCATGCGATGTACCTCACATCAGTTGTGAATTGGCTGATATAATCCAGTTGTCTCCGTTGTCGTGGAGAGGCCTTTTCCAATTTTTGACTGAATGCGAAGGTAAGCGGCTTATGGTCTGTAAAGAGAGAAAAACTACGACCTTCGAGTATATGTCTAAAATGTTTTACCGCTGAATATGCGCTGAGCAGCTCTCGATCGTAGGTACTATATTTTCTTTGCGTCGGCGATAGCTTACTCGAGAAGAATCCTACAGGTTGCCAAGAATTTTCAACAAACTGCTGAAGAACGGCTCCAACAGCGAAGTCCAATGCATCGACCATTAATGCCGGTTGGCCAGTTGCACTAGGGTGAGCCAATATTGTAGCTTCAGATAGGGACTGCTTACATTTTTCGAATGCTGTTAAGGTGTCACTGGTCCACTCGATTGGAGTTCGGTCGTTCTTCTTGTTCCCCTTGATCTACATACGTTTGGAGTTTGGCTTGAGAGTTGACGGCATACGGTATGAAGCGGCGATAGAAGTTGACAATGGCAAGAAATCGGCGTAGGTCACTGACGTGTTTGGGGCGGCTGAAGTTCTTGACAGAATCCACCTTGTCTGCTAACGGTTTCCTTGTCCAAGGAAGCGTACTTCTGGTTGTCCGAACTGACACTTTTCGATGTTAATCATCATCCCGAACTCTTGAAGACGTTGAAATACTTTCCTTAAATGCATCTGGTGTTCTTCTTTGCTGTGCGAAGCGATCAAAATATCGTCGATGTAGGCATGCGCGAATTCGAAATTTTGAAGCATGTCATCGACAAATCGTTGGAATGTTTGTTCAGCGTTCCGCAGGCTAATGGTCATCCTGCAAAACTCATACAGCCCAAACGGGGTGATTATAGCTGTTTTGGGGATGTCTTTGGTTTCCACCGGAATCTGGTGGTAGGCGCGTTGCAGATCCAATGTTGTAAAAATTGTCTGTCCTTTAGTGTCTGGTACAGTTTTTCTTTGGGTGGGTTTAGAATGATGTCGCTTACCGTCGCGCCAGTATACTGCTTTCAATGGCGGCCACAATGGTATGATATTTGGTTACGTCGTTTTTAATACCAGAGGTAATAAATTGTGATTCCACTTGAGAAAATCAAAGGTCAGGGCGAACTTTCCAGAATGGCGGGATTTTTGTTGAAATCTTGGAAATCTCGCTGGTGTCATCCGTTGTCTGATGCTCGGGAACCAAGTCAGTTTTCTTTGCGTTGGTTTGTGTGTTTTCGTTGTCCGTCATTGAAGCAAAGGAGTTCGAAAATTATTACGGCTTGTAAGGTTTTCCGTTTTTTTTTTCTCGGGGTCACCAATGTGGATATCCCTACAAGCGACCAAGATCAAAGAGGAGAACGACCAAACGCGAACAGCTTCTGAATAACACTAACATAACTGTGACATAAATAAGAATTCATTTTGAGAGATGTTTACATTAGTGAATTGTAGCACAGGGTGCTACGGCGTACTCCACATATCTACTAATATTGCCTGGTGGTCGCTATGTGTATATTCCTCGCTAAGGCGCCATTTGGTGCTGCGCAGGAGAGAGTTGCTAACGAAGGATATGTCGATGATTGACCCCATACCTGCTTTTCGATATGTGTTTGCACGCCCCCTGTTTGCGAGCACTATTTCTAGTGGCGCAAAAGTTTCCAGTAGCATACGCCCCATGGCGTTGGTGAGCCTGCTATCCCACTCTGTTGCCCATGCATTGAAGTCACCGCCTATGACCACTGGAGCTCTACCGCGTGCATCGGCCATTAGGTTGTCTAGCATTGTCTGGTATTCACTCGTCGTCCAGCTTGGTCGAGCATAGCAGCTGTACAAGTTAATATTATTTTTGCCCGTACAAAGCCATCTACATGTTCATGAGTTTCTTGGAAGGCATGTCTTCCACATATCCATATTGCAGCTTGTTTAGTTTTGTCACCAATCCAAAGGTCGCAGTCGAGATTTTTGTAGGGTTCGCTAATCAATACGATGTCCCTTGTCCCTTGTCCTTAGCCGTTTGTGTCAGAAGGTCCTGAGCTGTCTTACAGTGGTTTAGATTAGTCTGTATTATCTTCGTGATGTCTCTCCTGAAGACCGTTCATTTGTTGCTACCGGCCACGTGTTTTGCATCTTCTGGGTGATCCTTTCTACAAAATATGCATGATGGCTCCTTCTCACAATTCTTTGCAATGTGACCTTCTGTTCCACATTTTCTGCACAGCTTCGAGCGGTCCTCTCCGTTTTTACATTGCCCGGCTAGGTGACCAAACTCTAGAGATTTGAAACATTTTTTAAGCAGGATCCGTTCGCGGCTGCGACAGTTAACCCAGCCGATTTTTATTCTTCCGGCTTCTAAGAGCTTTCTTACGTCTTCCGCGGGAAGACTGATCATTGCTGTTTGAATTCCTCCGTACGCCTTTCGCAGGGATACGATGTCTGTTGTTAAAACTTTCACTCCAAATTGCTTGTGTATGGTATCGATTATGTCATCCATTGCAGTGACCTCATCGATGTCCTTGATCTCTAGCGTAGTACGGTGCGGGAGTGACTTTACAGTCGCTTGATCCGCTAAAGCTTCGCTGATAACTCCTTTAAACTCAGTGGTATTAATTCCCGTTTTCTTGAGTTGTATTAGAAGGTCTCCCTTCTGCGTCCTCCTGATTCTAGAGACCGTCCTTCCAACTGCTTCCAGTTTGGGAACTGCCTTTACCTTGCGTAGTATCTCAGCGTAAGAAAGAGTCCCCGTTGCTTTAATGACGATAGCGTCTGGTTTAGCTTTTGTGGCCTCTTGCTGCTTCTTTTTGGTGACCTTCTTGTTGGTGGCATTTAACCATTCGTTTTCTCCTATCGCCCGTTGCTTGTGATGCTTGTGATTGCGTTTGCCCGCTTATCTGTGGCCACTGGGGTCTCAGCGCTAGCTGCGGCAGCCTTTTGCTTGGTGTTTGTCAATGATGGATGTTTCTGTTTCCGCGTTGGCTCCGGACGTTTGCTGCCTGTAGCACCATTTGACGGATGTATCTCCTTCCGCTTTGGCTCCGGGGGTTTGCTATCGACCACACCATTTGATGTGTATTTCTGCTTCCGCTTTGGCTCCGGGGGTTCGCTGGCTGCAACCTGCCTTCGCTTGGGTTCTAGAGTTGGCTTTAGCCAGGGCGAAGTTTGTGAGGAGTTGTTCTGACGAATCACCTCTTTTGCTTTCTCGTCGTGCAGCTGAATTGCCATGAGCTCATAGAAAGCTCTGATGCTTTCAATAGCATCTCACATCGCTTGGTGAATCGAGCGTCTTTTTCCATCTTCCAGCATTTCTACCAGCCCCCTAATTTGCTCACCTAGCTTGTGGAAATCAGATTGCTGGGCGGATGGCTCGACCGTCACGTTTCTTACTGCGGGTGACTCGTGTCGTTCCGCGCTTCTTTGTGCTGTTGCTACTTGGCCAACTGGTGACCTCATCATCCTTGAGCCCCCCTTAAAGGGGTTTTCCTCGTTCTCCCATGTTTTTGTTTGTTTTGCTTGTAATCATATCTATTAGGTCCCCACTCAGAGCCGCTAACAATGCTCGAATATGTAGTCACCCAAGAATCCCATGCTTATCTGTGTGCAAGCAGGGAGGCCATGCGAGCGTTGGCACAACCCCTTATGAGGTATTGTGTCAGAGCCGAATCGGTACTAAGCAGGAATGTTACATCTGCACCTACACCACCAACTTAATGGTGACGAAACATTGAACGTACTTTGAGGCCTGCCAAGGTTTTAACGGGACGGGGGCGCTTATAGCATTAGCCTGAAAGCCATTTCAACCGGATTTCACTCCAACTTACTCAGGTAACAGAATACTACAAACGTCAGCCCTCATAGCTCTCATTCCAATTTGTTATCCAGTATGCCATAATTAAGACCTTACTGGGCTCGGTCTTAATGTTTCTTTTATTTTGTTTTGGTACTGATGACGAAGGCATCGTAAAGAAAGAACAATTTGTAGTTCCCCTCGATATAGTTATGTATATGCAACGTCTCATCCAGAGCAGAAGGCTGCGCGTTTCACGGTGTGGCGGGTACATCCGGATCTCGCCATTTTCGCCATCCTGTATCCCTTGTAGCCACCGTATGAGGTGGGGAGCACTTACTGGAAGACGGTGCTTATTCGTCTTGTCGCAGAAAGTTCATAGGGGTTCCTTTGACCTTTTCAGCCACGCCCTCCCTAACTGCCGCTCTTGGTCGGAGACTGCTTATTGGGTATTCGCAGCTAACCTCCATTTATGAAGGCCGTACACTATCCGCCACCTGTGACCCCTACAGTTGCCTGAGCTTAGCTTCACCAGCCCGTCCGACTTGGTGACTGTGAAGCGAGTGTAAGGCTGTCTCTACCGATTTGCCTTTTCAGTTCGCATGTTGGGACGCCGAGAGCAAAGTCGGGCTATTGCTCTGTCTAAGGTGGTTATCAATCAGGCCACGTTTTCAGTAGCAAGGACGATCGACTGATCCTTTAGTTCCACATGGGAGCTTTTTCCTGCTTTAAGTATGAAGACGACTCCCATCTCGGTTCACAATTTGGGAA
The DNA here is from genome assembly GCA_945910035.1 of Brachypalpus laphriformis. Lineage (NCBI taxonomy): Eukaryota > Metazoa > Arthropoda > Insecta > Diptera > Syrphidae > Brachypalpus > Brachypalpus laphriformis. Next base: position 11,746,350 of record OX246757.1, on the reverse strand, counting down.
TGTAGACCAGATTTAGAAAGCCCGATAGGATGGCTTTGAGCCATGGAAGCACAATGTCCTGACATTTCTGAAACTCTTATTTTTTTTTTTTTGGTTGCGCCAAGGATGTATAATCTTCATAGATACTAATAGCCCGAGTGCTACTAGCATGCACGATTCGCAAACCTGAGTTATGGATTCCAGGAATACGCCTACGTACTAAACACACACCCTACATACCCTAAACACTTCAACCACTCTCCCCGCGGTACTGCCGTTAGGTATTTCTTCGCAGGGCTGGTTAGCAATTATGCTCTAGTCTCCGAGGCCGCCTCTTGGGCTCTTCTTAGGGCTTCTGCTCTTCGCAGCGCATTCTGCACACATACTATGAATGAGCAGATCTCCACTTACAAGATTTTCTGGACTTGGCAGGTTTGCTCCATTTCCTGCAAAGCGCCTGCAGTGGAACATTGCATACTCCGCGTCCTCCTCTTCGTTTGGACATTCTGGACACATGGGCGAACTATCGTGTCCAAATCTATGGAGGTATTTCCGGTAGCCGCTGTGTCCGGACAGGAACTGTGTGAGGTAGTAGTTACAGTTCCCCCTCGCTCTCTCTGTCTATGATTTTATAGTGGGAATGAGCTTGTGGATCCACCTGCCTTTTGTAGAGCTGTCCCACCTGGTTTGCCACAGCGTTGCTGATGCTGCCCTTTCCTCTTCCTTAATCCTTTTTGCTTCTTGCCGGTTCGAGGGACGTCTAAGGTATACCCTCTGCATCTCATCAGCGATGATGTCGATTGGGACCATCCCAGCTAAAACGCAGGCTGCATCGTCGGAGATACAGTTTTTTCACGGTCCCACATCTCGCGAGCGTCTGACAAACATCTGAGAGTATTTTTGTCACGAAAAAGCTTCTCAAATCGCCGTTCGGATTCGGCATTAAACTGTAGGTCCGTTCCATTCGTGTGAAAAGTATAACGCACACAACATGCGTGGTTGCGAGAAGCTAGGCCCTGGCACTTTAAAGAGCTGTTGCGCCAAATATTTGTATTTGTATTTGTATCGTCGGAGATAGTTCGGAAGCCGCTGATCACTCTGATTGCGAAGAGCCTGTGAGCTGATGATAGTATCGCCAGTGCACCTATAGAAGTACCGAGCTGACCACTCTGGACAGCAGGATCCTGCGGGCCTATTCAGGCCCGCCGATGTTCGGGAGCATTCGGGAGAGTGCTGCTTGCATCAGCGATGCTTTCTTACTAGAATACTCGACGTGGGCTTTGAAGCACAGTCTGTTGTCGAGCATGACTCTAAGGTACTTCATGGATTCTTTGGACCTGATTGTCTGGTTTCCGACCCGGAAGCTGGCGTATTCCACCTTTTTGCGGCTGGTTATGAGGACAGCTTCGGTCTTGTGGGCAGCTAGTTCCAGATCGGTAGACTCCAGCCATTCCTTTATTCTTATAACTGCCTCATCCGTGGCAGACTTCACCTCGTGTACGTGCTTGGCTTCTGTAACCACTACGATATCGTCAGCGAAGCCAATTAATTTGACTCTCTCGGGCAGTGTTAGTCGCAGAACTCCGTCGTACATAATGTTCCATAGGAGAGGTCCCAGAACCGACCCTTGCGGGACTCCCGCGGAAACACTGTAGTGCTTAACGCCATCGTCAGTATGGTATCTAAGCTTCCTATTGCTGAAGTAGTCCGTGACTATCCTCAGCAGGTAGTATGGTGTATCCATCCTGGCCAGGGATCTCCTAATGAATGACCAGCTTGCCGAGTTGAACGTATTTTTGACGTCGAGCGTATTTCTTCGTCCGCAGTATTTCTTCGTCCCCATCTCCACCTTTTCCCTTGTATTGCTTCAGTTGCTATATCTACTACCGCCTTTATGGCATCGACGGTAGAGCGTGATTTTCCGAAACCGCACTGACAGTCTCGCAGGGCTCCGTTTTCCTCCGCCACCGCAAGCAGTCTGTCATAGATGATACGCTCTGGGATCTTTCCCAGCGTATCGAGCAGGCATATTGGGCGATACGATGATGGTTGTCCGGGCGGCTTATTGCCCTTTGGAAGCAGCACTAAATGTTGCAATTTCCATGGTGTAGGGAACACCCCCTCCTCTATGCGACTTTGCATCGTTGTTAGAAAGATGTCCGGTCTCGTCTTAACAGTCGCCTTGATTGCCATATTCGGGATGCCATCCGGTCTATGTTCTTTGCTATCTCCGATTTTTCTGCATGCCCCAAAGAGTTCTTCTGACGTAATTGCCGGGATATGCTGAACTCCCTCGTGATGGAGACCATAGTAGTTGGTCTATGGGGGAATAGGTGTTAGTTGTGGAGACCTGCTGATTTTAAGTTTCTCCATCACCACTCTATACGCTATGCCCCAGGAGTCTTATTCGGCCTCGTCACAGAGTCTCCTAAAGTTCCTTGACTTACTCTCCTTAATGGCCCTTTCCACTTCTCGCCTCGTCAATTTAAATGTGGTCAACCGCTCTTGGAAATCTTGCGTGCCTCTGGATCTCTGAGATCTGCGTCATGCTTGTAGGCACTTCGCTCTGAGCCGTTTAATCTCGTCGGTCCACCAGTAGCAGGGCTCGCCTCTTTAACTGACAGACCTTCTGGGCATTGCTGCGTCGCACGCTGTGGTAATGACCTGGATCAGCTGATGCGAAAGGGCTTCAGCCGATCCGTTATTCGTTGTGGCGCTGGTGTTTAACATTTCTTCGAACATGTCTTTGTCGAAGAGCGTGTCCTTCCACTTTGGTCCTGTTAGGGTAGGACGCAGTCTACGTTTCTCCTCGCCGACATTAAATATAATTGCCTGGTGGTCACTGTGGCGAACCCCACAGGCGGATCAGTAGAAATGCAGTGAAGTGAGAGGGTTATGATCCCTTATTTTCGGATCATAACCTCGCTGATAAAAGGAATAAGAAGAAGAAGAAGCCTGGTGATCACTGTGGGTATAGTCTTCGACCCGCCATATGGTTTTCCGCAGGAGTGAGTTGCTCATAAATGTGATGTCAATGATTGACCCTCTGCCTGCCTTTCGAAACGCTTCAGCTGTACCGTCGTTGGCCAGACTAATGGCCAGTGCTGCGAAGCATTCGAGGCGAGCTCTTCCCCTTGCGTCTGTGGTTCTACTTCCCCAATCAGTAGCCCAGGCGTTGAAATCTCCAGCAGTAATCACTGGATGTTTCCCTCGCGCGTCAGCTACGACGTCGTCCAGCAGCTTCAGATAGTCCGCTAGTGGTAGACTGGAGGGCAAGGGCGCCTTCCGTGGATTGATTATATCATAGGCCGTATTGCACTTGCGCCTCACCAACCATACATCTATATATTTACTCCTCACGTCGCTCACTTAAGTCGGTTCTTACACTACTAGGGGATGGAGAAGGGGTTGCTTCGAGAAATAATTCCCTCTTAACGTTCCCCACGCGTCCATGCTTCTTGGGATAAAACCCATGTAACATAGTTCTAAGCAATAGATTCAGCCATAGAAGGGTCTGCAGAGTAGCCCAGGCGTTGAAATCTCCAGCAATAATCACTGGATGTTTCCCTCACGCGTCAGCTACGATGTCGTCCAGCAGCTTTAGATAGTCCGCCAGTGTTAGACTGCGGGGTGCATAGCAACTATAGAAGTGCACACCATTTATCCCTGCAGTTGCGAAAAGGTCAGCCTGGTGGCCGACTGACTGCAGAGCATAGCTCCCGCAGGTCCATATCGCGGCTTTTTTCGTGGTATCGTCCATCCAGCTGCTTCCATTTATGGGCTTGTACGGTTCGCTTATTAGGGCTACGTCGATCCTTTTCTCTCGTACTGTTTGCGCCAGAAGGTGCGGCGGCGCAGTGGTTTATGGTTATCTGGACGACATTCATCATATTAATTTGGCCAGTGCCTTCTTGAGTACCGGATACTTGCTGCTACCAGCTACGTGTCCGGCGTTTTCTGGCGTGACCGTCTTACACCAGAGGCATAATGCGTCCTTTTTGCATTCTTTGGCTATGTGGCCCTCCTCTCCACAGTTTCTGCACTGCTTGGATCGGTAATGCTCGCTCTTGCATTGACGCGCCGTGTGGCCAAACTCCAGACACCTAAAGCATTTGGTAAGGGTTTTTCGAACACGAATACGGCAGTTCACCCAGCCGACTTTGATTTTGTCGGACTCCAGCAGCTTGTTCCCCTTCTCTGTAGGTAGCCCCACTGTCGCGATCTGCGTGCCACCGTAGGCCTTCCTAAGGCTGAGCACATCTGCTTCGGCAACTTTAATGTTGTACTGAGCCTTGATAGCTTCGCAGATGTCTCTCCTAGTGATGACTTCGTCAAGGTCTTTGATTTCGACCGTGGATCTCTGAATTAGAGTGCGGATCTCCGCCTCTGCGCCAAGGTTCTCACCGATTATGCTCCAGCAATGATATCGTCAGGTCCCGGGGACTTGAAGGGCTGGAAGCTACGTGTGCCCCATAATAAGGACATCTTCAAATTCTGTAGGGAGATTAATTGTATGGGAGAATTGGTTTAGATCTTTTGCCGTGAAGCTCCCCTAGGGAGGCATCTCTTTCTGATCACAGATTGATACGCTTCCATATTAAGTTCCAAACAAGGGCTAGCAACAGCTACAGAAACCCTAAGAGTACAGACTGGGGTATGTACACAGAGCTAGTAAGGAAACATCTTAAGGATGGGCCTATTCGCAGCGGCGATCCTCAAGATATAGATAAGACGGTAGGCAACTTAGGCAAAGTAATGAACATGGCATTCGAAAGGGCCTGTCCACTAAGAAAGAAGTCCAAGAGGTCCCAACCTCCTTGGTGGAGCAAGGAAATTAACTCCAAGAAAAAACAGGTTAGGCATTTCTACAACAGGGCCAAAGAAATAGGGGACGGTACTACATGGGATGAATATATGGACCGCAAGCGGGAGTTTAAGTACTTAATTAGGCAATCAAAAAGAAAGTCGTGGAAGGAATTTTGTCAGTCCATTGCGGATACTAGTAAAGCTTCCAGACTTCGCAAGATGCTAGCTAAAGACACTTCTGTCCCAAGCTTCATCGAAAAATCTGACGCCTCGTGGGCAGAAAGTAGCGAAGAAGTTTTAGAAACGTTAATTGAAGCTCACTTCCCAGGAAGTAGATCGCCAATGGATTCTACTACTCATAGCTACTCGTATAATGGTAGGTCAATAGGGGACGACGTAGAAAATCTCATTACATGGAAGAATTTGCGACGGGCTATTATGTCATTCGCACCATGCAAAGCACCAGAACCTGATGGAATTTTGCCAGCTATGCTGCAGAAAGCTCCAGTCAAGGTCAGAAACAGGCTTAGGGACATTTTTAAGGCACTGTTTAAGGTCATGTTACGTGCCAGTGGCATGGAGGGAAGTGCGGGTTATATTCATACCTAAAGCAGGTAAACCAAACCACACTTCAGCGAAAGACTACAGACCCATAAGTCGATCGTCATTCCTCCTCAAGACATTTGAAAGACTTCTTGATATTCACATCAGAAGTAAGTGTTGCAACGGGATTCTGTGCAAAGCTCAGCATGCATATTTAAAGGGGAAATCGGTGGAAACAGCTTTACACTACGTAGTAGGGAAAATAGAAGTTAGCCTTCACCATAAGGAATTTGCACTAGCAGCCTTCCTAGATATAGAAGTTGCTTTCAATAATGTAGAAGGAAGGGCCATCAAACAGCCCCTGGAATCTATAAATGTCGAGCATAGCATTACCAATTGGCTCTGCAATATGCGCAGCACTAGAAACATTAACTCCACTATCGGAAACAGTTAAATAAGAAAATCCGTTACCAGGGGGATTCCCCAGGGAGGCGTTATCTCACTCCTCCTCTGGGTTCCAGTCTTCTTCTTCCTTTTTATCAGCGAGGTTATGATCCGAAAATAAGGTATCACAACCCTCCCACTTCACCGCATTTCTACTGATCCGCCTGTGGGGTTCGCCTTGTTCCTCTGGGTTCTAGTCATCGATGGGATACTTAAAGAACTAAGCAATGCAGGCATAAGCGTCACTGCTTACGCGGACGACGCCCTGATTTTAGTTCAGGGCAAATTCCTGGAAGCATTAAGTAAAATAATGGAATCAGCTCTTAATAGTCTCGAAAGATGGGCTAGAGGGTGTGGACTGCACGTCAATCCGGATAAAACAGAATTGGTACTCTTCAGTAGAAAATACAAGATACCGCCCTTCAAACTGCCTAAGCTAGCAGGGATGGAGCTTTCCCTTTCGGATCGCGCTAGATATCTCCGTATAATGCTGGATAGGAAACTAAATTGGAAACTTAACATACAGGAACGAGTCCGTAAAGCATATAATGCTCTCTTCATCTGTAAGCGGACCGCAGGGAAAAAATTTGGCCTGAAGCCCGCAATGATGCACTGGCTATCATGATAGTCAGACCCATCCTTACGTATGGGGCTCTTGTGTGGTGGAAAGCAACGAATACGAAAAACGCACGGCATATGTTGGCCATGGTACAAAGAACAGGCTGCATTGCTATCACGGGTGCTCTACGCGTAACACCTACGGCTGCACTGGAGGTCTTTCTGTATCTTTTACCACTAGACCTACAAATCAAATTTCAAGCGGGCAACAGTGCGCTTCGGCTCACAAACGTTGGTCTCTTCAGGACTAATAACATAGGACACAGCTCCATTCTCAAGGAATCTTTTCCCGGAATCCCTGACGAATCGGACGATATACGTGGCACCTTAGACTTCGACACACCATACGAAGTACTGTATCCTATTAGAGAGGACTGTCAAAGGAAGACAGTCTCTGTCCACAACGAGATTGCAATATACTCAGATGGTTCTAAGACCAGTGAGGGCACGGGGACAGGTATCTACTCGAGAGACACGAACCTACAGGTGGCCCTGAGGCTTCCGGATATATGGAGTGTGTTCCAAGCAGTGGGTCAAGCTGTACTTAAAGCTGCGGAATTACTTGGGATGGGATCAATATCCGATAAGAATATCGCCATCTACATTGACAGTCAAGCTGCGCTAAAGGCGCTAGAGTCTTACGTCACCAAATCTGATACAATCAGGAATTGCCGCACAATGCTTAGGGCATCATGTACGCAGAACCGAGTCAGATTATACTGGGTACCTGGACACTGCGATATCGAAGGCAACGACCAAGTTGACGCGCTGACGAAAAGAGGAACGGGGCTCCCACGTAGCGATATAATTGGTAGTATTAAACCACCAGGGTGCGTGGCTAAGGGAATTACTCGTGACAGAAGCATTGACACGGCTAATCTAAGATGGTCAAACTTAGATGGTCACAGGATGTCTAAGGCCTTGTGGCCTGTGTTAGATCGCAGAAAATCTGGGGAGATAATTAAGTTAGATAGATCGAGGCTCAGAAGCTCAGAACAGCGATAGGAATACTCTCTGGCCACTGTCTCCTAAGGAGGCATGCCATGAGACTAGGGTTATCCGATACGGATGTTTGTAGGTACTGCGAAGACCTAAATGTCTCAGAGGATATAACTCATATACTCTGTGAATGTCAAGGAATTGCCAGGATAAGGCTAAAGTACCTGGGTAGATACTTCTTTGATAACTTGGAGGAGGTGAGGTCCCTGGACCATAACAAGGATCTCTTCAAATTTTGTAGGGAGATTAATTGCTTGGGGGATTGGGTTTAGGCCTTTTGCCGTAAAGGTTTCCTAGGTATCGCGATAGGGCCACTTTGGTGCCTAGTGTTTTATGATAACCTCATAACCCTACCTAGCCTAACCTAACCTAACCTCCCCTAGGGATCGCGATGGGCTCACTTTGGTGCATAGTGTTTTGTGATAACCTCATAACCCTACCTAACCTAGCCTTCTCTATTCGAATGCCAAATACCCGGTTACATTTCTCCCCCCAACCTCGGACGTACTGTCAAACATAGAGATTCGTTCATAACGCCAAACGACACGCATGTGGAACTATCCACCACTCTCTGTATTTCCTCATCATTGCAACTTTCAAACATGTAAAGCCGACTCTCCGCCCCCTTGAATCAGTATAAGTATTCAAATAATCCCTTCGGTGCGCGCAAATAAGAAAAAAAATAAATAAAAATAAAAAATAAAAAATAAAATTAATAAAAACAAAAAAATAAAAAAATAAAAAAAAAATAAATTAAAAATTAAAGTTTGGAACATTCTTTAGATATTAATAGTAGATACAGTACTCCTCAGATAATTGTAATGTTGTGCTGTTTTACTTGAGCAATCAACCAGAGTTGATGCGAACCCGGTTGGTTATGGGGCCTACTTGAGGCTCATAGAAGAATCTGCTTTATTACCTGAAATGCCTTAAGAAAAATAAAGTTCTGCTTTGTTAGTTACCCGCAGGTATTTTATATCATTACAGATATACAAGCAACCCAATTTACAAAAGAATATAAAAATAACGACAAAAGATACTTGAGTTAGAAGTATTATAATTGGTGATAACAAAAATAAATTAAATTAAATTAAATTAAATTAAATTAAAAATACTGTGCGAGTATTTATTTTTGAAAGAAAATTCCTCGAGGTTTCCTAGGCTCTTTAGGGTGAAAAATGAATTCGCCTTGCAACACAATGGTGCAGTTGTGGCAGTAGTACGAGCTATCAACTTACTATTACTGCGCAGCTGTAGCGATAGAAGTTTGACAGGTTTCTACAAATGAATTTCCGCCTTCGATGCGACAAAACCGATAGATTTCCTAGAATCCCGTCCAAAATAAGCTGCGCATTGCTATGAGTAGAAAGCCGTCCGGGAAAGACAAAACGTGGGGAAAAGATCGACGGGCTAGAGAGACTGCCCCCCAAGTATGATGCATCGGTGGTCTGGATAAAGATCGAGAACATTCAGACGGCAATCGTGTTCATCATGGATCTGCAGAAGAAGCAGAAACACTACCTGCAGTCCAGCGATCCGAGGAGTTCGTGGGCTGATTGAAGTTGTTTTTTTTTTTTTGCGTTGAAAGGTGCCAAGACAAGAAAGGAGAACCCCTCAACTGCGCGAATTATAGAGGCATCAGTCTCCTCTACATTGCATGCACGATCCTTTCTGCGATATTGTGTGGACGCCTGAAACCTTTCATTAACAGCCTGATTGGCTCCTATACGTGCGGTTTCAGGCCAGGAAAGTCCACCATCGATCAAATCTTCACACTTCGGCAGATTCTGGAGAAAACCCAAGAAGTCCAAATCGATACTCATCATCTCTTTATGGATTCCAAGGGCGTCTATGGCGGCATCTATAGAGAAAAGCTATATAGAGCCATGTCTAGTTTCGACGTCCCTTTTTAATCTTGTCCGTCTGTGCAGGATGACGATAGAGAACGCTCGCTGCACCATCAAGGTCCGTAATGACATTACCGAGATCTTTGATGTCAAAAAAGGTTTTACACAAGGTGACCCGCTGTCATGTCACTTCTTGAGTATAGAACTTGAATTGATTGTGCGGAACTCACAAGCAAACACCAGAGGCACAATCTATCAAAAGTCCGTACAACTGCTTGCATACGCCGATGATATTGATATAATTTGAAGAACTCAGCGGGCTGTCACCGATGCGTTTGCGAAACGGCCACAATGGGTTTAGCGATAAACGAGGGCAAAACCAATTACACGCCGTCAACACTGACGAATTGAACAGAACGTTACAGTGGACTTCGAGGCAGTAAGGGGCTTGGCTGTGCTATAAATTCTGAAAACCACATCAGCGGCGAAACCAAGCGAAGACTATCTCTTGCCAATCGCTGTTTTTTTTTTTTTTTTTGGGCTGAAACTAAGAAGACCCTGTATAAGACCCTGATCATCCCGGTCCTGCTTTACGGCGCTGAAACATGGACTTTATTGAAAGCGGACGGTGGCTTCGAAAGAAAAATTCCTCGCAAGATATTCGGTCCAATTTGCGTTCAGAGTCCTTGGAAGAGAAGACTCAATGACGAACTATACGAACTGTACAGCGACATCGACCTTTGTGTTGGACGTCGGAGATGGCTAGGACATGTAGAGCGAATGGACACCAACGCTCCGACCCGCAAAGTCTTCGAATCTAGGTAAAGATCCCTTCAATTAAGTAAATTAAAATTCTTATTATATTTATAGGTATTTGTAAATTAATATGGATTGGCTTGAATGGGAGCAGCAAGTGGCGAACCCCACAGGCGGATCAGTAGAAATGCGGTGAAGTGGGAGGGTTGTGATCCTTTTTTTTCGAATCATAACCTCGCTGATAAAGGAAGAAGAACAAGAAGAAGGGAGCAGCAAGTGTTCCAGCGGACAATGCAGGAGCAGTGAGACATAGAACTCGAGTCCCGATGGCAATGCAGTTCTCCGGCATTGGACATGGATCGTACAGGTATAAATATGCTTCGTTTTTCATGTTTTTTTTGTTTTTTTTTTAAATTTGTATATTTACTTATTTTAATTATTTTGTAGGAACCCTTTCACTTTCCGGGATAAAGAGCAACTCAAATCTTCACTCAAGACATGGGCTATTACTATGCAAAATTTCATCAAAATCCGTCGACTGGTTTCCGCGTGATGCGTGCACAGACAGACAAACAAAAATTGCACAATTCGTCATTTTATACTTTTCTTTAATTAAATTCAATGTACAGAGATTCGACCTTCTATAGTTTTATTACATTCTTCTTCTTCTTCCTTTTATCAGCGAAAATAAGGAATCATAACCCTGCCACTTCATTGCATTTCTACTGATCAGCCTGTGGGGTTCGCCTATAGTTTTATTACATTGTATTGATAAATAATAATTGAATATCCTTCTGTAACTACAGGGTGCGGAAAAATGATCTAACACATTTCCAGAGGTCAATGCTCGGTGAGTGGTGAGGCGATGGTGGTGCGGATGATTGAATTGAAGAGGGAAAGTGGTGGCGTTTTCATTTGCCAACGGATGAGCATAACATTTACCCATTCGTGTGAAAAATATAACGCATACAACATGAGTGGTTGGAAGAAGCTAGGCCCTGGCACTTTAAGGAGCTGTTGCGCCAAATACTTGTATTTGTATTAATCAAGAACAATGAATACGTAACTGCGAACACAAAGAGCGTTTCGTTGGTAGACGTGATTCCGTACCACCACTCGAAACACGATTTTGTTATGGTGTGCCCTTGTCAGAGCTAGTGGATTAGCATTGAAACGAAATCGTTGCCATTCTACCGTCGAGTTATGAACAATGAGTAAATGCCTTGAACAGTGTGTCAACAGTAACATCACCCACTTGACTGATCTAATTTGTAAAACAAAATGTCCGGGGTGGACCTGGGCCTCAACCAACAAATCTCTCCAGTTAGCTCCATTCATTTGCGCACGCCAAGTTGGTGTACGTCCCTATCCGCTTGTTTGCGCCACCTACCGCGAAGTCGTCCTATACTGCGTCGTCCATCCGGAGTGGATTCCAAGACTTTCTTGGCTGGAACGTTGAGCCACATCCGCTCTACATGACCCAGCCAACTTAGTCGCTGTTTGTGAACTTTTCTGGCCAAGTCGTTGTCCATGCATAGGCCGTATAGTTCGATATTGTACCTTCTTCTCCACTCGTTTAGATGAGGTGATCCCAGAAATCTTAAGGGTCAGTAACAGCACCCTCCCTGCTTACAATTGGAAGATTACAAAAGCGGATGAGCCGGGATGAAGCGTCATACTGTTATCAATGAAGAGGCTCTGGCTCCTTTGGCATCTTCTAAAGGCTTCTTTTCCATCATTCTATCATTCTACTTTAATTTACTTTACTAGGGCCTTGTACGCACTGCGACCTATAAGATCTATTGTGCCAGCCCGGTGTTTAGCTGAGAACTTTGTTAAGGCTCTTGATAAACCTCAACAAAGCTCCAGGCTCAATATTCCAGAAGTCAGAGGGACTTAATAAAGCCCTTCCGATATGGAGAAGTCTTTTTCTTGCGGCCATGGGGCATTCACAAAGAATATGTTCTGCCGTCTCTTTTTGCTCTCCACATAGCCGGTATTCGTCTGTATTTGCTACTCCTATCTTGTGCAGATGGTACCTGAGTGGACAATGACCAGTCAAGTAGCTTGTTAAGGTTCTTAGGTCTGCTTTCCTAAGCTCGAGTAGCTCTTTAGCCTTAGGCCCTTGAGCTTGGCCCAGTACTCTGCATGATGATCATCTTCCCATTTCTTTATTTTAATGTTTAGGCTACTCCGTGCGACTCCAAAATATGGTTCAGGACCGACTAGTGGGCAACTAGCGCCTCTTCTCGTTAAGCAGTCAGCCCGTTCGTTGCCCTCGAAGCCCTTGTGTCCTGGTATCCAGGCCACAGTGACTGTGTTTTTCGATGCGAGATCTTCGAGTAGGTTTAGACAGTTCCATACAAGTTTTGATCCTACCGTGTACGATTTCAGAGCCATAAGTTCTGCCTGGCTGTCTGAGAGGATATAGATACGAGTATCCTCGACTCTTCTACGCAGACATTCTCATACACAGAACTCGATTGCATGGACTTCCGCCTGAAATATTGTTGGTGATTTCCCAAGCGCAGACGCACGTTGGAACCTGGGTCCATAAACCCCTGCGGCAGTGCTACCATTTTCCAATTTGGAACCATCTGTGTACCAAGTTTGAGAGTTTGGTAAGACTACAAGTCCTTCATTCCTCCATGTGTGGCGGTCACCTATGACCACATTGAATTTCTGGAGAACCGGTATTTCTTGATCATAGTATCTGCGATTTTGAGAGTCATTTTGAATATACTCTAGAATCTTCAAATGGCCCGTAAAGTTGCAGATTTTGAGGTCCGAGATCTTGGGTAGCCTAAGAGCACTCAGCATAGCTTCTTTTTGTGCTGCAAGGTGCAACGGTGTGAGTCTAAGCATTGCTCCCATTGCTGCCGTAGGGCACCTTCTCATTGCTCCTGTGATACTCAGACAGGCTAGACGATGTATTTTATTCAACTGTTCCTGAGCCTTGGCCTGTAAGGTTTTTGGCCACCAAGCCAATGATGCATAGGTGACCATGGTTTTGATAATGGCGCTGTACGTCCAATACATTATCTTGGGTTTTAGCCCCCAAGTTTTACCATGTACATAAACACTGCTCTTGTCGCTTTTTCGGTAACCTTGTTCAGGTGTGAATTCCAGGTGAGCGTCTTGTCAAGTATAACACCTAGGTATTTCGCTTCCTTGGATATGTCGATTGGGACGTTTTCCAATCTTTCTTTCCTGGAAAAGGGTACAAGTATAGTTTTTCCGGGGTTGATGGTAAGTCCCTTTGTCCTGCACCAATCGGAAGTTAAATTGAGGGCACCTTGCATTAGTTGAGAAATTATGTCCTCAAATTTGCCTCTGACGCTGATGACAATGCCGTCTGCGTATCCTTGTACTTTGTACCACGCTTTTCAAGTAGCTCTAGGAGTTCGGCAATAACTAAGGTCCAGAGCAGTGGAGAGAGGACTCCTCCCTGCGGGTAACCTCTGGTAGATGTTATAGTTTTATGCGAGCCTCCGCACTCGATTCTTATCTTCCTGCTGCATAGCATGGTTAGGATCCAGTTTATGATCAGAGGAGCGATATTTTTCCTGATCATAGCCTTTTTGATAGCCTCCTAGGAAGTGTTGTCCAATGCCCCCTGTATATCTATGAAGGCACATAGGGCTGTTTCTTTAGCAGCTAATGATTTTTCTATCAATAGCGTTAAGCAATGAATGGCTGTTCCTGTAGACTTCCCAGGTTGAATTGGTTTGCATGCAGAGGATCATGTATAAGGAACTTTTCCCTTATATGATGATCGAAAGTTTTCTCCATCGTTTTTAGGAGAAAAGAACTGAGACTAATGGGTCGAAAGGATTTAGGCGATTGCTCCGCCTGCTTTGCCGCCTTTGGAATGAAGACCACCTTAACCTCCTTCCAACTTTTTGGTATGTAGCCTAGTGTAAGGCTGGATCTGAAAATTCTTATAAGGATAGGAACTAACAGGTTTGCTCCTTGTTGTAGTAGGCAGGGAAATATGCCATCTATACTTGGTGATTTAAATTGGCTAAAGGTAGATAGAGCCCATCTAATATGGTTGGCAGTAAAGATTTTGCCAGATAGGCTGTAGTCTCGTGTAGAAGCAATGAGAACGTCGTTCCTCAGGCGTTCTGGAGAGACAGCACAATCGGATATACAGGCTGGAAAGTGGGTATCAAGTAAGGCTTGACAGGTTTCCTCTGGACTGCTGATGAATTCCCCATATTGTTTCTTTAGGGAGCCAAGATGCTTGGAGTGACTCTGGGCTGGGGCCTTTTGAAGGCGAGCCGCGGTGCGGAAGCTTTCGATACGTTCGCAGTGAGTTCTCCAAGATTCGCGTTTAGATTTTCTAAGTTCTTTGTTATGACTTGTTAGAGTTTCTTTGTAAAGGCACCAATGGCCATTGATTTTAGCTCTATTGAATAGCTTCCTAGTTTCACGCCTAAGTGACTCAAGACGCTTATTCCACCTTATGCCACCTTATGTCCTTTTCTGTGTTTCAGCACAACTGCCTTCGTAAGCGACGGAAATGGTTTTTCAAAGGTGTTCTGCCTCGAATTCCAACTCTGGAATGGTATGTATAGGATTCGGAGCACGATTTAGTTCTGCCTCGAGGATAAACCGATAGGAATCCCAATTAGTGTGCCTAGGGTTCCTGTAATTTAGCGTGTCACTCACGGAGATCCCTAAATCGAATCTGATGTGGTTATGGTCCGACATAGAGACTTTGTCAGACACGTGCCAGTTTGTGATGAAATTGTATATAAAAGGGCTTGCCAAAGTGAGATCTAGTACCTCTTGGCGGATGATGTTAGTAAAGGTAGGAACGTTTCCCCTATTTACCACCACCATGTTGTTAGTACATACAAATTCAAAAAGCGATTCACTTCTTTTGTTGATGTCCGAACTGCCCCAGGCGGTGTGATGGGCGTTAGCGTCACAGCCGATGATCCATGGTAACTTTTTGGCACGGCAGTAAGCCATCAAGTACCCTATCTCGTTTGGCGGTGCCTCGGCTGTGTCCCCGGGAAAGTAAGCTTAGGCGAAGACAACCTTCGTGGTTCCACTTGTTAGCGGCACTTCTGCCACTATCGCCACCAGGTCCCTAGTAATGAACTCTGTAATTGGAAATATATTATGAGTATTTTTAATTAAAATTGCTGCCCTAGGATTACTCCACGAGTCAGAATAAATTAACTTACAGTTCTTCGTTGGGAGCCCTTTAATGGCTCCCTCGAGCACTAATGGCTCTTGCATCAGTGTTAATCAACATTTTCCTTGATGAACCGTCTATTCAGCACGGAATCATCATTCTAAAGATCTACAAATGCGACGAGAGAGAACCCGAGCGAGTACCTCCCAAGCTGGATGTAGTCTCCTGCACCAGTTAAGAATATCTCTCCTTCCGAGTTTCTTCCCTCGCTCCCCTGCGCCGCTTCATCTCTCTTGGGGGTCGACTCCTTATCGTGTCCTCACTGAACACTCTGTTATAAGCCAACGTGCCAAAAGACTTCTGTAGGAGCTGTAGGGACGAGAAGGAAGAGGAAACCATCGTTCACCTCCTATGCACTTGTCCAGCCCTGTCGCATCGAAGAATGCTCCATCTAGGGCCTCCCTTCCTTAATGACCTCCGCGATTTGGCGTCCTTGGGCGTCATGAGCATCCACCGCTTTATAGAAAGCTCCGGTTTGTTTGGTTAGTGGCATCACAGAGGGCCTTTACTGGTCTAAGTATGTCCGCACTCTCGTGCAGAGAGGCAACCTAACCTAACCATGGTATCGTACATTATGTTGAACTCATCCTCTTCCCTGTCATAGTAGCAGGTTCTGCCTTCGAAATAGTTCAAAATTATCTGCAAAAGGTAGTTCGGTACCTGCAGGTCATTCAGTGCTTTTGGTATACAGCTCTAGTTGGCTGAATTGAACGCGTTCTTGACGTCAAGTGTCACGACAGCTCATTAAGGTCTCGTCCCTCCGAGCCATCTTTCCCCCGCAATCGCTTCACGTGCTTGTATTGCATGCTTGGTGCTCCGTTTCTTTCTAAATACGAACTGTCGGTTACAAGGCCTCGAGTCCCCTTCCCTGTATTGCTCTAGTCTTGTCCGAATAATTTTCTCGAGCACTTTCCCCAGCGTATCTAACATGCACAACGGAATGTACGAGGATGATTGCTCCGGTGGTTTGTCGCCCTTTGGTACGAGGACTAGTCGTTGCTGTTTCCACTGAGGCGGGAATTTTTCTTCTGTTAGGCCTGCTGTGTAGACGTATGTGAAGGTCTAGTTTTGATCGCCTCCTTCAGAACGAAGTTTGGCAACCCGTCCATCCCTGGCATCTTGTTGCTTTTGACAGCTGCTGCGGCATCTACGAATTCCTCAGTTGTAACTGGTGTGTCTTGTTGCAGTGTGAATTCATCTTTCCTCGGCTGCTGACAACTGAGTCCATGATGTGTGGGCATAGCGGTGCAGCTGCCGTGGCACTCTTCAGTTTGTTCGTAAGGATTTTGTATGCGCATCGCCATGGTTTGATTCATTTTTGCTCTTCTTAATCATCGTTCCTCTGGAATTCTCCTCGAAGTTCATTTGACGCCAGGGAAGGTGATGCCGAGTATTTGGTGCGATTGGACGGGACTCATGCATTATGAGCTGCTACTGCCTAGCCAAATGACTAATTCTGAGCTCTACTGTCAGCAAATAAAAAGATTTAACGAAGCAGATCAGGAAAAGCAGCCAGAGAGGGTGTTGTCTTCCATCACGACCACATACGAGTACTTCTTTGATGATCCGCCAAAAAAAAAAAAAAAAATATTTGGCGCAACAGCTCTTTAAAGTGCCAGGGCCTAACTTCTCGCAACCACTCATGTTGGTGCGTTATATTTTTCACACGAATGGAAAGGACCTACAGTTTTTAATGCCGACTTCGAACGGCGATTTAAGAAGATTTTTCGTGACAACAATACTCTCGGATGTTTGTCAGACGCTCGCGAGAGGTGGGACCGTGAAAAAACTTTCCGCCAAAAGCTGAAAGAGCTTATCTGGGAAGCTTTGATGTATCTGCCGTATAGCCCAGATCTTGCACCGTCGTTTCGGCAAGGTTATGATCCGAAAACAAGGGCTCATAACCCTCCCACTTCACTGCATTACTACTGATCTGCCTGTGCGGTTCGACTGAATAGGTGAAGATCCATTATCATAGCAAAAGGAACACCCACTGGAAGGGGTCGCAAAACCGGATCCTTCTTCGTTCTTAGAAATCAAGGATGCACCGACAACAATCCTGTTCTCAAAGTAAGGATCTGCTTCTACTTTTGCTGTTTTGAATTGCGATGCTGCAGAACTTTAGGCACATTTAATTCTTCCATGGAAGCAGGACGAAAAAGCCAGCGAATAGAAGGCACCTGAAATTTGAGAGATGTCTGGCAGACGATATTGAGAACTGCAAAATAGTAAGAATAACTGACCATAAATTCACGAAATAAAATTTTTTTATTTTTCAGAAATGCAAAACCAAGTTTTTGAAACTCATTCCCAGAGCTACACTACGAGAAAGGCCGATGTATTTGTTGCACAAACAACTTTGAACATATAACGTCTTGTTTTGGTTTCTTTTTCTAACGAATAAATAATATTATAAAGCGTTGTACCTTTTAAATACGAGTATATTGAAATAAAACTGTTATACGTTTTTAGTTTTTGGAAATTTGATTATTTTAACTATCTTGCTGGAACCTTTTCATCTTCCGGGATAGAAAGCAACTTAAGTTTTGACTCAAGATATAGGCTATCACTATGCAAAGTTTCATCAGAATCCGTCGAGTAGTTTCCGCGTGATGCGTGCACAGACAGACAAACAAAAATTGCAAAAATTGTTATAAGTTCCGAGTTTTTGAAACCTACCTCTCGTCATATATCATTTTTCTTTGAGAATACTTAGGCTTCTCAGCTAGTTCTTTGCCTTATGACCCCAATATGTTGTACGTACGTTGTTGGTACGTTGACTGTACATAGCTTATGGCTTGTCGTACTGAGCTTGACTTAAATAAGGAAGATCGTAGAAGACTCGTATTATGGATGATGCAAAATGTCCTTTATTTACTTGCATTACTTGCTTAAATAATCTAACCACACGAGGGGCATAGGTTAGGTTAGACAAATAGGTGCTTTGTGCTGCTCACTTAGATAAACAACTGTTAGAACCAGCAAGATAGTGATATGAATCTAAGGAAGTCCATCAGCTCAACACTACCTAAGTCCACCAGCTCCGAGAAGAAGTAACTACCAAAAGTTTTCAATACTCATTGTGCAGTACATATGCCTGTAATTATGCCGGAAATGACCCGTGCGTTATAACGACTAAGTCCCACCAGAGAGGTTGATGTTTCCTTGTTAAAGGCGGAAATTGCGCATGTGTGCAGATGAACTTATCGTCTGTTTGCTCGACCGGTAGCTTCATCTTCTATTTTCTTTCGTAAGGAATTGATTGGGATCATTACAAAAGGGAAAGCCCACGATACATGCAGCGTGGACCTCTTCCTAACGGACCTCTCATCAGCCCTTTCGATTCCTTCGATATCTCGTTTAAAAGTGATTTGCAGATACTCACAAGCCTCGATCTAATTACAGCAGAGTCCAGAGCTATAACGGCTGCCTGGCTACCTATACAGACAGTGATTGTTTCACCAACGATTCTGCTCTCGCGTATAATTTCAGCAGCCTGTGTACCTATAATGGCTGTGACTTTGGCCTCGCAGTCCTCGCCCCAGATGGAATAGGGCGCCAACAACGCCTGCGCGCAATCTTGTTTGGAGCTCTGCAACGTGAGCTACGTGGCGTAAGTGGTTAGTGTGTCGGATCGCTATGCATGAGGTTCCAAGTTCGAATCCCAGAAAATACCAAAAAGTTTTTTCACGGTCCCACCTCTCGCGAGCGTCTGACAAACATCCAAGAGTATTCTTGTCACGAAAAAGCTTCTCAAATCGCCGTTCGAATTCGGCATTAAACTGTAGGTCCCTTCCATTCGTGTGAAAAATATAACGCACACAACATGAGTAGTTGCGAGAAGCTAGGCCCTGCCACTTTAAAGAGCTGTTGCGCCAAATATTTGTTTGTTTTGTTGAGCTACCACCAACTCATTCCCTAAGAGCTTGATTCCTTCTCGACTGTTCTGCGTAGCGTTAGCCTATGGCGTCACGCTGTTCTGCCTGCCTAGGTGAGTGGATTCCACTGCATGGCATATTTCACAAAGGAGTAGTCGTTGCGCCGTAGGGTGTGCCCACTTTCACCTTCGCACATTAATGTCTATCGGTTCTTGGCCCGTTCTTAGATAATGTTGTTCGTTGGAGGTACGATTAGGCCAAAAGATCCTCAAGATGATTCTCAGAAATCTGTTTACGAAGGTTTGCAGCTTGCATGTGATAGTGG
Organism: Brachypalpus laphriformis; assembly: GCA_945910035.1. Classification (NCBI taxonomy): domain Eukaryota; kingdom Metazoa; phylum Arthropoda; class Insecta; order Diptera; family Syrphidae; genus Brachypalpus; species Brachypalpus laphriformis. The sequence goes on along the minus strand of OX246757.1, from coordinate 11,726,946 downwards.
TATCCACCTTCCAAGTACTGCACCCATACGGCTGTTGCAGATTGGTCCTTAAGAATCTGTAACCTTCAACTCAAAAACAGTCCCAAACTGTCGATTTTCTCTTAACGAGATGGCCAAACAGTTCAACATTAACCTAAGTTCGGTCCAGGCCGACGAACTCGCCAAGATGGGCACTTGTCTACCGATTTCGTCGAGTTACAGTGAAACTGCTACTTAATCTCAACACCACTAGCGCGACCAATCGCACTGTGGCTGGCGGCATTACGTGACTCATTAACAGACAGATCTGGCCTTAGCTGGATCAGAAACACCTAAATTGTCTTATCGGGCTAGACTCATCGCAACTACAGTATGTGTCATTACGGGGCACTGCATCATCGGTAGGCATGCCATCAGGCTAGTCATCTTAGCAAATGATTTCTTCAGAAGTTACATGGACGAGGAGGAGAAGGAAACCATAAAAAAAAAATATGTGGCAGTGCCTAGCTTCTCGCAACCACTCATGTTGTGTGCGTTATATTTTTCACACGAATGGAAGGGACCTACAGTTTAGTGCCGTATCCGAACGGCGATTTGAGAGCTTTTTTTGTGACAACAATACTCCCGGAAGTTTGTCAGACGCTCGCGAGAGGTGGGACCGTGAAAAAACTTTTTGGTATTTTCTGGGATTCGAACTTGGAACCTCATGCATAGTGATCCGACACACTAACCACTTACACCACGGCGCCCCGAAGGAAACCATACTACACCTTTTTTGTACGTGCCAGGCGCTCTCCGCTGGCAGAAGACTACAATTAGGAGCCTACCTCTTCGAAAATTTAAGCGAGTTAGCTAGCGTCAGCATCGGCAGACTCCAGCGCTTCATGACAAGGTTCAACTGGTTTAAGGGATGATAGATGCATGTGGTTCCACAATGGGCCTAGTCTGGTCTAAGTGAGGCCTGCTACTCTAACCTAACCTATCCTGAGAACATTGCTTCTCCAGACTTTCGATGGCATTCCGAACGCAGCTTTTGCCTTCCCGATTCTGTTGCACACATCCAATTCGGTGCGCCACCGCGGTTAGTCGAGACCACACTTCCTAAGTATAGAATGTTGTCTGCTTTCTCGACTTTGAGTTGAGCGCGGGTGTTAGAAGTGCTCAGGGCTTTTGCTTGAGCTGTGTTTATCTAAAGCTTAACTTTGTCTGCCTCAGCTTCTAGACTTCGGACCATCCGATGATGTGAAAGTAGGCAAACATCGTCGGCGCATTCGAGGTGTTTAAGGTAAGATGTCATAGTCCAATGAATTCCATTGTTACCTTCCGTCAATGCCGCACGGAGTTCATCGCTGATGAGCACTTAGAAGAACGGCGGTGACAGTATGCTCTGTTGTAGTCCCATTTGGACTTGAGAATCCTCCGACACCTTACCATTGTGTAAGCTCTTCTTTTTTTTTGCCGGAATAGGAATCGCTTTTTTTATTTTTTGTATAGGAATCGCTCGACTGGAGCACTCAGACGCAACTGGTCCATTGTGCTAAAGACGTAACGCTAGCTATAAGTTTTGCTGGGGTGCCTCTCCTGCGTAGGACCAACCATATAGCATCTCCTTTTAATCTGCCGAAAGCCTTCTGGAAGTCGATAGACAGTAGATGCAACGGAGACATGTACTCGATCCGTAAGGTGTTGATGTGGTCGATGCAGGAGCATCCAGCACGAAAGATTGCCAGTTCGACGTCGAGAGTTGAATCTAAATGTTCCTCAATTCCGGTAGAACGCATATACCTCTCGAGTTTCCGCAATCCATCAGATATCCCGCTTTCCACACCTGGGGAAATCGCTCCCCAGAATATTGCTTGCCTTGACACGACTGACTTCTTGACTCCGCGGTATCTTAGAGATCGACTACTCCTGATATTTCATTGCCTCTGGATGATTTGGCTGCTGACCTTCGGCTTTCATTGTTATTCAAATCAATGTCCGGCACTAGGATTTCAGGTGATCCCTTGAAAGAACATTGTGCATTGAGAGCAGTATGTGGCGCAAACAAGTAGAGAGGGACATACACCGACTTGGCGTGCGCAACTGGAGGCAGCTGGCTCGTAATCGAGCTGGCTGGAAAGGTATGTTGGTTGAGGCCCAGGTCCACCTAGACTGTAGCGCCACCTATGTAAGTAAATAATAGTTGAAACTTATCTAGTGAAGTCTCCTCTAATCATGTCCAATTGCAAGTATGAAGACATTTCATCCAGCCGCAAAGTGGACTAGCCTGAATCCATTGGCAGATGTGATATCGTGCAGCCTGTGCCTTCCGACCATAAAGTTGTAATGAGGCGCAAGTGCACTGCTACCTTTGGCAGATCTATTGTGCCCCCAAACTAAGGCTCTAGTCGATGATATACTCGGTTTAGAGAACTTCCTCCAGTCTAGCTGCTACTATGAACCGAAGTGGATCCAGCGAAGGTAGATCCGTTTCTGATAGAAGATAGGCACCTAGGTGATTTCTTCTTTTGTGAAAGAGTGTTTCGCATTCCATAAGAAGGTGCCCTGGTGTTTCCGCGATATCCCTGCAGAATCTGCAGTGCCCGCCTGCCTTTATTCTAAGGTTCCTTAGGTGCTCCGTGAGTCTGTAGTGATCCGTTTACATGCCCGTCAAGATGCGAAGTCGAAGCTAACTTCAGGCAGGTTCTGCTTCTTTTCTGGTTGTGGCTTCCTAGAAATTTGTTCGCCTGTCTCGATAGGGGGGATTTCATCCTTGATTCTTGACCCATTCGTTTTCTTCCTCTTAACTCAATTCTTTGCGTATTCTGTATGGTCCTATCCCACAAAATGGTTCTGGTACATGGAACGGCATGTCTGATCCGTTTCTTGCTAGTTCATCGGCTGCTTCGTTCCCCTCCACTCTTACATGTCCTGGTACCCAGTAGATAGTTACTTTGCTTGTTTCTTCCAGTTTGTTTATCCTGGTGAGGCATTCCCATACCAGTTTGGATCTGATGTCGTGCGAAGTCAGTGCTTTAATAGCGACTTGGCTGTCTGACAGTATTGCGATGTCTTGCCCGCGATATTTCCTGAATTGCGCGCATCTTTCGATTGCATGAACTTCTGCTTGAAATACGCTGGGGAAGATTTTCAGTCGTTTTGAGTATCTAGTCCTGGGCCCGTACACTCCTGTTTCGGTGCCAGTAGATGTCTTCGATCCGTCTGTGTACTATTTAATGGTGTGTCCTTTGAATTGCTACTTATGGAACTCCAATCTCTTTTGTTGCTCGAGACAGTATTTCTTGACCATATCATCTCTGGGGTAGTTGGAGTTGAATATGGTTAGGCTAGGTTAGGTAGATGGGTGCCCTGTAACAAAAGAGTCACTTAGAATAACGGTTCGGCTCCATTGTGCCCAATCATTTAGCCCTGGAAACGCTGTAAAGATAGCCCGCTGTTAGTACCACCAGATAGTGATATGAACCTCAGGAGGTCCGTCAGCTCTGCATTACCTACGATTTGGATAGCGTTACTCGCTCTTTGCCGCTCGATGCACATTCCTTTCCCGATGCCCTCCTTGCTGATTCTCAATATTATCTCCTTGGCGAATCGTTCTAGCACTATGTGTAGTGGAGGTATACCTACGATTTTCTCTAGTGCTGCTGTGGAACAGGTTCGCATGGCTCCTGTTATACATATGCAGGCTAGTCTATGCACTTTGCACAAAAGATGACAAGATGTTCTACTACGGAACAGAGAAGGCTAGGAACGGAATCGGTATCATCCTTGCGGCAGAAATCCTTGGTAACGTCTTGAGCATTTCGAAGTCCAGCGACCGTTTGATGTCTCTCAAACTAGTAATACAAGGAGAGGGGTGGAGTATTGTCAGTGCATATGCTCCCCAAAATGGGTGCAATCAGAGAGATAAAGATGCATTTGGGATAGATTTCCACAATCTCCTTAAGAACATCCCAAAGGAAGAGTTTCTGTTTGTTGGAGCGGATTTGAATGGACATGTCGGGAAGTCAAACGAAGACTATGAAGACTGCCATGGAGGACTAGGATACGGCACCAGGTACCTTTCTGGTGAAGACATTCTAAGCATGTGCATATCACACCGTCTTATCGTGTTAAATACTCGTACCATGTCCATCAAACAAAGCCGACACCTGATCACTTACAGCAGTGGTGGAGATGAGACTCAGATTGACTACCATTTGGTAGCCAGTTTCATGAAGTCTCGGGTAAAAGATTACAAAGTGATCCTGGGAGAGGCAATCGTTTGGCAACACCGTCTCCTGCTAACAGAAATTTTTATGAAAACACCGAAGGAAAGCAAACAAACAAGGGTCTCTGCGAACATCAAGTGATACAATCTGGACAAAGAAAAAGGCAACGCTTTTGTTTTCGTAATGAAAAATTACCTCTCTCACACCATCAACGGAGCTGAGGATGAAGAGTGCAGAGCACAAAATATGTGGGATTCCCTACAGTGACCTTGCTTAAAGAAGGCCAAATCACTGCTAGGAGCTTCAAAAGGCCACCATCAACACGCCAAAGAAACATGGTGGTGGAGTGATGAAGCTAAGATGCTGATAAATGAGAAGAAAGCGGCTTTCAAAGCTTGGTCAAAGTGCCCCTCTAATAATAATGACGAAAAAGCTCGCCTCGAAATGGAATACAGATGATGCAAGAAAAAAGAGAAGAAGAAGTGCGCCCAGCTTCAAGCAGAGAGTACGGAGGGCCTGTATCGGGAGCTGGAGAAAATATCTTCCCCAGTTGCTGATGCAAACCAGGCTATCCAGGAGCTGCGAAGACACAATATGAACAAGAGCGCCACTATCTTCCAAATAGCCGCCCAAAGAAGGAACAATGCTCAGGAGATTCGTTCGCCAAAGTTCATTAGCAATGCTCATGGCCAGCTTCTTGTGGATGACGACAAAATTCTGCAGAGGTGGCGACAGTATTGTGAAGAGGCGGTCAAATGCTCCAAAAACGAAAAGCGGTTGGGCCAGACGAGATGCCCTCTGAGTTCTGGAAAAAGATGGGAGACGTCGGGTTCAGATGGCTAAGAATTCTCGTCTCAAAAAGTGATCCAATTCCGAATCAAGGGAGGGAAAGTTACCTTCTCCCTGTATACAAAGGGAAGGGTGATACGCGAAACTGTGATAGCTACTGTTCGATCAAGCTGATGTCACACACCATGAAGATCGTTGAGCGGGTATTAGGTGGCCGACTGCGAAAAATAATACGGCTATCTGATGATCAGTGCGGGTTTGTCTCGGGTGAATCAACCACAGATGCAATCCAAAGTATAAGGATCATAATGGAAAAACATCGTGATTCCTTAAGGGATTTGCATATTGTATTGGTGGACTTTGAAAAGGCATTCGACAGACAACCACGAGATCTGATATGGGTGACGCTAAGACATCGAGGGGTTCCAGAAACCTATGTACAGATGATCATAGACATGTACAAGGGAGCACAGACAAGAGTAAGATGCCCCTCTGGTGTAACCGAAGAGTTCCAAATCAAAGTCGGGGTGCACCAGGGAAGCGTTTTAAGTCCTTTGCTCTTTATTACAGTCCTTGATTATCTGCTTGAAGGTAAAGTGATGGACCCCCTACATCCCTGCAACGAGCACTTGATGTGTGGGTGGACGCTCTGGAGGGAAATGGATATCGCATTAGTTCAAAAAAGACAGAGTACTTGTGCGGCCCGTTCTCTGATCCACTCAGGCCTATTCCAGACATTTATTTGAATGGAACAGTGCTTCCCAAGTGCGAAAAGTTCAAATATCAAAGCAACTTGTGATGACGACATCAATCATCGTGTAAGCGTAGGGTGGATGAAGTGGCGAGAAAATTCCGCTATCTTCTGTGACAGAAAAATGCCACCTAAGTTGAAGGGAAGGCTTTACACCGCAGTTGTGCGTCCAGCGCTCACATACGGTTCACAATGTTGGACGATGTACAAAAGGTATGAGAGTAAATTAACGGCAGCTGAGATGAAGAGGCCTCGCATCACAGCAGGAGTGACAAAGCTTGATCGAATAAGAAGTTCGAGATCCGTGGAAGCTTTCACATCAAGGAAACCGTCGTACAAAAAATAGAGCGTGACCGGCTCAGTTGGTATTGCCACGTTCAAAGAAGAGATCATTTGAACCCTGTTAAAAAGGCAATATCAATGCACGTTCCAAAGACACCGCGATGTAGGAAAGGCAGGCCCATAAACGCCTGGATCAGACAAATGCGACGACATCGGCATTTCATTGGCCTTAGTAACCGAGTGATCCAAAATCGGCAGGCGTGCTGATATGTTCTAAGATCATAGGCGAACCCCACATGCGGATCAGTAGAAATGCGGTGAAGTGGGAGGGTTGTTATCCCTTATTTTCGGATCATAGCCTCGCTGAAAAAGGAAGAAGAAGATACATTTGCAGCATCAATAATCCACGTTGTTGTTGTAGCTACGGTTCCGCTGGGGACAAATCAGTTTCTAGGCTCAGGAATCGGGCTACGTCTATGTGTCGTTCCCAAAGTGCATCGTCGGTTGGCTTTGCTGGGCAGTTGAAAAGATATTTAGTGTTGTGCGGGCCATTTGTCTTTTATGGGGGCGTCGAGACGGTTCCGGTAGCTGTTTAGTAGGCAGCACCAACCTGAGCCTTGCTGTGCTCTTGTTCTTCAAGGCAGGCTACGTTCTTCGTCTGCTTTGGGTGATGGGCAGCCTCCGAGGACCACGTTGGGGCAGACATTCTCCATAGAGTGGGACACCGTAGTGTGATAAATGCTTTTCAATGCATCTTTGTAGGTCTGTCTGTCGACCACGGTGCCCTGCGTGTAGGCATCGAGGTCATATTTGTAGATTCGGGGCCCTTTGCGACTGGAACAGAGTGGTTGTGGTGGATGATTAGGGTGGTCTTGGAGGTGACAAGCTAGTAGGAACTGCTTAGAGAGCATGGTGTTATATTTCCTTACTGGAAACAACTTCGTCTCAGCATGGAGGTGATTAGCATGTGACATCAGGTGACATCCGGTGACGGTCCTCATGGCCGCGTTTTGGCAAACTTGAAGATGCTGCCAGTTAGTGTCACTCAGCTGCGGTATCCAGATGGGGGCGGCGTACTTCAGCACGGATATACCGATTGCCTTGTATGCGGCGAGTAGCGACTCTTTATAAATTCCCCAGGAAGACCCGCTAAGGACTTGAGTACATTGTTTCGAGGTCTATTATTATTATTATATGTAGAGGCGAACCCCACGGGCGGATCAGTAGAAAAGCGGTGAAGTGGGAGGGTTGTGATCCCTTGTTTTCGGATCATAACCTCGCTGATAAAATGAAGAAGAAGATGTAAAGGGTTATTTTGCACTGCAACCTAGTCGTCTATTGGGGGCCTGCATTGCGATTGATCGGGAAACTACTGACTGCCCAAATATTGGGTTGGGCCAGTAGGGCAACAATCAAGTTCGTGGTGAAGTGCTTGCTTTACTTCCTAATGGTGGTCCCCGGGCAACTATACGTATAGACCCCTATACGTGTAGGCTAAAATTGTAAGTGCGGGTTGTCTAGGGCCTTGATTCAAGACTAGGTAACGTGGGCCAGCAACCTACGTTACTGAAAACCGACCGCTACAGAAACCGACACTATGCCTCGGATAAGGAATGATCACATGTTGACGACTTTTGGCTATTGTACCCGGACAAAGATAGGTTTCTGGAATGTAAAGACGCTCCTCGACTCGGGAAGAGAAGGTAGCTACAATGCGGCATAAGCTGGACATTTTGGGGGTAAGTGAAATAAGATGGTTAGAAGCGGGCGAGTACCAGTCTCCAACGCGTACCACTGTACTACTCTATTCTGGAAGACCATTCGAAAGTCCGCGGGAATATGGAGTCGGACTACTGCTTACAACAACAGCACGCAAGGGCCTAATTTCCTGGTAGCCTCATGGTGATAGGATTTTGACGGCCAGATTCCGGACTAGAGTACGACGCGTCACCATCATACAGTGTTACGCCTCAACGAATAGTTCGTCTGAGGACGAAAAGGAGAGCTTCTACAATCTCTTAAGCGCCGTCTTCAACACAACACCAAATGGAGACATTGTCATAGTGATGGGGAATTTGAATGCCAAGGTAGGCAACGACAATGAAGGGCTCAAACATGTAATCGGGAAGCATGGACTAGGCAACCGCAATGACAACGGCGAAAGGTTTGTGGATTTCTGCAATGCCAACCGCCTTGTGATAGGTGGCACCATGTTTGAGCACAAGACCTGCCACAAGCCAGTTGGGTTTCCAACGACAGGCAAGCAACCTCCAATCAAATTGACCATTTTGCTATCAGCCGCCGCTTTAGAAGTAGTCTCCGGGACGTCCGAAACAGGCGAGGGGCAGATGTGGGGATAGTACGAGATCACCAACTTATGTTAGCACCTCTCCAACTACGCACTGTTGCAGTTCGAAGATCACACGACAACACAAGAATGCCCAGGTTCAACATCGAAAGACTTAGTGATCCCTCAGTCCGAAAACAATTAAGTGAGCACTTTTCGCAAGGTGTGGAAGCAATCAGCAGCTCTATGCCCGCAACCATCAATACCATTGGTGTGCTGTGAAAAAGTTTTCGCATCTGGTACTGAAAGAGTTGTCGGTCGATCGCAGGGAAGACATAGGGCGTGGCTTTCCGAGGATACCTGGAGACGGATTGACGAATGAAAACTGCTGAAAGCTCAGTTTGCAGCTACGCCAGCAGCAGAGAGAAGCGAGCTATAGTCCCGATATCGCATGAAGATGAGAGAAGTTCAGCGTAGCGTGCGACGTGACAAGCGCAACTAAATCAACGCGCTGGCTACAGAAGCAGAAGAAGCTGCACGGGGGTGCGAAAGCAGGACCGTCTACAGAATCACCAAAGAGCTGATAAGCGATCGCAGCTCCAGCCTGTACCTGTACCCCCTTGCGAGTCCTAGGCCCTCTAATACGCCTACGCACCATAGTTTATGGTTTCTGATAATGGAAATCCTAGACGTTTCCTTACCCATTTCGGTTGCGGGCCAGCTCAAGAAATGGAAGGAGCATTTTGCTACGGTTTTGAATTTAATCTCAATGATAGATGCGACTTTCCCAAACCCCATAGAAACCCAAGGAAGACCGACTGGACTACTTCAGTTACGAGGTGGGGAGGAAGGCGAATCTAGTACAAGAATGTTACTTACATGAGCCAGCGGACATTGACCGAAAAGCCGAGGAAATCACTGCTGTCTTCAAAGAGGCTTTCCAGAATGCATGTCCCGTATCTAAACCTATGACAAAAGTCTCACCCCCATGGTGGATCAAAGAACTAGCCAGAATAAGAAAAGAAACAAGGAAACTCTTGAACCTGGCGAAATCAACGGGAGCTGACTCGGACTGGGAGCTACACAAAGCCAGTCAGAGGAACTTCAAGAGCGCAACGCAAAAAGCCAAAAGACAGTCGTGGCAACGTTTTTGCGACGAGAATAAGGGTACAACAGAAACGGCCAGATTGAGGAAAATCCTCTCCAGAGACTCGAAAACTCTAGGTTCCCTAAAGAACACCAACGGAAACTGGACCGAGTCTTGTTTGGAATCCCTTGAATTGCTCGTTAAAACGCACTTCCCGGGGTGTACTACCGTACCACGTAGCAGTACTAATAATAGCAATCACAGCGAATCGGAACCCCCTGCGGATTTGGTAACAGAGGACAGAATAGAGTGGGTAATAAGATCGTTCTCCCCCTTTAAACCCCCAGGACTTGATGGGATTATACCGATCATGCTGAAAAAACTGCACCAATCATTATCCAATGTCTCAAAAAGCTATTTGCCAGTAGTCTTAAACAATGTCACATACCAAGAACATGGAGGGAGGTAAAGGTGGTTTTTATACCCAAGGCGGGCAAGGCTAGTCACACCACCGCGAATGATTTCAGACCAATAAGCCTTACCTCTTTCATCCTGAAAACTTTTGAAAGATTGCTCGACATTTACATACGTAATAGAATACGCCCGGGGGACTTATCCCCAGCCCAACACGCATAAACGAAGGGTAAATGTGTGGAAACTGCCCTACATCATGTTGTCGGCTCTATAGAAAAATCACTTAAGGATAAAGAGTTCACACTAGCTGCTTTCTTGGACATTGAAGGAGCCTTCAATAATGTAAATACCGAAGGGGTTAAAAGAACCCTAAGAAACCTAGACATCGACATCAGTCTAATTAACTGGTTTGTTAGCATGCTCGAGGAACGACATATAACCACCGAACTTAAGGGTTCAAAGCTCGAAGCATACGCCTCGAGGGGTACCCCTCAAGGCGGGGTAATCTCCCCACTGCTCTGGGTCATTGTTCTTAATGAGGTACTACAACAACTAAGGTACAGTGGGGTCAGAGCTACAGCGTACGCGGATGACGTCGTGCTGCTTGCAACAGGTAAATTCCTGCCTACCCTTAGCGAACAACTTGACGGAGCCCTAAATACTCTTAGCATATAGGCCAGGAGCTGCGGTTTAAAGGTTAATCCCTAAAAAACCGAATTCGTACTTTTTACGAATACGAGGAAAATACCGGAATAAGGCGAACCCCACAGGCGGATCAGTAGAAATGCGGTGAAGTGGGAGGCTTGGGATCCCTTGTTTTCGGATCATAACCTCGCTGATAAAAGGGAGAAGAAGAATAGGAAAATACCGGAGTTAAGTACACCTTCTGTTGATGGTATCCCACACAGATTGTCCGATAGCGCAAAATACCTGGGCCTTGCCCTTGACAAATAGCTCAATTGGAGATTTAAGAAAGCAACAATATCCTTTTGCTCATGTAGTAGAATTTTTGGTAGAACCTGGGGACCCTCCAAATCATACTATGGATGTATACGGCTATAGTTAGACCCATACTGACTTACGGCAATCTAGTATGGTGGCCAGCTGTCAACAAATCCACCAACTTAAAGGCCATCACCAAAGTTCAAAGACTACCGTGCATTGGCATCACCAGTGCAATGAGGACAACCCCAACCGCAGGACTCGAGGCTATTCTCAACCTGCTACCGCTATACATCTTTATACGAACATCAGCAGCCATTAATGCTATGAGAATAAGTCAGTCAGCGAACTGGAGAACAAGCAGAACAGGTCACTCGATGATCCTACTCGATTACTTTGGCCTCATGCCCGTAACGGATTACATGACGCCATATTTCGACTTTACAAGGCCTTTTTCTACCGCCTACCCTAGCAGGGAAGATTGAAAAAGCGGTCATATACCGAATGCCGAATCTATAGCCATCTACACAGATGGTTCAAAAATGAGCACTGGTGTAGGATCAGGTATCTTCTCCGACCCTCTAGGTGTATCAAAATCCATACGACTTCCAGACCACAGCAGTGTTTTCCAAGCAGAGGTCTTAGCAGTGGCAACAGCCACCCGTGAGTCTGCGGTAAGGGCAATACCGCCAGAAGGTATTACCGTCTTTATCGACAGCCAGGCAGCAATAAAAGCGATTACTGCCATAGAAATTAAATCGAAGCTTGTGAAGTGTTGTCGAGAAGAGCTCAGGGTTCTTGGAACACAGCACAAGGTATCGCTCTGTTGGGTCCCTGGACACGAGGGTATCCCAGGCAATGAGAAAGCCGACGAGCTGGCGAGAATCGGCTCAGCAGCCCCAAAAGAACAAGTTGACCCCCTGTGTGTATGCCGCCTTGCACACTCAAGCTCGCTGCAGGGAATAAAGCCACTGAGGAGGCGAACGCAAGATGGAACACCATGGAAACTTGCGCCATCACTAGGAAGCTTTGGCCATCTTTCGACAAAGCAAGGACCGAGGGAATTACTCAGAAAGATAGGAAATCCCTTTCCACCCTCGTGGGCATCATCACGGGGCACAACACTCTGCGGTACCACTTGAAGAAACTACGCCTGACGGAGGAGGAACTCTGCAGAGGCTGTGGTGACGAGGAAGTTTTTGAGGACACAACCCACTTCCTGTGCCACTGTCTGAGTCTTCAACACTCCAGGAAAAAGTTCCTTGGTAAATTTTTCTTCCAGGATCTCGAGGAACTCTGCGGCGTTTCAACGGAAAAGATGTTGAACTTCATCAAACCATCAGGGTGGTTTGTATGCAGAAATGAAGTAAGTGACTGAGTTAGTAGTTTTTAGTTTCATTGGGTACGGGATTACTTTTTCCGCCGTGGGTACCACAATGGGTCAACGCTAACCTGAGTGTGGCAGAGAGCGTCCCTCCCTGCCAGCCCACATACCTAACCTAATCTACGGTTTTGAACCGCATATTCGCTTGCGATATGCTCCCAAATCAGACTGAGGTGCCCAAGGTGAGAAATGTCCGAACACGCACCATAACTCCCAGTAAGGATGAGATCACTACCACGATCAAGGCACTCAAAACCAACAAGGCGGTAGGACTTGGCGGTATTCCAGCAGAGCTCTAACGAGCAGCGCCCACAACATTGGCTGAGCTTCTGCTTCCATTTATAGAGAGAGCTTAAGAAGCTGACAGCCTTCCTAACGAGTGGAAAAAAAGAATGATCGTGAAGCTTTCTAAGAAAGGAAATTTAATGGAGTGCGGAAACTGGAGGGGTGTCTGCGTGCTGCCTGCGTGCTGCCTGCTGTAGCTAAGATAATAGCTAAAATCATCCTGGAGCGAATCAAACAACATCTCGAAGACACACTCGCAACTCAAGCAGGTTTCCGCTCTGGATCCTCCTGTGCCGACCACATCAACACCCTGCGGATTATCATCGAACAGTGTGTTGAATATCGATCGCCACTGCACCTGCTGTTCATCGATTTTGAGAAGGCGTTCGATAGTGTCAACAGGGAGTTTATTTGGCGTGCCTTACGCAGGAGAGGCATTCCCGATAAACTAATTGCTATTGTCAAAGCTACATATAAAGGCTCCAAATGTCACGTTCTGCACAGACAGAGGTTGTCTGAGGAATTTGAGACCCAAAGTGGGGTAAGACAAGGCTGTATCCTTTCTACAATGTTATTCCTATTGGTGATTAGCGATGTGTTTCATGCAGCTTTGTCGACGGGAAACGGAGGAATTCGATGGACTCCTACATCCCAACTGAAACATCTTGACTACGCTGACGATGTATGCTTACTCTCTCACAAAATCATTTCAACAAATGACAGCAGATCTGGAGATCTGGCAGTCGTCGTCGGGCTGAAAATAGAGAGAGAGAGTAGAGGATTTCCAGTATCTTGGGAGTATTGTCTCGACCGACAGTAGAACCGTACTGGATAAAGCCAACAGGATCACCAAAGCAAATTTCGCATTCGGGATCTTGTACAAAATATGACGAAGCAATGCAATCAGTTTGAACACCAAGATAAGACTGTTCCGCTCCAACGTTGAATCCGTGCTGTAATATGGTTGCAGCACGCGGAGAGTGACCACTACTATCACCAGAAAGCTGCAAACGTTTGTTAATAGGTGCCTACGCAATATCTTAAGGATTTTCTGGCTCAATCGTATCTCTAACGAACACCTTTACGAGAGAACGGGTCAGGAACCAATAGGCACACCCATCCAACGGCGGAAGTGGCAGTGGATTGGTCACACATTCCGAAAGGCGCTATACAGTCGAGAAGGAGGCACGGCAGTTGGAGAAAAGTTGGGGAGAAATCAGACACATTGCCAGAAACCGTACACGATGGCGCGTAGGCATAGTAGATGCCCTAGGACCCACAAGGGGAACCAGGACATAAGTAAAAGTAAGTAAAACATCTGTGCTGCTGTAGATTGAGCTACCCGGAAAGTGTGCTTCTAATAGTAGAAGGGCCCTCTGCTCTTCATCTTGCTTTTACAGCGAGCATGGTGCGCCCGCTTTCTCCCTAGCCAGTGCCTTATATAATCCGACCGCTGCAGGGATTCTCACAGAATGCTCTGAAGCCATTTCGTATAGCTTTCCTTTCGTTAATTACTCAGTGACCACGCCACTAAAGACGTTCTCCTTCCCCCTAGCTTTGCGTTAAAGTGGCCCCCGGGACAACTTTAGCATCGTGGCTAGGACATTGCTCATACATGTCCAAGAGCTGGTGGAAGTCATCTTCCATCTTCTTGTGAGGGGTGACAGTACATATTAGGCACTCCAAATAGAGCCAAGGCATTGAATTGTATAACCACTGTTCATCCGAAGGGTGCTGGTGATGGGAAAGTGCAAAAAAAAAAAAATTAAATTATAAAAGTTGGCACTAGCTGCCTTAGAAGCCTGCAAAGTGCGTGCAAAGAAACATAACTCTGAATGAATTAAATTGAAATGGCACCAGGGAAGCAATCGCCTCGGATTACTCTTTGTTTGCGTGTATAGATGTGTGGATGGTTGTATATGTTACATTGGCTTTCCCTTAGGCTAGTGGTTACTCATACCCATACGCCGTCAATGCAATTGCGTGAATCAACCTCATTCTCAGATATTAACGTGCTTGGCTTGGACACCGAAAGGAATAAGATCCCACCCAATGTGGCTTGGTCGACCCTCAATTAGAAATTTATTTTAGGAAAGATGGGTTGAACCATCAACCCTTCAGTGTACTCGCACACATGTCTACTCACCCTTTTGCCTGCCTGCTATGATTATGCTTTTACGTCCTGGTTTTCCGTAGCAGTTCCGCCTGGTCACCTCCAATTGACTCATCTATCAATTTCTGGCATTATGTCCGTCCATCCGTGGCACACTATGCCTCCATTGATTGCAAATTGGTGATGGGGTCATCGAAGTCATCGCTTGTAAAGTAATACCGTGGGTAATTGATGCAAGGTGTTCCTTGCATTGTGCCTAGCGTTGTGTGAATGCTTTGTTTTCAATTAAAGTGTACAGACGTCCGCACATATGTGTGCAGTTGCTTTCAGTTTTTTGATTGGCATAATCCCCCGTGCATTGTATTTTGTGCGTTTGTGAAGTGGGAAAAGTACAAGGGTTGCAAATTGTTGCGTAGGCGCGGGTATTTGTGTATCAGATACTGCGTTATAAGTAAGCTTAATCCCTAGCTGTGGGTCTTTGAAATATTGGTGTGAGTTGTAATTGCGTTTGCAGCTTAACGCCTACTTTTACTTCCTTTCACACATCTAGCTTAGACGCCAATCGCATGCACATAAAGCACATTCCACGTGAAGCGGCTGTAGTGCTCATAAATCGGTACATCATGACTGCAGTACCGCGGGATCAATATTGTTGTTCTTCTTCTTCTTCCAATTTCGGTGAAGTTGTGATCCGAACTCAAGGGATCATAGCCATTCCACTTCACTTATCCTCCTTTATCCTCCTGTGAGTGGATGGAGCCCAATGTTCCAGCCCGGAAAATCTTCTAATCTAACCTGGATGGTCGGCGCAGTAGAGAGCGACCTCGCGTTAGAGGGGAGGGGTATCGCCAGGCCTGCCGATACTTTCTGAGATCAAACAGGTCCGGGTGGAGCTGTGACTCAACTAACAAGCCTCTTCAGCTAGCTGTTTCCAGTTGCGCAAGTTGGAAATCTTGTCTGCCTCTGGATCTCTGAGATCTGCGTCGTGCTTGTAGGTACTTCGCTCTGAGCCGTTTAATCTCGTCGGTCCACCAGTAGCAGGACTCGCCTCTTTTACTGACAGTCCTACTGGGCATTGCTGCGTCGCACGCTGTGGTAATGACCTGGATCAGCTGATGCGAAAGGGCCTCAGCCGATCCGTTATTCGTTGTGGCGCTGGTGTTTAACATTACTTCGAACATGTCTTTGTCGAAGAGCGTGTCCTTCCACTTTGGTCCTGTTAGGGTGGGACGCAGTCTACGTTTCTCCTCGCCGACATTAAATATAATTGCCTGGTGGTCACTGTGGGTATAGTCTTCGCTCACCCGCCATTTGGTTGTCCGCAGGAGTGAGTTGCTCATGAATGTGATGTCAATGATTGACCCTCTGCCTGCTTTTCGAAACGTTTCCGCTGTAGAGTCGTTGGCCAGACTAATGTCCATTCGAGGAGAGTTCTTCCCCTTGCGTCTGTGATTCTACTGCCCCAATCAGTAGCCCAGGCGTTGAAATCTCCAGCAATAATTACTGGATGTTTCCCTCGCGCGTCAGCTACGACGTCGTCCAGCAGCTTCAGATAGTCCGCTAGTGGTAGACTGGAGGGCAAGGGCGCCTTCCGTGGATTGATTATATCATAGGCCGCATTGCACTTGCGCCTCACCAACCATACATCTATATATTTACTCCTCACGTCGCTCACTTAAGTCGGTTCTTACACTACTAGGGGATGGAGAAGGGGTTGCTTCGAGAAATAATTCCCTCTTAACGTTCCCCACGCGTGCATGCATCTTGGGATAAAACCCATGTAACATAGTTCTAAGCAATAGATTCAGCAATAGAAGGGTCTGCAGAGGAACCCCCCAAGGCGGAGTTCTGTCTCCTTTAATTATGGCTTCTAGTGGCGGATGAGATCTTGGTAATACGGCTTCAACGCAACGGAGTATGCCGACGATGTGGTTATCGGGGAAATTTCCACCGGTCCTAAGTGAAAAGCTCAATCTTGCACTACAACTAGTGGATAACTGGGTTAGTAGCAAAGGCCTGGGAGTCAACCCCTCAAAGAAGGAGGTATTTCCTTTCACTAAGAAGAGATCAATCCCTACCTTCAGACCCCCAAATATCGGTGCTATTGAACTAAATATCTCAGCTCGATACCTGGACGTAGTTCTAGATTCCAAACTAAACTGGAAGGGCAAAATTGTCAAACGCATCGAGAAAGCTTTCTACTCTTGCGAGAAGGACTTCTGTAATACGTGGGGCGCTTCAAACCAGCTGTCATGTATTGGATATACACGGCGGTAGTAAGGCCCATTCTCATATATGGTTCACTAGTATGACGGATGGTATTTGAGAAGCAATACCAGCTTTCGAACTTCTTCCTCTTCCTTTTATCAGCGAGGTTATGATCCGATAATAAGGGATCATAGTCCTCCCACTTCACTGCATTTCTACTGATCCGCCTGTGGGGTTCGCCTACCAGCTTTCGAACATCACCGCAATTCAGAGGGCAGCGTGCATCGGAGTTATGGCATCAATGAGAAGAGCTCCAACACCATTCCGCTTGATATATACTGTAGCAGTCTGGCGGCAAAACCTCTGTAAGACTAAGAAAATGTCGATTGTGGTCATTTAGCCCTTATGACCATACCACCATTTTGTCCCGATACGCGACTGCCAACGGATCGATGGAAACTGATCACATAAACCCGATGCTATCATCTGAAAGGAGATTTGCTACAAGAATTCCTAACAGAATGTACTAGGAAAACCGAACAACCATGAAGAAAAAGGAACTGGCCTTGTATACCGACGGTTTCAAGGGGGACATTGGCACGGGAGCCGGAGTTTATTGGGATGCCCTAGGAATAGATCACTCCTTTAGGATAAGCGACGTCTTTGAGCCTGAAGTAACAGCCATTATACAGGCCCCAGAAGTTGATAGAATGATCAGTGTCTATTTAAATAACCAGGTGCGAGCTCTCGCTTTTGAAGTGACCCCAACCAGGTCCTTACGAAAGAAAATTGAAGATGAAGCCACTGGTCGAGCAAACAGACGATGGGTTCATCTGGAATGGCCTTTAACAAGAAGAGATCAACCTCTCTGGTGGTACTTAGTCGTTATAGCACACGGGTCATTTCCGGCATAATAACCGGTCACTCGGTATACTGCACAACGACTATTGTAGAAGTTGCAGGGATGAAGAAGAAATTAAATCTGTTTATCACCTGCTGTGTGATTGTCCTGTCCTATCCGTCAGAAGATTGAGGACTCTTGGTAGTTACTTCTTCTCGGAGCTGGAGGACTTAGGTAGTGTTGAACTGATGGACCTCCTGAGATTCATATCACTATCTGGGTGATTCTAAGAGCGAATCATCTTCACAGTACTTCCAGGGATAAACAATGGATCCGAACTGTTGGTCTAAGTGAGCAGTGACTCTTTTGTCACAAGGCACCCATCTACCTAAACTAACCAAACAAGAGCCATATTGTTAATGCCTAAAGTGTAGATTCTTGAGTTCCTATTTGGAGTGTTATCACTTTACTAAGAAAAACTATCCGAGAACTTTAAAAATGTAAAGAAGTCTCAATGGCCCTGAACGAAGGCATGTTGCAATGGTGTCCTGGTTGTAATCAAGTTCTCGAAGGAAGCTTAGGATAGTCTGGACTGAGGAAAAGAGATTATGTCATACGCGAAACTGTGATAACTACCATTCGATCAAGCTGATGTCACACACCATGAAGATCGTTGAGCGGGTATTAGAAGGTCGACTGCGAAAAATTATTCGGTTATCTGACGATCAGTGCGGGTTTGTCGCGGGTAAATCAGCCGCAGATGCAATCCAAAGTATAAGGATCGTAATGGATTCCTTTGCATATTGCATTGGTTGACTTTGAAAAGGCATTCGACAGACAACCACGGGATCTGATATGGGTGGCGCTAAGACATCGAGGGGCTCCAGAAACCTATGTACAGATGATCATGGACATGTACGAAGTAGCAAAGACAAGAATAAGATGCCCCGCTGGAGTAACCGAAGAGTTCCGAATCAAAGTCGGGGTGCACCACGGCGTCTTAAGTCCTTTGCTAATGGACTAATGCTAGTCAGAGAGATTCCCAGGATCCACATTAGGCTCCCCAACATGGCCATTAAAAGCAGTAAGCTTATCAACTGCTTCAAGCTCCACAATCCAACGGTTCCCATGGATGACTGGAAAGTCATCAAGGCTGAGGAACCACATAACAACACCCTATCCTTCCTGTTACTGATCACCGAAGAAAGTGCCGTCACCCGTGAGAAGACGCTGTAAACTTCGCTTCGGCATCAGACACGCCAAGGTCAAGATCTTCAGATCAACGGGTCCGAGCGACGACTTAGACGAAGTCGATGACACCAACAGGCTGTTGGAGGTTATGAGGATCGAGACCACCCTACCCACCACTTCAACAAACAAAAGTCCATACCAATGGTGAAAGTCTTTCAGATTAATCTGCGCCACTCGATGTGTGCTTCAGATAATCTCATCGTCTTTCTGAAGGAGGAAGACATTGACATTAGCATTGTCCAAGATCCATGGGTTAATAGCCCTAACATAAAGGGCCTAAGCGACAACCAATACAACCTTTTCTACAACCGCAATAACATCAACCAAGGTAAGTCAAGAACCCGCATTCTAGCTAAGAAAACATGTATTTATATGTCAACATTTAAGCTCTTCTCTTAAAATATAGAACGAGGGCAGGGCGGACCTCATAATCGCATCCGTCTACATGGTACACGACCGACAAGTACCGCCGGAGGAAGTCCATGACGTAATAACCAGCACTCCACTACAAAGACCAACCTGCTAACGGGCTGCGACGCCAACGTCAGACATACAGTACGGGGCAGCTCGGAGAACAACGAACACAGTGAGTCTTTGTTTGACTATATTATTGAAACCAACCTTTCCATCTACAACAAGGGTACCGTCGGCGGGAGGACGTTATTGACGACGCACTCTCTAGTAATAACCATAACATCAACGTTGAAAATTGGAGAGTATCGAATCTGGAATCTTTCTTAGATCATAACTGGATACTCTTCGATGTACAACTTCAGATCGAGTCTCCTAAACTTTTAAGAAACCCCAAAAAAATCGACTGGGACAAGTTTGGTCAAGTCATAAGTTCAAAGCTCCGTAAAACCCCCAAACTAACAGAGTAGACAACAAAGTAGAGACTTTCAAAAAAGCTTTTAATACGGCTTCGTATAAAGTCTCGTGTTCAGGCAAATATAGAAAGAAAACATTCCGAGGAACCCTCATGTTTTAGAAAGTTGACGACAGAGACCTTCAATATCAGCCATAGCTGTAAACACTGCTTTGGAAAATGTAACAATCTATCAGAGTGGTTAACAGACAGTCATGGAGAGAATACTGCCAACATCCATTGAGACCTTAAGGACTCTGCAAGAATCAGTTAAATTTTATCGAAAGAACACTCCAATCCATATCTTCTTAGAAAGATGGACGGGGAATGGACTAAGTCTAGAACTCCTGATAAACACCCATTTTCCCGGTTACACAGATAATAGTGCAGAGCCTACAAACCAGCGCGCGCAATCTAATGCCTGGGAAAACCTTATACCCATTATTACAGAAGAAAATGTCTCCTGGGCCAAAAACCGTTTCGCTCCTTATAAATCCACGGGCCTGGACGGAATTTTACCCATTATGCTACAAACGTCGCAAGACCTAGCAATTCCACGGCTCACGTCGATTTTCAGGACCCGTACCCCAATCATGGAGACAAGTGAGAGTTGTTTTCATTCCAAAGGCAGGCAGACGTGGTCATGAGAACTCGAAAGATTTCAGACCAATCAGTACTGAAGACTCTCGAGCGACTCCTAGATAACCATTTGCGAAGCAAAATAGTAGAACCATCCCTCTTCAGAACTCAGCACACATACCTCAAAGGTAGATCAACAGGGACACAGCTCTTCACGAGGTAGTGCGAACTCCATACAATACAATGAATGTACTCTAGACATAGACATCGACAGTTTAAAGCGCACGTGGAATACTCGAGCAAGAAGGCTTCACTACTGCAGGCAGCCCTTCTTCGAATACTGCCAAACATTGGTGGACTCCCCACCATTGAGGTCTGATCGAAGCGAGGGTTTGGGGACTGCAACTACCACCTTACGCAGTTCCTATCGGGTCACGGCGGCTATCGCAAATATTTACACAGATTTAGACATGATAGCTCACCTCTCTGTCCAAATTATCGAGAAAAAGAGGAAGATACAGAGCACGCAATATTCCATTGCAATCACTTCACGGAATGAAGAAATAATCTGCCAAGTCCACCATCCCCTTAGACCAAATGCTGCGGTCAGAGAAGAATTGGTTGGAAATTTGTACACTCATAAGGAATGTGCAAAAAGACCTCCGAGTAACTGAGAGAGCAAGGAGAGTAGAAGCAGCAATTCAAGAAGATGACCATCCCCGCGAAGTAATACCTTGCAGCAGTCCCACGGGGAGAGTGGTAGAACTGTGCAGGGTGTGGATAGGCACATTCCTGGCATCGATTATCCGGACTTGCGAATACTAGCAGCCCAGACTACTAGTCTCTTTGGATAGGGTACCACATACCTTAGCGCAACAAAACAAAAAAAATAATAGTTATACCCTAGACATGGAAGGCGCATTCAATAACGTGCACACTAAATCAATCCAGTCCCTTACGGAGCTGGGGATAGAAAGCTATCCAAGTCAATGGATCGTTTCTATGCCTAGCACTAGAACTATTCAAGCAACAGTAGGCCCAACCAAATTTGCCAGAAGTGGAACACCTCTAGGCTGCGTTATCTTACCTCTACTATGGCTCATAGTCATGAATAAAATCCTTTTAACGCTAGACAGAGAAACAATCAAGGTAGTCGGGTACGCAGACGATATGGTGATGCTAGCGCCAGCAAGGTTTCTCTCCATCCTAACCCTTAGACGATGTGGTGATACTAGTGCTAGGAAAGTTTCCCTGCGCCCTAAGCGAAACCTTGGAAAATGCTCTGAGTAAGGTGTCACCTCGGGCAAAACGGAACTTATGGTCTTCACCACTAAAACCAAAATACCTTACTTCGCACTTCCTCGGCTTTATGACAAACCCCTCTCCTTATCGCCCAGCGCTAGGTATTTAGGAGTTTTAATTAATATAGAACCTCCAGGTTGGGGGTTGTGCCGTCGGGTTAACTTCCCTACCACGTAAAAAACCTTTGGTTACGAAGCAACCAACAGCCTCGGATACGGATGATCTTACTGTTGACGACCCATGTAAACGTAAAAAGGACAACGATCTTCGTGTCTGCACATGGAATGTTAGGTCCCTCTACAAACCACGTGCAGCCGAACAACTTGCGGAGGCCCTAGAGTGTCTCAAAGCAGACATTACCGCCATCCAAGAAGTGCGATGGGATGGGCCGGGCAAAAGGAGTATGAAAAACTGCGACATCTACTACGGCGATTGCTACAGACAACAAGGACAGCGTCTATTCGGGTGCGGATTTGTCATTGGAGGCAGACTTAGGCAAGAAGTCTTGAGTTTCCGGCATGTGAACGAGCGCCTCATGACTATCCGTATCAAGGCTAAATTCGCCAACATTAGCCTAATATGCGTTCACGCCCCTCACGAGGAGAAGGACGACGCGACAGAGGATGACTTCTACCAGCTCTGATGACTTCGACGTTAAAATTATCCTAGGCGACTTTAACGCAAAGCTAGGAAGAGAGGAAGTCTTTAGTAGCGTGGTCGGAAAGCACAGCCTGCACGACAACACTTCCGGCAACGGACTCAGGCTAATCGACTTTGCGGCGGGGCGAAACTTTGTTATAGCTAGTACGCGGTTCCCACGTCTCGATATTCACAAAGGAACATGGCTCTCCTTTGATCGAAAAATCGTCAACCAAATCGATCACATTGCGATCGATGCAAGGCACTCTTCCAGTATTCTGGGTGTCCGGACTTTCCGAGGAGCCAACGTGGACTCGGATCACTACCTAGTTGTAGCCAAGGTACGGATGCGGATATCCACAACGAAGCTGTGAGGAAATTTGACGTCGAAAAGCTACAATCGCAAGAGACCGCCAGAACCTTTGCCGATCGTGTTTCTTCTAATCTCAATCTTAGTCCTATGCCGCCAGCAGCAAATGCGGAAGACCAGTGAACAGCACCAGCTCATCTGTAAAATCTGGTCGGACGAAAGTATGCCCGATGAATGGAACCTCAGCATCGTTTGCCCGATCCTGAAGAAAGGAGACCCTCTGAACTGCGCTAACTACAGAGGTATAAGTCTCCTAAATATCGCATATAAGATCCTGTCTGCCGTACTATGTGAACGCCTAAAACCGATCGTCAACAACCTGATAGGTCCTTATCAGTGCGGTTTCAGGCCTGGAAAGTCCACCATTGACCAAATATTCACACTACGGCAGATCTTGGAAAAAACCCATGAATATAAAATCGATACGCACCACCTTTTCATCGATTTCAAAGTTGCCTATGATAGCGTGTATAGAGACGAGTTATACAGAGCCATGTCTAGTCTTGGCATCCCTGCCAACCTCGTCCGTTTGTGCAGAATGACGATGGAGAACTCTCGCTGCTCCATCAAAGTCGGTAAGAACGTCACCGAACCGTTCGATGTCAGGAAAGGTCTTAGACAAGGTGACGCGCTATCATGCGATCTCTTTAATATAGTACTTGAGAGAATTGTACGAAACTCACAAGCCAACCCCGGAGGTACAATCTTCTTCAAGTCTGTACAACTACTCGCTTATGCCGATGACATTGACATAATCGGAAGAACTCAGCGGGCCGTCAATGGGGCATTTACGAGTATTGAGATCGAGGCAGCAAAGATGGGTCTAGCGGTCAATGAAAGCAAAACAAAATATATGCTGTCTACAAAAAAGTACACCCAACATCGGCGTCTTGGGCAGAACGCCACAATAGACAGATACAATTTTGAGGTAGTAAAGGATTTTGTCTACCTAGGCTCTATGGTCAGCTCCGCAAATGACATGAGTGGAGAGATCACACGGAGAATTACTCTTGCCAATCGTTGTTTCTATGGGCTAAAACGGCAATTGAGTAGCAAAGCCCTAACTCTTTATAAGACATTAATCATCCCAGTCCTGCTGTATGGCGCAGAGGCATGGGCTTTGAAAAAACCGGATGAGGATGCCCTTGGTTATTTCGAGAGAAAAGTTCTTCGAGCGATCTTTGGTCCCGTCTGCATAGACGGTGAGTGGAGGAGAAGGTACAATGCCGAACTATACGGCCTGTACAAGGACATCGACTTAGCCAGAAGAGTTCACATACAGCGACTAAGATGGCTGGGTCATTTAGAGCGGATGGAGCCCAACCTTCCCGCTAAGAAAGTCTTCGAATCCAACCCGGACGGACGGCGCAGTAGAGGACGACCTCACGGTAGGTGGCGCAAACAAGTGGAGAGGGACCTCAACCAACTTGGCGTGCGCAACTGGAGGCAGCTGGCTCGTAACCGTGCTGGCTGGCGAGGTTTGTTGGTTGAGGCCCAGGTCCACCCCGGACTGTAGCGCCATCTAAAGGAAAGGAAAGGAATTAATATAGAATTTATTTTCACTGAATTATGTTAATGTACATCGGTTTACAAATTCTTTTAAAGCAATGGCAAAAGCCGTCAGCCAGAATGACAGTTATAAGTCGAATAATAAATCGGTTAAAAGAAAAAAAAATTGTTTCATAAAAATAAAGTTAAATGTGTGGAACTATATTTCTAAATATTGCTTTCTGTACTCCAACGCAGTCGAGACGTAGTAGAATAGTACTTTCCAGTTACTACCATTCAAGATTTGAATTACCTCCTCGCTCGACAGCACGGACTGATTCCAATAGAGTCTCCTCAGTTCCTGCAGAATAGGACATCTTCCCAGAAAGTGGTATACATCTTCTCTCTCCTTTAAATTGCACAGTGAGCAAAAGATTGGAAAATCGTTCCGGTGAGGTCTAAAATTCAGTGGTAACAACTCTCCTCTCGCTTTAAAGGCTACGCTCATCTGCTGTACCGTATTTTTTTCGTTGAAATAGTTTCTCTCCTTCAGGCTATGATTTAGAACTCTATATATACTGCGACTCCCGGATTGAGAAGCCCTTTCCATGAAAGCTGCATGTTTCCTTTCATCAAGGGTCCTTAATATCATCTTAATGACATGTCCACACTGCAATATTCACTAAGTTCTTCCCACTTACGGAACAGTAGAGCTTTTCTGTTGAGAAGATAGCAAAGCATTATTTTTGGCAGTCGATGGTCTGGTATATCTACTACTTTTAGTATGTATTTGAAGTGCAATCCCAAGGCATATAGGCTCAACATAGGCAGTCCTGTCTCAACATATAGCATATAATTTGGGGTATTTAGCGGAAGTTTGAAGATGTGCTTTAAAAAATATCTTTGCAGCGCCTCGACTTCATCATAGTTCTCATAACCCCATACTTGGCTTGCGTAACACATAATAGATTTAGCTGTGGCTTCAAAGAGTTTATACTTTGCTTTCGTTGATACAACGTTTCTTCCGAAAACCCTTTTCCAGGTGCTGCTTATGACTCTTTTCGACTCGTTCAGCTTCTCCTTTAGGTGACTTGCATACGACAGTCTTGGTGTAAGTGTTACCCCTAGGTAGCGATATTGCTTAACTACTTCTAGTTGCTGATGAGCAAACGACCATTTCTCCTCTCCGGCGTGTCTTTCTGAATTATTTCGAAATATCAAGACTTTCGATTTAGCGGTGTTTACACTGAGGTTCCATAGCTTGCAGTACTCCTCCAGCTTGTTGCTCATAAGCTGCAGCATATTTGGCGATACTGCGAGAATGACGATATCGTCAGCATAGAAGAGAACTTTAATGATACAGTCCTCGAACTCAATTCCAACTGGTAAGTAGGATGCTAGATCATCTAGGTATAAACTAAACAATAGCGGGCTTAACATGCAACCTTGTTTGACACCTGTATTTGTGTAAAACCATTCTGATAGCGTGACACCGTCCCATACTGCCGTCTGATTATCGTTGTATAGGCTTTGTATTATCCTTAACACTTTCGACGATATACCCAGTAAACTTAGCTTATAAAAAAGCGATTGCCTCCGTACCGTATCAAAGGCAGCACGAAAATCCACAAAAAATGCATACAGTTTTTTCCCCTTGCTAGGTATTTAGGAGTTATCCTGGATCCCAAACTTAACTGGAAGCTAAACGCAGAACAACGGGTAAAGAAGGCATGTATAGCTTTCTATGCTCGTAGCCAAGCCTTCGGCAAAAAGTGGGGACTGCAACCGTGGTACGACCAATCCTCGCCTATGGGTCAATAGCATGGTGGCCGGCTCTGAATAAAGCCAAACTTAACGAGGTACAAAGAACGACATGTATAGACACCACGGTCAACCCCGAGAAATGCTCTAATGGTCTTCTTGCATCTCCTGCCCTTGGATCCACACATATTAAACATCACAGCACACACTGCGGTCAGACTCAGGGAGTCTGGGTGCTGGATTACGAAACCCTATGGACATGGTAACATATTCGACTCTCTTCCGGGAGAACTCGTTTGTCCACAACAGACTGCATTATACCAAAATCGACGTTTAATTCGTTGGCTGGTCAAAAGGTAGTGCATGCGATCATATGAAAACACAAGCGTTTTCACTCAGCTGAGGCCTACCAACTCCTACTCTCAACCTCCACGCGGTGACAGCCGGGTGCCTAGTACCTTACTCCAAGAGATGGGTAACCAACCCCGTTTGGCGGATTCTTGGTGGCAGCAGATGAGAGAGGGGGGGAAGAGTGCTTTTTTCACTAGAGCACTTCTTCCTGTTCCAGGCGGCAGCAGACGAATTCCCTAGACGGAGCCAACGGTGGCGTCTATAGTTCCAGTTAGGTTGAACTTAGTGAATACCTTGCGCGAGCTGCTTCGACGTATTCGGATCACAGGTCGGTAAGGAATTTTCAATGTTGGTCAGGACATTCGAATAGAGATGGTGGCGGAGGAGCCCTTAATGGGCCAACGGCAGCGCTCATACTCCCGTAGTGGACTACTGGCACCGGTGTACTCGGCCCCTCGTCCTACGGGAATAATTAAGGAACTGGCCCTCCAGGTTGGGGGTTGTGCCGTCGGGATAACTTCCCTACCACGTAAAAAGCGCATGGTTCCGAAACAACCAAAAGCCTCGGATAAGGATGACTCAACTAATGACGACCCCAGCAAACGAAATAAGGACAACGACCTTCGGACCTTGTGGGCTCCGTGGCGTAAGTGGTTAGTGTGTCGGATCACTACGCATGAGGTTCCAAGTTCGAATCCCAGAAAACACCAAACAGTTTTTTCACGGTCCCACTTCTCGCGAGCGTCTGACAAACATCCGAGAGTATTGTTGTCACGAAAAAGCTTCTCAAATCGCCGTTCGGACTCGGCACTAAACTGTAGGTCCCTTCCATTCGTGTGAAAAATATAACGCACACAACATGAGTGGTTGCGAGAAGCTAGGCCCTGGCACTTTAAAGAGCTGTTGCGCCAAATATTTGTTTTTTTTTTTTTTGACCTTCGGATCTGTACGTGGAATGTTCTGTCCCTTTACAGACCACGTGCAGCCGAACAACTAGCAGAGGCCCTAGACTGCTATAAAGCAGATATTACCGCCATCCAGGAAGTGCGATGGGATGGGCCGGACAAAAAGAGGATGAAAAACTGTGACATCTACTACGGTGGCTGCTACAGAGGCAACAGGCAACGCTTATTCGGATGCGGATTTGTCATACGCGGCAGACTTAGGCAAGAAGTCTTAAGCTTCCGACACGTGAGCGAGCGTATTATGACTATCCGGATCAAGGCTAAATTCGCTAACATAAGCCTAATATGTGTTCATGCCCCCACAGAAGAAAAGGACCCTGCCTCCAAAGAGTGTTTCTACGAGCTCCTCGACAAAACATACGAGCAATGTCCTAAATACGACGTTAAGATCGTATTGGGCGATTTTAACGCCAAAATAGGAAAGGAGGACGTCTTTGGTAGGGCAGTCGGTAAGCATAGCCTACACGACACCACGTCTGATAACGGACTAAGGCTAATTGATTTCGCTGTGGAGCGACATGGTTTCCTCATCTCGACATTCATAAGCAGACATGGCGGTCCAATGATCATGTTGGGGGCCTGCATTGCGATTGATCGGGAAACTACTGACTGCCCAAAACTTGGCTTGGGCCAGTAGCGCAACAATCAAGTTCGTGATGAAGTGCTTAGTTTACCTCAAAGTGGTGGTCCCGGGGCAACTGTACGTATGAACCCTTATACGTGTAGGCTAAAATTGTAAGTGCGGGTTGTCTAGGGCCTTGATTCTAGGCTAGGTAACGTCGGCCAGCAACCTGCGTTTCCGAATATTGCCCGCTACAAAAACCAACACTATGCCTCGGATAAAGAATGATCACGAGTTGCCGACTTTTGGCTATTGCACACGGACGAAGATAGGTTTCTGGAATGTAAAGACGCTCCTCGACTCGGGAAGAGAAGGTCCTTACAATGCCTGATTCCTCCAATTGGAAAACGAATTCATGCGATATAAACTGGACATTTTGGGGGTAAGCGAAGTAAGATGGTTAGAAGCGGGCGAGTACCAGTCTCCAACGCGTAACACTGTACTACTCTATTCTGGAAGACCATCCGGAAGTCCGCGAGAATATGGAGTCGGACTACTGCTAACAAGAGCAGCACGCAAGGGCCTGATTTCCTGGCAGCCTCATGGTGATAGGATTTTGACGGCCAGATTCCGGACTAGAGTACGACGCGTCACCATCATACAGTGTTACGCCCCAACGAATAGTTCGTCTGAGGACGAAAAGGAGAGCTTCTACAATCTCTTAAGCGCCGTCTTCAACACAACACCAAATGGAGACACTGTCATAGTGATGGGGGATTTGAATGCCAAGGTAGGCAGCGATAACGAAGGGCTCAAACATGTAATCGGGAAGCATGGACTAGGCAACCGCAATGACAACGGCGAAAGGTTTGTGGATTTCTGCAATGCCAACCGCCTTGTGATAGGTGGCACCATATTTGAGCACAAGACCTGCCACAAAGTCAGCTGGGTTTCCAATGACAGGCAAGCAACCTCCAACCAAATTGACCATTTTGCTATCAGCCGCCGCTGAGAGATCCCACGACAACACAAGAATGCCCAGGTTCAACATCGATAGACTTAGTGATCCCTCAGTGCGCCAACAATTAAGGGAGCACTTTTCGCAACGTGTGGAAGCAATCAGCAGCTCAATGCCCGCAACCATCCAAGACCATTGGTGTGCTGTGAAAAATGTTTTTACATCTGGTGCTGAAAGAATTGTCGGTCGATCGCAGGGAAGACATAGAGGATGCCTGGAGACGGATTGACGAACGAGAACAGCTAAAAGCTCGCGTTGCAGCTACCCCAGCAGCAGGGAGAAGCGAGCTAGAGTCCCTATATCGCATGAAGATGAGAGAAGTTCAGCGTAGCGTACGACGTGACAAGCGCAACTACATCAACGCGCTGGCTACAGAAGCAGAAGAAGCTGCACGGAGGTGCGACAGCAGGACTGTCTACAGAATCACGAAAGAGCTGACAGGTGGTCGCAGCTCCAGCCAATACCTAGTGAAAAGCCTAGACGGCTCCTTGCTCATTTCGGATGAGGACCAGCTCAAGAGATGGAAAGAGCATTTTGCTACGGTTTTGAACCGTGTATTCGCTATCGATATGCTCCCAAATCAGACTGAGATGCCCGAGGTGAGAAGTACCCGAATACGCACCACGACTCCCAGTAAAGATGAGATTATTACCGCGATCAAGGCACTCAAAACCAACAAGGCGGTAGGACTTGACGGTATTCCAGCAGAGCTCTTACGAGCAGCGCCAACAACATCGGCTGAGCTTCTGCTTCCACTTATAGATAGAGCTTGGGAAGCTGAGAGCTTTCCTAACGAGTGGAAAAAAAGAATGATCGTGAAGCTTTCTAAGAAACGAAATTTAATGGAGGGGTATCTGCGTGCTGCCTGCTGTAGCTAAGATAATAGCTAAAATCATCCTTGAGCGAATCAAACAACATCTCGAAGACACACTCGATGCCGAACAAGCAGGTTTCCGCTCTGGATCCTCCTGTGCCGACCACATCAACACCCTGCGGATTATCATCGAACAGTGTGTTGAATATCGATCGCCACTCCATCTGCTGTTCATCGATTTTGAGAAGGCGTTCGATAGTGTCAACAGGGAGTTTATTTGGCGTGCCTTACGCAGGAGAGGCATTCCCGATAAACTAATTGCTATTATCAAAGCTACATATGAAGGCTCCAAATGTCACGTTCTGCACAGGGGAAGGTTGTCTGAGGAATTTGGGATCCAAAGTGGGGTAAGACAAGGCTGTATCCTTTCACCAATATTATTCCTATTGGTGATTAGCGATATGCTTCATGCAGCTTTGTCGACGGGAAATGGAGGAATTCGATGGATTCTTACATCCCAACTGAGACATCTTGAATACGCTGACGATGTATGCTTACTCTCTTCACAGAATTATGGACCTTCACATAGCAGATGCGAAGAGGGACAGAAGCGCCGTTGGGCTGAAAATGATTAAGGCAAAAACTAGTCCAGGAACAGAAGCATCCGCTCAAACATGCGTTGCTGGACAACCGGTAGAGAGAGAGTAGAGGATTTTCAGTATCTTGGGAGTATTGTCTCGACCGATGGTGGAACCGAACTGGATATAGGCAACAGTATCGCCAAAGCAAAGCCCGCGTTCGGGATGTTGTCCAAAATATGGCGAAGCAATGCAATCAGTTTGAGCGCCAAAATAAGACTGTTCCGCTCCAACGTTGAATCCGTGCTGCTATATGGTTGCAGCACGTGGAGAGTGACCACTACTATCACCAGAAAGCTGCAAACGTTCGTTAATAGGTGTCTGCGCAATATCTTACGGATTTTCTGGCCCAATCGTATCTCTAACGAACACCTATACGAGAGAACGGGTCAGGAACCAATAGGCACAACTATCCAACGGCGGAAGTGGCAGTGGATTGGTCACACGTTCCGAAAGGGTGACAGCTCCATAGCGAACCATGCTATGCAATGGAACCCTCTAACTCAGGATGGCAGAAGACCTGGCGGTCCGCGGAAAACATGGCGCAGAACAGTCGAGAAGGAGGCACGGCAGTTAAGGAAAAGTTGGGGAGAACTCAGACACATTGCCAGAAACCGTACACGATGGCGCGTAGGCGTAGTAGAGGCCCTAGGACCCACAAGGGGATACAGGACATAAGTAAGTAAGTATGCCTCCAGTATTCTGGATGTCCGGACCTTCCGAGCGGCCAACATAGACTCGGATCATTACCTTGTTGTAGCCAAGGTACGAATGCGGATATCCCAATCTGAGCAACAAAGAAGAATTACTGTGAGAAAATTTAACGTCGAAAAGCTACAATCGCAAGAGACCGCCAGACTCTTCGCTGAACGCGTATCCCGAAATCTCTCAATCACCCCTTTGCCGCCAGCATCAAGTACCGAAGACCAGTGGCAACGCTGCCAACATGCCATCAGAAACGCCGCGACTGATGTGCTGGGTCTCGCTCGCCCACCACCGCGAAACCCCTGGTTTGACGAAGAATGCCGCCGAGTGCATGCAGCAAAACAAGAGGCATACAAAGCGGCGCTGCAAAGGAAGACGAGAGCTGCTCGTGAGCTCTACGAGCAAAAGAGACGGGAAGAACATCGGCTTCTCCAAAAGAAGAAGAAAGAGCATGAGAAGCGCGCGTTTGAGAATATCGAGAGTCTATACTCCAGGAACAATGTACGGAAGTTTTACCAAAAGGTAAAAAGGACGTGTCAGAGAAGTAATACCCGTACAGAAACCTGTAGAGATGAGAATGGAAACCTCGTAGTAGAATCACAGTCGGTGCTGAGAATATGGAAAAACTACTTCTGCAGACTGTATAACGGCGACGAAGCAACATCCCGCTGTCAGGCAGAATGAACCATTCAACATAGACGATGATAGTCAAAATTTCCGTCCACCTGAGCTAAAATCGAACAAGGCTACTGGACCTGACGGCTTACCGGCCGAACTTTTCAAGGCAGCTGGGGATGAATTGGTAGAGTGCATACACCAACTCATTTCTAATATTTTTTCAGAGGAGTGTATGCCTGATGAATGAAATCTCAGCATCGTTTGCCCGATCCACAAGAAAGGAGACCCCCTCAACTGCGCCAATTATAGAGGCATCAGTCTCCTCAACATCGCATACAAGATCTTTTCTGCGATATTGTGTGAACGCCTGAAACCCTTTATCAACAGCCTGATTGGACCCTATCAGTGCGGTTTCAGGCCAGGAAAGTCCACCATCGATCAAATCTTCACACTTCGGCAGATCCTGGAGAAAACCCAAATCGATACTCACCACCTCTTTATCGATTTCAAGGCCGCCTATGACAGCATCTATAGAGAAGATTGTTATAGAGCCATGTCTAGTTTTGACATACCTGCCAAACTTGTCCGCCTGTGCAGGCTGACGATGGAGAACGCTCGCTGCTCCATCAAGTTCGGTAATGACCTCACCGAGACCTTTGATGTCAAAAAAGGCTTTAGACAAGGTGACGCGCTGTCATGTGACTTCTTCAATATTGTACTTGAACGGATTGTGCGGAACTCACAAGCCAACACCGGAGGCACAATCTATTACAAGTCTGTACAACTGCTTGCATACGCCGACGATATAGACATTATCGGAAGATCTCAGCGGGCTGTCACCGGTGCTTTTGCAAGCATTGAGGCGGAAGCGGTCAAAATGGGTTTAGCGATAAACCAAGTATATGCTGTTAACAAGAAGGGAAAGCCAACACCGACGAATTGGACAGAATGTCACAGTGGGCAGCTATAACTTCGAGGTAGTAAGGGACTTTGTCTACCTTGGCTCTGCCATAAATTCTACAAACAAAATCAGTGCAGAAATCAATGGAAGAATAACTCTTGCCAATCGCTGTTTTTTTGGGCTTATAAGGCAATTGAACAGTAAAGCCCTATCTCGAACAACTAAGGAGACTCTATATAAGACCTTGATCATCCCAGTCCTGCTTTACGGCGCTGAAACATGGACTTTATTAAAAGAGGATGAAGATATCCTTGGTCGCTTCGAGAGAAAAATTCTTCGTAAGATTTTCGGTCCCGTTTGCGTTGACGGGTTTTGGAGGAGAAGATTCAATCACGAACTATACGAGCTGTACAGCGACATCGACCTAGTCAAAAAACTGCGTATTGGACGCCTGAGATGGCTAGGACATGTAGAACGAATGGACACCAACGCTCCGGCCCGCAGAGTCTTCGAATCTAACCCCGAGGGACGACGCAGTAGAGGGAATCATCGCCGTAGGTGGCGCGCACAAGTTCAAGGGGACCTCGACCAACTTGGAGTGCGCAACTGGAGGCAATTAGCTAAAGACCGAACTAAATGGAGAGGCTTGTTGGTTGAGGCCCAGGTTCACCCCGAACTGTAGCGCCACCTAAGTAAGTAAGACGTTTAATTCCCCACAAGATCAGAATGGTAAGATGGACAGGTGATTAAGGATTTCGACGTAACAATCTACACAGAGTGTGTTCTCTGAATCCTTGAACATCTTTAAATCATATAGACTTCCGGATTGTACCAGTGTGTTTCAGGCAGTACTCGCAGTACTCGCTGTCCGGGAAGCCTGTTATCAGATCAAAACACACAAATTTTATGCCAAGGCAAAAGATCGCCATATTCATTGATAGCCAAGCTGTCATCAAAGCTTTTGCCTCGGTTACTACATCCTCCAAGCTGGTGCTAGAATGTCGAAATGAGCTAGGATGGCCAATTCAAGGTAATCCTGATTTGGGTCCGAGGCCACATTAACGTGTATGGAAATAGGGGAACAGCAATCATCAGTCACCCGAGGAAATAAACGAAAACGAATAACATCGAAGTGTTTCCAACCACTGCACCAAAGAAAGGTTCCTGCCTGGTAAAACAATGGACCAGAGAGAGTCTGAGTGCTCTGGGATTTGGGTTTCCTTTTTTATTTTTTTTATTTAATAATTGGAAAACGTTTCTGGACGTTATGCAGATGAACTGGCTAGGCAAGGCTCAGCCTACTACAGCTCTCTTGCGGAATCATTTCAGATTCCGCTTGGAGCAGTCAAAGGAAAACCGAGCTTTAGGAAAACCCTTTTTCGATTTCCTTAAGGAAGTCTCAGAGAGAAACCTTAAAGATTTAAAAATCTTCTGAAACCCCACGGGCTGGATCTAGAGACTCCCCACCAACATACCTTTTATATCCAAGTACACGAGTTTTGTGGTATCAAAACGGCAACTAGTGCTTATTGCATTCTTCTCTTTTACAACGAAGAGAACCACCACACCTACCTAACTACTCGTTAAACTATTTTGAGCTTCTTTTGAAGCGAAGGAGGCTCTTAGTGTCTATATCTATCAGGTCGCCTATATCGTTGTAATAAGGGGCTCCTAGGAGAACCTTCCTTCTACGGGAGAGATCTGGTTTCTTCCTCTTCTTCATCCAAGCAGGTTCTATAAAAGTCGTACGACAAAAGGACTCAGCCTTGTAGCATGCTTGCCTAATAGACAATGTCCAGTGATGGTACCTATTATAGCGCCTATATGTGATCTGTTGAGAGAAATCAAATTCTTAGATCGTTTTATCTAACACGCACGCATCAATCGTGCGCAGTGGTCATCGAGAATGAGGTAACAACAGATACCTAACTCCCTGGTGGTGTGAGCTTTAGAACCGTGCCGAGGGATGGAAGACTGGGGGTTAAACCAGTCCTAACGAGCTCCTGTGGGCGCCCTGGCAGGGCCCACAGTAAGTTGCGCCTTATCTTAGCATGCCGGTAAACTAAGATCGACCAGTTGTTCCGTGCCTACTCGTGGGAATCAAAATGAACAGTGAAAACCTAAACAAACAAATAACAAATATAAATTTACAAAAAACACAAAAAAAATTAATTTTACCTGGGGAAGTACTCTCTGGACAGACAGGGATGGAACTGGGGGGCGATGTCGTAGTGTGATCCCCACAGTCTTCCGTGTCTGGGCTAGAGAAGGAGTTAGAGGACGTTTTACTGGCTAGCGACAGCGAGGATGCGGACAGCACACTCACTGACGCTAGCGCAGTGGGAGGTGAGCAGGCTAGCACTCTCACTTCTATAATTAAGGGCGATAGTGGGTTGGCTAGTACTCCCATCTTATTAGAACAGGGCACACGTGAGTTGGCTGGTACTCTCACGGTAGTTAGAAAGGGTAGCAGTGAGTTGGCTGGCACTCTCACTAAAGGTGGCAAGGGATCAGTGACCAAAGGGACTAGTAGCGCAGCTGGCGAGAACTCCGCTGCTCCTAGTTTCTCTGAGGTCGTGCGGAAGGGTAGCAGGAAAAACGCACACCAACTGGAGAAGATGCTTGTGCGCAATGCTCGGCGGAAGGTCGAGAGTGCTAAGCGCAAGGTCCAACAGTTCGGGGGGTGTGACGTTAACTCCTTGAGTGCTTGGGATAGGTTGCAGCTCGATCGGGCTAAGGCAGTCTTAGCCGATGAGGCTGCCAGGAAGGTAGCGGTCGCA
The DNA here is from genome assembly GCA_945910035.1 of Brachypalpus laphriformis. NCBI lineage: Eukaryota > Metazoa > Arthropoda > Insecta > Diptera > Syrphidae > Brachypalpus > Brachypalpus laphriformis. The sequence goes on along the minus strand of OX246757.1, from coordinate 11,691,766 downwards.
CAGGCAGGTGAGGCTAGAAGTAGGGAGGAGCTGGGGGCCTCTACGAGTGGAGTAGAGCCTCCCAGCAGAACTGAGAGCACAGGCAGGGAGGGGGAGACTTCAGCTGCGGGGGCCAGTAGGGTGGCGTTCCAAAGCAAAAGGAGCAGGTCCGACGATGTCGTAGAACCGAGCGCGGCGAAAAAGGTGAAGGCTGGTATTTCGCCTTCGGCGCGCCCGAACTACGACCCGGAGGATGAGCTCCTTGTTGCTATTGTCAACGAGCAGGAGCCCTGCGGTCGCCTGACCATGGACCAGTGGATTGCCGTCGAGGAGAAGTTTCAGGATGCTCTGTGGAAGAAGATGTCTTCCACTGAGGATAGTGACCTTCAATTCGACGGTGCTGCATGGGAAGGGGGCCGGAAGGTTGTTGCCTGTGGGAACAAAGCCTCTGCTGACTTCCTCAGACAGTTTATTTCGGAGGTTGGGGAAGTGTGGAGCGGGTCTCAGCTCAAGTGCGTGACTATGGCGGAGTTAGCGAGATACACTCCGCCCAAAGCTTGGGTCTGGGTTCCGCTGCCATACACCTACCCAGAAAAACTGCTTGGTCTCCTCCACATGCAGAACAGGGAGTTGAAGGCCAATACATGGAGGGTGCTCAAGACTGGGCCTAGGAAGCAGTTTGGTCAGCACTTCTTGCTGGCCCTAAATAGGGAATCGCTGCCACCCCTTGAAAAGACCAAAGGGATGGTGCGATATAGCATGGGGAAGGTCATGCTAAAGATCATGACCAAGGGTGTTGAGGAGGAGGAGGAGCCCAAAGATGATGGAGGTGATGCAGATACCCCTGCATCACAGTAAGGCTGCGACGGCATGCTTGATCAACTATATCATCAAGCATGACGTCTCGGCCATACTGGTACAAGAGCCATGGATCAGCGACAACAACCAGATCCAAGGGCTCAAAAACAGGAATTACACGTTGTTCTACAAAGCCAACGAAGATAAAATCAGGGCTTGTATACTAAGGGCATTTCTTTTGAATAATTTCAGTGACGGCGATCTAGTAGCAGTCTCCTGTGAAAGAGAGGGAAGTAAACCGCTGTGTCTGGTCTCTGCATACCTCCCGTACGAGCAGGCGGAGATTCCATCTGTGAAGTTGAAGCAGTTGGTAAGGAAGGACAACTGGCTCTTCATCGTGAACTGTGATGCAAATGCGCATCACTCGCAATGGGGTAGCAGTGAAACCAATACAAGAGGTGAGTGTCTTTTCGATTTCATTCTTTCGACCAAGCTCACCATATGTAATAAGGGATCTACGCCAACTTTTGTGGTTAGGATCAGACAAGAAGTGATTGACATAACACTAGCTTCTTGTTCTGATCACCTAACGGTAGAAAAATGGAGGGTTTTGAAGGAGGCATACGCTTTCAAATTAATTTCCCGACTAGGGCTAGCAACAGCTACAGAAACCCTAAGAGTACAGACTGGGGTATGTACACAGTAAGGAAACATCTTAAGGATGGGCCTATTCGCAGCGGCGACCCTCAAGATATAGATAAGGCGGTAGACAACTTAGGCAAAGTAATGAACATGGCATTCGAAAGGGCCTGTCCACTAAGAAAGAAGTCCAAGAGGTCCCAACCTCCTTGGTGGAGCAAGGAAATCAACTCCAAGAAAAAACAGGTTAGGCATTTCTACAACAGGGCCAAAGAAATAGGAGACGGTACCACATGGGATGAATATATGGACCCCAAGCGGGAGTTTAAGTACTTAATCAGGCAATCAAAAAGAAAGTCCTGGAAGGAATTTTGTCAGTCCATTGCGGATACTAGTGAAGCTTCCAGACTTCGCAAGATGCTAGCCAAAGACACTTCTGTCCCAAGCTTTATCAAAAAATCTGACGGCTCGTGGGCAGAAAGTAGCGAAGAAGTTTTAGAAACGTTAATTGAAGCTCACTTCCCAGGAAGTAGATCGCCAATGGATTCTACTACTCATAGCTACTCGTATAATGGTAGGTCAGTAGGGGACGACGTAGAAAATCTCATTACATGGAAGAATTTGCGATGGGCTATTATGTCATTCGCACCATGCAAAGCACCAGAACCTGATGGAATTTTGCCAGCTATGCTGCAGAAAGCTCCAGTCAAGGTCAGAAACAGGCTTAGGGACATTTGTAAGGCACTGTTTAAGGTCATGTTACGTGCCAGTGGCATGGAGGGAAGTGCGGGTTATATTCATACCTAAAGCAGGTAAACCAAGCCACACTTCAGCGAAAGACTACAGACCCATAAGTCGCTCGTCATTCCTCCTCAAGACACTTGAAAGACTTCTTGATATTCACATCAGAAGTAAGTGTTGCAACGGGATTCTGTGCAAAGCTCAGCATGCATATTTAAAGGGGAAATCGGTGGAAACAGCTTTACACTACGTAGTAGGGAAAATAGAAGTTAGCCTTCACCATAAGGAATTTGCACTAGCAGCCTTCCTAGATATAGAAGGTGCTTTCAATAATGTAGAAGGAAGGGCCATCAAACAGCCCCTGGAATCTATAAATGTCGAGCATAGCATTACCAATTGGCTCTGCAATATGCGCAGCACTAAAAACATTAACTCCACTATCGGAAACAGTTAAATAAGAAAATCCGTTACCAGGGGGATTCCCCAGGGAGGCGTTATCTCACTCCTCCTCTGGGTTCCAGTCTTCTTCTTCCTTTTTATCAGCGAGGTTATGATCCAAAAATAAGGTACCACAACCCTCCCACTTCACCGCATTTCTACTGATTCGCCTGTGGGGTTCGCCTAGTTCCTCTGGGTTCTAGTCATCGATGGGATACTTAAAGAACTAAGCAATACAGGCATAAGCGTCACTGCTTACGCGGACGACGCCCTGATTTTAGTTCAGGGCAAATTTCTGTAAGCATTAAGTACAATAATGGAATCAGCTCTTAATAGTCTCGAAAGATGGGCTAGAGGGTGTGGACTGCACGTCAATCCGGATAAAACAGAATTGGTACTCTTCAGTAGAAAATACAAGATACCACCCTTCAAACTGCCTAAGCTAGCAGGGATGGAGCTTTCCCTTTCGGATCGCGCCAGATATCTTGGTATAATGCTGGACAGGAAATTAAATTGGAAACTTAGCATACAGGAACTTCATCTGTAAGCGGACCGCGGGGAAAAAATGGGGCCTGAAGCCCGCAATGATGCACTGGCTATACATCATGACAGTCAGACCCATCCTTACGTATGGGGCTCTTGTGTGGTGGAAAGCAACGAATACGAAAAACACACGGGATATGTTGGCCATGGTACAAAGAACAGCTTGCATTGCCATCACGGGTGCTCTACGCACAACACCTACGGCTGCACTGGAGGTCTTTCTGTATCTTTTACCACTAGACCTACAAATTAAATTTCAAGCGGGCAACAGTGCGCTTCGGCTCACAAACATTGGTCTCTTCAGGACTAATAACATAGGACACAGCTCCATTCTCAAGGAATCTTTTCCCGGAATCCCTGACGAATCGGACGATATACGTGGCACCTTAGACTTCGACACACCATACGAAGTACTGTATCCTATTAGAGAGGACTGTCAAAGGAAGACAGTCTCTGTCCACAACGAGATTGCAATATACTCAGATGGTTCTAAGACCAGTGAGGGCACGGGGACAGGTATCTACTCGAGAGACACGAACCTACAGGTGGCCCTGAGACTTCCGGATATATGGAGTGTGTTCCAAGCAGTGGGTCAAGCTGTACTTAAAGCTGCGGAATTACTTGGGATGGGATCAATATCCGATAAGAATATCGCCATCTACATTGACAGTCAAGCTGCGCTAAAGGCGCTAGAGTCTTACGTCACCAAATCTGATACAATCAGGAATTGCCGCACAATGCTTAGGGCATTATGTACGCAGAACCGAGTCAGATTATGCTGGGTACCTGGACACTGCAATATTGAAGGCAACGAGCAGGCCGACGCGCTGGCTAAAAGAGGAGCGGGGCTCCCACGTAGCGATATAATTGGTAGCATTAAGCCACCAGGGTGCGTGGCCAAGGGAATTATTCGGGATAAAATCATTGACACGGCTAATCTAAGATGGTCAAACATAGATGGTCACAGGGTGTCTAAGACCTTGTGGCCTGTGCTAGATCGCAGAAAATCTGGGGAGATAATCAAGTTAGATAGATCGCGGTTGAGAACAGTGATAGGAATACTCTCTGGCCACTGTCTCCTAAGGAGGCATGCCATGAGACTAGGGTTATCCGATACGGATGTTTGTAGGTACTGCGAAGACCTAAATGTCTCAGAGGATATAACTCATATACTCTGTGAATGTCAAGGAATTGCCAGGACAAGGCTAAAGCATCTTGGAAGATACTTCTTCGATAACCTTGAAGAGGTGAGGTCCCTAAACCATAACAAGGATCTTTTCAGATTCTGTAGGGAGATTAATTGCTTGGGAGAATGGGTTTAGGTCTTCTGCCGTGAAGGTTCCCTAGGGATCGCGATGGGCCCACTTTGGTGCCTAGTGTTTTATGATAACCTCATAACCCTACCTAACCTAACCTAACCTAACCTAGATCGTTTTAGATCTAACTTTGGCCAAATTTGTAGGTCCACTTGTTCACCTAAAAAGTGTACTCTCGACAGCAGCTTGAATTTAAGTTTGCGAGCGGCAATTGGTATACGTAAGGAGCCTTTGTCCAGCAGGATGGGTATAGTTGTTCCGTCCAGGCCGCGGGCTCCGTTTCCATTAAAGCACGACTTGATGTTCTGCATGAATTTCCTTCGAATCGATTTTAGCGAATATATGCACAAGGCTGAGTTATCCGTTGACCCGTTACCCTTTCCCTCCGAAATGACGGCATACAGCACATCGTCTTGTTCGGTAATAGCAAATTTGATGCTAGATCAGAGCCTGGCTTACCTAAAAGGCAGCCTGTACCAAATTGAACTTTGTACCACCCTGTGCATCAATACAATCCACTGGGATCTCTGTATATGAATAAAAGTTGGAGTCTTTCTGGCAGATACGCACCAACTTCGTAATGTACTCCTTTGGCGTGGAATGTTGATTATGCTTCAACTGAGTCGTCAGAAAATACGAAAAGTGTTCCGAACTGAAACCGTAGACATAGTTCACTAGATACGACTCGCGGGCGTATGAGCTTATGAATATACCCGTTCCTGTGGTCACAGCCGATGAGGCAATTTGGAACATCTTCTGATTCTCGAGGCTGTGTGATGCAACTGCTGGTATCTCGCTACGATAGGGTGAATTGTTTGTGTATGTAACCCCAACATACATTACATTCGTGACGGGTGGTTGTGGTGGACCCGGCGCTATAAACGCAACTGTCGGTGCATTGGCATCGTTCGCGACCACAGCGTCTGATACTTTTTGCTTGATAATGCTGATATTTTGTAGGTTACGTACCGTACAAATGCCTTGGAACAATGGCCCGCACGATATAGGCGTAACGTTGCCCGATCAATCAGCAGCACTTTGTTCACGTTGTCCGTTGGCTTGCAGTACGGTGAAATCGACCGATCGAATCATTCTGCGGACCGGTTATTACCGATTCGTGCAATTCGAGTTCGGGTGGCAATTGAAAAAGATGGCCAGTTAGTATTTTTAGGACAATTACGAGGGATAATGGGCCCGCACCGGTGCGCATTTGTTGCAGGCGGCCTTGCACATCTCTTGGGCGACATTGCAGCGAATTTTTGAAAACGAAGACTAGCGTGCATAAGTATCACTAGGGCAATGAGAGAACAACACCAACTGCAGGGCTTGATGCTATCCTCAACCTGCTCCAGCTAGATATCTTCATACAATCATCGGCATCGATTAGTGCCCTAAGAATAAGCCAATCAGATGGATCATCGAACGAGCCTATAGAAATGTCTAGGCCATGTATCTATTACATGCTACATTACGCCATATCTGGACTAGCCAAGATCTTTCTCTAGCACCTATCCTGGTAGGGAAGATTGAAAAAGTTGTCATATACTCGTTACCAAACGCGCAATCCATGGCGGTGTACATAGACCGCTCTAAAGTGGATACTGGCGTACGTTCATGCATCTTCTCCGAACCGCTGAGTACATCAAAGTCAATCCACCTCACGACCCACAGCAGTGTCTTAGCAATGACAACATCCGCCCGTGAGTCTGCGATAAGAGCAATACCACCAGAAGGCATCACCTTCCTCATCGACAGCCAGAAAGCTATCAAAACAAAATTAAAGCCTGTGAAGTGCTGTCGAGAAGAACTCTAGGTTCTTGAAACACAACCTGTTGGATAGCTGGACCCAGGCAACAAGAAGGCTGACGAATTCGCAAAAGAAGGCTCGACGTCTTAATCAGAACAGCTGACCCCTCTGTGTATATCCCTCCTTGAAGCAGTGGAAAGCCAAAAGAGAGGCTAATATCTAATGTACCTCCATAGAGACTTGTACCACCACAAGGAAACTATGGCCCACTTTTGACAAAGCCAGGACCTAGAGAATTATGGGGAAAGTTCAGAAATGCTTTCCACCCTCGTAGGGGATATAATACTCTGCGGTACCACATGGAGAAATTGCGTCAGACGGCAGAGGTTGTGGTGACGAGGGAGTCTATGAGGACACAACCCCACTTTTTGTGTCACTGTCCGTGTATCTATCACACCAGGAATAAATTCCTGGATATAGAGGCTCTTTCAAGCACACCGGATGATTTGTATGTAACAACAAAGTAGGTGACTGAAAAATATGGTATAGTATTGAACAGGATTAAAATGGACAAGGAACAGCTCGTTTTTGTGCCGGTGTGGGAGTGAAAATTAACGCCGGAGTTTATCAAGAGTTGTGTTGGAAGATTGCGTAAAACCATGGCCAATCAAACAATTAAAAGCAAAAAGCCAGCAGGACTCTCCAGACACAAAGCCAAGATAACTCAGGCTTGGCTTCGAGAAAACGTTCTGAACTTCATTTTGACGGCAGATTGGCCTTTGTCCTCGCCCGTCCACAATCCAATGAATTTTGGATCGAAAGATTGACAGCAAAAAATACAAAATCGTTGAAACATTGAAATGTGGACTAGTCAGCAGAGTGTCAGTCGAGACGATCTCATGCAATGCGTTCGCCGACAGATTGGACACTGTGATCCTATTCAGAGGAGAAAGAGAATTGTTCTATCCATTCCGACGGCCACATTGTGTAAAACATTTCAAGCCTCTTGAGTGCGCTTTTGTAGTGGACAGGGTGGTCTAACCCCACAGGCGGATCAGTAGAAATGCGGTGAAGTGGGAGGGTTGTGATCCCTTATTTTCGGATAATAGCCTCGCGAAAAAAGGAAGAAGAAGAAGAAGGGTGGTCTAACTACTTGCAACACTTAACCCACATCACGTGAAGGAGCAGCCAACTATTCCGCACATCGATCAGTTAAATACCGCAATGGATACAAATGTGCTTAACTAGCTGTTCAATAGGTTAGGTTAGGTTAGGTTAGGCTGACTGTCCAGACGAGAGTGCAGACACACTTAGACCAGTGAAGGTCCTTTGTGATACCATGGATTAAACCATTAGGCCACTCAGGGACTAACAAACCAACCGAAGCTTTTGACAAAGCGATGGATGCTCATAACGTCCAGGGACGCCAGATCGCAGAGGTCGTCAAGGAAGGGGGACCCTAGATGGAGCATTATTTTATGCGACAGGGCCGGACATGTGCATAGGAGGTGAATGATGGTTTCCTCCTCCTCCTCGTCACTACAGCTCCTGCAGTAGTCGTTGGAGAAGAGACCAAGTCTTCTGGCGTATTGGGCTATAAGACAGTGTCCAGTGAGAACACCGACAACGCAGCTGATTTGTGTACGCTTTAGCTTGATCAGATTGGCACTATGGTTTTGATCCAGCTTAGGCCAGATCTGTCTCGAAATGCGACACGTTGAGCCGTTTCCCCATCTGAGGTTGGTCGTGCTAATAGCGTTCAGCTTTAGTAGATACTTACATGTAGCGAGGGGCATACCAAGGGCTTGCTTTTCAGGCAAAATCCTTAGAGTAGTACCCTGTATGGCGAGGTCGTCAGCCCTGCAGTTACCTGGAATGTCTCTATGGCCCGGCACCCAGCAAAGGTGAATGTTGAACTGCTCTGTCATCTCCATAAGAGATAGACGACAGTTTAAGGCAGCCTTTGAAGTGAAGGAGAACGATTCCAGGCACTTGATTGCCGCTTGGCTGTCAGTGAAAATGCTAATATCCCTGACAGATAATACATTACATTTCAGTCAGGACATGGCTTCCTTAATCGCCATGATTTCCGCCTGGAAAACGCTACAATGATCAGGGAGGCGGAAAGAGATGTTCAGATTGAGCTGTTCGGAGAAAACACCACAACCCACCCCACCCTCCGTCTTAGATCCATCTGTAAAGAAGTGAACCGAACTACCATCGACAGGGGAGGAGGTGTCCCATACATCCCGGTTAGGGATGCTCGTACGGAAGTTACGGTCAAATCTCAGTTTCGGCGGGGTGTAGTCCGTGTTTTCGTGTTTGAAGTTGAGAAGATCAAGTATCGAGGAGTGGCCCAAGCGATAGCTAGACCACTGAGAGGAGGCTTTCAGGCGGATGGCCGCACAGGCAGCCATCTGTTTGCCGAAAATATCTAAAGGTAGCAGGTTGAACAAAATGTCCAGTGCCGCGGAGGGAGTAGTTCTCAGTGCAGCAGATCTTTGCACCTTAGCTAGTTGAGTGAGGTGGACAGCCCTGTCGAGAGCAGGCCACCATACGATCACGCCATATAGTAGTATAGGCCTGATAACGGACACGTATAGCCAATGAGTGATTTGAGGTTTGATACCCCAGCTCCTACCTATAGCCCTTTTACAGGAATAGAGAGCTACATTTGCTTTCTTGACGCGTGAAGAGAAGGAATTCCGCTTTATGGGGGTTAACCCCCAGTCCACATTTGGAGGCCCATTTGGTGAGCCGAAGGGGAGCATATTGGAAGATATCCCTGAGAGTGTCCGGGTGTTTACCGAAGGCAGCAATAGCAATGTCATCAGCATAGGCGATCACTCTACAACCTGACGTATCCAGGTCCATCAGCAGTTCATTAACCCAAAGGAAACCCAAATCCCAGAGCACTCAGACTTCGCTAGTCCATTGAACTACCAGGCAGGAACCTTTCTTTGGTGCAGTGGTTGGAAAAACTTCGATGTAATTCGTTTTTCCTTTATATTCGGGTGGCTGATGATTGCTGTTCCCCGCTGGGTTGCAGAAGATGGATATCAATTAACCTTTTTAAAGTTTTAAGCCGAAAGGACGATAGACTGATAGGTCGGAGATCCTTTGGTTCCCCATAGTTTGGGAATATAGACCAGATTTATACAGCCCGACAAGATGACTTTGAGCCATGGAAGCGCAATGTCCTCGCATTGCTGAATTTCAGCTGGAATAACACCGTCAGGTCCTGGGGACTTGAAGGGTTTGAAACTGCGCATGGCCCGTCGGATCTTTTCTGTATCTATCAAGACTAAGGAGTTGCTGCAAGGTTGAGGGGGGGGGGGGGGATTTCCCTCTTGCGATACAGCAACAGGGGAGCTACCAGGAAAGTGAGTATCCAGTAAGATGTCAATGGATTCCTCAGCAGAGGAGGTCCAGTAACCATCCGGATGCAAAAGGAAGCTAGCAGGGCTTTTAGAGAGGATTTTCCGCAACCTGGAAGCTTCCGAGGACTTTTCAATGCTGTCGCAGAAAAGTCTCCAGGAGCGTCGTTGCTCCTTCCTCAGTGAGATTTTGTATTTTCTGAGAGACAGTTTATAGGAGTCCCAGTCGGCCGTCTCACGGGAGCTTTTAGCAGTATTAAAAAGAAGCCTAGTGTCTTTCCTAAGGGTACTGAGATTTGCATTCCACCAGGGAGGTTTCATTTTACCTCGAGGTTTGCGGAGTGGGCAGGCCTCGGCCATGGCACCTTTAGTGCCGATGTTAGGGTTTTGACTAAGTCGTCAAGGTCTTCAATGCAAGAAGGTTCAGTAGGCAGGTGGGAGAGTATAAGCGTTAATAAACGTTTCCTATAAAGGGACCAGTTGGTTTTCCTATAATTTCTAAAAACCTTCTGATCAGGCAGATAGTCATCAAGATTAAATTGGAGGTAACGGTGGTCTGAAAAAGAGTGCTCATCAGAGACTCTCCAGTCCTTAACCGAGTTATATAAATGATCAGAGACAAGAGTGATGTCCAGGACTTCTTGTCGGTTACGAGTAATGAAGGTCGGTTTGGACCCCCTGTTACAGATTAGGAGTTTAGTACTAAGGATAAATTCAAAAAGTTGCCCACCTCTTCTATTTATGTCGGAACTGCCCCAGCTTTAGTGATTGGCATTCGCATCACAGCCAATGATAAGACCAGTGTTTCGGCTCTCTGCTGTAGCAATCAAGCCCCCGAAGATGTCCGGGGGAGTGGGCCCGCAAGATCGTGACCTAAATAAGTCGATACCAGCCAGTAATTTCTTGATCGCAATTCCAGGTTGGTAACGACTATGTCTTGATTGCTGAAATTAGAGAGTAAAAGAATGTTTAGATGTTTCTTCGCAAGGATACAGGATCTCGGTTTACCTTCCTTTCTTGCGTAGATTAATTTATAGTTTGGAGTCTTGAGTCCACAAGCCCGGTTTCCAACAACCCCTGGTTCCTGGATCAAGACTAAGTCTTCCCCGTATTTGCTGAGCCGGAGAATAAGGGAGGCCGAAGCCGTGATGGAGTGATGCAGGTTAATCTGTAGGATCCGCAGCATTGGGGCTACTTTTCGCTACAGATACCATTACCACGGTATTATTGGCTTCCTCTGAATCTGACGACAGAAGGTCATCCTCGAGAGAGAGGCCACATGGGTCACTGTCCAGGAGTGATGGTGAGGGAGAGGGATGACCAGAAAAGTCCAATTTCAGGAGAACGTCAACCATTTCGGTGTCTGTCGACGAGGAGTCAACCCCCGAAAAAGATGGATCGGCGCAAGGGAGTGAGGGAAGGGGCTCGGAAGGAGAGGTGTTTTTAGCTGGTGCAGAAGGGACTGCAACCTGCTTGGGAGGTACTTTCTCGAGCTCCTTCTCATCACATTTGTAGACTTTCAGGGTGATGGAGCTGAAACCATAATTTACTACCCCTTTAGAAGATGCCAGGGGGGCCAGAGACTCTTCATTGATGGCAATGATCACACTTCTAACGTCTCCTCTCGGCTCGTCCACTTTGGCAATCTTCCAATTATGGGTAGGAAGGGAGCTGTTGTTAGCCTTCAGAATATCCAGGATGATTTAAGGATCAGAGGGTTCAGCCGGAATGGTAGCACGTGTTCTTGGTCGGTTTGGAATCTGGTCCTTTTCCACAATCTCCAACTGTGCACCTGGCCAAACCTGTCTTAATCTGGAGACAGCAAGTTTATAGAGATCCTTTGATCTTTGGTCAGCGCAGGCAATGAGTTTGACATGCCCTTGATGCCAGCCACCATCCCTGCAGGAAACATCAGGGCCGGGATGGTCACGTTGGATTTGGAGACAGTTGGTGGCGAGTTTAATCTCCACCTTCCTCCACTTATCCGCCGTAATGCTGCCATCTGGATCGCTATGGTCAACGACCGCGATCTTCAAGTGTGCCTTAAGTTCTTGGTTGAAGGGCTTGGTAGTAGCGATGGAAGGTACTACCTTGGTCTTTTTTGGCAAGGGTGGGAGACTCATCTTGAGACCTCTGGCGTTTGGACGATAAGTCCTTGCTGGACGGGTCGGGGGGGAGCTGGACACGTTTGAGTGCCCAGCTTAAAGAAGTCTTATGCTTCTGAGTTCTGTCCTGCTCAGGAATTTCCTGAATGCGGCGAATTAGCTTATAAGCTAGCCGGCGATCTTGGTAGGAGATCTTGGGGGGAGCGACATTCGGCAAGCTCGAAGCCGAGCAGTCCGTCGCCCCTGAAAGAGATTTGAGAAGGGGATGTGGATCCTTCGAAGTGGAGGGCACAGCGTGCTGTAAGCTCGAGGACGAACAGTTAGCTATCCCTGAAGGGACAGAGATGTTAAGGATATTGCCCCCTCGCATTTCGTGGTCTGCCTTTACGATGGGACCAGGTGTTGACACCACTGTCCTATCCGCCAGTGTACCAGACGAGCGTTCAGCAATCCTGGGGGCGTCCACCTGCTTACAACTGCTTGCAACTCTAGTGCTAGGCCTCAAGGCCAATGCGCTAGACGGGATTGCTACAGCAGAGCTTGCGGGTATGCTTCCAAGGAGGCTAGAAGACGGTTTTTTAAGAGGACCGTCCTCTTTTTTTACTTTTTTTTATATTTTTTTTTGTTATTTTGATTTTTATTTTTATTCATAATGTATGGGCCCACGAGTGGCGGAAAATGGGAGGTCGACCTGCACATAGATCCGCATTGTGCAGGCAAGGTAGGCTAATCCGGAGGTCGCCAGGTATCCGGATACTCCGTTAGCGACTGGACTATTATTTAAATTGGGCCCCCAGCCAGGCTGATCCTCGGCACGGGTCGTATTACACCTTGATCCGGCCCACCGAAGAGGAGAGAGGAAAGGATAGGATATGAATTGGAGGGATTAGGACGACTACATCTTGACTTCGTGTCTCATCTGGGGAAATATCCGAGAATCCTTGACCATTACTAGGCCCCAACACCACGGCGAGGTGTGTAGTCATGTAGGAGAATAAATAATAATAGGAATAAGCTTTGGAAAATTTTTCTATCCACCAGGTCCTCTAGTGACTACTCCAACTACCTCACTGCTTATAATCGTTTTTCTGTTCTCTGTGAAACTCTTTATCATGAATATCTTGACCGAATGCAACGGAGGCTGGTTTCTGACCCCAAACGGTTTTACCAGTTCATTGATGTTAAAAGAAAATCCGATGGCCGCCTTTCCACTTTCAAGCTCTCTGGCAGATCCCCAGGCGAACCTGAAACGATCGCCAATCTCTCCGCAACCTTCTTCGGCCAGTCCTATACTGATCACTTGCACGAACCGAATCTTTGTTTATTTCAGCTACTTGAACAACTGTGCGCAAACTCCTTTTGTTTTAATTGAGGTTACGACAAACATAATTCTTGAAAAGATCAGTAGGCTCAAGGACAACTATACTCCTGGCCCTCACGGGCTGCCCGCTATTGTTTTAAAGAAATGCATGATGTCCTATCACAGCCTCTTAGTGCCCTTTTCCAGCTCTCACTCTCTCAAGCCATCTTCCCTTTTCTGCAGTGGAAGGACTCTTTCATTTTCCCTATCCACAAAAAAGGCAGTAAAAGCGAGGTCTCAAATTACCGATACTGTAATGCATCCCCAAGCCCTTTGAAAGCATTGTTTACGACACATTGTACTTCCATAGTAAACCAATCGTCTCCCCATCTCAACATGGTTTTTTAAAAGGTAGATCTACCACGACCAACCTCACTGAATTTGTTTCCCGAGCATTACATGCATTAGAGAACGGAACAATGAAGTCGATGTAATTTCTACAGATTACAGCAAAGCGTTCGACAAAATCTCACAACAAAATTATTTACCACAAACTCAAAGCCCTAGGTTTTCCATCATCCTTTATTTCCAGGCTTAGGTCATATCTAGAGGGTCGCCGTTATAGAGTCCTTTTCAGATGTTGTGTATCCAACCCCATCAAAGCCACTTCCGGGGTACCTCAAGGTAGTCATCTCGGGCCTTTGATCTTTATCCTAACTATTAATAATATTGATTTTATCTTAAAGGAGTCCGACCTATCTGTGTACGCAGATGATACAAAATTCTTTAAGATAATTGCCTCCCCTTCGGATTCTCTTCTACTACAAAGCGACCTGAATCTGTTCTTCACATGGTGCAAATTTTAGCTTCCTAGAGCTGAATGTGAGTAAATGCCAAGCTATTACCTTTTCCCGCAAGCGTGCTCCTCCCTCTTCTAGGATCTACTTCTTCGATAACAAACCCATTCCCTTAGTCAATTCAATCTGCGTTCAAGGTATTATTTGTAACCGAGAGCTCAACTTTAATTCGCACATTGATCACATAACTAACAGAGCCAACTCCAATCTAGGCTTCATCAAATGCTGGTCTAAAGAATTCTCGAATCCTTATGTCAAATAAACTCTGCAGTCTCCCAGCCTTCGCTGCTCGCCAGCATAAATGACATCAGGCTTCTTGGGGTCACTTGCCCGCCAATTTCTCTTTCTAGGATGTTCCTGGCCCGGATGTAATTTTGGCATTCCATCAGTACATGCTCCGCGTTCTGCACTTTTGGTTCACAGTGCTGGCAGAATGGGTCATCCGCGTGCTTGTACTTGTAGAGATACTCCCGGAAACATCCATGCCCCGATAGAAATTGTGTTAAGTAGTAGTTTACCTCCCCGTGGTTTCTGCTAAACTATTCATCAATTTCCGGAATCAATTTGTATGTCCATCGCCCTTTGGTTGTGATGTTCCACCTATGTCGCCATTCTGCTTTAACAGCTTCTATAGCTGTTGTTCCTTCTTCGCGTCTGGATCGATAGGCATTCGGCCTGATATTACGCTTATAGCATCCACTGATACAGTTCTAAAGGCGCAGCATGCCCTTAGAGATGCGATTCTATGCGCCGAGCTCATCGTTCTAATGTATGACTTACGATGCGTCGCTGATGCCCATATTGAGGCCGCTTACAAGAGTATTGACCTACTTACGGTTGTTAAAAGATTTCTGATTGGCTGTATTGGTCCCCCAATACTTGGCATAAGGCTGCATAGTGCCGCTATTGCCCGCGAGGCCTTCTCGCCTGCGTACATTAGATGGTACCTGAAGCTGAGTCTGTGGTCCAGCTTCGATTCGATAGTTTGCTCACCGACCTGTATGGTGAGGTGCTCCACTTTTTTACGGCTGCTTCGGTTTTGTGGTCCGCTAGCTCTAAACCTGATGTCTGCAGTCATAGCTTCACGTTTGCGATTGTTTAATTGCAGTTTTGCACAACTTCCTCTAATTTTTTGGCCACTACTACAATTGCGATATCGTTGGCGTAACCGACGATGTCTACTCCGTTCGACTTTTGTGTTCCTAGAATGCCATCGTACATTATGTTCCATAGAATTGGTCCCAGGTCTGACCCTTGTGGAACTCCTCTCGTGATTTTGTACCTCTTTGGTCCCTCTTCTGTGTCATATTAGAGGGCTCTGTCATCTGTTACTGGTTCTGTTGAGCTGATGGGCCTCCTGGGATTCATATCACTATCTATGTGGTTCTAGCAGCTGACCATCTCTACAGCGTTTCCAGGACACAATGAATCAAAACTATTGGTCTAAGTTAGCAGTGACTTCCTTTGTCACAAAGTACCCATCTACCTAACCCAACCGAAAAGAGCTTATACACGAGCTAGCTTTTGGCAAGCTAGCCGCCATTGGGCGGTGAACCCCAGAGGCAGGCGGGATAATTAGAAATGCGGTAAAGTAGGAAGGTTATGATCCCTTGTTTTCAGATCAAAGCTTGGCCGAAATAGGAAGAAGAAGAAGAAGAAAAATTGGTCCCAGGACCGACCCTTGTAGAACCCCTCCCGTATCTTGTACTTCTTTGATCCCTCTTCTGTGTCATAGTAGAGGATTCTGTCTTCGAAGTAATTCATAATTACCCGCAGTAGGTAGTCACTCAGTGATTTTAGTATATAGCTCCAGTCGGCTGAATTGAACGCGTTCTTGACATCAAGTGTCACCACAGCACAGTACTGTTTTGTTCCTCCGAGCCATCTTTCTCCCGCAATTACCTCACGTGCTATAGCGCACACAGCTTGTATTGTATGGTTGGTGCTTCGTTTCTTTCGGAATCCAAACTGTTAGCTACAAAGCCCCAGTCTCCTTCCGTCTATTGCTCTAGTCTTGTCCGTATAATTTTCTCGAGCACTTTCCCCAGTGTATCTAGCATGCACAACGTCCTGTACGAGGATGATTGCTCATGTGGTTTGTCGCCCTTTGGTACAAGGACTAGTCGTTGCCGTTTCCACTGAGACGGGAATTTTCCTTCTGTAAGGCCTGCTGTGCAAAGATATGTGAAGGTCTAGTTTTGATCGCTTCCTTCAGAACAAAGTTCGGGATCCCGTCCATCCCTGGCGTCTTTTTGCCTTGAAACCAGTGGTCTCCGTTTCATCTGCTGTGCCTCATGGAAGTGTGAATCCATCTTTCCTCGGGAATAGGCTGCTGACAATTGAATTCATGTAGGAAGGCTATCCTAGGTGAATGCTTTCGGCAACACCTGCACAGTTAAAATCAACTCCTTCACACAGAGAAGTTAATGGTTCAAAGAGTAAGAGGGAGAGCTGCCCGCCTCTGGTCTAAGTCCATCCTCATCGAAGGCCGTTTCTAACCAACCAACCAACCAAGTTATAGTGCATATGCAGTCCGCTAACAAAAACCGCTCATAGGATAGTAACACCGTTTTAATTTGCATCGCAAAAATCGGTAAGTGGCGGACAATTCCTAGCCAGTCTTGGGAGACTGTGGAGGGTGAGTATACGTATACCTACGGGTTTCTGAGCATTTTTGGTGGCCTGCTGTTTCATAAAAAAGCGGCTATCTTCGATTCTAGACGAACTAGCGACATAAAGCAAAAACTAAAACATGAGCTACAGGGTCTAGTCTATTTTCGAGTACAGGGTGGTGCATTTTTTTTCCTATGTTATGGAGTGGTATTTAGGGTTTTGATTGGTTAAACGATGTGAAACACGGATTAGCATTTAGGTAGGTAGGTAGGTAGGTGTGGTGGTTTTTCTTAAGAAAATAACCCAATTAGCACTAGGTGCCGTTTTGATACCACAAAACTCGTGTACCTGGATGTAAAAGATATGTTGGTGGGGAGCCTCTAGATCCAGCTTGTGGAGTTTAAAAAGATTATTAAATCTTTGAGGTTTCTCTCTGAGACTTCCTCAAGGGAATCGCAAAGGGTTTGCCTAAAGCTCGTTGTCTGGCCCTAGCTAGTGCCGGACAGGCGCATAAAAACTCGATAAGGGTTTCTTTCTCAGTAGCGACATTGCAACTGCGACAATGTGTGTTGTGTGGGATACCTACTCTGACCGCTCGGTCTCCTATAGGCCAGTGACCCGTGGTGGTTGCTGTTATCCTGGCGATGTCCCTACGTGTTCTGCTTAGGAAATCAGTTGTGTTTGCTTTGTCGTAGTTGGACCACATCTTTCTAGATATGACACAGTTTGTTAGCCTAGTCCATCATAGGTTGGCTTTAGCAAGGAATTTTGAGGATATTTCAGCTTTGACTGCTCCAAGCGGAATCTGAATTGATTCCACAAGAGAGCTTTGGAAGGCTGCGCCTTGCCTAGCTAGTTCATCTGCAAGTTCATTTCCATAAACGTTACTGTGTCCTCGGACCCAAATCAGGATCACCTTGAATTTGCCATCCTAGCTCATTTCGACATTCTAGCACCAGCTTGGATGATGTAGTAACCGAGGCAAGACCTTTGATGACAGCTTGGCTACCAATGAATATGGCGATCTTTTGCCTTGGCGTTAGATTTGTGTGTTTTGATCTGGCGACAGGCTTCCTGGACAGCGAGTGCTTTTGCCTGAAACTCAGTGGCACAATCCGGAAGTCTATATGACTTTGAGATGTTCAAGGATTCGGAAAACATACTCTGTGTAGATTGTTACGTCTAAATCCTCAATCACCTGTCCATCTTGCCATTCTGATCTTGTGGAGAATTAAACGTCGTTTTGTGTTTAGTGTACAGTCTGTTGTGGACAAAACGAGTTCTCCCGGTAGAGAGTTGAAGATGTTACTATGTCCATAGGGTTTCATAAACCAGCACCCAGACTCCCTGAATCCGACCGCAATGTGTGCAGTGATGTTTATTATGTGTAGATCCAAGGGTAGAAGATGCCGAAAGACTGTTAGAGCCTATACATGCCGTTGGTTGTTCGTAAAGTTTGGCTTTTTCTAGAGCCGGCCACCATACTATTGACCCATAGGCTAGGGTTGGTCGTGCCATAGTTGCAGTCCCCACTTTTTGCCGAAGGTTTGGCTACAAGCATAGAAAGGTATACATGCCTTTCTTACCCCTTGTTCTATGTTTAGCTTCCAGTTCAGTTTGGGATTCAGGATAACTTCTAAATATCTACCACTGGGCGATAAGGAGAGCGGTTTGCCATTAAGCCGAGGAACTGCGAAGTCAGGTATTTTGGTTTTAGTGGTGAAGAGCATTAGTTCAGTTTTGCTCGAGGTGACACCGAGACCACACTTTATGGCCAAAGCGCTTACTTTGCTCAGAACATTTTCCGTGATTTCGCTTATGACGGAGAGAAACTTTCCTGGCACTAGTATCACCATATCGTCTAAGGGCTAGGATAGAGAGAAACCTTCCTGACACACATGTCGTCTGCGTACGCGACTACCTTGATTCTTTCTCTGTCTAGCGTTAAAAGGATTTTATTCATGACTATGAGCCATAGTAGAGGTAAGATAACGCAGCCTAGAGGTGTTCCACTTCTGCCAAATTTGGTTGGGCCTACTGTTGCCTAACTAGTTCTAGTGCTAAGCACAGAAACGATCCATTGACTTGGATAGCTTTCTATCCTCAGCCTCCGTAAGGGACTTTAGGATTGCTTCAGTGTGCACGGTATTGAATGCTTTTTCCATGTCTACGGTACAACAATTATTTATTTTTTTTTAATGCGCCAACGGATGTCCTACTCTATCCAAAGATACTAGTAGCCCGGGCTGCTAGCTTTCGCAGGTCCGGATAATCGAGGCCAGGAATGTGCCTATCCATACCCTGCATACTTCTACCACTCTCCCCGAGGGATTACAATAAGGTATTATTCGCGGGGCTGGACGGCTTCTTAATTTGCTGCTTCTGCTCTCCTTGCTCTCTCAGTTACTCGGACCTCTTTTTGCACATTCGTTATGAGTGTACAAATTTACAGCCACTTCTCCTCTGACCGCAGCATTTGGCCTAAAGGGATGGTGGACTTGGCAGGTTACTTCTCCATTCCGTGAAGCGATTGCAATGGAATATTTCGTGCTTTGTATCTTATCTCGCTCTATACCTTATGGACAGAGGGGTGAGTTATCATGTCCAAATCTGTGTAAATATCTGCGATAGCCGCCGTCAGCCGATAGGAACTGCGTAAGGTCCAGACCTCAATGATGGGTATCAGCTTGTCCATCTACCTTTCATACTGTTATCCCACCTGGCTTGCCACATAGCTAGTGATGTGGCCTTCTCTTCTTCCTTTATTCTCTTGACAATACCTGCTTCTTGATGACTCGAAGTGCTCCTTACCATGTCATTTTGCGAGGATGTCGATAGGGATCACAGGCTTCGTTAGATATTGTTCGGAAACCGCTGATTGTTCTTGTTGCACATAGCCTGTCGTGTTTCTATCGTCGTTAACGCCCCGCCGCTCAAACCGGTTGGTGCAGCATATAGAAGAACCGAGCTAATCACTCTGGATAGTAGAATCCGTCTAGCACATCCAGGTCCAACGATGCTTGGCAGTATTCGAGAAAGGGCTGCCTGCAGTAGTGAAGCCTTCTTGCTCGAGTATTCCACGTACGGTTTATACCTTAACCTGCTGTCGATGTCTTTGTCTAGAGCACGTTCATTGTACTGTATGGAGTTCGCACTAACTCGTGAAGAGCTGTGTCTCTTTTGATCTGCCTTTGAGGTATGCGTGCTGAGTTCTGAAGAGGGTTGCTTCTACTACTTTGTTTCGCAAATGGTTACCTAGGAGTCGCTCGAGAGACTTCAGTACTAAAATACACATACAAATATTTGGCGCAACAGCTCTTCAAAGTGTCAGGGCCTAGCTTCTCGCAACCACTCATGTTGTGTGCGTTATATTTTTCACACGAATGAAAGGGACCTACAGTTTAATGCCGACTCCGAACGGCGATTTGAGAAGCTTTTTCGTGACAACAATACTCTCGGATGTTTGTCAGACGCTCGCGAGAGGTGGGACCGTGAAAAAACTTTTTGGTGTTTTCTGGGATTCGAACTTGGAACCTCATGCGTAGTGATCCGACACACTAACCACTTACGCCACGGCGCCCTACTTCAGTACTAATTGGTCTGAAATCTTTCGAGTTTTCATGACCGCATCTGCCTGCCTTTGGAATGAAAACCACTCTCACTCGTCTCCATGATTGGGGTACGGGTCCTGAAAATCGACGTGAGCCATGGAATCGCTAGGTCTTGCGACTACTGTAGCATAATGGGTAAAATGCCGTCCAAGCCTGGGAGTTTATAAGGAGCGAAGCTGTTTAGAGGCCAGGAAATTTGTTTGCTCTGTAATGAGGCCTTAGATTGCGTATAATAAGAGCTTGTAGGCTCTGCACTCCTATCTGTGCATCCATGAAAATGAGTGCTTATTAGAAGTTCTAGAGATTCTGCTTTTGACTCAGTCCATTCCTAATCCATCCTTCTAAAGGGGATAGATTGGAGTGTTCTTTCGACCAAATTTTACTGATTCTTGCAGCGTCCTTAAGGGTCTCAATGGATGTTGGCAGTATTGTTTCAATGACTGTCACTTAACCACTCTGATAGATTGTTTATATTTTCCAAAGCAGTCTTCAGAATGCTGCCAGTGTTTACAGCTATGGCAGATATTGAAGGTCTCTGTCGTCAACTTTCTAAGACGTGAGGGTTCCTCGGAATGTTTTCTTTCTATATATGCCATGACACGACACGTATTAAAAGCTTTTTCGAAGGACTTCACCTGTCACCATAAGTACTGTAATTGAGGCTATTTTTGGTTTGGGGGTTATACGGGGCTTTGAACCTATGACTTGACCAAACTTGTCCCAGTCGATTATTTTGAGGTTTCTAGAAAATTTAGGAGTCTTGATCTCGAGATCTACATCGAATAGTATCTGAGAGAGATTTCAGATTCTATACTTACTTCCTTAGATGGCGCTACGGTCCGGGGTGGACCTAGGCCTCAACCAACAAACCTCGCCAGCCAGCGCGGTTACGAGCCAGCTGCCTTCAGTTGCACGCCAAGTTGGTTGAGGTTCCCCTCCACTTGTTCGCGCCACCTACCGCGAGGTCGTCCTCTACTCCGTCGTCCATCCGGAGTGGATTCGAAAACTTTCTTGGCGGGAACGTTGGGCTCCATCCGCTCCAAATGAGCCAGCCATCTTAGTCGCTGTATGTGAACTCTTCTGGCTAAGTCGATGTCCTTGTACAGGCCGTTCAGTTCGGCATTGTACCTTCTCCTCCACTCACCGTCTATGCAGACGGGACCAAGGATCACTCGAAGAACTTTTCTCTCGAAATAACCAAGGGCATCCTCATCCGGTTTTGTTAAAGCTCATGCCTCTGCGCCATACAGTAGGACTGAGATGATTAGTGTCTTATAAGGAGTTACCTTAGTAGTTCGAGATAGGGCTTTGCTACTCAATTGCCGTCTTAGCCCATATAAACAACGATTGGCAAGAGCAATTATTCGTGTGATCTCCCTACTGATGTCATTTGCGGATTTCACCATAGAGCCTAGGTAGACAAAACCCTTTATTGCCTCAAAATGATATCTGTCTATTGTGGCGTTCTGTCCAAGACGCCGATGTTTGTATTTTGTTTTGCTTTCATTGACCGCTAAACCCATCTTTGCTGCCTCGATTTCAATACTCGCAAAAGCCCCATTGACGGCCCGCTGAGTTCTTCCGATTATGTCATCGGCGTAAGCGAGTAGTTGTACAGACTTGTAAAAGATTGTACCTCCGGTGTTGGCTTGTGAGTTTCGTACAATTCTATCAAGTAAGAGATAGCGCGTCAAATTGTCTAAGACCTTTCCTGACATCGAACGGTTCGGTGATGTTCTTTCCGACTTTGATGAACAGCGAGAGTTCTCCGTCGTTATTCTGCACAAACGGACGAGCTTGGCAGGGATGTCAAGGCTAGATATGGCTCTGTATAACTCGTCTTTTCTTCTTCCTATTTCGGCGAGGTTATGATCCAAAAACAAGAGATCATAACCCTCCCACTTCACTTCACTTCACTTCACTGCATTCTTCACTATTGATCCGACTGTGGGTTTCGCGTCTGTATAACTCGTCTCTAAACACGCTATCGTAGGCAACTTTGAAATCGATGAAGAGGTGATGCGTATCGATTTTATATTCACGGGTTTTTTCCAAGATCTGCCGTAGTGTGAATATTTGGTCAATGGTGGACTTTCCCGGCCTGAAACCGCACTGATAAGGACCTATCAGGCTATTGACGATCGGTTTTAGGCGTTTACGTAATACGGCAGACAGGATCTTATATGCGATATTGAGGAGACTTATACCTCTGTAATTGGCCCAGTTCAGAGGGTCTCCTTTCTTCAGGATCGGGTAGACGATGCTGAGGTTCCATTCATCGGGCATTCTTTCGTCCGAACAGATTTTACAGATGAGCTGGTGCATACTCCTTACCAACTCATCTCGTCCTGCCTTGAAAAGTTCAGTGGCAAGGACGTCGGCTCCAGCAGCCTTGTTGGATTTGAGTTTAGATATCACTATCCTCACTTCAGGCGAACCCCACAGGCGGATCAGTAAAACTGCTGTGAAGTGGGAGGGTTGTGATCCCTTGTTTTCAGATCATAGCTTCGCTGAAAAAGGAGGAAGATTGCTATCCTCACTTCATTCTGATCGGGTTGACGGGAATCTCGACTGTCATCGTCACTGTTGAATGGCTCATTCTGTCTGACAGCGGAATATTAGTGGTCATCGCCGTTTAACAGTCTGCAGAAGTGTTCCTTCCATATCCTCAGCACCGACTGCGATTCTACTACTATGTTGCCACTTTCGTCCCTGCAGGCTTCTGTTCGGGCTTTGAAACCCTGGCATGTTCTTTTTACCCTTTGGTAAAATTTTCGAACATCATTCCTGCAATAAAGTCTCTCAATCTCCTCGATCGAGCGCTTCTCATGCTCCTTTTTCTTCTTCTTGAGAAGTCGATGTTCCTCTTTTCTCGTGCGCACGTAGAGCTCGTAAACAGCTCTAGTCCTTCTATGCAGCGCCGCTTTGTACGCCACTTGTTTTGCTGCATGTGCTTGCCGGCATTCCTCATCAAACCAGGGGTTTCGTTGTGGTGGTCGAGAGAAACCCAGTACATCAGAGGCGGCATCTCTGATGGCTTTTTGGCAGCGCTGCCACTGGTCTTCCGCTTTTGCTGCTGGCGGCATAGGACTTAGATTGAGATTAGAAGAAACACGATCGGCAAAGGTTCTGGCGGTCTCTTGCGATTGCAGCCGCCCGACGTCAAATTTTCTCAGAGCATTTCGTTGATTTCGTTCCGTTCTGGATATCCGCATCCGTACCTTGGCTACAACTACTTAGTGATCCGAGTCTATATTGGCTGCTCGGAAAGTCTGGACACCTAGAATACTGAAAGAGTGCCTTGCGTCGATCGCAATGTGATCGATTTGGTTGGCAGTTTTTCGATCAAAGGAGAGCCATGTTCCTTTGTGAATATCGAGACGTGAGAACTGCGTACTAGCTACGACAAAGTTTCGTCCCTCCGCAAAGTCGACTAGCCTAAGTCCGTTGTCGGATGTGATGTCGTGCAGGCTGTACTTTCCGACCACTCTACTAAAGACGTTCTCTCTTCCTAGTTTTGCGTTCAAATCACACAGTACAAGTTTAACGTCGTGGCTAGGGAATTGCTCATACATCTTGTCCAGGAGCTGGTAGAAGTCATCCTTCGTCGCGTCGTCCTTCTTCTAGTGAGGGGCGTGAGCACATATTAGGCTAATGTTGGCAAATTAAGCCTTGATACGGCTTCCCAGACACGCCATGGTTGCCGTGCCATCAGGTAGGCGACTTCGCGGAAGGCCTAGAAATAGATGGTTGGACCAAGTCCGACATCTCTCCTGGAGCCGCTTAGGGATTCCTCCTGATGAATTGGAGTCAATGGCGGAGGATCGAGAAGGATGGAGAGTCCATCTGAGCATCCTACCCCCGCGACCCTCATGAAGGATTAGCGGGCCATTCAAAATGAATGAATGAATGAACGGATAGTGATGAGACGCTCGTTCACATGCCGGAAACTCAAGTTCTTCTTGCCTAAGCCTGCCTCCAATGGCAAATCCGCATCCGAATAAACGCTGTCCTTGTTGTCCGTAGTAGATGTCGCAGTTTTTCATACTCCTTTTGCCCGGCCCATCCCATCGCACTACTTGGATGGCGGTAATGTCTGCTTTGACACGCTCTAGGGCATCCGCAAGTTGTTCGGCTGCACGTGGTCGTGCAACGAAGACCGTTGTCATTTTTACGTTTGCTTTGGTCGTCAACAGTAAAATCATCCGTATCCGAGGCTGTTGGTTGCTTCGTAACCAAAGGTTTTTTACGTGGTAGGGAAGTTAACCCGACGACACAACCTGGAGGACTTTCAGGTTCGATACTCTCCAATTTTCAACTTTGACGTTATCGTTATTACTAGGGAGTTGCGACATCAATGACGTACTCCTCTTTCTTCTTCTTTTTTTTTCAGCGAGGTTATGATCCGAAAAACTAGGGATGATAGCCCTCCCGCTTCACCGCATTTCTACTGATCCATCCGTGGGGTTCGCCTAATGACATCCTTCCAACCGTTAAAATTATCCGTACTCGGAAAAAATGTTATCTTCAACGCAAGGAGATGTAACCATCCGGAGAAGGGTCTGCATAGGAACACCCCAAGGTGGAGTCTTGTCCCCGCTAATATGGCTCCTTGTGGTGTATAAGATCTTGGTAACACTGAAGGAAAACGGCTTCAACGTGACGGCCTATCCGGACGATGTCGTAATCCTGGTTTCGGGAGAATTTCCTCCAGTCCTAAGTGAAAGGCTCAATTTCGCGCTACAACTAGTGAACAACTGGGTCAACAGCAAAAGGCTGGGAGTGAATCCTTCAAAGACGGAGGTAGTTCTCTTCACTAAGAGGAGATCAATCCCTACCTTCAGACCCCCAAATATTGGTGGCACTGAACTAAGTATCTCAAGTTCAGCTCGGTATCTGGGCGTAGTTTTAGATTCCAAACTTAACTGGAAGGAAAATATTGCCGAACGCGTTAAAAAAAGCAAGCGTAGCTTTCTACTCCTGCAAAAAGGCTTTCGGCAATACGTGGGGCTTCAAACCGGCTGTGGTGTACTGGATATACACGGCGGTTTTAAGACCTATTCTCACATATGGCTCACTAGTATGGTGGACGGCACTTGAGAGGCAATACCTGCTTTCAAATCTCAGCAAAATCCAGAGGGCGGCGTGCATCGGTGTCATGGGATCAATAAGAACAACACCAACGGCGGCAATGGAAACCATGCTTAGTTTCATTCCGCTTGACATATACTGCAGCAGTTTGGCGGCTTAAACCGCTGTAAGACTGAGAGAAGGCCGGTTGTGGTTATCAGGCCTTTACGGCCATGCCTCCATTCTGTCCCGATGGGGGATAAGCAGCGGATTGACGGGAACTGATCACATGAATCCGACGCTAGCATTCGAAAGGAGATTCGCTACAAGAATTCCCGATAGAATATACTGGAAGAATCGTAGAACCATAAAGAAAGAGGAGTTGGCTCTGTATACCGACGGTTCTAAGATGGACGTTGGCACGGGAGCCGGAGTTTATTGTGAGGCCCTAGGAATAAACGGCTCCTTTAGAATAAACGACGACTGCAGCGTCTTCCAGGCCGAGGTCGCAGCCATTATACAGGCTGCGGAAATTATACGCGAGAGTAATATCGTTGGTAAAACGATCACTGTCTATATAGACGGCAGCCGTTAAGGCTCTGGACTCTGTCGTAGTTAGGTCGAGGCTTGTGAGAAGCTGTAAATCACTCTTAAACGAGATATCCAGAGCCAATGCGGTGACCCTCTGCTGGGTACCAGGGCATGTGGATATCGAAGGTAACGAAAGGGCTGACGAGCTTGCTACTAAAGGGTCGGCGCTGCACTTATCGCGGGCCCTCCCCTCTGTAGCAACCCCAATCAGTTCCTTGTGGAAAAAAATATAGGATGAAGCCATCGGTCGAGCAAACAGACGCTGGGTGGTTCATCTGGAAACATGCGCAACGACCAGAGCGCTATGGCCGGCCTACAGCAAGAAGAGATCAACCTCTCTGGTAAAACTTAGTCGTAATAACGCACGGGTCATTTCGGGCATAATTACCGGACATTGTGCCATTGGCGTTCACGCGGAACGTCTCGGTGTGCTACATAATGACTA
Source organism: Brachypalpus laphriformis (assembly GCA_945910035.1). NCBI lineage: Eukaryota > Metazoa > Arthropoda > Insecta > Diptera > Syrphidae > Brachypalpus > Brachypalpus laphriformis. The sequence goes on along the minus strand of OX246757.1, from coordinate 11,665,596 downwards.
TTGCAGAAGCTGCAGGGACGAAGAAGAAATTGAATCTGTTCGTCACCTGTTGTGTGACTATCCTGTCCTATCCGTCAGAAGAATGAGGACTCTTGGTAGTTACTTCTTCTCGGAGCTGGAGGACTTGGGTAGTGTTGAGCTAGCGGACCTCCTGAGATTCATATCACTTTCTGGGTGGTTCTAACGGCGGATTTTCTTTACAGCGTTTCCAGGGTTAAATGATTGGGCACAATGGACCCGTACTGTTGGTCTGAGTGAGCAGTGACTCTTTGTCACAAGGCACCCATCTACCTAACCTAACCTACTCTTGTTGCAGATTGCAAATGAGTAGGTAGAGAGTAACTTTCTCCCATGATCTACAATGGACCTATTGTTCGTCTAAGTGTGTTGGCGATTCTCAACTGGCAGCCACTTCAACTTAACCTATGAGCACCGGGGACCTGCATTGCGATTGATCGGGAAACTACTGACTGCCCAAAACTTGGCTTGGGCCAGTAGCGCAACAATCAAGTTCGTGATGAAGTGCTTACTTTACCTCCTAGTGGTGGTCCCCGGGCAACTATACGTATAAACCCTTATACGTATAGGCCAAAATTATAAGTGCGGGTTGTCTAGGGCCTTGATTCTAGGCTAGGTAACGTGGGCCAGCAACCTGCGTTACTGAAACCAGCTCGCTACTGAAACCGACACTATGCCTCGGATAAGGACTGATCACATGTTGACGACTTTTGGCTATTGTACCCGGACAAAGATAGGTTTCTGGAATGTAAAGACGCTCCTCGACTCGGGAAGAGAAGGTCCTTACAATGCCAGATTCCTCCAACTGGAAAAGGAATTCATGCGATATAAACTGGACATTTTGGGGGTAAGTGAAGTAAGATGGTTAGAAGCGGGCGAGTACCAGTCTCCAACACGTAACACTGTACTACTCTATTCTGGAAGACCATCCGGAAGTCCGCGAGAATATGGAGTCGGACTACTGCTAACAAGAGCAGCACGCAAGGGCCTGATTTCCTGGCAGCCTCATGGTGATAGGATTTTGACGGCCAGATTCCGGACTAGAGTACGACGTGTCACCATCATACAGTGTTACGCCCCAACGAATAGTTCGTCTGAGGACGAAAAGGAGAGCTTCTACAATCTCTTAAGCGCCGTCTTCAACACAACACGAAATGGAGACATTGTCATAGTGATGGGGGATTTGAATGCCAAGGTAGGCAGCGACAACGAAGGGCTCAAACATGTAATCGGGAAGCATGGACTAGGAAACCGCAATGACAACGGCGAAAGGTTTGTGGATTTCTGCAATGCCAACCGCCTTGTGATAGGTGGCACCATGTTTGAGCACAAGACCTGCCACAAAGTCAGCTGGGTTTCCAATGACAGGCAAGCAACCTCCAACCAAATTGAGCATTTTGCTATCAGCCGCCGCTTTAGAAGTAGTCTCCTGGACGTCCGAAACAGACGAGGGGCAGATGTGGGGATAGTACGTGATCACCATCTTATGATAGCTACTCTCCAACTACGCACTGCTGCAGTTCGAAGATCCCACGACAACACAAGAATGCCCAGGTTCAACATCGATAGACTTAGTGATCCCTCAGTGCGCCAACAATTAAGGGAGCACTTTTCGCAAGGTGTGGAAGCAATCAGCAGCTCAATGCCCGCAACCATCCAAGACCATTGGTGTGCTGTGAAAAATGTTTTTACATCTGGTGCTGAAAGAATTGTCGGTCGATCGCAGGGAAGACATAGGGCGTGGCCTTCCGAGGATACCTGGAGAAGGATTGACGAACGAAAACAGCTAAAAGCTCGCGTTGCAGCTACCCCAGCAGCAGGGAGAAGCGAGCTAGAGTCCCTATATCGCATGAAGATGAGAGTAGTTCAGCGTAGCGTGCGACGTGACAAGCGCAACTACATCAACGCGCTGGCTACAGAAGCAGAAGAAGCTGCACGGAGGTGCGACAGCAGGACTGTCTACAGAATCACGAAAGAGCTGACAGGTGGTCGCAGCTCCAGCCAATACCCAGTGAAAAGCCTAGACGGCTCCTTGCTCATTTCGGATGAGGACCAGCTCAAGAGATGGAAAGAGCATTTTGCTACGGTTTTGAACCGTGTATTCGCTAGCGATATGCTCCCAAATCAGACTGAGATGCCCGAGGTGAGAAGTTCCCGAATACGCACCACGACTCCCAGTAAAGATGAGATCATTACCGCGATCAAGGCACTCAAAACCAACAAGGCGGTAGGACTTGACGGTATTCCAGCAGAGCTCTTACGAGCAGCGCCAACAACATCGGCTGAGCTTCTGCTTCCACTTATAGATAGAGCTTGGGAAGCTGAGAGCTTTCCTAACGAGTGGAAAAAGGGAATGATCGTCAAGCTTCCTAAGAAAGGAAATTTAATGGAGTGCGGAAACTGGAGGGGTATCTGCGTGCTGCCTGCTGTAGCTAAGATAATAGCTAAAATCATCCTTGAGCGAATCAAACAACATCTCGAAGACACACCCGATGCCGAACAAGCAGGTTTCCGCTCTGGATCCTCCTGTGCCGACCACATCAACACCCTGCGGATTATCATCGAACAGTGTGTTGAATATCGATCGCCACTCCATCTGCTGTTCATCGATTTTGAGAAGGCGTTCGATAGTGTCAACAGGGAGTTTATTTGGCGTGCCTTACGCAGGAGAGGCATTCCCGATAAACTAATTGCTATTATCAAAGCTACATATGAAGGCTCCAAATGTCACGTTCTGCACAGGGGGAGGTTGTCTGAGGAATTTGAGATCCAAAGTGGGGTAAGACAAGGCTGTATCCTTTCACCAATATTATTCCTATTGGTGATTGGCGATGTGCTTCATGCAGCTTTGTCGACGGGAAACGGAGGAATTCGATGGACTCTTACATCTCAACTAAAACATCTTGACTACGCAGACGATGTATGCTTACTCTCCCACAGAATTATGGACCTCCACCAAATGACAGCAGATGTGGAGAGGGAGGCAGGTGTCGTCGGGCTGAAAATTAATACGACAAAAACTAAAATCATCAGCCTTGGAACTAACTCATCGGCTCAAATATGCATTGCTGGACAACCGGTAGAGAGAGTAGAGGATTTCCAGTATCTTGGGAGTATTGTCTCGACCGATGGTGGAACCGAACTGGATATAACCAACAGGATCGCCAAAGCAAAGTCCGCGTTCGGGATGTTGTCCAAAATATGGCGAAGCAATGCAATCAGTTTGAGCACTAAAATAAGACTGTTCCGCTCCAACGTTGAATCCGTGCTGCTATATGGTTGCAGCACGTGGAGAGTGACCACTACTATCACCAGAAAGCTGCAAACGTTCGTTAATAGGTGTCTGCGCAATATCTTACGGATTTTCTGGCCCAATCGTATCTCTAACGAACACCTTTACGAGAGAACGGGTCAGGAACCAATAGGCACAACTATCCAACGGCGGAAGTGGCAGTGGATTGGTCACACGTTCCGAAAGGGTGACAGCTCCATAGCGAACCATGCTATGCAATGGAACCCTCTAACTCAGGATGGCAGAAGACCTGGCGGTCCGCGGAAAACATGGCGCAGAACAGTCGAGAAGGAGGCACGGCAGTTAGGGAAAAAGTTGGGGAGAACTCAGACACATTGCCAGAAACCGTACACGATGGCGCGTAGGCGTAGTAGAGGCCCTAGGACCCACAAGGGGATACAAGACATAAGTAAGTAAGTAATATAGTGCCTATGAAGATTTTTAGCCTTACCCACGAAAGAAAGGACAAAATTGATTGATTGTGGAGGTTGTGGAGTGTCTGTTTCGTCCTGGATGCAGAAACTAAACAATTTCCTTGCATCATCATCTGCAGTATGATGATGATAACCTTATCACCCTCGCGGTCGTCCGTCTTCGTCGTCGTTGGTCATCGTTGGTCAGCAGCGGTGACAACAGTGAGTCATATTAGTGAGGATGAACAACAAGGAAAGGAAGCAAATGGGGGGGACGACGCACTGAGTAATTGCGCGCCTCTCAAAAAAAAAAAAAATAAAAAATAAAAAAAAAAAAACGTTGAGCGCATCATTCGCCGCCAAAATGTTGCCAACAAACTTTACTTGGCATAGGTACTTGCATTTCGGGGGCACACTCGTATCTGAGTACAGAGTACATTATCATAATTCAACTAGGTACTGGCCGGTTCGATGTCATTATCACCATCGCCATCGCCATCGGAATAATGTCGAATGAATTCATTTTTAGTTGAAATTTTTATTTTGTTGTTGCACTACAATGTTCGTCGTCTCTCATAAATATAAATTGTGTTGCAAATGCAAAAAATAAAAATAAAAAAAAAAAACACTTGATATCAGTACAGTGGGCATTTTTTTTTTTTGTCGTTTTTTTTTGATTTTTTTTTTTACGCTTCTGTAGCTAAGCAGGACTGTGCTGTTGCTGGTGGCGCGTTCACTGCTGCTAAATGCTAATGCCATGCCGTCCACAAATATACCCGGCATGTTAATCTACTCGCATTGCCAGCAGTTGCCTCCGGCATTTCAAAGCGATCGGTTGTGTTTTGTCCATGATTCTTCTCTACAGCTAGTCACACCACCACCACCACCACCGCCACCACCACCATCATCACCACCACCACCCACCCCCTCTTTGCAGACGCACCGAACAAAAAATACAAAAAAAAAATAAATAAATAAATAAATAAAAGTGCTATAAACACACACAAATTTAATTAATGCAAACACGACGGCTCTTGTAATCCTTCCGCCGCACTATATGCGAACTTTTTATTTATTTTCATTTTTTTTTTTTTTTTTTTTCAAAACTCAACCGGAAGATGTGTGTAAGACATTTTTGTTTTTCTTTTTTTTTTTTTTTATTTTAAACACTGTTTCGCTATTAGTGCATCAATATAAGAAAAAGTGTGCATGCATACGACAAGTACATGCATACGTACGTGTACACGTATTTTAAATTTAAATCTGTCCCGCCTTTGGACGATATCACACACATCTTGTGCAAAACATTACAAATTGTGTATTTCATTTGCCTTTTCGAGGTTTTTTTTGTTTTTTTTTTGTTTTTTTTTTTTTTGAAGAATTTTGCGATTATTCACTTCCATTTGCTGTGTGGCGTATAGTCTATATTAAATTGAATTGCAATTGCACTATACTCGTACTCGTACTATATGGTGCTGACTGTTGGGTGCTATATTACTTCAACGGAACATTTGAATAGATATATTCGTGAAATACTTGTACAACGACTCTGTGCGTGCGGGTGTGTGTGTAATGGATGGAAATCTTCGCAATACGAAGGACATTCCCTTCACATTTGATGAATGAGAGAAAAAAAATCAAAAAAAAATCAAACTACTACTTCGTATCTATAGTGACAGTTATAGTGTTTTAGTTAATTTGTTTTGAAAAACCCCCGTTCGACTGAATGCAGTTTCCTGAAATGGTGAGTTTTTCATTTCATTTTTAAGGACTTACATAATGTATACACGAGTTCAGGATATTCTTAAAGAAAACGAGAAAAAGAGAGAAAAAAAAAAAAAAAAAAAACTCATATGTGGCTGCAATCCGAAATGTAGAGATATTTTGTTGCTCAATTACGACTGCAAATGCTGGCGGATGAATGAATTGATGTGTCTGTCACCTTATCGGAGGAGAAGAGCATTTCTTTTAATATTATTCGCATTCGCCGCCTTGTATCTGTAGATTGCTTTCTATCTATTCTTTGGGTGGATTTTGAAACGCGCGCGTATACAACGAATGGTTTTTTTTAATTCCGAAAATAATCATCTCTCATCTTGCGTGCATATGGTACCCACTCGTAGGTATGCGCCTAATAGATCAATCATTATCTTTATTTGAATTTAAAATAACAAAATGCCAATGGAATGCTCTATACTATACCGCGCTGCGCTGCGCTAACATGGTTTTGTTTTGCCCAATTCATACGACGAACACCTAAAATGAGAAAAATATCACAATTAAATGAACGAAAGGCATCAATTGATTGCAGACAGTCGAGACTCATTTGGTCTTGAGTCAGTCCCCGTATAAATTAAGTTCAGTTGCAGGCTAATGAAAGAACAAAAAGCAAAAACAAAAAAACCCACATATGTTCGTTTTTATTCACTAAAACATCGTTTGAATCAGTTTTACTTGGTCTCTTAAGGAATGAGGGTGGAACGCTCGCATTGAATTGAATCAATCTTGGTGTGTCACTAGGGGTGACACCTGGGAAATTAGTGACACTAAGGAGTATTGTTTGCATTATCTCCATTAAGGGATCATAACTCTCCCACGTCACTGCAATTTCTACTGATCCGTCTGTGAGGTTCGTCTGTCACTTTTTTTTTTTTTTTTTTTGTGGAGATAGGAAACGCTCGACTGGAGCACTCAGATGCAACTGGTCCATTGTACTACCAGAGAGCACACCCTGATTTACCTATTTTATTGGAATTTCCTTGTCAAGCAAGCACTTCAGTGATGAGGAGTTTAGGTTAGGTAGATGGGTGCCTTGTGACAAAGAGTCACTGCTCACTCAGACCAACAGTACGGGTCCATTGTGCCCAATCAATTAACTCTGGAAATGCTGTAAGGTTAGGTTAGGTATGTCGGCTGGCAGGGAGGGACGCTCTCTGCCACACTCAGGACACCGTTGACCCATTGTGGTACCCATGGGGGAAAAAGTAATCCCTTACCCAAATGAAACTAAAAACTACTATATATATATATATATTTGGCGCAACAGCTCTTTGAGTGCCAGGGCCTAGCTTCTCGCAACCACTCATGTTGTGTGCGTTATATTTTTCACACGAATGGAAGGGACCTACAGTTTAGTGCCGAATCCGAACGGCGATTTGAGAAACTTTTTCGTGACAACAATACTCTCGGATGTTTGTCAGACGCTCGCGAGAGGTGGGACCGTGAAAAAACTTTTTGGTATTTTCTGGGATTCGAACTTGGAACCTCATGCGTAGTGATCCGGCACACTAACCACTGACGCCACGGCGCCCACAACTAAAAACTACTAACTCAGTCAATTACTTAATTTCTACATACAAACCGCCCTGATGATTTACTTTACTTACGTATATCCTGTATCCCCTTGTGGGTCGGGGGGTGGTAGTGTGTTTGCTCGTTAACTGATGTGTGCAGGTTCAAGCCCCAGCGGGGAACAGCAATCATGGGCCACCCAAGTATAAAGGAAAAACGAATTACATCGAAGTTTTTCCAACCACTGCACCAAAGAAGGTTCCTGCCTGGTAGTAAAATGGACCGGAGAGTCTGATTGCTCTGGGATTTGGGTATCCTTTAAAAAAAAAAAAAAAAAAAAAACAAAAAGAATCCCCTTGTGGGTCCTAGGGCCTCTACTACGCCTACGCGCCATCATGTACGGCTTCTGGCCATGTGTCTGAGTTCTTCCCAACTTTTCCCTAACTGCCGTGCCTCCTTTTCGACTGTTCTGCGCCAAGTTTTCCTCGGACCGCCAGGTCTTCTGCCATCCTGAGTAAGAGGGTTCCATTGCATAGCATGGTTCGCTATGGAACTGTCACCCTTTCGGAACGTGTGACCAATCCACTGCCACTTCCGTCGTTGGATGGTTGTGCCTATTGGTTCCTGACCCGTTCTCTCGTAAAGGTGTTCGTTAGAGATACGATTGGGCCAGAAAATCCTTAAGATATTGCGCAGGCACCTATTAACGAACGTTTGCAGCTTTCTGGTGATAGTAGTGGTCACTCTCCACGTGCTGCAACCATATAGCAGCACGGATTCAACGTTGGAGCGGAACAGTCTTATTTTGGCGCTCAAACTGATTGCATTGCTTCGCCGTATTTTGGACAACATCCCGAACGCGGACTTTGCTTTGGTGATCCTGTTGGCTATATCCAGTTCGGTTCCACCATCGGTCGAGACAATACTCCCAAGATACTGGAAATCCTCTACTCTCTCTACCGGTTGTCCAGCAATGCATATTTGAGCCGATGTTTCTATTCCATGACTAGTTCTTGCCGTATTAATTGTCAGCCCGACGACGACTTCCAGATCTCTGGATCTGCTGTCATTTGTTAAAATGATTCTGTGAGGGAGTAAGCATAAATCGTCAGCGTAGTCAAGATGTTTCAGTTGAGATGTAAGAGTCCATCGAATTCCTCCGTTTCCCGTCGACAAAGCTGCATGAAGCACATCGACAATCACCAATAGGAATAATATTGGTGAAAGGATACAGCCTTGTCTTACCCCACTTTGGATCTCAAATTCCTCAGACAACCTCCCCCTGTGCAAAACGTGACATTTGGAGCCTTCATATGTAGCTTTGATAATAGCAATTAGTTTATCGGGAATGCCTCTCCTGCGTAAGGCACGCCAAATAAACTCCCTGTTGACACTATCGAACGCCTTCTCAAAATCGATGAACAGCAGATGGAGTGGCGATCGATATTCAACACACTGTTCGATGATAATCCGCAGGGTGTTGATGTGGTCGGCACAGGAGGATCCAGAGCGGAAACCTGCTTGTTCGGCATCGAGTGTGTCTTCGAGATGTTGTTTGATTCGCTCAAGGATGATTTTAGCTATTATCCGAGCTACAGCAGGCAGCACGCAGATACCCCTCCAGTTTCCGCACTCCATTAAATTTCCTTTCTTAGGAAGCTTGACGATCATTCCCTTTTTCCACTCGTTAGGAAAGCTCTCAGCTTCCCAAGCTCTATCTATAAGTGGAAGCAGAAGCTCAGCCGATGTTGTTGGCGCTGCTCGTAAGAGCTCTGCTGGAATACCGTCAAGTCCTACCGCCTTGTTGGTTTTGAGTGCCTTGATCGCGGTAATGATCTCATCTTTACTGGGAGTCGTGGTGCATATTCGAGACCTTCTCATCTCGGGCATCTCAGTCTGATTTGGGAGCATATCGCTAGCGAATACACGGTTCAAAACCGTAGCAAAATGCTCTTTCCATCTCTTGAGCTGGTCCTCATCCGAAATGAGCAAGGAGCCGTCTAGGCTTTTCACTGGGTGTTGGCTGGAGCTGCGACCACCTGCCAGCTCTTTGGTGATTCTGTAGACGGTCCTGCTGTCGCACCTCCGTGCAGCTTCTTCTGCTTCTGTAGCCAGCGCGTTGATGTAGTTGCTCTTGTCACGTCGCACGCTACGCTGAACTTCTCTCTTCTTCATGCGATATAGGGACTCTAGCTCGCTTCTCCCTGCTGCTGGGGTAGATGCAACGCGAGCTTTCAGCTGTTTTCGTTCGTCAATCCGTCTCCAGATATCCTCGGAGAGTCACGCCACGTCCTGTGTCTTCCCTGCGATCGACCGACAATTCTTTCAGCACCAGATGTAAAAACATTTTTCACAGCATACCAATGCTCTTGGATGATTGCGGGCATTGAGCTGCTGATTGCTTCCACACCTTGCGAAAAGTGCTCCCTTAATTGTTGGCACACTGAGGGATCAGTATGTCTATCGATGTTGAACTTGGGCATTTTTGTGTGTTCGTGGGGTCTTCGAACTGCAGCAGTGCGTAGTTTGAGAGTAGCTATCATAAGATGGTGATCATGTACTATCTCCACATCTGCCCCTCGCCTGTTTCGGACGTCCAGGAGACTGCTTCTAAAGCGGCGGCTGATGGCATAATGGTCAATTTGATTGGAGGTTGCTTGCCTGTCGTTGGAAACCAAGCTGACTTTGTGGCAGGTCTTGTGCTCATACATGGTGCCACCTATCACAAGGCCGTTGGCATTGCAGAAATCCACAAACCTTTCGCCGTTGTCATTGCGGTGATGGTGACGCGTCGTACTCTAGTCCGGAACCTGGCCGTCGTAATCCTATTACCTTTAGGCTGCCAGGAAATTATGCCCTTGCGTGCTGTTGTTGTTAACAGAAGTACGACTCCATATTCCCGCGGGCTTCCGGATGGTCTTCCAGAATAGAGTAGTACAGTGTTACGCGTTGGGGACTGGTACTCGCCCGCTTCTAACCATCTTACTTCACTTACCCCCAAAATGTCCACTTTATAACGCATGAATTCTCTTTCCAATTGGAGGAATATGGCATTGTAAGGACCTTCGCTTCCCAAGTCGAGGAGCGTCTTTACATTCCAGAAACCTACTTTTGTCCGGGTACAATAGCCAAAAGTTTCGACTTGATATTCGTTGGTCTTTTCCAGGATTTGCTATAGTGTGAAAATTTGGTCTATTGTCGATCTGCCGGGGACGTTCACACAATACGTTGGATAGGATCTTATATACGACATTTAGCAGGAATACGCCTCTATAGTTCGTGCAAGACACAGGATCGCCTTTTTTGAAGATGGGGCATATAGAGCTGATACTCCAGTCGTCGGTCGTGCTTTCCTCTATCCATACTTGGCTGATGACTTGGTGCATGCACCCTACCAAGATATCGCCTTCGTATTTAAAAAGTTCAGCTGGAAGGCCATCAGAGCCAGCGGCTTTGTTGTTTTTTAGTTTTCTGATGACTGCGCTAACTTCTTCAATACTGGGGTCATTGACGGGAAGCGGGTTCTCTTCTTGCCCTATCACTCTCTCTGTTTGCTGCCCGTTAAGCAACTGCTGAAAGTGTTGCTTAAACACATCAACAATTCCCTGCGTTTCGGTGGCTAGGTTACCTTCGCTGTTAAGAAGAGCCTGTGTTCTGGGTTTGGAGTTTATCTTTGCGATAGAAATTCCGGATGTTGTTGCGCTCACGAGACTTTTCGGTATCCTGGAGCTGGGAGGCTGCGTGGTCCCTTTTCTTTTTACGCAGAATTTTCTTCTCTTCTCTACTTCTGATCCGGTACTCCTCTCTCGCTGCTCTTGTTTTTCTTATGTGCATATTCTGTCACATTTTTCCATTGAACGCACTCATCATCATACCAAGGGCTCCTTTTATGTGGTGGCTGGTAGCCAAGGGTAGTCACGGCCACATCCTTGATAATGTTGCGGTATTCGGTCCACTGATTGTTTGCGTTTGTGGTTTGTGAATACGGGTATGTAGGCGGAAGTGGCGGTTCTGTAAAAACAGAGACCCAATTAGAACAGTTGTGCTGTTTTGATACCACGACTCATGCGACCTTGGATGTTGATGTGTGTTGGTGAGGACAATCCAGCCAGCCTGTGGAGTTTAAGAAGAGGATTAGCTCATTTATGTGCTTACCCGAGATCTCCTCAAGTGAATTGTAGAAGGGTTTGCCTAATGCTTGATGTCTAGCCTTAGCCAGTGCCGGACAAGTGCACATGTAGTGGGTAATTGTTTCCTTTTCGGTGGCTATGTTGCAACTACGACAATGTGTATTATATGGGATACCTAGTTTGGCTGCGTGCTCTCCTACCGGGCAGTATCCCGTGATTATCGCGATTATACGGGCAATGTCTTTGCACGTTCTGTTCAATAGGGCGGTTGTTTTGGTCTTGTTGTAGTTGGGCCACATCCTTCTGAATATGACGCAGTTCATTAACCTAGACCATTTAAGGTTAGCTTCTCTAAGAAAGATTGATGAGATTTTTGCCTTAATTGGTCCGATCGGGGTGTGAACAAGTTCAGCAAGTGAGCATTGAAGGGCTGAGCCTGGCCTGGCCAGTTCGTCAGCATGTTCGTTGCCATCAACGTTGCTCTGACCTGGAACCCAGACTAGGATCACAATGCATTGGCCATCTAGCGAGGCCAGCTGCTCTCGGCATTCTAGTACTAATTTCGAGGAAATGGTTTCCGAGGCAATGGCTTTGATAGCAGCTTGGCTGTCAATTACAATAGCGAATCTTTGCCTTGGTAGTGTATTTGTGTGTGACTTGATTTGGCGACAGGCTTCGCGAATGGCGAGTAATTCCGCTTGGAAGACGCTGGCAGCGTTCGGAAGTCCATACGATCTTGCGATGTTCAGGGACTCCAACACCCGCACCAACCCCACAGTCCATTTTTGACCCATATGGTATGTGTAGACTGTAAGATCGAAACCACTGGTCGCCTGTCCATCTTGACAATTTTTTGTTGTAGGGAATTGTACATCGAAACGCTTTGTGAAGTTCAAAGTGGGGATGGTGTAGTCTGTTGGAGTCGATAATCTAGGATATTGCTATGTCCATAGGGTTTCGCAGTCCAACACTTGGACTCTCTGAGTCTGATTGCGCTGTGCGCTGAGATGTTTTTGATATGTAGATCTAGGGCTAAAAGGTGTAGCAGGACTGTTAGAGGGTCTGACGGAGTTGGCCGTAGGGCACCTGTGGTGCCTATGCATGCTGCTCTTTGCACCTTACTTAGTTTGGTCGTTCGTCTATGTTTGGTTTCCAGTTAAGTTTAGGATCTAGAACAACTCCTAGGTACTTAACACTGGAAGATAAGGAGAGTATCTGACCGTTTAGTCGAGGAAGAGTAAATTCGGGCATTTTGGTTTTTGTGGTGAAAAGCAAAGCATCAGTTCAGCTTTATTTTGGTTGACCCCAAGTCCACACTTCCTGGCCCATGCGGTGACTTTACTTAGAGCATTCTCCATGATTTCACTTATCATGGCGGGGAAAAGTCCCGACACTAAAATCACCATGTCGTCCGCATACCCAACTACTTTAATTCTTTCTCTGTTTAAGCATAAACAGATTTTATTCATGACTATTAGCCATAGTAGAGGTGAGATGACTCCACCTTGGGACGTTCCTCTACTGGCAAATTTGGTTATGGTACTGTTTCCTAGAGATGCCTGAATGGTTCTAGTGCTGAGCATAGAGACTATCCATTGGCTTAGGTAGGTTTCTACACCCAGCTCCGTGAGGGACTCTAGAATTACTTCAGTGTGTACATTGTTAAAAGCTCATTCTATGTCTAGAAGAAGAAAAGGTAAACCACGCGAAAGGGTAAAGTCGAAAGTGACAGTTGGCCGCAGATAATGCGCAAGAAAGATTTGGAAAGTGCAACAGCAGCAGCCTGTAGGATGCTGCTCTCCCGGTTGCTCAGCTGGGGTGGGTTCACTTCGATTATCGGAATTCGGTGTTTACACACGATATGGAAAATGGGCGCCACCAGATTTTTGAAGGAATCTAGAAACCCTTTCGCGAAAATGGATGGGGTGGGAATCCTGAAACAGATGTCAAACAAAATAAAAGGAAACACACGACTTTGCGTTATAAAGGGCTCTTTTGGAGCACGGCCAATTTATTTAAATTCGAAAAGATATTTTTTTTTTTTGAGAAAAGAAAAGCAAAAGAGGTATACACCAGTAAATGTAGCCGTAGCACATTTATAAGCACGCTAATGGCAATTTTACTATTCCAAAAGAACGGGGCTTAATTTATCTATCATTATATAAAAAAAGTTGAATTGTATTGTAACGAAGCGTTACACTTTTTATCGCTTCTACTGTAGTTCACTTTCGCGGCCGCTACTGGCCATAGCTGGGGCAGTATAAACAAAGAACATCTGGCGATAATCACGCCATGTGGACATGACCACTTCTCTCAATCTCATTGGCCAAGTGGTTTGCAGAAGGGAATTGCACCCGCTATTACAATTCGCATTCGCTTCTTGCAAGAAATTTCATAAGGCGGAGATTGAGAGATGTGGTCGTCGGAGTTCCTCACTCAGTGGTTTAGTACCAATTTAGCGTACTTGTGAGTCAACTCTCCGACGTGCTGATACTACAGGAATTTTTTCATCGTTTGTCTCCGGACTTGGACGATTTATAAATCGGACCTACTGCTGACCACAGCCGATCCGATCGTAAGCTTTTGGGCTCATACTCCTCAAGAATAAGCCATTGCCGGTCCTGTACTTAATCCTCGAGTTGGAGGATCCGATCCATGCTCCTAGGAGTATACCGCGCTGTTGAAAGATAAGTACCTGCCTTAAGCAAGAGCTACCAAGTGACTGCCACGAGCAGTTGCTGCCCAAGTGACGTCGCAAGATGTGCTGCGAAGTGACTGCCACAAGCAGTTGCTGCCCAAGTGACGGCCCTAAGCCGTTGCTGCCAAGTGACTGCCACGAGCAGTTGCTGCCTAAGTGACGCCGCAAGGTGTTGCTGCTAAGTGACGGTCCCTAAGCCGTTGCTGCCCAAGTGACGTCGCAAGACGTTGCTGCCCAAGTGACTGCCACGAGCAGTTGCTGCCCAAGTGACGTCGCAAGACGTTGCTGCCAAGTGACCGCCACAGGCAGTTGCTGCCCAAGTGACTGCCACGAGCAGTTGCTGCCAAGTGACGCCGCAAGGTGTTGCTGCCCAAGTGACGGCCCCTAAGCCGTTGCTGCCCAAGTGACGGCCCTAAGCCGTTGCTGCTCAAGTGTCCATCACCAGCGGATGCTTACCTGTAGAGTAGTCAGTAAGTTAGTAAGTAAGGAAGAAAGGCCAACGTAGGTATCCAATAATTGTTAAGTAGAAGAAAATTGTTAAGGTTAGCTTACACCGGGCCTCGTTAGAACATATATTGAAATAGGACTCAACTCATTGTTAAGTAGCTCAATATTGTTAAGGCCAGCTAAACTGAACATTCATTGCGGTGTTAAATAAATAAGTTACCTCTTTACCCAAAGTTTCAGGTGTTTCTTTGGGAGACCCTGGGTCCGACGAGCGAAACCTCGGCCTTCGGGAAACACCCTCCTAGTATTTAGTTTCTGTGAAGAAATTAGCAATTCGTCGATTTTTCAGCGAATAGGTCGTGTGTTCCATTTCCAAGATAATATTCTTTAAACCCACAATATAGAACTTCTGTTTATTGATCGATTTGAGGCACCGCGTTTGATCAACCACAAGAGACATGCCGTCAGGATATGCACAGATGTGTATGCCGTCGATCTTCACAGGCGTTCTTGACCTTTGGCTGATTTGCTGAGTGATACACGTGTACCGCATAGATCCTGCTATCCTTCGCGATCACTTCGTGACCCTTACCGATGAACTTGTGGCATGTATGGACGCTCCTGTTGCCCCAATCAGACCAATAAAGATTATCCTCAAACAACGCAATCCCATAGGGATATTTCAAGATATCGGACAATATCACTCGCCGAACCGAACCATCCATTCGAATGCTCTCGATCGTCATCAGCTTCGCATCTACCCAGTACAACCTTTCGTTATGAATATCCAGAGTGACCCCATTCGGGCAGTGTATATCGGCCTTCACAAGAGCCATTGGATCAGCGCCATTCATAGAAGCCCTCGCGATCATTGGCCTTATGCCCCAGTCAGTGCAGTACATCAGACCCATTTGTGGCCAGAGTGTAATGCCACGTGGCTGGTGGACATCAATTGCCACAAGTGGCGTACAGTAGTGACCATTATTCGAGCATACCGCTATATGCCGAAGGACATTATCGGAAAAGTAAATATTTCCAGTTAACCAATCCACTGCCAGATCTTCAGGAGCATCCAGTCCAGATGTGAGGAGTATTTTTTGCTTCGAACCGTCCTCCCGAGCTTTCACGATACTCTCCGCCTCATGATGTATATTGGTCCAGTACACATTCTGTCCGTCATATTTTATTTTTTTTCCTCTTGTACAACCCATGCCCGCGTGGCAACGACACTGCGACCTGAAAGATCTATTGTACCGGAGGGTTGGAGTTAACCTAACAGACGTACTACCTCCCTTATGAAAGTGAGTATGTCTTTAGTAGCGGAGCGTTTCAGTTCCACTGAAATGAGTATATACGTTTCCTTAGCCAGTGTAGTGTCGGGCATTCACAAATAATGTGTTCGGATGTTTCATCCTCCTCTAGGAATAGCCGACAGTCCTTCTCACTCTCATCTGGGTCCCAGGGCACAGCAACCATGAGGGAAATGAGCGTGCTGATGAGCTGGCCAGGCGAGGATCGGCCCTTAACGGCTCTCCAGCAGAAAGAGTCGACATTCCGCTTGGTGCCGTTAAGGGCTATATTCACCTTCACTTCCTCCAGCTAGCCAACCGCGGGTGGAACAACCTCACAAGCTGTGTCATATCTAGGAAGACGTGGCCCAGTTTCAACAAACCCAGGTCAAAAGAGTTACTAGACAAACCAAGACCAGTTATTGCCAAAATCGTAGCTATTATCACAGGTCACTGGCCAGTTGAAGACCATGCGGCCAAGCTTGGTATCCCCCACAACACCTTTTGTAGGAGCTGCAAGGATATTAATGAGAAAGAATCTCTATGTCATTTCGTTTGCAGATGTCCGGCCCTGGCGAGGATCAGATAACAAACTCTTGGCAAATCCTTCTTCGAGGATCTGAGAGAGATAGCGGACAAGAGGATTGGAGAATTAATCCTCTTCCTGAACTCCACGGGCTGGGTTTAAACTTAACATCCCTTTTTAACTAACCACTACAACAGGTAGACATGAGTCCGTGGTAACAAAACGGCGCACCTTAAGCGCTAATTGGGTTCTTTTTGGACCGCCACTTTACCTACCTACTTACCTTCTCTTGGCACCTCAACTTGTTGAGGTGGTATCTTAGGCCGCAATGGCCAGTTAGAAAGCTCACTAGCTTCCTAATGCTTTCCCTATCTAAGTTAAGGATTTCCTTACAGGAGTAAGGCTTGATTAAACGTTTGGATTGTCTTAAACCTGGCTAATTAGTCCAGTGATCTAGTTTGTTCTCTCATTCGTTAATCAACACTGTAGCTGTTGTCCAGTTGACGCTACAATAAGGTTCGGGACCCATAAACGCAGATTCTGAGCCGGCCCTAGCAAGCTCATCTGCAGATTCGTTGCCCACAATTCCCTGGTGTCCATGGACCCAACCGAGCATTACTCTGTTGTGTTTGGCAAGATCTTGTAAAGCATCGTAGCAGCATTTTACAGTTATGGAGTCCATTTGGTTGGACGATAATGCCCTAAGTGCTGCCTGGCTGTCTGAAAATATGTGAATCCTAGCGCCCTTGATTCCCTTAAGGAGATTGTGCCTGGCGCAGATCTCAATGGCATGGATTTCAGCCTGAAACACAGTGGGAGTCGTACCCATAGGTACCGACATTTTTGTGTTGGGTCCAAAGACCCCGATCGGTCGTTGAACTAGACGAGACTTCTGAGGTCCAGTGTTGGAACACCATTGGACCAATTTCCGCGGTCCAATATTTCAACCTCGAATAACCTTCCGAAGCAATGTTGCCTGACCATAATATCCGGTATAGTACAAAACATGTCTCTTTTAGGGATCGAGTTGAGTATCTTTAGATGCCCCACCAGGTCACCTGGTTTATTCTCATAATCTAGCTGCAGCTTGATGGCATATCTAGCAGCCATCTTCCTAATGAGGATTGGTAAGGGTGTTAGCCCGACAATAGCTTCAAGAGTAACGCAATGCCGAGACAGGCAGTTCTTTGCAACTTATGCAACTTGTTTGCCGTTGTCTGCTGGAGGGTTTTTGGCCACCAGACGATAGCCGCATATGTGATAATGGGTCTTACCATCATTATGTATAACCAATGTATCATTTTAGGAGAGAGACCCCAAGTTCTGCCGTATAGGCGTTTACTAGCCCACAGTGCTCTCGTAGCACGTTCTGTGGCGGACTTGATATGTGAATTCCAGTTAAGTCGTTTGTCAAGAATTACACCAAGGTATTTGACCTGGCTGGAATAAACTATTGTGGTGCCTTTGATTGTGATGGGTTCAAGGTTGACCTGTGTCTTCCATGTAAACGGCACCAGAACGGTTTTACTAGGATCGATGAATAGTCCTTCTTTGTTACACCATTCAACAACTTGTAAGAGTGCACTTTGCATGACGTTAGAGAGTGTTGTGCCGTGTTTACCACTAATACACACCTCCAAGTCATCAACATAACCGACGGTGGTGTTGCCTGATCTGTGAAGATCTGCTAACAGGTTGTCGATGACTATTGATCATAACAGGGGGGAAAGAACTCCTCCTTGAGGACAGCCTTTCGCTGCCGTTACAGAGACCGACACTCCCCCGGAGGAGGAGGTAATAAATCGACTAACCAGCATGGTCCTAACCCATTTGTTGGTCGATTCCTCGATACCTCTGCTACTAATCGCCCTTGCGATCGAGTCGTAACCAGTGTTATCGAATGCGCCCTCGAGATCAAGAAATGCACTGTCCGTCATATGCGACTCCGATTACCAGAGTTAGATTATCAGCGACTGTGTAGATATGCTTTGACTTCAAATAGACACCAACAACTGTCTTTTGCGTTGTATATAGCAGTAGAGGCTCACCGCTTCTCACCACACATGTCTTATTGTCATTCTTCAGTTTGTACTTTTCACCACAGGTGTATTTGTACGAGACGTGGGTGTTGATGCAGCCGTGACTACAAATGCCATAGGTTTCACACTAGTTTACATCTTCACAGATATTCCGTGTACTGTTGTACTTGTAGCCTGTTGCACACAAACAATCGGCTCCTGTTGGTAGGGAGTAGCAAGTGCTGCCCTTAGGGCATTGTTTGGATTTGCAATTTGCACTGAGATCATCGCATTTTCCTTTCTCATCGCTATCATCATGACAATCGGATTTGCCATCGCAGGCTTTACCCAAATCGATGCAGGTGTCATTATCCCTGCAGAGAAATTTCTGTTGCTCCATTTTGCAGTTCCAAACACATCCCCTCTCATCACTGCCATCACCGCAATCATCCACGTCATCTCACACCCACAAGTGACTTTCCAAGCACTTTCGATTTTCACAAAAATATCCTCTGCACTCATGTTCCGCCCTCAAACATCCTGAGGTCTCATCCGATCCATCGTGGCAATCCTTCTTTCCATCACACATAAAATCCAATGGAACACAAGTTTTATCCTGACACGTGTATTCACTGTTGGTGCAGTTCCGTGGATGCCAAGTTTTTCTATCCTTACAATTCAGCTCATCGTCCCCATCAGGACAATTCTCGTGGTCATTGCACACAAAAGTAGAGGATATGCATGTTCTGTTATCGGAACACATAAACCACTTCGGTTTCCTACACAATCTGGCATCCACGGAACTGCACCGACAGTGAATGAAAGGATAGTGTATTCCTTATACTGTAAGGATTTTTCTATTGTTCGCACTACTTCATGAAGAGCTGTTTCTTCCTTTGAGGTATGCGTGCTGGGATTTGGAGAGAGATGACCCGATTGTATCTCGCAGATGGTTGTCTAGAACACGCTTGAGGATCTTCAAAACGAAGGGTCAGACTGATTGGTCTGAAATCGTTCGCGTTCTCATGTCCGCGCCTCACCCGTCTCCATGAGTGGGGTACGTGGTTATTTAAGATGCAGGTCCTGAAAATCGGCACGAGCCATGGGTTTGCTACCTCTTGCATTTTTTGTAGCATAATGGGCAGAATGCCATCTAGGCCTGGTGATTTATAAGGGGCGAAGCTGCGAATGGCCCAGGAGATTTTTTCTTCGGTAATAATGGGTATTATGTGTTCCCAAGATTGCAGGCATTGCGAACTGTTAGGCTCAGTGTAACTGTCTTTACATCCGGGAAAGTGGGTGTGTATCAAGATCTTTAAGGATTCTGCAGTTGACTTCGTCCACTTACCATCCAACCTTTTCAGGAGAGATGGATTGGAATGATCTTTCGATAGAATCTTGCTGAGCCTAGCGGAGTCTTTGAGGGTATCAATTGATTGGCAGTACTCTATCCAGGACCGTTTCTTGGCCATTCTGATAGCTTTTTTGTATATTTTAAGGCTGTCCGTGTAAGGCTGCCAGTATTTGCACTTGTAGCAGATATTAAAGGTCTCTCTAGTCAGTTTCGTGAGGTTTGAGAGTTCGTCGTTCCACCACGGAGGGAAGGTTTTTTTTCTGCTTTTTGAAAGTCTTTACTTTTGTGTCTAGTTCTGCAGTGGAGGTTATTAAAGCGTTTGGAGTTCTACGTAGCTTGGATCTAACGACTTGACTAAACTTTATCCAGTCGGTTCTTTTGGGGTTTCTGTAGGGTTTGGGAGTCTCGATCTCGAGATTTACATTGAAGAGGATCCAATTATGGTCTGAAAAAGACTTCAGATTGGATACTCTCCAGTTCTCCACTTTCATACTACTACTGTTATTAGAGAGTGTAACGTCTATGAAATCTTCCCAGCCATTGAAATTATCCGTACTCGGAAAAATAAAGGTTGGATCGTTGCCTTTGTTACATATTGAGAGGTTATTTGCAAGGATATATTCGAACAAGGACTCACCCCGCTCGTTGCTTTCGGAACTGCCCCATAGCACGTGCCTGGGATTTGCGTCGCAGCCCATAAGCAGGTTGGTCTTTGTTGTGGAGATAGCCGTCACCATATCTTGAAATTCTTCCAGCGGTGATTGACGGTCGTGTGCCATGTAGGCAGAGGAGATGTATAGGTCCGCACTACCTGCGTTCTCTATTTTGACCGTTGTTAAATCGGACGAGCTAAAATTTGGACATATAAAGGCTTTAATATGCTTTTTAGGTAGAATGCAGGTTCTTGGCTTACCATGATTGATGTTATTCCGGTTGTAAAAAGTTTGTATTGGTTGCCGTTGATGCCCTTAATGTCAGGGCCCTTTACCCAGGGTTCTTGGACAATGCTGATGTCAATGTTTTCCTCCTTGAGAAAAACCACCAGATTATCTGTAGCACCAATCGAGTAGTGCAGATTAATCTGAATGACTTTCAGCATTGGTATTATCGGTGTTATTTTTGGTTTGGGCTGTTTTTTCAGTCCCCATGTCCTCCAACCATTTGTTGGCATCGTCGACTTCCTCTTAGTCGTCAGTGAGACGAGAGGATCGGAAAATGTTGACTTTGGCATGCCTGATGCCGAAGCGGAGTTTGCATCCGTTCTTCTCAATGGAGACAGCACTGTCCTCATTAATAAGAAGAAGGAGGGAAAGGGTATTGTTGTGGGGTTCCTCAACCTTGATAACTTTGCAGTCATCCATGGGAACCATAGGGTTATGCAGCTTCAGGCAATTTAGCAATAGGTTGTCGTTAATGGCCATGTTAAGGAGCCAAATGCGGATTCTCGGTCTCCTCGGAATCTCTCCGGGCAGGATCAGCTTGAGTCTCAAGCCGTCCCATGCGTCACGGATCTTATGAACGCAGCCGTTTAGGAATCCCTTAGAGAACGCGTCCTCGCATTTGATGACCCTGTACCCTCGTATAATCTCAGCTGAGTCGAAGCAGGGCAGCGGTCCTCCCTGGTTGTTATGATGTTCCATGACCATCTCGGATAGTTTGACCTCAATGGCTCCCCAAACTTCAGTCTTACTTACTACTTATATCCTTTATCCCCTTGTAGGCCCTAGGGCCTCTACTGCGCCCACGCGCCATCGTGTACGGTTTCTGGCAATGTGCCTGAGTTCTCCCCAACCTTTCCCCAACTGTTCGACTGTTCTGCGCCATATTTTCCTTGGACCGCCAGGTCTAATGCCATCGGTTCGCTATGGAACTGTCACCCCTTTGAAATGTATGACCAATCCACTGCCACTTCCGTCGTTGGATGGTTGTGCCTATTGGTTCCTGACCCATTCTCTCGTAAAGGTGTTCGTCAGAGATACGATTGGGCCAGAAAATACTTAAGATATTGCTCAGGCACCTATTAACGAACGTTTGCAGCTTCCTGGTGATAATAGGGGTCACTCTCCATGTGATGCATCCATATAACAGCACGGATTCAACATTGGAGCGGAACAGTCTTATTTTGGCGCTCAAACTGATTGCATTGCTTCGCCATATTTTGGACAACATCCCGAACGCGGACTTTGCGTTCCACCATCGGTCGAGACAATACTCCCAAGATACTGGAAATCCTCTACTCTCTCTACCGGTTGTCCAGCAATGCATATTTGAGCCGATGTTTCTATTCCATGACTAGTTCTTGCCGTATTAATTGTCAGCCCGACGACGACTTCCAGATCTCTGGATCTGCTGTCATTTGTTGAAATGATTCTGTGAGGGAGTAAGCATACATCGTCAGCGTAATCAAGATGTTTCAGTTGGGATGTAAGAGTCCATCGAATTCCTCCGTTTACCGTCGACAAAGCTGCATGAAGCACATTGCTAATCACCAATGGGAATAATATTGATGAAAGGATACAGCCTTGTCTTACCCCACTTTGGATCTCAACTTCCTCAGACAACCTCCCCCTGTGCAGAACGTGACATTTGGAGCCTTCATATGTAGCTTTGACAATAGCAATTAGTTTATCGGGAATACCTCTCCTGCGTCAGGCACGCCAAATAAACTCCCTGTTGACACTATCGAACGCCTTCTCAAAATCGATGAACACCAGGTGGAGTGGCGATCGATATTCAACACACTGTTCCATGATAATCCGTAGGGTGTTCATGTGGTCGAAACAGGAGGATCCTGAGCGGAAACCTGCTTGTTCGGCATCGAGTGTGTCTTCGAGATGTTGTTTGATTCGCTCCAGGATGATTTTAGCTATTATCTGAGCTTCAGCAGGCAGCACGCAGACACCCCTCCAGTTTCCGCACTCCATTAAATTTCCTTTCTTAGGAAGCTTGACGATCACTCCCTTTTTCCCCTCGTCAGGAATGCTGTCAGCTTCCCAAGCTCTCTCTATAAGTGGAAGCAGTATCTCCGCCGATGTTGTTGGCGCTGCTCGTAAGAGCTCTGCTGGATTACCGTCAAGTCCTACCGCCTTGTTGGTTTTGAGTGCCTTGATCGCGATAGTGATCTCATCCTTACTGACAGTCGTGGTGCATATTCGGTCCTTTAATCACCTTGGGCATGCCAGTCTGATTTGGGAGCATATCGCTAGTGAATACGCGGATGTATAGGGCAGCCAGCGATTCCTCCTGGCACGTTTGACGACATTCTCTTTCCAAATTAGCTCGCGGTCAAGCTTTAGGCCTAAATAGATCTATTTGAAAAAAATAAGAGTGGATACTCTAATTTTTTGTGAAGTGTTTGTGTTTTCTTGTAAATAGAACTAACTCGGGCTTTGTCAGATAAATGGAGTGGCTGCATTTGTCGGTCCATCTGAGCAGTTCATTAAGAGCAGACTGCATGACATCGGCCAGCGTCTACGGGTATTTGCCTATTATAAGGACAGCGACATCATCTGCGCAGGCAATGACCTTGCATCCAGTTTTTTTTTTTTTTTTTCAATTTTCAGAAGGGCTTCGTCAAGTACTAGATTCCATAGTAGTGGAGACAGTACACCCCTTGAGGGGTGCCTCGATGTGCATGTCGTTTGACAGTGCTGCTTTCGAAAGATGCTGCTATTACCCAGCTCAGGACATTTCTCTTCTCGCATCATCTTGTGACCCTGTATGCTGAACCCCACGGCGGCGTTCTATCCGCCTCATCGCCTCATCACGCCACTTGGCTTATAACTCGAGTTATCATTTCGCAAATTGATAGCAAATGTCGGACGAAGTTCTTCGTGTCGTGAAATTCAAATAAGTGATTCAATTTGCGAAGCTCTGCGTTCAAATCAAATTAATGTGCATTGTTTAATTGATATGCAGCGAACATAGTGTTTTGCTAAATAGCGTCGATTGTATTCCCTTTTGCATGTTCTAGCAAAAGTGCATTACACGACTTGTTGGATTTTTGTTAATTTTTATTTCCAAATTTATTATTGCTGCTTACTCACTTGCGTTACAAGGTGAAGACTTTCGAAAATATTCCCACCATGGTGGAATGAGGAACTCTCAATATCCGGCATAGGTGTAAACTTTTTCTTCCTTTTATCAGCGAGGTTATGATCCGAAAACAAGGGATCACAACCCTCCCACTTCACCGCATTTCTACTGATCCGGCTGTGGGGTTCGCCTTGCCATAGGTGTAAACACTGGCAGCATTCTAAAGACTGCTTTGGAAAATATAAATAATCAGTCAGAGCGGCTAAACGACAGTCATGGATAGAATACTGCCACAATCCATTGAGATCCTTAAGGACGCTGCAAGAATCAGTAAAATTTGGTCGAAAGAACACTCCAATCTATCCCCCTTTAGAAGGATGGATTAGGAATGGACTGAGTCAAAAGCAGAATCTCTAGAACTTCTAATAAGCACTCATTTTCATGGATGCACAGATAGGAGTGCAGAGCCTACAAGCTCTTAGTATACGCAATCTAAGGCCTCATTACAGAGCAAACAAATTTCCTGGCCTCTAAACAGCTTCGCTAGTTATCAATCCACGGGCCTGGACGTCATTTTACCCATTATGTTACTGAGGTCGCAGAACCTGGCAATTCCATGGCTCACGTCGGTTTTCAGGACCCGTACCCCAATCATGGAGACGAGTGAGAGTGGTTTTCATTCCAAAGACAGGCAGACGCGGTCATGCAAACTCGAAAGATTTTAGACCAATCAATACTGAAGACTCTCGAGCGACTACTAGACAACCATTTGCGAAGCAAAGTAGTAGAAGCACCCCTCTTCAGAACTCAGCACGCATACCTCTAAGGCAGATCAACAGAGATAAAGCTCTTCACGAGGTAGTGCGAACTCCATACAATACAAAGAGTGTACTCTAGACATAGACATCGACAGCAGGTTAAGGTTTAAAACGCACTAGGAATACTAGAGCAAGAAGGCTTCACTACTGCAGGCAGCCCTTTCTCGAATACTGCCAAACATCGGTGGACCTGGATGTGCTAGACGGATTCTACTATCCAGAGTGGTTAGCTCGGTTCTTCTATATGCTGCACCGACCGGTTTGAGCGGCGCGGCGTTAACGGCGATAGAAACACGACAGGCTATGCGCGATAAGAACAATCAGGGGTTTCCGAACAATATCGGACGAAGCCTGTGATCCCTATCGACATCCGCGCAAATGAGATGGTAAGGATCTACGAAAGGAGAACCTCGAGTCATCAAGAAGCAGGTATTGTCAAGAGAATAAAGGAAGAGGAGAAGGCAACATCACTAGCTATGTGACAAGCCAGGTGGGATAACAGTATGAAAGGTAGATGGACCTACAAGCTGATACCCATCATTGAGGTCTGGACCTTACGCAGTTCCTATCGCCTGACGGCGGCTATTGCAAATATTTACACAGATTTGGACATGATAACTCACCCCTCTGTCCATAAGGTATAGAGCGAGAGAAGATACAGAGCACGCAATATTCCATTGCAATCGCTTCACGGAATGGAGAAATGATCTGCCAAGTCCACCATCCCTTTAGACCAAATGCTGCGGTCAGAGGAGAATTGGCTGGAAATTTGTACACTCATAACGAATGTGCAAAAAGAGGTCCGAGTAACTGAGAGAGCAAGGAGAGCAGAAGCAGCAATTCAAGAAGATGACCATCACCGCGAAGTAATACCTTAAGGCAGTCCCGCGGGGAGATTGGTAGAAGTGTGCAGGGTGTGGATAGGCATATTCCTGGCATTGATTATCCGGGCTTGGGAATTCTAGCAGCCCGGGCTACTAGTATCTTTGGATGGAGTACCACATCCCTTGGCGCAACAAAACAAAAAAAATAATGGTTATACCCTAGACATGGAAGGAGCATTCAATACCGTGCACACTGAAGCAATCCTAAAGTCCCTTACGTAGCTGGGGATAGGAAGCTATCCAAGTCAATGGATCGTTTCTACGCCTAGCACTAGAACTATTCAGGCAACAGTAGGCTCAACCAAATGTGCCAGAAGGGGAACACCTCAAGGCTGCGTTATCTCACCTCTACTATGGCTCATAGTCATGAATAAAATCCTTTTAACGCTAGACAGAGAAAGAATCAAGGTAGTCGGGTACGCAGACGACATGGTGATGCTAGTGTCAGGAAGGTTTCTCTCCGTCCTAAGCCTCCGAATTCATGGTGATACTAGTGCCAGGAAAGTTTATTTCCGTCCTAAGCCTTAGAAGACATGCAATGTGGGATGTGATGAATTATCCTTTTCACTCAGGCCACATGCTGGCCCATTTTGCGAAGAAGGTATGTACCTAAGCCACAATTTGATGGTTGTGGCCAACCCAACCGTGTTGTGAGATATCGGACATGGTGATACTTGTGCCACGAAAGCTTCTCTCCATCCTAAGCCTTAGAAAACATGGTGATGCCAGTGACAAGAAAATTCCCCTCCGTCCTAAGTGAAATCACGGAAAGTACTCTGAGTAAGGTGTCAACTCGAGCAAAACTGAACTCATGCTCTTCACCACTAAAACCAAAATACCTGACTTCGCACTTCATCGGCTTAATGGCAAACCGCTCTCCTTATCGCCCAGTGGTAGGTATTTAGAAGTTGTCCTGAATCCTAAACTTAACTGGAAGCTAAACATAGAACAAGGGGTAAGAAAGGCATGTATACCTTTCTACGCTTGTAGCCAAACCTTCGGCAAAAAGTGGGGACTGCAACTGTGGCACGACCAACCCTAGCCTATGGGTCAATAGTATGGTGGCCGGCTCTAGGAAAAGCGAAACTTAACGAGGTACAACGAGCGGCATGTATAGGCACCACGGTCAACCCCGACAAATGCTCTAACAGTCTTCCGGCATTTTCTACCCTTGGATCTACACATAATAAACATCACAGCACACACTGCGGTCAGATTCAGGGAGTTTGAGTGCTGGTTTATGAAACCCTATGGACATAGTAACATCTTCAACTCTCTGCCTGGAGAACTCCTTTTGTCCACAACAGACTACATTATACCCAAATCGACGTTTAATTCTCCACAAGATCAGAATGGCAAGATGGACAGGTGATTAAGGATTTCGACATAACAACGTACACAAGGTGTGTTTTCCAAATCCTTGAACATCTCAAAATCATATAGGCTTCCGGATTGTACCAGTGAGTTTCAGGCAGAAGTACTCGCCGTCCGGGAAGCCTGTCGCCAGATCAAAACACACAAATCTAACGCCAAGGCAAAAGATCGTAATATTCTCTGATAGCCAAGCTGTCATAAAGCTCTTGCCTCGGTTACTACATCCTCCAAGCTGGTGCTAGAATGTCGAAATGAGCTAGGATGGGCAATTCAAGGTAATAATGATTTGGGTTCCAGGACTCAGTAACGTTTATGAAAGCCAACTTGTGGATGAACTGGCTAGGCAAGGCGTAGCCTTCCACAGCTTTCTTGCGGAATCAATTCAGATTCGTCCAATTGGCAAAAAATAATTCATGCGACATTTTAGGGGTAAATGAAATAAGATGGTTAGAAGCGGGCGAGTACCAGTCCGTTGGGGACACTGTACTACTCTATTCTGGAAGACCATCCGGAAGTCCGCGGGAATATGGAGTCGGACTACTGCTAACAACAACAGCACGTAAGGGCCTAATTTCCTCGCAGCCTCATGGTGATAGGATTTTGATGGCCAGATTCCGGACTAGAGTACGACGCGTCACCATCATACAGTGTTACTCCCCAACGAATAGTTCGTCTGAGGACGAAAAGGAGAGCTTCTACAATCTCTTAAGCGCCGTCTTCAACACAACACCAAATGGAGACACTGTCATAGTGATGGGGGATTTGAATGCCAAGGTAGGCAGCGATAACGAAGGGCTCAAACATGTAATCGGGAAGCATGGACTAGGCAACCGCAATGACAACGGCGAAAGGTTTGTGGATTTGTGCAATGCCAACCGTCTTGTGATAGGTGGCACCATGTTTGAGCACAAGACCTGCCACAAAGTCAGTTGGGTTTCCAACAACAGGCATGCAACCAAATTGACCATTTTGCCATAAGCCGCCGCTTTAGAAGTAGTCTCCTGGACGTCCGAAACAGGCGAGGGGCAGATGGGGGGATAGTACGAGATCACCAACTTATGATAGCTACTCTCCAACTACGCACTGCTGCAGTTCGAAGATCCCACGAACACACAAAAATGCCCAGGTTCAACATGGATAGACATACTGATCCCTCAGTGCGCCAACAATTAAGGGAGCACTTTTCGCAAGGTGTGGAAGCAATCAGCAGCTCAATGCCCGCAACCATCCAAGACCATTGGTGTGGTGCTGTGAAAAAATGCTGAAGGAATTGTCGGTCGATCGCAGGGAAGACACAGGGCGTGGCTGAAAACGTTCCGCAAAGCTTTAAACAACCAGTAATATTTTCGATTTTCGAGAAAGGTGACTTGTTAGACCCATCCAACTACAGGGGCATTTCCCTTCTGAATGCATCAGCAAAAATCTTTACAAGTGTTCTGCAAGCCGGATTAATGCAGTGGATATAGGAGAACTCACTTCTGAAAGAGTTTCAAGCTGGGTTCCGCGCTGGCTACTCTACTACGGATCACATCTTTGTACTGCGAAACTTAGCGGAAACATTCGTCGAACGGAAACAGAAGCTTTACACGTTCTTCATCAACTTTAGGGCAGCCTTCGATACCGTAGACCGGCAAAGACTTTTTTACAAATTGTTCCAGTACGGATTGTCTTATAAGTTTGGAAATGTATTGGAAAACTTATACAACAATACAAAAGCAGCAGTCTGGGACGGTGATGAATTGTCGAAGTGGTTTTCTACAAAAATAGGAGTTAGACAAGGATGTAATGCAAGCCCGTCAGTATTTGCCCTTTACATAGAAGGTATTATTGATTACCTTCCAGGAGGAGTCACATGCGCAGGTACTCTTATTAAGGCTCTTCTGTAGGCAGATGATATTGTCCTGCTGGCTAGGTCACCAGAGTCCTTGCAGCTTATGATAAATCGACTGTACGACTACTGCATACTATGGAAGTGCGGAACACAGGCCACAAGGCCTTAGACACCCTGTGACCATCTAAGTTTGAACATCTTAGATTAGTCGTGTCAATGATTCTGTCACGAATGATTCCCATAGTCACGCACCCTGGTGGTTCTATACTACCAATTATGTCACTATGTGGGAGCCCCGGTCCTTTTTTGGCCAGCGCGTCGGCTTGCTTGTTGCCTTCAATATCGCAGTGTCCAGGTACCCAACATAATTTGACTCGGCTCTGCGTACATAATGCCCTAAGCATTGTGCGGCAATTCCTGATTATCTCAGATTTGGTGAGGTAAGACTCTAGCACCTTTAGCGCAGCCTGACTGTCAATGTAGATGGCGATATTCTTATCGGATATTGATCCCATCTCAAATAATTCAGCAGCTTTAAGTACAGCTAGAACCTCTGCTTGGAACACACTGCATGTGTCCGCAAGTCTCAGGGCCACCCCGTGCCCTCACTGGTCTTAGAACCATCTGTGTATATTGCAATCTCGTTATGGACAGAGACTGTCTTCCTTCGCCAGTCCTCTGTAATAGGATACAGTACTTCGTATGGTGTGTCGAAGTCTAAGGTGCCAAGGATATCGTTCGATTTGTCAGGGATTCCGGGAAAAGATTCCTTGAGAATGGAGCTGTGTCCTATGCTATTAGTCCTGAAGAGACCAACGTATATATTCGTTGAGTTACATAGCAACAATGACAAGCTTTTGCTTGGGACTGCGTACAGGCCAAAACGGTCGATTAGCTTATCTCCTTTGATGGCTTTGCTGGAAGACATCGCCGCCAGCTGTCCTAATATCATTGTCTGTGGTGATCTTAATAGCGATTTGTTAACTAACAATGGATTAATGAATGATATGAGCTCATTTAACATGTACCCTGTCAACATTCGGACTCCAACTCATTTCTCCCAATTTGAGAGCACCCTTCTGGACGTATTTTTTTTTAACCGACACTAATAAAGCGCTATTCTACGACCAGTTGTCTGCACCTGCTTTTTCACGTCATGACCTTATTCATCTAACGTACGATTTCAACCTACCTTCACCATCAGTTCGATCATGTAAATTTCGTGATTTTAAAAGCATTGATAGACTGGCACTTGAAAATAGTGTTAATAGTATTCCATGGGAAAATATTTTTTACATGCCATCTTCAGATGAATAGGTTGAGTTTCTGAACACCAATGTTGTTAATCTCTTCAACGAACATGTCCCTATTTAAACAGTGGTGTTAAGATCCAGCTCACAACCTTGGTTCACAAATGACATTCGTCGGCTTTTGAATGAGAGAAACCAAGTTTACAATCGGTGGAAACAATACAAAATTGATGAGGATCGTCGTCGGTATTGCTTAGGTTAGGTTAGGTATGTGGGCTGGCAGGGAGCGACGCTCTCTGCCAAACTCAGGTCAGCGATGACCCATTGTGGTACCCATGGGGGAAAAAGTGATCCCTTACCCAATGAAACTAAAAACTACTCAGTCACTTTCTGCATACAAACCACCCCGATGATTTGATGAAGTTCAACATCTTTTCCGTTGAAACGCCGGAGAGTTCCTCGAGATCCTGGAAGAAGAATTTACCAAGGAACTTTTTCCTGGAATGCTGAAGACTCGGGCAGTGGCACAGGAAGTGGGTTGTGTCCTCAAAAACTTCCTCGTCACCACAGCCTCTGCAGAGTTCCTCCTCCGTCAGGCGTAGTTTCTTCAAGTGGTACCGCAGAGTGTTGTGTCCCGTGATGATGCCCACGAGGGTGGAAAGGGATTTCCTGTCTTTACGGATGATTCTCTCGGTCTTTGCTTTGTCGAAAGATGGCCATAGCTTCCTAGTGATGGCGCAAGTTTCCATGGAGTGCCATCTTGTGTTCGCCTCCTCAGTGGCTTTATTCCCTGCAGCGAGCTTGAGTGTGCAAGGCGGGATACACACAGGGGGGTCAACTTGTTCTGTTGGGGCTGCTGAGCCAATTCTCGCCAGCTCGTCGGCTTTCTCATTGCCTGGGATACCCTCGTGTCCAGGGACCCAACAGAGCGATACCTTGTGCTGTGCTCCAAGAACCCTGAGCTCTTCTCGACAACACTTCACAAGCTTCGATTTAATTTCTATGGCAGTAATCGCTTTTATAGCTGCCTGGCTGTCGATAAAGATGGTGATACCTTCTGGCGGTATTGCCCTTATCGCAGACTCACGGGCGGCTGTTGCCACTGCTAAGACCTCTGCTTGGAAAACACTGCTGTGGTCTGGAAGTCGTATGGATATTGATACACCTAGAGGGTCGGAGAAGATACCTGATCCTACACCAGTGCGCATTTTTGAACCATCCGTGTAGATGGCTATAGATTCGGCATTAGGTATATGACCGCTTTTCCAATCTTCCCTGCTAGGGTAGGCGGTAGAGAAAGGCCTTGTAAAGTCTAAATATGGCGTCATGTAATCCGTTACGGGCATGAGGCCAAAGTAATCGAGTAGGATCATCGAGTGACCTGTTCTGCTTGGTTTCCAGTTCGCTGACTGACTTATTCTCATAGCATTAATGGCTGCTGATGTTCGTGTAAAGATGTCTAGCGGCAGCAGGTTGAGGATAGCCTCGAGTCCTGTGGTTGGGGTTGTCCTCATTGCACTGGTGATGCCAATGCACGCTAGTCTTTGAACTTTGGTGATGGCCTTTAAGTTGGTGCATTTGTTGACAGCTGGCCACCATACTAGATTGCCGTAAGTCAGTATGGGTCTAACTACAGCCGTATACATCCATAGTATGATTTTGGGGGAGGGTCCCCAGGTTCTACCAAAAATTCTACTACATGAGTAAAAGGCTATTGTTGCTTTCTTGATTCTTTCCTCTATATTTAATCTCCAGTTGAGCTTTTTGTCAAGTACAAGGCCCAGGTATTTTGCGCTATCGGATAATCTGAGTGGGATACCATCAACAGAAGGTGTATTGAACTCCGGTATTTTCCTCTTGTTCGTAAAAAGTACGAGTTCGGTTTTTTGGGGATTAACCTTTAAACCGCAGCTCCTGGCCCATATGCTAAGAGTATTAAGGGCTCCGTCAAGTTGTTCGCTGAGGGTAGGCAGGAATTTACCTGTAGCAAGCAGCACGACGTCATCCGCGTACGCTGTAGCTCTGACCCCGCTGTACCTTAGTTGTTGTAGTACCTCATTAAGAACAATGACCCAGAGCAGTGGGGAGATTACCCCGCCTTGAGGGGTACCCCTCGAGGCGTATGCTTCGAGCTTTGAACCCTTAAGTTCGGTGGTTATATGTCGTTCCTCGAGCATGCTAACAATCCAGTTTATTAGACTAATGTCGATGTCTAGGTTTCTTAGGGTTCTTTTAACCGCTTCGGTATTTACATTATTGAAGGCTCCTTCAATGTCCAAAAAAGCAGCTAGTGTGAACTCTTTATCCTTAAGTGATTTTTCTATAGAGCCGACAACATGGTGTAGGGCAGTTTCCACACATTTACCCTTCGTGCATGCGTGTTGGGCTGGGGATAAGTCCCCCGGGCGTATTCTGCTACGTATGTAGATGTCGAGCAATCTTTCAAAAGTTTTCAGGATGAAAGAGGTAAGGCTAATTGGTCTGAAGTCCTTCGCGGTGGTGTGACTAGCCTTGCCCGCCTTGGGTATAAAAACCACCTTTACCTCCCTCCATGTTCTTGGTATGTAACATTGTTTAAGACTACTGGCAAATAGCTTTTTGAGAAGTTGGATAATGATTGGTGCAGTTTTTTGCAGCATGATCGGTATAATCCCATCAGGTCTTGGGGATTTAAAAGGGGAGAACGATCTTATTGCCCACTCTATTCTGTCCTCTGTTACCAGATCCGCAGGGGGTTCCGATTCGCTGTGATTGTTATTAGTACTGCTACATGGTACGGTAGTACACCCCGGGAAGTGCGTTTTAATAAGCAATTCAAGGGATTCCGAACAGGACTCGGTCCAGTTTCCTTCAGTGTTCTTTAGGGAACCTAGAGTCTTCGATTCTCTGGAGAGGATTTTCCTCAATCTGGCCGTTTCTGTTGTACCCTTGATCTCGTCGCAGAAGCGTTGCCACGACTGTCTTCTGGCTTTTTGCGTTGCGCTCTTGAAGTTCCTCTGACTGGCTTTGTATAGCTCCCAGTCAGAGTCAGCTCTCGTTGATTTCGCCAGGTTCAAGAGTTTCCTTGTTTCTCTCCTTGTTCTGGCTAGTTCTTTGGTCCACCATTGGGGGGGAGACTTTTGTCTTAGGTCTAGATACGGGACATGCCTTCTGGAAAGCCTCTTTGAAGACGGCAGTGATTTCCTCGGCTTTTCGGTCAATGTCCGCTGGCTCATGTAGGTCACATTCTTGTGGTAGATTCGCCTTCCTCCGCACCTCGTAACTGAAGGTAGTCCAGTCGGTCTTCCTTGGGTTTCTATGGGGTTTGGGAAAGTCGCATCTTTCAATGAGATTAAATTCAATAAATCTGTGATCGGAATAGGATTCTATCTCCAAAGTATTCCAATTGTCTATAGAGAGGGTATTTGAGTTACTCGCTAGTGTAATGTCAATAACCTCCTGCCTGTTTCTAACTACGAAAGTGGGTTCAGAACCCCTATTGGCTACTAAAAGATTATGTTCGATAATAAATTCGAAAATCAACTCACCGCGTGGGTTTGTATCACCACTGCCCCATTGCGCGTGGTGTGCGTTCGCATCGCAGCCTAGTAGTAGGTCCCATCTCTCGATTTCCGCTTTCCTGGTTAAGGCGCGGGTGAGTTCGGATGGCGGTCCATCATTTCCGTCGTAAGGCATGTACACGGCTGAGATAATCAGTGGGGGGAGCCCCCTCCGGTAAAGCCTTACTACCGTCTGGTCTGAATTGCTGTAGGTAGATAGAAGAAATAAGTTAATGTGTTTCCTAGCTACGATACAAGTTCTGTTCTTACGGTCCGCGTTTAGCGGTTCGCTGCTGTACAGTGCTAAATCTTTATGATTTAGCCCACTAATTTTGCCACGGGAGATCCATGGCTCTTGTACGAGAGCTATGTCTATGTTCCTTTCGCCTAGAAGATATATAAGATTGGCGCTAGCAGATATGCTGTGGTGCAGGTTTATTTGAATGAATTTCATGTTCTTCTTACCTTGTCACCCGCCCCCCTTTGCTTCCTCTCTGTCCTATCCGTAAAGGGTCGGACTTTACACCGGGTGATACCAGTGCGAACTTTATTATTGAACCTTCTTAGCATAGGCATTGATCTATGGTTGAGCAGGACCACGATCTCTGTGCCCTTTTCTGAGTGCTCGCCCATTTCAAGCACCTCCCAGTCATCGCTAAGGAGCTCCGGGTTAAGGTGCCGTAGGTTCCTTTCAATACGCTCCTTGGGAATATGAGGGCCAGGTATCAGGATACGCCCTTTTGGCCTAGTAAATTCTAGCAGGTCCTTCTTTTCGACGAGTCGAATGTCGGCATTAGCCCATGGAGCCTGCGTGCTAGCCACGAAAGTTTGGAGCCACTTAAGCGTGAACTCGTTGTCGCATGAAAGGAGCTTAAAACCTCTGAAGGTGGTCAGTTGCTCAAAGAAAGGGGATTGTCCCTCCTTCTCGACAATGGTGGAATTGATGGCTTCGAGTATGCGCAGCTCGATGAGCCTCCACTGGTCTTTGCTGAGTCTTTTCTCTGGGCTGTTATGGTCTACAATCGCCACCTGTAGACCAGCACTAGCAGATGCGGCCAGCCTGGCCTTCTTGCTGGTACTGTTCGTAGGCGGCGAGATCGTGTCGTCATGTCTACCTCGTTTGGAACTGCTCGCAATCGGCTCGGATGAGGTCTTAACGACTGACTCCGGCTCGGTTGACAAGGGTCTCAGCCTGCCCGTGATCGGGGAGGTTGGCAAGAGGCTTACCTTCCCTCTCGCGAGTAGGCCTCCGTCCGTTCCCCTAGTCTGCCCTGCGCTGCGTTCTCTAGCGTCTGCGTAAGCCCTAGAACTTCTCACGAATTGCTTACTTCGCAATCAGGTAGTCACTGCTATCCGCACAGAAAAGGCAAGAGTTCTTACAAGCCGGATCGCCACATCAGGTAATGGGCGAAAACTCTGGAACAGTTTGCGTAGTATGGGAATTGGAAGGCAAAAGCCAGAACCGCCAATAAATGCCGACTGTGATGAACTCAATTCTAAGTTCATTTCCCAAGTGCCACAGCCCTTGTCTGATCCTCCAACCCTCACGTATGAAAATCAAGCGTCTCCAGGATTTAGCTTCTCCAGGGTCGAGCCTGCTGATGTGGTTGAAAGTGTGGTATCGATCAAATCGAATGCAGTAAGTCTGGACGACGTTCACCCGGTTTTCGTAAAAGCTCTCCTTCCCAAGCTTTTACCTTTTTTAACACATTTGCTAAACACGGTCCTAACAACGTCAGTTTTTCCTACACAGTGGAAGCTTGCAAAGGTCATTCCCATCCCCAAAGGAAGAAACAAGAATGAGTACAGACCTATATCAATACTCCCATTCCTCTCTAAAGTGTTCGAGAGAATTATTCAGAAACAAATTAATACGTATCTGAACGATAAGGGTTTGCTTTCCAAATTTCAATCAGGTTTTCGTCCCAATCGCAGCTGCACAACAGCAGTTCTGAACGTTGTTGATGATATTAGAAGCGCAGTAGACAGCGATCAGATAACTTTCTTGGTGCTTCTTGATTTCTCGAAGGCATTCGATTCGATAAGTCATCCCGTATTATGCAGCAAATTATCAAATCTGTATGATTTTGCACCTGAAGCAGTGAAATTAATTTTCTCATATCTGTCAGGTAGAAAGCAAGCTGTAGTAATTGGAGATAAGAAATCAGCATTATTAAGCTTAAAGCAAGGTGTCCCACAGGGCTCAATATTGGGGCCACTTCTTTTCTCTTTATACATCAATGAAATGTGCAGGGACGGGTTAAGAATATCACTGCAGCGCCCCCCAACAACTAGCGCTTGTCGTAAAAGGCGACTAAGGGGACAAATCAGATCTAGGCAATATAACACCCAAGTGAGCCTAGCGACACATATACTACCTTAAAAACCCTCCCACAAGTGTGCATGCGAGTCCGTGGGTTGACACGACTGGAGATCACCGGTGTCATAAAAGAAAGATCAAACAATACTAAAACAGGAGCATGCACGTGTCAAACAACAAACACCATCGCAATATGGTGCAAAAAATTGTATTGCAAAACTGTATCATTATGGTAATACTTGCAAAAAGGAAAGGCACTACCCCGCCAGGCACTACCACTGCTGTGCATGGTACTGATCCTGGACCGAGCAGAAATGTTCGGGTCAGAGCTATACGGATTCCGGGGGCTAGCAAAATAATGAAACAGTTTGGACGCAATTTGAGGGTCGCGAGTTGGAACGTTGGAAGCATGACCGGTCGAAGTTACGAGCTGGAAGAGATGATGAATAGAAGGCGGGTGGACATCTTGTGTGTCCAAGAGACGAAATGGAAAAACACCGGGAATCGGGCGCGTTTCTTGGACGTTAGGACAAAAGATTACAAGATGTTCTACTACGGAACGGAAAAGGCTAGGAACGGAATCGGTATCATCCTTGCGGCAGAGCTACTTGGAAACGTCTTGAGCATTTCGAAGTCCAGCGACCGTTTGATGTCTCTCAAACTAGTAATACAAGGAGAGGTGTGGAATATTGTCAGTGCATATGCTCCCCACGATGGGTACAATCAGAGAGATAAAGATGCATTTTGGCTAGATTTCCACAATCTCCTTAAGGACATCCCAAAGGAAGAATTTCTGTTTGTTGGAGGAGATTTGAATGGACATGTCGGGAAATGAAACGAAGACTATGAAGACTGCCATGGAGGACTAGGATATGGCACCAGGAACCTTCCTGGTGAAGACATCCTAAGCATGTGCAAATCACACCGTCTTATCGTGTTAAATACCATGTTCATCAAACAAAGCCGACACCTGATCACTTACAGCAGTGGTGGAGATGAAACTCGGATTGACTACCATTTGGTAGCCAGTTTCATGAAGCCTCGGGTAAAAGATTGCAAAGTGATCCTGGGAGAGGCAATCGCTCGACAACACCGTCTCCTGCTAACAGAAATTTTTATGAAAACACCAAAGAAAAGCAAACAAACAAGGGTCTCTGAGAAAATCAAGTGGTACAATCTGGACAAAGAAAAAGGCGAGGCTTTTGTTTTCGTAATGAAAAATTTCCTCTCTCACACCATCAACGGAGCTGAGGATGAAGAGTGCAGATCACAAAATATGTGGGATTCCCTACAGCGACCTTGCTTAAAGAAGGCCAAATCACTGCTAGGAGCTTCAGAAGGCCACCATCAACACGCCAAAGAAACATGGTGGTGGAGTGATGAAGCTAAGAAAGTGATAAATGAGAAGAAAGCGGCTTTCAAAGCTTGGTCAAAGTGCCCCTCTAATAATAGTGACGAAAAAGCTCGCCTCGAAATGGAATACAGATGCTGCAAGAAAAAAGCGAAGAAGAAGTGCGCTCAGCTTCAAGCAGAGAGTACGGAGGGCCTGTATCGGGAGCTGGAGAAAATATTTTCCCCGGTTGCTGATGCAAAACAGGCTATCCAGGAGCTGCGAAGACACAATATGAACAAGAGTGCCACTATCTTCAAAATAGCCGCCCAAAGAAGGAAGAATGCTCAGGAGATTCGTTCGCCAAAGTTCATTAGCAATGCTCATGGCCAGCTTCTTGTGGATGACGACAAAATTCTGCAGAGGTGGCGGCAGTATTGTGAAGAGCTTTTGAATGAACAGTTTCCCCGGTTATACTTTCCAAGAGCCACCTCTAACTGTGAAGAAATACCCGACATTACAGTCGAAGAAGTTAGTGAGGCGGTCAAATACTCCAAAAAACGAAAAGCGATTGGGCCAGACGAAATACCCTCTGAGTTCTGGAAAAAGATGGGAGACATCGGGTTCAGATGGCTCAGAATTCTCATCTCCAAATTCGTGAGAGGTGATCCAATGCCGAATGAATGGAGGGAAAGTTACCTTCTCCCTGTATACAAAGGGAAGGGTGATACGCGAAACTGTGATAGCTACCGTTCGATCAAGCTGATGTCACACACCATGAAGATCGTTGAGCGGGTATTAGGTGGCCGACTGCGAAAAATAATACGGCTATCTGATGATCAGTGCGGGTTTGTCTCGGGTAAATCAACCACAGATGCAATCCAAAGTATAAGGATCATAATGGAAAAACATCGTGATTCCTTAAGGGATTTGCATATTGTATTGGTTGACTTTGAAAAGGCATTCGACAGACAACCACGAGATCTGATATGGGTGGCGCTAAGATATCGAGGGGTTCCAGAAACCTATGTACAGATGATTATGGACATGTACGAAGGAGCAAAGACAAAAGTAAGATGCCCCGCTGGAGTAACCGAAGAGTTCCGAATCAAAGTCGGGGTGCACCAGGGAAGCGTTTTAAGTCCTTTGCTCTTTATTACAGTCCTTGATTATCTGCTTGAAGGTAAAGTGATGGACCCCAAGGTACATCAGTTATTCTTTGCTGACGATGGAGCCATCATAAGTGAGGATCCTACATCCCTGCAACGAGCACTTGATGTGTGGGTGGACGTTTTGGAGGGAAATGGGTATCGCATTAGTTCAAAAAAGACAGAGTACTTGTGCTGCCCGTACTCTGATCCACTCAGGCCTATTCCAGACATTTATTTGAATGGAACAGTGCTTCCCAAGTGCGAAAAGTTCAAATATCTGGGATCTATGATCAATAGCAAAGCAACTTGTGATGACGACATCAATCATCGTGTAAGCGTAGGGTGGATGAAGTGGCGAGAAAATTCCGCTATCTTCTGTGACAGAAAAATGCCCCCTAAGTTGAAAGGAAGGCTCTACACCGCAGTTGTACGTCCAGCGCTCACATACGGTTCACAATGTTGGACGATGTACAAAAAGTATGAGAGTAAATTAACGGCAGCTGAGATGAAGATGCTTCGCATGACAGCAGGAGTGACCAAGCTTGATCGAATAAGAAGTTCGAAGATCCGTGGAAGCTTTCACATCAAGCAAACCATCAATAGAGCGCGACCGGCTCAGCTGGTATTGCCACGTTCAAAGAAGAGATCATTTGAACCCTGTTAAAAAGGCAATATCTATGCACGTTCCAAAGACATCGCGATGTAGGAAAGGCAGGCCTATAAACGCCTGGATCAGACAAATGCGACG
The DNA here is from genome assembly GCA_945910035.1 of Brachypalpus laphriformis. NCBI lineage: Eukaryota > Metazoa > Arthropoda > Insecta > Diptera > Syrphidae > Brachypalpus > Brachypalpus laphriformis. The sequence goes on along the minus strand of OX246757.1, from coordinate 11,626,840 downwards.
ACATCGGCATTTCATTGGCCTTAGTAACCGAGTGATCCAAAATCGGCAGGCCCGCCGATATTTTCTGAGGTCAAATAGGCGAACCCCACATGCGGATCAGTAGAAATGCGGTGAAGTGGGAGGGTTGTGATCCCTTGTTTTCGGAAGAAGATCAATGAAATTCCTAAAATTGCTGTCCAATCTCTTATACACATGTACGCCGATGATGTTCAGTTATATAAAAGTTGTCCTCTGGGACTCATCGAACATTGTGCTCAGACCATAAACGAGGATCTACAAAATATTTATAACTGGTCGCGAGTCAATAGCTTAGTCCTTAATCCTGAAAAATCTAAAGTCATTGTAATATCTAAGAAATCGGTAGACTTATCGTACTTCCCCCGAATCTACCTAAATAATGCTCCCATAGAATTTGTTGACAATGCAAAAAACTTGGGAATTATATTTAATAGAAATTTAACCTGGAAGGACCACGTTAATTCCATTGTCGGCAAAGTATATGGTGCTCTTCGCTCGCTTTGGGTCACAAAAGATTTCAATGCTCTAAAAACACGCAAAATGCTCGCTAAGACATTAGTTATACCTGTCCTTACTTATGGATTTGAAATCTTTTGCAAAAGCGATGCTGTGAGCCAGAGAAAACTTAATGTGGCATATAACAATATCGCGCGCTATATTTACGGTTTAAGGAGGTACGATCATGTTTCGAGATTTTCTAAAAGTATCTATGGTATGTCGTTCGATAACCTCTTAAATTCTCGAACACTTTTGCTATTATTTAATATAATTCAGAGCCATCACCCGTCCTATCTTTACAATAGGCTTCAGTTTTCAGCATCAAACAGACTCTCACAGCTCATCCTTCCCCGGTTTTCGTGTTTGACATCCGAAAGGCAATTTCTCGTCAATGCCGCTCGCTTATGGAATTCTCTACCACCCACTGTACGAAGAACTAGTAATCTCACCGAATTTAGGACGCGATTGCAATTATTCCTCTCTGCATCCGATTAGTTTTCCCTCCTTTCTGAACCAACACAATTTGTATGTCCTCTGTTAATAGCTTTTTTTTTTTTTTTCTTTTTCTCTTGTTCTTCTTTTTTTCCTTAATTTACTAGGATTAATTCATTGAATTTTTTTGATTGAAATAATGTGTTCTTTTTGCCAAGCTCCACAAATTTATAAGATATTGTATCTTAATGTGTCAGCATATAAATAAATAAAATAAAATACTAAAATAAACGTTAGTGAGCCGAACCGCACTGTTGCCCGCTTGAAATTTGATTTGTAGGTCTAATGGTAAGAGATACAGGAAGATCTCGAGTGCAGGCGTAGGTGTTGTGCGTAGAGCACCTGTGATGGCAATGCAGGCTGATCTTTGTACCATGGCCAACATATCCCGTGTGTTTTTCGTATTCGTTGCCTTCCACCACACAAGAGCCCCATACGTAAGGATGGGTCTGACTACCATGATGTATAGCCAGTGCATTATTGCGGGCTTCAGGCCCCTTTTTTCCCCGCGGTCCGCTTACAGATGAAGAGAGCATTATAAGCTTTGCGGACTCGTTCCTGTATGTATAGTTGTATCGGGGACCTGCATTGCGATTGATCGGGAAACTACTGACTGCCCAAAACTTGGCTTGGGCCAGTAGCGCAACAATCAAGTTCGTGATGAAGTGCTTACTTTACCTCCTAGTGGTGGTCCCCGGGCAACTATACGTATAAACCCTTATACGTATAGGCCAAAATTGTAAGTGCGGGTTGTCTAGGGCCTTGATTCTAGGCTAGGTAACGTGGGCCAGCAACCTGCGTTACTGAAACCAGCTCGCTACTGAAACCGACACTATGCCTCGGATAAGGACTGATCACATGTTGACGACTTTTGGCTATTGTACCCGGACAAAGATAGGTTTCTGGAATGTAAAGACGCTCCTCGACTCGGGAAGAGAAGGTCCTTACAATGCCAGATTCCTCCAACTGGAAAAGGAATTCATGCGATATAAACTGGACATTTTCGGGGTAAGTGAAGTAAGATGGTTAGAAGCGGGCGAGTACCAGTCCGTTGGGGACACTGTACTACTCTATTCTGGAAGACCATCCGGAAGTCCGCGGGAATATGGAGTCGGACTACTGCTAACAAGAGCAGCACGCAAGGGCCTGATTTCCTGGCAGCCTCATGGTGATAGGATTTTGACGGCCAGATTCCGGACTAGAGTACGACGCGTCACCATCATACAGTGTTACGCCCCAACGAATAGTTCGTCTGAGGACGAAAAGGAGAGCTTCTACAATCTCTTAAGCGCCGTCTTCAACACAACACCAAATGGAGACATTGTCATAGTGATGGGGGATTTGAATGCCAAGGTAGGCAGCGACAACGAAGGGCTCAAGCATGTAATCGGGAAGCATGGACTAGGCAACCGCAATGACAACGGCGAAAGGTTTGTGGATTTCTGCAATGCCAACCGCCTTGTGATAGGTGGCACCATGTTTGAGCACAAGACCTGCCACAAATTCAGCTGGGTTTCCAATGACAGGCAAGCAACCTCCAACCAAATTGACCATTTTGCTATCAGCCGCCGCTTTAGAAGCAGTCTCCTGGACGTCCGAAACAGACGAGGGGCAGATGTGGGGATAGTACGTGATCACCATCTTATGATAGCTACTCTCCAACTACGCACTGCTGCAGTTCGAAGATCCCACGACAACACAAGAATGCCCAGGTTCAACATCGATAGACTTAGTGATCCCTCAGTGCGCCAACAATTAAGGGAGCACTTTTCGCAAGGTGTGGAAGCAATCAGCAGCTCAATGCCCGCAACCATCCAAGACCATTGGTGTGCTGTGAAAAATGTTTTTACATCTGGTGCTGAAAGAATTGTCGGTCGATCGCAGGGAAGACATAGGGCGTGGCTTTCCGAGGATACCTGGAGACGGATTGACGAACGAAAACAGCTGAAAGCTCGCGTTGCAGCTACCCCAGCAGCAGGGAGAAGCGAGCTAGAGTCCCTATATCGCATGAAGATGAGAGAAGTTCAGCGTAGCGTACGACGTGACAAGCGCAACTACATCAACGCGCTGGCTACAGAAGCAGAAGAAGCTGCACGGAGGTGCGACAGCAGGACTGTCTACAGAATCATGAAAGAGCTGACAGGTGGTCGCAGCTCCAGCCAATACTTAGTGAAAAGCCTAGACGGCTCCTTGCTCATTTCGGATGAGGACCAGCTCAAGAGATGGAAAGAGCATTTTGCTACGGTTTTGAACCGTGTATTCGCTAGCGATATACTCCCAAATCAGACTGAGATGCCCGAGGTGAGAAGTTCCCGAATACGCACCACGACTCCCAGTAAAGATGAGATCATTACCGCGATCAAGGCACTCAAAACCAACAAGGCGGTAGGACTTGACGGTATTCCAGCAGAGCTCTTACGAGCAACGCCAACAACATCGGCTGAGCTTCTGCTTCCACTTATAGATAGAGCTTGGGAAGCTGAGAGCTTTCCTAACGAGTGGAAAAAGGGAATGATCGTCAAGCTTCCTAAGAAACGAAATTTAATGGAGGGGTATCTGCGTGCTGCCTGCTGTAGCTAAGATAATAGCTAAAATCATCCTTGAGCGAATCAAACAACATCTCGAAGACACACTCGATGCCGAACAAGCAGGTTTCCGCTCTGGATCCTCCTGTGCCGACCACATCAACACCCTGCGGATTATCATCGAACAGTGTGTTGAATATCGATCGCCACTCCATCTGCTGTTCATCGATTTTGAGAAGGCGTTCGATAGTGTCAACAGGGAGTTTATTTGGCGTGCCTTACGCAGGAGAGGCATTCCCGATAAACTAATTGCTATTATCAAAGCTACATATGAAGGCTCCAAATGTCACGTTCTGCACAGGGGGAGGTTGTCTGAGGAATTTGAGATCCAAAGTGGGGTAAGACAAGGCTGTATCCTTTCACCAATATTATTCCTATTGGTGATTGGCGATGTGCTTCATGCAGCTTTGTCGACGGGAAACGGAGGAATTCGATGGACTCTTACATCTCAACTGAAACATCTTGACTACGCAGACGATGTATGCTTACTCTCCCACAGAATTATGGACCTCCACCAAATGACAGCAGATGTGGAGAGGGAGGCAGGCGTCGTCCGGCTGAAAATTAATACGGCAAAAACTAAAATCATCAGCCTTGGAACTAACTCATCGGCTCAAATATGCAGTGCTGGACAACCGGTAGGGAGAGTAGAGGATTTCCAGTATCTTGGGAGTATTGTCTCGACCGATGGTGGAATCGAACTAGATATAGCCAACAGGATCGCCAAAGCAAAGTCCGCGTTCGGGATGTTGTCCAAAATATGGCGAAGCAATGCAATCAGTTTGAGCACCAAAATAAGACTGTTCCGCTCCAACGTTGAATCCGTGCTGCTATATGGTTGCAGCACGTGGAGAGTGACCACTACTATCACCAGAAAGCTGCAAACGTTCGTTAATATGTGTCTGCGCAATATCTTAAGGATTTTCTGGCCCAATCGTATCTCTAACGAACACCTTTACGAGAGAACGGGTTAGGAACCAATAGGCACAACTATCCAACGGCGGAAGTGGCAGTGGATTGGTCACACGTTCCGAAAGGGTGACAGCTCCATAGCGAACCATGCTATGCAATGGAACCCTCTAACTCAGGATGGCAGAAGACCTGGCGGTCCGCGGAAAACATGGCGCAGAACAGTCGAGAAGGAGGAACGGCAGTTAGGGAAAAGTTGGGGAGAACTCAGACACATTGCCAGAAACCGTACACGATGGCGCGTAGGCGTAGTAGAGGCCCTAGGACCCACAAGGGGATACAGGACATAAGTAAAAGTAAGTATGTATAGTTTCCAATTTAGTTTCCTATCCAGCATTATACGAAGATATCTGGCGCGATCCGAAAGGGAAAGCTCCACCCCTGCTAGCTTAGGCAGTTTGAAGGGTGGTATCTTGTATTTTCTACTGAAGAGTACCAATTCAGTTTCATCCGGGTTGACGTGTAGTCCACACCAAAAAAAAAAAAACAAATATTTGGCGCAACAGCTCTTTAAAATGCCAGGGCCTAGCTTCTCGCAACCACTCATGTTGTGTGCGTTATATTTTTCACACGAATAGAAGGGACCTACAGTTTAATGCCGAATCCGAACGGCGATTTGAGAAGCTCTTTCGTGACAACAATACTCTCGGATGTTTGTCAGACGCTCGCGAGAGGTGGGACCGTGAAAAAACTTTTTGGTATTTTCTGGGATTCGAACTTGGAACCTCATGCGTAGTGATCCGACACACTAACCACTTACGCCATGGCACCCACGCCCTCTAGCCCATTTTTTGAGACTATTAAGAGCTGATTCCATTATTTCACTTAATGTATCAAGGAACTTGCCCTGAACTAAAATCACCACGTCATCCGCGTAAGCAGTGATGCTTATGCCGGTATTGCTTAGTTCTTTAAGTACTGTTAAGAATAATTTGAATAATAGTTTGGCAATACTGTGGATTATGGGAAAAGTATAACACTTTATATCTTTATATAACCATCAAATCCATCTTATATAATAAAAGTTTTAGTTTCACTTTGTACTTAAAAGTAAACGGTCGTTTCAGTTACATAAGCTCAATGATGACTAAGCTCATTGATGACTAGAACCCAAAGGAGGGGTGAGATAACGCCTCACTGGCGACTCCCCCTGGTAACGGATTTTCTTACTGAGCTGTTTCCGATAGTGGAGTTAATGTTTCTAGTGCCGAGCATATTGCCAATTGGTAATGCTATGCTCGACATTCATAGATTCTAGGGCCTGTTTGATGGCCCTTCCTTCTACATTATTAAAAGCACCTTCTATATCTAGGAAGGCTGCTAGTGCGTAATCCTTATAGTGAAGGCTAGTCTCTATCTTCCCTACTACGTGATGTAAAGCCGTTTCCACCGATTTCCCCTTCAAATATGCATGTTGAGCTTTGCATAGAATGCCGTTGCAATACTTACTCTGATGTGAATATCAAGAAGTCTTTCAAGTGTCTTGAGGAGGAATGACGAGAGACTTATGGGTCTGTAGTCTTTCGCTGGAGTGTGGCTCGGTTTACCTGCCTTAGGTATGAATACAACCCGCACTTCCCTCCATGCCACTGGTACGTTGCATTTTTTTTTTTTTTTTTTGCCGAGAGCAGGTGAAAAAATCTTCCAAAGACACCATAAGGCCCGACCGCGCGTTCTTATGGTAGTGTGAGATTTTTACTCACTAAAAAAACACCTCTCCTCAAAATTAATACTACAACTAAGCCAGTGCTTATCCAGTAGTTTTATTTTCGCTTACGAGAATCGTTATTCTAGAAAAAGATGATCGTATGTGATTAAAAATAAATGTAGCACTTTAGACAGGTTAAATTCCAATGAAAGTTCCTGCCTTTTTCACGACCTTCATATGCTATGACGCGAGGTCAAAAGGTTTTGTCCTTTGAAGACGACGAATTGAATTGTTCGCGTCAAGTAGTTGACTGATAGTACGGTTACAATGGCCGTGAACACGATGTTTGTGTTTACGCGCAAATTTTGTTATCTCTTCGACGACGCTGGGAATTCCCAGATCCCGATGAATATCTTCGTTACGTACATACCACGGTGCGTTAACGATCGTTCTAAGAACTTTATTTTCGAAAGTTTGTATGATGTTTCTATTGCTTTTCTTGGTACAACCCCATAGCTGTATACCATACGTCCACACTGGCTTTAGCACATGCTTATAGATAAGCAGTTTGTTATGTTGGCTCAACTTCGAATGTTTTCCGAGTAGCCAGTACATTTGTCGGTATTTGTTTTGAAGTTCGTCGCGTTTCTTTTTCACGTGCGATTTCCATTTGAGTTTGACATCTAGAGTCATTCCTAGATATTTTGCTTCGTTTGCGTACGGTATTTGAGCCGAGTTTAGATATACAGGCAGGCAATCTATCCACTTTTTTGTACGTAAAGTTGACGTGAGTAGATTTGCTTTCGTTCAGCACAATACGCCAAGAATTCGTCCAAGCGTGGACTTTATTAATAGCATGTTGAAGCTTTCCGGTTGCTGCTTCAATGGTATCTCCCGTTGTCAATATCGCCGTATTGTCCGCAAACGTGGCGACGACACAGTTTCTTTCTTGCGGGATGTCACGCGTGTAGAGTACATATTTTTTTTTTTTTTTTAAAGCTGGGAGGCGGTAATCTTCGAAAGACGAAACTTAGCCCGTACTCAGTAACAGTGTGGGATTTTTACCCACTAACCCCTTCTCCCTTCTTCCCGTTTCCCATGCGGTAACACCATCTTGGCTTTTCATCGCAGGGCGGGGAGGAACCAGCCTAATTGCGATCTAGTCACTTGGACTAATAAGCAATTTTTTCCTGACATCTACGTCTTTGAATGAGATCCACCGTCTGGTGTATCTTTTTTTCTTCGGGTGTGCTATGTTATGCATCTATATATACTTTTTTTTATTGTACTTCGAAGTTAAGTTAAATCGAGAGGTTTTATTCTTTTGAGCCTTCGTAATTGATTTTCATTATTCAAAAGTTTTCTCGCGTCTAAGTTTATATGCTCTTCTAGCTTTTCTTTGTGTTTTTTTGCATGTTTAAGAATTTCCGAACTTACACTTTCTATCTTCAAATCTCGATGAAGATCCGTGTTCCTTATGAACCAAGGTGCATTCACTATATTTCTAAGCACCTTATTCTGGAATCGTTGTATTATGTCTACGTTTGTCTTTTTGGCACAACCCCATAGTTGGATTCCATATGTCCATGTTGGTTTCAGAATTTGATTGTATATTAGCACTTTATTTCCAATTGATACGGTTGAGTTTCTTCCTATCAGCCAGTGCAATTTTCTATATTTCATCTCTAACTCTTCTTTTTTCTTTTTTATGTGCTCTTTCCATCGCAGCTTAGCATCTAGTGTCATACCTAAATATTTCGCTGTATTAGCGTATGGAACTATTTTTTCGTTTATAATGACTGGTATATGTTGAACCTTTCATTCATTCATTCATTTTCAATGGCCCGCTAATCCTTCATGAGGGTCGCGGGAGTAGGATGCTCAGGTGGACCCTCCATCCTTCTCGATCCTCCGCCATTGACTCCAATTCATCAGCTCTCTCAAAATTGATCCAGCCTGACCAATTCTACAGGATAACTCGGCATTGCTCCTCCCATCACTCGTGAATAAAACCCCGAGGTACTTAAACTTCTCCACCTGCTTCAGTGGGACTCCACTAACATGCAGAGTGCACTGAATGGGTTTTTTGGAAACGACCATTACTTCCGATTTGTTCACGTTGATCTTCATTCCAGCATCATCACAAACAGCTACAAACCTTTCGACCCAAGGATGACCAAATCATCCGCAAAGAGCAGATGACTAATCCTTAGGTCTCCCACTTTGAAACATTCCCCGCCACGGCTGCGCCGCAACATCCAATCCATATATACAATGAAGAAGAGAGGTGACAAAATACACCCCTGGCGGAGTCCAACGCCCACAGTGAAAGGTATTGATTTAACACCGTTTATCCGAACACAGCTTCTACAGTTTGTATATAACGACTGAATCGCCCTTAACAGGGAACCAGCAATCCCATACTCCTGCAAAACACTCCAGAGTTTGCCTCGAGGAACCCTATCATATGCTTTTTCCAAATCCACAAAACAAGTGTAGACAGGTTTGGCATATTCCCAGGCTTTCTCAAGAACCATTCTGAGAGTGAACAACTGGTCGGTTGTGCTTCTACCGGGACGAAAACCGCACTGCTCATCCCCCAAACTGTCCTCAACCACAGCTCTGGAACGCTTTTCTAGCACCTTAGCGAAGACTTTTCCAGGGAGACTTAAAAGAGATATACCCCTGTAGTTGGCGCAATCTCTTTTGTCCCCTTTTTTAAAAAGAGGAACTATCACCCCCATTTGCCAATCACCAGGTGTTTCACCGCATTCCCTGGCCACTTTGATGACACGCGAGAGCCATTGAACTCCCTCTTTACCTAAAGCCTTGAGCATTTTTGGCCGAATTTCATCCGCACCAGCAGATTTGCCAACTTTTAGCGCTTTGATCGCCAAAGTTACTTCCTCTACCGTAGGACTACTTTCCGCCCAACTCTCGACCATAGGTCTGTCATCTTCGGTGCCCTGTTCGGGATTGAGCAATTCTGAAAAGTGCTCGCTCCATCTGCGTAAGATGTCCTCCTCATTGGAAAGAAGTCTACCGTCTTTGGCTTTAGGGGCGCCGTGGCGTAAGTGGTTAGTGTGTCGGATCACTACGCATGAGGTTCCAAGTTCGAATCCCAGAAAATACCAAAAAGTTTTTCACGGTCCCACCTCTCGCGAGCGTCTGACAAACATCCGAGAGTATTGTTGTCACGAAAAAGCTTCTCAAATCGCCGTTCGGATTCGGCATTGAAGTGTAGGTCCCTTCCATTCGTGTGAAAAATATAACGCACACAACATGAATGGTTGCGAGAAGCTAGGCACTGGCACTTTAAAGAGCTATTGCGCCAAATATTTGTTTGTTTGTCTTCGGCTTTGACTCCTTCAACGATATTCAACTTTTTTCCTCTGAGTCGGCGGACGGTCTGCCAGAACATCTTATTTGCAGATCTGTGGTCACGTTCCAATTTCTCGCCAAACTCCTTCCAAGACTGTTCTTTCGCTGTTTTCACAGCTAATTTGCAAGTTCTTCGCGCCTCAGTGTACCGATTTCGAGAATCGGAGTTCCCCAAGTGAATCCACACCTTAAAGGCTCTCTTCTTCTCTCTGATGGCTTCTTGAACTCCGGGCGTTTTAAACCAAGCAGTTCTTTTCTCACCACCAGCCGCCACACCAAGCCGCTTCACTCCACAAACATCTCCCGCAGAGGCAATAACCGCTGTTGAAAACAGTTGCCATTCTTCCTCTACATTTGATGGAACAGTTGGAATTCGTTCAAACCTTTCAGATATATGCCGTGCAAATGTCTCCCGTATCTCATCGTCCTGTAACCTCTC